>JAOEGL010000003.1:184428256-185772756 GCA_034509955.1 Urosaurus nigricauda | reverse complement strand
AGGCTATCTCTCTGGAAGTAGCGATGAAGATTACAGCCTTGAAGCTGAAAAAGACTCAGAGTTAGTGCTCATCAAATTATATTTTCCATAATGACTTTATGCTAACATTTGTAGGGGATTTGGCACGGCAGTTGCCTGGAGTGTTGCATTACAATGAAAATTTGGCTTACGCTAATACAAAGGTGTTGTTAATGATTTATTGCATGCTTGGAATTGGCATAATTTCTCACATTTTAACAATTTCCACAAACTGGCACTAACCTAGATGTAGATTATAGAACAGGTTGGGCTGATAAGACAAAGCAGGGATGGTGGGAGGTGTGACATCATGTTCTTGCAGTGATATTTCCACACTTCAATGGGGGAATAATTTTTGTCATTTTTTTAAAAAAAGGTTTGAGTTTAATTTCTAATATAATATCTAGGAAGCATTATTACTGTTATTGCTGTGTGAGAGCAGAAAATGTTAAATGGCTATGTGAATACAAATTGTAGTGCACTTTCAAACAAAAAGAAAAGCAACATAAATTTTGTGTTTTATTTTCCTTCTTTGGTACCTCAAAATCAATTTTCTCAGGCAGTGTACATAACATCATCAATAAAGGTAACCAAGATGCAGCACTAAAGATACAGTGTCATACCCTGTTTCCCTGAAAATAAGACATCCCCAGAAAATAAGACCTAGTAGAGATTTTGCTGAATTGCTAAATATAAGGCCTCCCACGAAAGTAAGATCTAGCACAGTTTTTGTATATAAATATATATACAGTATATAATAAATGGTCATTTTTTTTGGTTCAACAATAATTGTAAATTCATCATCATGGAAAAATAAGACAAATAAAACCTAGCACATCCTTGGGAGCAAAAATTAATATAAGACACTGTCTTATTTTTGGGGAAACACAGTATTATACTGTTGCATTCTCCACATAGCCATGCTTTGTAGAATTTATTGCATGCTTGCTCATATGATCATTGGGGGGGGGGGGTGCGCACACACACTGCATATACATACAGTCTCCTGTCATGGTGACCCCATGAATTTCATAGGGTTTTCTTAGGGCCAGTCCAGACTGCCCCTTCAGGGGCGGCCTGCACCCACCCCTTCAATGAAGGATTGGGGCCAGGGCATCCTCACCAGCAGCCCAGAGGTCCCAATCTGGCGTTTTTTGGGACCATGTAGAAGCAGCAAAATGCCGCTTCCCCATGGCCCAGAAAGGGGTGTTTTGGGTGCTTCATGCCCCTGGACACCCTGACAGCTGCAGGCAGAGGAGAATGGAGCCACCTGGCCCCTTTCTCCCTCGGCTTCATTCCCACGAAAGTGTAGTTGCCATGGAAATGATGCGTGTGATGCTGCACACCAAAAAGGAGTTGCCTACAGCAGCTCCTTTTTCATGGTACCGCAACCAGGAAGTGGTACCATTATGATGGCACTTCCTGCACATGACATTTAGTTGCTACACATCGACATCGGTGTCATGGCAGCCCCCGTGTGGACGGGAGGCACCATGAGGACGGCACTGCCATGGACTAGGGTTAGGGAGCATATAGTTGGTGCACACTCTCTAACCCTAGTATTGCCGTGGCCACGCCACTTAGTGGCCATCTGTACCAGCCCTTGGACAAGGATTTTGCCAGTTTCTTCATTTGAAATATAGCCTGGTATTTGTTGGTGGTTCCCCCATCTATCCATATTCTTTTTTAAAAGTTATACTGTATTGCCAAAACAACTGAGCCTAGCAAGGCTGTATTTTGATTCATAAGTCAGTGGTGTGATGGTAAGTTTTGAAGTGCCAGTACTGAGTTTCATGCCACAACCTCCATGGAGAATTCAGAAACATGAACAGCTATGTTACTCCATCTCGTGTGTGTGTGTGTGGGGGGGGGGTGAATTTTGGTGGAATCAGATTGAAAAGTAATCTTGCAAAACACCGTAATGGTGAGAATGATGGACTTTGACCTAATTCTTATAATATCCCAGATGTATAACTGGATTTTACCAGGTGCCCTCAGGCCAGTCACTGTCTGAGATCACCTATGGTACAGGTTATTATAAGCATAAAGTATATAGAGAGGTGGTAATCCACACTAATGTAGACCAATGTGAGTTCATTGTAGAAGGGGTGGGGTGTCAATGTGAAGAACATTAAACCAACATATGGTGCCAACCCTACTTTTATGATGCTGGTGGTGCTCCTTTTGAACTGATTATAACATAATGGGCAACAGTACTAACATACCTTTAAAGTATTCAACGGTACCTAGTACAGCAGGTCTTGTTTAAGTCTAATGGGTCTTAACTGCCCATTTAAGGAAAAACTATATCTTTTGATCATGATAGCAATAGGTCACAACAGCAGACAGATTCTGGAAAAATCCAGCACACCCTAAAATATGGTGAGGATTGGAAACACTTAGAAAGCCTGAAGTGGGTTGCAGATATAACCAATCATATTGTCCCAACGCTTTGACCCTACGCTTTGTCTCCACTAGAATATGATTTATAATGACAAAGGACAATATACTGTCAAAAGGGCAGAATTACTTCATGCAGTCCCATTCTGTTAAACAGTACAAAATTATAAGAATTGCCCTGAACAATATTTCAGTTGACATTCAAAAAGAGCAGGTGTTACTGCACAATATAGCATTTGTAAAATCAAGGTTAAGTCTTTCTCTTTCTACATATAAAATTGATTTTTTTCTAAATGTGAGGAATGCAAATGGGATCTATAATGAGCTGTTACAATGTGGAGTTCTTTGTGTTTAAGTTTCCCATCAACTAGTTATAACCTTTTCAAGGTTGTTGTATTCTATGCCCAATTTCCTCTCTCCCTTGCAACAATCATGTAATGTTCTGTGCCCATTAAGAGTATTTTATCCTCATTAGACTGTGTTTGGTCCTTCCCCAGATATTTTTCTAAGGGTGGTTTGTTTGTTTTGGAGTGGGGCACTTCTGTATATCTTGGGTTTCACTCAAGTCTGCTGACCTGTTCCCTCTTCTTTATGGATGGTGCAATTTTGGCTAAAGCAGGATTGTCAATCACAACATGGGCTCTCATTAATACATATTATTCTTTCAGAATAACAATGGTGTGAAGCATGGGTTGGGAAGTTATAGCCTGCCAGATGTTAATGAACAACAATTTCCATCAGCCTTCACCACTGGCCAGTCAGGCCAAGACTGATGGGAAATGTAGTCTAACAACATCTGTTGCACCACAGATTCCTTAGCCTAAAGGTCAAAGTACACAAGAATGAGGACTTGAATAGACCATTTATGGTCAACATACACCTTTTATCCACAAAAGGATGTTCATTGGTAAAAGGATAACATGCCTCACCAAAAAATAAGATATTTGTATAAAGATGTACTAACCTATATATCGATTTGGTGATGTAACTGTCCAGACAACTTCCTTAGTATTTTCTCTGTTCCTAAAATTGACATTTAGATTATATTGATGGGATCTGTGTCTTATGTGGCCTGTGGTGTTTGCATTTTCTAAATGGAACTGCAAGATCACAGTGAACAGTAACCAGAATAAATGAATTTTTAAAAAACCATATAAATGACAGAGCAGCTTATCTGCCAAGAAAATGATTTCATGTGCTAATGTTGTTTTATGAACATTTCTAAAGAGCTGTGAGATTAAAGAAGAAACATTAGTTTATGTTTATAGAAGAATAAATCAAAGAAGCACAATTATCCTTTGCAAGGTGCATTAATGTGCTAATGTTTATACTGTAGAGACAACTGGCAGATTGCTGCATGTAAAATATATGTTTCTGTCCTTTCAGGGAAGATGTCAGGACAGCCAATGTTATTGCAGCTGAAGCTGTTACATGTCTCGTCATTGACAGAGAGTAAGTATGGAATTTTTTTTTTATCATGTGTTAACAATGGTCTGTAATTGATACTCACTGCAGATCTGCATTAGTTGCCAAACTTAAAATTCCTACACTCGGGGTGGGAACAACCACTTTACTAATCTGGTGTTGGAGTTAGATAGACTCCCAGTTAAGTTACAGTTTTAGATATATTTGACTGTACTCCAATTTGAGTAAAAAATATGTAGTTGCATTGAGAATTTACATTTATAGTCATGGCTAATATCTAGGGTCTAAAACATCTTGTATGTTATGTGTTTAATTTCTCAACAATTCCTCTTTCCCCATTACCTTACTCTTTCCTTTCTATTACTTCCAAGCATCCTGGAGATGCAAATTTAAAAATAATATGAAATAGTCTCTGATCTAACTGCTTTATCAACATGGAGCATTTATTATGTTGTTCAATTCAGTTTTTCATTGACATTGCAGTATGCTGGATGTGCAGCATTTCCTTTTTTTGTCCTAAATGACCCCAATACAGGTTTGATGAGATCCTCAAATTGAAACCTGTAGAAAGGAATGGAGGACAAAACACTAAATAGCAATTGACTCCACAAATGTGGGAAAATATATGAAGTAGAAAGTGGCACCAGTTTGGCAAAGAACTTTAAAAAAATTATACATTTCTGAGCAGAATTATAATTTTACACTGGGTGATTTTTAGGCAAGTCACACTCCCTGAACCTCAGAGCAAGGGGGAAAAATCCTTTGAACAAATCTTGCCAAGAAACCCCTGTGATAGGGTTATCTTAGGGTCATCATAAGTCAAGACTTGAAGACACATTACACATTTCACACTGTACCATATATATCAAAGGATAAGGAAAGACTGTTTCAAGGGAATATAACAGCGATTTAATTTATGACCCACTGCAATAGCACTGGGGTTGTATCCAATAGAAACAGATGGGGGCTGTTAAAACTGTCAGCTAAATGGTTCTTTGACACATTTACAAGAAAGGTTTCATGTTATGTAAAAAGCCTGTTCTGCTGTGTAAATCCATAGGGAATGAAGAAAATTAATGAACCCAATTAGACACATTCTACAGGTATTCAAAGAGAAAATCTACTAAATAATTATTCATATTTTATCTAAACGATTCTATGAAAATATTTTGCCACTGGAACTTAATCATAATTAAAATTAATAAGTAGAATTAGTCTAAAATTAGACTTTCATGATTTGGTAATTCATGTATAATTGTTATGGCAACAGTTAAATGTGGTTTTCTTCTGCTGCTGACAATGCCCTTGAAGATAGTGAAAAAGTGTGGATCTCAAAGACTGGAAGTTAATCCACAGTATACCAGAGATTTCAACAGCCTTGTGCAATTGAGTGCTACTGCATTAATGCTATTTATAGAAGGATGTGTACTTAGTTGTATTGTGACCCTGGAGATTCTGGTTTTGTTTTCAGTGTATGTTTCCAGCTCTCAGTTAATTATATACATGACGCTAAGTGGAGAGACTTCTCATAGATTAGTGGAAACCTATTAGGCTTTGGTGTGCGCGCGTGTGTTTTTAAGTACATGCTTGAAGCCTCAATTAATAGCTTTTGTCAATACTTTCAGGATTTTACATCATGTGGTATTCAATATTTTCACATAGGATGCAGCCCTACAGCCATTTATATCTTGGTTAAGTTCCATGAAATCTGTTATCTTTTGCTTAAATTTAACCATGTGGATATCAGAGCTCTTTTGAACAAATGGAACTTCTCTAATTAATTCATGGAATTGCTGTTGCATGATGCTACAAACTTAAAGTTAAAAGGGAATTAGCAGAAAGGGAATTCAGATTAGGTCTATGGAGCCAGCCTGGTGTAGCGATTTGAGTGTTGGACTATGACTGGAGACCAGAGTTCAAATCCCTCTCTCATTGAGAAACCCATTGAGTGACCTTGGGGAAGTCATACTTTCTCAGGCTCAGAAGAAGGCTATGGTCAACGTCCTCTAACCAAATCTTGCCAAGAAAAACCCTGTGAGAGGTTCACCATAGGGGTGTCATAAGTCAGAACCAACTTTGAAGGCACACAATGACAACTGTGGCTATTAGTCAGGATGGATGGGATGTCTCTGAGTTAGAAATTCCCTTGCAATATGCACTGACTTAGACATATGACCCTTATGAAACAGTGAGGAGTGTTTGGCTTGTGCTCTAGACACAGCTAGCAATGGGTTGTTGGTTCATGGTCTATATGATTAAACATTCACTTGTGTGTAACTTTGCTACTTCCTTTCATAGACCAAACATGCCATTGCCTGGAGGTCTTCTTTAAAATTTATTTTTTGGAGCTAAAAACGAACATTAGGGTAAACACTATTTGGAGGCAAAGAGGTGCCAGCTTTGTGAAATGTAGCTCTGATTTTAACCCTTAACAATTTGAAGGGTAAGAAATGGGGGAACAAACCTTACCATACTAACAGCAAAATTAATTGCTAGATGGGTTTTCATTTTTTAAAACAGGAAAGTTTTATTACAGCCAACAGAGTACTGATAAGAACTGAAATAGTGTTGAGAATCGCTTGCAGGTTTAAAAGAATTTTGTCTGTCAATGAGATATTTCCAGCAATTCTCTCTTTGATCTGTTAGTTAAGTGGGTGGAAGTGTTGCAGTCCCAAAGAACAGAGAGAATTAAAAAATAAATAAGAATATAAGAAAGCTCTGCTGGATTAAGCTGCCTAGTTTTATTTCTAACAGTGGCCAATTAGGTCGCTCCTCCTCCTCCCAGCCAAACTGGGATTCAGATCTCCATTGCCACTGAATTTGGGGAATAGTGAATCTCTTAATATGGTTTCCTTTTTCCAGAAACTAAATATTTTATTTGATATATTTCAAAAGAGGCTAGATACAGCATAGTACTGTACCTATCTGCTAAAAAGTAAATTCTCCTAATTTTAGTGGAAGTTACTTCCAGGTAAGCGGGCATAGGATTCAAGCACTGGCATATTTTAAATCTGCTTTTAATAATGAAAACAAATTTCTAATTTAGCCATTACAACAGGGGAATCATAAATGGGATCTGATTTTGTTCTTCATGGCAAAGCTAAGGATCATGCAGATATTAACCTTGGATTTATTTGTATTTCTTCTGGTTTCTGAAGTGGTAGAAATGATATTAATGACCCATTTTCTAAAGCCTTCCCCAATAAGGACCACTGCTTTCTTATGTGGAGAAAACTACCTCTCATCACCTAGCCATGTGATCATTTAAGGGCATGAGGTGATGTTGTTTCTCAAATACAATCAGAATCATGGCAAAACCTTTGGAATAGACGTTACAGTTTATTATGTTCTGTCAAATTAAAGGGGGCACCTGTCATGATACCAACTAGTTCTGTATCTCTGCCAAACAACTTACCAGAAGTTTGACTCAAAGTTTTGTGCCTTGTTTTTTTTATTAACTTACTACATTTACTTTAAATAGCATGTAATTCTTTTAGTGTATAGTCTCTTCCTCATGAAAACTTAATAGTTATATCATAACTTAATTACTCCTTAAATGTCAAGCACATTTCTCCCAACACTATAAATAAGAGACTAGTGTGATTGACTGTTCTGTGTATACATCTGGGGAAACTTAAAAAGCAAAGGTTATTAATTTACTCTTTTCCAATGGTGTCACTAGGCCCAGAGTGGTAACTCATGCTGTCACCCAAGGGCTGCTTGGAACCATCACCACTCCCAGCCCAGCCAATGATCCCTCATGGGTAGGTCAGACTGCTGTGGAAGAGAAAGGCTCTGGTCTACTTGCTGCCAATGGCTGGTGGTCTGGGGAGCCCGAAGGGACAGTTTGTGTTGTGGGTTGTCATGGTCTGCATACCTTGTTTGCAAGTCCTAAAGGTGTCCAAACACCATTTGGCAATGGGTGAGGCCTCTAGGAGTTCACCGTGGCATGACAACAGCATCCAAGCTGGTCTCCTTGCTGCCTCTGGGCAGGTGGATTTGTTCTTTCTCAGGACCTTCAGTCTCTGGGAGTCCTGGCCTACTCCAGAGAGGAATGGTTGTACACTCCACAGTGGAAAGCAAACACCCTGGTGGCGCAGTGGTTAAATGCCTGTACTGCAGCCACTCACTCAAAACCAGAAGGTGGCGAGTTCAAGACCAGCAAAGGGCTGAAGCTTGACTCAGGCTTGCATCCTTCCAAGGTCGCTAAAATGAGTACCCAGATTGTTGGGGGCAAATAGCTTACAATTGTAAATGAAGCTGTTTGTTTAACAAATTGTAAGCCGCTCTGATAGTCTTGGCTGAAGAGCGGGGTATAAATAAATAAATAAATAAATAAACCCTCTGAGGTCTCACACAGTTCAGTCCACCACCTCCCTAAAAAAATATCCCTGCTTTCTTCTATAAAGATGCATTAAAATTGTACAATTTCTATCTATAAGCCACGGACTTTAGTGACCAGGAGTGTAATAACACATTAAGCAATATACTGTATCATTTTAAATATAGCATCAATAGTTTTTGCACTTGAACGAAAGATACATCCGTACACTGCTTCCAGAACTGCATTTCATTTTGTTGTGAGTTCAGTTCACAGTTATCCTCATTTGTTTTTCTTGCAACTTACTGCGTTCTCATTGCAGACATTCATTTGTCTCTGCAGGGCAGTGCATAAAAATAATGGGATTCCTTAGGTCCTGTTCTTCCAAACAGTGGGAAGTTTAGAGGCATTTGCAGGCATGGACTGATTACCTTTAGAGCAGAGATCACTGAATGGTGTTTGGTGACTTTGTAAAACTCTGTTAGAAATCTAAAGTTGAAAAGGGATGGTTCAGAGAAAAAATCAGCCAGCATAGATAATTGACTCCCAAGGAAGAATCCAAGCCCAAATAGCTCAGAGCACTCCTAACTGCTTCTGCCAAGATTTTCCTCGAAGCATCTGACAAAATTTCATTTAAAATTACTCACTAGTCCCTTAGGCTCACATTTGAAGCCTCTGGCTGTAGCCATCAATTTGCTTTCAGTATTGCAGTTTGCATCACTGAAATAGGATTGACAACTGTTGAAATCCACCATTTGGGTTGCAGCAGTTTTTAGTGGAGCCTGGAGCACAGCCTACATCTTTGTACAACTGTTGTCTATTCATGTTAGATGTATAGCTTAAGGATGAGGTCTATATCTGGCAACTGGCCAAAGAGCAAATAGAAATCAAAGTGAGCATGCCATTTCCCCCGGCTTGTTGGCAATCCTACAATGAAATGTGAGACTGTTTATAGAGCATTTAGTGAAGTTTTAAATAGCACTATGTTGAATCACAATCACTGTCTCTCAGTGATGTGCTCTTGTGACTGATTTCTAAGAAACTCTTGTGCTTTCTGTATAGATGGGCTCATACTTTGATTTGCCTCTATAGGCAATAGTCAATAATAGGAGTGTTGACTTTGATTAGGATGGGTGTCATGCCAGGCAGATACAACATGCAGCGTTAAACCAAACAAATACAAGTCTGTGATGCAACAAATTCTTTTTTTGCAGGGAAAATCTTCATATGTGGGTTAGGAGCCAAATTGCATCCATCTGTCTAGGACTTTTCACCAGCTTGGTTTGTATTAATTAGGAAGTCTGGTTTTAGATAACAAGGACTTCAAACGGTAGCAGTCCCCCAGACAGGTATCTCCTTCAGTGTTAGCTGGATAATATATTGAACAAGTATGATTTGCAGTGCCTTCACTGCTTACAGAAGTCTTCCCATGCAACCTCTCCAGGATAATAGAAGCTATAAGGTACTGAAGAGAGCCACCATAGAATCATAGAATCAAAGAGTTGGAAGAGACCACAAAGGCCATCCAACCCCCAGCCATGCAGGAACTCTTAGTGATTTGAGCATTGGACTGTGACTCTGGAGACCAGGGTTCAAATCACTACTCAGTCATGGAAAATCACTGGGTGACCTTGGTCAAGTCACACTCTCTGAGTCTCAGAGGAAGGCAAAAATAAGATCTCTCTGAACAAATCTTGTCAAGAAAACTCCATTGGAGTGGCCATAAATCAGAAACAACTTGAAGGCACACAACAACAACAAGGAACTGAATCAGGGCTTTAAATTCCTCCCCATCCCCCATTTCTGTTTTTTTTCTTTCCGTGTAGGTACATAACATTCTGCCACTATCAATCATACTCTGTCTTCATTGACCAGTTTTTTATTGCTTGAATGCCCGTTTAGCTTTATATTTTTTTTTATTGCTGCAAAGTAGGGGCTTTTTTCTAGCAGGCACATACTATTGTTTATCAGTGGTCCTGTTCTGTCTTCAGTCTTATTATCACTTAATATCTAAATTCAGTGGTAGAGGAGATGATGAAAGAGAGATAAAGCTGAGTTCTAACTGAAAAAAATGTAAGTAATTTCCAAGATGGATAAGTAATAAATGGCAGCAAATCTGTTCTATGTATACTGTCCTTTGAGCCTAATTAAAATACCTCTTTGCTTTTCAATATAGCATCTGCATTATTATTTGATCATATTTGATCAGATCATGCTCACCTCAGGAGTGATATGTCATTCTTGATACAATGTAGTTCTTGATACTCATAGATCTTAATACATTAGATATTCAAATTCAATATTTTCAATAATACAAATTAACCCTTTCTTTAGTTTCCTGAATTATAAGACTAAAATAATGTTGGCCATAATGTACAGTCCCTAAAGCCCTCCACCAATCCCCCAAAATGCCTCTACATGTGCAGAATGACATCAGGAAGTGGGCCTGCAATGGGATAGGTGTTTTCAATAATTCCTGCAGGACCGAAATTCCAGAATTCCATATCTGTGCTATACTGCTGGTTGTGACAATGACAGCCTTCCATACCACTTATTGAAAACTAGACAATGCCTTGCAACTAGCCTAAAACCTGCATTCATATGCAGTCTGTATCTCATCAGATGAGGGGAGAAGCATGAGCCTGGCCTGGCCCACTTGTAACTATATACACAGAGAATCATAGAGTTGCAGAAGACCACAAGAGCGATCCAGTCCAACCCCCCTTCTGCCATGCAGGAACTCTCTATCAAAGTATCCCTGACAGATGGCCATCCAGCCTCTGCGTAAGACCTCAAAGGAAGAAGACTCCACCACACTCCCAGGGAGTGTGTTCCACTGTTGAACAGCCCATACTGTCAGGAAGTTCCTCCTAATGTTGAGGTGGAATCTCTTTTCCTGGAGCTTGTATCCATTGTTCTGGGTCCTAGTCTCTGGAGCAGCAGAAAACAAGGTTGCTCCCTCCTCAATATGACATCCCTTCAAATATTTAAACAGGGATATCATATCACCTCTTAACCTTCTTTTCTCCAGGCTAAACATCCCCAGCTCCCTAAGGCTTTCCTTATAAGGCATGGTTTCCAGACCCTTCACCATTTTAGTTGCCCTCCTTTGGACACGCTTCAGTTTCTCCGCATCCTTTTTGAATTGTGGTGCCCAGAACTAGACACAATATTCCAGGTGGGGCCTGACCAAAGCAGAATAGAGTGGCACTATTGCTTCCCTTAATCTAGACACTATACTTCTATTGATGTAGCCTAAAATTGCATTGGCCTTTTTAGGTGCTACATCACACTGTTGACTCATGTTCAACTTGTGGTCTACTTAGACACCTAGATCCCTTTCACATGTAGTCTCATTCAGCCAGGTGTCCCTCATCATATATCTGTGCATTTCATTTTTTCCATCCTAAGTGCAGAACCTTACATTTCTCCATGTTGAATTTCACTTTGTTAGCTTTGGCCCAGCTTTCTAGTCTATTCAGGTCATTTTGAATTTTGATCCTGTCTTCTGGAGTATTAGCTACTCCTCCTAACTTGGTGTCATCTGCACATTTGATAACTATGCCCCCAATACTATCATCCAAGTCATTAATAAAAAATGTTGAATAGCACTGGGGCCAGGACAGAACCCTGTGGCACCCCACTTGTCACTTCTCTCCAGGATGAAAAGGAGCCATTGTTGAGCACCCTTTGGGTGCATCCAGTCAACCAATTACAAGTGCATGTAACAGTTGCCTTGTCTAGCCCACATTTTACAAGCTTGATTGCAAGAATGTCATGGGGAATAATGATGATGATGATGATGGTGATGATGATGGTGATGATGATGATGATGATGATGATGATGATGATGTTTATTTATAACGCGCTCCTCTAGCACAGTAATCGGAGCGGGGTACAGCAAAGTTAAAAAGTACAGAGTAAAACAACAATCATACCCCTTCCTGACCAACCAACCCCCCTTAAAATTAAATTAAACGAGCAAATATTAAAATCAACAACAGTGTAAAATTAAAATCAGTAGCAATTAAAACAAAATGTAATCTCATGAACAGTTCTTATGCAAATACACAATAGATGAAATCACAGAAATTAAACAAAGGGGACAACTAAGGTTATCTACCCAGTTTGAGAGCCATGTTGACTTTTTGTGATTATGGAATTGCCTTCTAGATATTGACAGACTCTCTGTTTAATGATCTGCTCTAGAATCTTTCCTGGTATTGATGTCAGACTAACTGGATGATAATTGTTGGGATCCTCTTTTTTTCCCTTTTTGAAGATGGGGACAAAGTTTGCTCTCCTCCAGTCTGCTGGGACTTCTCCTGTTCTCTGGGAGTTCTCAAAAGTTATTGCCAATGGCTCCAATATTACATTTGCCAGTTCTTTTAATACCCTTGGATGTAGTTCACGTGGTCCCAGAGACTTGTATTCATTTAGAATAACCAGGTATTCCTATTCTGCCCTCTGCTCCATTATCCTCAGGCTGAGTACCATTTCCTTATTCTTCCTTTTGCTGTGGACATACCCCAAAAGCCCTTTTTTATTGTTCTTAACCTCTCTAGCCAGCCTGGGTTCATTCTGCTCTTTAGCTTCTCTGACTTTACCCCTACACATGCTGGCTATTTGTTTGAATTCCTCTTTGGTGATTATCCCATTTTTCCATTTCTTATACATGTTCTGTTTAAAACTTAGCTCAGTTGAGAGTTCCTTAATCATCCATCCTAGCTTCTTGAGATACCTCCCATATTTCTTCCTCATTGGAACTGTTTGAAATTGTGCCTTCAGTATCTCCCTTTTGAGAAACTCCCATCCATCTTGAACTCCCTTCTCTTTTAGTATTCCTGACCATGGGATCACTCCCAGTATTTCTCTAAGTTTACTAAAATCAGCTTTTCTAAAATCTAGAATGTGTGTCAGATTGTGCCTGGCTTCTCCTTTCCACTGTATAACAAACTCCAGGAGAACATGGTCACTCCCACCTAAGGCTCCAACCACTTGTACCCCATCCACAAGGTCTTCCCTGTTGGTTAAGATAAGATCTAAAATAGCTGATCCCCTTGTTGCCTCTTCCACCTTTTGGACAATGAAATTGTCTTCCAGGCAAGTGAGGAATTTGCTAGACTTTGAGGATTTTGCCAAGTTTGACTTCCAGCAAATATCCAGATAGTTGAAGTCACCCATCACTACTTAATTTTTCCTATCTGAGTGTATGGCCATCTGTTCTAGAAAGGCATCATCCAATTCCTTCATCTGACTTGGGGGTCTGTAGTAGACTCCCACAGTAACATCCCTGTTGTTTCCCTCTCCTTTAATTTTTATCCAGACACACTCCACCTGGCTTCCAGTATTGTTGTCCTGGATCTCTTCATTGATGTAAATATCCCTGACATATAATTCTATTCCTTCTCCTTTCCTGTTTGGCCTGTTTCTCTTAACAAGGTTATACCCCTGTAATTCTACATTCCAGTCATGAGACTCATCCCACTAGGTTTCAGTGATGCCTATTACATCATATTCCCTTTGTTGTTCTAGAAGTTCAAGTTCATCTTGCTTATTCCCCATGCTCTGTGCGTTAGTGTAGAGACATTGATGACCATGTGTCCCCTTTGCTTGCTGCCTGTGCATGTTTTTTGCCTACTACTGTTGGTTCCTTGTTCCATCTATGACAGTTTGACTATTTTCTCCAAGCCTTTTGTCTCCCTCTTCCACATAACTCAGTTTAATGCCCTCCTGATCTAGAAAGGTCTAGAAAGACTCTGGGAGGAGTTATATATAGCTAGACTGCAATAAAGAACCTGACATAGGAAAATGGCTCGAGCCAATGTGGTGTAGCAGTTTGATTGTTAGACTAGGACATTGAGAGACTGGAGTTTCAAGCCCTGTTTTGCCAAGTCACACTCTCTTAAGGTCAGAGGAAGGCAAGGGCAAAAATTCTGCCAAGAATTAGGGTTGCTATAAGAAAGAAATGACTGGAACACATAAAACAACAAAGGGGAAAGCCCCATGGCAGACAGACCATGTCAAAGGATGTAGATGTCTTAGCTTTTATTGAAAGTCACTAATCACCAGGCTGTCTTCTAGTATAGTTGGGGACTACTGTGTTCCCTGAGGTCAATTTTGTGGCAGTTAACTCCCTTTGGAAGCTTTGGATCACCTTTTCTGGTAAAAGAAATGAACAAACAAACAACTGGCCTTTCCCTTTAAAATTTGTTGCACTCATTTAACCTTTTTCAAAAAATGTTGGCTCACCCTTTCACCTTGTTTTGGTAAAAGAAAC
Organism: Urosaurus nigricauda; assembly: GCA_034509955.1. Classification (NCBI taxonomy): domain Eukaryota; kingdom Metazoa; phylum Chordata; class Lepidosauria; order Squamata; family Phrynosomatidae; genus Urosaurus; species Urosaurus nigricauda. The sequence goes on along the minus strand of JAOEGL010000003.1, from coordinate 185,758,312 downwards.
TAAGACAGATACATAGAAAGAAAAATTGGCCTTTCCTTTTTAAATATGTTGTGCACATAGAGATAGACTCATTTAATCTTTTTAAAAATCTCCCCAAATCAAAGTAGATTTCCAGCCTTTCCCCACACACCTGGTTTATTGGCACTGTATGGCCCAAAGCCATGTACACCTAGATACATTTAGGCAGTGAGTATGATATTGTAATTTAAAGATATATGTTTAATTTTGCTAGTTGTTTATAGCATACAATAATTAAATGTTTTACAGTAATGATGTAATTACATAATTACAGTACATAATTGATGTACTTATATTACATAATTGCCATTACGTTCAGTGACATATGGGAATTATGATTTATGAGTAACAAGAGTGCAAAAAATATTACTAGTGATTACTGTATGGTTTGGTATGGGAGGAAGTCAAGGGAAAGTGACACCATGATTTACCACACTGGGTGACGCCAACCTTAGTGATGCCACTGGTACTGGCCTGCTGTTCTTTCTGATTTCCTTCCATGCCCCCAACTGCAGCCTAATAATAAAGCAACATCCAGTAAGGCCTTTGCACTTGAGCCCAATTCCTCATGTCCTGCAGCTGTTGTAGGCTTGAAGTAAAGATGGAGATTATCACATGGGAAATCAGCCATTGGTTACATATGGTTTCTAACCATAAGAGATGGACCTTAGAGCCTTCTGTTATGGTTAGAAACTGCATGTAACTTGTTGCTGATTTCCTGTGCTATAATCTCCAGTGTGTACAAAGGTTTCCTTTTCCCTTTTTTTCCTAGAAGGACTGGATTGTGCGCTTTAAACGATGCCACTGTTTTAGACTTTTACATTTCAAGTGATTGATTTAGTAACAAAGGACTGATTGCGAAATTTTACTGTTACTTTTGGTTTCCATGAAACATATTGGTACCTTTAGTTTCTTTCTTTTTTTTTTAACATTGTCAGTGTATTCCTTTCATTGATTTGTTTGAAAAGATATAGTGTTTCAAGGATATTGTGTAAAAGAAATTACATGATATATTGCAGAATTGTTTTTCTTTTATAAGAACAACCTACTTTCAGAGGAGTGCTTATTAAACCAAATAGTAACAATACATAGTCAGAATGAGACAAGCATTTATTTGTTGAATGGTATAATGTGCTTCCTGTAGTCACTTTTTTTCTGTTGTTATTTAGACTCACACAGATTGACTACCTGCATGCCTAGCTATTCACCAAATCCATTTCTTTCAACCAGGCTGATAAAATCAGTGCTCTTTTGTAGTTGCCTTGATGTAAACCTTACAATATGGCACACTTGTGAATATGCCACATGCTAATGCTCTGTTCATTTCACAATGCTTCTAATGAATTTAACTAATGAAAGAGGAAAGATCAACCAAGGAATCACAGACAGGTGCTGCAAACAGCCAAAGGATCAAATGATTTGGTATGAAAGGCCAACTGTAGGCAGCTGTGAGAGGTGATTCAGCTAGGGAATCAGACCTGAGGAAGCAAGCCCAAAGACAAAATCAGGTGATACAGTCCAAGTAAGAATGGAAGTGGGTGGATGGCAACAGATAACAGGATCCATAGTTAAGAAAAACAAGAAAACACGCATACGCCATCAAGGACCTGTTCCTAGTCCCCAAAATTGGTGTTTTATATTTCTTGCTATACAGATGATCCTAACAAACAGCAAAGATGGGTGCAACCATTTAATTTTCCTTTTTTAAAAAAGTAATTCCTCCCCCCACCCCAAACCAAAGTAAACTTCTAGCCTCTTCCAGGTTTTGATTTTTAATTTTTTTATAGCAGTCTGAGGGCCCAGTGTTATTTTATTGCCAACCAGAAAGACAGCTTACTCAATGGTGCGGCTACACACAAAGCTGACAATGCCAGCTCCTAACTTTGTAGCGTGTGATGCCTTTCAATTATTTAATTATTTCTTGCAATGCATTATCTCTGGCAGTCTGGGAATCATAATCTAAGGGACTAGCACTCAGCTGACTACTACTCCCTCTTCCTTTCGCATATAGCTCCTGTGCTACCTTCACCTTTAATATGACTAGCAAGCAAATCGAACTCTGACACTGGACAGTGTTTGGTATAGTTATCGTTGTATGCCAATAATGGAATGTTTTGGGGCCCTTTCAAAGTACATAGTCATAGCACATTATAATGTCATAGCTCCATCCCTTGGCATCCTTTGCAATTTATGGAAGGGCATGTAGGATTGCCCTCTCTTCCAGTTATACCTGGCCTGGGTGTTTTGAAGCAGTTGAGCCTCAGTACTTTTCTAAAAATGTTAAAACACTGCAGATACTCGTGTCTTAAATTTTGTAGCCTCTCTTTCTGTATATAGTTTTAGCTAATCAAATATGTAATCTTTTTCTTTATTCTCCTGAAAATTGTTATTTCATTTATGACTTAATGGTGCTGAAATGCCATTTTGCTATTAATTAACCAAGGATGCTGCTGTGCACTGATAAATTATTGAGTGATGTATGTGAGCCCATTTAAAAAAAATTGAAGGATGAGTGACAGGTAAAACAGGAAACACTGATGAGTGGCTGGAGAAGATAATGCATATGCATATAATTCCACATGTCAAAAGCTATGAAATCCTTTTGTTGTGGTTTTGTTATACTTAATAGCATGTTTAACTTGTATTTTACAATTGAATAGAATACAAAGTCAAAGCAGCAACTTCTGTATAATTACTTCAGAGAGTTGCTAAAGTTAAAGTTTAATTCCTATGTCTAAAATTGGTTGGCTACTTTACTCAGAGTAAGGACATAATTCCAAACAGGCACTGCAATTGTGCTGTGTATTTCATTCAAGACGGCTGTTTGTCTGTTGTTGTTAACCACCTTTGAGTTGATCCTGACTCATGGTGATCCTATAGATCAGACATCTTCAAGATTCCCTGTCCTCCACTGCTCTGCTTAGGTCCTGTAAATTCATACCTTCGACACCATGAATCACTGTCTCCTGGTTGATTTACTGTACTTTCTGACCTTGGGTTCTCTGACTCTATTCTCGACTGGTTTAAATCTTACTTGTCAGACAAATCTTTTGCAGTGGTCATGGGTGGTCAGACTTCCTCCTCTGTTCCCTTATCTGTTGGAGTTCCCCAGGGCTCTGTCCTGGGTCCCTTTTTGTTTTCTCTATACACATAGTCCCTAGTTAAACTCATCAGTTCTTTTGGTTTCTCCTATCACTTGTACGCCGACGACACCCAGCTGTATCTTTCCACCCCTGACCTTTCACCACGGCTTGAGCAACAAGTTTCATCTTCTCTGGCTGCTATCTCTCAGTGGATAAGGCATCATTACTTGAAGCTCAACATGTCTAACACAGAGCTTCTTGTCTTTTCACCTAAACCCACACTTCAATAATCCTTTTCTGTTTCTGTTGACGACACTTCTATTCAACCGGTTCAGCAAGCCCACAATCTTGGTTTCATTTTTTATTCTTCTCTGTCGTTTATTCCCCAGATCCAGGCCACCACCAAGGCCTGTAGATTCTCCCTTTACAACATTGCTAAAATCCATCCATTCCTCTCAGCCTCCACTGCCAAGACTCTGGTCCATGCCCTAGTGGCCTTGCGACGAGATTATTGCAACCTTCGTCTGCCAGGGCTTCCTCTCTCTCACCTCCATCCTTTAATCTCTGTCCAGCATTCAGCTGCACATATTATCACATCTGCTCAAAGCTTTGACCATGTTTCTCCTCTTTTCTCCTCCCTTCATTGGCTCCCCCTTCCCCTTCCAATCCAGTACAAGCTTTTGTTGTTGACTTTCAATGCCCTCCATGGACTGGCCCCTACTTATTTATGGAGTTCATCATACAACGGAATTTGGGGGTATAATGCAATGGCAATCTGAACACAATCATGGGGTTTCACATTATTGCGAATGAATGTATCTCATGCAATTTCGGGCAATGGAGGGTCATTTTCGGGAAATGGGAAGTCATTCTGAATGCATTCCAAACACAATCAGATTTCACGTAAATTCGCTAAAAATAGTGAATTCATGTAATTGCAAATTGGCTCCATTCGCAATTGAGAGAAATTCCTCCCATGTGATAAACTCCTATCTGAACTTCTTTCTTCTTTCTCCTCACATTCCTACTCATACCCTCTGTTCTGGTAGTCAACGTCTCTTGTCCCAGCCTAGGACTTCCACTGCCCCATCCTGGATTCATCCCTTCTCACTTGCTGCTCCTCATGTCTGGAAACTTCTTCCCCCACGTGCACACCTCATCACTTGTGTAACCAGTTTCAAAATTGAGTTCCCAGGTGTGTTCCCTTGTCTGCCCCAGGATGTCTCTTTTTAACTATGCAGTAAGAAGCCAAGCCCTCCCTCCAGTCCATTTGCCTTGGTCCAGGCCTCAGAGGGAGAGAAGAACTGCTGGACCTGATTTCCTTCCCCACCACCATTCCCTTCTCCTTTTGTGTTGTGTCTTTTTAGATTATAAGCCTGCGGGCAGGGAACCATCTAATTAATAAGGTTGTGTGTACAGCACTGTGTAAATTTACAGCACTATATAAATAAATGTTAATAATAATAATACCCATGACATCCCTGTTAGAATCCATCTATCTAGCATACGGTCTTCCTCTCCTTCGGCTTCCTTCCACGTTTTCTAGCATTATTGCTTTCTCATGATATGGCCAAAGTGTGTAGAAGCATCTTGTAGCACCTTTGAGACTAACTGAAAGAAAGAAGTTGGTAGCATAAGCTCATGTTACCAACTTTTCTTCCAGTTAGTCTCAAAGGTGCTACAAAATCTCTTTACATACTGGCCAAAGTACAACAGCCTCAACTTGGATTCTTGGCTTCTAGAGTGATTTCAAGCTTGATCTGTTCAAGAACCCAAGACAGCTACCGTTACCAAAATTATTATTAATTAATTCTTTCCATTTTACTTTCATTATGATAATTCTTAACATTCCCATACCATTTATCATGGCAGTATCTTAACTGCCCCCCCCCATGGTCCATCTCCCTAATGTGTTGATGCCTTTTTAATTCTTTTGTTTAAATTAAACAGTATTAACTTCCACTTGGGCAGTAGTTAATTTCTCCCAAAACAGTTTATTTACAAAAGCACTTTAGTTAATTGTAATTTATGATTATTTCCCTAATCTTTTGTTTAAAATGGCAAACTAAATGTAATGTTCCTAATGTTGTATTAGCAGTCGCCATCTGCTTGTCCCTTTGATATAGATTTAGAGCAAGATCTTTCTGTTACCAAATTAGTTCTGATATCCATTCTTTGCTTTCAGGAGCAACATAAAGGGTTGGGATATGAGTTTGGAATGAACCAATACTTTGGCTGTTTTTGCAATATGCATTCATAAGTAAACATCCATAATTGAACCCATGAGGAGTATACTTCACCTTATGCCATTCTTGGGCTAGCATGGTGCTGTGGTTTATGTGTTTGATTGGGACTCTGGGAGCCCTACAAAGTCCCCCCCCCCCAACAATGTTGGTGACTGAGGCTGCATCTACACTGCAGAATTAATGCAGTTCGACATTTTACCATTTTAACTGCCATGGCTCAATACTATGGAATTCTTGGATTTTTAGTTTTGTGACATATTTAGCCTTCTCTAGGTGCATTTACATTGTAGAAATAATACAGTTTGACACTAATTTAAGTACTGTAGTGCCATTCTATGAAATCTTGGGGTTTGTAGTTTTGCAAGGTCTTTACCTGATACCTCATAAAACTACAAATCCCGGGATTCTGTAGGATGGAGCTATAGCAATTAAAGTGGTGTCAAATTGCATTATTTATACAGCATAAATGTACCCTTCATCAGAGATCTCTCGTGCCAGAACAAACCACAACTCCCAGGATTCCATAGGATGGATCCATGGCTGTTAAAGCAATGTCAAACTGCATTAATTCTGCAGTGTGGCAGCAGATCATATCAGAAGATGAATGAGGTTTCAGAAAGCCAGTAGTCATCCAAAACTGCAGGTGTTCTACAATGGGGGCAAGAGCATTTGTCTGTTGAGTGAAACTATAGTAAGTTAATTCTTGATTTTGCAATGAAAAAGAACAGAAACTTAAAGCTTTAAGTTAATTGACCTAATACTTGCAGCCACAATGTTCTATTAGAATAAAAACAAAATTAGAATAAAAAGAAGATAATCTCTTTATTAAGGACCAAAAATTTACAGTTATCATTGGGAACCCTGTAGGACTTGGTTTTTTTAATCACTAAACAAAAGTAGTAAAATGTGTGTTGTTCAGAAAGGTGGGATACATAACTAATTCCAGAATGAAAAAGCAGACTTCAATAGTTCATGGGACCATTTGTGTGGGATGATGAATTGTGATAATAATTTGGGAAGAAGCCCTCTGTTACATGTTTCTCTTGGTACTCCTAAAATGATACACAGGCAACTATTTCATCTACCCCATTGTATGGGAGACAGGCAGGTTCCTTCCTACCATAGTCTCTATGAACAGTCCCCTCATTTAAGTGTATTTCCCCTTCTTGGTCCCATAAGACCAGAGACTCTTCAAGTGACATATTTAGAATCAGGTTAAAGCTGCTGCTATGAATGGAAGTCAAGAGAGATCAGCCTTCTCCACTGTGTTGAAGCAAGAGCATTCAGCATTCATGCTTCTTGGACTTCTGTATATTCTTCCTGCTCCTTATGACTCACAGTAATATATGAAGTACAATAACATGCAAAATCCACAAAACAGTGAAATCTTTATTGGGCCAACCAAAATGTATGAAATACATGTTGCAAGCTTTCAAAGCTCCACTGACTTCTTCATCAGGTAAAGGCACTAAAAGTCATACAAGAGAAAGAAAAATATGTCAATATTAGAATCATAGGCATTTTGTCAAGTTGTTTTTGTTGTTGTTCTTGATGGTATGGAAGAATATTCATGTAGGCAGGCCACTCCTCCTGGCCATGTAGGTTTTGAGAATCAAAGTCATACAAAAAGTCCAGGACAATGTGTGGACCTTTTTCATAGGATGGTGTCACCTGGCCACCATTGGACACAGTGGTGGTGTGGGAGATACTGTGTTCTAATCTAAAATATTTAAAATGCTTATTCAAAAGTGCAGTTCCTTTTTTCCTATGCACTGGGAGAAGGACATATAGCACCTTGAGATGATGGCCATTTGTCCTACTTTACAGAAGACAGCCCTCTGTTTGAAGCGTTTACACGCCTCTCCATTTGAAGCTATTCTGTGTTTTAGGCTTGATCACACCAAGTCTGGATCAAAGAGAAAGGACTGTAGGAAGGAAGGGCAGGGCTTTGAGGCTGCCCATCAAAAGTTAGCATCTTGACATCAGAGACATAAGTTACCTGGCCAGTCTTCCCAGAAGGAAATTATAGTAATTCTTTCTAAATTTGCATCTCTAGACATAAATCTGCTCACAGAAACAGCTCTTTTGTACACAGAGGCAGACCTCTAGATTTTGATTTATTCTCTCTCTCTCTTTCTTCCTTCATAGTGTTTTGGAAGCTCCTTGACAGGACATACTTTATGAGTAATCTTTACCATGTTTTAATTATACTAGAAATGTTTTCTTAAGGTGTGCCTTTTATTTTACAGCTCCTTCAAACATTTGATTGGAGGCCTGGATGATGTCTCCAATAAAGCTTATGAGGATGCTGAAGCAAAAGCAAAGTAAGTGTTCATTAATCTTTCTAATTTTAAAATATTTTTTCATTATATGGTGCATGCTACATTTTTAAAGTAGGGAAAAAGGTGTCCAATTAAGGCACTTTTTTGGAAAGCACTTCTTCAGTGTCATAAAAGAAAACTATAAAAAAGGTATGTCACTGCTAGTAATTAATTATTTTTAATCATGCTAGCTTCCTGTGGCACAGAGCACATTATATGGCATTTGTTGGGGTTGATAAATAAAGGCATTCCAAAAATAGAACTCCATAGGCCACAAGATGTGGCTCAGGGACTGCATTTCGCTTGTTTAGTTAGGGATAGTTCAGAACTGGGCTAGCATTTGACATCCAACCATGAAATAAAGAGACCAGACATGTAAATTGGATGAATAAAGGGCCATTTATTTGACCTATATCCTATTTAAAGCTAAGTACTTCAACCTTAAATGTCAACCAGTGAAAGAATAATTAAAGTGAAAGCCTGGTGCAGGTCCAGCTGAAGCCAGGTGTCGATCCTAGACCTCCTCTTCAGCCTTCCCTTTGGGCACAAACACTGAACCCTGAGGCAAATCCGATGATTCGGATTGCATCCTCAGCCAGTTCTAGGAAGGGAAACGTAAGGCACTCTCCCCCAAACTCCCACGACTTTGTAAGGTTCAGCAAAACCCCCATGTCTACCCCAAAGGCAGGTTCTTTCACTACTCCACATCCCTTGATGTGTATAAGCTGTTCAAGAGTCTAACCTTTCACCACAAAGGGGTGCCAATGATGCATACCAACCAATTCTTTAACTACATATGGGCCAGTGAAACTCATTAAGCAGCCACCCATAGCCGATTTGCAGTCCCTTCATACAGTATGGGGTAGGCAAAAAAAAAAGAGGGGGGAGGGAAAATTCTTACCCAGCCCAAAGCGATCAACAAAGTTCAAATTGTATTTAGGGCAGGAGGGTGGGCTGTGTTGTCAAAAAGAGGCAGGATGGGGGGGGTGTACTGTCCTTATATACTGACTCTGCTCCCCATCACATGCCTCAGCTTGATCTGAAGGACCACACCTACATTTGAAAATCCTGGTCTCATCATGGAAGGTATCAAAGCCCCATCCTCCTTCAAAGCTCTGCCAATTCGTCCTGGTGAGAATTGTGCAGCTATTGTTCCCATTGCCTTTCTTGTCAAAGGAAATGATGGGTGGTAGAGGAAATAATGTTGGAGTAGGCAATCAGAAATCACTGGATTGCAGGCCAGCTGTTTAGAAATGATGGCCCAAGACTAATTGTGCCTACAATCTTTTCTGGCTTTGTGGCAGAAAGAGTGAAAATGCTGGAGTATTTGGTCCATAGACCTACAGCATAGACCCACTGCATCTCATGCCTTCTGCTTCCTCAGTTCATGGTTGACAATTTCTCACTTGACTTTCAGTTGTATTTCCTAGGCAATATTATGTAAACTAAAGATATGATTTACACTGGAATACTAGCTAGCCACCCAAAAATGTTTTAGTAAACTTGCTTATTAAATGTGGAATAATATCTTCTAGTAGACCAGCAGGAAGCACTGCTCCTATAACCTGGGGAAATGTTCTAATGTTTTAACGTCTTTGATGTTTTAACGTCTTTTATCTTGTACACCGCCCTGATCTTTTTGGAAGGGCGGTATAGAAATAAAACTTATTATTATTATTATTATTATTATTCTCTCTTCTAAAAAATCTGGATATAAATAATCCACATTCCAGCAAATTGATGATAAGGGCTGCTGTAATTGCTACTCAGACACTCTTCTGCCTGAATGATCTTAATAGAAAGTCTTACAACTGTGCATTATAGTTTAATCTTCTCTGTGAAACCAGAAATGATTTCTAGAATTTTTTTTTTTTTTTTTGCAATAAATGAATAGAAAACAAAGATTTTAGAGAAGCACAAATGGGAAGATGCCCAAATGGTACCTTTTCATTTCATCTCCAACTTCTCTGATGACTCTTTCAAACGGGGAGGAATTTCTCCCAACTCCGAATGGAGCCAATGCGGATTTATGTAAATTCGCTTGTTTAGCGAATTTACATGAACCCCTGCTCCGTTAAAATTACTTCCCATTACCCGAAATTAACCCCCTCCTGCCCGAATTTGCATGCGAAGCTTTAATTCGCAATAAGGTAAAACCCATGATTGCATTCGAATTGGCTTCCCTCCTGCCCGAATTTGCATGTGAAGAGTTAATTTGCAATAACATAAAACCCATGATTGCATTCGAATTGACCTTAAATTATACTTCCAATTTAGCCTTGTATGAAAGAGTCCTGAGGTATTGCTGATAATTCTGTTGCATTTTTGTGTGTTCAGAGAATCCTATCTGTTCAAATCAGAATGTTATAAACGCCCAGTTTTTCTGTATGCATAATGCTAGTGAAATGTGGAATTATAAATTGAACTTAAGAGAGCTAAAATCCTAGACGTACGTTGTTTGCAAGAAGGAGAAAAGACTAAATTCATTCTCTACCTTGTTTTTCTTTATCAGCAAGGTTTTAGATTTCTTTCAAAGGGCTGTAATCTTTATAGGTTTGTTGGATTACTATAGATCTTTAATAAAACACATGGTTTTACATGAGACTCCCACTGTCTTAAGATGTTCCAGGAGGAACATGGAGAATGAGGTTGAAATGATGATAGTGATTGGTTTGAAATAGTAGGCATGTGGCTAGATGCTTTAGTTATGCAGTCACCCCTCTGTTTTCATGGATTTGAAATCTGCGTCCCTCACCTGTTTATAGGCAGCAAATGGAACGGGACAAAATGGGGGTGTGCATGCCACCATTCAAGCCAATGGGGCTTGAATATAGTTGAGTTTCTGTTTTTGTGGGGAGTCCAGAATGGAGGGGCAACTGTACTCTTTACTCTCAACTTTATCTGTTATAAAGCTGTGTTCACTAAACTCTGATTAATCTCACTGTTACTACTACTACTACTGCCAATGCTATTACTACATTAGTAGTAATATAAAATAATTTTGACCCAATTTTAAGAAACTGTAGCAGATTAATCATATCAGGTTTTAGTTTTAAGAATAGTTTTAAGAAAAATCTACATTTACGTTGAACTCCCATGTAGTCCTAATTAGTCTGATTTAAATAGCTATATGGCTCTTTGGCTCCAATCTAGTGATCTTTGGACTCACAGAAAGTGAAGGCATCAATACTGTACATCTCTAGAAGTAATTCTTTTTTCAGGAAATTGATGTATTTATTAGTCAAATACAGTGTGCTTTTGGTATCCACTGGATTTTGGTTCCAGGACCTTGTGTGGATAGCAAAATCTGTGGATCTTTAAGTTCTATTAAATACAGTGGCAGAGTAAAATGGTGTCCCTTATACAAGTAGCAAAATCAAGGTTGGCTTTCTGGAATTTATATGTTTTTGGAATATTTTCAGTCTGTGAGTAGTTAAATCTATGGATATGGAGAGCTGACTGTATCATAGACAGATTCACCCAATGTCTTCAAAGAAATTAAATGGAAAAGGGCACGAACAAAACAATAAAAAAATAAAAGGAACTATACATAAAAGAAACATTGATAAGACCTATTTCAGGACAGCATACTTCTCTGTAGTTCCTTTCCTTATATTGCACTTAGCATGGCTCCCCAAAATGGTTTTTTATGTTGCTCTAATTGACTCCCACTAATTGCCCTTCAAGTGAATCTCTTTTAACGTACCAGACTGTTAAATGACAGCAGGAGACACAGTTCTGTCTAAGAAAGTACTCACCTGCTCATATGATTAGTGTTATAATATTATTGCACTCTTTTGACAGTTTGGACTAGAAACATCAAATTATTCAGCATGGATCAGAGTGAATTCAAGAAATGTTCATATTAACTACTTTTCTGGGTTTACTTCATAATATGCTCTCTCTCTCTCTCTCCATAGGAGGGCGATGTGCATAGCATTAAGTGAAATAAGAGAAGGGTGAAAGCTAAATGTAACAAATGCACAGACATACATTTACCATTTATATTTTAAGATGTAAATTTTGAGATTTTAATTGGTGTGTTTTCCTTTGTTAGTTGAAGAGTTTTTAATGTCTATATTTTTAACTGTATGCTGTTGTATTTGTTTTTTTAAAAGGTTTTACGCACCACTCTCAAATTCTCGTGGCTGAAGAGTAGTTTATACATTTTAAAAACAATGTGTACATGGTGAAGATTATCACACCAGCACTTACCAGTGGGTAAGCACTGGTAAATCGCCTCTAAAATGTTGAGGGAGGGCATGTGTGTGAAAGCCTGGCACACTTCCTCAATGTCAGGGAATCGTTCAGAGGAAATTTCCTCTCCCTGAACGATTCAGTGATGCAAGAGGGAGCCGACGATTCCCTGATGTTGACGAAGCGTGCCAGGCTTTCACACACGTGTGCTTCCTCAACGTTTTAGAGATGATTTACCAGCGCTTAGCCAACAATAAGCACTGGTGTGATAATCTTCATTGTCTCTGGGATTGGATCCTTGTTTGGCAGTTTGTGTATTCCACATGTACAAGTCCCTTCTATTTCCTGCCATATTTCCCACTAAACAATCTTGACCTTCCAGTAAGAGAAGTCTGCATACACAGACTTCCCTGAGTATTGTGAAGTCGAAGGCTTTCATGGCTGACATCCATAGTTTTTTGTGTTGTTTTGTGGCTATGTTTTCATTCCTGACTTTTTGCCAGCAGCTGAGATCTGGCAACCCCAGAAAGAACAGTTAAAAGAACTTAAGAACCTTCAAACTCATAATCTAGACATTTTAGTCCTTCTTTGGCAATATTTCTTACAAGCAAGCATTACAAAGCAATTATTTAACAAATTTTACTCCGAACAATAGCCATGTTAGTCTGGAAAATCAGTATGCAAAGGAATTTTGTAGCACCTTTGAGACTAACTGAAAGGGGGAAAAAAAACTGGTACCATGAGTTTTCACAGATTTGAGTCTAGTTCCTCAGATGCCCTTTCAAGGGATCTTTGTGTTAAACCTTTATTTGCCTGCAGACAGTCTCCAAACTTCAAACAGTTACTAACCTGCAAGAGGACACACAATACAGATGTGGAGGTGGATACAATACCTTGCCACAAATCCAGATGCTAACTCTACCCACATATTTATTCAGGAAATGTCATCTCAGGACCTATTGACTTCACCTACAATGTTAGAGAGACTTGTTCTTGCTCATCCTCTAATGTGATATATACCATCCTGTGTCAACAATGCCCTTCAGCACTCTACATTGGACAAACAGTTCTAGGCAGCTCCTTTTTTGTTGCACAGCATTTGGTTGCTGCGGAAACACTGCGTAGCAAAGAGGGGCGCATTTCACCATCCATCTGTCCAGGGCCAATGTTTTATTTTCACCAATATTAATTCCATTTTGCAAAATAAAAAAAGAGGTCTGACACTCAGAACATGGTAACAGTCTCCAAGTTTTCACTTAAATATTATATTGTTCTTGGAAAGTTTTTAAGGTGTATTGATGGATTAATAGTACAGTACATGAAATATGTCTGGAAGAAACTCCAATTAATTAAATTAATTAGAGTTGGCATCTTTAGAAGAAACTAGAGAAGAAATCACTTCCAACAATATCTTAGATTAGTAAAGAATGTGTATTCTGCTTCTTGTGGAAAATAGGTCTGCATCCAACAGATGAAGAAAGAAGTAAACTCACTGGCAATTGAGTGCTGGTGTTGGTGGGATTCCAGGAGGAGAAAAGCCACTATCATTTTCAATTTTTTCTCTCAGACTAATTCAATTGTACATTTAGCACTTGGTTTTTATTGTTGTTGTCAAGAAAAACAACTCATGGCAACCATATCAGAAATGCTAGTTTGCATTTAGCCTTCTAAAAGGGGGAGGTGAGACACAATTTATCATCATAGATGTCATCTTTTGATATCAAAATTACTATGACAGGATTTATCAGTACTTTTTCTTTTTTTAAAAAAACTGTAGATAGTATGTTTCCATCTTATTAAACATTCTCTCTGAAATTATAAATTATCTGCAATTCCGTGCCCATTTACCTGGGAATACGTTCCATTGAAAATAATACGTCTGGATAGTCATGTATAAGGTTGCACTGTTCTTTTAGCACAGTTTGCTCATCTGAAACAGACAAGTTGAGTGCTGCAATAAATTATACTTTATCTTGAGATGCCATCTGGTGTTCAGTGCATCCACAGTACCTCTGCTGTAATATTCTATATCACTATTGCTTTATATTCTTTATTATCAAGCTCTCTATGGTTGTCTGTTTCAGGGTCAGACTATGTATTATATGTAAACTGTATGGCTTGTTTACATTTCTTGCTACAAGGGGAAGAGAAAAATAGAGAGATGAATAAGTGTGATTTTTTTTAAGCACAGAAATTGCTGCAGGGAAAGAACTAGCACCTCTTGCCCATTCTCTCCTCAAGGTTCATACTCTGCAGATATCTTTACTTTTAAGATTTGGGATAAGAATAATGTACATATAGTATGCCCTATCCTATTTTTGCAACAACAACAACAACAGCACATTGTAAAATTATATTTTAGTTTACATTATACCACATGCACCTACACAACAAAATTCCCACTCTTGCTCTCCATCTTTTACCCTTCTACCTGGGAGTAAGCCCCTTTGGATCCAATGGGGCATACTTTGAATAGACACACAGAGGATTAAACTGCAAAATTTTGCATTGGATTGGATGATTAATTGTGCTTTTTCCCCTTAGATTGCATATTATGTTTAATAGATAGCCTTTGCCTCACACAATATGTTTGGTTCTGTTGCAAGTCTGGTTATTTATATTTTAGGAATGCTCTTGTTTTTATTCATCTTTTTTTATCACATCCCATTACTTCTTATAGTGCATAGAAAAATAAATCCACTGCTCATGTTTGATGAAATCTTTAAAAAGTAAACTTGCATTGCTTGCTGTTTTTTTTCACTTCCTATTTTCTGTTACCTTTCATTGTCTTTGTTGCTGTTGTTGTGTGCCTTCAAGTCATTTCCAACTTATGGCAACCCTAAGGTGAATCTATCATGGGGTTTTCTTACCAAAAGAAAAAGGGAAAACTTTGGATCAATGACAGGGGCATAACACTGGAAAAATTCCTGCCAAAATAGTTTGAAAAGGTCCTGAAATACCTTTTAAAACAATGTGGGGGAACTGTTTGTTAGATGATAACATCTTATTCCCACTCAGTGCATTACTTTTGAAATGTGACTTCAGCGTGCTCTCATTACAAGAAAGGGAGGGAGAAATAACTCATTACAGCAAACCATACCCATTACTTCCAAGATCTAGCCATCCTTCTTCCAAGAAAGTTCAAGTGGAATATTGCATCTTTTGATTGTTGTTGCTGCTACTGCTGCTGATGCACAGCATAACATTTGGGAAGTATTGGGTAGAAATCAAAATAATCTAGTTGTCTTTGTGACTCAAGGGTCCTAGGTCCACATCAAAATCCTCTATACCAGCTTCTCTTCTGTATTTCTCTAGCCTGTTTTCCCATATACAGATTTATTTTGCTGTAGAGCCCATGAGAGCACTGCAGAACAGAAAGCATTTATGGCAGTGAGAAGTGAAACATTTTAATCTTTAAACAAAGGAAATATTCAAATAAGGGCAATGTTTGGATTTTAAAAGCGCCAGCAGCTAAGGATACATCTTGAAGGCAGAAAATGTTTTCTTCTTTCCCATGAAACTTCAGTAAACTTGCCAGTGGGAGGAGTGAGTGAAGGCCAATTAAGCTAGTTCAAGGGAAAGCTATAATGAGAAGCTGAATGTGTTTATTGGCTCTTTATTCCCAAATTAAACAGTCTTTCCAGAAAGTAATAAGGTGGCTCATTATGGTAATGGATGAAAATAACAAATGAGTTTTTCCTACTTTACAAAATATATTCTGGCTTCTGTTAGTGCAAATGTTTAAACAGCCTGAAGACCATACCCTCTATCCCAGTGTTTTGTGATTAGCTCTTGATGGAAACCATTTTTAGGTACTATTGAAGGTTGTGTTGGAATAGTCAAGACTTGCTTGAAGTGCAAAGAAACCACCAGAGTCATGTGAGTGGAATTTATAGCTATCTCTTTGAACACAGTACAATTGACAAATCTTGCTTGGCCACACAATTTGTGATGTTTTCACAATGAGTGTAGCATATATTTGTTTCTTAATGTAAACACTGCAAAGCTATGTGTACGGCTGAATACACAGTAGATATTAGGTAAAGCATTTTTTTTCATCCTTTACAAAGTTTTCTTGTTCCTTAAAAGTTGCATCTCTCCTAACATTAACAATCACATTGGCAATTGTGAATTACAACAACACTCAAAATCCACAAAACAGTGATACTTTTATAGAGCCAATCAGTTAGGAAGATTTATATGATCCAAAGCAAGCTACTTGGCAGAAAGCCGAATCAGAATCAGTAGCCGTTGCGTCTTCCAAGCAGTGTCACATTTATGCAGGCCTGAATGCAGGAAGGTTCTTCAGCAGAAGAATGAAATAGAGTCTTCCATATTACAGAATCTTAGCAAAACTACCACATGTATATAATCCTTGCATAAGGTAAGAGTTTACAGAAAATAAAACAGAAAATGGTATCACCTACTGTCAAGGGAAGACGAAACAGGTGAGGGTGGCTTTGACCATGTCCACATAGAGAAGAAGAAATGTTCCCACCCTATTCCCACACTGACATGTTTAGATGACACACGGGGGCAAGACACAGGTCTAATCTGCCCTCCAGGGTGATGCTCTAGAGAAAAAGAGTCCCTTTTTTCTCTGGACCAGGATAGGAACTCCAGAAAATTCCCTGATGCTGGTGCAAGGGAAGGTGCATCGGTGGGCAGGGGGAAGAGGTCAGGAGGAGGCACCCTGGGCTAGGTGAGCCACTAACCTCTTCCCGACCAGGAATTCCAATTCCCACCACAGCATTTTCACTTTTAAGTTTATACAGCTCCTCTGCTGACATTCCTTTTGCAGATGTGGAAACTGATCACAGAAGCACAACAATACCATCAGTATAGTTCACTGACACACAATAGGCTAGTTGTCACTGCGATGAGCTATGGGAAAAGAGCAAGAGGGGTCTTCTGGGGAGTGTGCAGCCAGTGCTGCCAGTAGCAACCCATTGTGGTGTGCAGGTAAGCTGGGTTTTCCTGTAAGTGTGGACATGGACCGTGTGATAAAAAACAACTATCAGGAAAAGGGTTAAGCACCCCACCAGCTGCTGCTTGTATACATATACACACACACACACAAATTAAACTAAACTCCACAAGAACATGCAACATGGAACTGCTGGACTGAGACAAATGTATACTTAGAAACATTTGACTCAGTCAGAGAAGTCCAATATGCACAGAAATTACAGCAGGCAGGAAGTAGTCATTAATTGTATAATCTGAAATTTTGTCAAATTTATTGCTTAGGATTTTTTTTAAAAAAAATCTTTCTTGTTAAGAAAAGCATTAGATCAATAAAGCAGAAGGACACATTGTTCTGGAGTACTGTTGTTCTCAGACTTAAAAAGAAGTCTGTCAGATGACAAAACATGAGAGTTATTTAAAACTCACAAGACATTATTTATTCATAACCACCTTAAATTATTAGATTTTGTGCAAAAAGTGAAATATAAAAACAAGCCTTCCTCATAGGCTTACAATTCAATTTCAGAGAGGAAAGGAAATGATGATAAACATGGAAGGTCAGCCAGAAAATCCAAGAAAGCCAATGAGAAGAAATAAAAACAGATGAAGGGACTCGTATACCAGGTGAAATAACCTACAAGGGGATGGGAATGTAGGTAAGAAGTAAAAGGCTAATATTAGGTTTAATCAGCAGAAAAGTACTTGCCAAATGGAAAAGCAGAAGAGAAATGTAGAAAGAAGAGATTAGAGATTTGAAGGCACATTGCTACTGAATCATTTGAAAGTAAGCATAAGACACTTAAATAAAAAACAAAAGAGAGAAGAATCCAATAAACAGAACAGTGTGAAGAGTGATACTGTCTGGATGATGAGTGGAAATATCCAATGCGTTACAGTATTCAAAATGGAGATGTAAATGAAGGAACCCAACAAGAAGAGAGATGGCTCAGAAGGAGAGAAGGAAAGACAGCCCTTATAGTGGAGAAAATTCCTACTTTAAGTGATGGAGAACCAAGGGCTGGGAACCTCCATGCTCCAAGAAGCACCATGGCCACTGCTCCTGTGCAGCCAGTGTCATGCTAGCAAGACTCTTCTGTTACAGAGAAAGCCACAGGAGCCAGTGACTGATGCAGCAAGATGGGCTGGATGACTGCCCTTCCAATTGTGAATGGGGCAAAAGCAAGGCTGTGATGGCTCTTGTCCTCCCTATTCAGACAATAGGAACTCATGTGCTACCTCTGGCAGAAGACTAATGCTTCACCCTCTGCTATATTAGGCAGCTCAGACAATGTCTGCCAAAGTTATTTCCCAGCTTTACTACCACAATCTAGAGTCTAGTGCTTTCTCATAAGGGTTAATCTCAGTCTTTAGAAAGTGTGTAAAATGTGTGATGGGGATAATGGCCAATTTATTAACTTGGCAGAATTTTTCAGCAAGCGAATAAGCTTCTAAGTTAATGTAGTAGAAAGAGAGAATCTCCTCATATGTAAATTTGTCCTGTTTCAAATGCTCCCTTGATAGAAATTGAAGATAACACATGAAAGATTGGACTAATCTTTTACTGGCAAGAAACTGTGTTAAGGAGGCCAGCCCTGAAAATAACAAGGCTCACAATCAGGAGAATAGTTCTTACGATGTGATGGAAAAGTGAAATTATGTACATTATATACATCAATAGACCTGTGCAAATATGTTCATTTTGCATAAATTTGAATAAGCTTATGTGATTCATTCTTGATCAAAACCCTAGCCTCCTGGAAAAATTTGTTTTTCTTGTTTGTCCTTTTCTTGCAAGAAGCAGATTTTTGCAAGAAGCACAACTGTCACTGAAGTAAGATACATGTAAATTATGAGTAATAAGAAGTGCCTATTTGGGGACATGAGTACAAAAATGGGTGAAGCACAAATAGTCATGAGAGCCACAGAAGATGCTGGTCTTTATCTTTGAAATCTTTCTGCAAAACCATCTTCCATTGTAACATTCTCCTTTTACATTTCTTGTGTGCTCTTTAAAGGCTGGAACTATGGGATTGATTCTACGACTTCTTGGAGGGAATATACGTTACTTCAGATAAGAAACAGTCAAAGCTACCCTTGGGTAGAATATGAATTTATCCAAAATTAGGGACAAATTCAATCTGACTCAAGTGACCTTCAGAGACAATGCTGAATGAGGGTGAGGCAATCCAGGGAGCTGGAATGATCAGCAGTTAAAGTGTCAAATGTTCATTTGGAATGTCTATCATTTTCTTACATGTCAATATAACATTTCAGTTTTAGTAAATGTAATTGAGACACTAATGAGTGTCATTTAACAGAAAGGGCCAATGTTAAAAACACATGGCTTTAGGCTTGCTACTGGGCCAGACATTGGAGAGAGTTGACAGATCCATGAATTAATTACTCCTTTGATACCACTAAATGTTGACTGTTAGATTTGGAATTTATATTTGGAAATAATAAAAATATGGTTCAGAGGAAACCAAAAGCAAAATTTGATGACTGCAAGGAGAACTTTCAGGTTTAGCAACAGAACAAGGGGAGCAGAGTACACAGACCATCTTAACCTCTTGCTGCTGGTTAACTGGGTTATCCAGGTAGCAAACCCAACAATTAAAGAAATACAATATAACAAAATATTAAAAAGTGATATGAAGGTAGAAAGTATGAAGGAACAAGTGTGATGCCTATCCAGTTTCTTGCTCTGAATGTTACATATATGACTATCTGCCTGTTGGACAGATGCCGTTGGTGTGTACACTGGGAAATGAGTGCCAGATTCTCGGAATAGGTTTGTTCTCTTAAGGCTAAGGTAGCTGAGCTGGAGAAGCTGGCGTGGAACAGTCAAATTAATGGGTTCGGTCTCTGAGGATGTTATAAGGTCATCCCACTCCCAATGTGGAGGGACATATATAATCCTTTGGAAACTTCCATGCCTTGGTACATGTACAGAGATTTTTCTCGTGCCAAAAATATACCTCTAGTGAAGAGGATGCTTTTGGTAATGGGTGAACTGATCAAGAGAAATATCAGTAACTGAGCTTATGATGGACCTGGTGTGAAGGTAACAGACACTGCATGTTGTCTAGCTAGCCTGGTAGATAGTGCTTTGGAGAAGTCACTTATCTTGGTGGATGCTGATCCCAAAGACATAGAGAAGGAAAATTAAGGTTGTTAGGAGGAAGGAAGTTAAAGTCCAAGGCTTCTAATGTAGCTTTCTCTGAAATGCTGCTTGTTCTGTCCACAAGGCTATGGAGAATAAGGCTTTGTATTCATTAGGAACTGGAGGGCATTCTGGGACAGGGTGGGCCTATTCCAAAGAGATGACTTCCATTCTGCAGAATCCTCTGCAGAATCACTTGGATGACGATATTAGGCACCAAAAGAAAGAGTAATTGGAAGATGACTATTGTCTTCCTGGCCAAAATATGATGGGGGGAATGGTGAAATGGATAATGAAATCAGAGAGGCATCTCAGGGAGATAATGTGATAATGGGTGACTAACTGCCCTAACAATATCTAGATAAATGCATTAGTTGTCCATAAGAAAGAAGTTAGATTTTTAGATATCCAAAATTACTGTGCTGTCCAACTGCTTTTCATGAAATCAAGCAGAGTTAAGGGATGACCCTGGACCTAATTTTAAATAGTACAAGACTTTGTGTGAAATGTGAGCATGGTTGAACTGACTGAAGACAGTGCCCACAGTGTCATCAAGTTTAATTTTTATATGAGTGGGAAAGTTTCTTTTGTCTTGAAAAGATAAAACTTCTCTAAAATGAGAGAACTGGGGAAAAGTTGATTGAAAAGAAACGTGAAAGGGATCAAATATTTCCAGGATGTTTGGGGCTTTCTCAAAAGGACATTTGATACAGCTTGTTCCCATGTTATTTGAAGAACTGTATCTCCCTTTATGAGGCCATGAGAGGTCTAAGATTGTTTGGAGAGGATCTTCTCTCTGTCCCACCACCCCCTCAGGCTTGTTTGGTGAGAACAAAAGAGAGGCCATGAACACTGCAGTTCCTCCCAGGAGGATAGGATCACCAATGGCCATTAACAGAATCGATAAACAGCATCTCCAACATCAGAGCAAATATGCCTCTTTATATCATTTTCTGGAAAGCTTGAGGTGGAGGTACCTTTACAAATATGTGCCATTGATGGACTTTTCACAGGCAGACAATTAGCCACGGTTGGAACAAAATGTGCAGCATGGTCCTATAATTCCACTGTGATACCAAGGCAGACATTCTTTTTATAAGTAATGCTTAACATTTGTGATTAGAACAATCTGGTTTGATTTAGTCCTAGTTAAAGAAGTCTATTTCTTTATTCCTTGTCATAGTTTTTGTTCTTAAAAGAAATAAAATGCAGCATCAGAATAACTTGCATTTCAGTTGCAGTTTTCTACAACTGAAATGCAAGTGAATCTACAAGCTTTGGGATAGAGGTTAAATGCAAGTGAATCTACAAGTTTTGGGATAGAAGGTAGACCAGATTAATATTAGGGATGCCATTAGTCCCTGAAGCCTCAGGTGTAGAGCAAAAAGGTTATGGAGTCAAACTCCTCTGTCTTAGGCTTCTACCACTATAATAGTGGATAAGCCACAATGTTGGTCCCAACCTCCTACCCTTTAAAGCAAGATACAACAAGCCACAAATGTTTTCTGAGCCTTCTTTGATTCTTCCCTTGCAGCTTTTGAAGGCAAGCACACCCACACTGTCACCATGGCAATGGAGGGGAGTAAACTTTTTTTGGTGCAAGTTTTCATTTAGATAACTTTAGCAGTACTAATAATAGTAGATAGAAATGAGTAAGTCCCAAGGAAACTAATACACAAGCTAACAATGCCTAACCTCCCAAATCCACAAAACCGTGGTACCTTTGTTGGGCCAACTAAAATACACAAAATAACATATTGCCTAACCGCAGTCATAGTGATTTCAAGAGAGTTTTGTTATGATTAAGTTTTAATAATAATAATAATAATAATAATAAACTTATATTTGTACTCCACTTTTTGCCATAGCAATCAAAGTGGCTTACAGTATTTTAAACCATACAACAATATATATAAATACCCCCCCTTAAAAAGAAATTAAACAAATTACATTTAAAACGTACATAAAAGGATTAAAAATAAATAAAATTGCAACAGGTCCCAACAATAACAGTGGCAGAGTCATTGTCCTATGTGCCTATGTGGGGGGATATTTTTGGCCAAGTGATTTATTCCGGGAGGCCTGCCGAAAGAGATCCATCTTGATGGCTTTTCAAAAGCCATCCAGGTTGGTAAATTGATAGATTTGGGGCTAGTTTTTCTTTGAAATGCACATGGATCAACATAATAACAGTCATAAAAATAATGGTTATTATTTATACAGCATTTGATTTCTTAAGTGCATCACATTGCTTTAATCTTAATAGTACAAGTACAACAATCCAGATGAATAATGTTCTCATGTTGCACATGGGGATCTACAGCTAGAACACAGTGCATCATCTAAGGCCATGTGTTGAGTTCAAAGCTAAACTTAGATTGGGAGCAGTAGTACCTTGCTTATCTCCTGTGCCCTGAACCATTGTATTAGCTATCGTGTCCAATTAAGTGCAGCAGGCAAACTCCCAGGAAATTTCATGTAATATTGCGGCTTTACTTTAGTAAAAGCGAAAGCCTCTGGTTGCATCTGAAAACAAAAGCTTCAATACTAATTTAAATTGCTAGATTTCTCCTCACTCCCATTCATTCACAGAGAGAGAGAGAGGTTTTGAGAGAGAGAGAGAGAGAGAGAGAGAGAGAGAGTCAATATACTAAGAAAAATCACTTTTTATTTTCTGAAAAATGCCTTGGTCATGTTTTTAAGTAAAACTTTTTAAATTTCTAAGATAAGCTTTATAAGTTACTCTTATCAGATACAATATTGAAGATTTTGTTTTGTTGAAATTAGATGTTTAGTGGACCAGTTGTAAAGTGATACCATATGTAAAATGACACCATATGTAAAGACAACCCAGTTATCCTTCCATCTGTTCCTCTAAATATTATGAAGCCTTCTCATTCTCATGAGAAGCTAGGTGAAAGTCAACGAGACTCTTGAGTGGCAATTAGTTTCATGAGTGTATGCTTAACCATATTTGCAAAGATAAAAATTTCAAATTAGCAGTTCCACATTGATGTTTGATGTGCAGTTTTAACCAAGCTGTCAAGCAGCTGTACATGCTAAGCAACATGGCCCATGGCAAGCAACATGATCCAGAAAAGTATTCTCTGCATGTATGTGCATGCACAGATACAAAAAAGAGGTTGTACATGAATTAGGTTTATGTGTGCATGCATGTGCATGCACATGCACGTGTGTGTACCTTCAAGTCACATGTTGACTTATGGCAACTCTATTAATTTTTCATAGGGTTTTTGTGAACAAGGAATACACAGAAGTGTTGTTTGCCAGTTCCTTCCCCTGAAAGACTGTCTACAATACCTGATATTGATTGGACATCTCTCATCCAAATACTAACCAGGTCCACCCCTGCTGTTACAGTTGATGGGAGGGGAAAAAAACCCGCTTCTTTGCTTCAAATCTGAGTTGTTAAGATGCAGCTTGGTGCCTCTTTGTTCCATAACCTGCTGTGTCCTCTATGATCTATATGATTCTGTTTCCTCTCATTTGAGACATTTTAAAGTTAAGTGTAGTATCTTAGCAGTTGATGCAACCTCAAGAACCAGCATAGTCAATCTTATTAAACGCAATGTGTTAAATGCAAATTGGACTGAAGAAGATATAAAAGAAGAAAAATGGTGCAAAGAAGTTTTAGCAGCCTGGGAAATGAAAGATTAACAAAATTGCATAGAAACAACATGAAATATATTCCTAATTAGAAACAATGTGAATAGTCTAGTCAGAGGCAAAGATAAACAAATATGGTGTCACACATGGTAGGCAGTTCTCATGGCTATTCAGCTGTGCATAAAAGCTGGCATACCAGTTTGATTTCTACACTAAGCAAGTATTGGACAAATGTGTTTTCCTAACAGTTGTGCTTGTCTTTTTTTTTTGTTGTACTAACTTACGCAGAAAAAAGAATTGTACTAATTTATTCAAACTGAGTTCCCGGCTTTGTAGATTCTGATACAAAAGCCACAATGCTGAAGAACCAGCACTTCATCAATGAGAGAGAGTAATGTCTGCAAAATGTTGTATATCCAGTGCACTCACTTTTCAAAGATTATCTCATTTAATATAAATGAATACTATTACAGTAAGATTCATGACAACATCATCAAGCTGTTGTTTTTTAATGTTGTTTTTTTGCAGCAAAGTACCCATTTTAGGTTTATCACCAGTTTGTTCATTTTGTAACTTTGTCTATTTGCATTTTTATGTATTATGAAACATAACATTCTCAACCCAGTCCTGTTCATTGCAATTTTACAATTTCTTTATTTTGTCTCAGTTTCCATGGAAACCTGAATTGGTATGACAACAGAGAATAAAGACATGAAGACAGTTCTTCAAGGACATAAATGATCTCAATATAGAATTCTGTGGATTATATACCCGTCAGAAACAATCTAGATATTAACATTTGATCTGTGTGTATTCTAGAAGCAAAAATTGCAAAATTTGTTGAGGCGGAGTAGAAGAGGCATAGCCTAATTATCTCGTCTGCTTTTATTAGTAAATAATGCACTTATATTAAAAATGACTGACTAGAATGTTGAGCAAGAAACAGAAAAATAAAATAAAATGTCTCATGGTGCCGAGATGGGAAAATTTATGACATAAGATGTTTGATGGGGGCTGATCTAGTGCCTCTGATAATTACAGAGGGATTAAGACCCTCCCTGCTAGTCTTGATGGTGGACCGCAGGCTAGTAGGACCAATATGTGTGACATAAATTAAATATTGAGGCCTAAATCTAATACTAATCCCAGCTAGAACAGACCAGTGGAATCAATGTGACAGGCCTAAATTTATAGAATCATAGTTGACTGTCAAACAGCCCTTACTATCTATACTGGGGCTTTCTAGATTGGCAAAAAGAAGTGTGTTCATGGCTGCATGAAACTCTAGCCTTCAGATGAGAAAAAGGGAAAGTGTGCCATGAAAATGCTTTTTTTGCGTTTTAGGGGAGAAGAAGCGCCTTTAAAAAGGTGTTGGTTTTCCCAGCTTCTTTTTTAAAAACTGCGGAACAGCGCAGCTCCATCTAAAGGCTGTGGTGCAGCTGCTAAGCATTAAGGAAAAGGCAACTTCATGTCACACTTTCCTGCCAATCTAGAAAGCCCCACTGTTTAGATAACATAGTGTTTAAAGAACATCACATGTTTGGGACCATAAAACATGCACTTTGCATCTAGAAGATCCCATTTTAAATTCCTCGCATCTCTGATTATAGAAAGAAAAAAAGAATTGAGTAGGAAATGATGTGAAAGTCCTCTGCCTGAAGACATGGAGAGCCACTGCCAGTCAAGATAGACCATGCTGGACTAGAAGGATGAATGGTTTAAAATAATCCTTGAGAGTGGTTCAACTATCCTAAGGGGAAATGTAAGCTTCACATAAGTGAGACTTCAGGAAATTGGAAATTTATGTATCTTTGTCACTGAGAAATAGATACCATCACCATACAAAGTTAGCCACCCTGTCTGAACAACCAGTTTCTCATAGCGTTCATTCACGTTGCACAATTATAGAACTTTCATTCCACTTTGAGTGCCATGTCCCCATCCCTTGGAATCCTGAGATCTGTAATCTGGTGAGGGTTTAGAATTCTGTAATATACTCCTCCGAATGACAGTGTTAGCACTATATATTTTTTGTGGGTTTTTCAGGCTATGTAGCCATGTTCTAGAAGAGTTTATTCCTGCATCTGTGGCTGGCATCTTCAGAGAACTTGTTGGCACTCTCTGGTAGAGAATTCTTAGTATCTCACAAAAATAAAAATAACAAATCACAAGGGCTGAGATCACGTATTAGGAGATGTAGCTACAGTGTCTCTGGATAAAATCCTACTTTAGATACCTCATAGCCTCCCCTAATACAGCCATTTCTTAGGTGATGGAGAGTGGGATGGTGAGCAATGATTTGCTCTGCCCTCACCAGTTGTGGGGCATGCTGAGATAGGCATTTGCAGACACTCCTTACAGGACTCTATTGGAATCCTATCACAGCTGCTTGTATCAGCACACCCAGCATTTGGGAGAGAGGCTGAAAACACCGTTATTCACTGCCCCACTCTCTAGTGCTTTGGAAACAGTGGGTGGGGTGGAGTGGTGCAAGGCTCCAATGGTAGGCTGTGAGGGCAGTTTTGGTCATCACAATATTGGAATAATCGCCATGTTGAAATTACTGTACAGGATACCACCAGGATGTCATAGGATGGAGCCAGGACAATCAAAGTGGTATAAAAATTGATATAATTAGGTATGTATGTACCTCTATAGTGGGTACTTTGTGTTGTGAAACAGCTCATTTTTTGAAATTTCAGCAGTCTAGACAGTTGTGAAATCTCTAAAGTGTCAGACCAGTATGGCGTAAATTGAATCCAATTTTCCCCCTTTAAGCTTTGATTATGCAAATAAGAGAGATTCACATAACCCCCCTTCCTCTCCACATGTTTCAAATGAGAGCTCCATGGGAATTCTGATAACTCTTAGATTGCAAGAGAGTCTGTCGCCCTACGAAGTAAACTGTGTTGCACTGAAAGAAACCCCCAAAGGAACTGGGTATCCAGATTTTGCACAGAATAATGCCTTTCCAGGCCACTTTACACATTGCAAAGTCTAAGTGTGTGTGTGTGTGGGGGGGGGGGGTTTAACATGTGCACTTCAAATAGGAGGATCTAGTTTGCAAACACATCTGTCAGGCAAGGCACACAGAGAGAGGTGATTGACTGCAGCTTCCTTGGTAGTACACCCGGCTTTGCCCCTGCATAATGTATGAATCAAAGGCCTTTAAACCATTCTGATAGATGAAGTTGTACCATAGTACTTTTGTTAATCCATTCTTTTCTCTCTCTCCCAAGTCATTTGTTTTCTGCTCATCTGACATATTGTTCGGCATTATTTTCTACTGTTCTCTGGATGTCTCTAGTGCTTGAACAATTCTTATTTTTCTTTTGTTTTTCTGTTCACTTAGAGTGAACAATTATAATAGGTATTTTTCTTTATTCCCCCCCCCCTTTTTTTTTTTTTGGAAGAAGCTGTGTAGAACAGTGGCTCTTAACCTTTTCTTTAATACAGGCCTCCTTTAAATTTCTTTTGTTGCCACAGACCACCAAGACTTAATTCAAGATTTAAGGCCTAAAGTGCATCAAATATGTATTTAAAGTTGCTCATCAAGGGTCTTCAAATTTAGAGAGAAGGGAGAAGAGGATTCTTCAGGAATCTTCGAGATTACAGCTTTTTAGAGGAACTGGCTATTGGCATAAGTAGGCCTTTGGTGAGCAAAGCAATAGGTAGACATTAATTGGGTGCCATAAATTGAAAGTATGAAGCTGGAAAAGCATGTATCTGTCAGTAACACAAGTGGAGGTGAATTTCTTTTGACTACAGTTCAAACAGGTCTGATTGGGAAAGAAGGAAAATAAATAAAACTGAGCCAAAGTGTTGCCAGCTGATCAGAAAAAAATAATTACCTGATTGAATTTATTCTTGGGTGCCAATTAGCAAAAATATATATTTTGAAGAAAATAGGAGTAGGACATCACTTCCTTTCTTCATCACATCTGCTCTTGGCCCAGCCACTAGCTTTTCTGCTGAATCTGCTTGTGGCCCACACAGGGATCCACCACCAGACCTAGAAGGCTTTCCCTACTGCCAGGACATTTCCAGTACCAAGTTCTTTTATTTTGCTTCCAATACTTGGTTGGAAGTATTCAAGAAAAAGGATACATTCTAAGAGGGTTAATAATAAGGCAAGGGTAAGTTCTGTCTGAGAAGAAAGATGCTGGTTCTTTCAAATTACAAAACAAAACATATTTAGCTGGTCTTCTTTGGGGTTAATCAAACAAGCAAGAGTAGACCCCAGCCACAGCCTCTCCCTCATGCCTGTGGTCTCTTTAAAATGATGAATCTGAAACAGAGAGTTTTCTGTATGTGTGGATGCTCTCCATATGATACTGAACCTGGATTGCCTAGGGTTCTGGTTTGCATGGATGGCCTGTGAACATAAAAGAGTGTATAGAAATAGCTGAAACAATATCCACATATTTTGCATTAAAGTATCTCAATCAGAATAAATGGTGAAAATTTAACAATGATAGACCCCTATAACTAGGCCTAATAGATTCCTATAATTAAGTTATACTCTTACGTATATGCCTCTCTGCATCCAAGTCATGAAGGCCATAGTTGGTTATCAGATCTGGCTTTACCTTTTCCTTCCTCTCCAATAGATGAGAGGTGAGGAGATAAGAATATCTGGGTACATTTTTTTCAGCGGGAAAGGGAATCAAGGACTTGTACATTACATGTACATTAAAATCTGGGGTGCCCTGGATTTTCCAGATTTGCAGCAACGCTTGCCTATATTATCAAAAGCGACATTGATATTATATGCCATTGAGGTGACTTGGAGGTGTGTGGATAAAGCAGCCACACACTCTGCTATTCAGAGGTCACACTGATGTAAAATGGTGAGCTTCCCCAAATTATTTTCAGCCACATGAGAGTGGAAGCTTATTATTATTATTATTATTATTATTATTATTATCATTATCATCATCATCATCATCATCATCAGAATATTGTGTGTCCAGATCAGTGATACAGAATGCTGGAAGTTGTAATCATACAATATCTGAAAGGCCATACTGTCCACCATTGTTCTATGACATTGTAATAATTACCTGTAAAGGTGCATTTTTGTTTCCACTGTACTTTGTTTTAATTGTTTTACCTTGTTGTTAAAGTGACTTCGGAGATTCTACCTCACCACTCTGAGATCTGCTTAGGTAGCTGAAAAATGCTTAAACTGATGGTGGCGATGAATGGTGTTGATCACAAAAAACATAATCACAAAAAGCCAACATGGGTTTCAGAGAAACAGGTCATGCCAAACGAACCTGATCTCTTTTTTTGATAAAATTACCAGCTTGGTAGATGAAGGGAATGCTGTGGATATAGTTTACCTCGATTTCAGTAAGGCCTTTGACAAGGTTCCCCATGACATTCTTGCAAATAAGCTTGCAAAATGTGGGATAGACAAGTTAACTGTTACATGGATTTGTAATTGGTTGAGTGGCCGAACTCAAAGGGTGCTCAACAATGGCTCCTTTTCATCCTGGAGAGAAGTGACCAGTGGGGTCCCACAGGGTTCTGTCCTGGGCCCAATGCTGTTCAACATCTTTATTAATGATTTGGATGACAGAATTGGGAGAATACTTATCAAATTTGCAGATGACACTAAACTAGGAGGAGTAGCTAATGCCCCAGAGGACAGGATCAAAATTCAAAATGACCTGAATAGACTAGAAAGGTGGGCCAATGCTAACAAGATGAAATTCAACACAGAGAAATGTAAGATTCTGCACTTAGGGAGGAAAAATGAAATGCACAGATATAAAATGGGGGACACCTGGCTGAATGAGACCACATGTGAAAGGGATCTAGGAGTCCAAGTAGACCATAAGCTGAACATGAATCAACAGTGCGATGCGGCAGCTAAAAAGGCCAATGCAATTTTAGGCTGCATCAATAGAAGTATAGTGTCTAGATCAAGGGAAGTAATAGTGCCACTCTATTCTGCTTTGGTCAGGCCCCACCTGGAATACTGTGTCCAGTTCTGGGCACCACAATTCAAAAAGGATGTTGAGAAACTGGAGCAGGTCCAAAGGAGGGCAACTAAGATGGTGAAGGGACTGGAAACCATGCCCTATGAGGAACGCCTTAGGGAACTGGGGATGTTCAGCCTGGAGAAGAGAAGGTTAAGAGGTGATATGATAGCCCTGTTTAAATATTTGAAGGGATGTCATATTGAGGAGGGAGCAAGCTTGTTTTCTGCTGCTGCAGAGACTAGGACGCGGAATAATGGATATAAATTGCAGGAAAAGAGATTCCACCTCAACATTAGGAGGAACTTCCTGACAGTAAGGGCTGTTCAACAGTAGAACACACTCCCTCGGAGCGTAGTGGAGTCTCCTTCCTTGGAGGCCTTTAAGCAGAGGCTGGATGGTCATCTGTCAGGGATGCTTTGATTTGGAGGTCCTGCATGGCAGGGGGTTGGACTAGATGGCCCTTGTGGTCTCTTCCAACTCTATGATTCTATGATTCTATGATTCTATGATGATAATGAAGATGTTATAAGATCAGGGTGCCATTTTTTCAGAGTTTTATGCCATTGGGATGGAGATAAGAGGGGAAATCATAGCTATTTGTTGTATTTCAATACCGCAGATCCACACATTTACAGTAAGGTGTTGCACAATAAAAGGTCTAAGGAAATTCAAACTTTCCAAGTGCATTTCCAGTTTAACATTGTAGAAATAGATAGTAATTTAAAAACCACTAACACTGATATCCGGAAACACAGGAGCCATTAAAGCTCTGTTGGGAGTTTCGATTGACAGTGTGCCTGCTAATGGAAAGGAAATGTAGAAAGATGATCTTCTGAAGAAAAGCAGCTACGCGTAAGGTTAAAGAGCTATTTTCTGTATGAAATCTTTACCTTTGGTGGCACATCCTCTACCCCATCCCACAAGTCTAATAGCATAGAGTGGGAGGATCTAAATTGGGGAACTGATGGTAGAAAACGGTACTTTTATTTTTCTCCTTATGAGGCTAACAATCAATTGTTGGAGCATTTAAGTCACACAGTGGTAATGGGGAGATAGTAAGCTTCTTTGACCACCGTGTTAAGCAAAGGGGTACATATAGTAAGAATACCACTCACCTATAACTGGTGTAATATACGTTTGGTCCTAAGAAGAAATGTGTGTCCTTATTGAAAAATATATTGTTACAGCAGCAACCATATCTTAGCACTGGAAACATCTTTTGTTTAGGCTATTTTAAATTAACAGACGTTGTGTTGGAACAGTGTATTTCATTTCATTTTTCTATTGGATAGTGTGAGTGCTCCTGGTAATTCCCATTATTTGACTGACATTTTCAGTTCAAAATGAGTGATAGAAGGTTTTGAGAAGAAACAGTGTTTCACACACAAACACACATTGCTCCCAAAACATTCTCTAAACCATGTCTTCCTTATAGACTGTAAACACATTGAAACTAGATAGATATTTTGTATTGACTCTACCACTTCAGCATTCTTCCTAAAGTGTTCTCTTTCATATATGTGAAATGGCCTTTTTTCTTTTCTTTTCTTTTTTGAAACCTTGACGGGAGAGCAGCACAAACCTTGATAAAATGTGAGAATCAGTTTAGCAAACTGTGTCTTGAGGAAGGATTCCAGGAGCTTCTTATTTAGGCAACCGAAGAAGAATAGACAAGAAAATGCAGAGAACATAGTGGAATCAGGAAATAAAAGCAAGCAGACTTGGGAGGATTCAGAGACAGGAATAACAAAAATAAAAGAATCAATTGTTCCATTCACTATCAAGATCAATCATTTTAGTTCCCTGTTATAAGGAAGAGAGAGCTGGTTTGGTGTAGTGGGTTGAGTGCTGGACTTTGACTCTAAAGACCAGGTTTTAATTCCATGTTCTGTCATGGGAACCCACTAGATGAATCAGACCCAGAAAACCCCATTATAGGTTTGCCATAATTCAGAAACTACTTGAAGGCAGTGACACCCAGAGTGTGTGGGGGGGGGGGTAGGGCTTCCGGCGTAGGGGAGCACGTGGGGGCACCTGCACAACCTGCAGTGGCACCTGTGTAGCTCCGAGAACTTCCCACGGGGGCAGAGCAGCACCTGCGGCCCCCAATGTGCCCCCCCCCAGTGATGCTACTTCTTGAAGGCACAAAATAATAACATAATAAATGAAGCATCCAATCCAATCTGATGTTGGAAGCTAAGCAGGGTCAGCTCTGCGTAGTACTTGGATGGGAGACTACCAACATATACCGGGTGCTGTATGGTATATCTCAGATGAAGGAACTGGCAAAAATAGTTGTATTTCTAAGTATTCCTTAACTAAGAAAACCCTATGAAATTTATGGTGTTGCTATAGGTCAACAGGTGACTTGAAGGCCCAGCCTTATGACTGAACAACTTGCTATTGATACAATAGTGCCCGTTCCCAAATATTACTGGTCCCAAATAAAGTAGACTTACGGAATCAGTTGGATTTATATAGGTATTGACTCATCATCCAGAAATTGATTCAGTGGGTCTACTCTAATTGGGAGTAGCAATTGGATTTAGGCTAGATGGCCCTCCACATTTGCGACTTTGACTTTTTTTCAAATTTGATTATTTGTGGTTTTGATTAATATGTCCTCTCTTGGAATTTCTAGGTCTGCCACAACTTGACCATAATACACTGCAGAAATAATCCAGTTTGAGACCACTTTAACTGCCCTGGCTCAGTGTCAGGGCATCCTGGGGATTGTAGTTTATTGTGGCACCAGAGCTCTCTGACAGAGAAACCTAAGTGTCTCACAAAACTACAGTTCCCAGAATTCTCTAGCAGTGAGTAAGGGAAGTTAAAGCAGTCTCAAACGGGATTATTTCTGTGTAATGGACATGAAACTACCTTCTTTAGTCTGGTGCCCTACGTGATCATTTTGGTTGGGGAAAGTGGAACCTGTATTCCAGAAAAGGTGAAAGGCTGCTCTAAGACAACAGGCAAATACTTATTTCCATATCCAGAGATATATTCAGGAATGCTTGCTTCACTTTTAGGCAACTACTACTTTTATCTCATTGCCTAAATACCCTAAAGGCACCAGATTCTTTCTGTTAATGGAATCTAAGCAGGGTCAGCATATACACTTTTCAGAGGTATTCTGTCACTATGACAGAAATGCAATGGGTGTATGTAGTGTGCCTTCAAGTCATCTGTAAAATTATGGCAGCCTCCTGAATTTCATCAACCTTCACATGGTTCTTCCTTGAATGAATCTGTCATCTTTTCATTTCTTTTATATACTTCTTCATTGTTTCTATCATCTTTTAATTTGTACTTGATTATATAACATGTTCCTCTGTTGGTCGTATAGTATCCCCACTATTGGTTTAAATTTTCCTTTCATTTCTCAGATCTTGTGGAAAAGGTCTCTTATTCCTCCTTTGTTTTGTTTTTTGTCATCTCCTGATTTTCTGCATTGATGACTGTAGTAACTCTCTTTGTCCCTGCCCACAGGTCGCTGAATAGTTGCATTCAAAGTTATGACTCTGCAGAGTATATAAGCAAAACTAAAACAAATTTGTGTGCTTTTTAAACAACTGAGTATCAGAAATCCTTTGCATATTTCATATTTGAAAAGTAACCCTTTGTGAGAGACAGAGAGAGAGAGAATTAGTTAGTTTTTGCAAAATTCATAATAATATCCTTAGATATATTTATAGTATTCCCCTAACCTTGTGTGATAGTGAATTCTCTGTCACCACCTCCAGGGGCTTGAGCTTAACTACTCCATATTCAATATACTTTGAAGGGGAATCTTTGAACATGGTCCAGGTTAATATGAGCATATCCTAATAAGTAGAGATCTAAGCAGTGCAATATGACTTGTTCCCCACAGTGATTTCAATCAATGCATCATTATTAAAAAACATAAAAAGCAGGACAAATAAATATGCACCACACCAACAGCTTATACATAATTGTCAGATGGCATGTGATTATTTTCTCCTTTTCATTTTTGTTTCTATCTTTTTTTAAAAAAAAAAAAAAAGCAGAACAAAAAGAGCAATTAAGTTACTCAGCAGAGCTTTGCTGTTGCTGTGGTGAACATTTATTTATGCAATCCATGTCATCTTTCAATCTCCAGACTGGAGACAAGAGGCCCATCAAATATTTACATGCTTAGATGATCAGATTTTAAGTTCATAGCCTCTAATTAACAATGTGCAATACATTTCTATGCTCATGAGTTTTGGTAGGATGGGATTAACTGTATAAAATTATTACAGTTGACCAATTAAGCATGTTTTGCGAATATTATACAGTCAGCATACATGCATCATTTGCCGACTAATAAAATATTTTTATTAAATCTATTTTTATTTTTATAGCTACATATAAAGGACAAGAATTAACAGGTTTGGGGGAACGATATATTATTGATGGAAATTTTTCACAGAAATGTGACTTGTTTTTTGGTGGCATATGAGCAATGGTCAACCCCATGCAAAAAAATTGCACACAATGCGGCTAAACAGGAAGATGCTCTGGAGAAAGTTCAGAGAGCTGGCTGCAGCACCCTCCTTACATTTCTCGTTACCATACATCCATGTTTGATGAATACAGAAGCTTTAAGGATGTCTGGGCAGTTTTTGAATGGGTTGAGTGAGAAAATTGCTCTACCACTTTAAAAAAAGTGTTATACAGTCTCCACCTACCAGATACAAATATACAAATAGATACAGTTTCCAGTTGGAAACCACTGTATTTCTGAGCTTGCAGTGTGTTCCATGAATGAAAGAAAAATGTACCATGCTGTACCATGTAGAATGCGAAAATAAGAATAAACACACTTAAGTGACTCAGTCCATGCATTTAAAAAATGCATGAGTTTGAAAAACACAATTGAAAATCCATGCATTTGGGAAAAGCACACACATGTTTGAACACATTTTTGTGGGATGGCAGATTTTACATTATTGGGATGAAATGAGCTTGGAAATGGTAATCGGAGAAACTCAAGAAGACACACTTTGGAGTTCCATACATTTCTAACTTTGTTCGATCAAAACACTTTAGATGGAAAGAAAGTACAATAAGATGCTAGGGCCAGTTCTTCCATGTTTTCACTGTTTACTGTAGTTATTCCCTAATTGCTTGTCTATCCACAGACCCTTGATTTTTTTTCTTTCACAAGCTTCCATTTAAAAAAAAAAATTTCCATTTTGGTGGCCAGACTTAGAAATCTGTGGTTTTAAAATATGCTGGGGGGAAGGGGTAGCTGATAATGGTTATCTGCCCTCTCCTTTTTTTTCTGTTTTGCTGTTAATTTGTGCTCAGTAAGGGATTCTAAAGGCAGCTGCTGTTTACTTTGTCTGTTTTAAGCAGGCACCAATTGCTACAGTTGGATTGGCTAGAGTAGAACCCGTCTCTTTCCTTATTCAAGTTTTATTTTACTGTATACTACAGACATGCTTTTGCAACCCAACACCAAAAATTTGTGTTTCTTCAGCCTTTTTTCACCATCCTCCCAAGTGTACAAAACTTCTGTACACCACCACAAGACAAGTGTACAAAATTTTTAGCTAGACAGAAGACAATGAAGAAACCATTATCTGGCAGGCATAAAAAGATATTGTAAAAAGAAACTTCTTAGAGATTTTGTTAACTAAGGTCCAAAACGCACTGCAGAAATGATCCGGTTTGAGACTACTTTAACTGCCCTGGCTCAATGCTATGGAATTCTGGGAACTGTAGTTGTGTGAGACATCTAGCCTTCTCTGTCAGAGAACTCTGGTGCCACATAAACTACAGTTCCCAGGATTCCCTAGCAGTGAGCCAGGGCAGTTAAAGCGATTATTTCTGCAGTGTGTTTTAGAGCTGAGACATACCTGTATTTATAAAACATTTGATATTTTTAGGTACTGTGTAAAGGTGTTTTTTAAAATTACAATCCATGCCAGCAATCTGAAGATACTAAACTAAAGTTGAATGTGAATAGATCAAAGATTTCACTAAATGCAGAGGTGTTATGTTCCCTAATACAAGGAAGTGCAAAAAAGGATAAATGATTTTGCTTAACTAGGTTAGGAGAGCTGCACTTCTACCTAAGGTTTGAAAGACAATGGTCAAAGAAATGTCAATCTTCACCTGTTATCAATGCTTATTATAGTTTTTATAACGCATTTGTATGATACACTAGGCTTTGCATATTAATTGTCTTGTCTCTACTCCTTAATCTTCCTGATAACACATGCAGAGGAACCCTATGCATGTCTAAAATAAGTCCCATGGAATACAGTGGAACTTATTCCCAGATAACCATGTACAGTATGAACTTGCAACCTTAAGGCTTTTCTATTTCCCTTCACATTTTGGCAGTCTGTTTGCTCTGTACTAGACTAATGAAGACTGCAGACAAGTCTACACAATAAAAAATTATCCTGGTAGAATGTGTATAGATTATGGTTTGCCCATACATGATTTGAATACATTCATCCTTTTTTGGGTGGATGAGTGAAAAAGTAATAAAAATCTGAAGAAAGAACCATCACACATTTTAGCATAGTATACAGAAGGATGTGCATTATCAAACATATGGACGTCCAGTTATCCGCATGACAGTGCAGTTTAGCAGAGAGCAGGTGGATGGGCATTTCTTCACCCCACTTCTGAAGGCAATGGGCATTTAAATAGTTAAAGCAGTGGTTCCCAAAATTTGGGGGAATCTGCCCCCTTTCCTCTTGGATGACAGTTCTAGCACCTCCCTCAACACATATTTCTTGATATTGGGTTTACTGTTCTACTGCACATTGAAAACAACGAAAACCACCAATCTCAGTCACTACTCCATATGCACCCAGTCATGCTGGGAACAGCAACCAAGTACAGCTGAGCAGTAACTGAGAAACTTCTCATTCATGCCAGCCTTGCAGCAGAAGTGTCTCTAGGAGACATGTGGGGTTCAGACCTCACTAGGTGACACCATAAGTGGGGTGACACCATGGAATTCATCGGACACAGTTTTGTCCCTGTTATGGGCACGGGAAGGAGATTCTCGGGACTGTGTGTGGCTGAGAAAAAATGGATTTTACCACACAGCGAAGTGTCCTCTAAATGGCCCCATTCCATTGCCCAGCACCAGGGCATTCCCATTCAGTGCTGAGGAGCGTAATTTGTTTTGGTCGGAAGACTTCCATGTCCATAAGAGGGACAAAACTGTGTCTGATAAAGTCCCATGACCACTACCCTCTTTTCCCCTCACTGCCCCTAGATCTTTCCACTGCCCCTCGGTGTGTGTGTGTGTGTAGGAGGGGGCTACCACCTACTTTGGGAATCACTGACTTAAGTCTAGAGAGAAAATATGCAAATGGTTCTTTGGCTCCATAGTTCCAGTTATTAGCTCTTTCTGCCCTTTAAACCTCCTGATACTCTGCTTTGTCTGTGCAGCAAGGAGAAATAAACATTCTTTTTTTTCCCAACACACATCCCAAGTTGGTGAACGTGGCTCAACAACCATCCACACGGCCAGTGTCACAGAAGATATCTCAGGGAACCTTCTCGGTGGCCATTGTCTCCTCTCCTTGTGCCCACCACCTGGGCAAAGGGAGGGTTCATTATATTAAGAGCCGGCTTCCTCAAGGGGGCAAGAGAGAGATGGCAGAGACAGAACACAAGTGAAGACTTTTTATGTTTTTGTTCTAAAAGAAAAGACATTTTTGAATTTAAAAATTATTTAAAGATGAGATTGTACAACGCCAGTGGGAATAGGTGACAACACAAGCAGAAGTGTGCATGTCCTCCCCTTTGACTGACAGCTGCATGTGGCCGGCAGAATACACATACATGCAAATAGATAGGACTGTGGTCAAAGAAGTGTAGGCAATTGAATGTTGATGCGAAAATGCAAAAATCCATACACATAACACACCTACGTGTAAACTGGCCCTAAGACAGAATTAGCTGCCCTTGTATTCATGAGGGGATAACATGGCCTTAAATTACCTCTGGCTCCACTTTTATCATGGAGCAACTTGGTACTCTGTGCCAAGTGCACTGAATCCTGGCTTCTGATCACGGAAGCCATCAAAGAGCACCATTCCCTACAGTGTCATTCACTGTGCAGGTTCAGGTACAAAATGAGGTTAGGTAAAGACAATAAAAATAAGTTTTACTTAATCAGGATTTAACTTCTAAAATCGGTTTAGATCTATAATTTACTTTGGTATAGTAATTTGAAAGACCTTTCCACTTTCAGTTTTTGGCTGCACTGAAAACAGTATGGAAATTAGGAAGAAAATGTTTTGGACCCAGGAATTGTTTTGGTGTTGTGTGAAAGCAGTATATTGCTATTATAGCCAAGTGCAATTAATATCTATTGCCAACTCATTTGCTTTTTTTCCTTTTGCTTTGTTTCTCATGAGTAACAAAGCACCATATTTGGCAGCTGAGTGTTCACTACTTTTTTAAAAAATAATCTACACCTGCATTCATCCAATGACAAAACACATCATCAAAACTCTATTCTCTCTCTCTCTTACACACACACACACACTCCACATAGACTCACAGTATTTTTCGACTAAAATCATTTATACTAGTAAGATCCAGCATTTTATATTATCTTTGGCAAGACAGAATTAATGTCTGTGGAGTTTATCGCACCAGGACCAATTCAGTAATAATCATGGCATTGTTTTTTTTAAAAAAAGCAACAATAGCACTATGACGCTGAATAGTTTTGCACACTTGCGATATAAAACCCAAAGAATAGCATGATTGCTTTCCACACATATCCGTGAATGAATTATTAGTACATTGGAATTGATCGTTTTGTGCATGTGCCATTTTGGTGCATGTATTAAACATGTTTCCAACCCACACAGAGTAAAAAACAATAAAATCAAATGTATTACTTCATCATAGTATTTTAGTGCCCTACACCTCAAGACTGAAATCCACTGCAAAATCAATCCTGGCAGTGAAAGGAATTGGCTGTGCCAAAATGCAGGCCCTTTAAACTTTAAAGGTCCCTGGTTGCTTCCCCAATAGCAATTAGCTTTCACACCCTGGCAATCACACTTCCATTGTGCTATTGAGAAACCATTCATGGGATTTTCCTGTGAATAACCATGTTGCTGGAGCATTCCTGGTTTTTCCCAGGATAAGTCCTGGATGAGTGTGACATCATCTGAAAATCTTTTGCACAATTGCACAATTTAGTTGGTATTCTGCCTTACTCTCTGCACCCCCACCCCCAATCTGATGATCTCATTTGACAGAAAAGAAATCCTCCCACCATCTTCCTTCAATTAAAACAGCAGGAGGATTGATACCAAACATGACATACACAGCATCATTACTAAAATCTTGTGTATTGTTTTGTTTTGTTTTTTTCAGCACCTGCATTTCAATGTTTCAGTTGCTTGGTAGTCAAAGGCATAACTAACCCATTGTTCATTGCTTTAAAACTGTTTATATGATGAATATAAAACAGACAGATAGATAGAGTCAGCCCTCCACATTTTCATCTTTGATTTTTATGGATGTGAACAATCACTAATTTGATTAATATATTCTCTCTAAAAATCTCTATGTTTCCCAGTGTAACTCTGCCAGAAGTTCACCATAGAGTTGTGATGGAGAACCTAGAGATTCCTAGAGAAAAACATGTTTCTAGGCATTTGTAGGTCCTCCACTGCAATTCTATGGTCAACGTCCAGTGGATATTAACTATAGAGTTGCACTGGAGGACCTAGAGATTCCTAGAGGTGTTCTTTCAGGTTTTAAAAAAAGTGTTTTTATTTGTGGTTTTTCCACTTGCACAGGGGTCCTGAGCCCCTAACACCAGTGAATATGGAGGGCCCACTTTAGATAGATGTTTTTCTGAGTCCCCTTGGAACTATCTGAGGAAATTGCTGGAGGATTGCTCCCTTGCTTTCTTCCCCAAGACAGTGCTAAATTTGTACAGGATACCTCCTCCTAAACAGAAAGAATCTGCTAATTGCTGGGAACCCTAAAAAGTTAGAGAACCCAACTGCATGGAGTAACCCATACTCAGAGTCTTCTGAAGAGAGAGACAAGCATGAGTGTGGAGATATGGGGCCTGTGACTCTTCTTCAAGGCACTTCCTAAATGAGTTAATAGGACATATAAAATGGGATTTGTGAAATGGGATTTTTAGAGGTAAAATAAAGCAATAACATCTAGTAGAAAAATTATATTGGTCCTCTAAGAGCAGTAGATATGACAGGCCTTATTTTAGATGCTATTGCCTTATATACT
Source organism: Urosaurus nigricauda (assembly GCA_034509955.1). NCBI lineage: Eukaryota > Metazoa > Chordata > Lepidosauria > Squamata > Phrynosomatidae > Urosaurus > Urosaurus nigricauda. The sequence goes on along the minus strand of JAOEGL010000003.1, from coordinate 185,718,442 downwards.
TTTGATTCAAAATATCCCTCCAGAGAGGGCAAAGAGCCTTGAAAGAACAGTCTTTTAATGCTGGAACTGGTGCGGTTTTTATTTTATTTTATTTCATTGGCAGTCTTTTCTACAGTTTATTAACTATTAAAATTTGAGCAAAATGAACACTTCAATAAATACACATTCTTTGTTTCTGTTTGGCAGCACTGCTACCACTGCTGCAGAAGACCTGCCATGTCTTTTTAAACTGTAAGCCTAAAGGCAGGGAACTGTCAAATTAACAATCTGTAAACTACTCTGAAAACCTCTGTGGCTGAAGAACGAGTATAAATACTCCAAATAAATAAATATTAATTAAATGTACTAACTGTAGCAATTTTACTGGGAAACATGGCAAACAGGAAGCATGAAACATTTCCTAGCAGAATCATACCTATGCCACGACTCCCTGGAGAATCAGTTGAATTTAAGTGAGAGAAAAACTGGGAAGAAGATGTAAGTTAACTCTTATTTAAAGTTAGATTATTTTTGGTTATATTTTCCCCCTTTTTTTTTCCTTCTCCCAGCTGGTTACCATTGCTGCCTACACAGCAATCGACAACATGGTTGTATTAAGCTGTGCTGTTAATTTGAGAGGATGCCATCTAGCAGATGTCTAATGTTTCCCAACATATCTCCTTTATTTACTAGAACCTAAAGTAGTAGGGAATTACACAACCTCCGACTGCATATATCATTTTGTGACTGATTAGAACTGTGGTGCCTCTTAAATAAAACTGAAAACATAAACATAGGGCTTCCAGGAATGTGCCTCATACATTTTTGCTTGTACATTATGCAGTTTTGTACTGTAAACATGGGAACTGTTCAAGATTTGCTTTGGCACATTCTTTTGGAGTGTCTTTGTCATCAGTTGTTTTATCAGATATGCTCCACTTTAAATATATTGCAATTTGCCATTTCCATTTAACTAATATAAAACAAATAAAATCCATACTTGAAGTGATGATGACGGAAGACTCAGAGTGAGTCTGACCAAACACAGGCTAGAGCTCTTTGGAAAGGAATAGGGAACTGGCCAGGGAGGTGGACATAATTGTGCCCCTAAGCCTCCCCTCCCATGAAGTGGAGCCACTCGTGTCCCCTGGTTCACTAAGGAGCTGGTGGCGGTGAAACAAGTGGGATGGAGACTAGAATGATGATGGTAAATAAGTCCGGCTGAAAATGGGCTAGAGCTCATTGGAAGGTCTATGCTGTGATGATAGTGGCAGCAAAGAAATGTACTTGTCTGCCACCATTGCATCTGCACAATGTAATATTCCATTCTTAGACAAGGTTCTGGATCAAGTGGTGGCCTCCCAGCTCCAGGGGTTTCTGGGTGACACAGATTATCTAGATCTATTTCAATCTGGCTTCATATCTGGCTATAGGACAGAGATAGTTTTGGTTGCCTTGGTGGATGACCTATGCAGGGAAGTGGACAGGGGAAGTGTGTCTTTGTTGGTCATGCTAGACTTATCGCTGACTTTTGATACCCTCGACCATGGTGTCCTTCTGAGCCGCCTTTCTGGGATGGGAGTTGGGAACAAGTGTGTGAACACTTCTTATGGTTTCATGTAGCAATGTTGTTGTTTTTTTCTTTCAATTTTTCTGGAATTAATTTTCTAAATTAGTAAATTTTCTTTTCTCATATCTAACATTTTCCCACCTCTTATAGTTTTTCACCTCTTAGAATTCATACTTTTATATTCACATTCATATTTTAATTACTTGTTATTTTTAGATTTCCCCCTTAACAATAGCTTTAAAGGCGGGGGGGGGGGGGGCTAGATCTCTGATTTGCGAACTGCAGATACATTCTTCCATTTTTTCTTTCTGTAACTGCGCTATGGTTCCACATTTATTACTTTCACAGTTTTGGTGTTACTTGCTTTTCACCTGGTCCCCCCCTTCTTCATTTTCTTTCCCATATACTCCTTTGCTGCTATACATCTTCCCCCAGTTTCAGAAATCGATCTGAATTTTTTCCCACCAAGCTTCCAACTGCTCTGAGTATGCTGTCACCCACAGTTTCCACTCCACCTGCTTCCTTCATTGTCAAGATTTCCTGTACAGTACTTGTCATGAAGATTTTTTTTTTGTGCTTTCCCTCCTTTGGATTTATATGTATAATACATTTAATCAAAGCAAGTTTTGTCTGCCTATGAATATATAGAAATTCTTTTTTGCATGACCCAGTTTCACTGTTTTACTGGTTGACATAGAGCCACTATATTTGCTAGTATAGGCACTGATTATGTGATCTGTTCACCAATGAACTAATAATCTAAATATAGAACATTGCAGGGGAAGTTTGACAACAGATGGAAGGGAAAAGGGAGGCAACAGTAGCAAGAGATGAATGTGAGTAAATGCAGGTTATACATATTTAAGTTTCACTCTTGTCATGAGAGCTTCTCTGGTGACACCCCTAACAATGATGGCTGCTGGATGAAAGAACAGAGGCATAAAATGAACAAGCAGGAGACAATTTATTGAGTGGGATAAAATGGTCACAATTTTACTGAATGCAGCATTAACAGAATAAAGCCACTATATGTATTCACTATATCGGTCATCAGTGACTAGATGTATGATGATGATGATGATATTTATTTATTTCTATTCTGCTTAATCTCCAAGTGGATTACAACAGTAAAAATAGGCTACAGATTAAAAGAGAATTACATTAAAATTCCAAAGTCCCCAACCCCCCCCCCCCCCCGACATAAAAACATAATTGAACATTAAAAAGGGATTAAACTGAGGAATAATTAAAACATTAATATATTAAAAAATGAAATGCAGTAAAAAATTTAGGCAGAGCCCAGATGGATTAAGGGTAAAGGATAATGAGAGAAAAGGAAGGAGGGAGGGTGGCGGGGAGGCAGATAAACAAGGATGTTCAATTAGTCTGGAAAGGCCGGCAGGAAGAGATCCGTCTTAATAGCCTTCTTAAAGGTTTCCAGGGTGATAATCTGACAGATATGTATTCACTATATCGATCATCAGCATACTTGCCTGCTGAGTGAGAACCACCTAAACACACAGATTCTTGCCAGAAAAGCCATGTGAAGTTTCTTGCATGTGTTTTCTGTGCAACAACAACAATAACAAGAAGTCCCCATGAGATATCTTTGTACAAAAATTAGTGCATATTGCCTCAAACATGTTTTCTGCCTCAAAACATATTTTCAGCACAGGGAAACCGTACACATTTCACACAACAGAATTTTCCCCATTAAATTTTCAAAACACAAATAGGGTTTGAAAATTGCTCACAAACTCTCATATTCTCATAGAGAAGGGAGAAATACTGACATCATTCATTATGTATGCAATATGAAATAAGTGAAGACTTGTATCCCTCTCCTTTGACCATTTCAACAGGTTTTGTTTTAGAAGCCAGGAGCTGAACAGACAGTTTACAATTCTCTGTTGTTGATTGAACTTGGATACTTTTCCATCTGTGCAGCCTGAGGATGTGGACAGGGTCTTTGGAGATGTGAGAGCCACTATATATATGCTTGTTCTTCAAATAGGCCAGAGGGGAACTGACTGAGTGGGTGAAAGAAGTACCATAGTCATTGCCTCCCTACAACAAGGCAGCATTCCAACTTGCCTAAAGGAGGCAGCTGGGATGCCTTTGCTGAAAAAGCCATCCCTGAATCCCTTTATAATGTATAATTATCAGCCAGTGTCCAAACTACCAATTTTGGGTAAGGTATTGGAGCATGTGGTAGTCTCCCAGGTCCAGGGGGTTCTGGATGAAATGGATAATCTAGATCCATTTCAATCTGATTTCAGATGTGGCTAACTTTGGTGGATGACCTATGAAGGGAACTGGATGGGGGTAGCGTGTTCCTGCTGGTTCTGCTGGACCTCTGAGCAACTTTTGATACCATCGGTCATGGTATCTATTGATCATGGTATCACTGAGATGGGACTTGGAGGTAGTGTTTACAGTGGTTCTATTTCTTCTTGGAAGACCAAACTCAGAAGGAGACTCCTGTTCAACCCCCTGGCCATTGACCTGTGGAGTCCCTCAGTGTTCTGTTTTTGTCAGGATACTATTTAACATATATGTGAAACCACTGGGAGAGGTCATTGGGAATTTTGGAATGCAGTGCCATCATTATACAGATGACTACTGCTCCTTTCTAATACTAAACCAGTGCCTGTCATCAGTAACGGTCTGGTTGGGGACAAACAAATTGAAACGTAACCCAGACAAAACAGAGGTGAATTGGGTCGGTCAGAAGGCAGATTACAGACACAGATCCCTAGGGATTCAGCCTGTGTTAGATGTGTTTTTTCTAACAGTTAGTATTAGCGAAATCAATTTCAAACATACATTTCCAAGGTCTTTGGTTGTTGTGCATGGAGTGGTCACATTTTCTACAGTAGCCACTTTTAAAATATCATTTCTAAAAGTGTAGCTTTAGGATGTATTACGATAAAATATAAACAAGCCATTTCCTATTATGGTACTATAATCTCATCCCCCCCCACACACACACACACTAAGGCATCAATGGGGTAAACTGTTACAGCTGAAAGGAGCACTTTTTTAAAAAAAAAAATAAATTAATCTTTCTGAAGTAACATGCCATTGGTGGAAGGCAGGAAACAGCTTCTCTAGGCATCTTGAATCAGAACTTATTGACAGAGTCAGCTTTCCTCACCTTTCTGAAGGGCAGGGCTTTCTGCCGGATCTTTATTCCACCACAAGGGCAAGAAGTTCACCAGTACTAAGTACCAAAAGGTACTAAGAAACTAACCTCATGTAGTTAATTACCATTTCAGGAAATCCAGACTGTCCTTATCATGTTAACAATAACCACTGAATGATCAGTATCATCTTCTCAGAACATCCTTTATGTCAAACAAAGGATTTTGAACACAAATGCATCTGGATGAGTGGAAATTATTTCCAGATAAACAGTATAGAATTCACACTGTCCCCCAAAAATGAAACAGATGTGGATAGGCTATTCATTTATCTGATATGGTTCACAACAATGTAAATAATTTCTGAAAAGTTGTTTGACAGATACAACTTTCTGTTATCGATAGGAATCTCGCAAGATCAAACATGGTAGGAAATGCCTAATTAGAGTAGTACAAATAATAACTAATTTAAAATAGATCTTTGAAGTACATTCATATGATATCCTTATTGACTAGATTTCAAAGCCCTGCATCATATGATCTTTATAATTTGGATATAACGAGATTTGTAAATTGATCTTTCATTTGGCAGCTCTTTAGCTTTCTACCCCTTTAATATGCACATCATGGCAAGTGTAAAATGATCAATAAACAACTGTGTCAAACAAGGTTATTCCATGAACTTTTACAGGCTCAGTGCTGATTAGCTTCCCAGATCAGATGTAGTGAGGTGGTTAGAGAAGCAAGGTTATTGAAAGGACCTAGGAAAATAAAGGACATAGTAAACGATAAAGCAGAGTCCACATTATTTGCCATCAGAAATAGGATTACCATGACTTTCCAATATGGTCCTACAATCTTCTTGCCTTGTTTCTTTTTGTGATCCTTTTGGCTACCTAGGGGCTGAAACAGATGGCCCTAAAGGGGTGGTGTGATGCGGTCCCTTTGATCACCAGATTGGGGCTGCAGCAATGACATGCTGTGGTTCTGACCCAACATTTTCCCGGCGCAAAAAAAAGCTGCTCCTTTTTGTGCCAGGAAAAAGGCGACTGTGGTCTCCGCTGGGTTTTTGCTGGGTTTCTGCGGCGCAGCATGTGTAAACGCAGCACTGCAGAAATGTCTTTAAGCCACCGCATGCGTGGTCAGCCGTGCAGCTTTCTGGCGATATGAGGGTGAGCTTCTGTCTGAACACCATGCCTCAACACCAGTGAGAAGCCGGCTTTTTTTGCCGGTCTGTACCAGCCCTAAGATTCTGAATTCTAGCAAAAACATGACCTCTTTTCATTTAGTTATGGAATTTGTTGAATCAACACAAAGAGAGGAGAGCACTAGACCTGCGCCTTCCATCTTCAGTTCTTTTTGCTCTCTTTATATGATGACCATTTTGAACAAGAGAGCCTCCACTCCACATAGTTCAGAAACCTTTAAAAACAACAAAAAAAGATGAGGTTCCCATTTACATGGAGAAACTCCATGTATAGGGGAATCTCTACTATTCAGATTCACTGTTCTCCACAGGACAAAAAAAGCTATGGAATTGAGTGCACTCCCCTTTTCATGTGTTGATGCAACACATTTTGTAAATGCATGAGTAGGGCTCTTGTTGTCTGCCACTCCCACCCCAGAGTTACCATAGCTAGCCATAATTACCCAGGTTGATTGTTGACTGGAATCCCCATATCATAGCCTCATGCATCATTATTTTTAAATCATACTTTCTGGATCCATAAGACTCCAACCTGAATACCAAACTCAGTTTCAAAGAAGTTCTTTGGGGCTGCATTCCAGTGACTGATGAGTGGAACAAAAATATCAGCATATTTTAGCCTAGAGTACTTAACTGCCAGTAATTCTTAAAATACTTTTTATTTTTTAGTATGACAAAAAAGCCAAGCAAAAGTGGGAAGCCACCAAATGAGGATGTGATGGGGAAGGGAATGTGGCCATTTGATCATATCACAGAACTTGATTGTGATCTCAGACAATTCAGATTCATGCCCCAAGCCTGAGTTTTCCACAGACCTAAATTAAAGCTTTCTCACTTTGAGCCCAGCAGGTCACAAAAGGTAGAAGGAAGAGCAGCAGCTTCCACCCAGCAAGCCCAGATACACAGGATGCTGGCTAGATAAAATACTAAAAATCTAACCATGATCACCAAGCATAATGATGCAGGATTGCTTTGCATGATGGACTTTTTTTATATGTTCTCATCACAAAGTAAGATGTCTTTGGTACTGAGCAATAACTAGCAAAAACCAAAACGCATCTCTTCCAGCAGGCCTTCCCAGATAGTAGCTAATCCCATTAGCATGTGGCTGCCACATTGGACCTTGACATTGAGTGTTTTTTAGATTTGATACTGTTTTAATTATGACTTAGTTTAATCCTGTTTTAAGGGGTGGGAGGTGGGTATGGATTGTATAGATTGTAATTTTTTAACTGTATATGTTTTTAATTGTTGTACCCCACCCCGATTGCTCGCTCAGAGGGACAGGTTAGAAATAAACATTATTATTATTATTATTATTATTAATTATTATTAAAAACTGGCAACAAAATACTTAATGTTGATGTCCTGGTTGATCTATGGAATAGGGAGATGGCCCAGGCAATGGACTCAATTGCTCCCAAGCATCCTTTATTTGGGTGTAGAGCACAGGCTCCTTAGTTTTCTAAGGAGCTCAGGGCAATGAAGAATTTGAGTAGATGACTTAGTGTCAGTAGAGAAGGCCTTGGGATGAATCCAACTGAGGATGGGTTAAGGCCCAAGGTAGAACCTACTTTGTAGGAGTGAAGGCAACAAAGAAATTATTCTTTGCTGGTTCTATTACATCAGCTTAGTCTCATTCAACACAGCTGTTCTAGGTAGTTTAAGGGCTAATACATCCTAGACTTCTGACTGCTGAAGAGGAGACTGCAAAAATGTGCTGTGACGAATTTGCTAAACACTTTAAGGAGAAAATTGCTTGGATTTATTCTGATTTGGACTCCATACTGAAGGTAGAATCTGGGATGTTAATGAAGCATGTCCTTGTCCTGTTGTGCATGAGTTTCAGGTTGTTCAACATGATGTGGACAAGTTGCTTGGGGAAGTGAGGCCAACCACTTATCTGTTAGACCCATGTCCATCCTGGCTAATTAAAGCTGCTGGCGGAGGACTGGCCAGGAGGTTGTAAATGCTTCTTTGAAAGAGGGATGTGTTCCAGCTTCTGTAAAAGAAGCACTTGTAAGACATTTGTTATAAGAAGAAAAAATCTTCATTGGACCCCACCTCCCTAGATAACTATTAGCCAGTCTCTAATCTCTCCTTTCTAGGTAAGGTTCTAGCTAGAGTGAATGGTGAAAACTCAACTCCAGGCTTTATTGGATGAACCAGTCTGGGTTCAGGTCTGTTTATGGGACAGAAACACTTTTGGTCGCCTTGCTGTATGATGTACACTGGGTGGGTGATGTACACTGAGAGGGATTGAGTCCCTGTTGGTTCTCTTGAATCTTTCAGTTGCATTTTATACCATAAGTCATGGTATGCTTCTGAGTCATCTGGCCGATATAGGATTTGAGGACATTGCTTTGCGGTGGTTCCCGTTTTTCTAGAATGAATGTTTCCAAACAGCGGTGCTGGAGGACTGTTGTTCAGCATTTTGACCATTAGCCTGTGGGGTTCTAGAGGGGTCAATACTGTTTCCTATGCTTTTCAACCTCTACATGAAGCCTCTGAGAGAGGTCATCTGGTGCTTTGAGATTAGGTATCATCAGTATCCTGGGGATACCCAGTTCTAACTCTCCTTTACAACTGATACCAAGGAGGCTATAGTAGTACTGAACTGTTGGCTGGATGCAGTAAATGACTGGATATGAGTGCATAGACTGGGGCTTAGAGACAAGATAGAAGTGCTGCTGGTCAATAGGAAAACAAACTTGGCAGTTTGGCAAACAGCCTGTTATGGATGGGGTTCTTTGCTTCTGAAAAATGAGTTCCATGGCTTGGGGATGTTCTTGGACTCATCACTGCTCCTGGGCCTTGGGCATCCCTCCCTCAGCTCCTGGTGAGCGTCCTCCTGGGTCTCACCTTTCAAAAAAATGTGCAAAAATGGAATTTTAACAGGTTGTTTCGTTGATATTTTCACACTATTGCAACCAAAAGGGCATGATGCCCTTGCTGTTACATCCACCAAATGGGCAAAACAAACAAACAAACAAACAAAACACCCTAAGGTTCCCTCAGCAGAGCATACATTCTCCATAGGGCTGTTATCTCAATGGCATTCCTCAAGAGAGCTTGACACTTAGATTGCCACATGCTTCATGTTCTTAGAGTCAGAGATGTACCTGGTGAGGCAGCTGCTATCACCTATGATGCAGCCTTTTGTCAGCAGGCTTCTCAGAGCTCTAGAGAGCACTGGGATCTTATTCACAATGAAATTTGGTTGCTTGAGGTGGTCCCTCTGACCAGGTCCAAAGGGGCCACCAGACCGGATGGGGACATAAATTGGTCTGCTGGGAATATAATGCAGGAAGGTGCTCCAGGTCTCACTGCAGATATGACCACATCTTTGAACTTTGTCGGGGGCCCCATAGTAAGGCAGCTTGCCCAAAATCAGGCCACCATCCCTTTCAGCATGGGGCCCTGCCCAAGGTGACTTGTTCCCCTCCTCCTTCAGAGTCTAAGAATCTTAAATCAGCTTGAGATATGCCGGAGGTTCTTATGAAAAAGATTCAAAAAGAAATAGATGCCGGCTGCATTGAAAGGCCTTTTGATTCTCCGCCTTTCCCAAACATTCAGGTGTCTCCCTTAAGAGTTGTCCCCAAGAAGGCTCTGGGGGAATTCTGACTTAGCTATGCTTCGTTCGACCATGTGGTCCAGCTAGTGCAGGCATGTGGCCGTGGAGCCCAAATGGCCAAATGTGACATTCAGTCTGCTTTCTGCCTTTTGCCTGTTCACTCTGATGATTTCCACCTGTAAGGGCTTAAGGTACAAGGCCAATGGTATTTCGATAAGGCTATACCGATGGGCTGTTCAATTAGCTGCGCAGCCTTTGAGGCCTTCAGTACTTTCCTGGAGTGGGAGGTAAAGCGCAGGGCTTGCTCCCCGCTTGTGACTCATTAACTGGATGATTTCCTTTTCACCGGATGGTCCGGCTCAGACCATTGCCAGATGCTCCTAAATACCTTTTCTGCTTTGGCATCTGAGATCGGGGTCCCTTCAGCAGCTGATAACACTTAAGGGGCCAGCTATGTCCCTCACATTTTTGGGTGTCCAATTGGACTCGGTTGAAGGAGTTTCTCGTCTCCCTCCTGACAAATTGAGTGCTCTAAAAAAAAAAAAACACCTTATTTCAGAATTTCTTGCCTCCCAAAAAGTTACTATGAGACAGGTGCAATCCCTCCTGGGTCACCTGAACTTTGCATGCTGTGTGGTTTCTCCTGGTCGCCCCTTTTGTGCCAGGCTGGCCAGAGCTACTGCAGGTATTTCCAGGCCTCATTACCATGTGAGCATTACCAAGGGTATTAGAGAGGATCTGAAGATTGTGATTTGGGCTGTTTTTTCAAGGACACTGGTGTGCTCAAAAATGGCCAAAGGGTTGGGCTTAAGAGGATGTTGTTAATAATTTATTTATTTATTTATTTATTTTGGAATTATTTCCCATTGTGACGGCTGTCATTATTTGGAAACATGAGTTCTCCACCAAACGTGTTCTGTTCTGCTGCGATAATCAAGCCATAGTTGCTGTTGTTAATAGCCTGTCTTTCAAATCAGAAAGAGTCGTGCTGGTGCTGTGGCTCGTACTCACTTGTTTAATTTTAACATTTCTATCACAGCTTGGTTTGTTCTTGGTTTGCAAAATAATTTAGCTGATGCTCTTTCTCGATTCCAGGAAGACAGGTTTCAATGGCTGGCTCCAAAGGCAGACCCCCTTCCCATGCCATTTCCAGAGTTCCTCAGGAAGATTGGACTTCCAATGTGACCCAGGGCATTTTGTCTTCAGTGGCCCCCTCCACTCTCAGGGCCTATAATAAGGTTTTTTCTAAATTGTCCTCCTTGTGGGGTGCCCTAGGCATTCCGGCACTTTGGCCTATGGATTCGACAACTGTTTTATGCTTCATGGCGTGGTTAAAGTATAGTGGGGTTTCCCCGCGCTCTATTTCTGTTCACCTTGCAGGTATTTTGTTCTTTGCAAAAGCCTCCAGCCTGGTTGATCCATGTGCTTGTTTCCAAGTGCGTTGCACTCTGGAGGGTTGGAGATGCATGCATATGGACAAAAACGATGCCAGGCACCCTATCTGTTTTTACACTGCTTCAGGATATTGTTTCCCAGCTTCCCGCCATTTGGGGCCCTGAGGGTAGGGGAGCTGGTCCTGTCTTCGAAGACCTATTGCTCAAAAAGATACTTGTGCATCACTGATGTTTTGTTCAATGTTGATGCTGTATGTTTGACAGTTCTCAGGTCAAAATGTGATAAACTGGGCTGAGCCTCATCGATCATATTGGGGCACCTAAAAGACTCGCACCTCTGTCCTGTTCAGGTTCTAAAAAGGTTTATTAGGCACCAGCCTGCATGTCAAGGATCCCTATTTTGTCATGCTGATGGCTCACCTGTCACACGCTTTCAATTTGTTGCTGTGTTAAAGCTGGCCCTTCAGGCGATGGGTCTTCTTTTGGTTGAATTTGGGGGCCATTCATTCCGCATTGGAGCGGCCACATCTACAGCCTGTGCTGGACTCTCTACTGATGTCATCAAGTAAATTGGTTGATGGAAGTCTAGGGTGTTTGCGGGCTATGTGCACCCTGATTTGGACTCTTGCTCAAGCGGATGCTATTAATGTTATTTGTGGAGGGTTCTTTTTCGGTTCTTAGGGTTGGCGGCAGGCGCTCTTTCAGACCTGCCTGTGTGGCGGCAGCATAGGCCTGGATCTGGGGTAGGGGTTTCCAGGGCCCGCTGGCACTGGATCGGGAGTCCTCATGACCCGGGTAAGGAGCGGTTCGCTGTGGCCATTGCAGGGGCCACAGTCGATTAATACCCGGTGACTAGGATGTCTCGCAATTCGATGTGAAGCAGCGCAGTTGCGTAACTGCGCAACAGGGCGGAGCTTGGCACCTACGTCATCCCGATGTTTGCCCCTGCTACCAAGGGTACATCAACCAACCAGGGTGTTGCTGATGGCCAGATCCAGACCTTATGCTTTGGGCCAACCCTATGGTTTTGTGTTGTTCTGCATGTGTGGAACAGTTAATAAAGTTGTGGCCTTTTTTCCTCCAACCAGGTTTCTGTATTTATTGGGGGGGGGGGGGCCTGACCTGCGTGGCAAATGACTGGATATGAGTGCATAGACTGGGGCTTAGAGACAAGATAGAAGTGCTGCTGGTCAATAGGAAAACAAACTTGGCAGTTTGGCAAACAGCCTGTTATGGATGGGGTTCTTTGCTTCTGAAAAATGAGTTCCATGGCTTGGGGATGTTCTTGGACTCATCACTGCTCCTGGAATCCAGGTTGCTGCAATGGCCAGGAAAGATTTTTCCCAGTTTTGGCTGGTGCAGCAGCTACTTCCTTTCTTGGGGGTTGCAGATCTGGCCACAGTCATTCATGACTTGGGCCTGGTACAAATGGGCAGGAAGCAGCATGCTGGCGCCGATTCTAGGGTTCAGGAGCACGCACCAACTGCATGCTCCGAAATCCTAGTTCATATGGATGCCACCATCATGGCAGCCTCCCGTCCACATGGGGGCCACCATGATGACGACACCGTGGCACAGATTCCAGACGTTGCTGTTAGGAAGTGGCGTCATGGTTGCGCCCCTTCTTATTTGCGACGCCGCAGCGTCCAGCTGCTGAACCACCGACTTGGGGCAAAGACAGGCAGCATGGAGCCACCCGTCTGTCAAACACCTTTGTTACCTCACGATTAGACTACTGTAATGCTGACCCCATCTCTTTTAAGCTTCTGGCAGACAGCCAAGACCTGCATGGCATTCAATGTTTGAAATGGCTGTTTTAACTCTTTCAAAACTGGATTCTAGGATTGTCTTCAGTGTGCTTTTAGGGATTTTTAAAGTGTATTTTAATTTGTTTTTTAAAATGATTTTAATCTTTGTATTATTTTAATTGATTCTTCACCATGGGTGTCCTTGTGGACTGAGAGGAGATACAAAAATGCTATAAATAAATAAAACATTTTAAAGATGCAGTCAACACCAAGCTTCTTTTTTAAAATCCTAATGTTTATTATCATTTAACATTATAATTGCAACCTGCTCTGCAGACCTCAAGTGATACTTTGTGAACCTTTTAAATATCTAGATTGTTGTGTGCAATCCAGGGAAACACCTACATACAAGTGGAATAAATAGAGCTAAAAGGACACAGCTAAATAATTCTCCAGTGATTTTTATTTGTGACTTCTGGTTAACCCATTATGACCTCATCAGTTGTCTGTTTCAAATGCTTGGGCAACTGTTCTCTCCCTTCGTGGCAAGCATTATTGGTATATATAGTTCTGAAGAACAAAGGTTGCACTTAAAGAATTCTGTACATCCATCAGGTCTTTTTTCTCTCTTCCCCTTCTGGCAGCTAAATACTTTCCAGATCAAACTTCAATAAGTGAGTGGAACCTGTTCTTCCACTTACCCTCTTAGCCTTTCTAAAAATATAGTAATCCCTAACAAGAAACTATTTTAAGAGATTCATGTGCATGGGTATACCCATGGGAGAATTACTTTTGGCATGCATGCATGTATCAGCTTCACATGGCTTGCATAGCTAGTACAGTGTACGGTTTTATGACAAGCCACTCTGTACACTGACTAAAGAGACAGCTTCTGGATTTGGGGACCACAGGCTATGGAATTTGTATGCTAAGTTTCAACATGTAGCAGAAGGAATAATGTTCTTTTAGAAATGTTAATGTATGTCTGAAATAATTCCTTTCAGGCATTCACATACCAGTTTCTCTGCTTATTGGATCTGATTTCATAAAACCTGGCTGTGATTTCTCTCCAGGGACCTTAAAGATCTTGCCAGTTTCAATAAATATTTATAGAAACTCTGCCAGTTCGTGGATAAGGGAACTCATTTGAAAGACTTCATCTTCCAAATATACTAATAGGCACCAAAAAGTGATAGAAAACCCTTACCGGAAGACTAATAGAAACTGTCAAGATGTAGCATTCAATTGATAGCTGAAATTGAATTATAGCTTGAAGCATTTGCAGTTGGCATATTCCTTTAATTTATTTTGGGGAAAAAATGAAAATAGAATGTGAATCTGGGACCAATAAAACCATACTTGAAAAAACAAAGAAACTTTAAGAGCCAAAATGGAAATTAAGATGGTAAACTCTATTCAACACTCATGTCATCTGGGAACAAAAAGTCATACTACTCAAGTATGCACCTCTAAGAAATTTCCATTTTTTCGCATTAAAAAATCCAGATATGAAGCCGAAGCTGCCTTCTTCGCCAACCTGAAACTATCTGACTTCAACATCATTGACACCCTTGGAGTTGGAGGTTTTGGAAGAGTTGAGCTGGTAGGTAACCACTTTCTCCTACTTTTCCCTCTTTAGCCATTTCAAGTCTGTGTTTAGTTTTGCTTATTGAGGGAAGAATTTTTAGCTTTTTCTTGTCATTTTATGTGTTGAACAAAAATATTACCGAAGCTTGAAACGTTATCAGATCTGAAGAAACACCAGTCATGGTCTTGACAAGTCTTTATTTTTCACTCTAGATTGGTTTTGTATTTAAATAGTACCATACACTATTTGATCCTATATTTAAATAATGCTGTTTTACAATTGTTTTTAAAGTTTTTTTGAACACTTGGTCAAAATTGAAATTCACATGAGGGCTGAGATAATTTAAGAGGAAAAAATATTATATTTCACTTATCTTATAAACATATAGAAATATGTTGAAATTAAAATTAAAATAATTATTTTCCAATGTACAATAACTGAAAACATTTGTTTTAGTGTCCTGTTGCCTGTTCAGCTGTCATTTAATGCTGTATATCATGTCTGTACTTTGTATTTGATTCTTTTTTCTATAAAGAAGTCCTGAAAACAAACTCTCTTGATATTTGAAAGAATCAGTGATTAGTAAGTTAGCTCTGTTATGCATAAATTACAAATATAGAGAAGAATATGAAATATTATTAACTGAGTGACTCATTTTTGAGATCATGTGAATAACAGATTTATAGTAGCACAGGGGGCTCCCTGATACATGATACCTGTGAGACTCTTAAAGGAGTTCCTAAGTTATGTACATAGCAGTAAACAGTTTTACTGCTGCCTTTGCAAAAATAAAGGGATATCCCTTCCATAACTATAAGGCAGGCAAGCAGTCATGACATTAACATTTACTTTGGTTACGGAAAAACTAGCAGATTTGGGAATTAATTAAGAGATGCACACAGTGCATTCACGAGTATTTCTAGCATTTCAGCAGATATTACTCATGAGCCAAATAATTTTGCAAAAACTATCATCTTAGATGTGCTTATGAGATGGGACGTGAGCCCTCAGGAAAACTTTCTTCCAAGTGAATATGCATAAGATTGTGCAGTGATTCCTTGAATAGCAGCTCCATAGGAATCAGCTAACATTTTAGAAGACGCTGTGAAGAGCATCAGGCCCTGCTGTTTAGATGAAACAAGCAAAAAATTCCATTGGCATGCATATTTTTTTTTAACATGGAGGAATCTCATTCAGTTTCCAGTGTAGTGTGCTCTTTGCCCCCCTGAAATTTCCTTGTTAGCATCCATCAGACCAGAACCTCACACCATCCTGAATTTAAAAAGCATTGAATATTTTCTAAGGACAGATGCTTATAAGGAAATGAACTGAGCACATTCTGGAATCATTCACTCCATGTACTTAAAGTAATTCATTGTGATGCTGGGAAAAGTCTTAATAAATGGGTCCTGGATTACTCAACCATATATACAAATTGGAAACACAATGGCATGGGCAATCCTAACTTTAGTATTCTCCATTTTGATTAATAACTGAGCCAAAGTTTGGGAAATCTTCCTATTTTGTTGGAAAAAAAACTCACTCCATCTTAGCAATGGTGACACTCTTAGCTATACATACTGATCAAGTAGAAAACCAGCCTTCAATATTGTTTGTGGCACAATCTTAAACTTTGTGGGCAGAGCTTTCCCATCCCTAAGGTCTGACTTCTCTATTTTGTAATCAGCAATAGGTTGGAAATTGGAAAGTCTGTGGTCCTAGTACTTAGTGACTCTCAAGAATGCATTGGTCGATAGTTTAATATTCAGTTGTGGTTTTCATGGATAGTATTCTAGACACCTCTGTGAGTGTTGATTGCTTTGAGAATTTATTTCCTGAATTAATTTAAGATGCAGGTACATGTCCATTAAATAAGACAGCCCATTATTTAAATAATTGTTAATTCTAAGAACATTAGAATGGAATTTGGGGGGATTTAGAGTTTTCTTTAGTTTTTAAAAAAACCACATTGTAGTAAGGCAGATCATAAAAACTATGGAGTGAAAAATGTGAGCTGTCTTAATGGGGTCTATCCTGTGCAATGTAGTTGTCTTTAGAAGTTAATGTGTTGCTATTTGTGGCTTTTCCCTGATGTTTTTTGGCAGGCGGGGTTTCTGGCAATCTGGCCTTAGTCTCATATTACATTATCCCTCCATGGATACTATTTTTGTCATTTCTTCACCTCAGATGGCTGGCAGTATCTTTAAGGATCTTTTGGAAAGTGGCAAAAAGACACTTGCAAGCCAAGAGTGTAAAGGTTTACTGCTTTGGGTTACAAGTGAGCAGAACCACAAAACTCCTTCCACAAAGTGCAGTTCCAACTGCTGCTATAAATGAAAGAGAGAACATTTGGGTTTGTTTTGGCTTTTGTGGGGGTGTGGGGGTTGGCTGCCATTTTACCTCCCTTAAAGGAAATATTCTTCACCTAGAATTCCCCCAATCTGTGATGATGGATCAAGGGAACTGGGGAGACCCATATAGTTTACAGTCAAATTATTTATGTGGTAAAAGCCTGGAAATAAGAGGGAAAGTGGTATTTCCCATCTTTTTGTCAGCTAAACCTCTCACTTCCCAAAGTTTTCACTTACTTTGGTCAAATTGCCCTTGAAATTCATTCTGCTCAGTACTGAAGGAGAGATTGCATGCTATAACACACTGGCCATTTCTGCATGTGATGATAAGCTAATGTTGCTTTTGACTACTGTATTAGCAGTAAAGTACGTTTTAATTGCAAACTATAGCTATTCTCCTCCATTTAGATTTGATTCTAGTTTGTTTCTTTCTTTTTTCTGCTACTATTTCAAGGTGGACAGCTGAGGAAAAATGCGAAGGGAAAGATATCTTGAGAAACTAGGGTTTAAACAAGGAAAATATCATAAGACAACAACAAACCATGAATTCTCACATCACAATAAACCAGATTTCAGTAAACCATAGTATGTTTTGTCAATATATGCAAACATGGTCAATGTTTTGCATTAGTGATACTTTGGCCCACAACACCAAAGACAACACCAAACACAAGTTGATTCTGTTCATAAAAACAGACATTGTAATCTTCCCTCTTTGCTTTTTTTTACACAAAAATAATAGTCCAGACTTACCCAGTCTATGCGTCGTCTGTCAGACATGATGGAATCCCCAGAGTTACCATTATAAATTTTAACTGAGTCTGCCAAGTAGAGGCTATTCCAAGCAATGTCTGTCTCATGTTTCTTTTCAAAGATGAAATAAAAGGAAGTGATATAAGACAGCAAGACATCCTGTTTTAACAGCTATCACTCCCAGAAATAAACAGAGTCATTCTTGACTTCTGACTAGGAGGTGACTGGCACATTACTTTCCTTACAGGAGCCTATTTCACATGGTGATTTTTATACCTGACAGTAGTACCTCCTGCGTTATGGTATGTGAATCTTCTCTGCAGTGTAGAGTTTATAAGACCTAGTACCGAAAAGTATATTCTTTAATAGCTCTTATATGGATGATGATTAAAATGCCGAAATCTCCTGACTGGATAAAATTCTGCTTTTCCCAAGAGGATAATTTCTGGGAATAAGCTGTAAATAACTCTCAGAAGACAGCCAGGAACCAGAGAAATATGATCTATTAATTTTACTGGATTCAGAGAGCTGAAGGATAAAGACAGGCAGCAAAGGAAAAGGGCATTTTTCAAAATGTAGCAGACAAGGAAGATTTTGATGCTCAGGCATAGTCCCAAACCAAACAGTAAAATTTTATGTTGCTTTCTAATAGTATTATATGTCAGGAAAGTGTATACCTGTGAGGAGATCCATATCTTACAGCATGGAAAACACATACAGAGGATTTGGTAAAACTTAAAGTGGTGGCAGACAACAGTGATATCATAGTAGGCCCTGAAGCCAGACTGGAGATTTGGATGATGTCTTCCTAAATGAAATAAAAAAGGAAAAATATAGTATAATGGGAGACTTCAGCCATCATAATATTTGTTGGGAGTCATGGTTTACCAAAAAATGTAAGGTCCAACAAATTCTTCATTAGTCTTGCAGACAATTTCATTGTCCAAAATGTGAAAACAGGGGAATAAATTATTTTGGATTGATCTTAACCAACAGAGATGTACTGATCAGTTATAGTTGAAGTCATGGGATCCTTGGGTTTAAGGGACCATATCCTGGAATTTCTTATATAGAGGAAAGGGACAACCAAATGTAGTAAGACATGCACCCTAGACTTCATGAAAGTTAGTTTCAAGTAAGCTTAGAGAAATACTGGGTGAGATTTCATAGTGAGAAATGCTCAAAGGAAACGGAGTTCATGATGCATGGGAGTTTCTTAAAGATGAGATATTGAAAGTGCAGTTGCAAACAATTCCAATGAGCAAGAAAAAGTGGGAAGTGTCTAAAGGAACCAGTAGATAGGTTATGGATAGCTTGAAGACAAGAGGATTGAGGTGTGATATGATAACCATCTTTAAATATCTGAAAGATGGAGAAAAGTGTTGAAGATGGAGAAAAGTTAACCTCTGCTCTTCAGAGATTAGAACACAAACCAATCTATTCAAATTATAAGAAAATGTATTCCACCTAATCATGAAGAAAAAAAAACTTCTGTACTGTAAGAACTGTTCAACAGTGGAGTAGACTGCCTTGTAGGCTGAAACAGCCTTTCTTTGGAAGTTTTTTTTTTTTTTTTTTTGCAGAGGTTGAATGACCATCTTTCAGAAGTGCTTCAGTTGTGTATTTCTGCAAGACAGGGAGTTGGGGACAAGATAACCCATGAAGCGCCTTCCAACTCTATAATTCTATGATATTCTCTCTCTCTTTACCTCTAAGAAAATGTCTTCATCAAGGAGAGAACCTAGAAAGACTCAAGTGCAATCCAGTGGTAGGAAAACATGCTACCACTGTAGTTTGTGGGCTCACCAATGAAGTAGCCATACAGAAAACTAACAGATGTGTTTTTAGTTCCTTTCCTGTCAACATCTACAAATATCAGTGAAGCTATATAGTATTATGAATAATAGTCTTCAGGAGTAGTTTTCAAACTCCTTTTCACTGTCAATCTGTCTTCTTTATGAAAATGCTAACATATGTTTAAAAATAAAACACAGCATATTTGTGTAAAGTGCTAGCCAGACCTTGTCTTTATCTCATGTGTTGACTCAAAGCACAACCAACAAGGCTCTTTGCCAATTCATTGTACATAAATATTCAGGATGGTAAGCAACCTATCCATGATAGGAAATTGCCTGCAATTTTGTGGTTGGCCTAGAAAAACAGTTTGAAAACTACTGGTATGACATTAAAAATCAGTACAGAATTTGAAGGTACTGTAGTTCTTCAAATAGATTGTCTCCCTACAAGGACAGCTGATGAATGGCATTGATTCACTCTTTATGATATGATTAGTAAATATTATGGTAAATTATTTAATCATGAATTTGTATTTACATGTCTTTTTGATTTCACCAGAATTTTAATTGGAGCTTGGAAGAATTATTTTTTTAATTACTACTACTACTACTGTTGCTGAAAGCTAGTCCAAAAAATAACCTTTCCAAGCTCTTACACTAATGTTGCATGCTCCAACATCTATATCTCTGTTCAAGTAACATCTTAACATTATTTTAGCTGCATTGCACTAAAAAGCTAAAAGTACTTGGAAGTAATCCAAACAATCAGTTGAAGTGGCTATTATAACATAATAAGATACTTTTAAATTATCACTTGAAAATGCCTTCCTCATTTTGAGGACTGAATTTATCCATAGTGGTTTATTCATGAT
This sequence comes from Urosaurus nigricauda, assembly GCA_034509955.1. Lineage (NCBI taxonomy): Eukaryota > Metazoa > Chordata > Lepidosauria > Squamata > Phrynosomatidae > Urosaurus > Urosaurus nigricauda. The sequence goes on along the minus strand of JAOEGL010000003.1, from coordinate 185,698,467 downwards.
AGCCATTTCACAGAACCACTTCTGAATGAAAAGCTTTCAGCTGACCTTATGTGCAAAAAAAAGTACACTTAAGATATTAGCTTCTAATATCAAAAAGTAAAAGGTAAATAGTATTATCTTGCTTTCTTCCTAGATGAAGTGCATCTTGTGCATACTTTGCATATTGAATCAATCTTGTTAAAAGTCCCCAAGACTTGTAGAGAAACTGATTTTTTTTATTTTTATAATTTTACTACAAGAAACAACTTACAACAGTCAAAATTTTAAAAATGAAATATAAAGAGCATTGTTTCTTTTGTTCACATATATGGAGAAAAGGGGTTCCTGATTTACTTTAAGGGTCATTTTTAAAAGAAAGATCAAAATACCTAGGAAAATGTTAATTTCAAAATGAATTGTTGGGCGTTTCTTGGCTGTCTAAAAGTGAAAGATTTCCAGGACACAGTGCTTTCTGCTGGTTTGATATCAGGTCAATGGGTTGTTATGGTGCTTCAAAACAAAGGCACTACTGCCTAAAATAAAGTTGCAGTGAAACCAGGTTTATACTGGCTATCACAAGGCCTGAAAATTCATAAGCCTCATTAAGTTTGGTTTACTGATTTTGTTGTTGTTGTGAGCTTCAAGTCATTTCCAACTTATGGCAACCTTAAGGTGTACCTATCATGGGGTTTACTGGTGCTGAGAGTGTGTTACTCACCCAAGGTCACCCAGTGAATTTCCATGGCTGAGCAGGGAATTAAACTCCAATCTCCAGCATCCTAGGCTGCATCTGCACTGCAGAAATAATCCAGTTTGACACCACTTTAACTGCCATGGCTCAGTGCTATGGAATTCTGGGAACTATAGTTTGTTCTGGAGCAGTCTTGAATATTCTAGCCAGTGTAGATGCCTGTGCCTGTAAAACAAGTACAGCTGAACTAGTAGTCGTCTTTTGGCGAGTGTGGTAAATGGTTCCAGTAATTGCTGCTGAGTTACCAAATAGATTGGTATTTCTTTCTTGTTATGGAGTTTGAAGGTGGAAGAAATTAGGTTGTGTTGAGATAAAAACCAAAGGTCTGCACCATTAGTTTCTCTCTTGTATAAGAAAAGAAGAGCAGAAAATGAAGCGCAAAGGAAAGAGGAGACAAACTACTAGGTTAGAGTTTAGAAGCTGCAAAGGAATTCTGCACTCTGTCAGGTACTAGGTCTGACATAAATGTTAGGACTGTAATTGTTGTAAAAGTCTGGCAGGTTAGGAATGTTTTTTTTTGGGGGGGGGAATATAAAGCTAATGCAAGAAACTTCTTGAAACTTTGGCTGAAATTATAGTCTACATTCTAGCCCTTGAGTATCAGTCAAAGCTAGTCATTTCTTAAAAGCTTTCCCTCTACCTCTCTTCTCGGGGGCACGTTGGATAGTAGCTATCTGTTGCAATACCTGTCTTTCAGGTATAAAATATTTTCATCAAAAAGGTTCTGTGATTGACTGGCTCTGTGCATACTTTGACTTGATTTAGGTAGAATGCTCTAGGTTCCATTTCAGCACTCTGTATTGTACATGCCTAATATGTGCTGATGGTAAATCATGCAAATTCATGGATGCTTCAGCCAGCAGACAGTTTTGTATGTGTGTGTAAGGCATAAGAATGCACACTGACACCCAGTTGCCTTCCAGCTACAATTCTTGGTTCTTTCAAAAACCACCTGTCATGACACCTCAAGATCACTGGAATATTTGGCTTATAGTGCTATTAATGCTTCAAGTTCAAATAACAGTCTCATCAGCAGTGCTACCCCAAAAAGCCAGATAGAGCAGCTTTCTAATCACCTTTGGGCATACTGCACCCTCTATGAGGCTATAAATGTTATTTTCTACTTGAAGGTCTATGTGTACATAATCCAGTTCCTGGATTCTATCTTTTTCTCAGATATGTGAGACCAAAAAATAGGACATAAAGGAGGACTGTGTAGATAAGGGTAGTCCTGATTTTCTAGTTCTATGGACAAAATTAATAACGTTTTGGGGTTCTCAAAAAGAGGTGACACGTTCATCTCATACTCCAATTATATGCTCAAGGATGCCAATTTATTTTCCCCCTAAAGGCACTTGCAGAGGATTGGACAAAGGAAGAAAATGCTGTAGCATCCAATTTTCTGATGGTTTAGAGCTTGGGAAGTGATACCTAAATTTAAAAACTGTGTATCATATTGATATGCCTACAGACTTGTGATTTCTTTAGATGGGTATCTATACAAGAAAGCATTGATACCTATTGTATGTTTCAAAGAGATAAACTAGTCTACTGCTGGAACTACGTGTTGTTCCTATGCTTGGAAATAATATTTATTGCTTCTGTTAATCCAAAAGTTCAGCTGCTGGGATTAACATATCTCTGTACGTGTTCCTGTTAGCCTGTCTGTATTCTAAGAGCTGCTATAAGGAACAGCTGTTGCTATTTTTGGTTGCTCAAATGCATGGATTTCCAAAGTAGTGGGAAAGGAGACTTGCTCCATGGATGTTAGCTGGATGTTACAAATTCTGGCACAGATCATAGGATAATTGTGCAGAGCTAAATTCATGGAAATCAACTGTGCTCTGAAATCCATTTTGTCATAATCCATGAGCATATTTATACATCACTAATCAGGCCAAAATCTGCCCCACAGGAAGATTTGGGAGTCATATTTAAATTTGCTACAATGACAACCATGATTTAAATGTAAACATACTACAGCTACAGAAAGATCTGTGGAGTACAAGTTGAGGCATTAGGTTAAAAGGATCGTATCCACACTATATAGACAAGAAAATAAAGATAGGGCATCCTTTCCTTGGTGATTAAGAGCAATGTTCCACATGAATACATCCCTCTGTACTGAAAATACAGATTTTGTCCAAGAAGCAGCACGATTGAGTGGTTCTAATTCTAAATTCTAAACACATTGTATGACTTTGTTTCTTTTGGACATCTAGTTTAAACAAAGAGACATGCAAGGCTGCTGAGGTTTCCTCAGGTATTTCTCATACACTTTCAATCTTGCCTACTCCTCCACAAGAAACCATGAAAGAGAAGGGGGGAATTCATTTCATGTTCCATTGTCACACAATGGGTTGGATCCAGAATTTGCTTCCTGTGGATAGTAGAGTTCCATTTATAAAATGTGACTCCTCCTGAATTTCAGGTTCCCCACCAACACCACACAATATTTCACACCATTCCCCTGGGTTCCACAACTCTGAGTAATACTTTTGAGGGATTTATGCGGCTGTGATGGGGAGGAAGGACAAAGAAGTCTGCTTCTGATTGCTTTGTTGCATGCTTCTGGGTCCAAACCTATGCATTTATCCTGCTATTCCAGAGAATACCTGGCAGTCCTGGTCTCAACCCAATACTATACCAATTTTCTAAATTATTCATGCATTAAAAACCATTTTTAAGGTTCACAGACGATTACATGCAACATACATTTACATAACTTTCATCTCCCTGCCTTCCCACTTCCCTCTACTAAACTGCCTGATTTTAACTGAAGTGAATCCATATGGTCCAATTCACAATATAGGACTCTCATGCTCCTCAAGGAAGTATCTTCTGAACTCTAAACATTTATTTGCATTTTACTGCCTTTAGTCCTAATGCAGTATCAATTTAGGTTACCAGGCTAATCCACCCGTGGATATCAAAATTCGTGGATTCTCAAATCCTGTAATATAATCCTATAATAGTAAAATGGTGTGCCTTATTGATTAATGGTAAAACCAAGGTTGTCTTTTTGGAATATATATAAATATATATTTTAAAAAAACCACAAGCTGTGGATGGTTGGATCCATGGACAGAGAATCCATGGATATGGACAGCCAACTGTATATGCATTTGCAACAGAAGTTCACAGAAATTATAAGTACACTACAACATAAAAGTAAACAGTTTAACAACCATGTGAAAATATGGATATGCTCCTGATTTTATTTATTTATGGTATTTATACCCTGCTCTTCAGCCCTAAAGGGTATCAGAGTAGCTTACAATTATTATTTTTAATTAGATGGTTCCCTGCTCCCAGGCTTACAATCTAAAAAGAAATGAGACAAAAGGAGAAGAGCATGGTGGTGGGAGAGGGGATGAGGTCCAGTGGTTCTTCTCTCCCTCTGAGGCCTGAACCAAGGCAGATGGACTGGAGGGAGGATTCAGCTTCTTCAGGCAAGGCCTGATGGAGCTGGGCCTACCTGTTCACTCCCTCGCAGGCTGGAAGTTGACAGCATGGAGGGAGGAATAAATGGCCATAAAACATATGAAAAGGTAAATTAACATTATCTAGTGCCAATACCATCAACATTAAAAATATATTGTTCTATTTTATTCTTGTAATAGACTGTACAACACCCAGTGAATGTTGGTTAGCAAGCATGTTAAAAGTGCAATCAATAATCATGCATTTAGTAATACCCACATTAAACAAACTGCTCAGTAGTTCATATTAAGAGATCTCACAAGAGGATAGTCGTCCAAATGAAATTCATAGCCAGAAGAAGAAGAAGAAGAAGAAGAAGAAGAAGAAGAAGAAGAAGAAGAAGGAGAGAATAGAGATAGGGCTGCTGGCCTTTGAGTAGCATGCTCTGAAATATGTCCTCCCTTTTCTTAGTAAAAACTTTTATTTACAATCCTGCCTTTTTTTTTATCTGCTTAGTAAAAGGACCGAGGTTTAATCTGCACTTCAGAAATAATGCCGTTTGACACACTTTAACTGCCTGGCTCCTGGTGGCTCTGACCTTGCAAAAACAAAAACAAAAATCTCTGGCCCACTTCAGATGCCAGTTTACAGCACAATCTGAGGACAGATGCAGCTTAATAACAGTGTAGCAGAGTACGGAAGCAACAGCCCAGATAAAGGTATTGGCACTGCACTGACCACATTCCACACTTAACAAATAAACTTACAGACACAGTTGATATCTTCCAAGTCCTTCGAGGTTCTTTATCTTGCAATATGTACAAATATTTACAAACTGTCCTCACCGACTCCCATCAGCTTTACCATATGTTGTAACTCAGTCTACAGCCCCAAACTACACAACCCCACAATCCAAAAGCCACCAACCCACATGTGGCCTGTCTCCCAGTACACTTAGATACTGTGATGGCTATGTGAGCCACCATCCTGTGCCCCATAGTATGATGCAACCTTCTGCAGTAAGTTGCATCATGCCATGTGCATGACTCAGCATTTTTAGGACAGTCTCACAGGATATGATGCATCCTGTCAGTCAAAATATTTTCTACACAATTTAAAGGAATATTATTCCCACAGCTCCATCCTATGGAATCCTGGGAGTTGGAGTTTTGTGAAATATTTAGCCTTCCCTGTCAGAGTGCACTGCTGCCATATCAAACTACAGGTCCCAAGATTCTATAGGATGTAGCCATGCAGTTGAAGCTGTTTCAAGCTGCATCATTTCTATTAGACCACAGTCTCTTTGGTCTTGCCTGCAAAGGAAGCATATCTTCCAACATTTCACTGCGGCAAAGTGACTTCAGAGTGTGGTCAAGATGGCAAAGCTTATTAACAAGGAACAACAGACAAGCACAGCAGAGTTCACTTTTGCCTGAGTTGACTGGGAAAGGAAGTTTCTGCCTCTCCCCATTGCTGATTTAATTAAGTGCAAACTACTTTTGTACTTTGAATTCAGTTTGCAGCAACTGAAGTAAGTTGAGGACAGAGGGTGAAAGTGGGAGGAGGAGAGAGACACTGGGATGTTTTAAAAGCAGCTGAAGAAGTGGGATGGCACACGATTAATTGGAACTGTCTCTGTTAAATTGGGACAGTTGGGGGGTTAGGAGAAAAGCTTCATAATAAAGTGGCAGCAGAACACTTGTCCCAGCAATGAACCTGATGTTGTTCCAGCATCAAGGACATTTCTTCACTTAGAGTCAAATGCCTTGATCCAGAATGACAGCTTCACATGAACAAGCAGTCAAGTCATCTTTGCAAGTTGCTATTAATAAAATTACAGAATGAATTGGAAAGAGTGTTAAAGAATATAAAAGTAACATTTGGGGTGGTTACATCTGTTAGCTGTAATTCATCATACTAAAAGGATTCTTTTGTACCACTTAGATTATCTCAGATTAAGATATAGTCTTGAGATGGAGATGGCAACATATACTTATTGGGAGCTGATTCTGATTACCCACTAGCAGCCCTACAGATGCAATTTTCTGTTTATGTGTGTAGAACTGTATTAATAATTACCACTTCAGTGAAGAGGAGTTGTAATTGTATGAAAATAACATCTCCTAAAACCACAGTGTTCTTGCAAATAATCCATGTATGTGTGTGAGCAATAAGCAATGGAAATAAATAAATAAATTGACTTGGGGTGGTGGTGGTGGAATGGACTCCAACAGAGAACCTGTCCATGTGGTAAGAACTTCATGGATAATGCTCCACGTAATTTATAATTGTGTTCTGGGGCTGCATCCGTACTTCAGGAATAATCCAGTTTGACTCCACTTTAACTGCCATGGCTTGCTGCTATGAAATTCTGGAAACTGTAGTTTGGAACCAGAGCTCTCTGACAGAGAAACTGCAGAAAAGTCTCACAAAACTACAGTTCCCAGAATTCCATAGCACTGAGCCATGGCAGTTAAAGTGGTGTCAATCTGGATTATTTCTGCATTGCAGATGCAGCCTTTGCAGTCCTTGTGCAGGGAAATTTTTGGAATACCTAGGTAGAAAAATATGAAAAATATGAACAATTATGTATTTATTTTATTTTATTTATATGCTGCCTTTTTACGAGGCCAGGACCCAATGTGACATCAATTACAGCTCTGCTATATAAGCAGAGAAAATAAGAACAAATCGAAATGATGGTAGTATGTCTTTGACCACATATCAATATTATAGGTGACATTTAATGTTTGAAGGATATGTAAATCACATTTCATTGCTTGGCAAAAAGCTTTAAGGGAAAAAAACTAACTGAAATTTATAAAAACTGTCATCCAGTGATTTTTTCACTTATTTTATTGCAGAGCAATAATCAATCTTTAGTAGTCTGCATGTTCTCTAAAAACAAATCTATCAAGCCATCATATACCAGTTCATGAACCTCAACAGGGTGTAAAGTTCATTTACTTGGATCATTAACTTTCATCCCTTTCGAGAAGGTGATGAGTAATTACTGATGATGTCAGTCCAGTTCCTGTATCTAATCCAATATTCAAGGGTAGCACTGATGACTGATAGAGATCTAAAAGATCTTGGGCATTAACAGTATTGCTTGGCTTGATGCAGCACACACACTGTCAGTAAATATCCCCTCTATAATAATTACCTTATTCATTCATTCAACCCCATCTAACCAAAAATTAAGCACTTTTCAATCCTGTTGGTTTCAGTGGGAGACAGTTAAGCAAACACTTAGCTCTCCCATAGGAGACAATTTGTCCTTAAAATTTGCTTAAATTTGGCTGAAGTGTGGCACATGACAGTGTGCCCAAAGGAGATCTCTTGATTTCTCTTCTTCCTTTTCCCTTACCTGAATACTCTCCCATCTCAGCGTTTTAAACGAAGCATGCTGCTATGTTACTAACAGCAGTAAAGTAGGCATTCTTCCCACTATCTTCGGGGTTATATTGCCTCCAACTGCCTCCAAGCTGGTCTGGATTTTGCTGCCTGAGGTGTAGCAGCAAATGAAACCATTCTGCAATTCAAAATACATACTGTGGGAGGATGGTCACATTCCTTTGTATTTGAAGTAAAAATATAGGCAGAGATGCCCAGAGGCATCTTTCCCTGGAATGAAAAACAACAAAAACAGCAGCAAGCAACAGCAGCAACAACAAGAAGAATGGTATCTAATATTTTACTGCCTTTTCATGTTAATCACTTAATAAGAGATTTGAAATATTGTCATTATTGGTATTTCATTTGTAAGTGATCATGGAGTTTATCACACGAAGGGAATTGGAAGTATAATCCAAGGGCAATCTAAATGCAATTATGGGGGGTGGGGGTGGGGGTGGTTTCATGTGATTGCATGAAAGCTGATCACACACATTTTCGGGCAAAGGGAAGTCCTTCCGAACGTAATCATGGGGTTTTGCGTGATTGCGTGAGAAACTATCACACACAATTTCAGGCACTGGGAGGCAATTTCGAGCAGTTCTGAATGCAATGCAGTGTCAATACGCAATCAAGTAAATTCATTGAACTAGCGAATTTACTCAATTCTGAACTGGCCTCACTTCCATTTCTTTTGAAATTGAGAGAAATTCCTCCCATGTGATAAACTCCCATGTGAGCATCAAGTCAGTAAAGTAGGAACTTGAAGGGAAGCTTGGCTATATATTCTCTCTAATTTTAACACTTCCAAGATCAACTTATTTTATGCATACTGGTCAACTAACTCAAAAACTTATTTCTGCAGTGTGGATGCAGAAAATTGATTTTAAAATACAAAATTGATTTTAAAATCATCGCTGTTGTTATTGTCTGCTTTCAAGTCATTTCTGACTTATGGTGAGCTATCATAAGGCAAAGCCTTTGAAACCCGGTCTCCAGAGTCATAGTCCAGTGCTCAAACGACTATACCACACTAGCTCTCCAAAATACTATTAAAAATCTCTAACTCTAAAATAGTGAGGTATACTTCTAGACATCCTAGAAAACAAAGATGTTCCCTGGTATACAGCTGCTACTGCAGGGTCATTAATACTGTCTAAACTAAGTTTGCAGACAAAGTACACTCATGTTAGTAGCCTTTTTTAGATAGATACAGGTATGTATCAATTGAACAACCTTTCAAATTTTCACTCTCCAGTCCCAAGTTACAACTGCATGTGAAGTGTATCTGTACAACTTTTGTATCATGACTTGATGTGATATAATAACCAACATGACAAGTGACACAGATCAGTTGCCCATTTGCCCATCTTGACAGAAGAAAATTTTGACTGTTGTGAGCTTTTGCCCTTCAGTTCGTAGATGATATTAATCTACAGAAGCAGCAGATTCAGCACAACCATTCCTGGACTTTCAAATGGGAAAAACATGTGACAGAATCCATCCTACTATATAAACCTGGCAGCAGATGGAAAACTTGATGGCACTCAGAAGGACTCTTCCTTCTTCCTCACAAAGATGTCTTTTCCAGCCTTCTTTCTTCCTGTGGTGCTTGCTTTTTGTTTGAAGGTATCTAATTTCATAGACGTCTGGAAAAGATCAGCCACAACCTAACGGTCTGAAATGGTACTCCTAAGAATATGATCTGAAAAGGTACTACCTAGCAATATGATTTGTGCCAAACATAATGCAATACACTCTGTGGGGAATCTGAGAGTCAGGTGACTTTATCAATCTCACTGTTTCTGAATCTCTAAGAAGTCCCTATTAATATTCTTTTGCATCAGTAGGATGATTGTCATTTCTTTCCATTAATCCAGAAAACCATAATAGTGATTCTTACAGGCTTCTAAGCATTTGGAAATACATTCATTTGTTTACAAATGAAAAATCTTATTTTCTGTTAGCATAAAGCATACCATTAGATTTTGAGTGCAGCAGATGCATAGGTTTAAAAACAAGAGGGAGAAACCTACTCCAGGTGAACAGAGTATGTTTATTTGTCTTCTGACATATACTTTCTTGGTTAGAGATCTGATATAAAACCAGCTAAAACGGTATTTCCAAGGCTTCACAGCATAAAACCTTGCAACAGAAGACAAAGCAATGGCTGTCCTCTCCTTCTTCTTCTTCTTCCACATTATCATCACCGTAACCCTGAGAGACAGGACAAGGCCATTGACGTTGACTGGCCCAAGCTCACCCTGTGCATTTAATGGCCATTTGCTAGCATTCCTGTCTCTTATGGCTTAGGCTAACCAGGCCAAGTTCACAATCCAGTTTGAAGGACATTTGAATGGTTTAACTGTGGTTTGATGGGAAGGGGAAAATCCACTGGGAGCAATGCAAAATGTCAAGGCCTGCTTCCAGTTTGATAACTTCACCTGGCAGAAAGTGAATACTATTCTGTACTACCTATTCCAATGTCTACTCAGTTTGGCTGGTTCCTTCTTTTCCAGCCAGCTAGCCAGAAATAAAAAGGCTCTTCAATATAAACGGGTGCTTATATTTACACACAGCATTAAATATATTCTTGGCATATATTTATGCTTAATAAAGGGATTATCGCACTGCTTTTCCCCCGATCTGGGCAGGGGCTGAGACCAGGCTGGGACCATCTAGACACATTGCTGTGCGATAAGACACGGTCCCAGCCTGGTTTCAGCCCGTGCCCAGATTGGGAAAAGACAGACAATGTGATAATCTCCTAAGTGGCATGTCACCTAAGATCCAGCTGTGGTCACCCTGAGCACAGTGCTGAAGTATGAGCAGGAATGTATGCTAAAGCCTGTACAAACTGGCTAAATAAGGTTCTAAAGCATGCAACGTTTGGTGTTTGATGAAGCGAGACTTTGAAAAATAAAATAAACGACCATGGCTTTTCTCATGTTTCTGCTGCTGCTAGCTAATTTATTTTTTTTACCAGAGATTCATTTTGCTCATGCCATTAGGCCACAAACCATTAACAAACAAAGCCCACTGCTTATGATCAGTTTGTGTGTCTCCTATGTCATAGACATCAGTGTAGGATTTAAGCATCAAGGTTACTTTACTGCCTCATTATGCAGGGAAAAGCTTTCTGGTACAAGAAGCCATAAAGAGGACGTGCACAGACCTCTGCTATGAACAGTCTAGTTCAGACCCAGTAGTCTGTTGTCTTTGCATTTTGTTATTCATTCCATGCCCTGGAAAAGAAATAGGTCTTTTGTCTGAACAACAGGGAGACATTCACTAGAATTTATAATATGTTAATATATATGGCTCAAATATGCAAAGAGGAAAAGACTACCATTTGGACCCACTTTTAATATTTGATATTAATATTATAATCACATAAGTAAAATAAGCCACCTTTGCAGAAAAAATACCAGGCAGCTTTAGAACATGCTAAAGCTTCACATGTTTTTTCCCCACAGACTTTACTTAGCATAGTGGGTTGAAAGATACACCAGTGGGTTGTCAAAGTGTACAGTTCTCCAATTATCTGAACATGTGTGTTTGAGAGGGACACTTTTCAGCAGCCAGGCAACTGTGTCTGACACAACTGAAATTTCAAGACTTCATATAAAGGCAACCCCAGTTAGAGCATGTTATATTACTCTAATTTAAAAGTTTGAACTGCAGGAATGACAGAAACCAGGTAGTACAAGTCATTCCCCCCTAATGAATGAAAGACAGATAGATGAAAAGAAAGAAAGTCTGGTTTACTGGTTTAGGGAGCCTCAAAGGCAAAGTCAAACCCCCTCTGAACAAATCTTGTCAAGAAAACTCCATAATACCGTATTTACTCGACTATAACTCGACCTCATGTATAAGTCGAGGGTAGGTTTTGGGGCCAAAATTATGGATTTGGACATGTCCCAAGGATAAATTGAGAGTAAAACCTGTAACAAAGGTTGAAGCAAAGGAAAATAATGCCAAAGAACTTAACAAAATTACAGCAGGCATGACTATGCTCACCCTAAAGGCTGGATGGAAGAGAGAAGATGGGGAGTCAATGCTTCCAGGACAGATTACATTCTTGCCTTTCACCACAGGATGGTTTATTCTTAAATATGAGTTAAAATACATTACCTACATGGACCTGTAGATAAGTTGACTCAAGTTTTGGGGGTCAATTTGATAACTAAAATTTCTAGACTTATACATGAGTATATACAGTAAATTTGCCTTAGAGTCGCCATAAATTGTAAATGACATGAAGGCACAGAACAACAAAGAAAGTGGGAATTTCAGTATACAATGGGAACAAGGCCTGCTTATCTTAGTGCAGAGTATGGTGAGTGCTTCAAATAGCTGAATTTGGATACTATAAGAGAACAATGCATTGTGCATTGGAAAGCAGGAATAGACAACTTCTATGGAGCTGGGTCCCACTTCCCAGGTTAGGCAAGATCTCAAGGACCACACAATCGAAGGAGTGTGGCCTAAGGAACTTAGTGTGGCTAAGGAACTTAGCTATGTTTTTGATGGACGAGCTGCATAAAGTAGATACAAATGCCTTTGCCTACTTTTAATTTATTTATTATTATTTTTTAAAAAAAATCATTAATGAATAAAATTCCTCACTCATATTTGATTGATGACTCTTACATTTATTCTGTCAAATGCAATTTATTGTATTTTGACTGTGTTTAATTGTGCCTCAAAAATGTCAAGTAATTGCTTCCCCACCCACTAAAACCCTTCCTCTCCCCTCCTCCACCCAACTTTTAACATATTTAGGTACATGTCACTGAATTTTGGCAGGAAGCGGTGATGCCAAATTTTTTTCTTATTTCCTTGCATTGGGCACCCTCAGTAGCTACATCCCTATTAATATTTTGATATCAAAGTCTACTCAAGACTAGGGGTGAAGGAGGGCTAGTCCATGGGGTAATAATTTGATGCCAAAATATTGTTGTGGTTGCTGCTGCTGCTGCTGTTGTTACTACTATTACAACCACCACTCCTCTATTCAAACTTCAGAATCTAGTCCTATGATCACAACATTTGAAATATTGTATTGTACAAAATTTCAAAGTCCTTTCTTATATAAGTTACCAAAAAAACCCATTGCTTATGAAGTTTCCACTTTTTCCCATAGATTTTTTTTTAATAAAAACATTGCCCTACTGAGTCTACCCAAGAAACCCATCCTCTATAATGAACGTAGTGAAATAGTTTCTGATGTTCTTCAGAAGTATATGTCAGAGATATCACTCTTTGCCCCCTTGGAAAAATCTCTTCAGTTACGTTTGAATAAAACAGTTCAGGAGCAGTGAATTCTAAGAACATGAAAGTGAAGATGGCTAAGACTGCTTTGGAGCACTTGGGTTTTCTGTCTATCACTTGCCAAGCTCATGCTGTCTAAAAGGTTAAAAATCCAGTACTATCCTTCAGGGTTGTTTTTTAAAGGGCCTTTCCCCAGAAAAACTGAGTTTAGTTGCATTCTTACTCAACAGAGGAAGCCTGCTGTATGTAAACTATTTCCACTGCTGTTGAAACACTTGCATTCTTGCCTGGTTTTATAATATATGTGACTTACAGTCTACAGAGAAATTTTTGTGCTTGGATCCATTTTTTTATGTCAATAGCCACACAATTATCTCTACCTAGAGCCAGCATGAGGTAGTGGTTTGAGAATTGGACCAGGACTGCAGGAGACAAGTTTTGGAATCCCTGGTTAGCCATGGAAATCTACTGGGTGACCTTGGACAAGTCACACACTCTCAGCCTTAGAAGAATGCAGTGGCGGACCTACCCTGAATAAATTTTGGAAGGAAATTCTATAACAGGGTGGCCATAAATTGGAATATACTTGAAGGTATCTAACAACAACAACAACAACAACTTTATCTGGAGAGGATCCATGTAAGCAGATTAGTGTTGCATACATAGTTCTTTATCCCAGTCCAGCAGCAAAGACTGAACGTGCAGAGCCCACAAGAAGCTAGGAACTGTCCTTTGGAAACCTAAGTACTGAAAGCAGCTCTCCTCCAACTCCTTTTTCCTGTTAAACTGGTGATCAGTGGGACCCCAAGCTCCATGGGGATGGCTTCTATTACTGAACAATTGATTCTGCCCTATTTGCTAGCATTCAGTTGGGAAAAACCCACTCCCTACTCTGTTTCTTGCTTTTCCTAATAAAATCTTTGCAGAGCATTAAAAAGGTTCTCATTATGGGGGCTGTAAATCCCATAATGCCACAACTGGAAGGATTCTGTGGACTGTCCTCCAAAAATAAGATCTGGATATTCATTTGCTACATTCATGTGAAGCATTTACTACAGAATCACACAACTTTTACTTGCATTTACATTCCTCCAAGCTTCCTTGTTAAAGTTTTGTATTGATCCTAGACTATAGCATGATGTGCTGTTGTGTGTTGTGTTTACAAAGCTTTAAAATACAAGAAAATTAGTTCTGCATTCACTATACAACCCACTGAACATTGCCAAATTGCCCAGGCTTCTCTAAGAATTATGCAGTCAATAAAAAGAAAACAGCTGCCAACATGAATAATTTCAAACAAAAGCCCGCACACCATCCATGTTAGTAATGCAGGCATTACAAATAGGATTTGTTTTCTTTTGTAATTTACTTTTCAAAGCTGAATCGTTCAGTGACAACCAACCAATGTGTAAACAGAGAAACTCACTGACAAACCTTATACTTTTTTTAAAATAAACAAACATTACATACTTAACTGATGTGTATTATCAAGCTGCATGTGTTCGTGTTGGGCCATGCAGACTAACCACTAACCAAAGCATTTAAAACCCTCCTGCACTTTGCCATGAAGACAGTATTATAAAAGGAGTGGGATTGGTTTGAAAGGACCCTTATCACCTGCAGCACAAGCATGTGTTTCATTTGGGCTTTTTTCTTTTCATTTGAAGGCTAAGCTGTGAAATTGCTACTTCAATCCAGTGGCTCCTGAACAATGATAGATATCTACCCAAGCAATCCACCTTAATGCCCATGGCTTATAACAGTGATTCCAGAAGTCAGATGTCCAAAACAAACTCCAGTTGTTTTGAATTTCAGCATCCAGATGCCTCAGTCATCTAGGCCAATGACCTGGGATTCTGGGAGCTGAACTCCAAAACACCTAGAAGGCCAGCATTTGGGAATCACTGGCTTATATGCACATATTTGGTCCATAGATTATATGCACATATTTGGCCCATGTTTTATATGCACTTGTCACTAAAGCACTGTGTACAGATTCATTTTAGCCTTCAGTTTAGTTAAGCAAACCACATTTGCTTAATTCTGCTGTAAAAATAAATGGAAGAGTAAAAGCACTTAGGACAGTACCACGCTACAGTTATAGTTCTATAATTCATAGAATCATAGAATCAATGAGTTGGAAGGGACCAGAGGGGCCATCCAGACCACCATACAGGAAATCACAATCAAAGCATCCCCAACAGATGGCCATCCAGCCTCTGTAAAAAAAAACTCCAAAGAGGGAGACTCCACCACTCTCCGAGGGAGTGTGTTCCATTGTCAAACAGCCCTTACTGTTAGGAAGTTCCTCCTAATGTTGAGGTGGAATCTCTTTTCCTGGAGCTTGCATCCATTTTTCCAGGTTCTGTTTTCTGGAGAAGCAGAAAACAAACTTTCTCCCTCCTCAATGTGACATCCCTTCAGAAACTTAAACAGGGCTATCATATCACCCCTTAACCTTCTCTTCTCCAGGCTAAACATCTCCAGCTCCCTAAGTTGTTCCTCATAGGGCATGGTTTCTAGACCCTTCACCATTTTAGCCACCCTCCTTTGGACACTTCCTTTTTGAATTGTGGTCCCCAGAACTGTACACAGTATTCCAGGTGGGGCATGACCAAAGCATAGAATCATAGAGTTGGAAAAGACCACAAGGGCCATCCAGTCCAACCCCTTGCCATGCAGGAACTCCCAGTCAAAGCATCCCCGACAGATGGCCATCCAGCCTCTGCTTAAAGACCTCCAAGGACGGAGACTCCACTACACTCCGAGGGAGTGTGTTCCACTGTCGAACAGCCCTTACTGTCAGGAAGTTCCTCCTAATGTTGAGGTGGAATCTGCAGCTTGCATCCATTGTTCCACGTTCTGGTCTCTGCAGCAGCAGAAAACAAGCTTGCTCTATTACTTCACTTGATGTAGACACTATGTTTTTATTGATGCAGCCAAAAATTGCATTGGCCTTTTTAGCTGCCGAATCACACTGTTGACTCACATTCAACTTGTGGTCTATTTGGACTCCTAGATCCCTTTGACACATAGTTTTATTCAGCCAGATGTTTTCCACCCTAAGTGCAGTACATTACATTTCTCTGCGTTGAATTTCATTTTGTTAGCTTTGGCCCAGCTTTCTAGTCTATTCAGATCATTGTGAATTTTGATCCTGTCCTCTGGGGTATTAGTTACTTCTCCTAATTTGGTGTCGTCTGCAAATTTGATAACTATACACCCAATACTGTCATCCAAGCAATTGATAAAGATATTGAATAGCATTGGGCCCAGTACTCTGTGGTACCCCATTGGTCATTTCTCTCCAGGATAAAGAGGAACCATTGTTGAGCACCCTTTGGGTTCCACTTTTACTGCTGCAGCTGCCTCCTGTGGAATCCTGGGATGTGAAGTGTAGGGGTGCATTTAGAATTCTCAGCTAAAGAGCTTTCAGACCTTTCATATTACAAACCCCAGAATGTACATGAGGCAGCCATAGCAGTACACGTGGAATAATAATGCTATAACAGTGCAATGTGGTATTTGGTGGTAATTTCTACCTCACTGATTTCTGAGTAAGATATCCCTCCCACTGCTTGGATCACAGACTGTCCATGTCTGCAGAACTTGAGGTTACCCTCAGCTTGCTGATACAGCCCTGATTGCTTTCAGGAACCCCATTTGGGATGAATCCTGGCATCATTCACAACCTGTGCAGTTTTCAGGAGCGATGACACAATTGTTTGAGTAAAGGCAGAACTTGTCCTTTTACAGCTGTCATAATGAATAGTAGATACCTATGAATAATCCAAATCAGGTATCTTACAATTAGTTCATTACAGTTGGCCCTCCTTATTCATGGATTTTTTTTATCCACGGATTTGAACATACACGGCTTGAAAATATTCCAAAAAAGTATAAATTCCAAATAGCAAACCTTGATTTTCCCTTTTATATATGGGACACCATTTTGTTGTGCCATTATATTTAATGGGACTTGAGCATCCACAGATTTTGTTATCTATGGAGGGTCCTGGAACCAAAGCTCAGCATATAACAAGGTCCCACTGTATTTTTTTTCAATGGCCATGGCCAATCTGAGATTGCTTTTGAATCTAAACAATACAGCTGATCCTGTATAGGGCTGATCCACATCCATTAAAATGTACAAGAGATAACCTAGGTATGATTCAACCCATTCTTATTAAATAAATCCACCCTTTAGTTGTAAATTCTAGAGCTTTCATGTGAAGCAGGTGATCTCCAACCTAGTGCTTCAAATTAAAGTTAATTTTTACTTGAGCTTCCTTAAACGATAATCTTAAATTGACTTGCTTCAGCCTCATCTTTTTTTAAAAAAAATGGTTGAATTGTTCAGATTCTCTCTTACTGGAGAAAGAGGGTACTGAATTTGAAAAAGGAATCTATCAGAAGGCCTTGATGAATGATCAAGCTGTCTCTCTTTTAGGAAATTGAGACTCAATGAGAGTTTTCCTCTTTTGCTGCAGACTGGTGATGTCAAGCCATCAGAGAACACAGTGTTGTTAAGCAAATCAGTTTCTTATCTGGAGCTGCATACAAATGTATATTATTTGAGTTGCTGAGAAGTTGTGCAAATGATCTCATTGTAGTTATATTCCAGCATTATATTTCCTTCCCTATTTACAGCAGGCGCTGCTTGTATATGGTACTGCTTGGCCTTCCCCTGGTAGAGAGTGTGACTTGCCCAAGGCGACTTCCCCACATCCTTTCTCTAGTCCTGTATCACTAACCTGCAGCCATGTTTTTCTTCTCTCGTCAGAGCCTGCAATCTTTCACTGTGGGGGAAAAAACCAGAAAATTAAACTAAAAAGAGTATTATTATTATTATTATTATTATTATTATTATTATTATTATTATATTTTATTTATATATTTTATTTTATATATATTTTATTTATTTATTATTTATGATATAAAATATTTATTAATATTTTATATTAATATAAAATATATTTTATTTATATTTATTATTTATATGTGGGGAAGTGTAAGCTAAACAGCTTAATCACTGTTCAAATTCCTAATACTGAGTCTATAGAGTGCCTTGTGGAAATGGGTTCATACCACTGAAGACAAAGAATTTTGCAGTGTTTGGCTTAAATCCAACCATGTCTCATTGAATTAATGGAATTTACATAAGTGTTGATTTACCAGGCTCCCATTTATTCAATAGTTGGGATTAACAATTGGATATAAGCCACTGAGTTGTGTTTGAAGCAATCTTGGCATACATTCTGGCATTCAGGTCATAATTACACTTCATTTAACTTGAATAAGGACTTCAGCTTTGTTCGCTGATGTCATATGATTTGTCTTTGATCTCATATTTCAAGAAAGTGGTAATCCAAAAGTTTGCTTTTTAACACAATTAGGCCCAAACTACATACATGTTTAATGTGTAGCATATGGATATGATTTTTGTACTTCCTTAAATAATAAAAAACATGGGATGTCTGGTATATAGAAATAATTTTTTTTTAAATTCCCCTTGAAATTATACATTTTTTACATGCTAAATTTTAACAGCAGTTCAGAGTGTGAAAAAATATCTCTATTTCATAGGAAGTACTGGTGATGTGAGTGGAAAGATGTCTGAATTAACAAACATAATCAAAGCAAGAAATCAGGGACCTGATACCGATCCACTGCAAAAGAGTGGGAATGAATAGGATATGTGAGGAGGTAGAACACAAAGTTGGTAACATTGCTGGCAAGGGCCGAAAAGGGAAACACACCCATTGTTTAAAGGGGGTATAGGTTTGATACCATTCCTAGACAGGATCGTCAAAAATTCTGTTTTTTTTTGTTTTTGTTTTTGTTTTTGTAATATTATCAGATGGTTTGCAGTTTACACTTTTACTGGCTCAATATCTGAGCTCCAGATATTAAAATATATTAAGAGTATTAAGTTCCATATTTGTAGTTCATAACTCTGAATTATACGCATTTGGATTGTTATTGTGGCAGCTGATTTCAAATTTATCAATTTGTCTGTTTTCTTAAGGTCCAGTTGAAGAGTGATGAATCAAAAACTTTTGCAATGAAGATACTGAAGAAACGCCACATAGTGGACACGAGGCAGCAGGAGCACATACGCTCAGAGAAGCAAATAATGCAAGGCGCTCACTCAGATTTTATTGTGAGGTATGGTCATTTCCCCAGATAAATCCACTTTCCAGTGGGCAGGAGCATGCTTCTTAGCCCTTATAGTGTTGGATTACATTGACACATAGATTACAGGTCTTTAAACTTTTGAAGCACAAGAGGATGCAGATGTTATGAAGGTAAAGTGAAATACAGTACAGGATTATGAATTTACTGGTTTAAATTAACCTCAAATGCAGCGAAAGAGGCCCTAATGCAAGCAGAAAATTCAGGCACAATCACTCTGGGGGAATGCAAACACTCATCTCTTTCCTCCTTCTCTTACACTGTGGACCAACCTTAGTAAAAGAATGAATGGATGCACCATAGTGCAGTGATTGATTTTGAAGCACAAACATTCATTGTGGCAGTCTCCATAGCTGTACCTACAGAAGAGTCCAAAAATGCTGACAGCTGTGTTGAGCCATATGAGCAAGCCACTTCCATCTCAACCAGGAGCATATCCATCAAGATTTTGTAAATCTGACAGGTCTTATTTGTTCCTACAAGACCATCCCCAAACAGTTTGCATTATTAGGGGTATAGTGAACAACACTAATGTTAGGAGAAATCTATATTTTCCTCTACTGAAACTCAGTTCTTTTCTGCACTGGCCAGGATATTCAGAGGGCAGTCCAGAGTATTCTGACCCCACAGGCCTTCATTTCTGCACCTCAGAGACTGTCTGCACAGTCTGGCGATGTACAGTCCACCCACCACCATTATGGGTTGCTCGCTTCTGAGGTCAGAATGAGGTGGCCAGTAATGGTAATGGGGCTCACCACCTTGTTCTGATCTCAAAACAAGCCGTCCACAGTGGCAGATGTATTGGGCAGCACAGATGTCAACAGGTATATTTTTACACCATTTTAAGTTTGGTGTAGTCCAGTTCTGGTGGGGAATGTGCTGGATATCATCCAGACTGCTCACACCTGAATGGATGTGTGTCATTCTAACAGGACCACAGCAGTGTCGATGGGAAATGGATGTGCCGACAAGTTCTCCTAAAATTCTGGAATTCTCTCAGAAAGAGTTTGTAATAAATGCAACAAAACATAAGGACAGAAAAATTTAAAATCTTTACCAAAGGCAGTGTACTGGGTGCATCTATTGATAGAGCTATTTACAATGCACCCTGATACAGGTTTATTTAGGAGTGAAAACTACTGAGTCAAGGAGAAGTATCTCAGGGGCCTTTTCATGCTACACAGTTGCAGCACAATGAGGCCATTTAATACTTTAAGCCTAATTTGCCTGGAACTCTCTGGCTGAGAATTCTAAATTCCCTTCCCTAAACTATAGAGCCCAGGAATCTGTAGAAGCATGGCAATTAAAGTGGAATAGAGAGCTATAACTGTGTACTATAATCTTATAACAATTGTATTACACACAGATTGTCTAATTTTGCAATTCACATACTAGTAGATGCTCATAGCATTAAAATGCATGTTTGTTTTTTCTTCCATTATAGGCTATACAGGACATTCAAGGATAGCAAATATTTATATATGTTGATGGAGGCTTGTTTAGGTGGAGAGCTTTGGACAATTCTCAGGGACAGGTAAGAGAATTCAATAGGTTCATTTGTGTGGTAAGGTGCCTATTCATATGCTATATAGATATTGCTCTAGGAAGAACTATAAAGCCAACTTCTTTCTCTATCAAACAGGATTAGAATGCAGCCTTCCAAACATCTGTTATTAATCAAATGCCAAGCATTATCATGATTTTAAAAAACTACTCACCATTAGCCACCATTAGCCATTAATATGTTGTACCAATTTTTTTACAAAACTAGTTTGAAACTATAGTAACTTAAAAAACAACCCAGATAAGTAAAATCAAATGTATCAAGTGCTAAGGTGTTGTTATTAGTTTGAATTCAATTGGTTAGTCCTGACTAGAATAGTCCCATTGAATTATCTGTTGAATGGTAAGTCAACACTTAGGTAAAATCCTATTGATTCAATGGCTCTGCTCTCGTTGGACTGAGAATAGGATTTTGGCCACAGATTTTTTAAAAAGAAACATTTTCACAAGCTCCCAACATTTTCTTTAAATCATTTTTCTCTCGTACTCATGGTATCTACTGCCATCTAGCTTTGAGAAGGATTAAACTTTTACTTTCTTGAACGATCCACTGCTGTGCCATCAACACTGCACTGCATTCATTCAAGAAAATATGAAAATTCTAACAATTGCAAAATATAATTTCCAACCCAGATATGATATAGAAATAGAAATGTTTAAAGCTATTATTGGAAGTAAAGTATAATTAATTGAAAGTTGAGTATTGTAATTCCAAATACGTGTATCTACTGGAAAAATATATATAGTTGGCCCTCCACATCCATACATTTTTTATCCATGGATTGAAGCACCCATAGCCTGAAAATACTACAAAAAGTATAAATTTCAAATAGCAAAGCTTGATTTTGCCATTTTAAATAAGGGACATCATAGTACTATGCCATTGTATTTAATTGGACTTAAGTATCCACAAATTTTGGTATCCACAGGGGATCCAGGAACCAAACCCAGCGGATTATAGGGGTCCACTGTATTGTATATATTGTAAGAGCCACTGTGGTGTAGTGGTCTTGGGCTTTCTGATACCAGGGTTCAAATCCCCACTTGGCCATGAAATCCCAGTGAGTGAGCTTGTGCAAATCAGCCACCAAGAAAAGGAAAAGGCAAACCAATCCTGAACAGATCTTGCCAAGAAAACCACATGATAGGTTCATCGTAGGGTTGTAAAAAGTAAGAAATGAAGGCATACAACAACAGCAGATATTAAAAAGAAATGCATTGTAAAATATTATTTAAATGACATCTTCTCTTAAGGATAAAAATGAAATCTGCATTGTCTATTAAAAATAGCATCCTATAATTTGGCAGTAAACCCTTTTTAAGGTATAATTGAAGGTTATACCATAGTTTGTCTTGTTCTTTGCAACTGTAAATGCTAGTTGGGCAGTTAACCGTAATATATAGGAATTGTTCTAGGTTTTGTGATGTGATCATAGTAAAGCTGTAATATCAGGACCCCTTTTTGTTCCCCTAGGAACAAGCAAAAATAAGTGCAACATGTGAAGGAGTTATCATTGGCCTTAAAAAAAAACATAGGCTCTCAATAGCTAAGCAAACAAGCAGAGAAATATGATTCTATCATAACCCTACAGCTGTTTCACAGTATGGTGTCTCTGCCAGCCAGTGGGCTGCTACAGTCAGGTCATTAAATATATGAAAAATGTTTTTCCTGACACTGCAAGCCCTTCAGGTGGTTTCACACACATAAATATGCTGGAAATGGTTGAAACGTAATTGTCAGTTTCTCAGACTTCTTGTTGCCAGTGGAAAAGAGTGCAGCACACATAAATTCATATGTGGTAATTTTACAAGCCCTTCTCTCCCCATAGACCAGAGCTAATTTGATATCTACCTTCATCCAGGTACATTTCTGGCTCATGTGTTCCACATCAGGCGTGTTTTGTGCTTCTCTTTGGCTATTACAACATTGCCACAGCACTTCTGATTCTGAACCCTTCTCTTTTTCAGGTCCTGTTCATTAGGCCTGAAAGTGCTAAATTAATTTCTAGATTTGAGATTGACCCTGATTTAGGCAAAGTCAAGATCAAAAGGAAGATCAGTGATTGGTTATTGCATTTTCTCCAAGTTTGAATATCAGTAGATAGAGTCAGCAAACAAGGTTGTCTCTCCTTCTGTACAAGTTTATTGAATCTAATTGCAAGTCCAATTGGACCCTAGCATCCGTCATGATATTTTCAGGTCTACAATGGGAAGGAATACTCAGAGGTGGTTTTGCCAATTCCTTCCTCTGAAATATTGCCTACAGCACCTGCAATATGACTAGGTTGGAATTCTGCTCACTGAACAGATTTGTGATATTATTGAAGTAATACTTTTGAAATATTAAATATTAAAGCAAATGTTTGGATGAAACATACACACGAAGCATTACAGGTTTCTCCCTCTTCTTTTGCAGAGGTTCTTTTGAAGATTCTACAACCAGATTTTATACAGCTTGTGTGGTAGAAGCTTTTGCCTATTTGCATTCCAAAGGAATCATTTATAGGGACCTCAAGCCAGAAAACCTCATCCTAGATCACCGAGGTTATGCCAAACTGGTGAGTGCTCAGGATGTTTTTCTTTCAAGGAGCAAAAAATTATTCCATTGTCATGCTGACTGCGTTGTAGTTAAGTCTGTCGCCTCTTCCATTATAATAAAATGCCTTCTCAGACGGGTTTATAATGACCATAAAATAGTGCTTCTGGCTGAAAGGCAGTATTCAGTTCTGTAGTTCCAGGACAAATCAGTTTATAAAGAGAACTAATAGAAACAAATTAATCTCACTGCTCCTGAGTTTTAGATGAGCTATCGAAGTTCACAGTAGATGAATGTTGAAGTTCACAGTTCATTTGAAATAGCCTTTGTGACCTTATCCTCTGAAATTTCTTGAGTTTTATTGCATGATTCAGATAGTTGATAAAGAGTTTAATATCATCCTTGATATTTCATTTGAAGGAAGAGCAAAGATATGAGGCTTGTACTCCTTACAAATATGCTGTTATTTCTTCAAATACTCCATTGTTTTGGTCCCCTGGCAAGTGCTGTATTAATGCTGATTAAAAATAACTAGGTATCAGAACTGTTTCCCACATCTTGCCAATCCCCATATATGCATATGGGTGGACACAAGAAGCCTCTTGAAATCTCCATCTCCTGAAATTCCAGATTATACATAGAATTAAAAGTTCTTCTTTGCATTAGCATTCTGACTACTGAGAAAAACATAAAGAATGTGAAGGAATGTGGGGAAAACAAGAAGTGGCAATGTTTCAGTTCTTTCTGTGACATCTTTGTGATGGTTAACATTTGCATTCCAGCATCACTGGAAAAATCCTAAATCAGGCATCAGGTTATATATAGTCTGCAGGCTTCATTGTATTACATTCCAGTTTACATATATATCATAATTCTTCATATCTTGAGTTTTGGAGATTGGAAACCACAGAGGAAAAAAAATAAAACTGCACTGGAGTGCGACAATTCCAGCTGTCCTGCATTATTTATGTAGGTGAGATCCTACACAGTATAACAGATCAAATAGTCATTGACCACTGTTATTTCATTGTGGTCTCATTGGAACTCATTTAGGGCTTTTTATTTGTTGTTGTTGTTCTTTTGCAAATCTAAAATGATAACAGCTCTACATCTACTTCTGTGGTAATATGACAGTTAGCATGCTTTTTCTAAGGTAGCCCAATGTCTCAGTCAACATTCCAACTCTGACAATTTTCCCATATAACCTGTCCTTTTTGAAGTGGTTTGTTCAAAGCAAAACATCATCACCATCTCTTCCTCAAGCCCTTTGCTCCTGCATAACTGCTCTTTATTTTCTCTTTCTTGATGGGTGTGTGAACCTTCTTTCACAGGTTGATTTCGGCTTTGCAAAAAAAATAGGATTTGGAAAGAAAACATGGACATTTTGTGGAACTCCAGAGTATGTAGCCCCAGAGATCATCCTGAACAAAGGTCATGACATTTCAGCAGACTACTGGTCACTGGGAATCTTAATGTATGAGCTCTTGACTGGCAGGTATGAGCATTGAATGGGAACTAGTGATAAAAATAGATCAGCAAATTAGAGAATATTTCTGCCTTTGTCACTTCGATTAGGAGCAGTGGAATTCAGAGTTGGCGTATGCTATGATGACCACATACAAAAAAGTCTTTAAAAAATTACTGTTGAGACTGCTCATTCTTAGTTGCTACTGGTTCACAGTCAGCATTCGAAAGAGCAGAAGGCTTGGAACAGCAAGCACAAGTAAAGCCAGACAAACAGCACACACAGCAACAAATCCTAATTCTTTGGCTTTCAGTTTCTTGCAATCCGTTTTTTTTTTTTTTGTTTTGTTTTGTTTTACAATGAGCATCATGTGCAGAATAAGACTGTACATTTCTACAAACTCAACAAACCATGAGTTTATAATGGCACACAGAACTTTTAAGTTTTGTGTGTGGTAGCCAATGTTTTACTCATAATTGCTCTTACTCTTCAACTGTTCGAAAGGGCCAATGGAGACAACAAACCTGCATGATGAGAATTGTTAACAGTTCAGAACTATGTGCAAAAAAACCAATGTGGGTTTTTTGTGTGTGCAGAAAACAACTTTTTCTGCACAGGAATGTTGGGTTTTTTTGTCATGATTTTCTGTGCAGGAAGTAGATTTTCTGCAAAGAAGAAATTATTCTCTGCACAAAGAATAACATACTTGCATAGAACATGTTATTTTCTGCACCTAAAAACCCCCACAACCCACTTTTTTTTTCTTTTGCAGAATAAGTCCCAAACTGTGAATTGTCTTTGAAATCTGTGCAGTTTTTGAAAACTTATTGTAGCATGGAGAATATTGAGTAAATTATTTGGGGGATTTTTTCTCTGCAATAGTATTATTATTGGTATTCAGTATTAAACACAGTATGATAGTATAAAATTATATTTTAAAGAGCAAAGTCAGCATCACACAGGATAAAACACAGTCCCAACACAGAAGACTATAATTTCCTAGGCAAATAGAAATGTTTCCCCTGACACCAAAAAGACATTCAGTGGCCAGCAAGCCTCCCTAGGGTATAGATTTCAGAGCTGCAATACAACCACTTTCAAGTCGCTATCCACCACGCTTGAAGGTCAGAGGGTCTGAAGGAAAGCCTACATAGAAGATTATGGAATCCATATAGCCCTCAACGGCTGAAAACAGATGGCTCTAAAGGAGTGGCTTTGTGCCACCTCTTTGCTTGCCGAAACAGGGCTGCAGTAACTGCACGCCGTGGCCTTGATCCAGCATTTTTCCAGCCCAAAAAGAAGTGGCAAAATGCTGTTCCTTTTGTGAGCAGAAAAAAGCCACAGTAGCCATCACCATTGTGGCTCTTCTGTGTTTCTTCGCCAATGCCACCTGCCATCTGATTGGGCTGGCAGTGTGATGCCATGTGGAGTCGAAGGCTTTCATGGCCGGCATCCATAGTTTTCTGTGGAGCTTTCGGGCTATGTGGCCATGTTCTGGAAGAGTTCCTTTCTGACGTTTCGCCAGCATCTGTAGCTGGCATCTTCAGAGAATGAGAGCCTGGAAAAGGATGGAGATATATATCCTGTGTGATCTTGGGAAGGAAGGAGTAATTTGCAAATGTATTGTTCTGTTGCTAATTGTTCTGCTGCTAATAGTGTGATGCCACTTTGAGGGTGGAGTCGGGGTGGGCAGCAGGAAGTCACCATGCCCACACTCCACCCCGATGTCAGCATTTCTTGCTGGTCTGTGCAGCCCCAAGGTTTCTTTTTCTTACATTGCCAATTAACATTGCAGTTGTGCAAATTTAATATAACCCAATTGTAAAAATAGTTGGACTGAAGTTGTCATGAAAGAACTATTCTTTTCTTTCCCCCCTCTTCCCCCATAAGGAATAACTTTATATGTCAGTTTATTTAATTTCAAGGACTCCAGCCGGTGCTAGATGAATATAGACTAGGCATGATCAGAGGATAGCTCAGTCAAGTTAAACTTTAATGTCTCTGTTGCAAACCTTTGTTAAGAATTCTCTGTTACTCTTTCTCAGCCTTAGTGTGCCTCTGTAAAATGGAATTATTAACAACTTACCTCACAGAACGGTTGCTTGCCATAAAATTATTTGAAGATTAAGGATGATACATAGCTAATTCTAACAATTCATTTCTAATTTTGGCATCCTCCATATGTTCAAATTGCTAAGGAATCTGGCCAGGGGACAAATTACCATTGCACTTTGTTTTAACCTTAATGACTGAGTACCTATGGAAATGCATAACAATCAGAGAAAGTTCTGCTCTTGGGTTTAGTTCATGCAAGATGAATTGAAATGGCATTGCATAAATCCTCAATATTTTGGTATGAGGAAATTACAGTTTATAATTCATTTTTCACATGTGTAACTATTTTCCTATATTTTACCTTTTAAAAAGTGCAGTTCAAAGGCACTTGGCCAAGCTGAAACTAGATCTTATGGCCTCCCTATTAGTCCACACACTCTCTGGAGCAAAGAGGGGTAGAGGGCAACATGGTGCATTGAACACAATTAACATGATGAAGTGTGTTCAGTAATCTGTATGCATTAGCTTGCTCAGTAAGCAACAGTTGTGACTAGAACCTCTAGTTATGAACTGCTGGATATTGGTGCTCAAAATTTAACAGCTAAAAGAAGGATTGCTGTGAAAGTCAAGATTTTTCATAGTTAGGTCAGTCAGAAGCCATCCTGCCCTCTCTTTTTTGTATCAGTGAGCTTTACATGTTCAGAGAAAGATTCAGTAACATTTTTTCCTAATGGTAGTATCAATGGTGTCGCTATGGGGGGTGTCATCCGGTGCAAGCAAGCGTCAGACTACTCAACCCTACACCCCAGGGCAGCCACCCGCCCACCTAGACTGCTGCTGAAGAAGGCAGCACACTGACCTCTGGAGTGTTCATCCAGCAGATACAAAGGACTCTGAAGATACACCATCCAGTAGGGGCCTCCACAGGCCAGTGTGGCTGCTGCACAAGCAGCCACACTGGACTCTGAAGGAACCACTGCCCCCAAATAGAGGCCTTCAGAGTTTGACATGGCTGCTTTGCAAGCTTTACATGTATGCGAGTAGCCACACCAGGCTCTGATGGGGCACTGCCTCCTCAACAGATGACTCCCTTTCTTGCTCTCCCAGTACCCACACTAGTCCCTGTGGGTGTACTGTCCCACCAAGTATATACCCCCCCCCCGGGGTGTCACCCAGTGAAGTCTGCACCACCACCACCACCACCACATACACACCTAGTGACAGCTCTGAGTATAATTCAAATACATTGCTGTGTTATTCTGGAAAATCAGTATGCAAAAGGATTTTTAGCACCTTTGAAACTAACTGATAGAAAGATGCTGGTAGCATGAGCTTACTTTATTCCATGCATCTGAGGAAGTAGCCTTGGTGGCACAGTGATTAAATGCTGGTGCTGCAGCCACAAGGTTGTGAGTTCAACACCAGGGCTTCAAGCCTTCCATCCTTTTGACGGTCAGTAAAATAAGGACTCAGCTTGTTGGGGGCAATTGGCTTACAGATTATAAACAGTTTAGAGAATGCTGAGTGTTCACTATTAGGCAGTATAGAAAGGTAAATACTATGCTATTGCTAAGTAGATTAAAGTCTGTGAAAGCTCATGCAACCAGCATCTTTTCTTTCAGTTAGTTTGAAAGATGCTACAAGATCCCTTTGCATACTGATTTTTCTCTACTGTAGGTGAATTTTTAGGATTACTTTGTGCTAAGATTCATAGGTTGGTTGAAAGGGCCAAATATGATGGGATCTGATGCATGCATACTTTCAAATGATGTTTGAATGGCAGTCACAGAAGATGCATTCAGATTTTTGAGAAACCGTTAACATTTATACCTCAATAATATTGGTGCTCTTAGCCTGGATTTCCTCAGACCGGATCCCCTAAAGTCTAAACTGGCTTTGTTAATTCATCTTAAAAAGTAGGATAGTATTTGCATCCTGGGAAAATGCAACATTTTCAATTGAAATGTCACCTTGCATGCATAACATTCCTAATCTTAGAATATATCACTATAGTATTCTATTGTATAGCGTTTGTTAAAAAAAATCATCAATTGGATAATACAGGTTTAGAACAAAGACATATAAAATTATTGACCTTCTCTGATATTGGCCTTCTCTGATTTGCAATGTTTGCACAATTAGCAACTATCCTGGTCTCTGGGCCAGCCCCCAAACTAGCTGCTAATCTGCATTAATTTTGGTGCTAGTTTAGAGAGCATTGGCAGAAATCCTCTCAATGCACTATCATAGCAGTTGCATGTTTTTATGGGAAATGTAGTAGTTGTGAGGAAAGATAGTAAGAATCTGCTGGCTTGGAGAAACCTAGTTTTCCAGTGTCTCTTTTTATGGCTGTGACACCTATGGGCTTTTCCTCCCATTGTCACTGTCTACAGCAACCTAAGTTTTGCTGGCATAATGCACCAGCAGGATTCTGGGCTTTGGAATCCATTGAAATTTTCCACTGGAAAATTCTCTCCTATTGATTTCACTGGTTGCACATTTGTGTAATAAAGGAGGGGCAGTGATGACATTAAAAATGAATTTTAACATCTTGTACTTTTTTTTTTTTTGGTCTTTTCTTTAGTCCACCTTTCTCAGGACCAGATCCCATGAAAACATATAACATCATACTAAGGGGGATTGACATGATTGAATTTCCAAAGAAGATTGCCAAAAATGCTGCTAATCTAATAAAAAAACTATGCAGGTAAACAGTTTGAATACCTCTGTAATTTTGTCAAGAAGGGAATATGCCTAAACTAATTCTGTGATTAATGTTGTATTTTATTTTCATAGTTGTTCATGTTTTGCACAAAGACATAAAATTATCACTCTTCTCTGATAGGCCTTATCTGATCTCCAGGAACACTCCTGAACAAGTGCCCCCAAATGAATTTATTTATTCAGTTATTTATTTCTAAGATACTTTGCAAGCTAAATTAACAAAACTTTGGGGGGGGGGGGGTTTAAGCTAAGGAAAACAGAGAACAATCACATAGATACATTAATACTTGCTTTTCTGAAAAACTTGCAAATTTAAGGTAAACACATTTTTTAAAATTGTGTTTTCCCTAGCTTGGATGCAACAAGTCAATTTTATCATCATTGTGTTGTCTAAGATTCAGAAAAGGC
Organism: Urosaurus nigricauda; assembly: GCA_034509955.1. Classification (NCBI taxonomy): domain Eukaryota; kingdom Metazoa; phylum Chordata; class Lepidosauria; order Squamata; family Phrynosomatidae; genus Urosaurus; species Urosaurus nigricauda. The sequence continues at coordinate 185,668,698 of JAOEGL010000003.1, read as the reverse complement.
TAATCTGAGAACAAAGTGGTAATATTTTTATTGCAACAGAAAGCTATTCAAATGGATACAATAAATAAATTGACCATAATTTTTATAACACAAATCTTTATTCCTTAAAGTATTTGAAGGATACACTCAAAGGACCAACAGAAATGTTGAATCCCATTATTTCTTCAAAATATAGTAAAATACTACAACAGTAAGATACAGTTTGCAGACAATTCCAATATATATATATGAATAATGTGACCTTTGTTCTCCACACCTTCAGCACTCTATCTATCTATCTATCTATCTATGTATCTATCTAATAGTATAAGATAATTACATGGTATTTTTACTATTCTGATGGGTTGTTTTGCTGAGAAAGGAGTGATATAAAATTTTAAGATAAAGTCATATATTAGTAAAGTGATGAAATAATCCCTGTTTTTGCTCTGATCACCAATTGATTTGTTTGTTTCTTTTTTAAACAGGGACAACCCATCAGAAAGATTAGGGAACTTGAAAAATGGAGTAAAGGATATTCAAAAGCACAAGTAAGTACGTCTGAGGTGCAAAAATTTGTACTGAGGAAGAATATAAATGAAATCAGTACCGCCTCTGACAGACATAAAAGATTATTGTATGCTAATTTTAAGACAGTTTCTTGAAATATAAACCTTTTGGAAATAAACTGTCATTTCTTTCTAATGTTCTATTCACTTTGATTGGGTTTATCAGATATCAGTGGATTTCAGCTTAGTATCATAACTCTTACATATGTATAACATTGAAGTCCTATTCACATATTCTGAAGCGTGTTTTTTTTTTCAACATGCAAGGAAGCAAACAAGTTAGCCTTGCCCAATCCATCATCCTTTTCCTTGTGCGAAAAGCAGCAGGTCTGATGGGGAGAAAATTCTGTATGTGCAGAGATTCTCTGCCCAACAGAAGTCTATTTTTTCTATATTCTGTTTCATATGGAGAGCGTTCATAGGTAAGAAGAAATAACTATGTGAAATGTTGGTTCAACATACGGCTTTTTTGTAATAGAAAACTTTAAATGGTGTAATAAAAAGGTTACCTGTGCAGAAGGAGTTCCAACGCGACATAATATAAATTGAGTATCCCTTATCTGAAAATTCAAAATCCAAAACATTTTTCATGAATGGCTGAGATAGTGACACCTTTGTTTTCAATGTACACAAACTTTGTTTCCTGCAAAAATTATTTAAATTTTTGTATAAAATTACCTTCTGGCTATGTGTAGAAGTTGTTTATGAAACATAAATGAGTTCCATGTTTAGACTTGGTCCATCACCAAGATATCTCATTACATATGTGAAATATTCATTATGTATGTGAAACATAAAAAAAAAAAATCCAAAATCTGAAACATTTCTGGTGTGCTATGGAATTTTGGAAATGGTAGTTTGTGAGATATTTAGTAAGCTTTCTCTGTCAGAGAGCTCTGGTGCTGCAACAAACTACCAGTCCCAGAGCATGGCAGTTTAAAAGACAAAGTGGATTATTTCTGAAATGCTGATGCAGCCTTAGATCCATGGACAGTGTCTACAACTTTTCTTTTGATGAGAGTGGATATATCCGTTTCTCTGTGCTACTTTGTATCTTGGGAGAACCACACTAAGAACGCCTGTAATTGTGGGTTCAAGCATTTTAATGCTTAGTTTTGGCATTACTTTCAGTATGTGCAAACTCTTTAAATGTAATGATAGCCTTCAGTATGGATGCTCATTTGTAGTCAGTATGCATGCTCATTCATACTCAACAAGAAAAACAAACTTTGTAAAATATGGCATACAGTGCAAAGTAGTTCCTTTTTGCTCTTTTACGCTGTTCTCACATCTAGTCCAACTTTTCTGCATCTCACTCTCAGTAAAATGTGTTTTTTTCTTCTTCTTTTTTTCTAATCCTAGTCTATCCAACTCTATCATGGACCTCAGAGTTTTATCATTAGTTTCACATGCTTTATCCCATCCCATAAAATTAGAACTATACAACACCTTCCATTCTAAAAGAATTTAAATTGTTAAACAGGAAAAAGTAGTACGGAAGATCACAAACTGACAAAATGCTGACAAAATAAAAACTCAGCAGTGGGTGTTATCAACATGTTCAGCAGTTTGTTATTTAGTCTGTTTGATCCTCCTGTTTGATCCTAATGCAGTAGGACCTGAGCCATTTATCCCCTTGTCTTATTCTGTCTTTAGGTGGTTTGAAGGCTTTAACTGGGAAGGTTTAAGAAAAGGTACACTGACACCTCCTATAATACCAAGTGTAAGTATACCTTTTATTCTGTTATTTGTTTATATACCATAAGTCTGGTAACTGAACCCATAAATGAAGAAAAATGTTGGAGGTATCCCGTTCTAAACAATCCAGCAGCTCTAATCTAAAGGAAGGTATGTATCACCTCCCATGTAAGTGAACCTAACTTTGCCTAACTTTGTTTTAAGGGAATGCAGTAATGGTGTAAGTACATAGATTCTACCAAAATAATGAAGGCCTTATAAATACCTTATTAATGCCTGAGAATGTGTATATACAGTTGCTCCTCCGTTTGCCTGGGCTTTGGATCTTCTACCCTCAATTACTTGCAAGGAGCAAATGGAGGGGGTTAAAATGGGGTGTGCACACACAGCCACTAACAGGCATATGCCCCCATTCAAGCCTATGGAGCTTAAATATCTGTGAGTTTCTGTTTTTATGGAGGGTCCAGAATGGGTCCCCCGCGAAAATGGAGGGCTTACTGTACATGTAAATTCCCAGATTGGGGTGGCCACTTGGATTTTTTTTTCTTGTAATAGTTAGGTACTTTGTCTTTTTTTTTCTTCTAACTAGGTCGTTGTGTGTGTGTGTGTGTGTGTGTGTGTGTTTCACTTTTTTCTCCCTTTCCAACATTGTTTTTATTTCATTCTCTATTGGCAAGACTCACTATGCCCTTGTAGTTCTGCCCCAGTGTCCATGGCACTGAGCACTGCTTCCTTCCAGACCAAGTTTTTGCTTCTTTGACGTATCAGACATACCTCACATTCACAAAACATATAACTACTCACCAATCTCCACGCTAACTCAAAATGACAAGCCAAGGACTATGAAAGGATCAAAGTTGATAACAAAACCCAAAAAGGTGCAGTAGTGCCAGGAGTGCAACACTTTCACTACTATATAATACCTCATATTTTTGATAACCCCATCTGTCCCCAGACTCCAGTGCTTCCAAACTGTATTTTATGAGTGGCTTAATCTTAGAATAAGAGTATTTGTTGTCTGCAGCACACATTCCAGTAATACTTGCTTTTTGAGCCTACTGACTTGGCCAGAAAGGAAAAACAGTTAAAACATTGCTTGCAAAAGAACAGATTCCCCCCCCCCCCAAGATGGTTTAAATTGGTAAATGTTATTTGAGATTGTCATTGACAAGGCAGTGTATTATTGCAATCATCACAAGTATTTTCAGGTTTCCAGTATGGCTTCCTTGCATTACAACTCTGTGTAATGAAGAAACTTGCTTTGTGAAGAAATCCCAATTATACTTTTCTAGCATATTGGGGGGGGGGGGGAGCTTTTGAATGTCAGGTTAAGATTCACTCTCACAACTAATTTCACTTAGGGCCAAAACAGATGGTCCGTTAAACCCCATTTCTGGGCGTCTTGGGAGTGTGGTGTTTACATGCCGCAAGCTGCTGGAGCATCTTGAAGCTACCTTAGGGCTGCAGCAGGGTCAGGAAAGGAGAGGCAGCCCTTTTCTGGCCCAAGTAGGAGTGATCTTTTCTGCTTCTGCTTGGGCTGGATTCAGGGCAGATTGGGGCTGCAGGATGCATCTTCAGTAGGGGAGGCTTCAAGCCGCCCCTTTCTGGCCATTTGTTCCAGCCCTTACTTCACTTCTCTGGTTTGATTTCAGGAATTCACTATGACAATCATGAACAAAAATGAGGCTACTGCTTTCCTGATCTTGCATCTGAGGCTCATGTGGTATGCAGGAAAGTGATCCATACATTATGTAATTCCCTAAAACAAATAATCAATTAGAAGTTCAAGCAGAGCAAATTCTTAATGAATGCCTTTATAATGTTTAAATCTACACAACTTGGAAGATTATTTAAGTCTTGAATTATTCTTCTCTTTAGAAATGAGTTCCTCTCTGTCTTTAGGTTCCAAGGCTCCATTCATACTAGCCCATTTGCTCCTGATAGAACTGGGTACAAAAGGGGGGTGATGGGAATGGGATGTGGCATAAAACGCAGTTTACCGCACAGGAGAATGCTGCTGCTGCTGGAAATTCCCATCATGTTCTGGATGCATCCCAGAGGGGGGAGATTTTCAGGAACGCTTCAGAAGCGTTCCTGAAAATCGCCTCCTGGGAAACACATCCAGAATGTGATGGGAACTTCTGGCGGTTCTCCTGTGTGGTAAACTGCATTCTCTGCTACGTCCCATTCCCACTACCACCCTCTTTCGTAACACGACAGGCCCATTCCAGGGCCTGTGCGATAAGCTATTATGTCTCTATAGATCAGGGCTTCCCAACCTTTTTCACTTACGGAGCCCTTAGTTCTGTGGCCAAGCCCCTAAGAGGACTAGCCTATGCCTTACAAGTTAATGGAATTTAGGGGTATATATAAGAATATATTCTTATTCTTTAATTTCATTCAATTTTTTTTTATTTCATTTTCCTGGAGTGTCCACAGAGCACCAGGGAAGTGCACACTAAGGGTTCCTCAGAGCACAGATTAGGAATTCCTGTTATAGATTGTAGCAGTTCTACTAGTATGTCAGCTGTTTCTGGTGATTTATTCTTCTCAATTGCTTTGAGTGCAGCTTATTTTTAATTCTTGTTCGTTCTTTTTTTCTTCTTCTTCAAAACTTGTGTTTGTACTTCTCACTTTTAAGCATTAATTTGCAGGGACCTGTGCATATGTGGCAAAAGGCAATCATAGTTTTGAAATCAAAAATCTGATTTCTAAAGAAACAGCTTTGGCATGACAGCAGCCAAAAGTACTAATAGTTTGATTTTCTTTACTGGACAGGTTGCATCACCAACAGATACAAGCAATTTTGATAGCTTCCCTGAGGACAACGATGAACCACCACCTGATGACAACTCAGGATGGGACATAGACTTTTAATGTATTTCTCTTACCTGCTTCTGCCTTGCTGAAGACAGCTTCCTGAGACATGGCTGCCAGCAAACCTGAAGGAATTGGGAAGGATTAGTGCTCGGGGTCACCATGATGCCTTGATTGATGCTGCTACAGTAACTACAGTGGCATTAGGACTTCTTGCTTAGATGACAATAGTGCTCTTCACATGTTTTCTGTTTGAACTTAACATAGCAGTTGACATGGTGGTCCTGAAGCAAAGCCTTTTTCACCAATAATTAAATGTGTTTTCTATCACTTTAATGAAAATAATTGCTATGCTCCTGGTGTAATTTGAAAGCTGATAGAATAAGATGCACATAATTCTAGCTGCAAGACATTTTTCTTTATCTAGTTAATTCTAGAAACGTTAAGTACTGCAGCTTATTCTACACTGTAGAGTCTACAGTATGACAACTGGGGTAGTCTCAAATTGCAAAATACTGTAAAGTGTATTGTGCCTCTTAAAGTAGGCCAATGTATTAAACCAAGGAGGACCACAATGTGATTGGTCAAGGAGCTCATGTCAAAGCGATGCTATAAGTTGTCTTTCTTTTCAAGCAGTATTCATGACAAGAATGAATGTTACCTTCTTCCATTTTTAATTTCTGATGTGCTTTCCCCCCTCAACCGGTAACAAAAGCACAACCGCTACAGTATCTGTTGAACTGTTAAAAGCAAGTATGGGTCGGTTTATTCTCACATGTGTCTGAGAATATGATATATCTAACGTTTAGTTTTATTGGTACAGCTACATAAGAGCATGTAGAAAATTATTCATAAAACTATTCATTTTACACATGTATGCTACTTATATTATATAAAAAAAAGGAAAATGTACTTATTGAAAGGTCCTGAACAGAAAATGACAGCAGCCAACTGGTCTAATAGGCATTAACACTAAGTTTAAAATAGCATTTACCTTTTAGAAGCCCAAAGAGGGAACAGGCAAGACACACTGCATACTATATAGGTGCTATGTACATTTTTCATCTGTGACATAAGTAAACACCCACTGTCATTTTTCAGGGAATAAATGTAGCAAGAGAGCTGATAGTCAACCAAAATCTTAAATAATTTGCACACACAAACATATCACACAGTTTTACTGCTCTGCTGCAGTATTGCCATTAGTTTGTTTTTCTGTTTTACATATCCTCTTAATCCCATTGTAATCTGACTGCATTTGCTTGTTTGTTTCAAAGATTAATTAGCTCAATTATCTCTCTGACAAAACTATAAATGTAATCAATCCATTTAAAATAAAGAGTGCAATGCATCTGAAATAGAGTATTTCAAAATCCCATGTCATTTCAAAGGGAAAATTGAGCACATGCTTAAGTGTATCATATTGAAATCAATGGGATTTTAAAATTCTCCACTTTCAGTAGATCATAGCTACTAGGCATGAGTTTTCTAACATCAGAGGCACATGAATGACAACTGAGAATAAATTATATGAAAATATTGAACAATGTTAGCAATCACAGAGAAGCCTCCCATGTCTGCCAGCAAAAACAGCCTTTTAGATATGATTCTTTTTATTATCTCAGTTTTTAAAAATCCAGTAATCCACACTTCAGAGATGAAAAATAACATGAAATGCCATTGAGAGCTACCCCTTCTGCTAATTCAGTCATACATTTAGAAAGCACTACCAGCCAACTCACAGTCTGCTTTTACCTCTTTTTAAAAAGTTTCCTAATTTTTCCTCTTATAATTTGCCTCCTTTCCCATTATTTGCATGTATATTTCCCCTAGTTTCTGCCTCTTTATACTACCTCTTTATTTGTTTTTACCTTTTCCAGTATTAAGAGTTAGCTGTTAATGGGCTGCATTCAAACCTACTTACATGTAGGTTAGTCCTATAATACTTATTCAGGAGTAAGTCCCATTGGACTAAACAGAAATGTATAAGATTGTATTATAATTAGCCCATGAAATCAGTGGGACAAATCATGATTTTCCAAATTGATATCTGTGCTACCAAAATGCAGCGACCATACAATGCAATCCTATACGTGATTATTCAGAAAACAATACCATTTTATTCACTGGTACTTACTTCCAAGTAAGCATAAATAGGATGCAATCTGGTTCAAATCTAATTTATGAAGTATATCATTTCATATCCTGTCTCTGGACTATAAAACATGCTTTAGGCAAGTAGCTTTAGATGCAAGAGCAGTCCCTGGTAAATATATATCACAGCACTGGCTTAGAATTACTTTATATTATTTAGGGAACACTGCACAATTGTACTGTAAGTATAGTTTTTCTCACAAGAGAGGCTTATGAAATAGTTCAGTTGAAGTGGGGGGGCTCCAAAAATCAAACTTTAGTTTTCCTAGAATTTATTTTTCAAATCAATCTTTTCAGTTGTCCTTGGTGTAACATAATAGAAAAGAACGTGCAAGTTCCGAAGAGAGGAAGAAGATATATTGTGGTCTTCCTTGTATTCTCATCAATGTAATAGTAGCATAACTCTTTCTAAGATCATTTGTGTTTCACACTCAGAGCAGGGATGGAGGACATGTGATCTTCCGGATATTGTTGGACTCCTAAGCCCTTGCCAGTATAACCAGTGGTAAGGGATGATGGACTGCTAGTGCAAACATGTAGAGTACCACATCCTCACATTACAGCCAACCTGTGGTCTTATTTACACCTCACTCCTAATAATAAAAAAAGCAGCAAGATTTCTGGCTTCTAAAAAAACAAAACATTTTCCTACTATTTGCAAACATATCAAGATATGATGAAAGGGACATAGGTGATCACCTATATACAACATACAGGAACAAGTTGATCCTAGAAAACAGCACTTGACTTCCAATGCATGTAAGATCAAGTGTAGGAATCTGTGGCAGTACAAGAACCTAACCACAAAGCAAACATATCAGCACTATTTTAATGTGCTTCAGAGCTTCCAAGTCTCGCATCATTGTTAAGATGGCTGATCTTCCTCTGACTTATCCAGACACAAGACAAACACCTTGCACAGCTTCTTAGGAGTTGTTTAAGGCTGATGTGGTCAAAAATGGCATAAGCAGGAATTACAAAGCTTTCTTTGGACTCTGTGGGAAAGCTAAATGGATAAGTTTCTTAAGCGCTGGTTGTGCTGCAATTAAAATGGTGTGAACAATTATGTCATTTAATATTAGGGCTGAAACAATATTGATCAAAAGTCACTTCCTTTCTAGCTTAAAGTTGGAATCACTTCCGCAATGCATTCCCTGCATCCCATGTATGACTAGTGATGTGCCTGTTCTGAGTGAACTTAAATGCAAAAAACAAAACAAAGCATAAAACCTTGTTCATTTTGATTAATTGATTTTTCCTCATTATATATATAATAATATGATGTCTCTCCTCTGGACAATTCCAATGCTAAGAGGCCATCTCAAGTGTCTCAAATGAGAAATAATCACACAAGGACAGTTTCAAAGTGAGCTTAGTATGAATTATTATGCTTGATTCCTTCCATTTATCCTTGAGCTGCACTCAGTACTATATACTGGTGTTGTATGCACTTAATACAAATTTATTTTCTCATTATGATTCACTTACATCTTCTTTACTAAATGTATTTTAAATAACTTAAAATTAGCATATGTATATTAGTAAACTTTGCTTTTATAAGTAATATATTTTATTTACATATATATACATATATATATATATATATATAAATATTCACACACACCACACATTCATGTTTCAATGCACTGTCTCTTAGAACTGCTCCATATGTTATTCTCTCTGGTGCAGATCACACCAAAAATGGCATCCCATGCACACATTCTCTATTCCCAGTTGCAACGTGAAGTTGTAATTCAACACATGAATCAAGGCTGCAATGCTCTATTGTAAACATTAGCGGCCGCAGGCAGTTACAAAAAAATAATAATCACACTGTTGGTCCAATCTAGTTAAGGAGCTTCACTTGGTGGAGCTTTGTGTGGGAAACTTGCTATTGCTGCATTAGGCAGAATATGCCTAGCAAAAAAAATGGACTACTTATTATTTATATACCTACAGTCCTCAGTAACCTTGCTCATTTGGGTAGGGTCCAGTCCCTACTAATTTCTTTCAGATTGAGATCTCTGCTCCCTTTTAAGTACGGGACAATCTGCATTTTTAAAAATGCTGTCATATTTAAGATAAAGTTTGCAAGAACTGGGTTCTAAAGGTACAGATGAGCTGAGCTTATTACAGTGCTGCATTGCCCACGGAAAATTCTTATTTAATAATAGGACCACAAGCAACTATTTATGTAAATAGATTTTTTTTTTCGTGTTAATATTTTGTGGTACACATTTGACTTTTTATTTAGAACTTCATTGCATTATTCCTTCCTTTTCTTATTTGTAAGGTAATGTTTTTAGATCAACGTAGACTTGAATTAATGTCATAACTGTCAGTATTACTGAAACTTATGTCAACTGTACTGTTGTCCATATGTCCCATAGTTTAGAACATCATCTAGTTATTTGGCATTGTTGCAAGTGCCTTAAATTCATGGCATCCTATTTAAAAAAAATACAAATTTGGTGTTATGCTGCATGACAAAGACAAACACACCTCAAAATGTTGTCCTTTCTTAGCTTGCTGCGTTTTACAGTTCTTTCAGCTAACAGTTTATAAGCCTTTATTATATAATATTGATGAATTACAGAAATGATGAAGTTGTTCTCTTATTTCTGTTATAAATGTACCAGAGCTGTGTATCTGTTAATGAGATACAGCGTCATTTCTGTGAAATGTATAAATGTATGTGCAGGTCAAATTAATATATGACATACTATCAGTCTGTATACAGGTATTCCTGTTTTGCTAAGCTGTGCAAATTTTAAAACTGTAGTGCAGTAAAAGTTCTAACATATCACATTTTGTAATAGATAACATTGCAAAAACGTTTGTCAGACCAATGATTAGCAAATTGACTGTAAAATTGACACCAAACAAACAAATGAAGAAAATCTAACTCTTTTCATTGTAAAACCAATGACTGCAAAAAGAGTAAAGCTTGTTGCACCACTGAACAAAACAGGACCAGTGTTTTTTTATTGGTTGGATCCCGACTTAACTTATAGTGGACCTCATTGTTCAGTTAGTCATGACTAACTTGAGTCCTACTGCTTTTCATGGGTCTACTCTAAGTACAACTAAAGCTGTATCCAACCGTACGTTTATGTATATGCAAACTGTTTCTGAGTCAAACTCTCAGTAGTTCACCTAGTAAGCAAAACACTGAAAGTGTGTTCTTTGTCCTCTTCCTCTGTGAACAGTCCACTCCACGGCACTGAGACACTGACGTTTTGGGCTTTAATAGCAAAGAGAAATCAAATCAAAGTTGCCTACTATTGTACGTATTCCAACTTAACGCTGTTTTTACACTGGTGATTTCCTTTATAATCTTAATAGTTCTTCTTTCCTTTGATTTTTCTTTTTACTAAGGATCCTATATGAGAGAAGAAGGATTTAATTTTATGTGTCCAAGATACACTTTCATCTAATGGTCATTGACCACTTGCACTCTTTTGATGTAGACTGAAGAAAAAAAAACTTTTTATCATAAACTGCTTTTGTTTTGCTCTGTATTTTCCCTGCAGCTGTAATTGCCGAGTGCCTGTTGTATACTTTATAGAGTTGAAATTAAAAAAAAAATTACTTTTGAATGTTGTTGACTTATGTCATTTTTTAGCTTCTGGAACATTGCCATCAAAATGGGAACTCTGGTGTTCTTTAATCCCCCCCCCCCCCAACTCATCACGTCACACAGCAACTATTCCATGGGCAAAGCTCGGGAAAATTTTGACCAATAAAGCCAGTATGGTGTAGTTGTCTGAGTGTCGTACTAGGTCTCTGAAGACCAGGGTTTGAATCCTGTTGGTCATGAAAAAACTTGGGTGGCCTTGGGCAAGTCTCAGCCACAGAGGAAAGCAAAGACAAACCCCCTCTGAACAAAACTCCCCCCCCTCAAAAAAAACCCTGTGATAGGGGCTCATCTAAGGGTAACCATAAGGAGGAAACAATGTAAAGGCACACAATTATTTCTTAAGGCTTCACAGAGTTAACTTCCATTGTCCTACAAACATACAGTAGCTGAATTTCTCTCTCTCTCTCTCTCTCTCTCTTTACACACACACACACAACACGTTTCCTTGTGTAACAAATGACTGGGAGATTTATTCTAACTTAGGCTGACTATATTTCCTGTCTAGCTACAATTATCCATGTATGAAAGCCTGCATGGGGATTTTGTTTTGTTCATTTTTTTTTGATAGGGACATACAAAGTTTGCTCATTTCTTCATAAACCCCTCCAAAATCATTGTGAAGTAATGAGCAAAAAGTTACCTGCCAACAGAAATGATGCTGTATCTCCTACTTGTCAAATCAGAAAACATTAGTAGTCATTATATTGCTTTCAAAATAAAACAATCCCTGCTTTCCCCTCCCTGTAACTCCACAAAGTAACATACTACGTCCTAGCTCTAAAACTGTCCACAAAAAAAAAAAAAATAAGCATATCCACTTTATTAGGTTAAAATTTGTGTCATTTCTAGGATTTATAGAACAAAAGTGTTTGTTGTCTGAAATGCATGTTGCAATTGTCAAGTGCTAGTGGGAAGTGGAGAACTACTGGAAGAGATGCAGTTCTATTGTGTGAATAATAAACCCCTCATATGTGAGTCAGGTTATTCACATCATTCAGCTAAAAATAATGTCTGAATGACCCCAGAGGCATAGCAGCTCAGTTTATGACATGAAATAACAACGAAGAAATGATGCCACTGAAAGAAAAAGTATTGACTTGCCACTGAGTATCTGTGTGATGTAACCTCAAACCATTCTAGAAATGGTGCAGATGTCAGTTTCCTCTTTCTTGTGAAAAACAGTTGCTCTAACAATGCCTAGTGTAATATTTAACACAGCATTTTTGTTGTTTGGCAAAATACTGGTTCATCCTTCCTACAAGGTGTAACACTAAATGACTATACCTGGGCGTTTTGACCTTACCTAGCCTTTCACTCCTTTCTGACCTTATTCAGCCTTTCATACTTCACAAGACTTTAACAAAAATCCTAGCATACAATTATACAAATGGTGAATGCAGGTGGTCACTTATTACATTTCTGTAATTAAAGAATTGCATTTTATGAAACAAACACCCGGCTCTTACGGGAAATTAACATTTATAATCCGCACCGCTTTGATGAAGTGGGACTGGTGCAATTTTGTAGGTTTTTATTGTTTGCCTCTTCCTGCCTTCAGAACCATTTTCATGTGCATGATAAGCTTAATGATATTTTTATCTATCCTCAGTGAAGGAAATCAGTAAAATGAATTGCCTGTGCTCTCTGGGAATATTGAGAAACTGTTCAAAGGAATCGGAATGAATTAAGCAACATGGCTCAGTGCAAGGGAAATTAAGACTTGATGGAACCCCCTAGCTATGAATGCATTTATCTTAGTGCCACTATGGGGAACAATTCCCTTCTCACAGATGAAGTGGCTGCTGTGTCCTTTAACAATGCCAGGAGGGGTCATGCGATCTGGAGCAAGTATCTGACACAACTCATCAGGAATTCTGTAATTGACTTGTTTAACAGTAGTGCAAGAATCTACTGATGTCATGGATTTAGCTATGTCTAATTCTGTATAGGATCAGATGACGCAAATCCCAGCCACACTTACCAAGAGGCAAAGTCATCTGAGCGCAGCAGGACTTCCTTCTGAGTAAACATGGATAGGATCAGGCTGCCAAAATATTGTCTATGGAAAGGAAAACACACATTTACATTGTGATTGTCTTTTTTTAAAAAAAAAACTTATAGAAATGGATTTCTCTTTCTATATTCAGGGTATTATTTTCACTCCCCACAAATTTATATGAGGAGGAGGATGAATACTAGTGGAGCTTGCAGGATCTCAATTGGGGGGAAAGAGGAAAGAGCTGCTCAGTGAGCTGCACTTTATCTGCATTGCTCAAAGCAAAACTCTGCTGAATCAGCCATGGGTTGCCTAAAGAGATGAGAGCTGTTGGGGTTGGAAGGTTTATCTGCTGCCCCATTCTTATATTTGGTATCTTGGACCTCAGGCAAAAAAAAAAAAAAAATGCAGCCTCTGTCCATCAAAGAGATAGAGTATTACAAATGCCCACAGCTGGCTCTTCTCTCTTCTGCTAAACAAACTGGCTGCAATCCAGTGCATTCCATAATGGAGCACATGAACCCAAACATTTTGTTTCTTTTGAGGGTTTGGTCTTTTCCCAAAACTGCAAACACCATTTGAAACCTCAGACTTTGACCTGCAATTTAGCAGAGGGAGTGCTGCTGAACTAAAAGCAAGCAAGACAATAGCAACAACAAATTTACATTTGGTTGTAATAAATTTGCATTAACATAATACATTCAAGATCCAGGATTTCAGAAAGCCTCAATTAAATTAGAGGCTGGCAGCTGTGAGCCTCTAGCTCAGTGGCCCCCAAACTGTGCTCTTTAAGGGATTTTGGACTTCAGCTCCCAGAATCCCAGAATATTGGCCAACATGGCTGAGGCTTCTGGGAGCTGAAATGCAAACTCTTTTAAAGGGCACAGTTTGGGGTACCACTGCTCTAGCTGTTGTTGGATTACAAATCCCATCAGATTGAGCCAATGTAGCCAATGGTGAGCAATCGTGGATGCTGCAATCTGGTACCCTGTTTCCCCTAGAATAAGACATCCCCTGAAAATAAGACCTAGTAGAGGTTTTGCTGAATTGCTAAATATAAGGCCTCCCCCGAAAGTAAGACCTAGCAAAGTTTTTGTTTGGAAGCATGCCCACTTTTTTGTTCAAAAATAAATGTGAATTCTCCTTCATGGAAAATAAGTAAGACATTTCCTGAAAATAAGACCTAGTGTATCTTTGGGAGCGAAAATTAATATAAGGCACTGTTTTATTTTCGGGGAACACGGTAAAATCTCTAGGGCGACAGTTGCCTATCCCAATATATTGAGACCACAACATTTTTTGACTCCTATCCATTCCACCAGCTGTCACTGACTAGGAAAAGTATACCATGTGCAAAACTGAGGCAAGGCTTTCTTGGCTGTGGCACCCCAGTTGTGAGATGCTCTTCCCTTGGAAGCCTGATTGAACTGGTTGAAATAATATTGTCTTTTTTATTTATTTATTTATTTATTTATTTATTGGCTAATATTCTTTATTTCTTATTCCAACATTAGAAAATCTTTACAATAACAAAGCTTCCCCTTACATCATTTTATTCCATCTTTAATTTTAAACATAACAACAAACATAATACAGTACAACCATAACATTATCTCATTCATAAATTTAAAAAAAAAGACTTTCTCCCCTACCAGTATTGGTTATTGGGTTTTTTTTTATCTTTTCAACTCTTGACTTTATATATATGTGTGTACTCAACTATCTTGAATACTGTCTTTATTTAAAAACTGTTTTGAAACCTGAATATTCTATACTTTCATGGACTTTTGAGAGATATGGTTTTGCTTTCCAGTCTATGTGCTGATTTACTTGCTTTAATTGTTGAAGTGTTTCAGAGTGGTTTTAAAGCAGGTGATCAGGGGTTGCTAAGGCATATATTCCTTTAATGGATATTTTACTGGTTACACCTTTGCAACAGAGGTCCAGGTAACATGAAAGACCTGTAGAGGGCACCAAAATATTTTAAGTATCACAAAAAAGGAAAGCTATTTACAGAGAACTACACTGCCTTAGAGAGCTAGCATGGTGTAGTGGTTTGAGCATTCGACTACAACTCTGGAGACCAGGGTTTGAATCTCTCCTCAGCTACAGAAACCCACTGGGTAACCTGTCACTGACTAGGAAAAGTATAGCATGTGCAAACCCGAAACAAGCAAGTCACACACTCTCAGCCTCAGAGGAAGCCAAAAGCAAACTTCTTCTGAACTAATCTATGGGGGGAAATCCCTGTGATAAATTTGCTTTAGGATTGCCATAAACTGGAAATGGCTTGAAGGCACAGAACAACACTAATAGAGAGAAATTATCTATCTGTGTTACATTTAAATATCCTATTTTTCCCTGCTAAAAAAAGCAAACACTACTGCCGGTATTTTATCCTAATAGTAAAGTAGATTAAGCTGAGTATGGCTGCAACTACACTGCAGAATTAATGTAGTTTGATACTGCCCCAAAACTTGCCCTTGACGTATACATGAGGTCAACTTATAGTCGAGTATATACAGTACTCATGTATAAGTCTAGAAATTTTAGTCAAAAAATTGGGCCAAAATCCCGGGATGACTTATCCATGAGTAAATGCAAGTATTGTACTTTAATTCTTTTTCTTTTTTCAAAGGAACCAGTTTCTTCTGTGAGTACAGTGGCAGAAAAGCAAGAGCCGAATCCATCCTGGAAGCACCTAAAAGAAGCACAAACTCCCTTTACTCTCTCATCCACCCAGCCTTTAGGGTTAATGCAAACAGTCATTCCTACCAGGATTTTGTAAGCTCTCTGGCATCATTTTCATTTGCTTCATTCTTTCCATCCTTTTATTATATCACTAACAGTGGCCAAAAAGAAAGATAAGAAACAATGGATGACAGATGAAACACTTTCATGCAATAAAAGAAAGAGGAAAAGCAAAAGCAAAGGGAGATAAGAACAAAGCCAGAAGTATGAACACAACTGTCCAATATCTGACAAGTAGGGATAAGGAGAAATACTACAATGACCAGTGCAGAGAAATAGAAGAACACAACAAAAAGGGAAGAATAAGAGACCTCTATCAAAAAATCCGAGAAATTAAAACCAAGTTCAAACCGAGGGCAGGGATGCTCTATGAAGAGGGGAAAAAGAAAAACATTATACAGGAACAAGAAGAAATAAAAAGATACCGGAGGCAATACACAGAAGAATTATACAAAAGAGATGAGAGAACAAATGATATTTGGCATGAGGAGTCATATGAAGACAAACCCCAAATTCTAAGAAGTTGAATCTGCAATAAAGGAAATGGGGAAAAGTAAATCACCAGGAACAGATGATACCCCAACTGAACTGCTACAATGCCTACAGACAGATGCAATTTTAGTGCTAACTGAAATATGCCAACAAATACTGTGTTTCCCTGAAAATAAGACAATGTCTTATATTAATTTTTGCTCCCAAAGATGCGCTAGGTCTTATTTTCAGGGGATATTTTATTTTTCAATAAAGAAGAATTCACATTTATTGTTGAACAAAAAAAATATATTATTGTATACTACATATATATATATTTATATACAAAAACTTTGCTAGGTCTTACTTTTGGGGGAGGCCTTACATTTAGCAATTGAGCAAAACCTCTACTAGGTCTTATTTTCAGGGGATGTCTTATTTTTAGGGAAACAGGGTATGGAAAACGAAGCGGTAGCCAACAGACAGGAAACATTCCATATACATACCAATCCACAAGAAAGGATATACAAAAGACTGCAGCAATTATAGGACAATAGCACTAATCTCACATGCAAGCAAAATAATGCTCAACGTTCTGCAGCATACACTCCAACCATACAAGGAGAGAGAAATTCCAGAGGTGCAAGCAGGATTCAAAAAAGGAAGGGGCACTGTACCAAGGACAACAGGCCACCGTCAGAACAGATTTCGGGGAAACAGAGTGGTTTCCAATATGCAAAGGAGTCAGGAAAAGCTGCATCCTATCACCTTATCTGTTTAACGTATATGCTGAAAACATCATAAGAAAAGCAGAATTAAAATCAGAAAAAGGAGGAGTGAAGATAGGAGGAAGCAACATTAACAACCTAAGATATGCAGACAACAACATTATATTAGCAGGAGACATTCAGGAATTGGAAGAGTTAATTAGGAAGTACAGGTTGCTTACCTGTAACTGTGTTTCTTCGAGTGGTCATCTGTGCCCTCACACAATAGGGTTTGCGCCTTCGCAGATACTCCATCCGGAATGCTGAAAAGCTGAGCAGATTGGCGGGAGCCCCACCCCTCCCATTCCCTGAGCATGCCCAATCCCGCCAATCTAGCTCCTCCTTCAGTTCAAGTCCGCCGCAAAAGAGCAGGGACCTGACTGAGGGGAGGTAAGGCGGGATTTGTGTGAGGGCACAGATGACCACTCGAAGAAATACAGTTACAGGTAAGCAACCGGTACTTCTTCTTCATGGTCTCTGTGCCTCACACAATAGGGTGATTAAAAAGCTTACCTGTGGAGGTGGGAAGGTCACTGCAGAATAGAAGACAAAACAGCACGACCAAAACTGGCATCACTTCAGGACCTGGAATCCAGCCGGTAATGCCGAACAAACGTGGATGGCTGTGACCATGTAGCCACCTTGCAGACCTCTGGCAGGGGAACAGCTCTGAGGAAGGCAGAAGATGAAGCAGTAGCCCTGATTGAGTAAGCACAGACACCAACCAGAAGAGGGCGTTTAGCCAGTTCATAGGCCAAAGCAATGGTTTGGGCAATCCACTTCAAAAACCTTTGTGAAGAAACAGGGTTGCCCTTCCTGGCACCACCATAACAAATAAACAACTTGTTTGTCAACCTGAACTCTGCAGAACGTTGAACATAAAACGCCAAGGCACGGCAAACATCAACAGTGTGCATAGTCTTTTCCAGAGGCGAAGAGGGGTCTGGATAGAAGTTCGGTAGCACAATCTCTTGAGAGAGGTAAAAAGGTGAAACCACTTTAGGGAGGAAGGAAATGTCCAGTCTGAGGAACACCTTGTCCCTGTGGAAGGTGAGGTAAGGCTCATCCGAGCGTAAGGCCATCAGCTCGGAGGCACGTCTGGCTGAAGTTATTACCACAAGAAAGGACACTTTGAGTGTCAGGAGACTCAGCGAGGCAGAGCCCAGTGGCTCAAAGGGAGGTCTTGTGAGCTGTGTGAGCACCAAAGAGAGAGACAGGCCGGTGCCAATGGAGGCAGTGGCGGGTAGAGATGTTGAGGCCCTTTAAAGAACCTTTTAAGTATTGGCGACGTGAAGACGTGTAGCTGGTTAGCGACAATAGCAGATAGGTAAACCTTGAGAGATGAAAAGGCCAGACCTTGATCTCTGAGATGCAGCAGGAAATGAAGTGCTGTATGAAGGCTCACAGGTGAGGGAGGCTCAGATCTGGCCTCCACAAAGGCACAGAAGCGTCTCCACTTCTAGGCATAGGATTGTTTAGTGGAGTCCTTCCTGGAGGCTGACAAGACTCGGAGTAGTTCTGGAGACATCATGGTTGGATCCTCCATGCTGTCATCCATAGGTTGAGAAGGTCTGGATGTAGGACTGCCCCGTTGGAGTGAGACAGAAGGTCCGGCCACTCCGGCAGGTGGAAGTATTGACCTACGGCCAGATGGAGTAGTGGAATGAACCAGGGTTGTCTCGGCCAGAATGGAGTCAACAGTATGGTGTTGGAGTTATAGTCCAACACTTAAAACACTACAGCATGCTGGCTTTCACTGTGTTTGTTGTTGTTATCGTTACCGGACTAAAGGAGAATAGGTCAAGTTGTCCTGTGCCTCCACCTATGGAGAGAGGCAGTTAAGAAATATTATTATTATTATTATTATAAATATTATTTTATTATTGTGACCCTAAGGCAATGTACATATCCTGAAATTTATAAACAACAATAATGGTGACCCAAAGACTGTGAACCTATCCTGGGGTTTATATTATTATTATTATTATTATTATTATTATTATTATGTGACCCTAAGGCAGTGAACCTATCCTGGAATTTATAAACAACAACATCAGTCATAATGGTGACCCAAAGGCAGTGAATCTATCCTGGGGTTTATATTATTTATTATTATTATATTATTACTATTATCATTATTACTACTACTACTGTTATAAATTGTTATTTCTATAACTATTAATATTACTATTGCAACCCAAAGGCAGTGAACCTGTCCTAAGGTTTATAGATTATTACTGCTACTACTATGGCAACCCCCAAAGGCAGTGAACCTATCCTGGGGTTTGTAAATTATAATTATTGTTATTGTTACTATTACTACTACTACTGCTACTACTACTATTACTATGTGACCCTAAGACAGTGGGGTTTATAAGTTATTATCATTACTATTATTATTACTATTACTATAGCGGCCCTAAGGCAGTGACCCTTTCCTGGGGGTTATAGATTATGATTATGATTATTATTATTATTATTATTACCACTACTATGGCAACCCCCATAGTTTATTATTATTATTATGACCCTATCCTGGGCTTTATATATTATTATTGGTATTACTATTAGTATGGTAACCCAAAAGCAGTTAACCTATTCTGGGGTTTGGAAATTATTTTTCTTATTAATAATATTACTACGGTGATGATCCTATCCTGGGGTTTATAAATTATTATTATTGTTATTATTATTACTACTACTACTATTACTATGGCGACCCATAGGTGGTGTGAGTGACCCTATCCTGGGTTTTTCTTGGCATGGTTTGTTCAGAGGCTGTTTGCCTTTCAGAGGCTGAAAGAGTGTGACCTGCCCAAGGTCACCCAGAGGGATTTGTAACCAGCCTTAAAAATATTATTGTTATTGTTATTATTGATGATGATGATGTTGATTATGATGATAAATGAGCTGCACCCACAGACCTCAAAAAGAAACCCTGAGGTTTCCACAAGAGGGAGCCCAGGGTCAGGGAGTGTGTGCTTGAGAGAAAGAGCCTCTCTGCTAATAGCTTTCCTCTGCCTCTCAGTCTCTCCCTCCCTGCAGAATTGGGTTTGGCTCTTTTCTGGCTCAAGGCTATGGAATTCTGGGAGTTGGAGTTTGGTGTGGTGTGGTGTCCAGAGCAAAGCAGAGCTGTTTCTTCTTCAGTGTGGATGCAGAATGGATTTTTATGGCTTCACCTAGGCATGTTTGCGCCACAAAAAGAGGACAAACAAGGAAAAAGGAGAATGTTACCACATGAAATAAAGTTGAAAACACTCATGTTTCTTTATAGTTTATCACATGGGAGGAATTTCTCCCAATTTCGAATGGAGCCAATTCGAATTCACGTAAATTCGCTAGTTTAGCAAATGTACGTGAATTCTAATTGCGTTCAGAATGTGTTCAGAATGACTTCCCATTGCCCGAAAATGACCCCCCCCATTGCCCGAAATTGCGTGAGATACTCTAATACGCAATAACGTAAAACCTATGATTGCGTTCGGAATGACTTCCCTTTTGCCCAAAATTGTGTGAGATACTTTAATACGCAATAACGTGAAACCCCATGATTGCATTCGGATTGCCATTGGATTATACTTCCAATTTCCAATGTCTGATAAACTCCTTAGTGTGCAGCTCAAAATGGAGGGAATTCAAGAAAAAAAAGGGAGAGTGCTACCACATAAAAAGTTAAAAACACAAAAACATAAATATAAACCCATGCTTCTTAGTTATCCTCAAAATGGAGGACTGTTTTTTTTTAAAGGGGGGAGAATGTTACCATACAAAAGGCTGAAAACACTCAAATATAAATCCATGCCTCTTAGTCCTGCTCAAAATGGAGGATGGTCAAGAAAAAGTTTACCACATAAAAAGCTAAAAACAGTAACATAACTATAGATAGATGTTCCTTAGTCATCCTCAAAATGGAGGACATTCAAGAAAAAAAGGGAGAACATTACCACATAAAACGCTGAGAACTACAAAATATAAATCCATGTTTTTTAGTCATGCCCAAAATGGAGGACAGTCAAGAAAAAGGTTCCCACATCAAAAGCTAAAAACATTAACTATAAATAGATCGATCAATAGATATATGTTTCTTAGTCATCCTCAAAATGGAAGACATTCAACAAAAAGGGAGAATATTACCACATAAAAAGGTAAACACACTCAGCTGTGTATTCATGTGTGTCAGGGAGGCAGAATATGTGTGTAAACATTTGTTGTTGTGTGCCTTCAAGTCATTTTGAACCCTGGACAAGTCACACTCTCTCAACCTCAGTGAGAAACTTATTGCAGGAAGGGTCTGCCATTGCCACTCTCTGAAGGCGAGAGAGCTTAAGTTGGAAATGACTTGAAGGAATGCGAGTCCGGCGACAATAAATGTTTGCACACATTTGGGAAAGTGATTTTACTCAAAAAAACACCCAGTGGGTTTCATGGCTGAGCGCGGGTTCAAACTCTCTTCTCCATAGTCATAGCCCAACGTTCAAAACCACTACAACACGCTGACTCCCATTGATCAATAGGATACAATGGAGGAATTTCTCTTTATTTCGAATGGAGCCACTTGGAGCCAATTCGAATTCAGGTGAATTTGCTAGTTTAGTGAATTTATGTGAATTCCAATTGCGTTTGGAATGCATTTAGAATGACTTCCCATTGCCCGAAAATGAGTGCCCATTGCCCGAAATTGCGTGAGATGCTTTAATACGCAATAACGTGAAACCCCATAATTTCGTTCAGAATGACTTCCCTTTTGCCCGAAATTACGTGAGATACTTTAATACGCAATAACATGAAACCCCATGATTGCGTTCGGATTGTCATTAGATTATACTTCCAATTTCCGTCGTCTGATAAACGCCAATGTGAAATACTTGTTGTCGTAGTGCGTGTTCAACTATTTCCAACTCATGGCGACCCTCTTATGGGGTTTTCTTGGCATGTTCCTTCAGAGTGGGTTTGCCATGGCCATCGTCTGTGGCTGAGAGAGTGTGACTTGCCCAAGGTCACCCAGCAGGATTGGAATTCTGCTCTCCAGATTCATGATTCTTACTCTCAAAGCAGTTCCCAGTATCAATTTAACGGCGATCCTAAGAATTTCATAGGGTCTCCTTTTTCTTATCTTTAATTTTTATTAAACATTTTACAACACACATTGCATTATCAAACAAATATTAATTATCATTACATTTAAAAATCTTTAAAAATATATAAAATCTATCTTTTGATATATTCTTTCAAGCTTTACTTTCAGGATTAACATTTCCTGGTTTTTTTACCACTTTTTTTTCAAACTGTTCCTAAGATACCTATTCTAAACATACTCCATCTAATCCTAACATATAATAGGAAAATCTATACCATTATATATGTAAATCATCCAAAAATCCAAGCAGCACCATTTTACTTATATATTCCATTATGTTTTTCCAGCTTTTACCAAATCGTCCTAAATTTTCATATTTTATAAGGCACATCAATTTGTCTTATTCTGCCATTTCTACTAATTTTACTAGCAAATCTTGTGGAGAAGGAACCCAATTTTCTTTACAATTTTGAAGTAATAGTAAAAAAAAAATTAAAAATCATAGGGTTTTCTTAGGCAACAAATAGTAGAGGTGGAGAGCCTACACCACCTGCTGGTCTTTGGTGATCTCCCATCCAAGTACTAACCATGGCTGACCCTGCTTAGCTTGTAAGATCCAAGACAGTAACAAGTGCCTTTATACCAGTATATATGCACCTGGAGTTGAACTGCTGTGAGATGTCAGCCACTTGTAAGCCTTTCCAACAACTGCTTTTTGAGGCACTTCAGATCTAAGAAGAGGTAACTGGAACAGGTTTATATGTTCCTCAGGCAGAGTTGCCAGATTCAAAACTAGAGCAGGCTCCTCCACCTTTAATGATTATATAGAAAAGTAAATTTCAGCAGATGTTCCTTTTCTTAAAACCTGGAAAGCAAGGAACCTGACCAAATGCAACCCGTTAAAGGTGCAGCGGCCCTCTCCAGTTTGCAGTCTGGTCTGGCAACTCTATTCCTAGGGACTTTATCAGACGTTGGAAATTGGAAGTATAATCTAAAGGTAATCCGAACGCAATTATGGGTTTTACGTTATTGCAACTTAAAGCATCTCACACAATTTCAGGCAATGGGGGTCATTTTCAGGCAATGGGAAGTCATTCTGAACGCATTCCGAACTTAATAGGAATTCACATAAATTTGCTAAACTATCGAATTCACATGTATTCGAATTGGCTCTAATTGGCTCCATTCGAAATAAAGAGAAATTCCTCCGTCTGATAAGGTCCTAAGCCACTTTGCCATGCACATTTTCAGCCTGGGTTCAGTGGTGTGGTAAAGTCTTAAGAGGTTATTATGGCAGGTAAAACCCCTTTCCCCAAGGACAATCCCAAAAGAACAATCCCCCCCAAAAATGGTGTTCAGGAGGAGGGGGAAATGGGCTAATCCTTACTAGAACAGACCCTTTGAATCAGTTGCAGGATATTGTGTAGATGCTTACATGAATCCTATTCATTCAGTAGATCTAAACTTATTTAGACTAGCAGTTAGGTTTGCCAGGTCAGGAGCAATTGCTGTTTATTATTTGCATCAACTGCTCTGAGTGTCTGTGATGCCAAATGCATCCTGCTTAAAAATATGGATGCCCCTTGATCTCAGGTTTCAGGGCCAAAGCCAAAGATTGAGGGGCATCCACTGGTCATGTTTTAAAGCAGGATGTGTTCGTTTAGCATCATTCACAGATGCTCAGAGCACTTGATGCAAATAATAAACACCAAGACTAGGAAATGTAAACATATTTCTCTGGTTGGAAATTTAACTGGGTGCATCTGCACTGCAGTTAAAAATTCTAGTAGATACCTGTACAGCTGTCCGACTCCTGGCTCAGTGTTATGGAACTGGAATTGTTGTTTTGTGAGACATTTAGCCCTCTCTGTCAAAGAAAACAAACTACAGTTCCCAGAACTGAAATTCACTCTTCTACATGATCATTAAAGATGGAGGAACCTGTTCTAGTTTTGAATATGGCAACTCTAATTAAGTAACACATAAACCTGTTATAATTACCTCTTCTTATGTCTGAAGTGCCTCAAAATGGAACTGAGGAGAGTTGTTGGAAAGGCTTACGAGTGGCTGACATCTCAGCATAGTTTAGTTCTCGGTGCAAAAATAACCTCTCACTCTGAGATTCCTCCTCCTTACTGGAGAAGAGGGACCAGACACCAAGATCTGAAAACTATACTAACAGGTAAATTTTGGCCAGAGATTGGACACCCACATATACAACAGCACATATACAGTTCACTTCCAGCAGTAATGAACTTCAGCTGGGTAGACCTGGATCCACATCCTAAAGTAGTCATGAAATTTTGTGGGATAACTTAAGACCAGCCATAGACTAGTTAGTCAGCTTAACAACAAAGATCTGTCTGTGCCTCCAAGTTCCTGCTTGGATAAATTGGATGCATGAAAAAGAGGAAAGGCTATTCAACTACTGAAATTCATTCTGTATAGTTATTAATTTATAGCCACCATATGGCCCGGTTAACAAAGCAAATTCAGTAGTTCAAACAGTATTACAAATACATAAACTGAATACAAAGATGAAGTAGGGTGCTTTAATACAGGGGTGGGGAATGAGACCTTCCAAATATAAATAAATATTTACTGCAATTCTCATTGGCCCTAGTTAGCAAAGTGTGTTGGTAGGAGTTTCAGTTCCACAACTTCTCAAGAGTAAGATTTAATTCTCCATATTTGGCCTTGCCACCAAAGACAAACAATTTTGCTTGTAGCCCACATCTTCTCTTGGAAAAACTATGAAAATTCCCTTTAAGTATTTTGGCTGGAGCATCCCCTTGCAGTAGCTTCAAGGAAAATTAACCTCAGACTGACTCTACTATTTAGAAGAGCAGAGTGGGCACATGAAAAAGAAGGGCAAGCCCCTAGTTGTGTGAAAGAAGTGATTTCAGTAATTTGTAAATTTACAGTGCTATATAAAGAAAGGTTAATAATAATAATAATAATAATAATAATAATTTAATTAATTTAAAAGAGTAATTTTGTATCTGGTCAAGCGAACTCTACCTGCTGAAATTCTTTTTTCCATGCTACTGTGAAAAGGTACAGGATCCTTGGCTTCTTTTTCATGTGGTCATCCTAAAGCAGATTGAGTTAGGCTGTCTCAGGCTGCATCTACAAGGCACAATTAATGCATGTTGACACCGTTTTAATTGTCATGGTTCAGTGCTTTGGAATTGTGGAATTTGTAGTTTTGTGAGATATTTAGCCTTTCCTATCAAAGAACTCTGGGGCCACAGCAAACTACAAACCCAGGATTCTATATGGTGGAACTAAAGCACTTAAAGTGGTGTCAAACTGCATTATTTCTATATATACCAGATGCTCCTTTTGTGCACTGGGATAGGGCAGGGTTGGACAAAATTCGGGCCTGAAGATTTTCTTGGACTGCAACTGCCATCATAACTAGCGTAGCGAAGAGTGGGAGCTACCATCTAGCAACATCTAGAAGGCTGTTCTTGTTCTTTGATAGTTCCTGGGTATAGTAACTGCTCTCTATCTGCATCTGGTGTGACTGGCTCAGTTGTTCCTGGTATTATTTTTTATTTTATTTCTCTTCGAGGATGCCTTTCTTTCCAGACCAAAGACACAGCAACAGTGGTGTTGCAAAGTGAGACGGAGACAGCTTGTTCTATGACAAGTTTGCACTATGCCTACATTGGTACCCTCACAGATGCATCAAATAATTTGGCAGAAGGCACATAGGATGGGTAAAACCTGCTGCTAAAAACCCATCCTTTGCATGTTAAACACAATGAAGAAACTCCTTCAATAACTGGATGGGGCTGCAGACTTTGGAGGTGATACACTGAGGAGATAATAGTTCATCCATGCTTGCTCTTCTAACAAAACAGGGTATATTATATGACATGCATGCATGTGAGTGAAAAAATAAACATTTGGGGTAAAGGTACCCTTCACTTTGCACACACTTGAACTCTGAATGTCTGAATCTTACTAAATACCCTGTCAAAAAGGACAAATGATTTGCAAGAAAAAATTGCTTCTCTGAAAAAATATTTATATTTCTCTGTTTCCATCTGGCGAAATATAGGGTGTCAACCTTTTTATCATGCCCTGACTCCTCTGCTGTAACAGAGAATGTTATAATTGGAAATTTTCATGTGCTGAATTTCTGCTGCTAGTGTGTGTGTGTGTCTGTATGTGTGTGTGGTGGTGGGGGGGGGGGTTAGCACTTCAGATCTCTAGCATTTAGAATCCAAACTGCAAAGAAAGATATTAAATTGAACACCTTGATTTAAACCAATCATATTATTTAATAAAGTCTTATGATGATAAATTATTATGGAACTGGAGCACTTGGCTTCTGACAACTCTAAACCTGCTATCTGTGTTTGTAGAGGATATGAATGGTGAGATCTAGGATTCTGGTGCAAGAATCACAAAAATATAAAGTCAGTGCAATCTTGTGCATACCTCACTGTTGTTGTGCACCTTCAAGTCGAAATCCTATCACAAGGATTTCTTGGCAAGATTTCTTCAGTTTGATCAGTGGGACTTGCATTTGGCTAGGCCAGTGTGGCATAGGGATTTGAGTGGTGGATTACAACTCTGGAGACCAGGGTTTGATTCCCAGCCTGGCCATGAAATCCACTGGGTGACTTTGGAGAAGTCACATGCTCTCAGCTTCAGAGGGTGGCAATGGCAAACCCCCTCTGAAATTTGCTAGGAATCCCCTGTGACTGTGCGTCTTAGGGTTGCCATAGCTAGGAAATGACTTGAAGGCACACAACAACTATACTGCACTACAAGTGCTGTGAGTTTGGGGTTCATTGTTCTTCAGCACTAAGGTGGTGTTAGAGAGAAACAAGTGATTCTTCAGTTGATCTTGGACTGCAACACCCACCAGCTGTAGGCAGCACAACTAATGATGGGGGCCAATGAGGTTGCAACCCAACAATATCGGAAGGGCCACAAGTTACCCACAGTGTTAAAGCAACAGCTTTCAGTAGCCCTGTGAAATTCAGTGGCCTGTATTGCACAGTGGATTGTGCTCTCTGAGACTGTAATGATTTTGCATATTCAAGCACCCAAGGAGGATTCATCCTAATGATGTTATCTCCTATCTCTCCTGAAACCTAATTCCTTTTTGTTGAAGATTTCCTTTGTTTCAGAGCCCTTGATGTATAAATCAACCCACTCAACCTGGCACTCACCCCTCCTTCCTTATTTCCCTATTTGTATTTTGTTCTGACTGTTTTTGAGAGCTAGGTGGCTTTCAAATGCTCCCTTTGTTTTAAATCATCAAGAAGATCCAATGCAATAACATTTTTAATAGCCTCTGGGAAGAAAGCTCTTATGAAACCCTTTCTGGGTGTGTAACAGGCCTCTAAATAGATCTTCCTTGGCTAAGAAGTTTCTTTTGCCCTCATTAAATATTTTTTGTAGTTATTTCAGCCGGGACTGTTATCCAGATAAACTTTTGGTTATAGATACCCACCACACTGGTACACTGTCATACAGTTTTGTTGCAGGCTTGCAAAGCATACAGCTATGAAAATAAAGATTATTTCTGTTCAATCTGAAGCAGACAATAGCCTCTGAATATGTATTCCCCTATGCCGCCACAAAGGCTGCTTCCACACTGCAGAAGTAATGCAGTTTGACACCGCTTTAACTGTCATGGCTCAATGCTATGGGATTCTGGGGTGTGCAGTTTAGGGAGCTATTTAGCTTTCTCTGTCAAAGAGCTCTTGTGCCACAACAAACTACAAATCCCAGGATTCCATAGCACTGCATTATATCTGTAGTGTAGCTGCAGCTTTAGAAATCATGAGCAGGTCATGGTAGGGATTCCACTTCAGAATGACTGTCTGGCATTTCTCATTGAAGAAACTGAATGTGCTGGAGCTACAACAGAGCAATAGAGAATACTCTGGTTTGCTAGGACTGAAAACTGGTACAAGCTCTCCTAGGTTTCAGGTTGCACCTTAAACAATATTTTACCACTGGGCCATTACTAGATGAAGCTGATGGGTACCATAGGCCAAATCTCCTGGTTAACCAAAGCTCTTCCATCCTTATTTTCATGGAAGTGAACTCTTTGTTGCATGAAAACCCTTTATAAATGTACCTGGAATATACGCTAAAAGCTCTTTCTGTACATGCTGCTTGAGGGCACCAGTGTAAGGAGTATAATAAGCTGATCATATCCTTGACAGTATCACTGCACTTTCAGAGGAACACATGGAGACATCAAACCATTTATCGAAATACTGGAAATCGGGTTTATTTCACAGGGAGCCCTTCTGAATGGATGACATCATGGCCACCATTAGAACTTACCATATACTTTTTGGGTATGTGCAAACTGATGGGGTCACCATAAATCAAACGGCAACCTGAAGACACACACAACATGCATGTGCCTTCAAATTGTCAATTTATGTCAACCCCATTAAGTCCATAGGGTTTTCTTAGGCAAGGGATACCTGGTTTTACTTAGTGCAACTAACAAGGCTATTCTGTAATCTTGGAACTGTTCCTCATTTCATATAAAAAGTCCCTTTCTTGCTCACTCACCTAGATAATTGGGTTTACCAACGAAAAATGATTTTGAATAATATATGGTTAGACTCTGATTAACCATATAATCCAATAAGCACTTTCTCTAAATAAGCACAATTGGTGGGGTGCAGAGGAGGTTCGATTTATTGATGAACAAGAATGTATTGGGTTGGGATGCAGTCAGCCCTCTACATTTGTGACTTTGACTTTTGTATATTTTTTTAAAAAGGATAGCAAGTTGCCCATTATTGAAGAGCATATGTTGTAATATGGTAAACGAAAAGAAAGCAGTCTATTAACAGTAAGTGGTTTATGGGTTGTTGTTTGAAAACAGGGAAAGATACGCTATGTAATATGATTTCCACACTAGGAAATTTTGTAAAAGGACAAAAAAAATCACTAACACATTTTGGGTGTTTTGTAATTGCTGGAAAAAATTATTCTTGACCTCACTGAGTATTCATCACCACCTAAAACTTTATTTGTAAGCCATCTATCATTACTAAAATCCATATACTGTACCCTCTGATTTTTTTTTTTAAGTCTTAAGTTTTTTAAGCTTGTGATATGCTTATAAAGCATATGTATTTTGCCAGTTCTGTTACTCACTAGATGTTAGTCCTGAAATCAGTTATACATCTGATTGAAACTCTCCAAGAAACAAATGGGAAACCTTGGGCCCTCCAGATGAGTTGGCGTACAAAGGCCCCAAATACCTTACCAATAAGCATATTAGTTGAAATCCCAAACATCTGGAGAGTCCACAGTTTGACACACTTTAGAACATAGTTCTGTAAAAATTATATTCTAAAATGGGCTCAATGCACAATTAAGATCTTTAGGGAATTGAATGAAGACCAGTTGTATAAACAGCTTGGGTTTACTCACAAGTAAGGGGGTAAAAGGTAGCTGTGTAAGTCAATGAAAAAAGATAAAAGCCAACCTTTTGCCAAGGGCTACATTATCTGGTGGCATAATCTGAGTGTTCATATTGGAACAACAGTTTATATAAACCATGTTATAGGAATGGTCCTCATTTATAGAGTGCTAAGTCACATGCTCTCAGCCTCAGGGGAAGGCAATGGCAAACAGCCTCTGAATAAATCTTGCCAAGAAAACCCCTATGGTAGGTTCACATTAGGGTCACTGTAAAAATCACTTGAAAGCACATAAAAACAACAACAACCATCTTAAAGGCATCAGATCCTGTCTGATCTTGGAAGCTAAGCAGGGTCAGCCCTGGTTAGTACTTAGATGGGAAACCTCCAATGGGAACCAGGTGTTAGAGGCCCTGTTTCAGAGGAATGAACTGGAAAAGCCCAGTTATCTAAGAAAACCCTTTGAAAAGGATAGGGTGACCATAAGTCAATAGGCAACTTGAAAGCCACACACATGCCCATACAATCTGAAATCAATGTCTGTATATTTGTATTTTGTGAAATATAGGACCAAAGCACAAAAATCTGTTTTCTGGCCCCAACCAGTAGATGCACTGAATCAATATAAACTTCAAATCAACAGTTATTTAAATGCTATAGATTATAACGGGTCTGCTCTAGTTTGGACTAATGATTGGATTTAGCTTGTATTTTTTTTTTCTTTCCTGATGCTGGGAATGTGTCCTGCTACCCTGGTGTTTGTGTGTGTGTCTCTGTGTGTGTGACATCTGAGGGAAAATAATATTTATTTGAGAATCACCATTTTGTCCCTATGCAAACTAACTGGCAACTGTGCTTTTTGAAGACCCAGATAAAAGGAACTGTAGGGCATTCCTATGGGTTGGGTTTCTTTTACAGAGGGAAGCTCTCTTCCTTTGAAGCGAGGATGCCCATTTTAAGAACAAAAGTGGCAGAGAAAGGGTTTGTGGATGGCATGGCTGACACCAATTATAGGTGTCCCTCTTTGAACCCCTAACCCCTGGGCCCATGGCGAGGCACAATAATTAGCAGCTCCTTGGGCCTCTGCCCTCCCTCTGGAAATGCACATCAGAGGGATGTGCTCCTTATCAAGAAGAACAAATGTGTGGTCCATGTTTTGAGAAGGGCTGAAGGGTTGCAATCAGTTTTGTTCATAGGAGTCTTTTGATCTCCCTTTTTTGGGGGGAGCCGCTTCAATGAGGGCAGCTTTTCCTGCTGGGCTGCATCCACACTGCAGAAATAATCCAGTTTGACACCACTTTTTAACAGCCGTGGCTCACCGATATGGAATTCTGAGAATTGCCTTTCCCAGAATTGCACAGCACTGAGCCACAGCAGTTAAAGTGGTGTCAATTTTATGTATTTATTTATTTCTGCAGTGTAGATGGAGCCTTTTTTTGCTGTTGCGTGCCTTCAAGTCACTTCCAGCTTATGGCAACCTTAACGCCTGAACCTCTCTCATGGGGCTTTCTTGGCAAGTTTCGTCAGAGGGGGTTTGCCATTGCCATCCTCCGAGGCTGAGATAGTGTGATTTGCCCAATGTCACCCAGTGAGTTTGCATAGCTGAGTCAGGGATGCAGGCCTAGTGAAAAGGGTGGAAAAAATGGTAGGAGAGAGCCAGCGTGGGGTAGTGATTTCAGTGTTGGACTGTAACTCTGGAGACCAGCATTAGGTTCCTGATCCGGCATAAAACCCAATGGGTGATCTTGGGCAAGTCACATACTCTCAGCCTCATGGAAAGGCAAGGGCAAACCTCCTCTGAAGAAATCTTGCCAAGAAAACTCCATGATATTGCCGTAAATAAGTCGAAATAGACATTAAGGCACACAACACACAAGAGACACAGGGTGGAGGAAGGAGGCAGTGGTTCTAGGTGAATGAATGGTGCCTTGACATATTCTTCCCCCTCTCTTTCCAAATTCCTCAGAGCAGCTCAGGCCCTCTCTAATCCAAAATGAACAAAGGCCAGTCTGGCGCAGCCCATCCAAGAGCGATTAGGAGCTTCTGCTCCCACT
Organism: Urosaurus nigricauda; assembly: GCA_034509955.1. Taxonomy (NCBI): domain Eukaryota; kingdom Metazoa; phylum Chordata; class Lepidosauria; order Squamata; family Phrynosomatidae; genus Urosaurus; species Urosaurus nigricauda. Next base: position 185,637,304 of record JAOEGL010000003.1, on the reverse strand, counting down.
GATCCACCTCCTTTGATGTGGAAATCCAGATGTGGATGTGGATCTGGGTGCAGGCCAAAGAGAGGAAGGGGCTCATTTGGGCCCCCTGGCCTAAAACACATCTTTACACAAAACAGGGGCAGGCTGATGCAAACTTCAGGGATGCTTTGTTGTGTGCCTTCCTGTCCTTTCTCAGCCTTAGGTGGAAAACCTATCACTTGGTTTTCTGGGGCAGAGAGTGTGTGACTTGCCCAAGGTCACCCAGTGGGTTTCCATGGCCAAGCAGGGAATCGCACCTTCGTCTCTAGGGCTGAAACCCAAGGCTCAAACCACTAGGCCGAGCTGGCTGTGGTTTTGCAAACAGTGTAAACCAGAGTGGTCCCATCCAATCTGGACTGCAGAAATAATGCACTTTGATACCACTTTAGCTGCCATGGCTCCATGCTAAGGTAGTTTTGGGAGCTATTTAGCCGCCTCTGTCATAGGGTTCTGGTGCCACAACAAACTACAAATCCCAGGGTTATATAGGATGGAGCTGTGGCAACTAAAATGGTGTCAAGCTTCATTATTTCAGCAGTGCAGATTAGACCTAAAATACATGCTACCCCTGGAATAAATCATAAAGTTGATGGGTTCAGCAACACAAGCATGACCTTGTTCATTACTATTTTAATTAAATACACTCACACATAAATACTGTATGTGTGTGTATACACACACACACACACACACACACTATGTATATATATGTGTGCATATATAATACACAGACATGCACACTCTAAAAGTAGCAGTGGAAATTTGGGTGGCCTAAGCCTTCCAGATCTTGTTAGATGGCAGCTCCCATCATTCCTGACCATTGGCCAGGCTAGCTCAGGCTGCTGGGATTTGCAGTTACAGTCCAACAACCTCTGAAAGACAGTACAATGCCCACCCTTGCTTTACACTAGTGTCCAACCCATGACAAGAAATATTGCCATAACCCATCATCTTACAGTCCCTGATGTCTGATGACAAACATTCTTGAACACATCTCCCTTTGGACTCAATTTTCACCAGAAAAAAAAAAGATACATCAGGACTGCAAGCAGGGTGACCAAATGTCCTAACTGCAAAGGAAAACAAGGCGCCACAAAAGGGAGGGCTTTCAGGAAAAATGGAGGGCATTCCAAAATAAAAGGCTAACACACTAATATAAATGTAAACCCGTGATTCATAGGAGTTTATCATACGACGGAAATTGGGAGTACTGTATAATGCAATAGCAATTTGAACCCAATCATGAGGTTTCACGTAATTGCAAATGAGTGTATCTCACACAATTTCAGGCAATGGGAAATCATTCCGAACGCAATCATGAGGTTTCACGTAATTGTGTATTAGAGTATCTCACGCAATTTCGGGCAATGGGGAGGGGGTCATTTTCAGGAAATGGGAAGTCATTCTGAACACATTTCAAACACAATCAGATTTCACATAAATTTCACTAAACTAGCGAATTCACATAATTGCGAATTGGCTCCATTCAAAATTGAGAGAAATTCCTCCCATCTGATAAACTTCCGGATAGAGGCCATTTTTGGAATTCCTCCTGGACAAGGTTGGAACGAAGGACATGCCCTGAAAAAGGAGGACATCTGGTAACCCCTTGACTACAAGAGGATTAATACAACCAGAGCCAACTTTGGCCAGGGCTCCATCCTCCAGCAAACTGGGATTTGTAGTTTTGTGCACTCTTGGACAGAGAAGACGAAAGACCTTGCCAAAACTCCCAATCCTAGGGTTCCGGAAAAATTAAGTGGTGTCAAACTGCATGATTTCTCCCCCTTTGATCTTTTCCTAATCTGCAGGGGTCTGAAGTGAGGATCCAGGGTAACCAGACAGTCTCTCCTTTTCCAGGGCATGTCCTCCATTACGGTCTTCTGCCCAAGGGGAATTCCAAAACGTCCTCCATTCTGAGCAGGCCTAAGAAGCATGCATTAGCTTGTCTTTGGTCAGGTCCCTACATTTTTTCAGGAAGGGCCTTCATTTGGCGATGCCCATTGGGCAAGTCACACTCTCTCAGCCTGGTCAGTCTGCTTCAAAGTCACCTTGGTCGCAGGGTGATCAGGTGTCCTCACCGCAAAGGAGGACAAGGCATCACCAAATGGAGGACCTTCCAAAAAAAGAACCCATGCTTCTTAGCCATGCTCAGAATGGAGGACGTTTTGGAATTCCTCCTGGACAGAAGGCTGAAATGGAGGATGCATTCTGGATCAAGGAGGACGTGTCTGGTCACCCTGGGTTTTCTTGGCAAGATTAGTTCAGAGGAGGTTTGCTCTGGCCTCCCCCTGAGGCTGAGAGACTGTGACTTGCCCAATGGGTTGCATGCAGGCTGACCAGACATCTTAACCGCAAAGGAGGAGGGACGAGGCACTGCAAAATGGAGGACCTTCCAGAGAAGTTTAGGGGCACGACCACATAAAAACTGAAAAGATAATATGATAGAAATATTAAATTATATTTAATTATAACATTTAAATATTTAAATATTAATTATAATATTTAAAAAATATTAAATATTTAAATATGTTTAAATATATTATATTACATAATATAACAAATATTAAATCCATGCTTCTGAGGCAGGTTCCCAATGGAGGACACTGGAGACAAATGGAGGACATGGCCCAATTACAAATCTCAAATAGAAGGATTAGATCCGTGCTTTTGAGTCAGGCTCCAAATGGAGGACACTGAAGAAAAATGGAGGACCTGACCCAATTACAAAGCTCAAAACACTCATAGAAATATTAGATCCATGCTTCTGAATCATGCTCCAAATGGAGGACATTGGAGGCAAATGGAGGACATGACCATGTTGCAAAGCTCAACAAAAATATTAAGTTCATGCTGCTTAGTCCGGCTCTAAATGGAGGACACTGGAGACAAATGGAGGACATGAAATAATTACAAAGCTCAAACAGTAGTATTAAATCCATGCTGTTGAGTCAGGCTCCAAATGGAGGACATTGGAGACAAATGGAGGACATGACCATATTACAAAGCTCAATAGAAATGTTAAATCCCTGCTTCTGAGTCAGGCTCCAAATGGAGGACACTGGAGACAAATGGAGGACCTGGCCCCATTACAAAACTCCAAACACTCACAGCATTAAAGGAGTATTAAAAAGAAGGATTAAATACCATGCTGCTTAGTCCTGCTAAGAAAGTGGAGGACCTTTCTTTTTTTTTGGGGGGGGGGGAGACACACACAATCCTCCCGGACAGGAGGCTGAGAATGGAGGACCAGGTCCTGGAAAAGGAGGAGGAGGGGAGCGAGGAAGGTTCAACCAAGTCAAACCAAACTCATTCATTCATTCATTCATCTAACCATTCATTGAATGAATGAATGAATGGTGCCTAGTTCCAATGAAGGAAGGAGGGCTTTTCCAGGGGTGGATCCTAGCAATCAAATCAAACCAAATGAAATATGAATAAACCCAGAATTTGCCCCTCCTTTTGTAGCCCCACCTTCCTCCCAATGGGGCGGGGAAAAGAGGGAGGAGGGGGGGTCCCAAGGGGGTCTATAAAGGCTGGGCTGCATCATCATCAGAATCAGAGAAGAATCAACCAAGGCTCAAGCAGAGTGAGCAGCAGTGGCTTTGGGTGTCCATCCATCAGTGCCAGGATTCGAACTCGCCTCCGGCAGAGGAGGAGAAGAAGATGCTGGCCCTGCTGCGTCTAGTGGCCGCCTTGGGCTGCCTGGTGGCCTGGGTGGGCTCCTCCTTGCTCCACCTCAACGCCCTCCAGTCCAACGCCATCAAGGGCTCCCCCCCTGCCAGCACCCCTCCACCCCTCCACCAGGTAGGTGTCCTCCTTTTCCCGGACGCGCCCAAAGTCCCTCCCCAAGCCTCCTGCCCAGGAGGAGTTGCAAAAGGGTCCTCCATTCTGAGCATAGGGTTTGATGTTCCTGTTGAAGGTTTTGACCCAGCTTTGTGTTTGGGTATGTCCTCCATTTTTTCCCTTCAGTGTCCTCCATTCTGACAAAGGGACACCAGGTTAACTTTTCTATGCGTTTTTTCCAGCTTTTATTTGGTCGTGTCCTCCGTTTTTCTCCCTTGTCCTCCATTTTCAGCAGGACCAAGGAAGAGGGATGTTTGTTTCTATGACTGTTCCCAGCATTTAGCTGGTTCTGTCCTCCATGTTCCCCTCCATTGTCCTCCATTCTGTCTAAGGAACATGGAAGTTAATATGTGTTCCCAGCTTTTATTTGGTCGTGTCCTCCATTTTTCTCCAGTGTCCTCCATTCTGAGCAGAACTGAGGAACAGGAATGTATATTTATTTCTATGAGAGTTGTCAGCCTTTCTTGTGTCTTGTCCTCCTTTTCCTTTCAATGTCCTCCATTCTAAACAGTTTTAAGGGAAATTTAAATTTAAACCTAAATTTAACATTTCTTTGAATGTTTCCAGCTTTTATTGGGTCCTGTCCTCCATTTTCCTTTAGTGTCCTCCATTGTGAGCAGGACTAAGGAACAACAAAAAAAAGGATATACATTTCATATTTCTGTGAATGTTTCCAACTTTTATTGGGTCCTGTCCTCCATTTTCCTTCAGTGCCCTCCATTTTGAGCAGGACTAGGAGGCATGAATTTAATATTTCGCTGAACGTTTCCAGCTTTTATTGGGTCATGCCCTCCATTTTCCTTCCATGTCCTCAATTCTGACCAGGAGGCCGGAGCAGCGTGGATTTAATATTTCTGAGCATGTTTCCAGCTTTTAGCTGGTCGTGTCCTCCATTTTACCTTCAGTGCCCTCCATTTGGTGCATGACAAGAAGCAAGAATTTAGTAGTTCTAGGAGTGTATTTACTTTTTTTTTTGGAGGGGTCACATCCTCCATTTTCCTTCCGTGTCCTCCATTTGGAGCAAGACCAAGAAGTAAGAATGTAATGTGCCTATGAATGTTGTGAGCTTTGTATGTGGTCAGGGCCCTCCTTTTCCCCATGGCCCACCTGCTTGGGGGTCTTCCCCACCAACTCCTCACTCATTTCTCTTTTTCTCTTGTGTCTTCCCTCTTTCTACAGCCTTTTGGGTGTTCGGAGGACGAAGACTGCGAGGCGGAGCAGTTCTGCCCCAACTCGGTCCGAGGGGGTGTCCACGGGGCCCCTGGATGCCTGGCCTGTCGACGTCGTCGCAAGCGGTGCCACCGTGATGCCATGTGCTGCCCGGGCAACTTTTGCCACAATGGTGAGTGGCCCTCAGAAACCGGCCTGGAATTTCCAGGCTGCGTCCGCATTACAGACTTAGTGCACTTCCATACCACTTTAACCACCACAGTAACTCCATGCTGTACTGGCCAGCTTTGGTGTACTGGTTTCGGAGTTGGATCCAGGGTGACCAGACGTTCTCCTTTTCCAGGGCATGTCCTGTACTGAAACCTTCTGTCCAGCAGGAATGTCAAAAGGTCCTCCATCACTCGGTCCAAACACACACTGCGGAAATAATCCAGTTTGAGACCGCTTCAGATGCCCTGGATTAGTGGTAGGGAATCCAAGGAATTGTAGTTTATTGTGGCACCAGAGCTCTCTTGATGGAGAAGATTAAATGTCTCACAGAACTACAGTCCCCAGAATTCCCTAGCATTGAGCCAGGGCAGTTAAAGCAGTCTCAAACTGGATTATTTCTGCTGTGTGTCTGGGACCGAAGAAGCATTAATTTATAATTTAATGAGTGTTTTGAGCTTTGTATTTGGTCAGGTCCTACATTTTGCAGTCCCTTGTCCTCCTTTGCGGTTAGGATTTGTTGGACTACAACTCTAGGGACTTGGCCATTGTGACCTTGTCACACTCTCTCAGAAAACCTCACAATAGGTTTGCCTTGTTGTGTCTTGCATGCCTTCAAGTCATTTTCGACTTAGGGTCCCCATAAGTTGGAAACAACTTGAAGGTATCCAACAGCAGCTCAATGCTATGAGATTCCGGGCTGCGTAGTTTAGAGAGCTATATATCCTTCTCTGTCAGAGAGCTGTAGTGCCAAAGGAAACTACAAATCCCAGGACACCATAAGATGGAGCCATGGCAGCTAAAGCAATATGAAACTGCATTATTCCTGCAGTGTGGCAGCAGCCTGAGTGTCTAACAACAGACACCAAAGGTGCCTGAGACAGCTGTAGATCTGATGATGAGGATTTTTGTCTATCTGCTGCTTCCTTTCAAAAAGGCTTGCTTGGGGTGTGTAGTATACAAAGTTCCCACCACTGCCATTGTTTTTGTGGGAGAAAGGCTTTATCCTATCTTCAGCGGTTATGTGAATGGGGTTTGTGTGGTGGTGATTGGGTTTAGTCCTAAACTTCATTGAACACCTTGGGAGACTTCTGTTTGAAAATGAATAGGGGCTTGCAGAGTCCTGTTTTTGTCAAGGAGACCGTGGCAAACTGCGTCTCCCTCTAGGAGGGAGCTCTTCCGTTTGTTTGTGCGCTTATTTCATTTTTATGCCGCTTTTTCTTCCAGGTGGCTCACAAGTTAAAAACATTTTTAAAACTTTGCAATAAAATTTAAAAAAACAATTAAAATATAAAATTAACATAAAAACATATGGATGTTAAAAATGTAACTAAAACACATACCCCATATAAAAGACACCCTCCAGAGTCAAGGCTATGCCAGATTGACCCCAACCGTGAGTGAAAGCATGCAATACCCAATGCCACTGCATTGCAGCTTCCATTGTTCTTATTGCCTGTGTAAACCAATGCTGCTGGGAGATACAGTCCAACCATATTGAGGGAGGGTTGATTCCCTCCCTTGCCTTAGTTTCACTACTGCATCTTTCAAGTATAGTTGTTATGAGCCCTCAAGGTAACTCTGACCTACAGTAATTCTCTTAGGATGTTCTGGACAAGATTTCTCCAGAGGTTTGCCATGGCCTTCCTGTAAGGCTGAGAGAGTGTGACTTACCCAGAGTCACCCATTGGGTTTCCGTGACTGAGCAGGGATTTGAACCTTGGTCTTCCAATTTCCCAGACCAAGCCTTAAACCAGTACACCTTGTTGGCTCTTGTTAAATCCAGTTGTGTGGCTTCAAGTAATTTCTGAATCACAGCAACTCTCCGGTGAATTCATCATGGGGTTTTCCTGGCATGATTTGTTCAGAGGAGTTTTGCCTTTGCCTTCCTCTGTGGCTGAGAGAGTGTGACTTGACTAAGGTCACCCAGCAGGTTTCTATGGCAGAGCAGGCTTCCAGAGTCATAATAGTTATACTCAAATCATTATACTATGCACGTGTTCTTCTAGTACTGCCAGTTAAATGGCAATGATTGTTCAGGATCAGGATCTTAACTAGAGGTCTTGCCCTGGTCTTTTTATCTGGAGAAATACCTTAAAGGTACCAGATCCCATCTGATCTTGGAAGCAAAGCAGGGTTGGTCCTGGTTAATACTTTGATGGGAGACCACCAATGGATGCCAGGTGCTGTAGGCTCTATTTCAGAGGAAATTTGCATATATGTAATGGTACATATACATACACTCTCTCATACATGCACAGGAGGAGGACTTGAACCAGGGACCTTCTTCCTGAAAGGCATATATGCTCTTCCTAGCCAGCTCTTGCTTTTTCCAGAAGTTGGTCCTGTGATGGAACAATGTCTCAAGTTTAGCTTTGGAAAGATGAATGTATGCAATCTGACTTTTGAGTCTTACTTCAGAATATCATTAGCATTTGCTATGTGTTCATGGAGGGTCTTTCCTTTAACAGGCTTTTGTGTACCATTGGAACATGATCACTTGCACCCTGGAGAGATGGAGGAAACCATCGTAGAGAACTTTGACCATGGTACTTCAGACTCCCACCTAAAAAAGACTACCTCTTCATCCTGGTTGCACCATCTGAAAGGTAAGACTATTGACACTGAGCGGCTATTTTAACAAGGAGCGCAGGAAAGAAAGATAAATGTGTCCCCATATTGAAAATCCTCAGACTTTTCTGAAACAAAAAGTTTCAGAGAAATATGAGGTGCTGATGAACTATTACTGATGGCTTTGGAGTTGGTAGCCTAAAACTATGTTGATCAGTGAAACCATAATGGCTTCTAGAGAATGGCATGAAGTTTCGGTGCTACAGAAACATGTTTGAAAATTGACAGCTGTGTGCCAGTTCCCATAAGCCTACTTAACCATACAATGGTCCCATAAACTAATGTTTTATCTTGAAATTCAGATTTGTTTGCTAGTCCTAGTATAGGTATTTCTGTCATTACCTAAGTTCCTGCATGTGGTCTTTCCTTGTAATGGCTGCATGGTGGTACACCTGCTAACAATTAAGTAGCAACATCTGATACGATGGTGTTTAGGGAAAGACATGATCCTTGCAACTGGAGAACATCCTTTGCTAAAGCAAAGCTTGTTTGACTTAATGCTTTGAAAACATTCTCATTGTAAGGGAAACCTGCCATTATATTGCAGACTTTCTCACTATATGGGAAACATGCCACAATTGCTTAATTGCTAAGGAACCAAAAATAGTTGATACACAAACCCAATGTCTCAAATAAATAATAATAATAATAATAATAATAATAATAATAATAATACCTGGCTCTCCCCATGGACCAAGGCAGGGAACAACAAATATCCATCAGTTACAACACAACTTGTTAAAATGTACATCAATTTAAAAGAAGAAACAAACAAGACATATATGTTTAAAATTCATCATTTCACATTTACGGTTTTAAAAATCATCTGGATTAGTCTTGAAATGGTTGTGAATTGCACCCATGGTTTTAGGAAAGGTGCCATCAAGGACTTCTGGGCTTTGCTGTCTTTCTGCATGTATTCAACAAGCACTCTAACATCCCCTGTGGCTTCACATAATGCTTAGTTGTGATGAAGAAACTGTGTTTTAGGGAAGCACTTGGAAAAACATTGCTTTATTTTACCAGCTGTCCAGACGTTGGACTGTAACTCCCAATGCTCTTCATTGTTTATACTTGTAGGGAGTCGAAGTTCAGTATAATCTGGAGGCTATATAATTATCACCCGCAGCTTCTTTTATGTTTTGGCATTGTTGCTTAAGAAAAATGAAACAGGAGGAGAATAAGTATGCAATTAACGTGTCTTTTTTCCTCAGGCCAAGAAGGTGCTGTGTGTCTCCGTTCCTCAGACTGTGCTGAAGGGCTGTGCTGTGCCCGGCACTTTTGGTCCAAGATCTGCAAACCTGTCCTTAAGGAAGGCCAGGTGTGCACAAAGCACCGCAAGAAAGGAGCCCACGGTTTGGAGATCTTTCAGCGATGCCACTGTGGGGATGGGTTGACTTGTCGTCTGCAGAAAGACCATACCATCAGCAACTCTTCCAGGCTACATACTTGCCAGAGACATTAGCAGCTGCTACTTCCCCTCCCTCCCAAGCCTGATGAACTTGAGAGACTTTTAGTAAGGGCTGGGACACTTTTCTATGGACAGTTACCTTTCAAGGACTGACAAATTTCAGAGTTTACACTAAAAGTACTCCAGCAATTTTACCTCTTCAAACCTGGAGCATGAGGCATGTTTCTTTAGGGAACTATTCTTCAAGTGACTAATTGCAGTAAATTACTGTGTCTGTAAATTCTTGGGTGTGGCACTTGTACATGACACGAGATTTTAATTTTTCCTGAAGTGCTGCATGGTCTCTTTGTCTATTGTGACATGTGTTGTACACACTGGTTTTTATTATATCTTTTCACAAATAAAATAAAATACCTTTTAAATATGTTTTGACACCTGGTGATGCCTTTGTTAGCTGGGAACTACTTGCAACTACTACACATGTTACTGTTGTACAGTAGTACCTGATCATTTGGGCATAAAGGGATTATTGGCTTTAGGAATTATATTTGTGAACTAGATAAGTTCTAACTAAACATAGTTTAGTTTGCATCCGTGGAAGTAGACTATACAGAAGCTCATGCTGCCAACTTCTTTTTTTTTTGTTAGTCTCAAAGGTGCTACAAGATCTCTCTACATACTGATTCTACAGACTAACATGGCTATATCTTTGAATTCTAACTAAGCATAATTGCTCTCTTTTGTGATAAAACATCAGATGTTTTAAAGGTTTCCTGGGCAGAGTACTACCTGAGTAAAGGACAGCTGGAAAATGTTATCTGCTTATCCCAAAATATTTGCAAATGGTGTTCAAACACACTCAATGGCTTAAAGTAAAACACCAGCTGGGCTGTTAAATTTGAGATCTTTATCTTTTGTGGGGAGCTCTGGAATGTGTGATGTATGCTGTCATGTACAGGGAGTCATGTGCAGTTTACAGTATTACTGGTGTCACCTTTGATGGATGAGCCTTCTCTGAAATCTTAATTATCAATGTAAAAATTGTTACAAGTGGTATGAAGGAAATCATATGCATTATCTTAACCCAGACTCTTGTCATATTTAAGAGTACAAAAATGGCATGAATTTTCTACAAATGTATCATTGACATCAACAGCTTGTCACCCTGCTTGATACAAGCTGTAAGACAGCTAAGAACAAAATAAGGTGCTACTGCAAAGTAGCTATAAACAGGATGTGTTTAACTGGATCTTAAACTTTTTGGGTTGGAAAATCCATTTGCAGAAACTTGTATTTTAAACACTATTTAAAATGAACCAAAGCTGCATGTGGATACCTTTAATGGTATCTTGCCATTTTTGGAAACAATTAAGAAAATATAGAAATATAGCTCTATATGAGGCGCCCGAATGTTTCAAGTTATCAGTGTTTTGCAATCAGAGAATGATCTTGGGTAGACTTTAAAATGACCCATGTAATTTTGTGATGTTCAGTGCTCATTTTCAGGTCCTTTCCAGCACAATTTCTGATACTTTACTTAATGCAGAAGCTATTCCCTTTGATGAATATTTTCAGCATTGATAAGAGTATGTTAAAATATAAGTGTGACTAAGTTGATTGTGTAAATTCAGCATCTTACAGTTTTGTCATTAGAGTAGTTTTAAGAAATGTCCTTTGTTGAGTGGAAAGTGTTTAAACACGGCTATTAACATTACTCTTCAGTTCCTATGCTGATGGATTTGATCACTCCTTTTCCCACCCCATGTGCTTCTTAAGCTTGATGACTTGACTGGAGTATGTGTTTTAGCAGAGTGTCTTGACACTTTTTAAAGGCGAAGACAGCTACTGGGTTTTCTCTGTGTTTGGGCTATTATCAATTGAGTCCCCTCCCCAGCATCCTACTGTTGCTTTATCTTGCAGAATTCTCCTGTGAATCCAGTTTCATCTCAAGAAGCTTCCGTCAATGGCTCGAGGGTCTTGGTAGCACACACATTTGTCAGGATGGTATCAAAGCACAGGAAATGTGATAGCTATGACACTCTGCCTTGTGGTGCAAGCAGAGGAAGGATTCACCCCCTCCCCCTTTTGCAGGCCTTTATCTGTCCCAAGAAGATATTGCTCCCCTCCCAGTGATGATCTGTGGCTGGAATGTCAGGAAGACACAACAGAGGAGAGGAAACAGGAAACCACTTGCTGTATGTAGAATGAAGAAAACGGAGATCATTTGGAAGGAGGTGACTGGCAGCTCCTTAGAGGGAGGAAAAACTACTAACCATCCTTTTCTAACCACATCCTCTCCTTCCCTCCCTTCCTGCCACTAGTTAAAGCTTCCGATCAGATTCACCTGGGCATCAGGATAAGATATAACTTCTATTGTGGAAAAATAGTTGGATATATTGATTATAATAGAGTTGGATATATTGATTATAATAGAGAAGGAAAACCATAGAAGGGGAAACAAACTGAATGATCGTGCAGGCAAAAATATTCAAATACATCCATCAAGATGACTATTTGCAAAAGAGGACCATTTGCTGTGCTTTTTAAAAAAATAGCGGTACAGCAAAGGGCATTTCAGCAGGTGTAACTTATCATACCACTTTCATGTGGTGAAATTCCTTCTTTTCCTCTAGGGTTAAAGGTACAGAATTATGTTTGGGCCTGCTACTCCATCCAGTGTAAAGGCTACACCTGCTTAAATTATCTCTTCCACAAAATTTTTCTTCTTTAGTGGCAGCCCTCATATCTATGCATATGTTTAATATGAGCTACTGAAAAAAAATCTTATTTCATGTTTGTTAGGATGAAATCCTCACTCCATTACTTACAGAATAATCTCTCACTAAGATAGCAACTAAAGAAGAGTCCACTAGAGAAATTCTGCCTTTTTCTCTGTCAGAATGAAAATTTTTTTGGAAGTATTCTGATCCTAAGCACATTTATTAATGAATGAATCCCAATGAGTCCAATGAGACTTTAGGTTTGCATATTGTCTTATGGAAAATTACTCATGCCTAGAAAAAGCAATGGATGTCATCTTCATACAACTGGACTGTTCATTTCAACTGAACACTAGTATACCTCAGTTAATGTAATAGATGTGTTCCTGGGCATAACTTCTTTAACAGCAAAATTAATATCAGCAGAAACAACATGGAAAGAGCAGGGACAGGGTCCCTAACTGCAAAAAAGCAAAACAGTTCAACATGATTCAGCAAACTTTTTATCGTACAAAACACTAACAATATGCACATGTGAAAACAAACAAAATATTTGTTTTGAACCTTCTAGTGACCATCAGAAAAATTCTTCCAAAAGGTCCTCTCCTCTCCTCTCCCCTCCCTTTCTTTCTTTCTTTTCCCTCCCCAGCCTCTGGTTTTCGTATAATTTGCATTCTGGTAGCTGGATTTATTTTTAGATGTTCTTTAATATGGTATGGATAACTGCTGAGGCTGGCATATCTGTTCTTCCCTTTTCTCTCTGTTTTGCTGTTCAGACATGCTCAGTAAGGGATTCTCAAGGCAGATGCCATTTACCTTGTCTGTTGTAGGTAGCTTTGGCACAAAAAGTCAGCTAGAATAGAATCCTGCTGTTTTCGACTTTAAGTTTTATTGCATTGTTTACAGCTAACATGTTGCTGTAACCTGACATTGAAGGTCTGTGTTTCTCCAGCTCTCCTTAACCATCCTCTTACTGTTGATGCTGCTAAAAATGTCTAGCTAGACAGAGGATAGGGAGGTGCTGTGTTGGTATAAAAAGACTTGTTATCTGAGATACTTCATTTAAACTAGGGTTGGGGAAGATGTGACCTACTAAGTATTGTTGAATTAATACTCTTTTCCTTGGCTGTAAGTCATCTTAGCTGGGGCTGAGGGGAGCTGCAGTCTAACAACAACTCAAAGGCCACAAGTTGCCCACGCTAGACTTAACTACTGGTAAGCCTTTGATATTATATGCATCACATGAGTATATAGCGTACTGGTGAAATGTTCTGGCAAAACAAAGATGGGACAATTGGGTTTGAAACCACTGTTATCTTTATTTCTGTAAACTAGTTTATCATCATCTGCCTCCCTCTGTTTTCTAATGCCACCCGCCTGTATGAGCTATGCTTGTTATGCAAACCATATTAGAACATTGATGTGGCTTATCTTCCAGCTGTGGCATCTTTTTGAAGGCAGTTATAATTTTTTTATAGGGACACCCTGCAGAAGAACTCTGCAGGCTTAAAGCAGTACATACAATGTTGCTACATTTCCTTAGCATCCCATTTCAAACTGCAGTTTATACCTTGACATTTCCCTTTAACATGTAACAAAAGTTGCTAGTAAAATCAGTAGTCAGTATGGCCTGGTTTATTGATGCTCACTATGGCCGGGCTTATTGATGCTCAGAATTATAGCCTTTCAGTTTATTTCTCTAAATAATAATAATAATAATAATTTTATTTATATACCGCCTTTGTAAAGGATCAAGCATCATCCCTGTTTTTGTGCCATACAATAATAATTTCAAATTATTATTTCCACTGCCCTGTACAATCAATGCCTGTTGGTTTACCCTCTTTTAATTTCAGGGGCACAATTTTGCACATTTATACTAGTCAGTGCATTGGATCCAGATTTTAAAAGAACTCTCCAGCTTTCAGAAAATGGAACTTTGGGGATGAGCTGGTGTGCATGTGTGTTAAGCACCATCAGACTACAAATCCCAGAACTACATAGGATGGAGTCATGGCAGTTACAGTAGAGATTATCAAATGGAGGATAAGGACAGGAGCAAAGCAGATTGCACATCAATCTTTCCCCCGATTGCATGAATGAGATGGGATAAAGATGGGAACAATCCACTTTCCTCCCATCCTTATCCTCTGTCTGATAATCAATAATAATGACAGTAGACGGATAGAACTGCATAGCTCAGATACAGTCTGAGAGAAATGGATCCAAGTGGGCAGTTTAATACTACGGAGACAAAAATCACTTAAAATTTAGCCAACAAGGATGAAGCTAAAAAAATAACAAAAGGTAAACATGCAGATAAATATCCTCTGAAAATATAAGGGAGTGGAATCCAAGGCTCCATCTGCACAGCAGAAATAATTCAATTTGACATTGATTTAAATGTCATGGCTCAGTGTTACGGATTCCTGGGGTTTGCAGTTTGTTGTGGCACCAGAGTACTCTGATGTGACAGTTAAATGTCTCACAAAACTACAAATCCCAGCATTCCATAGCATAGAGCCATGACAGTTAAAGTGGCATCAAACTGTATTATTTTTTGCAATGCAGATGCAGCCTAGAATGCCATTCCCTTATATTCTCAGTATAGAGAATATTTATCTGCATGTTTACCTCTGCTTATTTTTTTTAGCTTCATCCTTGTTGGTTAAATTTTAAGTGATTTCCCCCTTTGTAGTATTAAACTGCCCTCTTGATTTTCTCCTGCAGCCTGCCATGAAACATGAATCTTGTAGCTAGAGTGGTGTTGATCCTATCTCTATCCCCCCCACCCCCAGCCTTTGAACTCTGCAAAAGAAAGAAATAACAAATGGAGGAAAGTGGGAAGCAAGACACCTTTGGGATTGCAAACTGAAGCCCCTAATCTGATGGGACCATGTTCTAGTTTCTGGCTTCATAGCTTCCTCAGAACAAGCAATCAGGTTAAGGACATTTTTAAGAAATGAACAATGTAAGCTATAGTTTGACCCTGAGAGAGATTTAGATTTTTTTATTTTTAAATGCACATCCCAATTTTTTTACAAGTAACTCACACCAAAAGGTGACAGCTTGAAGGGGTTTAGGAGACTAATCAGTTTAAAAGCAAGCAATCCCACTGGATTTGGAAAGCGATTAGAAACCACCAAGGGCATAAATAAGGAAGAACTGACATGATCAAAACACTGTGGTAAGGAAGCAGATAATTCTGGGAGCAGAATTCTGAACAGAAACTGAAGTGACGAGAGGAGAAGTGGAACAACTAGAGAACAAAACTTTACTGTAATCCAAGCCAGAAACTATCAAAGCCTAAACCAGCATCTTTAGCAGGTGATTCTTGTACCTTGTTGGGTTGCCTATGTTTTTGTGTATGCTTCAAAGATTCCTTCCCGCCCACATTGGCTCTCTGCCTCACCCTGCAGCTTCAACTGCCTGAGATCAGAAATTCCCTCCTTTTATCTTCCCACCTTGCATGCCTGCTGCAGAGGCACCTGAAGCCTTTAGTTGTTTCCCACATTACTGTTTTGGGGACTGCATTAGATGTATTTTTATACATGGTTATTGTGGTATGCCTCCAAGTCATTTCCGACTTATGGAGCCCCTAAGGGGAATCTGTCATGGGGTTTTCTGGCAAGATTGGCTCATAAGAAGTTTGACATTGCTTTCCTCTGCAGCTGAGAGAGTGTGAGTTGCTCAAAGACACCATGGCTGCTCAGGGATTTGAATTCTGGGCCAACACTCAAAGCACTACACATCACTGATCTACACAGAAGGTGATGCAAATATGCATCCACTATATAGCTGAGATGGACCTAATTGTTTTGTCCATTTTACCTCTGGTGGAGTGGTAGCTCTCCATGTCCAACTGCAAAAAATCCCACTTCCAAGAGAACTCATAAAACACTCTATACCAGGGATGGAACTTGTTTGGATTTCCAGATGTTGGGCTTGAACTCCCTTCCTCCTGAGAAGGTGAAGAATGATGGGAGTTGCACTTCAAGACCACCTGGAAGACGGTATCAGTCCCACCCTTGGCACAGAGTGTATCCTTTTTCAAAGCCAGATACATATGTGTAGTTAGAAGAGGTGCTGCTTCTGCATGAGAGCAGTCACTTGAGGTCTCGATCCAACACTTGAACACCAAAAACATGTTGACAAATATATTTTAGGTAGCTCCTGCATTTTAAGGAGAAAACTTCAAGTCAACATAATTACTTCTGCTCTTGGCTCCTATGCCATGTTTTAGGATCTCCATGAGGTTAAGTTGAGGTGGCTGCCTCAAGACGTTGGCATGCCTCAAGCTGTTGGCATGTGTGTGTGTGTGGCAGCAGCAGCAGCAACCTTTTCCACAGATGTTTCCCACTGAGCTCTTCCCAGCATGGATGGCATCATAGATAATTCCTCCATGAGTGTGTGTGCATGCAAATTTTCTTGTATATAAGCCGAATAGAACAAAAAGTCTTGTGGAACCTTTAAGACTAACAGGTTTTATTAGGGATAAGCTTCTGTGGAGAACCAGCATGGTGTAGTGGGGCTTTAGCATATAAATTCCGAGGCTTCTCTACTTAAAATACTACAGCTTTATGTGTCCTTTCTTATTCATAATGTAACCAAATCATTTCGATCACACTTTCATGTTGCTTGGCCACACACATTACAAATTCACATAGGAGCAGTACAGACCGCCCAAAAGGGGCGGTCTGTACTCACCCCAAGAAGCGGCAAGATGGGTCATGGAGGAGGCCCCATTTCACCGCTTCTGCAGGCCGCGGAGAAGCGGTGAACTGCCGCTTCCCCACAGCCTGCAAGCGGGGTACAGCAGGCACCCTGGGCGCCCACTACACCCCGCTTTCCCCAGCGCTGCCAAGGGAAGAAAGGGGCTGCGGCGGTGGCCCCTTTTCCCTCGGGGTCCTTGGCGCGGCCATTTAAAGGTGCCCTCCCACAGTGCCATTATGTCAGGCATGTGCAATGTTATGTAATCGCTGCGTGCGCCATGATGTTTTTATGGCATGCCTGTATGGATGCTGCCATTTTTAAATGGCAGCATCCATACGTGTTAGGGTTAGGGAGGGTGTGAATGCTGCACCCTCCCTAACTCTAATCATGCTGTACAGATGGCCCTTTGGGGCCTTCTGTATCAGGCCATAGTTTTCTTGAGAGTCACCATGGGGCAGCGGTTTGAATGTTGGACTAGGATTCAGGGGACCAGGGTTAATTTCCCCATTTGGCTGGGTGGGTGGCTTTGGGTAAGTCATATTCTCTCAGCCTCAGACAAATCCCTTCCAGGCAAACTTGCCAAGAAAACCCCGTGATAAATTTCCCTTACGGTTGCCATAAGTCAAAAATGGCCTGAAGGTGCATAACAATAACAACAAAGCTTCCATGACTGCAGTACATGAACGGTCATGCCAAATAAAACTTGTTGGGATTTTGTTGTCGCTGCGGTTGCTTGTTTGTTTACTCTAAAAAGTTAATGAAGCTACCACCCCATGGAAATAAACCAGTATGATGCCTTTAAGTAAATACAGGTGACCCTCCATATCCACAAATTCAACCATTCATGGCTTTAACACACACACACACACACACACACATATATATTCTGAAAAGCAAATCTTGATTTTGCCATGTTATATAAGGCACATAATTTTACTATCCCATTGTATATAATGGGACTTGTGTATCCACACATTTTGGTGTATGTGTCCTGGAACAAAGCCTCAGTGGATACCAAGGTCCCACAGTACTTATCCTGACCTTGCCTCACCTGTTGTTTTAAGGGCCCTTATCTTTAGCCCTGTGGAAAGAAACCAGGCAAGCAGCATTATGTTTGCTCTAACTATTGGTCACATATAAAATATTCTTTTAAAGTCAATTCTGTGCTTATTCCAGCTGGGCAGTGTGATTTCGGGTGAAGGCACTTTGTGTTAATGTTTGCTACTTTGTCTCAGGCAGCAGAAAGTTTTGGGTCTGTTTGTCCTCAAGTATTCTATAGTTGTACTGTGAAGAGAATGACCTTAACAGCGACGTAATCTGATCAAGAAATTGTTTCTTGAAAACTGCTGTGTTTCTTCAAGATGCTCATGATGGATGATGTGGCTACAGTCAGATTACAATGTACTGTTCTGGTACATCTCACCACAGAAAGGATACTGTAGTAGAAAGATGCAGAAAAGGGCAAACAATATGATCAAGGAACAGGAGCACCTTCTTGACATGACAAGATTAAAGCATAAGGACCTTACTAGTTTAAAATAACGATGGTAGAAAGGCTCTCCTGACAGTGGTTTATAAAATTTTGGAGATACTATATGGACGGAACATTTGCTCTACTTTTTCAATCAATCAAGTTTATTTGACAGCCAGATACAGGTTGTAGCCAAAGAAAAAGGGAAAAGGGGGAAGAAAATATCACAGCCACATGCATTGAACATTTATAACAGTGAGAGAACAAATATCCTTATGCCAACTAGTTGTCCTCAAAAGTCTGCCTACGGTGTCAGGCAGCTTTCTCAGCAGATCTAGGGATATTAAACATCACAGACTTAACTGTGCTAGACACCAAATATTTCAAAATTATCCATATTGCTCCAGGTCTAGCTTTGCTTAAAGTATTTTTCCCTTGGTGCTTTCTATAATGGGCAATGTAGCATCTAACAGCCAGCATCCTATTAGTGACACACAGGAATGCAAGTCCAATGCATGCCTGAATATGCCTGTTTTTCTTTTTGGTCATTGGCAAGGTCAGTATTCTCTTTCTCCATCCACAATACCCAAAGACTCACCATTTCACTGTCACACTCCATGGCCATTCCTGGCCATTCAATGGTGGCTGAAGCAGCTGGCTCTGTCCATTTCATTCATCAAGAACTGATGGGGTGGTGAGAGGAGAACTATAACATAGTTCTACCCGTATATCTTTTATGCTATGCTTGATGATGTAGGATTTTGGCTAATGTATTGTATCCTCAACCAGATGGTTGCCAAAATACACAAATGCACTTCTTTGGGAATTTTCTTACATTTCCCTTCCAGGAATTTTTCCATCCTATCTTCTGACATCGGCTAGCAATACATCCAGGGTTGACAACAGGTAAGTTCTTCATACAGCACACAGTTAATTTAGATAATTTGTTGATGCTACATGTGGTGACAACCATAAGATTATAAGTCCTTGATGGGTAAATTAGACAACTGCATGGAGGAAGACTGGAATAAATGGAACCACTGTATTCTGAGAAAATGGGATATTCATACAACCTCCATATCTGTTGAAGGAATGAGTGGAAAGCTTGTGGAACCACATGAGCTAGTTCTGCCTGTAGTGGAAAAACATGCCTATTTCATTTGCATGGAAGATTGGTCCCCATGCAGAGGACTACAGAGGCCCTTTCCCATGTTAACCAAATACACAATTAGATGGCTTTCCACTGTGGTTGGAAATGGTTAGGGCTAAGGCTAAAAGCTAAATGTGTTGCGATGTTGGGATTCAAATGAGGTCACTCTCCCCAATAAAGAGTTTTGATTCCCAGACTGAAATTTCCTTTCCTTTCCCATTTTTAGCATCATAGTCAAGCATAGTTTAGGCATCTAAAGAAAAGGATGCCGTAGAACACTGCAAAATCCCAATGCTAACACTTACTAAAATATTGTAAGGATTACACAAGGAAGCCCTTCTATGCATGCACAGTTTGTATGTTGCAAGATTCACCTTTGGTGTGATGACAGCTGTGTGTGAAAAGTCTTAACCTTGACATATATGCTGACACCATAAAGGCATTCAGTATGTCATCAAAGAAAAGCAAATGTAGTAGTCTTGAATTTTGAAAGCAACATATCTGAAACAATCTGATACAATTTGAAATCTGAAACAAGTTGAAATGCAGTTTCTCAGCAAGTTTGCAGAGAAATCACAACACATTAGACTTTATTACCAATTCAGTTCACAATTCAGTAACTTGTACAATATACACTTCATTCCTATTCACTGTTATTTAGCTTGCACAACTATTCTGCATGTGGAAAATATTGTATTTTAAATGGATTTGTCTTTTTAGGAAGCTTCACAACATAGGAGTTTATCATACGATGGAATTTGGGGGTATACTCCATAGGCAATCTGAACGCAATCATGGGGTTTCACATTATTACGTATGTGTGTATCTCACGCAATTTCGGGCAAAAGGGAAGTCATTCTGAACGCAATCATGTAATTGTGTATGAGAGTATCTCACGCAATTTGGGGCAATGGCGGGTCATTTTCGGTAAGTGGGAAGTCATTCTGAATGCATTCCAGACGCAACCAGGTTTCACGTAAATTTGCTAAACTAGCGCATTTACGTGAATTCGAATTGGCTGTATTTGAAATTGGGAAAAATTCCTCCCATGTGATAAACTCCATACTTTCTAATTAATATGGATAAACTGAGGTTACTTTTGTCATTACCTAGGAAAACATTTTCCTACCAAAAAAACCTTCTGTAATAACTAATGCCCAAATCCTTCTGCCTCCCTCCACCTTTTTATATCTGCCCACAGTGAAATTGTCTCACTACTCCAAGATGATCATTGGATCCTCTCCTGGGACTCTGTTGACAGAATGTGAACTTTCAACATTTGCCACTGTATACTATTTAGAAGAAGGTGATAGTAGGAAAGGCATATCCGCTTCATGGGTCATGGGGATCTAGGGCTGCATCTACACTGCAGAATTATTGCAGTTTGATACTTTTTGGAATTCTGGGATTTGTAATTTTGTGAAATATTTAGCCTTCACTGTCAGAGAGGTCTGGTGTCACAATAAGCTACAAGTCAAAGATTCCATAGGATGGAACTGTGACAGTTAAAGCAGTGTCACACTGTATTAACTCTGCAGTGTGGCAGCAGGCTGGGAAACAAATGGATGGCATTTGTTGGTCAGAGTTGGGAAATGTTACTAAATTGGACTTCAGCTCTGTGCTACCATGGCCACTTTAGCTGTATATTCTGGGAGTTGTAGTCCAACAAGTAAATTTTCTAAGTTCTGATGTGAGTCACAGGACTGAATTGTCATAGTTAGTCCCAAATAGGGTAGATCAATCGATTCAGTTGTTGAATATTGTGCCAAGATATTGGTAAATCACAAAGCACTATTATAGCAGAGTGTGATATTGTCTATTGATTCAATGGAGATACACTAATTAGGACTAACAGTAAGATTCAGATCACAAACACATTTCCAATTTGAACCACCAAGGCCTTGGTTATGTTTGACAGCATCTCTGCAGTGAATGGTATTGTTCTGAAATTCATATGCATTTGTATACCGGTACTTTAATTCTTATTGAATTTAATATAGGAGAAAAATATTGATAGAAATGTTGTCAGGACTTAAAATTAAAATTAAAAATAATACTAAGTGTAGGCATGTACACTGCTTTGATGGCAAGTCAGTTGTGTATACCATTAGAAAAATGTCTGAGGCTACCCCTGATTCTGGGTGTGTGCTTCCTTTCTGATCATTAAACAACAGCTAATAGGTATCTTTCCCTACTTTAAAGATAGTTTACCTTAAGTGTTCTAGAGGGGCTTTTGTGTGAGGGTGTGGTACCTTTTTAACATTTATTTTCATACAGCTAGTTGTTCTTAAAAGAGTACTTTGATAAAATAAAGACAAAACATCAAAGCAACCCATAATAATAGTGTTTTGTATTTATATTGTACCATTAACCATACAATCTCAAAAGTGTTCTATGAGTCTTAAATAACAAATAAAATTAGCTTCAAAATATAATTTCCCTAAGATCACAGGCAATCTGAGGTCACTTGCTTTAATTTTTTTATACACTTTCTCTGGAGTAAATGGTTTATTAATTTCTGCTAAGCAATGAAATTAACTTCTAGAGAAATTTCAGTATAACGATTCTCCATCAGTCCAGAACCATGTCTGTGATATTGTGTACTTTTACATGAGAATAAGACCCATTCAACATAATGGGAGTTAATTCTGCTGATTACAATGGGCATAAGTCATTTCCAAATCATTAGAATTTCCTCTAATGGAACTAGCTTTCAAGCATTAATTGATTTAAGTTGGAAAGACAATGTATAAATCATACCATGGGTGTCAAGGTATTTGACTGCATGTAAACCACAGCTAAGTCACTGCTTATTTTTTTACAGCTCACTGTGTGACCTTGGGCAAGTCACACTCTCTCAGCCTCATTGGGAGGCTAAGGCAGCCCTCCTCTCAACAAATCTTACCAAGAAAACCCCATGATAAGTTCATCTTAGCATAGCTATAAGTCAGAAATGACTTAAGAACAGCAACAGCAACCTGGAAATAAACTCAATTAAATTCATCAGGACTTTGCTTTGTCCTAAAGTTGGGAATTTAATGCATTATGCATTTAAAGCTGCAGTCATCAGATTTCCTGGGCCATGTGGTTAACTTCCATCAAGTTGACTTTGGACTCTTTCAAACGGGAGGAATTTCTCCCAAATCCAAATGGAGCCCATTCGGATTCACGTAAATTCGCTAGTTTAGCGAATTTACGTGAATCCCCATTGCGTTCGGAAGGCGTTCGGAATGTCTTCCTAGTACCCGGAAATAACCCCTCCTTGCCCGAAATTGCGTGAGAACCTTTAATGCGCAATAACGCAAAACCCATGATTGCATTCGGAGTGGCTTCCCTTTTGCCCGAAATTGCGTGAGAACCTTTAATGCGCAATAACGTGAAACCCCAGGATTGCATTTGGATTGCCCTTGCATTATACTTCCAATTTCCCACATCTGAAAGAGTCCTTTGAATTATTGAATGAGAGACCTACAAGTCACTTTATCACCAGCAGTCCTGCTCAGTTGTTGATTGAGGCTATCCATCTGTAATGTGGTCTTTGTCTTTTCCTACTGTGTTCTACTTTTCTGAGCATGGTTCCCCCCCCCCCCCCCCGAGTGAATCATGTTTTCTCATGATATGTTCAAAGTATGACAGTCTTAGTTTAGTAATCCTGGCATTTAGGGAGAGTTTAGGCTTGATCTTTATTTTCTGCTTCCATTATGTAGTCTGACTGGGGCTATGGCGTGCGGTTGCTGTGGCCCTGATCTGGTGCTCAAAGGGGCGGTGGGAAGCTGTTTGGGACAGTCTGTTTGACACCTAAATTATAACAATTTAAAACAAATTTAAAAATAAAAGTATACATACCCCATTAAAAGGCCCTTGTGTCACAATAACTGAAGAGTTAAAGACTTGCTAAACAGAAATATCTTTGTCTGCCTGCAGAAGGACAGAGAGCAAACACAGGGCCAAACAAGCATCTCATGGAAGGGAATTCCACAACCTGGGAGCAGACAACAAGAAAGCTGCCTCCTTTATCCTCACCGACTGCAATAATACTGTCCATATGTACATATGCATGATCTCAAGGACCCTTGCCATGAAGTAAATGTACATAGAATTACAGCCTTAAATTAGTAGTGGGATGGATGTCCTTCAGGCATGGAGCTTCATTAAATGGGCATTTACTGGGAAGCAATTCTTCCCTGTGTTAAGCATGGTAGCTGTGCCTGTGGTTGCCACCTAAATGAGGTTAGAATTGCCCATAATGTTCAGTTATGATTTTCCTTCTAACCCAACGTGGAATTCAGAGACATAGCTGTGCACAGAATTCAGAGACTCGGTAATGCATCTGAGGTGGTAGACCAAACATACAAAAGCTTATGCTATACCTTCTTTCTCATTGTTAGTCTCAACCTAGAGTTCAATGGCAAAATTTGTGTCCTTAATAGCGTCTTGTTCAAAGAAACATGGTAACAGAAACCAGGTTAAATCTCTTTCAAGGTTTCTTTTTGGACCACCCTGGGTGAGCGATATGTATATATATTTTTTTAAAAAGTGACATTTTATGAAAGAAAAAAAGCAAGTGAATTTATTTATAGAGAGGAGGATAATAGTGATTAAACAACGGAAAAGAACAAGGCAAGCCACCTGCTTAAGCTGTTTTCTTAGCTCTTCTAATTTGGCTACAGGCAGTGTAACTGAATCTTGATCCCATTTGAGGGGAGAGAAGGTATACAGGTAGCTTAATATCTAATTATTAAATTTTCAATGGAAACCCATAGTTATAAAGGGGGAGCACAAATATTGTTTGTTAAATCCAACCTATGTCTTGAATAAAGACATTACTTCATTGGATAATTCAAAATACGTGTGTGTGTGTGTGTGTGTGTGGGCATAGCACTTGATTTCTTGCCCTAATTGAAGGTTTCTTAAAATACTATTGTGTTGGAGAAGTATCAAGAGAAACACCTGCACTACATGCTGTTGCTCTTTGGATGCGGGAGAAAGAAGAAGACCCTCCAAGATGCTTTGTACAATAAACACAACAACAACAACAACCAAGCAAACACTTTTCTAGCACAGATTAAGAGAGAAACAATACAGTTATATGAACATAAGAAAAGCCATGCCGGACCAGAGTCTATCTAGCCGAGCACACTGTTTCCCATAGTACCTTACGACCTGCCTATGAGAAGTATACAAATAGAAAATGTGTCCAATAGCACCTTCCTAGTAAATGGTACAGTCGGCTTCCTGTATTCAAGGTGATTCTGCATCCATGGATTCAACAAACCATGCCTTGAAACTATATATTTTTCCCCTTTAAAAAGCAAACTTTTGCATTGTTTACCATTTTTCTATAAAAATATACACACCACATTCTACTATTTTACATTTGAAATTTCCTTTTGTCTTAAAGCTTTAAACCAGATAATCCTTCCTCTGACTCTCTTGTGTGGTTCACCCATTCTTCCCACAAACCTATTTTGTGACTTATTATTCTTTTAATACTTATGATATATATAATCATATGTCTATATACCCTGATTCCCTGAAAATAAGACCTAGTAGAGGTTTTGCTGAATTGCTAAATATAAGGCTTCCCCTGAAAAAGTTTTTGTATGTAAATATATATACAGTATATACTGTAATAAATGTTCTTTCTTGTTGTTGTTGTTCAACAATCAATGTGAATTCTTCTTCATGGAAAAATAAGACATCCCCTGAAAAATAAGACCTAGCACATCTTTGGGAGCAAAAATTAATATAAGACACTGTCTTATTTTTGGGGAAACACGGGGTAGTATTCAGAGAGCTTTACTCATATAATACATGACATCTCTACTTCTTAATTACTTTTGGGGCAGTACAGACGGCCCAAAAAGGGCAGTCTGGCGCCACATCTTTTTGCTGCGGAACTTCACCGCAGCAGCTAGATGCAGCGGTAAAACTGCAGGGTAAAAAAGGAGCGGGGAAACCCCACTCCTTTTTAGTGCTGCAATTGCGGCACAATTAACAAAAAAGGCGCCATATTGAAACCCGACCAATGCACCACCAGCTCCCAAGGCAGCTGGAGTGCTCATGTCATTACCACATGACATAGCTTCAAGCAAGGAAGAAGCAGGAAAAAGCTGCTTCTTTTTGAAATGGCTTTTCTCTGCATAAGGGCACTTTTCTTCTGGCTTCAAGGCATGTGTCATCTAAATGCCACACCTTCAAGCCAATCTGAAAGCTCCTTTTTTCACGTGTCTGTTTAGCCCCATAGGGCTGATATAGGGCCGTCTGTGCAGCGTGAATAGGGCGTCTGTGCAGCGTGAATAGGGTTAGAGAGGGCGTAGCATCTACACCCTCCCTAACCCTTGTGTGTTTGGATGCTGCCATTTTAAAATGGCGGTGTCTATTCGGGCGCACCATGATGGTGTCATGGTGCGCGCAGCTTTTAGATAACACTGCAAGTGCCTGACATCATCATGCCACAGGAGGACGCCAATGGCACCCTTTCCGTGGCACTAAAAGGAGTTCGGAAACTGAGCTCCTTTTTTGGCACAGGTCATTGGCGCGGCCTTTACACAGTCAAGGACCCTGAGGGGAAAGAGGCTGTGGCGGCGGCCCCTTTCACCCCTCACCAGCGCCGGGGAAAGTGAGGTGTAGCAGGCGCCCAGGGCGCCTTATGAACCCCGCTTTCAGGCTGTGGAGAAGAGACAGTTTGCCGCTTCTCCACGGCCTGCAGAAGTGCCAGGATGGGGCCTCTGAGGCTGCCAGTGAGGCAGCCCTGGCCCCATCCCGGTGCTTCTTTGGGCGAGTTCAGACTGCCACTTTTGGGCAATCTGTACTGCCTCATAGTTACCTATACATTCTTTTCATCTATTTTTTCCAAAGTTCAGTAATCGGGAGCCACTCTTCCTCAATTACCTCCATATTTTTCTGAAGGAGTGCCATTTTAATATACCACTGAATGTAATGGGACCTGATCATCCTTGGATTTTGGTATTTGCGGGGCATGAGCCAGTACAGGAATCAAATGCCAGTGGATAACAAAGGCCCACTGCATAAGGAGGTATACTGTTACCTCTGCTATAGGATGTAAGATGTAGCCATCATAATGGGTAGCTACTAGTAGTTTTATACTCCAGAAATATGCCAATCTCCTTTTAAAGACATCACTACATTTCACAGAATTGAATTCCACAGTTTAACAATGTGCTCTGTAAAGGTGTTCTGTGCTATTCGGTTTCTGGCAATGACCCCATTTGCTCTGCCCCACCCATATACTTTTCTATCATGCCTCTGCTTTTCTCACTTTTTTAAAAAGATGAACAGCTCCTGGCATGGTAACCTTTCCTCATAGAGGAATATATCCACCCCTTGAACATTTGATTGCCTCTTTTCCAATCCCGTTGGAATCCCGCCTCGATCTATGGGGAGAGGTGGGAAATATTAATATTAATAATAATAATAATAATAATAATAATATTTTCTCTACAAACTCCTGTATACAAAATTCCAAATGAGGCCTCAGCACAGATTTGTATAAGAAGTATAATATTGGCAGTTTTACTTACAAAATTCTCTTCTAATTATCCCCAGTATGAGAATTTGTCTTTCTCTGAAAAGTGGTCTGTGACTATATTGAACATACACATGTAAATATGTTCACTATTGTGAACATATATCAATATATTGTGAACATATATTAACATGTTCACTATTGTGAACATATATTAATATGGTACATCTATAATAGTAGATAGTATATCCATTATTGTGGATATTGTATACATTAAGTGAATGTGTAGTGGTGAGATTGCAAATGTGTCTGGTGTCACATATTTTAATAGAAAACAAAGTAATTATCTCTCCATTTATTAAGTCAAGTACTTAGCAAGAAATATTATTTCTACTCAGATTTGGCCATACATGTCCACTGTCTATCTAGACTAGGCTTCACCAAACTGGTGCCCTCCCAATATGATAAAATACAAGCCCCTTAATGGAGGAATACCTACAAATGTTGGACCACTGTTCCTATTATGGTAATTGCAATCCAACAACTGTAGCTACTTTGCATCCCTTAGATCCCACCTCAGGAGAAAGGTACACTACAACTGCAATAAGCAAACAAACAACTTTATTAGTTATGCATTAATCCAGTGCATTGAGGGCATCAGACTGGGAATATCTGGTCTAGCATATAGGATGAGAAGTGGAAGTGCAGAAGGAGAAATATGAATAGAGACTTGTATTTTAAAATTAATGTTCTGAGTTGCAAAACTTATTAGATATCCCTTATCTAGGATCTGAAATATGAAATACTCCAAAATTATCTACATGGGTGGCTGAGATAGTGACAGCTTTGCTTTCTCATGATTCAATGTATACAAACTTTGTTTCATGCACAAAAATATAAAAATATTGTGTATAAAAGTACCTTCAAGCTATGTGCATAAGGTATAGATGAAACATAAATGAATGCCATGTTTAGATTTGGGTCCCATCTCCATGATATTTCATTATGTATATGCAAATATTCCAAAATAAAAAAACAAAAAACAAAATTCAAAACATTCCTGGTCCCAAGTATTTCATATAAGGAGACTCAATGTGGATATTCTATTTTTTTAGTTTTCCAGATGATATCCTAGCATTAAATGAAATACTGTTTTTAACAAAGATCTAGCATTTCAAATGTATAAAATATCACCCATAATATTTTATTTTGCAGTAGTATTTCAGGTTTGTCTGAAGAACAATGGTCCATCCCACTGTTATTCTTACACTGTCAGTAGATAAACTGGCAAAGGAAACATCATAATAAAAATCATATGAATCTGTGCTAAGTGACTCCAGATGTAAGCTGCTCTCTCTCACACAGCCTGCTTAAATTTCAATAGAAGTAAATGGGCATTAAAGCATCCCAATAGCAACAGAGCTTTTATACGGGTTAGGGTTTTTTTTTAGCATGGGGGTGAGTGGGCTGAAGGAACAAAACTTGTCAGCTTAAACCCATATACATTAACATGTACACGTTATGAACAAATATGTCATTTGAATATTTCTATCAACATCTGCCCTGGGTCCCACACTGGGAGAAACGTGGCATACAAATGAAATAAAATAAATAAATATTTGGGAGTAGAAGTGTAGAAATATGAAGCTAACCCTGGGTTTTCAGATTTTGGGAGGAGTAAAGGAACCAAAAGGAGTCTACTTTGTCTGAGATTCTCTGGATCCAGCAAATGTTATCTATAGACATCTACTGTACACAACACAAGGAGAGGCAGTTTTTCCAAGCTTCTGCATTTGTTCACTGCAGACATACTTATAAACATCAATCAGATATTTGTCTTGAAGGGCAGACTGGACGAACGCTGAAGTTAGGAGCAGGTTGGCTGACGACAAGTAATGAACGGAACTAAAGTATTACCGCTGGAGACAGCAGCTGTCTGGTTTCTGAGAGACAGAGTGCATTAGCTGCATACATAGAAGGCATGAATTCTGTAAACCTAATTTAGTTTTCTTTTATGAGTGGACAAGACCTGGGGCTGTAGAAACGCAGAGGGATCTGAGAGGAAATGAAAGTTCAGGTCTGACAGGTTATGCATGTGCAAGAATGATGAGTCAAAAAGTTTGCTGTGTCTGGAGATAAAAGATAACCAGACGATATGTACATAGCAGAAAGTACTATGAGACCAAGGATGCTCTGTAACTTGCCAGTCAGGGAATGGTGGACTACTCAGATGGCTACTTTGCTGTGTTGCTGCCTCGAGAAGACTATGCTGCTTTTTAAGGACAGAAAGCATCAATCCTTTAACACAGTGATTCTTTTTAATTCTCTGTTAACACTTCCATCTTTTAATCTCTGTGCCCTGGGGACACACATTCTGCTCTGCTACAATTAACACTAAAGCTGTCTGTTGAACTTCTCTGCTTTCTTTTTCTTGACTCCAGAGCACTCTGTCTTTTCTCTCTTCAGGCCATGCCTCACATTCTCTTTTGTCTTGTCTCTCATGGCGCATCTGCACTGATGAGAAAATCCAATTTGTCTTCAGGTTACCTTGATCCACTGTTACCAAGGGCTTGTCTACTCACAACAAGGTGAGTCCAAGAGAAATGTCCACACACAGTTCTCCCTTTAGAACTCATGTCTCCCTTTGGAACTCAGTATACATGTCCACAAGGCCATGACCACTCCAGTTTCAACCCTCCCTCCATGCATGAGAGTGTATGAGTTTCTGAACACCTGCCCCTGGCCTCACACTGCAGTCCACCCACACAAATGACTCTCTGGATTTCCATTCAAAACCAGAATAAAACTCCCACCTCTGGATTATACAGGTAGCCCTGAGATGATGAAAATGCCCAGATTTGAACAAATGGTCCTGTACATCCTTTGGACAGCTCATTGGGAAGACCATTTTATTTGGCCTGTACGGGAGCGTTCTCAGTCCCTCTTTTTCCCCATCACTCCAGATCTGCACCACATCTCTGTTACAGCCTCCCTTTTATTTTCCCCCACCATCATTTCCCTGTCTTTTAACTTATCCTGTACTATCCCCCTGTATTTATACTTTTCAGATGTCTCTGCATGACAATATATTATGTCATGCCATAAGTCTTTCTGCACTCCATAATATTGCACTTTGTCTGTGTAATTCTTCTGTTTTCCTCCTGTATTTTTCCCCTTCTCCTCTTCACAGAAGTAACCATGTGGAGGGTTGTGTAGGCAGTCCCTCTTTTATCTCTTTCATCTCCTTGCTCAATTCTGTAACAATAGCACACACAAGAAATTCTTTTTTTAGTGTGATTTGCCCAGAGAAGGAACCTCCAGTGTCAATTTGCTGTGCAGCTTTGATGGCTTCAGAATATTGGCTTGGATCCAGATTTAGTCATACATGGAACAGGCCCATTACAATCAATGGGACTTAAGTTAGTCATGGCTGCCACTCATTTGAGTGGATATAGTTTCAGTATGGAGAGCTAGTGTGGTGCAGTGGTTTGAGTATTATACTACAACTCTGAAGACCAGGTTTTGAGTCCTCTCATGGCCATGAATCCCACTGAGTGACCTTGGGCAAATCATGCTTTCTGTCATGGACTGCCCTGGGCCTGACTTAGAGGCACAGTCAGAGGACTCAGACTCTGAAGACATGGAGGGAGGCTGAGACAGAGGCAGATCTGGGGCTGCCTGGATCAGCAGTCTCAGAGGAGGCTCAGGAAGCTGCAGAGGGACAAACAGACTCTTTGGAGTTTAGGCTGCAGGTGCTAGGACCTGTGGAGAGAAGGCAGCTCAAGGAGTCTTTGAGGCATCCTTGAAGACTAGAAGCCAAGAGGAGAGCTAATAAGGTTCAGCTGAGAGAAGCAAAGGCCTTTTAAAAGACCTCCAGCTGCAGAGGTTCTTGGCAGCTGACAACCAGTCTTGCAGCCTTGTTGTTCCTTGCTCTTTGATTCATGACTCTGGAGTGAGAAATTGGAAGTATAATCTAAAGGCAATCCAAATGCAATCATGGGGTTTCATGTTATTGCATATTAAAGTATCTCACACAATTTCGGGCAAATGGGAAGTCATTCCGAACACAATCATGGATTTTACGCTATTGCGTATTAAAGCATCTCATGCAATTTCAGGCAATGGGCAGTCATTTTCGGGTAATGGGAAGTTATTCTAAATGCATTCCGAATGCAATTGAAATTCACGTAAATTCGCTAAACTAGCGAATTCACATGAATTCGAATTGGTTCCAATTGGCTCCATTCGAAATAAAGAGAAAATCCTCCCGTCTGATAAACTCCTCTGATTATCTGACCTCTGGACTTGCCTTGTGAATATACTCTTGCTTCTGCCCTTTGCTGTGACTGACTGACTGACTGGTATTGTGTGACCTTTGGACTGGACTCGGGACTATTCCTTGGTATATTCCTCTGCCCTCAGTAGAAGTAAGCAGGACACTAGTCTCAGAGGAAGCCAAGGGCAAAAGCCCCTTGGAACAAATCTTGCCAAGAAAACTCTGTGATGGGTTCACCTTAGAGTCCCCATGGGTTAGAAATGACTTGAAGGCACACAACAAGTTCAGTATGGCTAAGGCTTAGCCTGCATGCGATGTTAAATGCATACAATGCAACTATTTTTTTTATTTTAACTTGCAATTAGGCATGTGAGGGTCTGTTTTGGATTGAGGGCCCACTATATGAGGTGATTTAAACCACCACCCCTCAAATTTCCTACACTGCAAATGCATAGAACAAAGGTGGGGAAAAAACAACACATTTGTGCCAATGGTACCCCTCATTTTTAGTCCATGTCTGTGGTGGGCAAATTAGGGGGGAAAGTTTAAGCCCACTTTTATCATTATATGGTGGGCTTGATCCTGGCTAGACTCTAGTCACTTCTTTGCAAGTCAAATAAAGCAGATAAAGTTTAGGTAAATGCTAGACTTTAATGTAGCATGACATAACAATAATCCTTCTTTCTTTCATGTTTGTATTTAAAGGAGTGGTTCCCAAACTTTGGTCCTTCAAATGTTTGGACTTCAGCTCCCATAATTCATCGCTGTTGGCCAAGCAGGTTGCAGCTTCTGGGTGTGGAACTCCAAGAACCTGGAGGACTAAAGTTTGGAAATCACTGATTTAAAAATTAAACGCATCAGCACAAGAAATAAAAATAGCATACAAATCATACAATCATAAAACAACTAACAAAAAACAGAACAGTTGACAATCACAATCACAAACAAAACAGATAAATTAATGAGACTATCAGTCATATAAAGTCCTTTACATATTTTCCTATAGGAATTCATGTTGAGCTTGAGAAAGTTATATTCTGCTTATTATCATTTAACTATGTGATAAACTGATACCATGCTTCAACGAAGCTATTTTGGATTTGGGCAAGCTTTGTCAACTTAATTTGCTGTTTAATTTTTTTTAATTGCTGTTTAAAATTCCCAATTTTGTTTCTCCATTGTTTAGTGTAGGTTTTTATACCACTGATTATGAAATCTAGCCAACCTCCCTGGGGCTGAATCTACACAGGCTAAATAATGCATCCTTACTTTGATCCCATTGCAGTTGGAACACATGAAGTTCTTATTATTCTAATGTGAAAACACTTTCTTTTCTGGTGGCTTTAAGGCAATCAAAAATAACAACTCTATTTTCCTGCAGTCTTTTGACAGGACATACGGTAAACTGATACAGTTATCATGTGGACACAGTAGAAAACTCTCTTGAACCAACATGGCTACATAATGAGGATCTTGATTTCAATTTGCATTAAACCAGGTGTGTAAGCCAGTAAAGGAGTCAAACCAGGGCAAGGATACTATACAATGGAACTGGGATACTATCCTCATGTAGATTCAGCCTAGAATGGGATTTCGGTTACTATTTGTTATTGTTTTTATTGTTTGTCGTATGCTTTCAAGTCATTTCTGACTTATGGTGACCCTAAGGAGACCTTGCCATGGGGGTTTCTAGACAAGATTTGTTCAGGAAGGATTTACCTTTGTCTTTCTCTGAGGCTGAGGGAATGTGACTTGTGCCACCCATCAGGATTCTATGGCCAAGCGGGTCTCCAGAGTCACAGTCCAACACTCAAACTGCACCTCTCTCTCTCTGTAAAGAAACAGTTGCTCAAGTCCTTCTTGGAGAGTGTACTCAGAAAAAGGTGCTAGGGGATTCCTGTTCAATACCCTGATTGTTGACCTCTGAATTGGCATATCTCAGAGCTCAGTTCTGTGTCTCATGCTGTTTAAAATCTAGACAAACCCTCTGAGAGAGGTTACTTAGAGTTTTGAGGTTTGGGTTCATCAGTATGCCGATGATAACTCATTCTTTCTCTTCTCCTTCCCATCTAACTACAATGAAGGGTTTTTGTTTTGTTTAGTACTAAACCATTTTCTGCTGTCAGTAACACGAACAAACTGATGCTTAATTCAGAGAAAGCTAGGTCAGGAAACATGGATTCAGCTTGTACTGTCATGGAGTTACACTGAAATCTTAGATTCACAGCTTGTGTGTGCTTCTGGACTCAGACCTGCCCCTAAATGCACAACTTTATTAAGTGGCCAGGACTGTGTTTAAATAGTTTAAACTTACATTTATGCAAATGTCACATCTGGTTATGGCACATTCCTTGATTACATCCCATTATATAACACACTGTATGTAGCACTGACACTGGAAACTGTTCAGAAACTTCAGTGTGCTCAAAATGCTATAGTCAAAATGCTGACGAGGGCTAAGCCAACCTAATTGGTACTGGCCCTTTTTGGGTACCATTATAAATGCTGTTTATGAGCCGTATGGTTTGAGTCCAGACTATTTGAAAGACTTTGGGGCTGAACAGACCACCCCTAAGGGGTAGCCTGGAGCCTCCTCTTTCTTTGCCAGATTGAGGCCATGGCAACTGCACACTGCAGCCCCGATCTTACTTTTCCATGGCGCAAAAAGCAGCTGCCAAAAGCAGCTCCTTTTTGCGATGTGGAAAGGGCACAATAGCTGTTTGCACCGTGGCTTTTCAGCATTCTTTTTCCATTGCATCATCTGAATGCAGCACCAGAGGGGTGCTGTAACACCATCCACTGCGTGGTGGGATGTGTGGTGTCACGGCAGCATGGAGGTGGAGTCGGTGCATGCCTCATGCAGATACCATGCCCCCACTCCACCCCTATGATGGCCTTTGATGCCGGTCTGTGCAGCCCCTAAATCTCTGTAAATGACCTTGCCCAAGTCTTAGGATCATCAGTAGAGGGCTTTCTCTTGATCCCACTATTGTTACAGGCCCACCAGGTGAGAACACTAGAGAGGTCCTTCTTGGTAGCTGGTCCAATGCTGTGGAATTCAGCTTAGATGAACAGCTTAGATGAAGTTTGTATTGTTGTTGTTGTTACTACTACTACTACTACTACTACTACTACTATTATGGCAGCCTGTATACTGTATGAGGCCATATGAACATATTTACATCCCTATGCATTAGAAATGAGCATCCCTTACTCACCTACCCACTCAGAGATATAACTTCTAGGGACTCAAAAATGGCAATGTTAGCAATTTCCACAGAAAATGTTTTGAATGCTTCCAGCAGAGACAATATTTTTCCAGGCTGCACAAGTCTGATCCTGTCATTAGAGGGTCATTAGGCAGAATGAGATGGCTGTTTTTAGATGGCAGATTCCAAATGTGTGATGCGGATAGAGTTGTGTGAGCCATTCCATGTGCCCTGCACTTTCCCTGGTTCCCCCCAAAATCCTCTCTTGCTCCATTCATGTGAAGACAAGCACACTGTGCCATTTCACGTGACAAAATTATAGAACTATGATTCCACCTTAACTGCCATGGCAATGTCCTGTGGAATCCTATGATTTGTAGTATGCTGAGGCAATAGAGCTCTCTTTTTGTGAATTTTAAGTACCACTCCTTAAACTGCAAATCCCTGAATTCTACAGAATGGCCCCACCACTGTTAAAGTGGAATCATAGTAGCCTAATAGTGTAGTGTGAAAGGCAAGATTCAGTTGCCAATTAATCATATTTTATACATGCAGGGGGTATGTGATCCTTTGTTTCAAACACCATAAAAGCTTGGACCATCCCTGGAGACCAGGGAATATAGACCATCTCTGGTAATAGAGACAGTTGAACTGTATGTCCCTTATCACATGGAGGCTTACTTACTGTTGGCAAAATGTTCCTGAAGGGTTCCTGAAGGATTGCTGAAGTGCGAAGGTGTGATAGCCGGTCACGTTTCTAAATCGTCATTGAGGCATCCCACTTCTCTCCCATTGTCAAAGCATTTGAGGAGGAGCCATTTTGTGAATAATGGGAAGTTCTGTTATTCAAAAAATGGCTGTTCCGCGAATGCTTTGACAATGGGAGAGAAGCAGGACGCCTCAATGACAATTTAGAAGTGCGACCGGCTATCACACCTTTGCACTTCAGGAATGTTTCAGGAACGTTTTGCTGGCATTTTAGCAATGGTAAGCACCTCTGTGTGATAATCCCCTATGTACCGGAAATTACTGGACAGTTGGATTGTATGGACTGTATCTACAGTAAAAGAGATTCCACCTAAACTTTAGGAAGAACTGACAGTAAGAGCTGTTTGACTGTGGAACTCACTATCAGAGTGTGATGGAGTCTCCTTCTTTGGAGGTTTTGGATGGCCATCTGTTGGGAGTGCTTTGAGTGTGTATTCCTGCATGGCAGGAGGTTGGACTGGATGGCCCTTGAGGTCTCTTCGAACTCTATGATTCTATGTACAGTGGCCTTGGGTCTGATTATATCTTGATGCTTAACTCATAGGTCCACCAGACGTTGAGCCCTAACACTGTACAGTTCAAGTATGTTCAAATTTATTTATTTATTTATTTATTTATTTATGGATTTTCTGTCTTGAACATACATTTGGTTATCAGTATGAGGAGAGACATAGTCTTATCTTTATTGGCTTATCCATTTGTCTAGAAGCTTTCTCACAAGTTTTTGCTGAAAGTATTTGCCTGTTAGCTTTGCCCTCCCTCCATACACACAAAGAGGTATATGTTGCCCTTAAATAAACATGATTATACCCTACGTGAAACTACGGCTTTCTTCAAATGGTAAAAATAAAGCATCCAAAATGTAGAGACTTAAATTAGATGTGGGTTGCCCAACAATTTAACTTCTAATTGCCTTGTGGTTCTTCCTCAGCTAGGAGCTGACGCTGTTGATTTATGGCCCAGGGAATATGAATGTGTGTGTAAGGAGAGTCTTGAATTGAATGGGACTAAAGCATATACTGACAGAACCATGGATGATCTGTATAACATCAGCATGTTTAATGTGGGAGTCATGTGCATATCCCCCCCACCCTTGGGAATAAGTCCCAATGAGCACATTGAGAATTACTTCTTGAGAGAATATCCTTTATGCACAATAACACCCATGTCAGCTTGTAATGCCTTTACTCTCCCATAGAGCTACTGTGCAGCTACTGCCTCCAAGAAGGACATATCAGTACTAAAGTCTCTCCCTCAACCCCCCCCCCCCCCCCGCCAGATAAAAGCAACAGATGCAAATAAACTTCCTTTAATAGTCTCTGTTGGTTACATAATGAGTGGGGAATCTTTGGGGGTTTTACTGCTGCTCTCTAAAGGCCCAACCAACATAGTAAATGGTAACAAATTATGGGTGCTGTGACACAAAAACCTGAATTACATGGCCACTAGGCTACCCCACTCTAGATTTCCAAATGCGTATACGTAGTTGTTACTGGTGCATCATCTGACTAGGTGTACAGACTGGCAGCTTTGGCCAGCATGGAGGTGGAATGGGGGCATGGCCCTTACTCCACCCCCATGCCAGTGTGTCACCGCGCAGCACACTACATGGCAGGCAGTTGCACAGCACTCCTCTAGCACTGAGTCCAACTGATGCAGTGCCAAAGGAGCGCAGAAAAACTGCGGTACCTGCAGCTATGGTGTCCTTACCATGGTGCAGAAAGAAGAT
Source organism: Urosaurus nigricauda (assembly GCA_034509955.1). Taxonomy (NCBI): domain Eukaryota; kingdom Metazoa; phylum Chordata; class Lepidosauria; order Squamata; family Phrynosomatidae; genus Urosaurus; species Urosaurus nigricauda. The sequence goes on along the minus strand of JAOEGL010000003.1, from coordinate 185,600,496 downwards.
GCTTTTTTGCAGTTCTTTTTTGCACTGTGGAAAGGCCAGATTGGGGCCATGGTGTATGGTTGCTGCAGCCTCATCTGATGCTAAAAGGGGCAGTCTATAGAGCCCCCGAATGTACTTATCACAAGAACCAGCATGGTCTAGTTACTTAAACGTTGGACTGTGGCTCTCGGAGACCAAGTTTTGAATTCCTGCTCGACCATGGAAACCTACTGGGTAACATGGAATCGAAGGGTTTCATGGCTGGCATCCATAGTTTTTTGTGGGGCTTTCGGGCTATATGGCCATGTTCTAGAAGAGTTCCTTTCTGATGTTTTGCCACAGATGCTGGCGAAACGTCAGAAAGGAACTCTTCTAGAACATGGCCACATTGCCGAAACCCCCACAAAAAACTACTGGGTAACATTGGGTAAGTCACCTTTAGCCTCAGAGAAAGGCAAAGATCAAGCCTCTGTGAACATATCTTGCTAAGACAACCCTGTGATAGGCTCTTCATAAGTTGGAAATGATTGAAGGGTGCACAACAACAACTGTTTAAATAACAAAGTTTTTGCCTAATAGCAAAAAGAGAGCAGAGAGGGCCCCAGCTGAGCCTTTCTGGGAAGAGAATTCCATAGCTGGGTAGTACCCACCAAAAAGGCTCTCGTCCAAGTGCTAAGCAGAATTACTTGTAATAGTGGTGGGATTGGAAGAAAGCTCTCCCCTAAACATTTTTAAACTTGGATAGTCTTGTGGCAGCCCCCTCTAAAGAAACTTGCTAAGAAAACTCTATGATAGGTTCATCTTAGGGTCTCCAAAGGTCAAAAATAACTTGGAGGCATCTCTTTTATAATGTAATAGTTTAATTCTATTTAATTTATCAATTTTGTGTGTTTTTCTTTGTACTGTTTTTAAATATTGAAAACTGCTTTGAGTCCCAGTTTTGTGAAAGGATGGGATATAAACAACAGCAGCAACAACAACAACTTGTACACTCAGACCTTCATATCCATGGATTCTTAAACAATGGATTCAATCATCCACAGCTTGAAAATATTCAAAAAATATAAATCCCAAAAAGCAAACCTTGATTTTGCCATTTCACTATGCCATTATATTTAATGGGACTTGTGCATCCATAGATTTTGGTATCCATCAGGGGTTCTGGAACCAAAATCCAGCTGATACCAAGGGTCTACTGTATAAGGAGATACAGTCATTCCAATAGCCTGAATCTAAGCCATATAAACTTAGATTTCTAACGCTCTAATACTACAAATGTCTCTCTATATCCTGTGAACTATAGTAACTCATATGCACCCACTGACCTCAATCTTTATTCATAAAATGAACAGCATTACTCCTTCTGTGTACCTTGCCATTGAGCCAGTCACAGGAGTGCTGCAAGTTACCACACCAATTCTGTGGCAGCTATAGAAGTAACTAAACAACAGGAACAGGAAATGACTACCCAAAGCTTGCCAGCTGCCAGCAAAATTCCAACCTGCTTGAAAATGTTTCTAGTCCAACTTGCTAAAAACTGTGATCTTGAGTTAAAGATAGCACATTGCAAATAACATAGGCTAAAGACTGGTTTGAACTGAACGGACCCCTAGTTTTAGTTTACCGAATTTGGAATAGCTGCATATCTTCTTTATTTATGTCTTGACAGTGTAAAGTGCTGGGCATCTATGCTAAGGTGCCAGGCACCCTCAATTTTCTAAGCACAACAAGAGACCAGAAGATCCTTGATAGTAGGTTGCTTGTCTTTTGGTGTGCACAGTATATTTAGGGATCCATCGAAATGAGAGACTATAGACCAAATAAAGACTTTGCATCCTTCCTTAAAGCTGACCATATACACCACTAGCAGGCTAGGATGCTAGCTTAAGTTCAAGTCCTAAGTGGGACTCATACTTTCTAGACATTAGTGCTTGAAGAACCAACCTTTACTTCATAGTATTTTCTCAACCAGGAATGCATATGCCTTTTGGGCAAACAAGAAACATTAAGTGCCTAAGTATACCATAGATTTTGATGCATCATAATCATACTTCCTTGTATGTTTTCCCACACTCACACTAATGCTACTTATCCTTTTCATAGTTCACATTCCTCAAACCTTCCATATGCTTGTGCAAATATTTGTGCATCTGTACCAAAAAGTTAGTGCATTTCTACCTTTGCCTTGGCCACTTCCAGATTTGACTTAATCTCCACACTTATGTCTTCTTTATTTTTCTTTCTATAATGTTTCAGAGCCTGACTCCAATTTATTAATGGATAAGCAAAAGCCATATTGCAATCACACTTGAACACTTGGTCTTAATTTGATTTGTTGCAAGGCTGCTTTCTACTCTCATTGCTGATCTGTACAGTTTCAGCTCTTATTTATGGATTGTTCTTTGATTTTATGCACGTCCTGCAAGAAATCAAATGCACCTGGATCTCTGTTGGTGGTCTCACATCCCTCTTGAGTTCATGAATTAAAATTACATAATGGTTGATATCTAGTGGTACCATGAAAAAGCAGAGTCTTTGAGCTACTGCTATGCTACTCTGCCCAACAATGAAGTTCAGGGTCTTAGAAAGTTGAGTGTGTGCACGCATGTCTAAATGCCTATATTTATCTACTTTTGGGATGAATAGAAATGACTTGCGTGGACATCCAAGGAGCCTATTTATTAAGATTTGCTCTAATAATAAATCTCCCCAGAGCTTGGCATTAAAGCAGCAATTCTGTCCCATGCATTATTATTCCAGTAAGAATCCCACCTAAGATAACAGTAGTAATTTGGGGCAGCCAAGCAGGGGAGAGATGCATAGCTCCATGTTGTAGAAAATGAATTAGCTCAACTGAAAAACTAGAGGTCCAATTCCTCACTAAGTTTCTTCTTGAAGAAGCAATGAGTAATTTTAGCACTTGTATATATATATATTTTCTTTTGTAAGGTACAGTAGTATTCAAACACTGTTCATGTTCTAGGACTTATTCTGCACAAAATTACCACGTAATATTTTTATGCAGAAAATATATTTTGTGTGACAGAAATAGCACAGTGCAGAAGTATTACCTTCTGTTCAAAAAATGCTGTTTCCTGTCAAAAAACTGCTGTTTTCTTTACGAAAAAGGCCACCTGCAAATTTTGTGCAGAAAAAGACCTAAAGTGTAGAGATTCTTGTAAGACCAATATTTTCTCTCTCATCGGGGTTTCCTGATATGCAAGAAACATGTTTTTCAACCAAATTCCAAATATTTCCTAATATTATGTCCAGCCCTATCAAGAAGGAGGATCTCTAGAGTTGTTATGCTGCCTGTTCCTCTATTTATTTGTGAAAGTCTGAAATTCCAGTACTTTTTCTTTCATATGCTGCTTAGCAAAACACTGTTAGCTCAATGGTCTGTATCAGAAACCAACTTTTGAAACTCCTGCTGAACTTAATCCCATGAAGACTACTAACTGGGCTTTAGGATTTAAACACACACACATTTGTGTTATTCCTATAGTGATCAACATGCACCTTATCCCAGACAGCAAGCCATCTCTTAAACTTTTATCCCAGTGAGGCTGGAGCTTGGAAAAGTTAGGGGGCTTTTGGACCATTTTTGGACTGACCCCCTCTAATTGCTCCTGCCTCCTTGAACCTGTTGGTGCTCTCCCCTCCACTTATGGAACACATTAAAACCCCCCTGCCAAGTTTATACAGATGAAAATAAGATCTGCTGTTATTGTGTGCCTTCAATTTGCTTCCAACTTATGGTGACCCTAAAACAAACTATCATGGTTTTCTTTGCAATATTTGTTCAGAGAATGACTTGCTCAAGATCACCCAATGAGTTTCTATGACTGCGTGTGAAATTGAACCCTGGTCTCTAGAGTCTCAGTCCACTACTCCTTGCTGGCTCTCTGTGAGAATTTGTAATGTATGTAGGTAAGCAACATGAAGGTGTGATCAAAAGGATGTGGTCAAGTGCAAAAGTTATGAATGAGGAAGAATATGTAAAACTTTAGTATTCAGAGAAGTTTAGTATTCAGAGAAGCCTTGAGATTTATATAATGAATTTAGGGGAAAAGGAAAGAAACATCAAATCAATAAATATATTCTGATATTCAATATTCTGATAAAATCACATTGAGATAATCACAGCCCCTTAGAACTTTGTCACACTGAATACCACAAAGAAATGAGATTTAAAGTAGATTTAAAGTAGAAAAAACTGCAAACATGGTAAGTTTATCGCACAACGTTTCTGCAAACCTAAAATAAATGTGAAAATAAGGCTCAAGTAAAGAGGACAAAAATGACAGCTTTTGACGTTTGGGATGTTCCAAAATTAAAAAGCTGTCATTTTTGTCCCCTTTATATTTGCTTTATTTTCTCGTTATTTCAGGTTTACAGAAATGTCATGTGATAAATCTCCCGTGTCTGCAGGCTTTTTCTCTACTTTAAATCTACTTTAAATCCTGTTTCTAAGTATAATAAGGTCCTTAGTCTAACCTGCTTCACAGGATTGTTGTTAAAATGAGTGTGGAAGTGGTGAAAAATGATGTACACCATATTCAGTGTCAGGAGATAGATGGAACAGAATTATTTAAGATATATATAGTTGGAAACAACATGATTGTCATGTAAAGAATCAAATGCATTCCAATGGCCTTTTTGGAAGTTACATTTAGGTTACAATCTTGGAAACATTTGATTGGGAGTCAATCCTGATTGGGGTTTACCTCTGCGTAAATATGTACATGATTTCATTGTTAATGTGAACAGAATACTGCTCTGTATAGATTGAGTTTAATATCTTCCTTTTCTTCACGTGTACAGATACACAAACACTCCCCTTCACACTGGTAAAAATACACTATCCTCTCAGACTTTTCCTGCATGACTAAAGATACACTTTTATGACTGTCTCCCTCAGGGAAGAGGAGAGAAATGATTTGACGACATGTGGAGAGGCATGGAGAAAGTCACTACTCTCCTGCTCTGTTTTGGCTTTCTTCTCTTTTGCAAGTTACAGTTGCTGTCTCCTGTGCTAGTTGCTTTGCCAATAAGACTACCTGTTCCCACTCGCTTCTGGTTGGTTGCTAGGGCGCCCTTTCCCCATAGACTGCTTCATGCCCATTTTCTGATTTGTTGATGGGTCAGCCTGTGGAAAACATTCAGTAGTATTAATACCAATGGTGAGTGTTCATTCTGGCACCCTGGATCCATGGGTACTCCCTGGGATATCCCTATTATTTCCAGGATATTTGAGGGGTTGATGAAAGTATATTTTTCTTTGTTAATCCTACGAAACCCCATCCTCCAGCCAGTGCAACCATCATCTTGTAATATGACCAAAACTGGAAAGAAGTGGGGCTACTCTTCTCTGTGTAGATGTATCATGTCCTTTCCTTTCAAACAAGGTGGTGCTGGGACAGGGACCATGTTTCTGCCCCTAGGATTCTTTGGAGATCCCATGCACTGCCAAAAAATGGGTAAGAAAATAGAGGTATGTAGAAACCCACTTCTGGATTTGATTTAAAAAAAAAAAAGTTCAGGCAGTGTGTGAGTGTGGGTATATCCTATTTAAAAGCATCATTTCTGTTTCTGGGAAAGTTTTTGGGAAATTGGGTTGCAAAAACTTTGGACAACTTTTGGATGGGCTAAAGTCTGCAAAAAGCAGACTGAGGAGGGTCATATTGTGTTCCTGAGCTGTATTTTTACAACCACTATTTTAAACAATAGAAACCTAATACTTATTATGGGGCCCTGGCACTGATAAACATTCAGTCAAAATATGGGTCCTTTGCAAGCAAAAGAGAGACAGATTAGGCTCATATTTGACACCATTCCTCCAGTGCTCCTCTTAGATGTCCGTCTCACTCCTTTTCTTTCAGAGTGCTGGAGGGAAATATATTGAGCATATGTATCCCATGTGGCTGCTCATTATTAGCCCATGCATCTTTGTAGCTTGTAGTACAGATGGAGAAGAACAGAATAATCCAACTGGGCATACCATATCTGCCATTAGTTGAAACAAACAAAGTATGTGGGGTGATGTGGGGGAAAGTCAGAGAGACTGCTCCCTCTCCACCCATACAATAGCATTAACTTTATGTGATAGCCTTAAGTGGTCATCTTCCTATACCCTTCTATCCCATGTTCACAAGATTTGTCCACAAATGTCACTGCTATGCAGGAAAAATGCTTCGAAATCTGTATGCCATTCCTATATGATATACATACTTGGGATAAAGAGATGTATGTGTATTTCTCACACATAATAACCTATATATAGTTTCAAACATCAGTGGGAGGAATTTATATTGTGTGGAACTGAGCACCAAATAAAGAATGGTGAGCTCCCTTTTAAAGCATTTTTCACAGTTTCTATCTTCTTCTGGGAATGCCTCATGGCATTTGAGCCTAAACACCACATTTATGATTTGAACCTGATGTTTGGCTTATTAAGAAAATAAAATTTAAAATAAAAATATGTTAGTGCTTGGTTTTTAATTAGTTCTTTGTCAACTCGGCCTACTCATTCTCATGCAAGTCCCTCCTGAAAAGTTAAAAGGGACAGAATTGGACAGTTTGAAATTAAAATGATCTGAAAACATAATCTTCTCAATTCCCAGGATAGGCCATTAGCCATTTTTATATCATTTAAGTTTGCTAATAAAGCAGAATTTAATGGTCTTTACTGACAAGAAAGTAGGCTTAACCATAGGAAAAAAGCAGATTGTTCTCATCAGTGAAGGGGAAAAATTAATGAACAAAAAAGTTTATATTAATGCAATTAAATCTTCTATGCAATCAGCATAAATTCTAATTAGACTATGTGGAGAAGAATATCAAGCAAAAAGGACATGGCAAAATGCTTATTGAAATGCACAAGCAAATCTTTCTTCTGCATGACATGATGCTTCTGGAATTCATTGCCAATGGCCTATGCCAAGAAGGCAGAGCATAAAGATTTGCCAGCATATGTCTCCTGGTCTTTACCTTCTGTCCATAGCACAACAGAGTTTTTCCTGCCCTTTTAGCCAATGGGTGATCAAAACTCTAGGAGGTCCAGTTATAGTTTTGCAGCTGGTAGAGCGCCAGTGTGGCATAGTGGTTTCTTTGTTGGACTACAACTCTGGATACCAGGGTTTGACTCTCCACTTGGCTTCACTCCACTCTGGAGGCCAGGGTTTGATTTCCCATGATGCCCGCATTTCCCTTGGGAAAAATCACACTCTCTCAGCCTCAGGGGAAGGCAGTTATGTATTTATAACTGTGTAGTATTCATGATTGTTACATAGCCCTTGATTTAGGGGACACGTAGAAACTATGAAATCCCCTAAGTCTTTGCTTACCAGCATATGTTCCCTGGACAAGAGTATTGTGATGGAAAAATGCAGCTCCCTGTAACAAAACATTAGTTTTCATGCAATTAGCTGTTCAGTTCCCTGTTTAAAAACATCACTCAGTAAGACTATTAGATTTGTTTTTGTATGTATTTACATGGAGGCAGGAGAAAAAGTTTTTTTACATGTATGTCACATATTTATGTCAGGTTTAAGAATAAGATGAGGAAGGAACAATCACTCTTTTAACAATTTGATAGCTGTAATGCAAACTATACGTGCTTATCACGTACTATTGAGTTCAATCGACTTACTCCCACACAAGTGTACATGGGATTGCAGCATCAGACCAACAGAAAATTAGTCATTACCATTTCTGAGTATTCCTGGACAAGAACCAGCAAAATACCTTCATTAGTGTTAATAGTGTAGTTAGGTAAGTATTAAAATTGAAATTAGGCCAATATAATTGTAATCATAACCCTCAAGCAGTTAACTTCTTTTATCATGACATCATGTGGGCAAGGAATAAAAAGGGAATATGGGAACTCTTGCATAATGGAATGTTCCCTTCTTCCTGGAAGAAACCAAACCTTTATTCTCTTATTTTAGACTTATGATAGTAAAGCATCATGTATGAACAGATAGAGCATGAAGAGATGCTACATGAGAAGACAAGTTCACAATGGGTAGGTGGGTGGGAATAGATTTGCCATCATTCTGTTTTGCCTCTTCATCATGTAAGAACATAGTTGTCATGCTGGATCTAGCCCACCATTCAGCTTGGACAATCCAATGTATGGGGAAATCCCAATACACAGAACAGAATGTAACAACTGATGAACAGGGTGCTCTGATTCCATAGAAATGGGGCACTTTCAAGAAGAGAAAGGGGCCTAAGATTTACAGAGATCATAGTTTTATACTGTTTTCAGATGCTTTCCAAAAATCTTTAAGTTGGGCCTGGTACAGATGGGCGCTTTGTGCCTGCCTGGGGTCAAAATTAGGGCTCGGTAGGGATGGGAATCCACAAATGCCGAGCACTACTATTGGTGCTCATGCGCCATATTGCCATGCCCCATCCACAGGAACAATGTCAGGAACACAGCCACATAGCCCGAAAACCCCACAAAAAATCTAAGAAGCAAACCTTGGTTTCCCCTTTTATATAAGGGACACCATTTTACTTTGCCATTGTATTTAATGGGACAAGCATCCACTTATTTTGGTATCTGGGGAGGCCTGGAACTAAACCCCAGCAGATACTAAGAGCCCACTTTTTATGCTTTCCTCCTTTAATGTGGTTCCTCAAAGACTTCAGTGTTCATGGTGAGGCCCTCCTGACTGACGCTGGATCTGGCTTCTCCTCTGTGATGTTCTTCAGTATCTACATGAAACCACTGAATAGTCATTTTGGATTGAAGCATTTTCTACATGAGGATAGTACATAGTTTTACTTCTCTTCCAGTCTAAAATATGACAGAAATCAAAACAGATGTCTGAGAGCCTGGGAATGCTCTTGGAACCAGCAGTTTCTATGGGTCATGTTCAGTTACTCACAACTATTAATGTGAAGACCAAAAGTTACAAGATATTAATTCCATAAACATAAACATTCAACAGGATGCTGAACATTATGCTATGTCAGCCATTATCATAGAGGGAATCAAGTAAGAAACAAGATCTCCTTTCTCTAAATAAGGTTGCAAATGGTGGACCAGATGTACCCTGTAAAAAGCATGCCTGTGTCTACTGCTAATGCTGGCACTTCCATAGAGAATTTATCTGAAGATGCTAGCTACAGATGCTGGTGAAACATCAGGAATAAACTGTTCCAGAACACAGCCACATAGCCCCAAAAATCCACACACACACACACACAAAAAAAAAAACACCCTATGGATTCTGGCCATAAAAGCCTTAGACTTCACTTTGCTTCATAATATATATATATATATATATATCTCCAAGATATGGGTTGACTGTATATGCAAATCAGTTTTCTTAGTAGTATATTTATATAATTTGATTTAACACGGTCATCTGAAGCTAAAGAAAGAAGAAGAAAAGAAGAGCTTGTTGTACAAACTCATTTATAAAATGTAGAAGAAGTTGATTGCATTTCATAAGCCTTTCAATCCCATGTGGTACCATTGAGTAGGCAAGCAAACTGCTTTGGAGAAACATTTTGTGAAAGAAGTAATCTGCTGTTTAATGTCTGCATTCATGTCTACTTTTAGTGTTGTTGCATTACACAGTGGGCCTTTGGTATCCACTGTGGTTTCATTCTAGGACCCTACCATGGATACCAAAACCCATGGATGTTCAAGTCCCATTATATACAATGGTTAGTAAAATGATGTCCATTATATAAACTGGCAAAATCATAATTTGTTTTTTGGATTTAAAAAAAAATATTTTCAAGCTATGGATCATTGAATGTGTGGATTGAGAATCCATGGATATGGAGGGCTGACTGTACTGTAGATTTTCCAATATAAAATTTCTTTTTAATCTTAATTTTTAAATTTTGTAAGCCATTTGTATTCTCTGTTTTTTCAAAAGCCATATTTAACTAATAATAACAACCCTTGAGATAGTTAATCACATTTTCTGTTTTCTTTTTCCTGCTCCTATGCAGGAAGTAGACCAAATCTACAAAAGTTTTAGCTACAACTTCTTTCTCTCAATTAGCCTCAAAGAAGCTACAATACCCCTTTGCATACTGACCTTCTAGAGTAAAATGGCTATGTCTTTGAATTCTACCCTTTCCCCAGTGATTACTGTACTTTCTGTGGCTCAATTCTCATTTACAAAATTTGGGGTGGGGAGTGGCAGATTACACTTATTAATATTATTTTTTAAAAATATTTCTACTCTTTTGAATGGGCTGATATTTCTTAGTTTCTATTTAGCTGCAACCATGTTAGCACTCTTCAGCTGAATTAGAAAGACTACAAACAGAATGATATGATGATGGATGGATTGATGGATTTCTTAAGAAGGGTTAAAATACCATAGAAATGTGTTAAATTGTTAAATTTATGATTTGTTAGCATCACAAACCTTGATGAAACTCTTTACTAAAATTGATTCTGCACTTAGCTATCTGAGGTATTTCCTTGTATCTTGGAAGCTCTGCCTAATTTTGAAGGCTATTCCAAGTTATTTTATTGTTACAAGTTATTGTGAAGTGTATCTTAGAAAGAAGGGAGGCTTGGGAAGGAAACCCAATTGCCTACAGAGTTCCAAACAGTTACAGAAAACATTACGTTTTTGCTTGTAAAATGATCCTCACCTTCTGTCTTTTATCACACCCTGTGTTTGTAGACACAGTAGGGCAGATCTTCGATGGTTTTGTAGGGCTGAGCTTGTTTTCTAACCTTCTACATCTTTTAAAACAGTGTTTCTTTCCAGATAGTCAGGATGAAAGTTAAAAATCATTTCAGGTTTCAAAAGCCAGCAACAGTTCTATTAAATCTGGGTAAAGAATACTGGATGTGAAAGCTTTAATCTTCCACTGGCATTCTCCTTATACATTGTTTGTTGCTACCAAAGCAGTAAATGCTGTTTGGCTTCCATGGAAAAACGTTAAGGCCCAGGAAACTTTGAAGTATTTTCTGTGATTTAATGTCACCTACTGTTCCTGTCAGCAAATTGAGATAAACCTGATGGACTCAAGGTGTCTGGTCTAATTCCTTTACTGACACATTGTCTTGTCTTCAAATACTTGTGTAAATGAATGTGTCCAGAGAGTAATGCGTCAGTAATAGCCTTCCAGATAAAGGTCATTGTTTATGTACTGATTCCTTGCTTCCTAAGTTCTTAACAACCTCCACATCTTACAAATTAGCACCTCACTGAGATCAAAGTTTTCCCCCTCTTTCCTTTCTTCAATTACTTGCCCTTATGGTGGAGTCAAAAGGAGACACTCCTAAAATCTTACCCTGACTGAAAACTTTGTTCTGCAGAGGGCAAATGTTAAGTCTGATCCACTGATAGCAAAGTAATGGCTGTATAAAGTTATGCAGATGCATTCAAAACCCAGAGGGTACCCATAGGTTTCCGCCTGTTGGAAGCATTAAGGTGAAATAAAACATATCAGGTTTAACTACAAATCTTTATGGGTCTTGAAAATGGCAACCACAGTCATATATTTCCAGGTAGATAGCCAAGTTAGTCTGTTTCAGCAACAGCAACAGCTCTGTAGCATCTTAAAGACTAATATGTTCTATTATGCTATTAGCTTTCGTGGACTACAGCCCACTTCATGAGAGGCATGAAATATTTATTATTTTAGTTATATATTTATTTTATTTTCTATGCCTCCTTTCTCCCAAAAAGGGACCCAAGGCAGCTCACAAATGATACCTCAAACATACATCTAGTATGGTATGGGAGGTACAAATCCATGCAACTGATAAAGTTGACAATAATCCATAAAAGTTTAGGTCGTAGTAACATATCTTTAAAATGCCATAAGAATAGTGGTTTTTTCCATTTCTATATATGCCAATAAATGTCACAGACATTTTCCCCCCTGATATCAGAGAACCTAGAGATATTGCCATCTATGTTGATAGTAACAATTGGGATATCACCTCCAGGAGGAAATGGAGGGCAAGGCAGTTCAAAATGGCTGCTGGTGGGGGTGGGATACTGCTGTCATTCAGCAACTGCTTCTAGGTCTGGTGGGGCAGCTGGTGGGAAAGGGAGGAGAAGGTAATGAAGGACAAGATGGTCCACTGCAGCCCCTGGTAGGGTGGAGTGAGGGTCGGTTGATGTACTGTATATACTCGTGTATAAGTCTAGAAATTCTGGTCAAAAAATCGACCCCCAAAACCTGGGTCAACTTATCCATGGGTCAATGTGAATAATGTAACTCGTATTTAAAAAGGGAACCATCCCCTGCTGTCCTGGAAGCACTGACCCCCCTCTACTTTCTCAACCATCCAGCCTTTAAGGTAAGGCCAAACAGTTATACCTACCAGAATTTTGTAAGATCTTTGGCATCATTTTTCCTTGCTTAATTATTTAGATCCTTTGTTGTATGCCTCTAAGTTTTACCCCTAACGTATCCATGGGTCATATCAAAATACATAACTTTGGTCCCAAAACCTGCCCTTGACTTATACATGAGGTCGACTTATAGTTGAGTATATATGGTAGATGGGATGCCCTCCCACCAGTCCCAATAGTACCTGGGAAAAGTGCTGCTCCCTCCCAGCAACCCCTTCTGGGTTTGACAGGGTTGCTGGACAGGTGGAAAAGGGGGTGCAATTGAAGCTGGAAGGGGAGAAATCCATTTCTGCTGCTACTGTTGTCACCAGCAACAACTCCCTTTCCTGGCCTGGCCTGGCCAGCAGCCCTGCTAGATTCAGAAGGGGCCACCAGGCAGCAACAGCAGCATGCACTCCCAATAGTGGTTGCAGGTACCCTGGCTGGTGGAGGGCAGTGGTGGCCAGGGGAGGTCTTGGGACAAATGGTGAGCAACTCCTCCACTGGATCTTTACCCCCATTTGAGGTGTCACCCAGTGTGGTCCACACCTCTGCACTCCCTAGAGATGCACCTGCAACCTGAGCCACCAAGCCCCATCCTTTTCTCCCTGACATACTTGTAATTTCTTTGGAAGGAGGAGACAGAGTCAGAAGTGTATTAATGCTCCTGTCAAAACATTTATACATCCATGAGAGTCTTGGAAAATGTGTTAACATAAGCACCTTAGTGTTCCTCTTTTAGTGTTACAACAGACCCCTTTGACAGGATCAATCTGCATCCATTTACAGTGTTGTTCGTGATGTTTGGTCTTACAGTCTTTGACCACTGCTGCCAAAGAGTTTATCCTGCCAAAAACGGTGTGTGTGTGCACGTGTGTAATTTTAATTTCCTCTGACGCTTGTGGCAGAAGGCTCCCAAATGCTTTGTTCAGTAAACAGTTTAACACTAGACAGAATGATGTTTGAATACACACAGCTTCTTTTGTTTTTGTTTTGGTAAGAAGACTATGACTAAATATGACGTTTGTGAGCCACTGGCAAACTTATGATTTAGTAACAAAAAGCCAGCAGCCTAAAATGTGTTTTTGAGAAGACCTTCATTGTTATCAGTCCTTTTGTGCATACATTCAAAGACAAATATGGATTATGATTGTAAGCCCTTGTGAAATGTTCTTGTTAAGGTCACACAGTACATCTCTTTGATATACAAACAGCTCTTATTAACTGGAAGAACACGGAGACATATATTTTATAACCCTCTATTCCCATTTCTACAGTAACTGGAAAGTGCAGGGGTAACCTGAGATTTTGCCACTTTGGGCAAAATTCAAGATGCCGGTCAATGCATCCAAAATACAGAATTTAACCCTCTGGCAGTTGAATGACTTCAGCACTTGCAACAGAATAGTGTGCTGTATTGTAACTTAGGGGAAGAAACTACCTTGGAGCTCCAGGGTTGGCCAGCCACACAATGCTGTCCTCTAATACCCTGTTTCTTGCCCTGCTCTCAATTTCTGCAGCCAATGGTGGCTGTCTTGCCTTGCTGTGACTCACAGTAGTGAAAGAGCTAGATATGAGATCAGACATCATTCCAGACTAAGTTGTGCAATTTTACACACAGGCATGAACTTTGGCATACTCCCCTAATGTTTAAATGAATGATGCCTCATCTTAATTTTGAAGAAGGTTACATTAGGTTACATTCCTTTTTCTATGCATGGCTTAGATCTACTCTCAATGGGTTTTTTTTTTTGGCAACTGCCTATACATCTTTGGCAAACAGTGCATTCAGGATACATTGGGCCACATGCAGATTTTTGTTTATGCATTGAGGTATGTCTACCACATGTAAAAAGGTTAAGGTTTCCTTTGACATGAATGTCTAGTGGTAACTGACTGTATGGGGCAGTGTTCATCTCCATTACTAAGCTGAGAAGCCAGTGTTGTCCAAATATGACTTAATGGTCATGTGGCCAGCATCACTGTACGGAACACTTTTACCTTCCCACCAAAGTGGTACCTATTTATCTACCTGCATTTGCATGCTTTCTAACTGCTAGGTTGGCAGATCTACCACATGTACCTGCCATGAAGGTACACCGAAGTGCCTGAAGGGCACTATGGACCACATTGCAAACATGCGATGGCTAATGGTGTGCACCAAAGAATTTCAAAAAAGAATCAGCATGTTTTTTATAGACTACAGCAAAGCATTTGATTGTACAGATCATGAAAAGCTATGGAATGCACTCAGAAACATGGGCGTGCCACTACATCTGATAGTCCTGATGAGAAATCTACCAAGGACAAGAGGCCACCATCAGAACAGAATTCAGGGAAACAGAGTAGATCCCTATAGGTAAAGGGGTCAGGCAAGGCTTTATCCTATCACCTTACTTGTTTATATGCTGAAAACATAATAAGAAAAGCAGCATTAGAATCAGAAAAAGGAGGAATGAAGATAGGAGGAAGCAACATTAACAACCTAAGATATGCAGATGACACCAAAATATTAGCAGAAGACATTCAGGAATTGGAACAGTTAATAAGGAAGGTCAAAGATGAAAGTGCAAAGGCAGCTCTGATGCTGAACATAAAGAAAACAAAAATAATGACCACAGAAGAAATACACAAATTCAATCTAGACAATGAAGAAATTGAAACAGTTAAAGAATTCCCATATCTAGGATCAAATATTGACCAGAATGGAAACTGCAATCAAGAAATAAGAAGAAGACTAGGAATGGTAAGAGCAGCTATGAAAGAATTGGAAAAGATAGTGAAGGACAAAGACATACAACTGAGCACTAAAGTCAAAACTCTTAGGCCATTTTATTCCCAATTACCATGTATGAATGTGAGAGCTGGATAGTGAAGGAAGCAGACAAAAAGAAAATCAACTCATTTGAAATGTGGTGCTGGAGAAGAGTACTTATGATACCATGGACAGCCAAGAAGACAAACAAATGGGTTCTTGAATAGATCAAAGGAGGGCTCTCCTTGGAAGCAAAGTTGAGACTATTGTACTTTGGCCACATAATGAGAAGGCATGGATAACTTGGAAAAAAAAAACAATGCTAGGAAAGTTAGAGGGTAGAAGAAAGAAAGTAAGACCACAAACCAGATGGATAGACTCAATCAGGGGGGTTATGGGCAGGGACTTGCAGGATCTGGGCAGGCAGTGGAGGATAGGGATTCTTGGAGATGTCTCATCCGCAGGGTCGCCATGAGTTGGAACCAACTCGAGGGCAGCTAATAACAAAAACAACCTGCCCTGAAAATCTACGTACAAAGTTGCAAAACTTTAAAAAAATATATATTGGAGGATTTTCTGGGAAAGTGTGCTTTAAGATGTGAACATGTGGCCTGCAATCCTTGTGGCTGATGAACAGCACATGAATTGGATGGATGGATAGATAGATTGATAGAAAGACTGATCTATAGACATCCGTAGACAGATGAATGTTATGTTCCATCAAGTTGGCTGTGGTTTACGATAACTCTGTGGATGAGAAATCTGCTCAAGTCTTATAAGCTCAGGTCCATGGCTTCCTTGATTGAGTCAATACATTTGTAATGTGGTCGTGTGATCCATGTCATCTTGCAGTATGTCCAAAGTAAAATAACCTCAGTTTAGTTATTTTGGCTTCTAGTGATAGATCTTGGATCCATTAATTTAACATTTTTGGTGGTCTGGTGGCCAAAGTCATATAGGCAGATTTCAAATATGTTGATTTTTTTTTAAAAATTGTCAGCTTTCTTGTTTATTTATTTGATTTATATCATTCCTTTCACCCAGATGAGACTTATAGTACCTTACAATATAAATTAAAACAAAACCATCTTCATATCCATATATGGAAAGTGGAAATACCATGGCAGGAAATACCATGGCAGGAATTATCTTGATTTTAGTATTCAGTGACATATCTTTACAAATGACACTTTTGATTTCTTGACTGCGGCTTCTATTTTGATTAATGATTAAGCCAAGAAATTGCAAATCTTTATTTCTATGTCAACATATACAGTTATTTGTATGACTAAGAATGCACTTGCAGCAAACTACTAGTGTCACAAAATTCAGTGACTCTTGCATCATCTCTTGATACTAGGCCTAATTCTTCAACAATGTTTGGTTCTACCTTATTTGCTTCATTTGAATTCCAATCATCTATGATCATCAACATGTCCTATTATGCTGTGTGATCATTTTCTTCCTGGATGCCTGAGTAGAATATTTTAGTTTTTTCCTCTTCTGCTTCTGTGTTTGGAGCATCAATTTGGATTACATTATATTGATAGGTTTTGCATAAAGTCATCTAACAATAGTCAGTTATACTTTGCATTACAGTTTTTGTTGCAAAATGCCTCAGTGCAAAGGAGCATGACGTTTGTAATAATAATAATAAAAAAGAAAGCCACTGGCACTTCTATTATTCATGCTGAGGCATTTAAGACATTCACACAGGGCTCCTCTGATTCTAGCCTAAGTAAGCTTGCCTTGAACACTATAGTTAAGTATTTTCTTGTGGTTCATGCTAGTAAGAAAGAGATATTATTCAGCAGCAGATCATTTATTTTGCAGACTGGAAACATTACAAAGTGCTGTTAACCATCAACAATTCAACAACAGTTGAAGAGTTTCATGGCTGGCATCCATAGTTGTTAGGTTTTTTTTAGGCTATGTGACCATGTTCTGGAAAAAAAATATTCCTGACATTTTGCCTGCTCTGTGGCTGGCATCTTCAGAGGTTGGTGGAATGGAAGTGTGTGTCCCTTGCTTGGGAGGAAGTGATTTACATATTAATATGTGTGTTGGTCTGCTGTTGAATGGCAAGGCCTCAGGTTAATACTTTCTTATCCCCTCCACAATATAATACCTCTAAAGCCTTGCCATGTTAAATTAAAATTTAATGAAGCCTACCATCACATTTCTAGTTAATTGAGATGAAAGATAGATCTGAAATGTGCCAAAAACATTTGATTACACATTTAGTGAAAATGCCTTTTGTGACTTGCATTATTCTGTGGTGGCCACTTGTGTATAAGAATTATAAACCAAAATAGCCTATTAGGAAAGGACTACACAGTTGGCATCATGTTGGTGAAAATGTTTGTATAAGTGTGGCTAATACATATGAATGCCTCTTTGTGAATTGAGTCCAGGGGGCTATTCTGTAGCCCTCTGCACTCCATCCAAACCCTCTCTTCATCAGTTGTCAAGACCCAAGAGGAGCCACTGCTGCTGCTTACCCATTGGGGTGGAGGGGAAAAGGAAGAGAACAAATAAGTGACTGCTCTTATCTCAAAGGAGGAAAAAAATAAGGATGCATTAGGGAACACAACCTCCAGGGTGAATACAGTTTGACCTACTTCCTTATTTTTCCCCCTGTTTGGGCCTAAAGGTACCTTTACTTCTAGGTTTCTCATAGAAGTATACTTGTCCATTTGAAGAACAAATAGAAATCACACATATCCAAATATCTGAGAAAGTGGAGCAGACCACCCATGTATCGGCTGTTCTACTCTTGGTTTTGAAAAAAATCCCTCTTATGTGCTTTATTATTTTTAATCTCTTGTTTGCGGTTTACAGTATTCTGCTGTCTTCAATTTGTGGCCATTCACTAACCGCCAGTTGTGCTCCTGCCAGAAGCTGTCCCCATTACAGAAGCTCTTCTGGGCAACCACAATGATTTGGAGAACTGGGATGTGATGGAATATTTACAAGGGTTGTTCATCTGTTGAAAAAATCTAGAAGTCTTAGCTGAGCTCTAGATGAAAATGAAGAAATAGCATGATGCATCAAATGTAATTGTTCTATCACATCATGTCCAACGATGCATTCTGAGGACTTTATCACATGAGCTTTGGTCTTGCCTCCATCTTCTTGTTGCAATCCCATTATTGGAAGAGAATGAACACATACTAGTTTTGGGGCTTTTATTACTACACTTCTCTTTAATAGCATGATGGGGGGTTTTTTTTTGGTGCCATTTATTGTCCCAGAGCAATTTCTTCCTCATTCCCCCTTAACTCTGCTTCCCTGTCTTTGAATTCTGTGGTATGCCTTTTTTTAAAAAAACATGCCTTTTAATATATATATATATATATATATATATTTGCATTTATGGTGACCCTACAGCAAACCCATCATGGGGTTTTCTTGACAAGATTTGTTCAGAGGAGGTTTACCCTTGCCTTTTCCTGGGGTTGAGAGCATGTGACTTGTCCCAGTGGGTTTCATGACCAAGGAGGGAATTGAACTCTGGTCTCCAGGACTGTAGTCCAACACTCAGACCACCCTGATCCACACTGGCTAGGTGCCACTTTAGCCAACAGGAGACTTTGGAGGGATCCAGACATCCACTGCATCTACTCCCATTACACACCTATATAATTTCCCCCCAATGACCTCTAGAGGATATGGGGCTTCCTGGACAACCCTAGGCCTGAGAGGACTATTTTTAACAACAGAAAGTGAGCTGAAATCACTTGTGGTTCACTTCCTATTTTTAAAAGGCATCTCATTGGCTTACATTGTCTCAAGCGAGGCAAAACATGGTGGAACCCCTTCCACAGTCCCAAGAGAGTCTTTAGGGGTAAAATAATTTTTTGGGGGGGGGGGGGAAGAGAAACCACAATTATTATTTTTTAAACCCTGAGTGTCCAGGGGACCTCCAAACACAATAGAAATGCCACCCAGACTTCATAGAGGCCATTTTGGGACAAAACATTTTTTGGAGAGGCCCTAAGAAGCCATACAATTGTCCCTGGAGCTGTAGGTGGCCCTTTGGTCACTCTTTGCCCAAATCTGCATTAGGAGATCTAAATGATGTACACCTTAGAACCATGGTTGTATATTCCACAATGCTCCATGGCTGTACTTCGTTGTTAGAATAACATATGGTTTGGTGTTACGTGAACATATAGGCATATGTAAGCATGCACTTCTCCTTTAACATACAGGAAATGGAAAGCATTGCTTTGCTTCTGACTTCAACCGCCCTTGATTTCTTGATTTATCTGACCCAAGGCACCCTGTTTCAATGTTAGTTTATCTCCACTCCCATTATTATAGCTAACTGAAAAGCTAACATCCATTGTCTCCATTTTTGTTTGTCCTGGCAACAAAACCCTTAGTGGATGTTCTGAGATCTGATAGATTCTGTTTCTGGTAAACATAAAAGGTCACAAAAGTTTAGTAAACTTGTTTCTTGCAGTGTCACACCCAAAGAGAGAGTCCTGGGTGTTGTATTAGAAGAATTCACTAAATTTTCTGATCTAAACATTACTCTTAACAAATCCCAAATTTTGGGCCTATTGGGGGAAAAATGACCTGGAAAACTTGATCCAGCTCCAGGTCCTAGAAAACATGTGTCTGTCACATTATTTTCCATTAAATATTTGTTAGTGCTAGCTCCTGTCAATCTTTACAATATCTATGACATCACTTTCAAGCAATTCTTTCACTTGCCTTAAAGCCCAGAAGATTACAAACTGGACTAGACTAACTGAATATTAACCTTCTTTCATGATTAGGCAAAGCAGCAGCAATGAAAATATCATTACTGGCAAGATCTGCAAATCTTTTCCTGATATTTTCTTCATACGCTGGCAGAATTTATTGGCAATGATGGTAAATGATCCAGAATTAATCCATAGGTTTTTTTTAATAAATAAAAAAGATAGAGTGGTTGGAACATACAAAAAATGAACTGGAAATTTTACCACATTTGGTCTGTCACATCATCTTCCATTACATGGAACATGAAACTTTCTTTCAGCAATCAAAATGGCATTACTGACAAAAATTTCAAATCTTTTCCTGAGATTTTTCTTGATATAGCCAAAGCCGACACCAAAAGCAGAATTGATTAACAATGATGAATGAATCAGAATTATAGCCATGTTGACCATACAGGCAAATGCAATAACATCCAAAATCCACAAAACAGCAATATCTTTACTGGACAAAGTACATGACCTGCAAGTCTGCACAAGTACTGCACAAAGTACATGATGCAAGCTTTCAAAGCTCCACTGGCAAAGATGTTAAAAATCAAACAGGAGAAAGAATAAAAATGACAGTGATGGAGTCACAGGCCTACATTTTGTCAAGATGTTATTATTGTTGTTCTGGTATGGAAATATATCCATGTAGGAAGAGGCCGCTCCTCCCCTTTGGGCTCTAGTAAACTGAGCCAGCGCAGACTGGCAGGAAAAAGCAGCTTGATCCTACTTTTTATGAAAGTGGGTTGAAATCCTGCTCTCCACATGGCCTGCATCTAAGATGGGTCGAATATGCGTGGCTGCAAGGGGTGGCATCAAGCTGTGCCACTGGATGGATATATATATATATATATATATATATATATATATATATATGGTCTCCTTACTATACATCTGTACCAGTGCACCAATACACCGCCTCCAGCCTCCAAGTACCTCCCACATCCTGCTCAGATGCCATTTCATTGCATGTCCATCCCTTTGACAGTATGGAATGCCACTGGTTTTGTTCTGCCTTTCACTCAGTTTGGAGGCATGCATCATATAAATTCTCTGCCTTCAAAGCAGCTGGAAGCCACTTTATTTTGCCCATTTGTTTCACCACAAATAGTAAAGTCCAGGAAACAAAAATTATACTTCATTAAGCAACCCAAAAAGAAACTTCCTTTAGAATCCCCCTTCTTTGGCAGAGAACATTGCATTTCTCAAGAAGTTTCTGTGTTGTTGCTTTTGGAAAACGTTTAGATGCTGTTTAGGTAGAAACACACCAAATGCAGTCCCAGTTTTAAAAAATGTTTAATCTTGTTGGAAGGAAAAACCTCAGAGTTAAGTCTCAGTCCCTTGGCTCACTTTTACGGCTCACTCCTTCTTGCACCTAAATGTGATATTCTCAAATCTAAAAAATAGATATCCCGGGTAGCCAGGATTGGACAGCAAAGTCCAATAATATCCAGAATTAGTAAATCCATGTTGTTGTTGTTTTCAAAAACAGAAAAAAGAGTACTCAGCAGGGTATGGCTTCTCAATGTTTAATCTCTTCTATTTTCGCAGGAGGGACAAATGGAGAGGGACAAAATGGTGGTGCATGCCTAGGCTGTGTCATTATTTTCAATGGGACTCAAATTTTTGTGAGTTGCCATTTTCACGGGTGTGTGTGTCTGGAATGGATTTCTCCATGAATTGGGAGGGACGACTGTATATCTGTAAAAACAACAACAAGGGAAGTTCAGACCAGACAGGGGTTGGTTTAGATTTGACTGATATTCCTTCCAACTCTATGGTTCTAAGATTACCAGCTCTTCCACAGAAATAAAGTAGTTTCACCCCACTTTAACTGTCATGGCTCCATCCTTTGGAATCCTGGGATTTATAGTTTGGTGAGGTATTCAGCCTGGTCTGTCAGAGAGGTCTGGTGGCTCAGCAAATTACAAATCCTAGGATTCGATAGGGTAGAGTCATGGCCGTTAAAGTGGTGTCAAACTGCTTTATTTGTGCAGTGTGTGTACATACTTCATCTGAAAACAGTCTGTAAAGACTGCATGCAGGAAGAATGGAAGACTTAAGGAAATCCAAACATTGCATTCCATCTCCCACTGCCATGGCCAATGACTGTTGATAATGAGAATGACAATACAGCAACACCTGAGAAATCACAGTTTAGCTACCCTGCCCTTCTGTTAAGAAATGAATTATACACTTTTCTCTCCCTGTCTCACCAAGCTTGCATGACCTAGGCCAGGGAAAAAATCAGTCTACTATTCTAGTTTCCTAAGATCACAGCATCTGTTTCTATTCTTTATGCTCCACAAGTAGTTTGAGTAGGCATCTGGAGACCACAAGTACAATAGGCCTTCTGTATATATTATTGCAAGGCACTCCACAGCAATCATTACCTTCCCACCATGATGTTATTGATGAAATGTGATTTTTAAAAGGTAAAGTTTACAGAAAGGTTATTTTTATTTTAACAGCATACCTTTTCTCTAGCTTGTATTCCCCCACTCTGGAGGTCTTATTGATTTATATGTTCTGTTTGTTTTCCTTGTTTTCTTGCAACAGCATTTCCCGTATATACTTATAAAATCAATTGCTGAAAGGAAAATGGGGAGAGCATACCCTTGCATAATAACAATTTGTTATCTTCCTTCGGCACATTGTTGCCCATTTCTAAACAAATAAAATAAAACAGTTGAATTAAAAATTAATTAAATTATTTAAATTATTTTAAATTAATTTATTAAATTAATTAAATTATTTTAATTGTCTTATTTTTAATTTTATCTTGTACCTCGCCCCGATTGCTCGCTCAGAGGGGCGGGCTAGAAATAATAATAATAATTATTATTATTATTATTATTATTATTATTCAACAAATAATGTGTTTTAAAAATGTATTATCAAAAGGGAGGAAACAAAACTAATAATGCTAAACATGTGTTTTTGGGGTGCTTTTCTGGTGCCACATGTCACAAGGGGGACCAAGCTGTCTCCAAGGCCTACTACTATTATATGATGATATGTACAAGAAAAAGCTTTCCTATCATAGCAATCACTGTCTGTCTGAAGACTTTCCCTCTCTGTCTGTCTGAAGATTTCCCTCTCTGAAAATAAAAAAGGTTAATGAGCAGCATGGAACTCGTACATCATACATTATCCATACCATGTAAAAATAATAAGTGCTGCAGATTATTGCCAGGCTTTAGACATAGATTTTTGACAGAGAATGCTACTTGTCCTTTCAGAGGCCCACTGCAGCAACTAAATAAATTCAGTCAATAACTTTGATCCAGAGCAAATTCATTTTTCTCCAAATATGTTATTATTACTGCCATATTTCATAACTATCATCCTGGTGCAAGTATAGTACAGTCCAGCAATGATGCACGGAATGTGTTAGAATCTGTGTATGCTTACTGTGGCCTAAGATGCGTTAAGTGAACACATAACCTACCTAGAAAAAGAATTATGTGGATCTGGGATCACTGAAAAGCCTTCTCACTAATATCTCCCAACATAATATTTTTAATTAGCATGCCCATGAGCAGGACAGACCCTTGGATGCTGGCCATTAAGTTCAGAGTCACAAACACAGAGATATATATGGGTCCTTCAAATAACTTGGTCCAAAATTATTTAGGGCTATAAAGGTCATGACGAGTACTGAGAACTAGAAGCAAACCATCAGCAAATGTGTGAAAATCCACACTAATTCACATAATGTGCTTAGATGTAGAGTAGCCCAGTGACACTATGTGATAGATCTTATATCCACATGTTCCCATTCCAGTAAAAATGAACTTGTTTGCAAAAAGTGGTACTTTTTTAAATGGTAAAAGGGTAACCTCCCTAAATTATGGAGATGGAATCAAATGCTAGTCTTGTGTTTGTATGCTGTGCTTTATTTAGGGTCTTGGGGTAATGATACATACGGTGGGCAGGAATGGAGTGTATTTTGTCCCAGACAAGCAGATTGTAGCTTTCAGATGTGTTTTTTAAAACAAATAAAATTAACTAGCCTAGTTACTTCCAATAAACATACAGTTACTTTTAAGTTCCACTAACTAGTTTTGGAGACCTTGGAACTATAACTGTAACTAATGACTGTCTTTAAAGTAGTTTTCTAAACTCTGGATTTAATTCATATCTGGCTATAGCAATTTTCATTTCCACCAGGAGCAGGTCAATTTGTAAGGCTAATGGGTCTTCACTTCCCGTTCTGTAGCAAATTACTCTCCTCCTCACATATTTTGTGTAACAGCGATCACTTGCAGCTGTGTATATATTTTTCCTGAGAAAATTCATTTTCTTCCAGCTACAGTGAGTGTTACAACTAAACTGAAAAGGAACAGGAGAGCATTGGGGGAGGGGGGGCTTTTTTCATCCACTCTTCTGTTCAAAATATCCAGCATTTCCACCCTGCTAACACTACTTCATGGAGTTAGTCTGAGGATGCTCAATTTCCCTCTCTATGGTGACACTAATTTGCAATCCCAGTCCAAAGAGATCCAATTTCTTTTGATTCAATATTAGGATCAGCCCTCCACATTTATTGAGGATATCCATGGGTGTATCCTAAGAGGAAGAGAAGTGGGTATTGCCTCCAAATAAGAATTCTTCACTTCAAATGATATTCTTCTTTAGTCCCTAAATTTCTATGTAGGAAGTGAGATACTACTATACCACTTATCAGTGCACTTAAGCACTCCCTAAGCAGTTTACAATGTGTAAGCCAATTGCGCCCAACAAGCCAGATACTCATTTTAGCAACTTCAGAAATATGCAAACCTTAGTTGAGCTTGAGTCCCTGACTGGTATTGAACCTGCAACCTTATGGTTTGTGAGTGCAGGCTGCAGTGCAGGCATTTAACCACTGCACCACCAGGGCTCTTTATATTGGCATTATTATTATTATTATTATTATTATTATCTTTGATTTATAAAGTGCTGTAAATTTACACAGCACTGTACATACAATCATTTAATTAGATGATTCCCTGCCTTTATGCTTACAATCTAAAGAGACACAACACAAAAGGAGAAAGGAATGGTGGTGGGGAAGGGGATCAAATCCAGCAGTTCTTCACTCCCTCTGAGGCCTGGACCAAGGCGGATGGACTGGAGGGAGGGCTCGGCTTCTTATCACATAATTAGGGCACAGCATCCTGAGACAGAGAAGGGCACTCATCTGGGAACACTTCCCTAAACAATATAGTCTTTAACTCAATTTTGAAACTGGTTAGAGAAGTGATGAGGCGCGCATGTGGGGGAAGAAGATTCCAGGAGTGAGGGGCAGCAAGTGAGAAGGGACAAATCCGGGACAGGGCAGTGGAAATCCTCGGCTGGGA
The DNA here is from genome assembly GCA_034509955.1 of Urosaurus nigricauda. Lineage (NCBI taxonomy): Eukaryota > Metazoa > Chordata > Lepidosauria > Squamata > Phrynosomatidae > Urosaurus > Urosaurus nigricauda. The sequence goes on along the minus strand of JAOEGL010000003.1, from coordinate 185,575,325 downwards.
CAGGAGACCTTGACTACCAGAGCGGAGGGTACAAGAAGGAGTGTGAGGAGGAAGAAGTTCAGACAAGTAAGGAGGGGCCAGTCCGTGGAGGGCTTTGAAGGTCAACAACAAAAGCTTGTACTGGATGCAGAAGGGGGAGGGGAGCCAGTGAAGGGAGGATAAGAGAGGAGAAACATGGTCAAAGCAGCTAGCAGATGTGATAATACGTGCAGCTGAGTTCTGGACAGAGATTAAAGGATGGAGGTGAGAGAGAGGAAGGCCTGTCAGAAGAAGGTTGCAATAATCTAGTCGCGAGACCACTAGGGCATGGACCAGAGTCTTGGAAGTAGAGGATGAGAGGAATGGACAGATTTTAGCAATGTTGTAAAGAGAGAATCTGCAGGCCTTGGCAGAGACCTGGATCTGAGGAATAAACGACAGAGAAGAATGAAAAATGAAACTAAGACTGTGGGCTTGTTGAATAGAAGTGTCGTCAACAGAGACAGAGAAGGAGTATTGAAGGGTGGGCTTAGGTGGGAAGACAAGAAGCTCTGTCTTAGACATGTTGAGCTTCAAGCACAAATGCCTCATTCACTGAGAGACAGCAGTCAGACAAGATGAAACTTGCTGTTCAAGCCCTGGCAAAAGGTAAGGGGTGGAAAGATACAGCTGAGTGTCATCGGCATACAGAGAATAGGAGAAACCAAAAGAACTGATGAGTTTACCTAGGGAAAATGTGTACAGAGAAAACAAAAGGGGACCCAGGACAAAACCCTGGGGAACTCCAACAGATAAGGGAACAGAGGAGGAAGTCTGACCACCCGTGACCACTGCAAAAGATCTATCTGACAAGTAAGATTTAAACCATTCGAGAACAGAGTCGGAAAACCCAAGGTCAGAAAGTAAATCAACCAGGAGTGATCCATGGTGTCAAAGGCCACAGACAAATCAAGAATGAGAATAGAGGCCATTTGCCTTGGCCCGCAAGAGATCGTTTGAGATCCTGGTGAGGGCCGTCTCTGTAGAGTGCCATGGGCGGAAACCAGACTGTAAAGGGTCCAGGATGGAATTGGCTTCCAGAAACCCAAGACAGTGAGAATAAATGTTTAATAAATTTAAAAAAGTTTAATAAAATTTTTAAAAGATGTCTAATAAATGGCATTGTTCACATTCCCCTGGTAATTTTGGCTGCCCCTTTTCTTTAGATGTCTAAACTGTATTTCTAAATGCTCAGCTGAAGTTACTGGAATGGTAGAAATTTGGGGACTGAAGGGAAATTTAATTGGAAGGGGGAATTGCTTCATCTCTGGGAATTTTACCCTCAAACTTTAAGTGATGGATGGATTTCTCACTAAATAGATATTTGTATAAAACTGAGGACAGAGGTATAAGTTATTTAAGACCTTGTTCATGACCAAGGCTACGATACTATGCATATTGACCCAGGAATAAGGATGAACGCAATGTGATTTTCTTGTAAATTGACCTATCTAGGATTATTCTGCAATAGCTGGTAATTGGGAAAGCTGACCTCACATATTGGAGTCATTAATATGGAGAAAGCAAAAGTTACTTTTTCTTCCAATGACTGATTCTGATATAAGACAATTGTTCCCAGTGCTATCTTCTCATTCTGTTTTATACCACAGAGTGTGAGCCAGTCAGGTCCAACAACAGATGCTCTTTGGAAATATCTACATTCCTAAGTGGTCCTTGCACTCTTCCCGTTTGGGTTTCCTCCTCATCAGAAAGGGTGCTACTTGTTGCAATTTTCTTAGCACCACATCTCTGCAAAAGCAGAGTAGAAGTGCTACAACTAATGTAAACAGAAAATTACATTATTACAACTGCATGTGGTGTTATAATTAAATAAGACTGCAGCAGAGTCATTGGTGCATCATATGCGCCACACTGTCGCCAAATTTGCAGATGTTCAGCCTTACTTTTATTAAGCATGACAATGCCCAGCAGGATCTATTTTGTCTGATTATACTCAACTGGGGAAGAATAGTAAAAGGCAGGATAATTAAAAATATATGCCTAAACAAAGGATGTGTCTACAATTCCTTTTCCAAGGGCTTTGAAATAGTTCAAATTTCTCAGTTGGCTCACATGTATAAGGAACTAAAAAGGATGTCCTAAATTCAGACATATGTCTTCAGTCTGTTTAATGCGCCAGAACAAAAAAACATTGCTCGGGACCACCATGAATTGATCTCTAAGTGGTGGCTTGACAGAGTGATCCTAATTTTTAATCTATATTGTCTGTTATAATATGCACCAAACTTTGTGGAAGGAGCGGCAGCAGACTCTTAGTAATGTATCTGTCTGTTGTTGTTTTTTAACTGTTACATTTCCCCCTCCCCCTTGAGTAAAAACGAGGAAGTGTTTGCTGACATTCTTCACTGAGATCTTAATTTTAGAAAGAGAGTTTTCTTTTTTTAAAAAAAAACCTCAACCAACAGCAACAGGAGCAACAACAAACACACACTTAACTATTCTCTGACTTCAAATTATGCGGTTTCTCAACTGACTGCATGAGTAAATTAAGACAGACATGTTTGTGTACAAAATGATAGCCATTTAGCAGCAGTAGTGGCCACAAATGCAAAAACACATGGATGGAAGCTGTCCATGAGTGAATTTAGACCGACTATTGGGATCCACACACTCCTCCTCCCTACCTCCCAATAGCACAAAGGCTGTTTTCCCTTCAGTCGGAGAAAATCAAGCCCAGAGTGTGTTGTTTTAGTCTATAATAGGATGGAGGAAACAAAACCCTCAACATGTTGCTGGACTACAGTTCCTAGCCAGCAAAACCTAAAGTGAAGAAAGTTGGAACTTTTTAAATTTAATTTTTATTGTTAAAATTAGATCAATGTACATTATTTACACCATCATATTTTCACAAATTCCATTCATCCTTAGTACAATGTTACCATTTTCAATGTCTTACAAATAAAGCTTTTAAGTACTAATTTGTTATTTTTGACTTCCTATTCTTCTCCAAAGAAAAGTATTACTACAATTCCTTAATCTCTCCATCTTTGTTATCATTTTTAATAATCGAAATAATTTAGTCATTCTGCCCATTCTTGGTTTACTTTGTAGGGATATGCCATGTACAAACAACCATTCCATTAGAGGCCATGTGTAAGCATCTGTTCCATTAACACTGTTTCATTGCTACTTAAACTATTAATAAAATATCATAGTGTGCTAATATATAAATATGTAAAAATGAACTTACAGAGCTTTTGATGCAGACTCCCCATTAGAAAAACTGTATTGTCAAATATTTCCCATTTGGACAGCTGTAATGCACTTTATGTGGGGCTGCTTTTGGAAACTGTTCAGAAACCTCAGAGGGCCCAAAATGCTGTGGCCAGAATGCTGACTGGAGCAAATTACAGGGAGCTTGTTAAAACAGCTACAATGTCTGCCTGTTTGTTTCAGGTCACAATTCAAAGTGCTGGTCATGACCTATAAAACCCTGTGTGGCTTAGAGCTAGGACTTTATCACACCAATCTGCTGTCCTGTCACAATTGCACGAGTTTAAGAATAGCATACCATTTGGCATCATTTTTTAATAACACTTTTCCCCACAATAGTGCTTTGGCAATCCATGGCGGTGTGATATATTTTCTGCACTGCCAAAATGCCACCTTCTGGGAGGAAGGGTGGGAATGAACAATCATCAGCCTCCAAAAGCTGGTTGCTGTGTGAATGCGCACACAATAGTTAGCTTTGGAAAGGTGTTGGCCACTACAATCTCTGCTCTGCCTCTCTCCCAAAGCACAGGGTATATTCACACAGCAGTCACATGTGAGCGTGGCTGTCATCTGCCTCTCAAAGCTGGCTGCTGTGTGAATGTGCACACAGTACCTGGCTTTAGAAAGGTGTTGGCCACTGTGATCGCTGTGAGAGAGAGGGTGGAGAGGAGCAAATTCATACCCACCTACACCACCTGACTACATGAGAAGCAGAACCACAGTGGAAGGGACCTATCACACAAAGGCAGTAATGGAATAGTAGGAGGGCCCTGGGTTTTCATAGAAGACTCCAGAGCAAAAAGTGACTTGTATTAATTCATGTTAAAAGGGGGGGGGGAATATACCTTGGGTTCACTACTGAACTGGCCAGATATAATCTGGACATTTTGCACCAGAATCAGAGATTAGGTCCTGCATCATGCAGACTGAATACTATAGGAAGAGTGGGAAGGTGTGCTATTTATCCCATGCAGACAGGACACCAAATTGTTTCCATAAATCTTGGCCTAAAACCAATGTTGCACAGGTGGTCCACCACCAATGCCTTCCCCAACCTCTCCACATAATTCTTTATGCCATATGAAAGCACTCAATTTCCCAATCTTATGGGATAGGTTTGGGGGCAGTACATGCAAGTTTTGGGAGGGAGGGATACATGCAAACTCTCCCAATTCAGCTAACATAGGAGATGTGACAGTGGAAACGCCCCTTTGGTTCCTGATTTTTTTTTTAAATTCAATTCTCCAGAGCTTTATTTTGTTTCTAATTAATTAGCGAACCTTCTCTTGATATGTCTTTGACATTAAAAAGCAAATACAACCAAAAAAAGTCAGTGCAGATTGTAAACGCTGTTGAGTGGGGATGTGGTGATGAACGTGTATGTATTAAGAAACAGAGAATCTGGGGTATAGATAATTAATATTCTTTATGGAGATCATCTCAAAGCGAAAGGCACATGGGAAATAAATCAGAGAAAAGCTATTGTACAAATCCAAACAAATGAGATAAGAGAAATTGTTGTATGGGTATGGCCAGGAAAAAATAAAATTAAATGAAGCATTCCTTGAGAGGGGAAAAATAAACCCCATGGGCCTGAGAAAAGAAAGAGGTGATTTATTTTCAAAGAGGCTTAGGTGTCAAGACGAGATGTGGAAATACAGATATATCCACTGTATTTGAGACGGTATTTAAATGTCATGCCTCAGGAAGAAAACCGAATGTGCTTATCTTTCCCCTAGCTAAACTCCACTTCGATTTAAAATATAGTACAACTGGTTAAGAGTTTGATTTTTTAAAACCTCATCCCATGGCACAGAGATAGAGCCTGTCCTAAGTGGTCTCTGGGATTGGTGCCGGTCCCAGTGCCTACTGCTGAGACAGGAGCCAGACGGCCTTTATGTCTGTAGCCAGGAAGGAGGGCTGGCTGACATTTCCCACTGGGAGGCAGGCTGCTGGGACAGAGTGTCTGCTGCCAAGAAAGGAGCCACAGGGTTTAAGAACTTGGTGTCTCCCCCTTTTACCTGCAAGCTACCCACAGAAAGGAAGCAAGAGCTCTGGAACTAGAAATCTCCTTGAAAAAAAAGGATTGCATCACGGGCAATTTGCCAAACCTCTGTCATCCTTCTTTCTATTCCTCCCCTTTCACATGCTATTTCTTCGGGGTGGACAATGGGTAGCAACCAATGACAAAAGCAGGGGAAAGAAATTGTATGCTGTATTTTTAAACTATGTTTTGAATGTGTTTTAAGTGAATCAAATAAATGTGTCTGTTTTTTTGGGGGGGGGCTGGTTGTTTAATTTTGAAAAAAACTTTGCTATTATATATTGTTTTAACTTAGATTGTAGGCCACTTTAGGCTACTTTAGGCACTTTTGCCACTTTAGACAAGTGGTTAAGCTGCTGACTCTGTTGACTGCAAGATCGGCAGGCTGGCAGTTCAAGGATGGGGTGCTGCATGATACTAGTCCCAGCGAACTAGCAGTTCAAAAGTATGGAAATGCAAGTAGCTCAATAGTTACTACTTCTCAGTGGGAAGGTAACAATGTTTGGTGGAGTCATGCTGGCCACATGACCACCAGAGCAGTCCTCAGATAACACTGGCTCTTCAGCTTAGGAACAGAGATGAAACCGCCCCCTACAGTTGGTTACAAGTGGACATTCATGTCAACCTTTACCTTTTTAGGCCTCATATTGGGAGAAAGGTGGGATATAAGTGGCTTCTGTTCATGGAGTGCATACTGTATGGAAAAGTGTAGGAGGAATTTAAGTCCTGTAAACAATGAGTGCTAATATCTCTGAGATCTTGGCTCAGTCATCAATCAAAATGAAGTCTGCAATCAAGAAGTCAGAAAAAAGATTAGGACTTGGAAGGGTACTATAAAGGGATTAGATAAGTTCCTCAAACACAAATATATATTATTATATTCCAAAGTCAGAATCATCTATGACACATTGCTTCATATATATATGTATAATTGTGAAATCCGGACAGTAAACAAAGTTTATAAGAAGAAAATCAACTCATTTGAAATGTGGAGCTTGTAGAGAGTTGTACAGATACCATGGGATGCCAAACAGACAAATAAATGCATCTGAGAACAAATCAAGTCTGAATTCTTTCTCGATACAAAAAGAACTAAAGTGAGACTACCATACTTTGCACATATCATGAGACAAAATTCACTGCTGGAAACGACAATAATGGTGTGGAAAGTAGAAGGCATTAGGAAAAGAGGAAGGCCACATTACAGATAGATTAGAATAATAGAATAATCAAGTTGGAAGAGACCACAAAGGCCATGCACTCCAACCCCCTGCCATGCAGAATCAAAGCATCCCTGACAAATGGCCATCCAGCCACTGCTTAAAAACCTAAAAAAAGGAGACTCTACCACACTCTAAGGGAGCGTGTTCCACTGTCAAAAAGCTCTTACTGTCAGGACGTCCTTCCTAATGTTGAGCTGGAATCTTTTTTTCCTCTATTTGAATCCATTGGTCCAGGTTCTATTCTCTGGAGCAGCAGAAAACAAACTTGCTCCATCTTCAGTATGACATCCTTTCAAATATCTAAATAGGGCTATCATATCACCTCTTAACCATCTCTCCTCCAGGTGAAACTTACCCGGCTCCCAAAGTCTTCTCATAGGGCATAGTTTCCAGACCCTTCATCATTTTCATCTCCCTCCTATGGACAAGCTCCATCTTGTCACTATCCTTTTTGAATTGTGAAGCCCAGAACTGGCCACAGTATTCTAGGTGAAGCCTGACCAAAGCAGAATAGAGTGGGACTATTACTTCCCTTGATACCACATTGCAGCTGCAACAGGGGAATCCTGAAGACAGACAATGGACTGGGACCTTCAGCCAAGGTAAAACAAAGTTTTCCCTTAAATTTGGACTAGATTGGCATGTTTTATTTCTGCACCCATGGCTCCCCTTCTTTATTTCATTCTTAATCCATCCTTGACTGCAATAGAGCGAAAGGCTTTCAAATCGTAGTGCTGATGCTGCCATTAACCCATCATTAAAGCAGCATTGCAATAATACGAACTTTCATTAATACAAAATGCCGGCCAAAGCATTAGGGAGAGAAGGCAAGCCAGTTCCAGCAGGCCTTGCCTAAAAAGAAGAAGAGCCCTCCCTCCAGTCCATCTGCCATGGTCCAGGCTTCTGAGGGAGAGAAGATATGCTGGATTTTCCCCCTTCCCCACCACCTCTCCCTTTTCCTTTTGTTTCGTGTCTTTTTATAGTGTAAGGCTGAGGGCAGGGAAATGTCTAAATATTAACAAATTGTAAGCCGCTTTGATAGCCTAAATGACTGAAAAGTGGGGTATAAATAAAAAGTATTATTATTATTATTATTATTATTATTATTATTATTAAAGCTGCTTTAATGACAGGTTAATGGCAGGATAATGACGAGATCTGTGTGACATCATCTGAAAGTGTTTTGCATGATCATGGTCAATTGTGCTTTTCGGACGGGTTAATGATGGGATCTGCTCAATGTTATCTGAAAGTCCTTCCCGCAATCACATTGGAAGGATGGGACAAGGATGGAATAACCCCTGTGTGATAATCTCCAGGGTGGACAACTTCCAGTGATTGAGGGGGGATTCCCTGCTGTACCCCATACTCTACACAATTCCCCCCACTATCAGCATTTTTGTTTGTTTGTTTGTGTATTTTACATAGGGGGTAAAGTTTGCAAAAACCATGCTTGAGGACTAATGTGGCTTGTAGGCAGCATTTTCAAATCCCTGGTTTAAGGGATACATGATAATGTTTTGAGCAGAGGGCAGTAAAATGAGTGCTTCCTACTTCAGATTAGAAAATGCACAGTAAGTTTAATGAACTTGCCCTTGAACATTGTCCCTCATAGAACTCCATCCAGAGATAGATCTGTGCTCAATATGTTAGTATGCATGTGAACAATTACCATGCCATGTGTTCTTCTATGATTTCCTCTTAAACATTTCACTCAGCATGCCACACTGATCATGTGAGGTCAAAAGGAGGCAGCACGCCTCCTTTCCCTCAGCTGTTTGTCACCACATTTCCTCCACCACTAAATTAACAGTTGGACACATTGCATCTTATTTAAGGAGTTTTTTTTAACCTGCCCGGAAGTGTTGCATTTCCTCTGCATTGGACCATGTGGCATGGAGTTCTTTTCAATGGGAGGTTTGTTGTAGCACTTTTCTGTACTGATTTAATTCTTCTGTAGTCCTGAGGCCTCCCTCCCCGCTCTGTTTCTGCACAATTTCCAGAGCCAGCAGATTAGCCACATAAAAATCACATCAGACTCATTAAATAGCTGTACCTAGAAGCACCCAGTTGAGGGCATTTTTTGGTAGAATGATTGAATTAAAGGCAGTGTTTAGATAATAGGAGGGGGTGAGATTGGAATCTTTAGCTGTGTCCATCACCTTATCCCAAAAGCCAACTCCGTTGAGACTTTCATTTGCACAGAAGTCTTTGATTGCTTCACATAACATTGCTTATAATCTTATCATAAAATAGACAAAAGGTTTCCTTAGTAACCCCCATTTTCTTTAGAAGGATCAGTCTTTTGATATGCAGTGTTTTCCTTGAATGCTGGAACACAGAGTTATCTGTTTAACCCCCCCCTCCCCCATGCTGCTGCTACTACTACTACTACTACTAATAATAAAATCTTTATTTATATACCGCTCTTCCTATGATCAGGGCGGTGCACAGCATATACTAGAGGTAATCCCAGATGTTCAGAGAGATGCTTGGATTGTTTTTGGTCCAGTTATGTTGCTATCACATTTAATGTTCAGCTGTAAATATTTTTGCATCTTGAATTGCTCTTTAACTTCAGTAGCTCATTAAAGGCTTAAAGTACATGCATTTTAATTTCACTCAGTTTGGAACTAATTTTAAATATTTAACATCATTTCCACTATGCCTATTCTTTTCCTTAATCAAGATGCTCTTTCAACTTTCTCCCAATAGACTATGCCAATAGAAAGCCTCTACCCAACTTAATTTTTTTTTAAAAAAAACTATTTATTTTCCATCTGTACATTATTTCTCCCCGCACCAGTTCTCAAGATAATTCACATTAACAAAATCAGTTCCATAGGAGGAGAATAGTAGGGGTGTACAATGAAAAATATAGTTTCATTTCTGCATTTGCATTAATGCAGTATTTTATTTATCTATTGCACTTATATTCCATCTTTCTCCCAAATGGGATTTTAATACTGAACATTCTGTGTGCATTGCATTTTCCTCCCTTGTATTCATTCATACATACATGCACATCATCACAACATTTTTCCAGCCTTTCTCATTGCCATCACTTATCATGTCCCCCTGATAGTTTATATCAGCTGCTTATTGACATCTGTGCAATTTAGTAATTTCTCCTTGCTCAGTAACCCCCAGTCCACCTTAGGTGCCAGCGGACACAGTAGTACAGGAGGTCTGTTCAGCTTCTGATCAGGGTGCAAGAAGCATGATATGCAGGTGAGGCTGTGACAAGGAATTGAAAAAGGTCTCCTGCTTCTGTTTGCTGTTGAGAGATGGGTGGAAACACCACTCTAGTTACACCCCAGTCAGAAGCTGAAAATGCTTGCTTTGCTTGATTGGGCTGCTGGATCTTCAGGTGGGCTGTGGTGGAAGTAAGACTACATAGTTTTACTGAGTACACAGTAGTTACATAGGCACTTATTTCAATAGGTGGCCCAGAGGTCTGCCTCTGTAACATCTCTGTTGTTTGTCCAATTGGTACATAAAATCTACACATTCCAATATCACTGCAAAGAGATTACATATGCCAGGTTTTAGGCATAATACAACACGTTGCCCTTAACTTACCTTCCAAGACCAAGGATCATTCAAAGTAAGAAGAAAAGCCTGCTTCTCTAAATGAAGGTGGGGTGGAGAGGCATACAACCTGGATGAAATAAAATCCATCCTGACACTGGTAACAAAGATTAGATCAGATCTGAGTGCAAGCCTAAATGGTCAGGATGACCAAGAGCCGGCTAACCAGATGCTAGGCTGGAATTCACAATCATAGTTACAAAAGTATAACTTAGAGTTACATATTCATAACTGATTAGTATTCACAATCCCTGCAACTGTGTAGGGAAAACATATGGTTCAGTCCTGACTTACCATGCAGCAGCTGCTGTGAGCAAAGGAAGGAGAGTTATTCTTCAGTCAGTCAAGATGTGCTTTCCTATCCCCCCTCCCTCAGTGATCTCCATTGTGACTGTCAGAAACAGGATTCTTATAATAATTCCTCCTCGCACCAGAAATCTCTGGAGGGAGAAGAGTAGGAACATCAATGTGCTGCATCCAATTTGACAGGAGAGCGGGCCCTCATCATTCACAGCGGCTGATGTCTGGTTAGTCAGGATGGGGGTCTGGGGCCATATTGCTGTGATGCACTTAATAGGAAGCACTTTAAAATGACCTCAAGGTGGCTTTAATTTATATGCACTGGACTGAAGCTCTTTTATCTTAAATTATTTTAAATGTTTTATCTTATATTAAGAGAGTCATTGGTCAAGATTCTGTGTGGCATATAGTTCCACTATAGAAATACATTACATTACAGGTGGCCATTCAATACTCCCTGGACTTACTGGTGAGCTGTTGCAGTCCTAGTCATAGCCATTCTAGGGCTGGTAAAGAGTGGGGGAGGAGATTAAAGAATCTCTCTATGTGTAATGATGCACAGAATTATTACATCATTCATTGAGATCCATCACAGTCCTCCTGAGGTTCTGCACTTGACTACAGGGACATACCAGATGCTTCTCCAATCCTCCCTGGGCCACAAGTGCCATCTTGCCAACACAGCTCCTCTCTAGAACTGGACCAGATCTTCCACAGTGTCCTACAGCCTATGTGGATGGAGCTACAGCCAAAAAAATTATAGGACCCAGTTGCCTGCATATTATTCCTAATGTATCTTCATGGTGTCTATTGATTATGGTGACCCCATTCATTTCTTATACAAGGAACATTTGGAGATGGTTTGCCATTGTCTTCCTCTGTCCAAAAGGGCTGTCCCCATGGCGTGAATAGGGCTGGGGAGCGTGCAGCAACTGCACGCTGCCCAGCCATAGTGCATATGGATGGCACCATTTTAAAAGCGTGCTGTCCATACGCACACATTGCGATGACATCCTGGCGTGCGCTGCATTTACACGGCATGGCATGCACCTGATGACATCATGCCGCTGCGGCACAAAAGGAGCTCCGAAATGAAGCTCCTTCTTGGTGTGGCCTTCACACAGCTGTGACAAAAATGCCAGGGGAAAGGGGCCACAGCGGCAGCCCTTTTCTCCCCTTGGGAGCACTGTCCATGGTGGGGGGCAGCCGGCACCCACGGCACCCACTGCACCCCACTTCTCCGTGGCCTGGAGAAGGGGCGGATTGAGCCACAAGGGCTGCCAGTGAGGCAGCCTAGGCCCCAGTCCGGTGCTTCTCTGGGCGCCTACAGACCGCCCCTTTTATATTAGGTGTAGTTTTATAATTACAGAGTTTTCCCTGGTATACTTTATTAAAAGAGGGAAAAAACATGTGTGATGAGGAGTAACCTTTTCTCACGATATATTTCTGGATTTTTTTACATGATTTCATCTGATGAAAAGGAAGGGGAGGTTATTTATGATTCACAAGGAAGGGGAAAGATTACCCTAAAAGTATTGTAGGAGGGAAAAGTGTGTGTGTGTGTGTGTGTGTGTGTGTGTGTGAGAGAGAGAGAGAGAGAGAGAGAGAGAGAGATGGTTAAAAGACCATTGAAGCTTACAGGATATTGGGATGCCGGCCATTGAGAAAAAGAGAATTAGGAGAAAGTAGTGCAGCATTTTTCTAAAAGGTGAAACTATTAAACCAGTGTAGCATGAAGTTTGAACATTATATGCTGCTCTCAGGCTCATGCCCAATTCTCATCTACTATTTAGAGTGCTTGCTGGCAGGACCTACATTATGCATTCTTATTGCATTATAGTGTTGTGATTCCACTTTAATTGCCATAGCTCCATCCTGTGTACATTAGTGAAATATTTAGAATTTTGTGCCAGAAAGCTCTAGTGTTGTGGTTGAGGGGAGTGCACTATACATTCCAGGATTCCATAGGATGGGGTCATGGCAGTTAAAATGGGATCTAAGTGCTATAATCGTGCATTGTGGTTATACTGGTCTAACCATCCTAGGCAGTAAAACAGCAGGGACAGCAGGACAAACATAAGCAACATGGAGCTACTAATCAATAGGTATCACATTGCTAAAAAGGTGCAAGAGGTCAGCAGTGCGTAAGATGGTTGAGTATTTATTTCATCCTATCAGTTTATTGGTAGCAAGGCCTGACCCATAATTTAGCAATGTTCAATAAAATACCAGCTGTGTAAAAAAAAAAATGAAATGCTACTTATGTTACAGTAATTCAGTCAGAAGAAGAGTTAACAATGGTTCAAAACACACTGCAGAAATAATCCAGTTTGAGACTACTGGCTAGCTAATTCTTGGAATTGTAGTTTTGTGAGACATTTAGCCTTCTCTATCAGAGCATTGATGCCTCAATAAACATTAAAGTACCTTTGTCATATTCAAGTATTGCTCACCTTGCTTTCTTCAACATGCAAACTAGGATGTACCTAATCCTTTTCCCTCTGTTGTCATATGGATAGTGACACAACTGAAGAAGTGGGATCCATGCAAACAAGCAACCACCCTTTCAGATGCATTCCTTTCCATGATAGGAGATCTAACAGAGACCTAACATCCTTCATATCTTCTGAAGAGAGCAAGTTAATTCATAAATACAGCTTTTGTTGCAGAAAGTTGTAGTATATATAGTATATTCATTGTCTTAACTTCTTCGCCACAACAGGTTAGAGGGCTTCCTTCTCATATCACTAAGAATCCATATTTTTTGCAAAGCAAAAGGTCTATGCAGCCTTGGAAGTTATGGGAAAATGGCTGGAATCCTACTGGGTAGTTACACATGAGTAGCCAACAGGTACACCTTCATGACTGCTTTGGATTCATGATCCCGAAGTATCCCTTGTTTACAGGATACATGTGTGCGTGTACATATGTTCCTTTAAGTTGACTGTCGACCTATGGCAACCCCATAGGGTTTTCTTTGGCAAGGACTTTCAGAGGAAAGGTTGCTAGTTCCTTCCTCTGAAATGTAGCCTACTGCACCTGGTATTTGTTGGCAGTCCCCCATCCAAGTATGAACCAAGACTGACCCTGTTTAGTTTCAAAGGGCTGGATACCTTTAGGGTATTTAGGCCATGGAGATATACAGGGATGGTGAAAGTCCCCCAATCTCGATTTACCAGCCTGCAGCTGCTGCTGTTATGGAGGCCTGTTCCTCTGCTGCTCAGGAATTGGCTGACTAACATTCTCATTCTCCTTTGTGCAAGTGATCTTTGCTGTAAGGGAGGATTGCAACAGGGAGCTTGTTTCTCCCTGTCACACTGGAGGTGGCTCACGTGAGGCAGTGTGAATGTTAGTTAGCTGCTTCCCAACTGACAGTGGAATAGACAGCAATTGCAGCAGCCTCTACCAAGTAGGTGGGTATTGGGGACGTCAGGCCGGAATTCACTACATAGCTCTGATGGTAACTACATAGTGATGTAGTGCATAGAGGATTCTGGTCTATATGTTTAATTATCAACTGCATAAATCAGAAACTGATTAGAAATTAGGGAAGGAAGAGATTTTATATTCTAATTGGAAGGAGGGGAGCAGTGCTTCTAGGTTGTCGAAAATACAGTTGCAACCCTGCTACCATATATTACCTTTTAAGGATGCAGCCAGAAACGCATGTAAAGATTTCTGTTGTTATGCTGCCTTTCCTTTCCTTCTATAGATACATTTAGAAACTGACCTGCTTTAAAGTAAAGGCTTTACTGTAAGGGATTATCGCTTCTGCTATACTTGCATTTTTCTAGCAGAGCTGAAATAAACCACAGATGGTAGTAGGCATATGATTTATTTTTAAAATATCTAAGAGTGGGACTACAGTATACAGTACAAGGAAAGGATCTTCAATGCTAGTTGTTGTTGTTGTTGTTGTTGTTATATTATTATTATTATTATTATTATTATTTTATTACTACTACTACTACTACTACTACTTCATCCCAAACTGTCATTAATAAGACATCCTGAATTGTCATATAGAGAGCTGTACTCAATGCTGAACTTCTACTAAAGCAACAGTGCAATACAATGTAAAGTAAGACACGTTTCTCCATCATCACCTTATATCCCCTGGAGCAATCCCAAAAACTCTTCCACATGGAGTTTTTGGACAGCATTGAGATCTGGTGCAGAAGAGATGAAAATTCTGATGCTACCACTGGTGTCACATTAGATTTAAGCCTAAATGCTTACATAGATTGAACATCGCAGATAGTTTGGCACTTACATGGATTACATTCTAAATCAGTGGTTCCTAACCTGTAGTTTGCAGACCCCCGGGGGGCCACAATGCCTTCACAGGGGGTTCTCAAAGGCTTGAAGGCTGCTCAGCCATCTTTTCTGGCCACATGACAGGAGCCAAAAGAAAGGCTGACTGGCCCTGTGTGTTGCTGTTCAATCTAGCCCAGATACAAACTGGTCGGAAGAAGGAAGAGAAGTCTTCCCTCTCCCTCCTGTCTGAGGGAAGATTTAATGGAAGGTTAATGGTTCAATGTTCAGGTTTATTATTATTATTGTTGTTGTTGTTGTTGTTTGGTTTTAAATCTTGAGTTAAGTCTTGGGGATCCATAGCAACAACATATATTTAAAGGGTGTTCCTACCAAAAAAAAGTTTAAGAGCCACTCTTCTGGCTACCAGTTTGTTCCCGGCACAATTCAAAGTGCTAGTTATGACCCATAAAGCCCTATACAGCTTAAGTCCAGATTATTTGAAGAGCTGTATGTCCCCCTATGAATCTGTTAGAACACTAAGATCTTCGGGGGAAGGCTTTCTCTTGGTCCCACGACCATCACAGGCTTCCTTGGATGTCAGCCATTACTAAATCTTCCTTCATCACTGTACAACTGTGAGGGGAAATGCAGTCATTGCATGGTACACCAATGAGATGTCAGGCATTCTTTGTAAATTGTATCAAAATACATTTTAAAAGTGCTGTCTGTTAACATATCAGAGTAGTTACGTTTCATTTAGATTGGTGCTGCACTGGAAGACGGTAGGCATATCAGTTCTAAAGTTGATGCACATTTTTGAAAAGCTAGCTGCAGAACAAACCTCATCTGTCATACACCTCATGGAGATAGGTATTCACTACTTTGGTTATGGAGTCAGTAACAGACTTGAGTAAATCATGAGTGATTTGTTTGCTTCATCACAGTAATTGATTTGTCGGACAGTGACTGATGGACTCCGATGCACATGCTAGCCTATATTAAATTTTTCATCAGTAACAATTTTACTGCTAAACTATATCAATACACAGCCAGCTCTTTAAATGTTTGACTTCAGTGGTTAGTTGAGAACACATCTGTAAACGTCTTGCTAAGTAGTATTTATGACATGTGTTCTTTTAAGTAATTTTGTACTTGGTCCTTAGCTGATGTGAATGAACAGGAAGCATATCCTTGTTAACCCTCCACCCACTTCTACAAGTAGTAACAAAAAAGTATCTCACATGTGAATATTATTTTATTTTCTATGCAAGCCATATACAATATCTGCTTTTTCACTGATTTTTTGATTATTATTATTTCATAGTTGCAAGCAACAACCTACAACAATCTAGGAACATTCCCTTCCGCTGGTCTTCCATGCATACCCTTATAAGTATTACATCACACATGTGCTTCCTCCCGCCATATGGACAACATATAACCAGGAAGTCAGCCATCATTTGACTTGTCTTTTTGATAACATTGTTACATTCCTTTCATGATGCTCAAGCCTACACTCCCCCAGAGTACAGGAATTCTATCAACAAATATGGAAGCTAAGGATTCTAAATGAGATCCAGCACTCATGCAGATCACTGTTGATTTTTTTGGTCCAGAATACTTTCTCCATATTTTGAAAAAATGAGCAATAGTTTTTCCTTTATACATTAATGGGGTGCACATGGTTGGATCCTTAGGTGGGAGTGATCATGTTCTCCTGGAGTTTGTTATACAGTTGAATGGAGAAGACAGGCATAGTCAGACACGCACTCTAGACTTTAGGAAAGCTGATTTCAATAAACTTAGAGAAATACGGGGGGTGATTCCATGGTCAGGAATACTAAAAGAGAAGAGAGTTCAAGATGGATGGGAGTTTCTTAAAAAGGAGATACTGAAGGCACAATTTCAAACAGTTCCAAGGAGGAAGAAAAATGGGAGGTGTCTCAAGAAGTCAGGATGGATGACTAATGAACTTTCAACTGAGCTAAGTTTTAAATGGGATATGTATAAGAAATGGAAAAATGGGGAAATCACCAAAGAGGAATTCAAACAAAAAGCAAGCACTTGTAGGGGTAAAGTCAGAAAAGCTAAAGCACAGAATGAACTCAGGCTTGCTAGAGAGGTTAAGAACAATTAAAAGGGCTTTTTTGGATATGTCTGCAGCAAAAGGAAGAAGGAAATGGTAGGGCCACTGCATGCAGAAGATGGCAAAATGCAAACAGGGGACAGAAAAAAGGCAGAATTACTCAACAACTTCTCTGCTTTAGTCTTCTCAGAAAAGGCAAAGGATACTCAAGCTGAGGGTAATGGAGCAGAGGACAGAATAGGGGAATTTCAGCACAGAATAAGTAAAGAGATAGTACAGGAATACCTGGTTAATCTAAATGAATACAAGTCTCCAGGATCAGATGAACTACATCCAAGGCTATTAAAAGAACTGGCAAATGTAATATCGGAGCCATTGGCAATAATCTTTGAGAAATCCTGGAAAACAGGAGAAGTCCCAGCAGACTGGGGGAGGGCAAACGTTGTGCCCATCTTCAAAAAGGGGAAAAAAGAGGATCCCAACAATTATGATCCAGTTAGTCTGACATCAATACCAGGGAAGATTCTAGAGGAGATCATTAAACGGAGAGTCTGTGAATATCTATAATGCAATTCCATAATCACAAAAGTCAACATGGGTTTCAGAGAAACAAGTCATGCCAGACAAATCTGATTTTTTTGTTGTTGTTGATGATAAAATGACCAGCTTGGTAGATGAAGGGAATGCGGTGGATATAGTATATCTTGATTTCAGTAAGGCCTTTGACAATGTTTCCCATGACATTCTTGCAAACAAGCTTGTAAAATGTGGGCTAGACAAGGCAACTGTTACATGGATTTGTAATTGGTTGACTGGCTGCACCCAAAGGGTGCTCAACAATGGTTTCTTTTCATCCTGGAGAGAAGTGACAAGTGGGGTCCCACAGGGTTCTGTCCTGGGCCCAGTACTATTCAATATCTTTATTAATGACTTAGATGACAGTATTGGGGGCCTAGTTATCAAATTTGCAGATGACACCAAATTAGGAGGAGTTGCTAATACCCCAGAGGACAGGATCAAAATTCAAAATGACCTGAATAGACTAGAAAGCTGGGCCAAAGCTAACAAAATGAAATTCAACACAAAGAAATGTAAGGTACTGCACTTAGGGCAGAAAAATTAGATGCACAGATATAGGATGGGAGACACCTGGCTGAATGAGACCACATGTGAAAGGGATCTAGGAGTCCAAGTAGACCACAAGTTAAACATGAGTCAACAGTGCGATGCAGCAGCTAAAAAGGCTGCATCAATAGAAGTATTGTGTCTAGATCAAGGGAAGTAATAGTGCCACTCTGCTTTGATCAGGCCTCACCTGGAATACTGTGTCCAGCTCTGTACACAATTCAAAAAGGATGTGGAGAAACTGGAGCATGTCCAAAGGAGGGTAACTAAGGTTGTGAAGGGTCTGGAAGCCATGCCCTATGAGGAACGACTTAGGGAGCTGGGGATGTTTAGCCTTGAGAAGAGAAGGTTAAGAGGTGATATGATAGCCCTGTTCAAATATTTGAAGGGATGTCATATTGAGGAGGGAGCAAGCTTGTTTTCTGCTGCTGCAGAGACTAGAACGTGGAACAATGGATGCAAACTCCAGGAAAAGAGATTCCACCACAACATTAGGAGGAATTTCCTGACAGTAAGAGCTGTTCGACAGTGGAACACACTCCCCCAGAGTGTAGTGGAGTCTCCTTCCTTAGAGGTCTTTAAGCAGAGGCTGGATGGCCATCTGTCGGGGATACTTTGATTGCTGCATGGCATGGGATTAGAATGGATGGCCCTTGTGGTCTCTTCCAACTCTATGATTCTATGATTCATTTTTTCGAGTGCCCAAATTGGCACCAGTGATACATTAGTGACCAACATAGTCCCCTGTTAATGCCACTCACACCCAGAGCTTCCTGGACTACAACTGCCAGAGTACCCCAGCTAGCAGGGCCACCACATGATGTCTTTCTAATGAGCAATCTCATGGGTAATGGAAATCAAAATTTCTGTTTCTGTGTAGCTAGGAGAGGCTTTAACCTGACCCTGTCCCAGCAGAAAAAATTGCCATCCTCCAACCTTGCCCTCCTAATCCCTGAATGATCTTTCTCAGAAGCTTACTTAGCTGTTCAGACTGTTCAAACCAAAGAGACAATAAGAAAGTCTGGATATTCTGTCTTTAAGATTAAATCCTTATAACTTCAAAGTCAGTGATGCTATTCTGAACTCCTTTTTAAACATTCTTGTACACATAGATATTCCTTATATGGAAGAGACTGCAGGCTTCAGAATTCTATCTATTCCTTGACATCCAGAGAGCAATTATTTCCAGTTCTGAAGAAAGACAGAAACCGAAATGTTATAACAAAATGTATTGCTCATCATCTCACCAAGCCTCCCTCACCTCTCTCTAGGTGCAAACATCGTTTAAGTCAACTCATTGTGTAAGTACCCTTTTTGTTCAAAAAAGCCTTATTTGTACCTAGAGCTTTAGGGGTACGAGTAGCACACATGTATTTTGTTGTTTTTGCAGTACAGGCTGTACTTTTAGGAACCAACCAATCTGGCCAGCCTCTTATGATAAGGCCGTGCCCGAGAAGCTTCCTTGTGAAAAGACAAAAGTTTAAGGAGTCACACAGAACCTCTGGAGAAAATTCTGTAATTTGTTTCTCTTCAACTGTGGATGGAACTCTGCTTACTTGTTGGGGTTAAAATGTTGGTGCTGTATCAAGGCACCATTTATCCTTTGATTAAGATTTTCTGCTAAGAGACAGAAAATTATCCCAACCTGATGACTACTGTGAGAGAACTGGAGTCATCAGCTTTGTAAAGTAAGATCTACTTGGATGTTCCTTTAAGTTATTAACCACAATTTAAAAAAAAATATCTTTTTTTCCCTTTACTTTTCATTGACAAAAAAACTTTACATTCTAAACAAGGAGTAACAAATACAGCACATACTTTTAATATGGGCATCTTTCTGTAGGCAACCCAACATAACTGTTCCACAAAATATCATAGCTTTGTTATTTTGACCTCTTTGGCTTACTGGACCAAGTCACATCAACTGCTGCAATCTCAGAGCTGTTAGAAGCTCAAGTTGCCTGTGGAAATCTGTGCCTTTTTTTTCTTTCCAAGAGATAATAAGTAACAGACCTCTAAGTGTCTGCTGAAAAGAGGAGAAAAGCTGCTGTCGGCTTCATTATTCCCTTGGGTGCTCCTGCTATTGTTAGGAAGGAGACAAACCATCTGCATCAGCAGAGACTTACAATGGCATGCACTAGTGACAAGAGACACAACCATGTAGTAGTGGCTCCTGGGAGACTGAATCTACTGAGAGAGCAAGAGAGAACTTATTACTACTTTCATCTACAAGAATATTCTGAATAATAGCAGCCATCATACAGTCAATTTCATTAAAACCAGTTTTAAGTATTATTTCACGAATTATAGGTTTAGTAAATGGACAGTGGCTAGGGAATTGACTGTTGCGTAAATAATTTGGCTTTCTCTACTTGGTTGCTAGTTCTCACACTTTAGGTCTGACTGATCTAATAAAAATGCTATCCACTGCATCACAGTAGTTGATTAATGAAGGTATTTCAATATTTACAATGGAGGAGGTGAACAACTAATAAAATTGCATAGATTAATTGGTTTGAATAATGGTCCCAAATGCTGCTGAATAATACTTATGCAGGTATGGAGATGGTCAGTTTTATTAGATAATTTCTGAGATGATGGATCTTGGTTTATACTACTGTAATGAAATCATTAGGAAAAGTGTGAGGTAATCCCCCTTTTAAAAAACTTTTATAAAGTATACAAGTATTTTTGAAGAAGTTCCCAAGTGCTCCTGAAACATTTTAATTAACTATTACACTTATATTCTACTTTTATATCCAACTTTTCTTCCTGTGAGTCCAAGGTAGTTCATATGACTCGTACGTTCCCCCATGTTAACCTAAGAACAAGTCAGGTTGATGGCAGGTAGAGAAGAAGAGAGAGAGAGTGACTGGCTCAAGGGAATAAACTGCATTTCATAGCTAAATGAAGCCTTGAAAGTGAGACTTCTAAGCTCCAGTCCAACATTGTAACCACTACCTTAACACTGGACAATATGCAGCTCTTGAATAATGGAGTGGGGAGGGCCTTGAGTAGTAGACAAGTCTCTCTGTTCCATAAATGAGGTGTCACAACAACCCCCCTCCACCTTATCTCTGACAGCAGAGTTATATTTTTATTGTTAATAATCTTTATTCCAAAGAAAACAGTTTCAGTAATAAAACACATACAAACACACATACATACTGGTAAACATACATACATCAACAGAAATGTGCCTATACCTATTTACATACCTATATATCACATGACATAAATATTGAACAAATAACCACAATAATAGTATTACAAATAATAACAAGACTATTTTATGTCTATCTCTTGTAAGCCTCTGTTGACACAGTCACTTTCTACTAACCCCTGTCCATCATATCTACACTTTCTATCTTCTATTTTCTTCTACTTTCACATACTCCACTATCCTAACATACAACTTATCATTACCATCCATTACTTTCTTCATTTTCAGGACTTCCACTTTTACCTTCTTGCCTTCTTACCTTATCTAATTTATTACCCTTCACACATCTTCATTCCCATACCTCCCTATTCCTACCTTCATTCTCCTTACCATACCTCCCTATTCTCTCATCTCACATCATTCTCCAACCATCCTACATCCTCTACACCTTCCACTACATACTCAAACCTGCACTTACTTACCTGAACCTTTCCATTCTCCCCACTTCAATTCTTCCCTTCACCTTTCGTATCATTACACATACTAACGTCCTCCCTTGCCTTCTTTACCTATTATTTACATGTGTATTATACTTCTTACACCACATTTAACATTGATACCCCAGTCCTATTAACAATATCTTCAATCCCTCTGGAATTCTCTTTGTTTTCCTAAAAATATATATTATTCTTTTTATTTTTTAAAAAAAATTCATCCACACCAATACTCCTCCCCTCCAGACATTTAGCTAACTAAATCAAACTAAGGGGCTGAACAGACCTCCCCAAGAGGTGGTTCCACACCAACCCTGGAAATGCTGGGTTGGGGATGCGGCAACTGTACACCACACCCCCAATCCAACAGTTCTGCAGCACAAAAAGAAGCTGCTAAAAGTGACTCCTTTTTGTGCTGTGGAAAGGGTGCACTAGCTGCTGCTGCTACGGGCTTTCCGCAGCTCTTTGGTGCAGTGCATGTAAACACTGTGTCAAAGATGCAGCGTGACACCTCCCAACATGTGTTGGGGTATGCAGCATCACTCTGGTGTGGGGTGAGAGCTGGGGTACATGATGTGCAGTTGCCACACCTCTACTCTGCCCCATGCCAGCATTTATTGCTGGTCTGTTTAAGTCCTTAGTTACTCCAGCAAATTAATTACAGCTAAGGGATCCCATTTCCCCCAAAAAATATTTTATTACTGGATCTTCTGAGATGTTTCATGTTTCAATTTCAAAGTAAGTGTTTCCATTTCTATTATACCATAAAGTTGGCTGATCCAATCCTCTTTGCTTGGAGAGCGAAACTTTCAGTTTCTGAGCAAAAACAATCCTAGCTGATAGAACATAATCTTTCCAAATTTATTTGCAAGTTCCCCTTCAAAAATACCTTATAGATAGCTTTCTGGTGACATCTACATGTTAACTTCAGTGCAACAGTGTCTTGAGAGGATGCTTCAGGACCAATCTATACTTAAGGAAAGTGTGTTTAGCTCAAACTTAGAGATGTCTAATGGCTGCAGTAACTCAGCCTAGGTCACCTTTTCCCCAACATTTACGGTAGTCTGAATGTACCCAGAACTCCAGAGGAAGATTTCCAATGATAATTAGTTTTATTTAAAAAGAAAATAAACACACTCACTTAAGCAAACAACCACGTACACCCAAAAGGACTAGAGAGAGCAAAGGTGGGAGGTTGGAATAGTAATGAGGCTTCACTAATGATGATAATTACCTATGTGGATCTTGTCTCCAATTGCTGAGAGTCTGGGATGAAATGGAGGATTCAAGCAGCTCCTGCAGACCAAGGGATGGGCAAGCTGCTGAGGTGCTTAGCCATAGCCAAGCAATCTAACAGGGGTTTGACTGCTGCTAGACTGAGCTGGGGACTTGCTGAAAAAGTCCCAATATTTATACCAAAATTATGCCTTGGGGGCAGATTCCAAGGGGTTGAACAGACTAAATGGTTTTGGAGTCATGTTGAAATGTGTTTAGGGTCACTTTGAAATGGTTTGGCATCACTTTGAAATGGTTTTTCCAGGGTTGTCACACTGGACACAATGGAGGGCAATAGATGTGCATTTCCAAAGCCAGTAGGAATAGTGTGCAAGACCGCCAGTGCTTTATCTTATATTCTATAATCTTGGGTCACCTCAGCTCCTCCAGAATGTCTGGCTTCAGTCAATGAAACCAAAACAACTCCTGCTTTGCTAGTCTACTTGCGGCAGCTATTCCACCATTCGTGGTTATAGAAAGGTCACCCAGCCTATGTTTTATTACATTTCTCATATCAAAAGAGGAGGAGTGTCTAGTGATACCCATGGGTGCTAATACACAGCACTAATCGTCTCATTAATTAGATTCGAATACTGTACGTCTTTGCCTCCCAACAAGTCCACCAACAATGGAAGAAAGTTCCAATGGTTTCCCCACATTTCCAATATTTATTATCTGATTTTTAAATATATTATTGAGAATTTTTCAGGTGTAATATACCACCTATAAAATATCTAGTAACAATTTTCTTTTATGTTTTGTGAAGCAGTATATTTCATCTTCTTAGTCCATACTCTTTACCATTGCGATAAATATATTGTATGCCTTATATTTCTGGCCCAGGTAATCATTTGATCCAATACTTCTTCCTCTGTATTGAATTTTAGCAAGATTTTCTATAATTTCACACTCATTTTCATGCTATCATCACACAGAATCTTACTTAACTCTTTACAGTCCTCCTGAAATCCCATAAACTTGCTATCCATCCTTGTCCTTTCATAAATTTGACTGTATCAAACCATTGGAGACAGATTCCCTCATTTTCCAATTCTTCCATTTATTTCATCATATATCTTCCCCCCTGTTTTTTTGTTTTTTTTTTAAAGAATTTTGTCATATGTAAGCCAATTTCTTTCTATAAGCACATGTCTTCTATGGAATGCTTCAAGGTGAGAGATCCAAAGAGGCATTTTGGGAGATATTCTAAGGGATTGAGCAGACAGAACACAGATGTTTGTTGAGAAATCTGGATCCCAAACCATACACTATTAAGATGGATGCGCCCAGTTATTTGTTCTTCTTTACATTGTTGTTGTTGTTAAGGTCCTTCAAGTTGTTTCTGACTTGTAATGACTCTAAGGCAAATATGTTCGTCTGTAAAATGCAAGAAGGGCAAAGCAAACTAAAGCAGCTTTTAGACATCTAACACAGTAATCTGTGATTCTACAGCTCACCAACAGGTCACAATCCAAAAACTACTTACTTGCAACTAGATTCACATATGTTTCTACTTTCTCCCTCTTCTTTACAAAGGATTCTTGTCTGCAGTCAAGTTGTGACAGTACAAACAATTACTGCTATATTATATAGTTACAGTAAATGAGGTTCAATATTCCCAGCATTGGTCTGAAAATGATAATTCATTGGGAAGTATCTTTTTGTGGGTAATTAAAAATTTGGTAACACTCATCTGACAATGTGTGAATTTTAGATAGTTTCTTAGGGGCAAAGAATTTGATTTTGTGCACAAATTAGTTTCACTCTCCTTCTTATTGGTAATTTTTGGTTTACTGAGAGAAGAACTGAGGGAAAAGTTGCTCTGGTTCCAATAAAACGTTCACCTAAGTTGCATTGGTTGCATGTGGAATTGTTACAAAAGCAAAGGTATAACGTATGATGTCCTGCTTATAAGGCTTTCAGTCCAATATTCTCTGCCTAAGAAAGAAAAAGCTATCATTGCACAGGCCAGGGATATCTGGATCTCAAGAGAAGTTACTTTTCTATTACTAATGGCAGTTGAAATTTTATTACCTTTATTTCTCTTTGTCTCTAGTCCTCACATGGCCAATAAGGGGAATGACCTCTGCCCTTACTGAAATTCCTCGATACCATCTTAACTGACATCTCAGACAGAATGTAGGCCTGTGACTCTAACATTGTCACCATTTTTCTCTATTTTTGCATGATGGAGAAGCCAGTGAAGCTTTGAAAGCTTGCATAATGTATTTTATGGTTTGGAGTTGGATCGAAAAAGGCTTTACTGTTTTTGTATTTTGTTATATTTTGCTACATAACCAACATGCCTATCCCTCAATATATATTTTTTGTCAGGCTTTTGTACGACATCTTAAAATTTTGTTTTGATTTATGTCTTGCCCTAATGTAAATATAACACATACAGATCACAACATTTCTAAGTAGGTAAGAATTTCCCCTTGCATTGTATCCACAAAAACATGCATTGGTATCACTAGATACAGGACTTTATCGCATGCACTTGTAAAACCATTTTGGGGACAGGAACTGGACTCGCAGGGGCGCGTGTGAATGCATTTTACCGCACACACAAGCGTCCACAAAGAGGCCCCATTCCGGCACCTGTCCCATGCTGAGAAGCATTAAATCTTCTGCTCGGAAGACTTCCGTCCGGCCAAAATGGCGCCCGGCAGCACTGAACAAGGAAAGCTTGGATACAGGTGCTGGAACGGGGCCTCTTTGTGGACGCTTACATGTGTGGTAAAATGTGTTCACGCTCGGCCCCATGAGTCCCGTTCCCGTCCCCAAAATGGTTTTACAAGTGCATGCGGTAAAGTCAGTAGTGTCATATACAGCTGGCCCTCTGTATTCAGCTTTATCCATGGATTTAATCATCCCCATGGTTTGTGGATGTAAAACTTGATTTTGCCATTTTATATAAGGGATGCCATTTTACTATTCCATTATATATAATGGGACTTGAGCATCCATGCATTTTGGTATCTATGAAGGGGTGGGTGGGTCATGGAGCCCAACCTGAGAAGATACCAAGGGCCCACTGTATTTCTTTTTCCTTCTTTCTCTTCTGTTTGACATTTTAGATTGAACTTTCAAAGGCAGTCTCTCTTCCTCTAGCTATAATTATTGGAGCCATGATTCATTAATACCTTGGCTAAATCCATGATGTAAGAAACATAATTACAGCTCAAGACCTTGTCTTATATCATTATCCAGAGCTGTTGCATTTGTGCCCACAGTGATTCAAATGAAGAATTGCTTTTCAGGAGCTGTCAAGGCTAAAAAGCCATGATAATCAAAATCTCAATCCATGATTTATGCTTACGATTTGGGCTCTTAATTGTCAGTGATTACCAATGGATTCCTATGTCTCTAATGAGAACCAATACATTTTAACCCAAGATATGTTGCTTCTGTAAGTTTAGAGACTTCCTTGATGGCTTTTACTTCTTTATGGTATGCTAAATGGACTTCTCTTATTGTTCCTGTTTTCTCTCGTCTTGGGTTATTAATTACTATGGCTGTGATGGGCTTTGATTTATTTAAATCAAAGCATGCCTATCTGGCTTCAGTTACTCTTAGTTTAACTTCACATAGACATTGTTAGAAGTCTTACTGATACAAAGCACATCTGGTTTTTATAAATGACATCTGTGTATGCATGGCACCAGTCTGGTCCCAAAACATCCGCAGTTTACCATGCATCATTAGATGCATGCATATTTTGTCTAATAGCACTGAATTGATTAAGGGGTAAAAGTTGCAAAATACAGGAAACTTCCAACAAGAGAGTTACCAAGACATCTTTATGGCTTCAAAGGCACAATATCATGATGGGATGCATAAACTTGAGGATCAGTTGATACTGTTTGCTGGAAAGGGGCTTAAACACTTCGGAAATAACAGTGTTTTTTTAAAAAAGAAAAAAATATTAAATATTTTGTGAACTTGTTATATTGGCAATAATGTAGCTTGCACAGATATGATTCATTCCCTATTGATATATTATTCTCTTAATCTTTGCTATTTAAAGCTGTTTCTTACATTCCTACTTACTTTAAAAAAAAAAAACATTAGTGCAATAGCTGGACTATAAGGAGGACCAGTGAGATATACATCTTGGACATGTGAATCCAAACTGATTCAAAGATGTTTCCTGAAGATTTGTCTGACATGAGGGGAGGTTTAAGCCTAAATCCTGCTGCTAGACCTAACCAGAGTAGATGAATTGAATCAATTTTTAAATGATGGTCAGAGGGTTAGAGGGTCAGCATGGTGTAGTGGTTTTAATGTTGGACAACAATTCTGGAGATGAGAATTTGATTCCTCCTTGGCCATAGAAACTCACTGGTTGACTTTGAGCAAGTTACATACTCTGAACCCTAGAAACCCCTGTGATAGGGTTGCCTTAGGGTTGCCATAAGTCAGAAATGACTTGCAAACACACAGCAATACCAACTGTTATGTAAAATCCCCCGATTCAATTGTTCTCCTCTACTGGGGGGTGCCAATTGGATATAAGCCATAGTCCTGATCCAGTCTGTTTCTGCCCCCTGTGGTCAGCTACTTCAGTCTGAAACAGTTACTTTATTTATTTATTTACCTTTATTTATGTGCCACCTTTTCCCCAGGACAAGACCCAAGGTCCCTTCCATAGCAACAAATGAAAAATGTTCAGAAATTTTTTTAAAGCCAATGTAAAATCACCACATTTAAAACACTATAAAATTGATTAAAAATCATTCAAAGTTAAAACCAGAGCAAACATACATCTATAGGTATATTATCCTACCTCCCATCAAATTTTATCTACTCCAGCCCACTGGCCACAGTAACGCACACTCTGGTTACATCCCATTTAGATTACAGTAACATACTTTGCATGGGGTTGCTTTTGAAAAGTGCATATAAACTTCATTTGGCCCAGCGAACTGTTACCAGATTGCTAACTAGGTTGGCTGCAGGATGTATACCACTCTCTTCTTGCAACAGTTCTACCCATAAAGCCCTATTTTGCTCAAGTATAGGTTATCTGAAGGATTCTATCAAGCTCTTAAATTTTTGGAAGAGGACCTTCTCTCTGGCTGTATCAACAAGAGGGTTGTATCCATGCTCCATTGCACCAACTTGTCTTCTTTATAGTCATACACACGTTTCAATCCAAACTGAAATCCGTTGGAAAAGGTAGACAGGCTCCCCATTATGTAGCTATGTTGGTGTTTCTACTGAATGCACACGTTCACTTTATCATTTTATGTCCTGTCACTTGACCGCAGCAGCTGCTTTCTTTTAGTGGTAGTGGTGGGAGTCCCACCATACATGCACATATTTGCATATTCACTTATTCAAAAAGCCTTTCTCTGTTTTCCCATCATTCTCATTGCCCACCTGTACTTCTAGTAAAGCAGGAAATGTGAAATGATATGTTGATATGTGCGATGGTATGTATGTGAACGTTCTCATTTAAAAAAAAAATCCAAGAAAAAAAATGTCTTTTTCTGGACACTGATACAAACAAGGGAGCTACCCTTCCATGGCTGCTGACCACCTGAGCATTCACCAACTTGGCTTCATCCTTCCCTTCCCAGCCCTGATTCCAATTTGTTTATTTTTATATTGTCTTTTAATGAATATTAAATTGTTTTAATTCAATATACTGTTTAATTGCTGTATATATTTACTAGTTTTATACATACACACACAAACATATTACTGATATTTCTATATCTTTTGTCTGTACTGCTTTTAATATTTGTAACCTACATTGAGTACCTTTATTGGGAAAAATGTGGGACAAAAATGAATCAATTGATTAAATAAATAAAAATGATGCTAAGGGTTTCATGGAAATAAAAGGAAAAATGTATTTATACCCACCGTTCAGCCTTAAAGGCTATCAGAGCAGCTTAAAGTATCTGCTTGAAGAACTTATTCTCAGATATCATAAACTTTCATGTGATTAAGAAGGATATGTGATCACAGTTAAAAATTAAAGCCATTGTATACAATTAATATGAGTCTCTGGAATGAAATAGAAGAGGTTGCACAAGATCTGGAGAATTTTAATCTGGCAATAAATTTCTTAAAATAATAATCCAATGATTTAAATGGATTTGTAAGATAATGAATGCATTAATAAATAACTACACTCTGAAATGGTTTCTGAGTAAGCCAAGGACCTTGGAAAGCAATTGAGGAGAAATAGATAATGAAAGACTCAGACTGAGATTCAAAGTGCCACTGCTTTTGCTTTGTTTGTTCTTAATTTTTAAAATATATAATCCATGTTTGAATGCTGGAAGATGATAAAGAGAAAATCCATACAGTGTTAGCAACACTATAAAGACAGAGTTCTATATTCATAATCTTTCTCCCTGGCTTGCTGTTTCTAACATTTCTTGCATTACCCTATGGTGATTGTTGGAGAAGAATTCACTGAAGAAATGTTCCAAGAGAAAAACCAGCCCGTCTAAAAAGAAACATCTCCCCTCCCTTTCTTTTAAATTGTTTTCTTAACCGTTGAATGATATCAAAGTTGCCTTTGGAAAATTGCCCTGGTGGGGATTTAGACTACATACAATGCTTTTCTGGCCCCAATGACTTATCTGTATGGTTCATTCATTATGGATTTAATGGGCAAGTAAAATAACGATAACTTGGAAAGCAGAATGGGACAATCATCCAGAGAAGTGTTTCCATATGCATCTTCGAAGGAATGCTTTCCACTGCTTAATAGAAACATCTCCTTTAATCTTAGAGGGTACAATCAATAAATGATAAGACAAGCCAGTTCCCCCCAAGATACCTTCTGCAAGTTCATAAAAGCAAAGGACACAAAACAGAATTAAAACATTGTGCAGTATTTGCTGCTAATCACCCCATCCACTTTTAAGTTGTGGAGCCTAGTGTAATCACTTGGTCAGATCACTTCCTGAAAAGGGCTATTTTCAGTTTTGACAGGATGTCTTTCTGTTTGTTTCCCCCCTCCTCAGTTCACTAATTGGAGGTCAAATTGTGTTGTGTTTGTAACAAAATAGAAGAACTAAATTTGAAGCTCGATGGGGAGATACAATTCTATCCGCTCCCAATTAAGATCCAATGTGAATTAAACATTTCCAGTAACTAGCTTTATCCAATGATTTCTCATTGGGCCAATTTTTATTCATCTCAAAACACAGCAAAGTAGACATGTGGACATAATTTTAATTATGATGTTGTTTCGTCATGTGCTGCAACCTAGAAGGAAAAGCAGATTTTGTTATAACACTACCTATGACTGAAAGTATGCTGATATTCCTGGATTTAAAATCCTCAATTCACATGATGCAAGCATGCATCCAAAATCAGTGGTAACCATTTTCAAAACTACCACAAGTTTATCCTATGTAGGATTAAAACAACCATTTCAATTACAGCCACCCCTCCATTTTCATGGGGGATCCGTGCCGCCCCCCCCCCCCCCCGTGAAAATGAAAACCGCCAATATTCAAACCCCCCCATTTTATTCCCTTCCATTTGCCACTCATACATAAGCGAGGAATGTGGATCCCACGTCTGAAAATGGAGGGGTGACTGTAGTTCCATTTGCAAACACTTTTTGTGGCAATGTTCTGCGATCCCATGAGTGCTCACTCTTTTTTCTTCTCTTCTCATCTTGGTGACTTTCTGTTCTACCTCATTAGTCCTGCCTTCTCTCATTCTTCCAGTTACATTTTCAGCCACATTTTCAGACCAATGTGTATATGCATAGCCTATGGGAGGCACAATGCCAAAACAGCAGTGCCTTTTGGCTGTTCCCATCATAAATTATCCCTGACCCTGTCTGCTTCCCTTCGTTGTTTGTTGACTCTTCCTTCCATTTCTTTGCTTCTCAAAGAAGAGATCATGTGCAGGATTCCTCTCATTTTTCCCCATTCTTTTGTGCCTTTCTTTCCAAGGTACCTTCTGAGTGCAGGAGTGATTAAGTGTCATTGAAGTCAACGGGTCCTAAAGAAATAACATATTGGATTCTGCCTCAGGAAGCATTACAAAAATACACTCATATTTATGCAGTCCTCCCAGTGACTGAACTTTGCATCCCGCACCTCAAATCCCTACTTCTACCATGGCTAAAAAGCCAGTGTGGTGTAGTGGTTTGGATTATGATTCTTGAGAAAAGGATCACAATTCCCACTTGGCCAGGGAAACCCACTGGATGACCATGGGCAAGTCACACTTAGCCTCAAAGGAAAGAAAAGTTAAACCTTATCTGACCAAATCTTTCCAAGAAATTCCTGTGAAACCTTAGGAGTGGTCCCTAAATTGGAAATGACTTGAATTGGTTTGAAGACACAAGAACACAAACCAAGATTAATTCTGAAACTGCAATTCTATGAGCTTATAAAAAGCATGCAATTTCCTAGTTGAAACAGCTTCACTGAGTACTGGGCCATTTTTGGGTACAATTCAAAGTGCTGGCCAAAACCTAGAAAGCTCTATATGGCTTTGGTCAGGCCCCCTGAAAGCCCATATCTCCCCAAATGAACTTTTTATGTTCTTTTGGGAAGGTTTTTTTTCCTCCGTTTCACCATCCTCACTGTTTGTTTGGTATGGATATGGGAGAGAGCCTTCTTGGCAGCTGCTCCTAGCTAATAGAACACTTTCTCAAAGGAGGCTTATTTGGCTCTCCCTCAGTTCTCTTTTTGCATGTAGACAAAGACATTTTTATTTAAACAAGTCTTCGGCTTTTAACTGGTCAGGGAGAAAGTTGCTCAGTGAACATGCTGTTGTACTTTCTGCTACATGTTCAATGGTTTTATCTAGCTTAAATTAATGTCCAAACTATCTCATCATGTCTATGCAAATATTCCAAAATCTAAAAAATAAAAATAAAAATCTGAAACACTTCCCATGGGTCCCAAACATTTAAGATAAGGGATACACATCCTATAGTTGTAAGAGCTAGGGAACTGTAGCAAAGGAGGTTTGAGGTGACAAAGGTATTTCTTTATTTGGTTTCAGACTATTTCGACCTAAGGTTGGAAGTGGTTTTGTCCTGCTTACCTCTACTGAGGGAAGCAAGGCACAGCAGGGAAATATACCAAAGAATAGTCCCGAGTCCAGTCCAAAGGTCACATAATACCAGTCAGTCAGTCACAGCAAAGGGCAGAAGCAAGAATATATTCACAAGGCAAGTCCAGAGGTCAGATAACCAGACTCATGAATCAAAGAGCAAGGAACACAGGAACAACAAGGCTGCAAAACTGGTTGTCAGCTGCAAAGAACCCTTGCAGCTGGAGGTCTTTTAAAAGGCCTCTGCTTCTCTCAGCTGAAACCTAGTAGCACTTCTCTTGGCTTCTAGCCTGGAAGAACGCCTCAAAGACTCCTTGACTTGCCTTCTCTGCATAAGTCATAGCACCTGCAGCCTAGAGTCCATAGAGTCTGTTTGTCCCTCTGCAGCTTCCTGAGCCTCCTCTGAGACTGCTGAACCAGGCAGCCCTAGATCTGCCCCTGACTCAGCCTCTCTCCATGTCTTCAGAGTCTGAGTCCTGTGCCTCTAAGTCAGGCTCAGGGCAGTCCATGTCAGGTTTATAGGTATGAAAATACAGTGTTTACAATGCTAAAAACTTATATTTTCATAATTGTGAGAAAATGTTTATGCAAATAGTTATAGTCTAGGTGAGCAGTGTTTCGCTTTAGGAATTTAATTGTAGGAGGAGAATGTTTAAATTTTCAGGTGCAGTGGAAACTGAACAGCGACGGCTTTTGCAAATATGGACCTTACAGAACATTTCAACAGAGTAACAACCAGAGAATATCTCTCCTCCCCAGTTCTCCTTTTGTTCACTGGTTACCTCAGCTGCTGCAACTGAGGTCAAAGTGCAAAGGTAGCTTTCACCCAATTAACACAGTGGGGGAGAGGATGGGGCAAAATCTTGACAAGGCAAAAGCAAACTGCTGCAGTCTCTCATAGTTTGCATATTTTTCTTCATGAATAACTTGCCATCTTGACCATATTCTGACATTGGCCACACATGTTTTGTTTTTCATCTGTGAAGTGCTAGAATATTTGAATCCAACTCCCAAAGTAGCACTATGAGATCATCTTTGACATTTCAAACAAACCCCAGGAACAGATTTGCTGCTCCACTGATCTGGAAGCCGCTAGATGTTTCCGAGAGTGATTATCATGTAACGAGAATTAACTTATGTTTTAGTTAAAATTAACTACTGCTATACAGCCATGTCAAAGTTCTCAAATGCAGAGCATCCATCCATGTGGTCAGAGAGAAGGTAACTTGAACATGACAGACAATTTAGAAGACTAAAAAACAATCACCACCTTAGTTGTTGCACTTTAAAATGGCCAGAGATGAATTCTTACTCTCTTCATTTCAGACAACATAGTACCAAGATGGGTAGAAATGGGGAAAAAAATCAGTTGGACGTGACAGTGCTGCATCTCACAAGTTGACCTCTAGGGATATTCAGAAAAAATGGATGGGTGTGTAGGGAATTCCCTGAAAGTACTGCTCAGTTGCTCTTATGCTTTCTTTGTGCTCATATAAATTTATTTTTAGCCCATGTCCTGAGGCACAAGCTTGGAATTCAGTACAGGATTTCAAAAGCAACTCATTTTGGGCCAGTTCTTCCCATTTGACCTGAAACCATGTTTTAAAGAACTCCTGGCTGGAGGAAAAAAAGAGATAAAGAGAAACCATTACACAGTGTGATGGGGGATGCCAGTTTGGGAAGATGGGAATTGCATTCCAATAGATCTACAAAGTTGCTGATTGGGGAAGACTGCATTAAGTGCTCCCAAGTTTTTCTCCCACACCTGGTTATGTTGCTTATTACATTGATGGCAAACAATGAACTGTGAATCCCATACTTGCCAGTGAAACAATATTTTCTGGGACAGCAGATATAAGCTGTGACAAGTGGCTTATTGTGCCAATGGATTTTTACAAAGCATACTGTTAATTGAGATTTTGTCAGGCTAAGAATATAATATCACATTTAGGAAAGAGATGTTAGATTTTACTTATTGAAAAATTGATCACTAGCTTGTTGTTTAAAATTTGCACGCCATAAAACATAACAGGCTATTACCTGTTAGGTCCTGGTCACACTACATAATTATAGCACTATAATTCCACTTTAACTGCCAAGGCAAAATCCTATGGAACAATGGGATTTGCAGTTTAGGGATGGGTACTTAGCATTCTCAGCCAGAGGGCTCTAGTGCCTCACCAAAGTACAACCTCCAGGATTCTTGAAGATGCAGCCATGGCTCTTAAAAAGAAACCGTAGCACAATAATTTATTAGTGTGAAAGGGGACTGAAAGACTGTTAATGACACCAATGGAGGTTTCAAAACTGATTTTAGTTGTCCAAATGTATTTTGTCAATTTCCATAATAATTTAATGGAATTATTAACTTCCAATTTTTTGCTCTTCTGTCCTACACAGAGGGCAGTATAAGCCAAAAACCAGTCAATAATGAAACTGGCAGTAATGTCTGTTTTTCATTTCTGTTGTTTTTACAGTTTTATTTTTCAGTATGAAGGAATGGTTAGGATACTGTGGCGTGTTTCAAAATGAGTTGGCATTGCTGAATGCCCCAAGGAGTGGCATATTGGAGGAGCACCAATAGACATTCCAATATACCAAATGACAGTTTGGAGTAGGACTTTGGAGAATATGAATGTAGCACACAGCAAAATCATGGTGTGCACTAGACATCCCTTGATCACTCTGTAGTCTTCAGTGTTTTTCACACCCAGGCCCCATCTTGAATCCTAACCTGAATATCAGCAATGATGATAGTGCTATTAGGATTAGGCCAACTTCAATTCAATGACTAGGGGCTAGTCTAGACGTAAATGTACTATGAGAATTGATGCACATTTTTAGACATTCACATTGATGGTTAATTGCCTCCTCTTTTATGCACAAATAACACAGCCATCTGACTCCGTGTGAAGCAGACTGAGAGCCACACCTGCAATAATGCACATTTATGTGGATTTTATTTATTTCATTTGTATGTCACCTCTCTCCACGGAGAGACCCAAGGCAGCTCACAGTCAAGCATTTCAGCAGATACAAGTTGACCTCTAGGGATATTCAGAAAAATTCAGCAGATACTCCAATAAAAATCATGAAGCCTTTTTCTGTGGCATTTAAGAAGGTTGGGGGGGGGGAGGAGAAGGGGGTGCCACAAAAATCCCAGTCTCCTGTGAATCATATATGTCTGGATCACACTCTATTTGACTGGAATGAGGAGTATTTTAAACATGCAGACTAGCCCTAATTGGCTCAAAATCAGTGCAACAGTGTGCTTTCTTCAGGAGTAAACTACAACTTGATTCCTTGCAGTCTTTTTTGGTATTTTCCATCCAATCTTGCTTCCAAGTAAGTGTACCTTGGATCACAGCTAAGTTCTTCCAAAGCCATCCATTCTGACTATGTTTGTATGACATAGGGCATTCATGCATGTCACTTTAGCTCGGCCTTTCTGGATCCACTAGAGTGCCCTGGCACACTGATTAAATGCCTGCACTGCAGTCACAAGGTTGTGAGTTCGATCCCAAGCAGGGCTCCAAGGTCCACTCAGCCTTGCATCCTTCCGTAGGTCGCTAAAACGAGCACCCAGCTTGTTGGGGGCAATTAGCTTACACATTGTAAACCATACAGGGAATGCTCAAGTGCAGTGATAAGGGTATATAAATGTAATTGCAGTTGCTATTGTTTTCTTAGCCAGGAAGAAATTATGGACCATTATGGACAACCTTGTCACCTAGGAATTAGTGGAAAGCTATACAGCTGATAACATCCTGAATCCATTTATCATTCCAGCTGAAGAAAGACTCCTACATTCTCCATTTCTCACCAGTGTTTTTTTGTTGGCTCTAAGCCTGTTCAAAACCATCTTAGCTTTTAGCAGGAAATGAGGTGGGGGGGGGCAGGATTTATGTTAGTACAGTGCTGGGAAAACCTTTGATTGATATCTTTGATCTGAAAAGGCATAGCTTATATAGAAAAAATAATTATCATCACTTTTTTCCTCATAGGTAATGTAGATAAGCATGTCACTAATATTATCCATAGTGTGACATGGCATTTTGATGTTAAGTACTATTTATGTGCTCCTTATCAGACCATTGCTTATGATAAAGTAACTTAATGGAAGCTTCAGTACCTGTAATTGCTTGGGATACCATAGCATTAAGGAGAGAACTATAATTATCAATTTTCTGAAAGAGACAGCCTTGAAGGCCAAGGAGCTAAAGTGTGCAGTATCTAAACTACTTAAAACAGGCCTCAACAGCTCCTTCATAAAGATGGCCTCTTAGAGCTAGATAAAATAAGACCTATTACTTTCATTACTTTCCATTTATTTACTATGCTGCTGAAATCTCCACTCTAGAGACAACTGTCTTGATCAGGAAACTCTCTGCATATTAAACCTCTATTTGTAGATA
Organism: Urosaurus nigricauda; assembly: GCA_034509955.1. Classification (NCBI taxonomy): domain Eukaryota; kingdom Metazoa; phylum Chordata; class Lepidosauria; order Squamata; family Phrynosomatidae; genus Urosaurus; species Urosaurus nigricauda. Next base: position 185,539,052 of record JAOEGL010000003.1, on the reverse strand, counting down.
GGGAAATATTTGTGGCAATTGTGCTCTTTAGTGATTACAAAGTAAATCTTCTTTTAAGACTTTGGCATAGATTGCCAGTGATCAGACCACTGGAATCCTTGGGTAGAATCATAGAAGCTGAGGAAGACAATGTAACAGTTTGTATTGGGTGGCCAAAGATCTCAGCTAGATGGTAAGAAGAAATGTTGGGTACTGCTACTACTTTAGCAGAATGGTGTTGCTTCAAAAAGTGAACAATTTCTTTGTCTGTCTACTCTATTTCTTCTCTACACTGTTCACCTTGTAAATAAATGCATATGACAAAAAAAACCCCAATAAATCATCATCACCATCATCATCATCATCATCATCATCATCATCATCATCATCTTTTTTTGATAGCAAGTTGGCAGGTGAGAGTTGTTCATTGGTTAGCTCTGGAGTCTCAAAATATCAATTTCTTTTACCATTTTGAATTAATTTTTTATTTGTTTTATCCTTTTATATCTTTTTTAAAAAACTCTGCCCCCCTCTCTCTTGCTTTGGCTTTACTTAGATTGTTCTCTCAAAATAGTGAAGCCTTCAAGCAGCAGAATTTGTTTGCTGGGTAGATGGAGGAAGCAGCTATTAGGAGCAGAGAAAAACTTGCCAAGCCTGCAGAGTCTGTGATAAGACTGTGGTGCTTTGGAAAGCTTTCTTTCTTAAGTCCCTTTACTCAATTATTTATCTAAGCTTCTCCTTCTGCTCTTCTTTCTGCTCCCTCCACTTTAGTTGGTTGAAGACTGAGCCCTAAGAGAGCACAGTATTTTATCTTGTATTATCCTGTCTCAGCAAATGCGATTTACATGGATGGATTGGAAAACAGTAAGCAACATCTTGGCATCTCTATTGTTAAGATATTGGCAAATAAGGAGTTTGCAACCTTGATTTTCTATGGTCTATACACTTGTTACAAGAATGTAACCACTTGTAGGTGTTTAGTATTGGTGACTCTTTAAATGGCTAAGAACATGGGGAAAATTGACTTAAAAAGAAGCTTCAGCACATAAAAGCTGAGTCAAGAATGAAACTATCAAAGACAGAGATATCTGTTATAATTAGTATAACAAACATTGAAGATGTTTCCAAGCATTTAGTGCCCCAGGTTTGCTGCACTGAATCTAGACAATTCAGCAGGATATGAAGCCTAAAGGTGAAGTAAATATATGAATTGCAATCCAACAGAAAACGTGACAGATGATCAGGGGCACCATTAAGGAGGGAAGGGTATGTGGACTGCACCCAATGACACTTCAGGGGGTGTGAACACTCAGTTGGAGTGGTTGCTGTCATCCATCCCAAGATGCCCCCCAACCACCCCGATGGGATGACTCTGATGCCCATCAGCTGCAGCTGCTGGTGGGGTTGGGTGCTCCTGCCACCCAGCAACCCCTTCTGGCTCTGGTGCTGCTGCTGGGCAAGCGAGAAAGGGCATCACCTCTCCTTCTCATTTGCCCAGAAGTTATGCCAGACTTGGAACGGGCTACTGGGCGGCGGCAGCAGCAGCAGCAGCAGTACATGCCCATCATAGTAGAGCCAGGCTGGCAGGCAGAGGGGGCTCTCTGAGAGTGTGCCAGCCAGGCTGTCTGGGGAGTGACACACTGGGGTGACACCAACTCTAGTGATGCCACTGAGATGAGGGTAGATCAGTGGAGCAGACATTATTGGAGCGATGCCTTTTAATATAGTAAGAAATTTAGGATAGGTTTATTCTGAACGGAATGTTATTATGACAGTGGAGGACTTGGAGCACTGGGTAAAATACAGCAAAGTTGTTGCTCCAGACAAGTAAGTTTCAGGATTAAAACTCTACAATATCTCCATAACCTGAGTGTATTCCTAATCCAACAGAAGCTGGTTCTTGATAAGAAATACTGCTTGTAAGAGCAATCAGCTATATGTATCAACTATATGCTACACTAATTCCCCCAGAAATAACAGGCAGGCCTTTTTGTTAAAGAAACAGATATTAAGGAATCCCAGGTATGGCAACTCAATAATACTGCTGTAGCTATTTATCTTTATGGAAGTTTTTTGCCTTATTAGAGTAACATTGCTATAGCAAACAAAATCGTGCCTCTCTACTAAAGGTGCCCTGTAGCAGAAGTGGGAATTGTGTTTTTGAACTGCAGTTCCAAGCAGCTTCAGTCAGCATGGCCAATGTGAGGAATGCTGGGAGCTGCAGTCCAACAACTTCTGAAAGGCAATCTTTACCTTTGTTCTATAGTGAAACTGAGGCCCAGTACAGATAGGCCATTTGCGTCGATAGAAGGGCTTGATACGGTGCAGCATCCATATGTGCTAAGCCCAACTATTGGCGCCATTACGTCACAAAGCTGCGGCCCCATTCACATGGGGCACAGCCTTATGACATAAGAGCACCCGCATGCCCAAAGAGCCACCCATCTGTACTGCCCCTGAGATTCTCTCTATCATTGACTGGTATTTCTGTTGCAAAAAGGTTTCATTTTGACTTTTGCATCTCCCTCTCTTTCCCTGATAATGATGTCCTAAGCATAATGCCCAAAGGGGAATAATTCCAACAAGACAGTTCATTAACGTTAGTGAGAAAATTTGTCTTTTAAAATCTAGCTTCACCCTCATCTCCAATAAAGGGAAAGATGTAGGTTCAACTTCATTATCTCCAAATAACCTCTCAGAAGTTGAATGTCTTTACAAGAATCAGTTTGACTTCTTTTTTGATTCTGAAGATAAAACACTAACTGGCTCTTATTCTTATTCCACCTGATGGACGAAATTATATTCAATCTAACATCAAGCTAAAAGAACAATCCCAAAACTCTAAACTTCCTTTCTACAATCCTGCTTGACTCTAGTCTTTCAAGGATTCCAATGTGTCTAACAAACCTATTTCAGGAATTGCCTTTGCCTTAATTGATATTTCTAAGTGATCTGCTCTTCACACTTTTTATGTTCTTACTACCCATTTCAGATAGGTCAGTGCCGCAAACTATAGCTAAACCCACTAGAACAGAGATTTCCAGTGAATTAACATATCTTTTCATTGTTGGGAGCATTTTCCACCCTCCCCCTCCCCCCATAATGGTCAGCCCTGGTGAGTACTTGGATGGTGCTGTAGGCTATACTTCAGAGGAAGGAACTGGCAAAACCGCCTCTGAATATTCCTTGTCTAAGAAAACCATATGACTTCATGGAGCCACACTACATTGATAGGTGACTTGAAGGCACATGCATGGAACAACAATGGAACAACACAGGATCAGAATAGAGGAAGATAAAAAATGTAGTTTCTGTTTGAATATATCTATTACAATGGACCATTTTGTCATTCTCACCCATTTAGCAGATGATTTAGCAATGCAAGTGGAGTGAGGCTGTTTTCACATTAATATTACTACTACTATATGAAAGAGGCTTTTTGACTCTGTTTCTGAAATTCTACTGTGAAATAAATTGAAAATGATTTCACTAGACAAGGAACTGCTCTTCTTTATCTGTCACTTACCAATTAGAAAACCTCCCAGGTCTGAATTTTCTTATGAGGGTATCACAAATTAGGACTGTCAAACAATGGCACATTCAGGCTCCTTATCTTTTGATTTGTTTATGAATGATTTGGCTGTCAATTTGAGGATGGCAGAGGGTCATTTTCCAAAGCTTGTTTCACATCTGATCCCTTTGTTATTCTATGTGAGGGGTGGGCAACTGCCTACCCATGGGATGCTATTGGGGACATGCTCCCACTGTGCCCCTCTCCTGTAGTTCCAAAAAGTGAGGATGAATTTGAGCTAATTCCAAGACTAGAAAGCTGTTCGGGCCTTGGGAGGAGTTCTAAAAGTAGGGTCCTGTTTCTCCACAGTTCCCCAAACTCGGGCCATTTTTCTGCATGTGACGAAGTGGAGGGAGTAGTGCTCCTATACCTTTAAAAAGATGTGCAGAAGAGGGAATTTCAGCCGGTGTTGCTTACCATGCAACCAAGTAACAAGCAACACTAAATTCCCTTTTTTAGCCAATGCTGTATAGTGGTTAGGGCATTGGACTAGAACTCTCAACACCAGGGTTCAAATCTCCATTCAGCCATGGAAACTCACTGGATGATGTTCTCCTTAGGGTTGTCATAAACTGGAAATGCCTTGAAGGCACACAACAACAACACCATTAAAAGTACAGGAGCCACCTCCAGTTTTCACTCAATGGAAAATAGGCTTTTATCATCAATTATAACAGAAGTCTTTATCACCAACTATAACATTGGTCTATTAACTTTATTGAAAACATTTTATATTTTCCCCCTTAACATTTTATTTTGTCCTCCTTAAGATTTACAAGAAATTTCATTGCACATTATGAGATAATATTTTGGAAAAACTTGAAGAGTTTGCATTTTTGGAACTAAATTTGCAGTATAATATTTATTGGGGGGGGGGGCTCACCATGAGCATGCATTTAATTGGGCCCAGTATAGCATATCAGTAATTGTCCATTTCTTTTATACCCATAAAATTCTTCAGTCATTGGTATATTCAAAATTAAACCTATGGCCTAGTTATTTTATGCTATTCCCTTTTGGGCGTGTGCACTTAACATCACTCCCTTTGTAATGTAATTTGTATGTAGACATATGGGTTTGCAAAACTTGAACCCTTTTTGATAAATTTCATATTTGTCTTGATAAGAGTCTTGTTGTGTATTGTTTATAGTACCCTGACCTCAAAGGTAAGCAAAGTGGGGTCGCTGGGGCCATTTTATTGCTCCTAAAATTACCTCAGGATGAGGGGATATTTTGTCATATACCTCCCACTCCTGGGCCATTTTAGGCCCAGAAAAAGACAGGAAGTGAACAGGATATGATTTCCAGTTAATTCCTGTTGCTAAAAAGGCCTCTTCTGGATCTAAAATGGCCCAATATCTCCTAACTCGATTTCCGGAATTGGAAGAATCAGACACAGCACAGTCAGATTGCCAAGAGTTTATGGCTCCAGATAATGGCAGCCTCTCTGAGTTTGAGGATCTGGAGGCTGAAACAGATGAAGGACTGACACCCCAGCAGAACATGGCACATGTCGAGGATGCACCTCTTTCCTTTGAAGATCACAGAAAATATAAGGAAGATATGAAGAGGCTGTGTAGGCACCAGCATTTGTTAAATAGGAAACACTGATTTATTAAGCACCTGGTGTCTGGAAGCAGCTGGCTATAAATCTTCCAATAGCTCATTGATAGCTTTTTTTTTCTTTTTCTTTTTTTCTTTTTTTGCTTGTAGCCATTCTGTCTTGCTGACGAGCAGTATTCTCAGCTTTTCTATCTTCTTGACCTTGCACTACCGTGTTTCTCCGAAAATAAGGCAGTGTCTTATATTAATTTTTGCTCCCAAAGATGTGCTAGGTCTTATTTTCAGGGGCTGTCTTATTTTTCCATGAAGAAAAGTTCAGATTTATTATTTTTTTAAAAAAGAATATTTATTATATACTGAATATATATTTATATACAAAAACTTTACTAGATCTTACTTTTGGGGGAGGCCTTATATTTAGCAATTCAGCAAAACTTCTACTAGGTCTTATTTTCTGGGGATGTCTTATTTTTGGGGAAACAGGGTAGCTATGACTGACTACTCGGTGTCTGCTCTTAATTGGATTACTGCCTTGGTGGTCTGATGGTAACCTTGCTCCTGATCCTATCTTCATTTTGCTAGTTTACATGTGACTGAAGTGGATTGGACTGACCTTCCTACAGCTGTTTGCCTTACAACCACTTTTCTCTCAGATCACTTGCTGTCTGCAGCATAGGACACATACCTTTGGACATTTTGGGAGCACTTGGGGGCAAAAAGCATTTAGACTTGTTTGCATGGGGTATGTTGAGGTGTATGCCCCCCATGTCTCCTGAGGAAGGAGGCTAATATGGTCTCCTAGCGTTCCACAGTTGCCCACCCTTGTCTTAATGGAACTCAATTTGCACATTTCTTTGTAGTCACAATGTCAACTTTGCTTCAGAAAATGGATAATATGGGATATTTCTTTTTATCTTTGTTGAGTCTTTAGAGATAAATGTGTAAATGTTCTCATCTGTATAGTCATATAACTGTAATAAAAATATTGATTGACTGTTATTTTTCATTATTATTTAATGGATATATTTTTTAAAAGTTTTGCAGGATAATTTATCCTCACAAATGTTTTACAAATAATCAATAAACCTATATAACAAAATACACATAAATAACAAAGCAATAATTAAAAACATTAAAATAACAGCACCTCATAAATAACCAAGACAAAGCAATCAGATAAAAACCTGAGCAGTAGCTAAACCAAGAAAATTAAAATAGGGAGAAGAGATAAAACAGTTACAGCACTATAAATCAGCTAAAAGTCAACTAAAATGAGAATATCTTTGGAGCCACCAATCCTATTTCCATGGGAAGAATATTAAAGATAATCAAGGAAATGAACAATGCAGAAGGCTTCTCATGGAATTTACTACTGCTCAAGAAAATGGGGAACATTAACAACATCCACAACAGGCATAGCTGGATGTATGACAGGTTTCTTTCATTAAGTAATAGAGAGATAAAGAACCTCTAGCCACAAAGGTTTCCTTGCCAGCTCATGGAGGGGGAAGCTCAAGGCTTTTTCTGCTGTTTCCAGTCACTGACGGGAAAAAATGGAGTGGATTTCCAGGATGCAACTCCACCATTGCTTGGTAAAGCTGCTGTTCCTTGAGCCATTTGAATTTCTGGACTAAAGGGAAGACACATAACTTGAATGTTTTCAGAAAAGCTACTCTTGCTATCCAGTTGGGACAATGCATCGTCCATGATGCAGTTGTATAGCTTAATCAACACTTGGAGGAAGCAATTTCTTCAGTTACTAGTAATGCTCTTAATAAAATAAAATGAGAAAGTGCTTGATGATGTCAAAGGAGGGGAGCCTCCATTCCTTGACATCATCCAGTCTCCATGACCACTTAGATTCTGGTCCATGCCTCAATATATGGTACCTCAATCTCACACACTTTCAAGTAGCTGATACAAGAAATATTTAGTCCCACATTGTCAGAGGAAGATCACTGATTGACACTTTTGCATCGATAGATATGAGTCATCAAATTAACATAAATATTTGTAGTGAAGCTTAATTTGAAATGGTTGAAATTCAGCATAATCTTAATTGCAGGCCTATCTACTGGCCCATTTCAAACAAATTTAATCAGTCTGATTACTATTTTTAAATAGCTAGATAATAGCTAATCTGATAAAAAAATAATGCATATCCAAAGCATTTTAACAAGAGTATAAAAACTCCTTGCAGTCTCACATTTAAAAAAAGGTTACAGCAGTGTCCCTATCAACACACCTGACATATGCAGAACAAACTGTAAGAAATGTTTATATTGTTCAGTGACATAGTATAATGGCTGGTTTTCTTTTAAATATTGAAGTGGCATGCAAAGTTTAGAGTACAATAGATAAATAAAATCACATACAAAAATAGTCAATAAGTGCATAAGCACAAAAATATCTGAAAAATATGAGACAGCCAATGAGCTGCACCTCTACAAATTATATTGGTCTATCACACTTTTATATACTCTACAGTCACACTTTTATATACAAAATCAGAATATCTATAGTCTTTCAGATTATTATTTATCAAGTCCTAAATTACCATTGTGGACATGTAATTGCTGGATAATCCTTTGCTAGCATCACACTGTCAAACTGGAGTATCTTACCACACGTTGGATAAAGATGTGTCATGAAATGTGTGATCAAATTATTGTTGGTATTTATATTAAATCCAATATGAAAAAAACCAGTCCATCTTAATTCTAATATCTTGTTGAATTACAAGGTTGAATAATTTTTGATATATAATACAAGGGCCAGGATGGTGTAGTGGTTTTGTGTTGGAAGAGGACTCCAGAGATCAGGGTTCAAATCCCCTTTTGGCCATAAAAATCCCCGAGTAACCATCTCTCAGAGGAAGGCAATGGCAAACCCCATCTGAACAAATCTCACTAGAAAAACCCTGTGATAGATTCATTTTAGGGTTGCCATAAGCTGGAAATGACTTGAAGGCACACAATAAGAGCAACAACAAACAAATCTCAATCAGAAACACCCACACTATGATGTTCATATTTATGTCATTCTGATTAATCAATTCAATGGTTTGTCTATGTTAGGGGATGACTTCATGTTTCATCTGACTTGTGCTGACAAGACATATAGTTATGGTCTATAAAAGCCAAGCCATTTTGAGAATGTATACCACAGAATCAAACACAGGCCTGTCAAAATTGTTTATGAGGTATGCAACTCAATTGTCTTCCTTAATCTCAGGTATTATCACTGCATATTGTTTTGCGAGTTTCTTCATTGGCATACAAGCCAGTGGAGACCCATTGGATTCAATCCAGATTTCTTTCCTCTTGTTTGTTTTTGGCTGAGGAAACTCCTCTGATCAGAAGAGGAGAAACTCTAAGTATTTTGGGTTGAATCCAACTCATTCAAGACAAATTCAGTCTTTCAGTGCTAGTTCTGCATTTCAGTAGGCCATTTCGGTAGCATTTCAACAGGCCTATCTGACTCCTGGAATGCTTAAGGATGCTTTACATTTGGGTTGTGCTCAATATACAAATGCCTGGAAATATCCCCCATTTTCATAAGCTGAAATAAAATAACACTCTTTGTCAGAGACACCCTTGCTAATCTTCAGATTTCTCTTCTTTGATAGAATGCCATGAGAAAATTGCTTTTCATGGCATTTCCCACTACAAGCACATGGGTTTCATCTGGGCTGTAACCACAAAAAGAAAACCACGTGTTTATAGCTTGAGAACACCAAGGAGAGAAAGCATGCTCATTGAATTTCAAGCTAGAGGAGACACATTATGAAAAAGTCGAGATTCTCTTGCACTGAGTTCTCACTATTATTATTAAACTAGATCAAACAAGACCAGTCAAGATTAACATGAAAGCAACACATATGTCAGACTGGAAAAAAAACCCCTGAAGACACTGAAAAGGAAGTAGATACAAGACAGTGTTTCAGTGATATCTATTTTTTAGCTTTTTTAAAGAAATAGTAACTTTTTTAAAAAACGATGTCTTCTTAAACATTAATGTATCTGGTCATGGTACATTAAAATATGGAATCTCAAGGGAATGCATCCCCACATTGAATTGATGTTATTCATAAGAATGAAAATGCTATGAATTTAAACCAACTCTATCCATTTGTCAGCAGAATGGACACTGTTTGTGGAACAGGTTGGCTTGTAGCCCCAAAGTCTGCTCTGAGGGTTAGGGTACAAATAAATTTTGAGAGTGGCGAGGAATTGTAGGGGAGGAGGAGACAAAAGTCCTGCTGGGTAAGTGAACTCTTCTCACATCGTGATGGGTGGAAACCTATCAAGCAATGCTTTTAAAGACATATTTAGTGACCAGAAGTTTCTCTTGCTTCTGAAATAGTTGGTGACTGTTAAATGTTCAAGGAGCGAATGCTTAGGAATCTTGAGCTGCAGTTAATAGAATTTTTCATGTTGTCCTGGAGCAACACAATAGCAGTAGTAATAATAATAATAATAATAATAATAAATTTTTATTTATACCCTGCTTTTCAACTAAGGCTATCAGAGCGGCTTATAATTTGTTAATTAGACATTTTCCTGCCTTCAGGCTTACAATCTAAAAAGACACGACACAAAAGGAGAAGGGAGAGGTGGTGGGGAAGGGGGAAGGTCCAGCAGATCTTCTCTCCCTCAGAGGCCTGGACCAAGGCAGATGGACTGGAGGGAGGGCTCTTCTTCCTTTCAGTCAAGGCCTGTTGGATCTGGCTTGCCTTTCTCTCCCTCAAGATGGTGGATGGAGGGAGGACTCTTCTTGCTTGCAGGCAAGGCCTGTTGGAGCTGGAGTGTTAGGGGAAATGGAGGCTCTTGCTGGATGTGAATTTAAATGTAGCTGCCAGCTAGCGTCATTGAGCCCCACAGTGTAGGGGAGACTTCCACAAAGGACACATTACCAGGGGGATTGACTGAAGAGAGAGTATCTGAATACAGTATGCCCTGTATGCATAGCTTGTGGGCCACTTGGTGATAGATGAATGATTTAATAGAAGATACAGCAGTGCCACATGAATTTACTATACCACTAACTAAAAACAGGACTAATGGTGATTGTTTATACCTCCATGGAAGGTAGAAAGTGCTTTCATCTAAAAAGAATAGATACATAGGACTCATTACCACTTCCATTTAAACTGGTTTGCAAATCACCTTGACACCAGGTCGCAGATTCGATTCAGACCAATGCGTAGTTCCCAATATGGACGCAAATTGTTTCCTTATTCCATGTTGTTCCCACTAGTGCAACCCAGCTTTATGTGCAGTCTGGACTGAACCCCAGAGAGCTTTGGTTGGGACAGCCAAGTGGGACCTGGTTTGTTGGGCTCCAAGGGGCCTTCTTTCACTCTTCAGGCAGAGAAGAAGAACCCCCTCTCCCAGGTGCACCTGCCCTGCCTGGATGAAGCCCTGGGAGAAATATGACCACAGTCTCTCCTCTGTGCTAGCCTCCTGTCCAGGAGGAATTCCCAAAGGTCCTCCCTTGGAAGTTACCTGATTTGATCAGGTCCTGCTTTTTATGGGATGCCCTCCCTTTTGCAGGGCCTGATCCTCCTTGCCATTGAGGACACCTGAAGTGCCCCCTGATCCTGGGAGGCTGCATAGAGCCGGGAGGGGAGGGTGCTCATAAAGTAGGCCATCCCAGAAGAAGCTGCTCTGAACGAAAAGAACTCCAAGGGACTGTCCCTTTTCCAAGAGAACCCCAAGTGTTCTCACTGAAAAGGAGGACCAGGCTCTGAAAAAGGGAGGACATCCTAGAAAAAGGCAGGACCTGGCCAAATCAAAGCTCTCAAGCCCTGCACGGTCTCCTGAGTCCTGTTGTAGGGTGAGGAAATGGGCGCTTGATGTATCCACTACCTCCACTGCCCTCCTGGGTTGAGAGACCCCTGGAGGAGTGGGCGAGGCTGAGTGGTCCAGACTCTTCCAAGGCAGTTGCCAGGCTTGGAGAAGTCCAGTGCCTTGCTCACTCCCTCCATGCTGAACGTCCAGTGACCACAGTGGCCACAAAACTGGCTCTAAGAGCCACGAAAGTGGGGCCTGCTCTGCCTGGTGAGGGCAAGGGAGCCCAGCTAAACACCCTCACCCGTGGCGAGACCTCCCCTCCAGTGAAGTGCGAATCTGTTGTTCACACTTGTTGAGCACTCTTCTGATTTGATTTTTTTTCAATAGAACAACTAAAAAACTAGTGTCTGAAAAGAATTATTATTATTATTATTATTATCATTATTATTGCATTTGACTCGCTTCAAAGTAACTCCAACTGATCACAGTTGGGTCTGAAATGTGAATGAGGCACATATAAAGCGATCAGCAAATTGCTTTAAATCAAAGTGGGAATGAGCCCTTTATATCTGGGTTTGGATATCTGGATAGTTTTATGGTTTTAATTATCACGGATTTGATTTTCAATTTTGAAGCAGCACATCAAGACCCATTGTCAACTCATTTCACTATATCACCAATTAAGCTACTTTCTCCATAATTAATTTTGTCTAAATCCAATTACAGTAATTTAACATTGCCATGTGGTTTGCATTGTTAGAAGAGAAATATAAGTGGAAACTTCAGCTCTGAATACATTAAGGAAAATCTCATCAGAGATTTACTAAATACAACCCCATTGAGAAATGTTTAGCATCCAAGAGGTGGTTTCCCTTTTGGAAGAAACTACAGCTGCTAGATCTTCCTTAATGATCTGTCTTAGCTTTTGACATAGCAAATTAAAAGATTGAGTCTGAATACAAATACAAATTCCTGCTAATGAAGTTGTATTTCAGAACAATATCAATCACTACTGAGCTGTGAAGCAAAATATCAAATGAGTGAGGCTTAAGTAACAAAATAATAGTACTATAAGCAAATGGTGGTGGTGTACATCCTGAGAAGGGCATTGACTTTGCATCTCTACAACTCTCATGACATATTTTATAGGGTAGAATTACAGGCCTTTAAAAGATTCCTACTGTGATAAACTCCAGGTGTCTGGCAGTATGGTAAACCACAAACTGATGGTTCTTCAATGCGACACTATTGAAGGCTTCTAGATGTAGTCTTGCCAGGCTCAAAGTAGTTCTAGAAATGTTCAATCCACCTAAGAGCCTTTTCATAAAAAATACAGAGTCTATCTAGATGCATATGGTCTTGCTCTTTTCCTATAACTTTCCACCTTCCCAAGCATTGTTGTCTTTTCTAGTGAGTTATGTGTTTCTTCTAAAATTCCTTGGGGCAATCTGTTATCCTGTGTATGGACTCTATCGCATGGGGTCAGAAGAGGGGCTTACTTTTCCCAAATTCAGTGCTAATTCAGTGGGCAGTCAGTTCCTATCACACATAAATCTGTACTGAATTGCTGCCTGGGTCCATCTTGGACCGGGTTGTCTAAGCCACTTTCATGGCCATTTTTAGAAGTTGGAAGCTTCCGACTTTTAAAAATGGCTGCCTAAGTTGCTGAGGTGACTTAGACTGCATCGAGGATGGACCTGGGCAGCGATTCATCAGTGATTTATGTGTGATAGGAACTGACTGCCCCCTGAATTAGCATTGAATTCAGAGAAGGTAAGCGGCTCTTTTAACCCCATGTGATGGGTCCTATATTTGCAATATGATCCCAAGGCTTTTTCCTTTCCTGAAACTAGCTTGGATATCTGGCAGTTCTCACTCCGTATATGGTAAAATTCTTTGTTGTAAAACTTTACTTATTTGGGAGATTAATGCAATAGTCCTTTGGTTACTGCAATACCTGTCATCCCCTTTCATGGGCACTGCAAAGCATATTTTTTCCAGTATTGGAGTCATTGTTTTGTTGTCCTTTTTTTTTTAAAGAGTAGATTCTGTCTCTGTAGCCTGTAGAGTAGATTCTCTTTATTGGTATGCCGTCTACTCCTGGTGATTTATTTCTTCCAAATGCTCTGACTGCAATGTCCACTTCACTTTCTAAGATTATACATTTATCTTCAAATGCTTCCTTGAATGCATCTGTCATCCTTTTATCTCTTTTATATAGTTCTTCAATGTATTGTTTCTTATTTATTTATTTATTTATTGGTATTTGTTCATATGTGTTCCCCAGCTGGTCATAGAGCATCTTCACTCTTTGTTTAAATTTCCCTTTGATTTCACAGATCTTGTGGAAGAAGACAGTCTTTCTTTCTTTCTTTCTTTCTTTCTTTCTTTTTTGGTTGACATCTTGTATTTCTCTGCATTCATTATTATAGCAGTTCTCTTGGTCCCTGCACACAAGTCACTGAACAGTTGTATTCGGGGTCCTGACTTTATTTCTGTCCCTTTTTACTTTTGTTTCTTGTTTGTCCTTAACTGCTTGAAGAGTTTAATCTGTCATGAGACTTCTCTTTCTGTATGGCTGCAGACAGTAACTTTTTTGGAGTGGGTTTGGAGAGGACTTTTTTCCTCTCTGACAATGTCCCAGGTTTCAATCCAGATTATTATTATTATTATTTTGCTGCCAGTCAATTAGTGCAAATCCATTTTTTTAAAACATCATCTTTAAATTCTATGGGAAATTCTTCAGATTGTATTTTGGCAAGATGTTTGTGTTCTTGTTTAGCTTGACTTTAATTTTGGTCTGTGCTGCAATCTGCTCTGGGTATTATTTTTGCAGAGAGTGAAGCTTCTCCATTTTCTGTTTCCATAATGTAGTCTATCTGACTATATTGGCCTCTCAGTGATGTCCATATATACAGTTACTTGAAGAATCTGTTTGTGATTAATATTATGTCAGTCTCACAAAATTCAGTCACCTGTTTCATTTCTTGATCCTAGGCCAAATTTCCCCACAATCTTTGATTCTGCTCTGTTTCCTCCTTTTGCTCTCCATCATCAGAAGCCCTGTTCTGATGTGTGATCATTTTTCTTCTGGAGCCCAGCACAGAACCTTTCAATTTCTTCTTCTTCTGCCTCAGTAATTGGAACATAAACTGAGATTATGGTTATATTGATGAGTCTTCCCTGAAGTCTTATTGGTATTATTTTGACAGCTGTATTAAAAATAAAATAAACAAATAGTTTCTATTAATGTGACCAGTCTGCTAGTAAAGACAGAGTTCTGATCTTTATTCTAATTGGAATTAATTTATTGCCTACACAGTCTGTTTGTTGTGCATTGCTATGATTCACTGAGGTAAAATAATTGGTGTTTATATTCATTTTCTTTCAGCTTGCAGCTTTCTTGGTGTAAGAAGCAAGTCACGATTTCTCATCACATTAGACTTCACATTGACTGCACACCATTAGGTTCCCGTTATTACTAAACTGTCGAAGGGAAAACTGGAGCTGAGCAAATGAGGTGACTAGTGCTTTTCATCTACTTATATATCTATAGCTCTGTAGAGTTCTTTTGTCAGGAATAATTTCAACCTCCACCTCCTCATTTCTTCAGCACAGCAGACAAAGGCAAAGGATGAGCCCTACTCTGTACTGAAATTTAGGGTGCTTCCAGTTCGAGGACTACTCACATTAAAAATCAAAAGGCACTGTGCAGATGTTCCATCTTTTCTTCCTTTTTTTAACCTGGTAAGTGTGGTGTAGTGGTTTGAGCTGTGGACTGGAACTCTAGAAACCACAGTTTGACTCCCTACTCAGCCATTGAAACTCACTGGGTGACCTTGGTCAAGTCACACACTCTCAGCCTCAAAGGAAAACAAAGACAAACCCACTCCAAACAAGTCTTGCCAGAAAAAAGATATGATGGGGTTGCCTTAGGAGCACCGTGAGTCAGAGATGACTTGAAGATACACAACAACAACAACACATAAAAATAAAAGAGCTGTGGGAGAAAAATGGGGAAATTAAGAATGGAAGATGCCAAGGTTTGGATTACCTGTAAAATTTGAGATCAGCGCACCTTAAGAAACTCATAGAGATTTCAGAGGTAAAGTTTAATTCAATGGAATCACAGTAAAAGAACCATCCCTGGTGTGGAAAGGGAGTTACTAATGTTCAATTTGTGTGTATGTTATGTGTGTGTCTGTACATTCTTAAACACACATGAACATACACACCTGCCAACTGAGGATAACACTTCATAGGTCCGTTTTACATTGGCAAAAAGAGGTGTGTTGAAGGCTGCTTGAAAACCCAGCCTTTAGATGAGAAAAAGGGAAAGTGTGCCATGAAAACACTATTTTGGAGTTTTAAGGGAGAAGAAGTGCTTTAAAAAGGAGCTGGCCCATTTTACATTGGCAAAAAGAGGTGTGTTGAAGGCTGCTTGAAAACCCAGCCTTTAGATGAGAAAAAGGGAAAGTGTGCCATGAAAACACTATTTTGGAGTTTTAAGGGAGAAGAAGTGCCTTTAAAAAGTAGTTTGATTTCCCCACTACTTTTTTAAAAAGGGTGCAGCATTGCTGGCCCGTTTTACACGGGCAAAAAAAGGTGCTTTTAGGGCTAAAAAGCCCGCATTTAGGGTTAGGGAGGGCGTAGCCTTTACACCTTCCCTAAGCCTAAAACGCATGGACGCCGCCATTTAAAGATGGCGGCGTCTACACGGTGGCGCCATACAAGCGTCATCACGTGCGCAGCGTTTTGACGCGCTGCGCACGTTTTGACGCTCTGGTGGCGCGGGAGGGCGCCAATCGCGCCCTTCCCGCGCCGCAAAAAAAGAGCTCGATCCCGGAGCTCTTTTTTGCGGCGGGTCGTTGCGGCGGGATGAGGCCTCTGGGGCTGCCCGTGTGGCAGCCTAGGCCTCATCTCGCCGCTAGAAGGGGCGAGTTTGGACCGCCCCTTTTAGCCAATGTAAAAAGCACCCCTATTGCATCTAAAGGCTAAGGTGTAGTTGAACGGTTAAATGGGGCTCTGTATCTTTAAAGCGCCCATTTAAAGGCAGCAATACAAGTGCGGAGGGAGAGAAGGTGCCAAGACAAGAAGAGACCTTCAGAGCCCGGCCAGAGTGCGCCTGCACCTTCTTTCACCTCCTCCCTTTGGTTGAGAGAGTGTGACTTCTAGGGAGACAGCAGGGCACTGGAGGCGCTCAGCCAGACCAGGGCAAGCTGGCAAGAGGAGGAGGAGAAGGGGAGGGACCTGGAGCACCTCCGCTGCCCTGCTTCCCTGCAAGTCACACTCTCTCAGCCGAAGGGGGGAGGAGAAGGCAGGCCCAGGCACACTCTGGCCAGGCTCCAGGGCTCTCTCCTGGCTGCCTTCCTCCTCCCTTTGGCTGAGAGAGTGTGACTTGCAGGGAAGCAGGGCAGCAGAGGTGCTCCAGGTCCCTCTCCACCTCCTCCTGTTTCCAGCTTTCCCTGGCCCAGCATCAGGAGGACCTGGAGCACCACCGCTGCCCTTCCTCCCTGCAAGTCACACTCTCTCAGCCAAAGGGAGGAGGAAGGCAGCGGGGAAGGAGGGAGGGAGGGAAGGAGCCAGGAAGAGACCCCCAGAGCCTGGCCAGAGCACGCCTGGCCCTCCTGCTTCCTCTTCAAAAAGAAGGCTGGAAAAGTAGGACGTGTCCTGGCAAAGGAGGACGTGCCTGGTCAACTTGGAAAAGGGGGGTCTCTTGTCAAGAATGGAGGACATATGGGAATCCCTCCTGGACAGAGGGCTGAAACCTCAAGACAACTCAATATAATGCTCTGACAGAACACAGACTACAACTCCCATGAGCCTTTGCTACCATTTCCCAAGATGCCTTAATTTGCAACAGAAAGCCGACCAGTATGTTCACATGTGATGAATTCTTTCGTATTGACTCTGCATTTTCTTTTTGTGTAGATGCTCTCTTGTTTTGTGTGTGATGAGCTTGTGCGTAATCATGTGCATTTCCGAACTGACCTCACTTTCTCCCTCTTTCGGAATGGTCCTGTACTCCCCCATGTGATAAGCTCCGACTGTATGGTGTACCTGCGCAATTGCGCAATTCGCAGCCAGCAAGGGAAAAAAATGTTTAAAGCGCGGCTAAAAGCCACGTTCCTTGCCGCCCATGTAGCTGTTCCGCCTGTGTTTGTAGCGTTTTGACAGCTTCCCATATAGTTGCTGAGCCACAGAAAAAACCTCAGTCTAGCTGCCCTGTACTTTTTAAATGCACACCTGGGGCTTGCTGTCTAGCTGCTAAGCATTAAGGAAAGTGCAACTTCAAGTCACACTTTCTTGCCAATGTAAAAAGCCCCATAATGTGATAAAGTGAATAAAGCTTTAGAAAAAGGCTTTGTTTTTTCCCTAGAATCATAGAATCGTAGAGTTGGAAGAGACCACAAGGGCTATCCAGTCCAACCCCCTCCCATGCAGGAACTCCCAATCAAAGCATACCCGACAGATGGCCATCCAAGGAAGGAGACTCCACCACTCTCTGAGGGAGTGTGTTCCACTGTCGAACAG
Organism: Urosaurus nigricauda; assembly: GCA_034509955.1. Classification (NCBI taxonomy): domain Eukaryota; kingdom Metazoa; phylum Chordata; class Lepidosauria; order Squamata; family Phrynosomatidae; genus Urosaurus; species Urosaurus nigricauda. The sequence continues at coordinate 185,521,610 of JAOEGL010000003.1, read as the reverse complement.
CCCTTACTGTCAGGAAGTTCTTCCTAATGTTGAGGTGGAATCTCTTTTCCTGGAACTTGCATCCACTGTTCCAGGTCCTGTTCTCTGGAGCAGCAAATTGTTTTGTAATTGTTCTGTACCTCTAGACGCTCTTGCATCTGCTGCTTCTGGAATCATAAACTTAACATAAAAAATATACCCAAGCATTATGAATCTGAAGAATACATGATTAGGCTCTTCATTAATCTTATATGTTAAGGAAAACAAATAGTAGCACTTCATGTAAAACTGAAGAGCCCTAAAACAAAGTCTGTCATGAAACAAATAAGAGACTTTTTTTTTTTTATTGGAGCAGAATGCTTAGTACAGGGGACCATCCACATTTGCTAGGGTTAGGTGTGCAAGTCCCCCATGAAAATGGAAAAACCATATACAGTGGTCCCCCGGGTTATGAAAATAATCCGTTCCGGATTACCTTTCGTAACCCGGAAATATTCGTAACCCGGGGGACCGCTTTGTTTGCCGGACCGCACGGCAAATTTAAAGAGGCCGCACGGGTTTTTTTGTCGTAACCCGGGGTTTTTTTTGTAAGCTGGGGCCGTTTTTGAGGCCCCGGCTCTTTCGTACCCTGGGGTTTTTGTACCCTGGGGGATTCGTAACCCGGGGGACCACTATATTAACCTTACCCCTCTAGCAATCTCCAGGTCATCCAGAGCAACTCTAAAGCCAACATCCACCAGCAGCTGACCAAAGAATTGTGCTGGAGGACTACAAAATCCTACAGAAGTGTTCTCTCTAGGAATCTCTAGGTCCTTCTAGGCAACATCTGGTGAAAGTTGGCCATTAGGTCATGCTGGAGGACCTGCAGATTCCAAGAGAAAACATATTAATCAAATCTGTGAAAAATGGAATCCACAAAAGTCAAAGCTACAAATGTGAAGGGCCAACTGTAAACATGAAAATGCTGTGTGTGCATGTGCACTCCTGTGTTTATATGCATATATGCATATGTCTTTTTGAGGCTTAATGTGTAGTTTATTCAGGCACCTAAAAATGAACTAAAAGTAATGCACATAGAAGTTTGTAAATACTACTCAGGATTGTGGCCAATAGATATTTTACAATGCTGACATTCACATATGACACCAATTTCATTGATATAAGTAGCAATAGCAATAGCAAGTACATTTCTATACCACTTATCAGTGCACTTAAGCACTTCTTAAGCAAATGGCAATTGGACAGATTGGAAGATGAGATTCCATGCTTTGGAACAACAGTTCTTAATTTGACTGTTCACTTACAAGGTGTAAGCAAATTGCCCCCAACAAGTTAGGTACACATTTTAACAACCTACAGAAGCATGCAAGCTGAGTTGACCATGGAACCCTGGCTGGGATCGAACTCACAACCTTGTGGCTATGACCAGCTGCAGTATTGGCATTTAACCACTGCGCCGGTACTGTGTGTGTGTTTGCGTGTATATGTATCTATCCCCTTTGGCTGAATGCTGCCTACAATCTTCAGTGATTGTGTCAAACATTTAGAAGTATTTAAGCCTGTAAAAATGTATAGATACATGTAGTGTTGGAGTTGTGTAGCATAGAATTTGAATTCTGCTCATATCCAATAATAACACCATATTTTTAGGGCTAAATAGTGAATATTTATTTTGTTTGGCAGAACTTCCCATCATATTCCTATGGTAACATTTTTTTAAAAAAACTTTCAAACATTAATTTCAACCCTACAAACCTCATTTCACTAAGGTAAATTGATTAATAAAGGCAAGGAGAGAAGAGGAAAGATACGGGAACACTTTGCTATAGTAAGTACTCCAAACTGTTACTCAGCGGTGCTGAAAATTACTTCCAGATAGTGATGCCAGACTGCTGAAGAAGAAGCTTGTGGTGTCTAATAGATGTATCCTAGTTAAATGTATTCCATTTCTACAGCAACTGAGATTTTAAAGGCTAAAATTTAGCAAGTTAATACATGTAAATTTAAGGAAAAAACTGAATCATACATACTAATATCAGACTCAGAACAAACACTTTGTGTTGGGTATATAGAGACAATTAAATTGTCTTTGCTTATTGAATTGTGGAATTTGAAATCAATTTATATCCAAACAATACCAAGCCATAATTTTTTTAGGGCTAAATAGTGAACTTTCAATAAGTTTATTGCTTATTGAATGCTGAAAAACTAAGTGTAATATGTGATATAGGAAGAGAGAAAAAGAGAAAGAGAGAAAAAGATTTGAGAAATTAGCAAGAATAAAATTTATAATTAATCTAGTGCCAAAGAACAAGGTTCATATATATTAGATATGTATATTATGATGATCATCCCCATCTTCATTGGATGGAGCAGCATACTTGCTACAAGTGAAAGAATTTTAGCTTCCATTCTGGCCCCATCCACCCCAAGTATATCTCATGAAGAAACTAAATTGGATGCTAAACAATTAATTTGAAAACACCTGATAGTTGTTTATTACCATCATAAAAGCCCTCTAGTTTTCTATGGGTAAGGGGGTTTTCAGTTTCTTATCTGTTGTGGTCCTACTGAAAATCAATATGCCATGGTGGCCATTAGCCCTAGAAAGCGAGATCCTAGATACCTTCCTGCTCCTCTTTCCCTTTGTTTTCTACTTTGCATGTTGGCATGTAGGATTTTCTTCAGCAGTTGTTGATTGCCATCTAACTTTAGCCTCTCAGTTTTTCTTCTTATAATTTCCCAGCCTTTTGTAGCCTAGATCTATCTGTTTGCCTTTCTTGTTAATCCACGGTCTGAGATGTTTCTGTGCTTGAAGCAGTGAACCACCCCCCCACACACACACTCTGATTGCCTCTAGTTGTTGTTGTGTGTGATTTTTTTAAAATAAAAAAAATCTTTGTCCATCTACACAACTGTGATCTCTCAACAAGCACATTTATATAAGACACAAAATACCTGAAATATTATTTTAATGTATATTAAGTCATGTTGCAAACATTTTTTAATCAATTTTTATCATGTGCTCCTCCAGATGTTGTTAAACTGTAACACTGAGGATTTCTCAGTTTTCGATATCCTGGCTAGAGGCGCTCCAAAATGGATTCCAACAAAACATGGAGATCTGCATGACTTCCAAAAGTCTTAAGGGGAATCTAGTCATTACCTTCTATTTCCTTGTGCTGCATCACTGAATTTCACCAGTTGGGTGCTGCTAGAACAAAGCAAGTGACATCCCTTCAAGTAAGCTGTCATCATTATCATATGAGATCATTTATTTATTTAAAAAACCTTTTAGAAACTTGCTTGTGGTCTGTGCTTTCATTCTGGCACAGGAAATGAGAAACGGGCAAAAAACCTAATGTGCCACTCTGCATGCCCGCTGTCAGACCTGTCAAGTTCTGTTGTCTGCATGCTGTTGCTCTCATTTGATGCAGTTCTTCAAGTATAGGAGCTGGAGATTCTAGCTGCTTAGAAAGCTGCCGCAATGCAAGGAGGATGGAGTAGCCATGGAATAAAAGCAGCATGACTTGCCAGTGTTGAGCAGTTAAGAGCTTTTAAAAACTATGGCTTTGATTTTCTTTCGTTCCTTTTTTTCTTTTTGAAAAGCAACAACATTCAGTATGCTTAGCACAATGCTACCTGTCTGAAATCTGTCTGAGTTCTTGGAGTCTATCATGGCTCCTTTTATACAGATGCATATTTAAAACAACAACAACCAAAAGTTATGACAATGTTGCTTTCCCAGTAAAAGACAGTTGCAATCTAGTTTTCTCAATATCAGTTAGAATTTAGGGTCTGGATTAGATTACTTTGGGTCTGGATTGAGCCAGACAGAACTGATTTCCTTCCAGATCTCTGAAGTGGGCATCAAACCAAACTGGAGGCCCCATGCACAGCCTAAATGATTTCTATGGGGGGGGGGGGAGACAGGTAAGTCATCATCTACATTCCAAAGTTGTACAGAAGGAGGTATAGGTTCATGATCTCAATGAGACCTTGGCTTATGAAGACAAATGTGTGAAAACAGTTTTTTTCTAAATTAAGATGACAAAATTGGATTGACAAGGAGAGTGATTTGCGTAGATCACGTGTTAATTTTTATTGTAACTATGTATATTGAATGTAGGTTTGCATGCTTATATCTTTGTATTGCATTTATGTCCATTTTCAGGCACAAGGCTATATACTTGAAAGACTTCGGTAGTATATCATCTCTGCTTTCTAAACTAAGAGGGATCCCTGTGTGGAAACCACACAGAGCTAATGATAATTGAGATCATATGTTCTTTATCAAAGCTTCCTCAAGAAAGCATCTTAAGGGAAGAATCCATAAATCTCTGTCTTGACCACAGTCTACCAGTCTTCTTCCACAAAGCAGCCTTTGGCTAATTTGTTGCTTTCATTATTATAGGAGCAGAAAAGTCCATAAGCATTACTACCAAGCATTGTTTAATAAGTAAACAATCATATAAAAAGAGACTTGATTTCATAACAGCAACAACAGCAATAACAGTAGTGAACTATAGCTTTTTAATCTGGAAGTGAGCTTATCTAGCCTTTGCATGCATTATTTTGAGATTCTGCTTTCCCCTTCTATACTGCTTTTTTTTTTGCAGGCCACCCTGCATGCTTTGCTGGCAGGTAACAGACAAGTCTTTTAAATTATCTATAGTAAGAATGTGTGTGCTTCTCTGCCATAGCACCAAGACCTTGAAATCTAGATATCCAGAACTTGCCATGGATCATTAATTTTAGTTAATTAGAATCTGCCTGAAACCAGTGGCATCACTCGGGGGGTGCGGACCACACCAGATGACACCCTAAGTGGAGATGACACTACTGCTACTCAAGCACCTACTTTTTGGCAGAAATGGGCTGTGGCATTCATCTGCTTACCTTTAAAATGTTTTATAAGGTGATGGGAGTGAGGTGAAGCTCAGTGGGAGGAGAAAGGAGGGGCCCCAGAATTTCTAAAATTAAAATTTCAAAATTTTAATTTTTTATTTTTTAAAATTATTTTTAATTTTTTTTTAGGATTTTCTTTAAAAACCTCACATTTTAACCAAATCTTCATTATGCATATGTAAATACATTTAGGGTGTGCATATGATATTGTAATTTGAAGATATAATTTTAATTTTGCTAGTTAACGTATTTATGTCACAACTAGTATTAGCATTACACTTAGTTCTACATGGGAATTATGATTTATGAGTAACATTAGTGCAAAAAAGCATTAGCAATGGCTAGGGATTGTGCATGGTGTGAAATAGGAAGAGGTCAATGGGGTGTGTGTGACACCACGAGTTACTGCACTGGGTGAGACCAACCCTAGTGATGCCATTGCCTGGAACATTGACTAATACAGGCTTCACCTCCTGTGGCTTTCCCCACTTTATTCCAGAAAAGTAGTCAAAAATATTTCCCCCAAGTTTTGGGAATACTGCCATGAAATGAGGAGAATCTGGAATTTGAGACTTATTCTGTGCAAAATTCATGTATACTTTTTGTACAGAAGCATTTTTCTGTGCAGAAAATAATATTTCTGTGCAGAATGGTTGTGTGTGTGTGTGTGTGGACTCTTTCACACGGGAGGAATTTCTCCCAAACTTCGAATGGAGCCAATGCGAATTCCTGTAAATTCGCTTGTTTAGTGAATTTACGGGAATCCTAACGTTCCATTTCCCAAAAATGACCCCTCCTTGCCCAAAATTGCGTGCAAAGCTTTAATTCGCAATAACTTGAAACCCATGATTGTGTTCGAATTGACTTCCCTTTTGCCCGAAATTGTGTGTGAAGCTTTAATTCGCAATAACGTCAAACCCTATGATTGCATTCGGATTGACCCTTCCAGTTCCCGACATCTGAAAGAGTCCTGTGTGTGTGTGTATAAAATACTGTTTTCTGCATGAAAATACCACATGTGAAATTTGCACAAAATAAATATTGAACTGTAAATGTGCTCATACCGGGTATCAGGAAGAAAATGGCTAAACAGCTAAAATTTTCAAGGAACTACTTTTCTATGCGGGTGTTTCAGGGAGGAGAAATAGCTATAAAGTCAGCTCTCCATATCAATGCATTCTTTATTCACAGATTCAACCACTGAAAATATTATGTATATATAAATTCCAAAGCAAATCTTGATTTTTTCATTTTATAGAAGAGACACTATTTCTATGCCATTGTAGTTAATGGGACGTGAACATCCACAAATTTTGGCATCCATGGAGCATCCTGGAACCAAACCCCAGTGGATACTAAGAGCCACTGTATTAGATAGAGGAGAATAATGGAAGGATAGGTAGGTGAGTGAGATGAGGAAAAGGGCTACAGCAAGAACACCCATGTGGGTTGGCGAGGACTAATAAGTTTCTAAACTAAACTGAACTATGTTTTGAAGCCTCATGGTTAATTTAAATCCCTGTACTGACCAATCAAGTAATTTCTTGGATAAAAGGGAAGTAGAAAGCATGGTGGAAGAATAAGGGAGAAAACAAGAGGATATAGGCCAGACACACAACAACAACAATAATAATAATAATAATAATAATAATAATAATAATATTTATTTCTTACCGCCCCTCTGAGAGAGCAATCGGGGCAAAGCACAACATATTAAAAACATATACAGTTAAAATCCTCTAAACATATCTACCTCCCTCCCCCTAAAACAGTATTAAACTAATCATAATTAAAAGAATCAAGATTTAAAATACATTCATTCAAAGTCCCCTGTAGGCGGCCGGATGGGGGCGGGGGGGGGGGGGGGAGGTTCATCAGGCAATGGGAAATTAGTTACTATCTGGGAAGGCCTGCTGGAAGAGATGCTTTTTAAAGCTTTCCAAGGTTGTAATAAGATGCATCTCAATCCGGCAGGTTGTTCCACGACCTGGGAGCAATAGCAGAAAAGGCCGTCTGGAAGGTCTGGGACAACTTAGTTTTTATAGGTTGAAGCAGATTCCTCCCAGAGGACCAAAGTGTATGCAAGTAGAGGCTTGAAGTTAGCATCAGATACTATTCGATTTAAGCAAATAGCCATGTGCTCAAATTTTATTGATTTCAGTAAAAGTCAAGGTACAGTGGATCCTCCTTATTTGAGGACTTGCCATTTGTCGATTAAATCATCTGCGGATGGCAAGCCCCTGGTTGTCCCCAATAGCAGCACAGTTGCATGTACGTGCCCCCTATTAGGGGCAGCCCTGGCAGTCCCACTGTCCATAGTGGATCTCTCTCAAGGTCACAGTATGGGCATTGCAAAATGTGGACACAAACCTCCAATTTCCCTCTCTTCTCCACAACTTTCCCCAAGGCTGATGGCTTGCAAAAAGGGGGACACAGACCTCCAATTTCTCTCCTCTTTCCCCTCCCTTCCTTCTCTACAGCTTTCCCAAGGCTTACGGAGAAGTATTACTGTACTGACCCGTATCTACATCTGCCTAGGATTTTGGAGCCCATTTTGGAGCTTAATTTTTTTTTTTTTACTTATAGATGATTATATACAGTAGGTTTATGGGGGAGTTACAATAATGACAATAGTGTCACAATCATGGCTAAATAGTGACCATAAATACAATGATGAGTAAATCTAGGTAACTTTTTCATATTCACAGTCACTACTTTGTCATGATTGTGACACTATTGCCATGGTCACAACTTCCTCCCGAAACCTACTTTACCAGTCATCAGATGTATGGAAAGAAAAAAGTCCATTCTGCCCATCAGAGTACAGCTGAGTGACATTTCCCTCAAGTTTGCCATGTGGGTGTCAGGCTAGGAAGGGAAACAGTTAAGTATACTCAGCTAAGTAGTTGATACTATATATGTTGTGAAATCCAGTAGAAAGACGTAGAACAGTTCATCATAATATACTGAATATGGAAAGGGAAAAGAGTAAATGCTATGTTCAATATAAAATATATACAATTCTGAAGCATTTTAGATAAGAAACTAGTAATGCCTGCCTGCCTGATCTAGTGTCAGCTCTACTAATATGCCTTTTTATGGTGTCCTTTTATAGGAATTTTCCTGGTGAATGCATCGACAAAAAAGGCACTTTTTATTTTTCATAAAAATATGAAGTACACAGTAAACTAAGAGTATGTCAAACAGATTTTAACATTAAGTGTGTTTTATAATATCTAACTTTTATAAAATGTTCATTCTTCAAAAATAATAGTTTTTCAAAATCCTTATCTTTTTTTCTTTTTTTTTAGAGCACTGTTGCTAAGTGTTTGGCTTTCTTTTGAAGCTTGTATTTCTTGTTGGTGTTAGTTTCCCTCATTTTGATGAAGTATTTTTCAATTTGTTTGAAGTGTACCATCCTTGGTTTTAATTCCAAAAGATCATTCTCTTAATGTTTGTGGCAGCAGTGGTAGACAAAAAGACTTCTTAACCAGAGACTTCTGTCAAACTGTGTGGGATTTCTATAAGCATCGTTTCAAATTTTATTTTTAAGATTTGAGTTTAAGTACATCCGTCACCTGAGTCTTCTAGTCTGCTTGATTAGACATGGTGGTTACACTGAAGAATCAAACTGATTTAACCCCCAGTCCTGCTTCTTAGGCTACATTGGAAATTGCAGTCTTGTGAAGTAGACTTGAAAGAGTTCTGGGCACCTCACTAAAACACAGATCCCAGAGTTACTTAGGATGGGGCCAGGGCAGTTAAAGTTATAAAATATTGATATAACTGTGTAGTATGGATTAACATTAATTTGGGGATACTTCTATATGATCCCTTTCTTGTGAATTCACCCCATCTTCTTTGTGGCATGTTGTTATAGGACTGGATGGGTGTGGGGGAAATATCCAGATGTTATTATGTTCCACTTGTGTACCTCCTATATTTTCCCACTGCTTCTTTTTCTGTTTTTCAGCATATGCTGAGGAGAAAAGATGGAACAGATGGATGGGATCTTTATTTTGACTGGAAGAACTAGGTACCATCCATCTGGAAATACAGAAAGACCCAGTCAACTCTTCCCTCTTGCAAACAGAAAGAGTTGACACTGAGCTTCTTGGGTCTAGAACAATTCATGGTGGCCAGTTCATTGTGGCCACTTCAGCACTGCTGGTTTGGCATGGTCATTTCAACATGGTCAATACAGTGCTGTGGACAATTTAAATGAGCTGTTTCAGTGCTGTTCTATTTCCAAGCCCATTTTAGACATCTGAGCATCTGAGCGGCAGAAGGATAGAGGATGAGTGGAAAAAGCTATCAGAGGAAAGGCTTATGATCGGATGAAGGGGTGAGTGGGGGAAGCAATCAGATGGCCCTTACATTCTCCCCTTCTCATAATTTTATTTGTAAAATTATACAAAAAATAGAATAAAAAAGAATTAAAATCATACAGAAACTTACAATTATCTCTCAATGTTACAAGGACTTACATATCGTGCATTATTACAAAAGTTTTCACATGTAAAAAAAATCTCATATTTAAAATTCCATAGAGTTTAGTTTATTTGGAACAAATCAAACCACAGAGACTGCTGGCCAGTTGGAGGAAAGATTGCCACTAAATTCGCATTCACATAATCAATAAGAGAGAGCCATTTTTCCTGGAAAGTTTTTTGATTTTGTTGTTCTGAGTTATATTTCATATTTATCCATAAGCCATTGGTCTCAAACTCTTTTCCACCAGTTATCCAAAGATACAAGACCTGTTTTCCAAGCATTAGCCACTTCAAGTCGAGCTGCTGTCAACAGAAACAAACTCAACTTCCTATTTTTGAAAGATTTATTTACTCTTTGTGAATATTGAGAGTAACAAGAGAGCTGGGCAGAAGTTTATTTTTGTTTTGTAATTGAGGCAGTTTGATTAATCACTTTATGCCAAAACTGATTAATTTTGGGACAGTCAATCCACATATGGAAATATGTCCCTAAGACAGGGCATCCTCTCCAACATAGAGGTGACACAGATTTTATCATTTGTGATTGTCTAATAGGAGTCATTTATCATTTGTGAATTAACTTTAAAAAGTTCTCTCTGGTTAGATGGCTCTCACATTCTAAGTCAGTTCACATTCTTATTAGCTCTCACATTCTATGTTGGCTCTCATATTCTAATACACTGGACTTTGAGATTAAAGCAGCTTCGGCAAAACCAGTTTGGAGAGGATGGGGTGCCCAAGACCCACCAAACCATTCTGTATTGATAGGCTAGACGAAAGCAGGGGTGTGTGCATGACAAATGATTGAAAGACCTGATTCATGTTCCAGAATCCAACTGTGGTACAACGCAAGCATAAATATAGTTACTCAAGTGGCCTCACTTGGACAGAATTTGCATATAAAGCATAGCTGCTAGTGTAGCTCATGGCTCTACAAGCACATACACCACCACACCCCTTTGGCTATCTTGGTGGGTAGGGAGCTATTTCCACTGTTGAACCAAGGGTAAACTCAAGGCTATGTTGTTTTATATTATTCAACATAATAAGCATGCATTATCTTCATGTTATATTAAAATTATATAGATTCTTGTCAGTGTCCTCTCTATATATTTTAGAGTTTTCCCCTTGCACCTCTGTTTAAAGATAATTTTGCTGTTCTGGGATGGATAAGTGTGGGGTGATTAAGATAATGAATCTTCTTTGTATGAAACCAAGAGAGATTGGCATCAATGCATTTTATTGTATTTTCCAAATGCTCTCTTGAGAATGTAGAATTCAGCTTACATTCTACAATTGCTGCTAATGGATGTTTTATTAAGTAAAGGGCTGATGCTGTTTGTAATTAACATATGTCAGGAAAAACACTTTTATAATTTACTCCAAATTGTTCACCAGTGTATAATGATTTTTGAAATCATTGGGAGAGGACTATCTTTTTTACCTGAATGAAACCAGTGAATTGTTATTTCACCTGCAATCTTTGTCATTTTGTCCCTGAATGTCTTAGACCAAAAACTGTCCCCTCTCTATTTCCATTTTCTCTTTAAACTTTGGAGGCAATTCAAGAGACTTGAGGTCTCATATTAGCTTTAACTGCTAGCATTGTAGACCTGCTGGCACCGTTAACAAAAGGGGAGGGCTCTGACACTCAGAAAAGATACTATTTATTTCACTAGCCAACAAAGATTAAATAGCAGCCCTTATTATTAGTGCTGGCGAGACACTGATTGACTGCATGATTAATCACTGACCTCAGAATCAAAACTTGGGCTGGCTACTGAGAGTTTTCCAATTTTCAATAAACCAGTCTTTTTAAACGGGACTTGCAATTTACCATTTCACTGGTAACCAGTAAACATCTCTGATTTAATATTTATTGCCAGAATCTCAGGATCTATAAATAGATGGCTGTCTGAGGGTCTATACTATTTCCCAAACACTTTAACAAAACCACAAAATCTTTGGGTTGGGAATCAGGGTTGGAAAAGTATTGTATAAAGTGTAAAACTATACTTTTATATTGTTTAAAAGTATAGTACTTATAAAACAGGGACTCTGATGTAAAACTAATGCATTCATAAAAGGCAAGGTAACCTCCTACTCTGAAAACATTCAGCATTTTAACTAGTTCATTTGCTTCCTTTTATCAGTTTTTTTTAAATGAATAGGTTACATTTAGCAGTGCAGTATCCCAAAGCACGCAGTATTGTTTAATCAACTATCATTTGAATTCACTTGACATTTTTATATTGTAGGAACTACATTATCTCCCACTTTTATTTCAATTCTTTGTAGCTAGGGAGAAAAACGTCAAATTGATTAAGCAATAGTGGATTGAGTATCATGATTTATATATCAAAGACTTACCCAGAACTCTTTCTATTAGGAAAAAAAATATATTTATCTAGTGACAATGACATAAAACATATTTTAAAAAGTCTTGGTCCAGAGTAATTTGTCCAGAAAATTTTCTATTTTGTTTAGTATCAAAATACCACCTCTTGGGACATTGCACCATTAATCCTAGTTTTTTTAATTAATAAAGCCACTGATAAAAAGGAAGCAAATAAACCATTGAAAATATCTAATTGCTTCAAATGGTCTGTTTACAAACTTCCCAATATTCAGTTAAATCCCAGGGATAGGATGCTTCTCCCCTTTAGCAATATGGCTGGGTCAGTACACATCCTGTCCATTTAAGATGAGACATCACCTCTGGTAAGTTTCTCTTGTAGTGGGGTTAATAAGCAGATAGGGGAATGACATCCTTGTACTTTTGACTTTGATGCTACAACAAGGGAGGGACAGAAGGAATGTCTCCTCATTGGCGTCAAACAGTCCCCCTGAAGCACGCATGCAATTTAAATTATTACAAGGCAATGTTACAAGTGAGCCCTGGTATAAAATAAAGTAATTACATTTAATTAGGCAGCCAAGGAAGGATAGCCAGCCACTCACTTGCCTTAGAGCTCGCCTTTTGTTGACTTAACATGCGACAGGTATTGAAGGAAACTTCAAAGTGTAAGTAGCTAAACTGCTACTTAATTAGTGGAGACAAAGTTAGAAAACACAGCAAAACAACAACAAAATCCTTAATTTTCCTTTGCCGGGGAGTTCAGTTAAAGACTGTTGTGTCTCCTTTGTGGATGACCCTGCATTAGGATGGTTCTTCTTTTAAGAGTTTGATTATGCACTTATGTTCAAAAGGAAAGATTTTACTTTTAATTAGACTAGTGCTTCAGAAAGGTGCGAGATTGACAGGCCCAAAGTTTGGGGATTTCTAACTAGCTCACTGAAGATTTTGTCTGCAAATAAGTGTTTTCAGCACAAACCACTCCTGTCTGCTACTGCGATTAAGCACAAATGCTTAAACCGATTTTGCGCTTGCTCTAAAACTAATAGTCATGCAAACATGGATAAAGGAATTTTACTGGGAATGCAGTAGTAAGGGCTAGGACCACACTAGATCAGACCAAGGATCCATCTAGTCTAGTCAGCTTCCTGTTTGCAAATAGTGAGAGAAGCCTCTGGGAAGCTCAGTAGCAGGACCTGAAGTTAACAACCAATTACTTGTAGTGTATTAACAGTGAGACTGGAGGTTCCTTTGGATTGTCATACCTGATAGTTCAACATTTATTTCCATAATCCTTCTTAAAGTTGTTTAATCATAAGCCATCAATAACTCTTGTCGCAATGAATTCTGTATGCTCTCTCACTCTACCCAGTAGGTATCCACAATGCACAATTGTAGCACTTCGATACCATGTCTGTCTCCATCTTATGAGACCATGAGATTTTGCGAGGCCCTGAGAATTTGGGAGTAATGCAGCACTGAATTCTCTGGCAAATAATTCTATGTACCATACCTCAACAAACTATGTAGGAGCTTATCATATGGACTTTAAAACCAGCTTCAGACTCCCAAACTAGAGCCAGGACACAGGATGGATTTGGAGATCATCACATGCTAAATCACTGCCTAATTGCTGCCTGCCATTAGCCTGGGTCCAAGCCAGGTCACAGACGTGCTCTGCCAGTACTTTTTTGAAGTCGGAAGTTTTCTGGCTTCTAAAAATTGCTGGCAGAATGTGGCTTGTCATTTTGAAGAAGAGGCAAGTTTGTTTTCTGCTGCCCTAGAGACTTTGGGTGCATGAGCACTGTAGAAACAATATAGCTTGACACCAGTTTAAGTGCAGTAATGCCATCCTATGGAACTGTGGGATCTGTAGCTTTACAAGGTCTTCAGTCTTTCCGCCAAAGAGTGCTGGTGCCTCACAAAACTAAACATCTGTAAGATGGAGACATGGCAGTTAAAGTGGTATCAAACTGCATTACTTCAACAGTTCAAATGTGTCCTAGGAGATGAAGCAATGGATTCAAGCTACAGGAAGAGATTCCATCTAGACATTAGGAAGAACTTCCTGGACTTTGAGTGAGAGTTCCTGAATGGCAGGTGGTTAGACTGGATGGTCCTTTTGGCCTTTTCCAACTCTATGATTCCATTATTGTATGATTCAATCTTCCATCTACACAATACAATCCAGACAGGATCTGGCTGTACTCCCCTGTTGCCTGTTAGCCACAGTGTTTAGCCATTGTCATGTCCTGGGAGCCCTTTAACCTCTGTGGCACAGAAGAAACAGCCTTCGCATAGCCATGTAAGTACACTGGTAGAGTGTTATGTTTCATGAACTCTGTAACAGGATCTCAGCCTGCATGCTCAGTAACAATCTGGCACAATCAGTATTGAACTCGCGCTTTTATTGCCATATAAATGAACCATAAGTGTGACCATTTCTTAGATGATAAATGGCTAACAGTCAAAAACCATGGTGAAGTTTTTGCCAAACACAGACTCAGCTGGTTATACTTTCTGCTCCCTTGCAAGTGTGTAGCCACAGAAGAGTCAGTGAGTTTATGCTCTGCTTCAGGCTGTTTGTCAATGCTAATACCTATGGAGACAACAGCCTGCTTATGTCACAAACCGCATCTGTCACCACAAACTCCCCCTCCTTTTATACTTAGGTTAATAAGATTTGAAAGAAGCAACAGTTCAGTCTCTTACACACCCTCACTTTTTATCCCCCAAAGCCTGCGTTTAAACAGAGGTGGTCTGGAGATCAAAACCATGCTTCTGATAGTGACGTGTGGTCCCAAGCAGGAGGAATGACACTGTCAAATCAGTTATACAAGGTTATAAAGTGAATAGCTGCAGCAGATTGCACTGCATGTTCCGACTGCTTTATCCATTGCTGCCAAGCACAGGGTTTGACTGTGAGAGCTCTCTTTTTTACTAAAAGCAGCACATCCTCCTTCCTGCTAATAAAAGAGTTCACTCGTGTCATCGCCCTTCTTGATTAACAGCATTTAAGAAACCCTACTGATGTTACAGTTGTCCACTGTAGGGTGCTTTTGGAAAGGAGAGTTATATATGCAAAGGAGGAAGAAAAAAATGTTATATCAAAATAACCTGCAATATCCTTGCCAATCCTGAGAACAGGAGTTGCCATTAAATACATTCTGTTTCTCACCCAATCCAGAAAACAATACTGAATGTTCCATTCTAGGGGGCTGCATTCCTCTATCTGTGCAGCTCTAGATTAGAGATTTGATTTGACAACCCAAGCTTCTGACAGGCCTACCAGCAATCTGTGGATTTGTCACTTGGTAGGTCCAAACATAGGTTAGTGAGTAGTGTCAGTTCTTATGGTCCCCGCTGGAGTCTTAGTAGATAACAGTTCTGGCAGGATAACAGATGGTGACAACAGTTCGGAGTGGCAAACCAGAAAGTTCTAGGTACAAATCTTGCTTCTATCATGAATTCTGGTAAATGGTGCCACTAGATTGGCTCTCCCACCCACCCTCCCTGCTGGGAGTGGATTGTCACAACTTGTCTGGTGGCAGCATAGGCCTGGATCTGGTTTGAGGGGTTTCCAGGGCCCGCTGGCACTGGATCTGGAGTCTGTGTGACCCGGGTGCATTGAGCGATTCAGTGTGGCCAGTGCAGGGGACACAGCCAATTAATGCCTGGTGACTAGGGTGCCTTGCTAATCAAAGTGTTGGAGCGCAGTTGCATAACTGAGTAATAGGACGGAGCATGGCATCTAAGTCATCCCGATGCTTGGTTCTCCAAGCAACCATACATCAACCAACCAGGGTATTGCTAATGGGCCAGATCCAGACCTTATGCTTTGGGCCAACCCTATAGTTATGTGTTATGCGTATTGAGCAGTTAATAAAGTTGTGGCCATGTTTCTCCAGCCAGTTGTCTGTCTTTTATTCGGTGCTCCTCCTGCATGGCCAGTGGCCTTAAGTGAATAACTATGTTTCAATTCCTGATTCCTAACTGAGTTTGATAATAACAGTATTGATTACCTACCATAAAGGGTAGTTGCAAGGATTATTGGAATATCAGTACTACGGGGGTTTTCAATATTCTACTAAGTACTATTATTGCAGGAAAATGTTCTGGCACCTGGCACTGGCGCCACCTGGAAGAGCAAATTACAGAGAGAAATAGGAAGCAGAGAATGGATTGAAAGAAATACTAAAGACATTGTCTTCAATCAGTGGCACTCCCACCCCTGATGTCACATGGGCAGCCGTGGGGGGGGGGGCAGAGGCCAAAAGGATGCACTTGCCCATCTCCTTTGCTATAGTGGTAGCCTCCTCCTCAGGAGAAAGCCACTGACTTGACAAAGCTGGGGGGCACTCTTCCCTTCTCACCCAGCAACAGGAAGAGGGCCTGATTCAGTGTCACCCCTCTTCTGAGGTGTCACCTGCTACAGACTGTACCCCTTGCGCCCGCTAGTGATATCACTGTCTGGCATCCTATATTACAGTTAAAGATACCTCACTTAGAGTCCATCAAGGGAGCCAATTTTTGGAGTTTATCACATGAGAGGAATTTCTCCCAATTTCGAATGGAGCCAATTCGAATTCACATAAATTCGCCAGTTTAGCGAATTTATGTGAGTTCTAGTTGCATTCGTGATGAATTCAGAATGACTTCCCGTTTCCCAAAAATGGGAAATCATTGCCCAAAATTGCGTGAGATACTTTAATATGCAATTACGTGAAACCCCATGATTGCATTCGGAATGACTTCCCATTGCCTGAAATTGTGAGAGATACACTAATTCGTAATAATGTGAAACCCCATAATTGCATTCGGATTGCCTTTGGAGTATACCCTCAAATTCCCTCGTGTGATAAACCTGTATGTGATAAAGGTCTGTGGCATGGTTGAGTGGGACACTTCAAAATCATGTGGCATCTTTTCCACCTCGTTTCCTAATCTGCTGTGTGGGTGAATCTAGACATGCAAGGGCATGGCTCCCCTTGAATACATACATACATACAGAAGTAGGAGCAATCTTCATCCCTAGTAAGAGACTACTCCTTCTGAGGATGTAGCAGGACAGCTAGAATATGCCTGGATACATGCTGATAACTAGGTTGATAGGACACAATACAGAGGTATCTTGGCTGCTGTTACATACCCAGGGGCAAGGGTATGTATTACAGAATACAGTAATCTCTTCTGCAACATCCCCTCTAATAAATATGCAATGCTTTTCATTAAAAAAAAAAAGTAGCAGTGACACCCTTATCTGTGTGCAGCCACTCACTGTTTTAACACTTTGGTCTCAGAAGTGGGATTTGTCTCCATTTTGCCCAAAGATGGACTGTAATGCAGCAGTAGTAATGGGCTTTGGCTTTTTTTTTTTTTAAATGCAAACCTTAAGGGTATCTCCCTTTTTTCTTGCCTTATGTCAGATGGTTTGAATTGGACTGGCAGTCTTTTACACTTCCCTTGGTTTGAATTAACTATGTGGTTAGTTGCTATCCCTAGTCAACATCTTTTCTTTTACAGCAGGATGTGCAGAATGAATGGGGAGACAAGGCTCATAATCTAGACAGTGCACCAGAGAGTTAGATATTTTCTGAAGACAGTTCCCACAGGCAAGAAAAAGTGCACCCGCTTACCTCATGTTACAGGAGGTTCACCACCCACAGTCACAAATAATGTTAGACCAAGTTTCCCATATAGGTCCCCATGAAAACTGATTGCTTGGCTAGAAAAAGGCCCAGCCAGGTGGAGTCAGACTGGTCCTGTTATCTGGCACTAAGGGCCTTTCCACTCTTGCCTGTTTTTCTACTACAGAATATGGATGTCTATCATCAGTATGCTACTGGGATTGTAGTGCTGCCATCTGCACATCAGTTCTAGTCCCATAGAATCATAGAATCCTAGAGTTGGAAGACCATAAATTGCCATCCAGCCCAACCTCCTGCCATGCAGGAATACACAATCAAAATACCTCCAACAGATAGCCATCCAGCTTCTATTTTAAAACATCCAAAGAAGGAGACACCACTACTCTCTGAGGCTGTGTGTTCCATTGCTGAACAACCCTTATCATCAGGAAGCTCTTCCTAATGTTGAGGTGGAATCTCTTTTGCTGTAGCTTGAATCCATTTCTCCATGTCCTAGTCTTGGAGCAGCAGAAAACAAGCTTGCTCCATCCTCAATATGAGATCCCTCCAAATATTTAAACATGGATATCATGTCATATTTTAACCTTCTTTTCTGCATGCTAAATGTGTCCAGATTTCTAAGACGCTTCTCATAGGGCATGGTTTTCAGATCTTTCACCATTTTGGCCACCCTTCCCTGGATACACTCCAACTTGTCCACATCCATGATGGTACTGATCATTTGTGCTAGAGCTTTCCCACACAGGTTTGTTTTGAGTGGCCATTCAGTTAACTCCTCCACTCATTTCCCTGCCTGTGGCTATATTCAGAGATATTGCCATAATTTTCCTCACCTTACATTTCTTGTTTTATCATCATTTTTCTCACTGGCTGTGGAATTCTTGGGAGATATAGTCCATTGAGAAAACCCACTGGGTGACTTTGGGCAAGTCACCCACTCTCAGCCTCAGAAAACCCCATGCCTTAGCGTCAACATAAGTCGGAAACAGTTTGCATGTTCACAACAACAACAAAGTTCATTTCCCCCACAAGTTCTTGGTTTGGGCATTGTTGTTGTTGTTGTTTTTAAATATAGTTTGGCAGCTGCTTCTGAGAAGCCTTAAAGGATCTTGACATGAACCAGCAAGATATGTCCTTGTGTTTTTAGAAACACGAAGTAGCCATGCCAAGTGGGTCACTGAGGTTTAAATCATCCTTGTTTGTTTTGATGGTATAGTGAAAGAAGTATTTCCTGTGCAATATTTTTTGCACTTTTATCATTTCATAGAAAATCCTTTAAGTTTCTTAAGGCCCTCAAAGCTCATATTTATTATTTTCATCATGAATCTTCAGGTTAGCTTGTACATTCCTTAAACAAAATTCCCTTTTAAATACGTTTCTTGCTGCTTCATTTGCAAAAGTTGCTTGCTTTCCTAGTAAGGATTCCACAGTCCAGCCTTCCGAGTTTTGCAGTAAACCATGTTTGCACTATCAAGACCTCTCAGAGATATCCAATACATTTGATTAAATAAATAGGTATGCAACAAATTAAGAAAACCTGTCAATTTCAGTCCAGGCATTCTTGTTGTTTATTGAATCTGAGGAGAGATATGCGACAAGGAGTATGTGAATCAAGGGAATTTCTGTTTTAGGAACATCCAGTGCTGCTCACAAAATTTGTCTTGAATTGAGGTCCAAAACACATTGCAGAAATAATCCAGTTTTAGACTGATTTAACTGCCCTGGTTTAGTGCTAGGGAATCCTGGGATTTATAGTTTATTGTGACACCAGAACTCTCAGGTAGAGAAGGCTCAATGTTTCACAAAACTACAGTTCCCAGAATTGCCTGGCATTGAGCGAGGGCAGTTAAAGCCGTCTCAAACTGGATTATTTTCTGCTGTTCATTTTGGACCTGAATGTGCAGCACCAGCACGAGCAGATTTTCAGCCTGGGAAAAAAAAGAGGAGTTAAAGACATAATCCCAGCATAATTGTGCAATCGTGCTGAAGATTTTCACATGACTTCACACTCATCCAGGACTTCTCCCGAGAAGAACCCAGCATCCACTGGCAACAAACCACTCATGGGGAAGTCCTGTGAATGGCTTCTCCATAGTGCAAATCAAGTGCAATCGTGAGAGTAAGAAAGTTAATTGTGCTTCATTTGTGCTATTGGGGAAGCAAACAGGGTCATTTACCTAGACTGCTTTTTGGTGGAGGCAATCCGCTCTCATTGCCAGAATCAGTTTTGCAGTGGATTTCTGTCTTCTTTTGAGATATGGAGCATAGTTTTGTTTACAATGGATTAAAAGAATGTGGTAAAGTAATAAAATTTATTTTATTGTATTTTTTTCCCCTGTGTGGGATAGAAATATGATTTACAGACATGTGTTGTAGTGCCAAAATGGAGCATTTGTGAAATGATCATTTCCAAGGATTCATTCATGGAAGAGTGTGGAACATGATCCCGATATTCTTTGGCATTTATGTAGCAATTATTGTGCAATTGCGTGACTATGTGAAAATATTGAATGCTACAGAGCTACTGTTGCATTATCTTTCACTTCCACGATTATTGCTGAATTGGCCCTGATACTCTCCTAAGTTTCATAACTTCTATTCTCTTCTGGAAATTGGCTCTGGGCAGTTTTCAAAGTCTCATGGAACAGTTTTTGAGGTGTATTGATCATCTGCAGTGAAGAAAAGATATCACCTGGTTTTTGTTTATACAAATGAAGTTAGCTGGTAATTAATGCCAATATAAAAGAAGAAGAGACTAACCAATAAAAGGAGGTATTGTAAAGAGATCTTGTAGCACCTTTGAGACTAACTGAAAGAAAGAAGTTTCTTCCTCAGATGTATTCCTCAATGCATCTGAGGAACTAGACTGAAGTCTAGAAAAGCTCATGCTTCCAGCTTCTTTCTCTGATGATGCCAGCCACAGATGCTGGCGAAACATCAGAAAGGAACTAAAACTATGCCAACGTCTTTCTTTCAGTTAGTCTCAAAGCTGCTACAAGATCTCTTTACATACTGATTTTACAGACTAACATGGCTATATCTTTGAATTCTACCACAATAAAAGCAGGAACTGTGAGGCAAGCAACATTTTCCACTGGTATTGCAAATGTGTAGTTCAGGATTTAGAACTTTTTTCTAATTTTGCTTCCACCATAGACAATCAAAGGTAAAAAAAGATTTAAAAAAAAACAGATTTAGTTGCTTTAAAATAGAACTTTGCTAAAACATTGTGGCTGGCCTCTCGTTATGCAGTTACTATGTCATAACCTAGACTCACAACCTCCTAACTTGCAGACTTACAAGTAGACCAAGTCTACAAAAGCATATGCAACAACTTCTTTCATGCAGTTGGTCTCATAGGTGCTACAAGATCCCTTTGCAACCTCATAACTGTTTCATATTCACATTTACAATTGTGGGACCATTGTCATGACCGCAAATGCCTCTAAAATCCACCTTAAAAACCAGGAGAGCAACCTGATTCCTACGACTGGTATAAAACAATTGCCTCTACCAATAAATGATAGGAATAAATATTTGGCCTACAGTGAATATTTAAAAATTTGTCCAAGTGCATCCTATCAAATGCCTGGGAGGGAATCACTCAGCCTGATCATGAGTCAGATCTCTGTTAACCATTAATCAAAATACTGTAAACTATTGCTACCCTATCTAGCCTTCTATCACATTCTGCTCCTGTCAGTCATTCCTCCACTCATTCTTATGTTTCATTGACAAATTTTCATTGCAAGTGTTAATCAAGATAATAATTTTCTCAGAGACCTAATATTTATAGGAATTGCCTCCCAATCTCCAGGTTCAAATATCTTGGTAGCTGCCTTACTTATTCCCCATAACCACTAGAGGATGTTTGTTAAATTTCATTTTAGCCCTGAATTCTACATTGCTGGACTTTATTCTGATGAACTAATAATGGAACCCAAAGCTTAAGTGCAGAAACTTTAAGGCATACCTATAGAGATGCCTCCCACACACCCCCACCCTGAAACCAGATGCTTTTGCTTGTGAGTCATTGACCAAAAACTGTGATAAGAGAAGCTTTCAGAGAATCTCAGCAATGCATGGACTACAAAGGTATTACAAGCTGTTTTCTTTTGGGATTCCATTAGATCAACCCTTTTCATCTCTTAATCAATCAGTTTAGGCCCTACGTGTATTCAGTTTAAGTGTCTTTTGTAGGTTTAAAGTCTTTGAAGGCTGCTGTCCAAGGACAATAACATCATAATATATTTCAAAGTAAAGCTGGTATTAAGTATGGGCTTTTTATGTCACTAGCCTGTTGTTATTTAGATTATATCTTTCATTGAAAAAAATGCTTTATTTCATTTGCATTATTCTAAGGTTGAGGATCTAAGCAAACTTGCCAGGCCATAATAACATGCCAAAAGAGAACCTTCATATCAGAAGTCAGGATTCAAAAATTGGCACGATATTGGCAAAAATGTGGAGCTGGGGGGGGGTTGTTCCCTCAAAATAGTAGCCTAAATCTGGAGGGTTGAAAAATTCTACTAAGCGGCTTTTCAAATATCATGGAGATCTATGGGGGAGAGAAGAAAGTTTGGAAAGTTCCACCAGAACTGGATTTAATTCAAAGTTCATTGACTCCACGTCCAAACGATCTGGTTGACAACACAGTTTTTAACAGGGGTTACAGTTGTGGAAACTGGAGAATTAAGCTAGGGATGGAGTAAGAGAAGGAAAAACAGAAGATTAAGGGAGAGACACAAGGAGAGACAGTCAAATTAGAAGGAAACAGATACACACCAGAAGAAATAGGACTCCTGTGTTTAGTTGAACTTATAAACAAGGAAGCAACAGAAAAGGCTGAAGGTCAGAGCAGAGTTGCTCCAATATATCACACAAGCTCAGGGAGAAGCGAAGGAGCAAATGTGTGACTGCTGAAAGGGCAGCAGCAGCAGAGTGCAAAAATAAAGGGGTGACAATCAATCTCTCTTGATGCTTGCCACTGAATTTTACAAGACATGTACACTTTCTGAATTCTGCTGTCTGAGTCAAACTTTGGCACCTTCCATTGGTGGCTGGAAAAAGCAAGTTTTCACTTTAGAAAACTGAGACTTTGTGGAAGGTTCCATTTTTCATGCAGCAGAACTTGGTATCAGTCTCTGGCACATCCCTTTTTGAAAAGGCTCGGCTAGGATAGCAGGTGCTATCAAAGCTTCTGCCTGAAACCTTAAAGGCAGCAGTGATTTAAATGGACTACTTCTCACCTTTTGGAAACTGTTACCTTTCCAGACTCTAGTCTGACCTCATATAGGCTGTGTCTACATAGGCCAAATAACATGCCCTCTGACAATTTTCATGGCCATCAGTCCAGACAATGCAGGACCCAATCCCAGATTCTGGTGTGACCTGACAATGCAGGGCCAGTTAGCATTGAATCGATATTATATCACCCTTAAAATGGATTTTTAAAACTCACCTTTTGATCCAGACTTTCCCAGAAAATCTGGAAACCTCCAGAATGAAACCAGGTAGCTGTGCTGTGCCATTTGGCACTGCTGCCACTGGCACAGCTCACTCCCTCTGAGGTCAGACCGAGGTGCCCAGACAAGTGATCAATGCTGGACACCTTGTTTTTGGCCCCAGAGGGAGTGATTCATGCTAGCAGTAGTAGGTAACACTATGCAATATGCATCTAAAGAGTCCTTAGCATTGCTTCATAGTGGGTGGTAATGGGTGGAATTTGGGGCAACTTTGAGGCTAAGATACTACTCCTGGAGTATTCTGGTCAATGTTGACACAGCCATAGAATAGTTTTCTTCATTTTCCCCCTTATTGGCCAAGAGTGCATTGTTGCCTGAAAATGACTTCACCAGTAACTACAGGATGTGAATTGAGAAATGAGGCTTATTTATTGTGTGGGTCCAAAAACAAGAAAATAGTAGTTTTTTTAAAAAATCTTAATAGTTGAATTACAATACAGAGACAAATAAATAATAAAAACAAGGCTGTAATTATGAACTGTGAATAGATTTCTTGTGCAAGGCCTAGTGAAACACCACTGAAACAGATAAAAAGAATGATTTAGTAGGATGTATTCCGTGTTGTATAATATTTATTTTTGCTTACTGTCAAAAAAGAAGGGAAAACACAGTGGAAGTGTTTTACATTCTATACTTCAGCACAGGATATAGTCATAGAAAGGTAAAATAAAGAGAGAAGCAGTTCAAGATAAAGCTTTTGAAAATAAACAAAGCAGAGAAAAGCCCATACAATAATTGGACCTATTATGCCATATATGAGAGAGGGACAATTGTGGACCACCAGATATTTTTGGCTGCCACTCCCATAATCTCTGTTATCTATAAACTTTTACAGAGAGTTATTGGTGAAGAACGTGTCTGCTTTCAGAATTTATTTCTTGCTCATTACATTGCTCCATGCATCACCTTGACAGAGTTACTCTATTGGCATGGATTATCTTTAGTTTTTGTTGTGTTCCTTCAAATTGTTGAATCAATGGAGATTTGAATACTAGTCTCCAACACTCAAACCGCTATACCATGCAGGCTACCTGATAATTTTCTGATTAATTTGTGCATTTTCATAGGCCCTAGGAGAAGAAAACTATCCAATCTGGAGCCACTAGACAACTTCTTTTAAATAGTTTGTTATTTGGGCTGACCTAGTGGTTATTGTCTTTGAAGTCTGGAAGCTTTCTATTGGTGGAAAACTTTCCCCAAGGGAGCACTGAACTCAATCTGGAGTTGGAGACCATAATGAATGGAGCAGCTGTTCTGATAACAAAAATTCCTGGGTTGGAAAAAGAAATGTTGTAGCTCACACAGTTGGAGCATGTGGTGCGATAGCCTGGAAATTCAACTCTCCTTCTAGTTAAAAAACAACTTTACTTGAGTACACAAGAGGGTTTTAGATCTCAATGAAGGAGAGCAAAAACATTTGCCAAAAACACACAAAAGAACTGAATAGAAAACTTACCAGACAAAATGCTGTTTGGTTGACTGATGTTAGTGTCACTGAAGGGAAAAGATTAGGTTAATATTAACAATTGCCTACATGATCCCAAGCACATATAGTAGTATCACAGCAATCAGCAACAGTTTCACTGAAGGCTAAGGATGACATTAACAGATTTCCACAACTGAGGCTTTGTCTTTCACTCAGTTTCATGGCAATCAATAAGTTTCAGTAAGAGTAAAATGTTTAATGTTAACGATTAGCTTAAAGCTGCAGCCCTGTTCTGTCTGAGACAGCATCACAGGAACCATGAGATATGGCAGACCTTCTCTTTGGATGAATGCGGACATGCCACTCTCATTTTTGCACAGGTGGCAATTATGGGTGCTTTGCACTAATAGTGACCCCAAAATCAGGCAGTTTGGAGCAATCATTCAGATGGAGAAAGTATGGTCCATAGATTCAATAGCTCCCAGTACCCCAACTTTTTTTTCTGAAAAGACTTAAGCATGGTGTAAAGGTTTGACCTTTGGACAGTGACTCTAGATATCAGGTTTTAAATCCCCTGGAAACCTGCTGGGTGACCTTCGGCAAGTCACACACTCTCAGCCCCAGAAAACCCCAGATATGTTCTCCTTAGCGTCTCCATAAATCAGAAATGGCTTGAAGTCACCCAACAACAACAAAAACAAAAACAACAAGGACGTTTTGGGTTGTGTTCCATTCTTGCGAAGCCCGGATCCCTGATCCTGGCTACAGTGTCCTAGGCTCTCTCATTGCCCTGATATACAGTACTCCTAAACAGATCCCAGAACTAGGCTAGCTGAAAGGCAAGTGAAGGCAGTAGAGAAAGAGAAAGAAACGGCCTGCAAATCCTCTTCTGCCTAGACTAGTCCAAGCCAACAGAGTTGAATAGGTGAAGATCCCTCCACCATGGTTAAAGATTACTTGGTTTGTGTCAAATACTGCAAACCTATATATGTCTATTAGTCAGGCACTCACTGAATTCTTTGAGATTTACTCCCAGAGAAAACTGAAGAGGATTGCAACATAAGGATACAATTCTATACTTACTGACTTGGTTTTAAGCCTCATTGAATCCAGTTGGACTTTTGGGTAGGCATATCTATAAGTGCACTGCAAACCTAGTACTCTGATTTCTAACTCTTCTATGTTTGCATTTTAAAGGCTTTACTTTGTACAATAAATGCAACATTTTCCCTAGCACACTTCCCTAAGAATAATATTCAAGTTCACAATCACCATGGTATTCTTCTTGAACAATTAGTTTGAAGGATGTGTCCAAAACATCATTTATCTTGTTTTATGGTATTAATTTCAGTATTGACTTAGCAAAAAGGACAACGTGCATGGAGGAACATGTACTATGGTTGCTTGACTTTTGCTTTTAGTGGCTTTAAACATATTATAGGCTTTTTGGGACGTAATAAATGTGGTGTTGTGAAAGAGGTCAGTGCAGTCAGCCCTCTGTAGCCATGGATTATTTATCCAAAAATTTAACCATCCACCAAATATTCTTTGAGGTTTCATTTTATCCACAAGCTTTTAAACATCTACATGAAACCATTTGGAGCAAATTGTCATTGGCTCTGATTATAAAGCAGTGGTGTAGTGAGGCCAGAGCTCACAAGGTGAAAGCACTGGGACATTTGGGTTAGCAAAGATTGTCATGTCATCTGCCACTTCATGGACCACTGTATTCTCTCTGAATTTGACTATATTCACCACAGTAGCTAGAAGGGAAATGGATTTCCTTGGAAACAACATATTGTTATACAGTGGGCCCTTGGTATCCGCTGGGGTTAGGTTCAATGACTCTCTGTGGATACTAAATCCCGTGGGTGCTCAAGTCCCATCAAATACAATGGATAATAAAATTGGTGTCCCTTATATAAAATGGCAAAATCAAGGTTTGTTTTTTGGAATTCATATATTTTTAAAATATTTTCATACTGTAGATGCTTGAATCTGTGGATAAGAAATCAGTGGAAGGGCCAACTGCAATCCAAAATTGCAAGGGGTGGACATATCTGACTTGGCTTCATGAGGGCAAGACCCATTAGTTTTACAAAAGGCCTCCTCCTGTTAGACAATAAATGGCTAGAATGAGCAAGAAAGAGGGAGAGAGAGGGAGAGAGGGAGGGAGGGAGAGATACACTGCATTTTTAGACTCTCCTTTCTGGTGTTGCTATGAAGACTGTCATGATGGGGCCTACACATCAACATTTATCCCTACGCCACTCATGGGATCATTAATGGATTTGTTGGATCATTTATAGACTGGACTGACTGATAACTTTAAGCTAAACACTGCCCCTAAAGTATCAGATTCACAGTCTGGAACACTAGGAAGGGTTGGGGGGGGTTCTTTGGACTATGACCCCCAGAATCCTCAGCCAGCATGGCAGTTTGGCCTACTCAGCTCATGACCCCATCAAGCTGGAGTCAGGCTGCTAGCAAGGAATGGAGGCCCACCGGTCTCTCGATAAACCACATTGGAGCCTGATGCAAAGTTGCAAAACAGATGGGCTGTCAAGCTCTTGGCAGGCTGCCATAGGAGACTGACAGCACACATTCGGCTTTGTGGATTTCCACAGCAAAAGCCTCCATTACAGTATCCTAATCATTTTGACAGTGTAATGAAACGATAGCTGGCCAATAGCTGTCAAGGCTTCCCTTTGCATCCCCCCCCCCAAGGCTTTAGAAGCATGTCTGCTTAATTCATAAAATTGTAAGTCATGCCAACGGTAAGGTTCTTAAAAGAGTGTGCTCTTATTTCTTTTGTTTTGGCTGTTTATGTCTTGTTGATCTTGACATGAAACTTCCCACTACAACAAAATTGTGTGGGAAATTGCTGATACTACTAGAAATGTAATTTTAAAAGTTACAAGGGATGAATGAATGGAACATTTGCCTTCTCCACTTCAGAGTGTTTTATGTTGAAACTGAGCAAAGACAAACCATGTTAGATATGCAGAGGGTGCCCTCTACTGATTAGATCTGGAAATGATATACTAATGAGATATGTGTATTGTGTGCTTTCAAGTTATTTCTGACTTATGGAGACGCTAACACAACCCTAACCTGGGTTTTCTTGGCAAGATTTGTTCAGAGGAGGTTTACCATTGCCTTCATCTGAGGGCAACTTGCCCTCAGTGACTTGCCCAAGATCACCCAATGGGTTTCCATGGTGAGCTGGGAAACCGAATCTGGTCTCCAGAATCATAGTCCAACACTCAAACCATTATGGCACACTAGCGTGCTCTCTCTCTCTCTCTCTCTCTCTCTAGATATAGATATAGATATATAAATCCATAGATATATATGTATATATCTAGATATATATATATATACACACACACACACACACACACACATATATACATATATAGATATGGCTCTGTCACACACACACATGCACACACGGTTTATACATAGAAACTTTCCAAAAGTGCCTATGATCCAGCTTTACAATTACTTGGCCTCAGTTAGATTTTAAACGTTAATATTGATCATCTGTTTAGCAAGGAAACAGTGGAGCAGTGCACTTAATCCTTTTTAATTCTTTGAACATATGAACAGACTGGGAATGTGTATGAACAATGCTGACCCCTGTTTGGATCTTTTAATTAGAATTTTGAGATTGAGAGTTGTCATTTTTAGAAGCAGATGCCATAGCCATGCCTTTATAGGTGCCTGGATCAGCAGCAATAAGATGGTCCTGATGTTTATTGCAAAGCATACTTGGGGGTGGCCATGTGTCCTACTTTACAGAGGATAGTTGTCTATTTGAAATGGTCCTGTATTTGTAGGGCTGTCTGATCTAATTCCTGTTTAATGATAAAAGAATATAGGAAAAAGAAGAGAAGACTTTCAGTTTCCCTTTAACAATAAGTACCTGGATAGTATTAGTAGTAGTAATTAATAATAATAATAATAATAATAAATATTTATTTATATTCCACCCCTCTGGGTGAACAATCGGGGTGGAGTACAACATTTAAAAATACATACAATTAAAAAACACATCCGTCTACCCTCCCGTCCCTTAAAATAGATTAAACTAAGAGTAGAATTTAAAACAGTAAAGCATTAAAAGATGGTTATTAAACATTGATAGCTCTAAAATTAGAAAGTGGGCGGCGTCAAGATTATTACATGTCTCAATAAGTGAACAGGGCATGCTCTACCTCAGATGGTGAGGTAAACTGTATGTTCATTTAAATTATAGCCAGCATTACTAAATTTGTATATATACATATATATTCATATATATAAATGTTATGCAAATTTATTACATTTGGTAACACATTGCATCTTCTTTTTTTAAAAAAAAATGAATCTGTGTATTCTTTTGCATACAAATTTCTGCATTTTGAATGCATTGAAAAAGGCACAAAAACAGGCTTTGATCTCATTTGTGAGCTGGGTTCTTTCTTTATGAGAGGAAATACACAATCATATTTAGTGATTTAGGGTAAAATTACACCAGCTTTTAAGCCAATCTGGCAGAACAAAGAAGTAACCATATCCCAAATGTAAAGCCATCCTTTTGAATTGTGCCTTAAGTTCAATATATTTTGATGCTAGCAAAATCTTTTTAGTATTGATTCTAAAGGATATATCCACTAGAAGTTGGAATGAACTGTGTCTGTTCTAAGTACTTGGAAAGGTAAAGAAATCCTACTAATGCTGAAAGCACTTGATTGTGATTGATATGTCAGTGTGAAACATTCTCAAAGTATCTGACATTCTTTCAAGTGTGAAAACTCTCAGAATCAGTCAATACCAATATGATTCTGAAAAGTATCTTCCCATTTCTTTATTAAAGGAGTTATGACCAGTCTTCCATCAGCAAGTGAAAGCAGTTCATAACTCAGACAGGGTGAAGCAGAAAAGGTAGATTTGGATAGAAGGCATCATTTATCGGCAGGTGAAATGGTGTTTGATTTTTAAATTCAGTATTGTGGTTTTATCTGTTTTAAAGTCATAGGCCAAGATCATGCATAATATTCACCACATACACAAATGTAGCTATGAATGACTTTCATGGGAGTGGGGATGAGTTGGCCATGCCATTTTGAAGCACCTGCTCAATTATGACACAAACCTCCTTGTTCAGAGTTTCCTGGAGTTTCAGGTAAGTTTGGGGGACATTCATGATCATGGCAACAATGCCACAGACACAGGACCACTTCAGACAGAAAACTGTTCTCTGTAAAGTCAGAAACATGGCCACCCTCAAATATGAATAGAGAGCAGTTACACACCCATAACTCGGTCACCCTCAAATATGAATAGAGAGCATTTACACACCCGTAACTCTTGATTATGAATCCATAACTGCAATGCAGGATGCTAGACATACTATCTAGGGTTGCTCTCATACTTTTTGCCTTAAAAAAATACTGACAGGCATTCTGTGAATCACATACATAAACATAAGGCCACATTACTTTTGTGTTAATATTTTTGGGTCACTGTGGAGGTTGGCTTGCTCTTCTGCCCTCCACAACATCCAAAGTGTCTCCAGGACTCAGTAGTCCCTCCCAATGGTCATTCCATTGCTGGTGGAGAGCATATGGGATCAGAGAAGCATCTGTCGATCCTCTCATTCCTGACACAGACTGATGGCATCATCTACTGAGCTCTCTGGAGATCCTTAGTGGATATGATTGAAGATAGTGAGTCCTGAGGGTGGTGACAGTAGAATGTCACATGCAAAACTCTCATGCTATGCTCAACAAGGTAGGTTCTTGACCACTATTTGTTTACATCATCATTGAGGAACCTTGGTGGTGCAGTGAGTAAATGCTGGTACTATAGCCAACTTGATCACTAAGACACTGCTTAGGCAGTATGAAGCAGTATATAAATGAAGCTGTTTGCTTGACTGCTGTAATCCGTGTTGATTCCCAACTGGAAAAGGTGGAATAGAAGTAAATCCTATTATTATTATAGCTACTCAATCACAAGCCACAAGGTTGTGAGTTCAATCCCAGCCAGGGGCTCAGAGTTGACTCAGCCTTGCATCCTTTTGAAGCTGCTAAAATGAGTACCCAGCTTGTTGGGGGGCAATTAGCTTACAGTTATAAACTGCTTAGAGACTGCTTAGGTGGTATGAAGCAGTACATAAATGAAGATGTTATTGCTGTTGCTATTGCTATTGAACGTATCTCTCCCATTCTCAAATAAGAATTTTGATTTGGTTTAAACATTTGGTTTGGTTTTAATCTGTTACCATAGACTTGCATTTCACTCGTTCATTTTTGCTATTCCTAAACTCAAAGACTACCTCTGTCTTTCTTAATGAGCTTTATGCTACAGTATTTTGAAATGGCACTGACATTGGACAGACAATTCAAGGCAATGGTACTAATGACCTAATTTCTGTTGCAGGGTTTACTTAGGAAAGGCAAGGTGGAACAACTCATACCCTTTCAAGGTCTTGTATGTTCTGCTCCATCAGTTGCTTGGATAGCACACGATTACTCTGTAAGCCACAAGAACAATTCAAAATCAATCACATACTTAGAAGACATCCTCTAAACATAATGATGATTCAGAACCATGACAGCAGACATTAGTAGAATACAGGAAAAACACTAATCAGAAAGGTATGTGTAAGAAATAGAAATGTGTACACAAGATTAAATGAGGACTTATCTCCAGTTCATTTTTTAAAGATAAATCCAGCGCTGCTTTGGGTCTTAGCAAACAATTTAGCAAATGGCCTAAATCCTATTGTTAGTCCTGCCTAGAGCAGACCCACTGAATCAATAAGAGTTATCTACATGCTGACTCATCCTGCAACAACTGATCTATGGTCTGCTCTAGTTGGGACTAACCAACCGGATTCTAGTCACTGCCTGAGCAGCTGCACTACCACACAGTACTGGAGGTGTCTTCCACCATCACTGGTGATTTGTCAAATTACAAGTCTGGTTCAAATGGCAGAACCAATTGGGCACTTTGGGAAGCACTGCTGACTGGTTATCTTCAATCATTATTGCCAGTCATGGCATTGCACTTTGACAAAATTAAAAATGGTGCTGGTGGGGACACTGGGGCTGATACTGATAGTGCTAGTAGTGTGGTTGGCCCCATTGGGCCCAAGCTCCTCAACATTTACCTGAAGATAGAGTGTACTTGCACCAAGGCCCAGCAAACAATTCTGAGCCACTCTAGCTGTTTCACTGCTGTTTGTAAAATATTGCCTTTCTAAGGAGTGACTTAGGTTGTTTGAACAGTTGAGCAAACCTTGCTTCTTAAATCCTGTCTATCTAAGAAACAACATAAAACCTGGCTTTTGAAAATCAGCAGTTAGATTATTAAGTGATAAAGTGAAAAACAAACAAATAAAAAAATTGGTGTAAAATTGAATTGAGAAAAGAGAAGACCATGGAGTGATTTAAAAAATTATTAAAGGTATTAAAATATATCCACAGAAAGAAGGTGATGATGCAGTACAGGTGCCACTAAAATTGATTAAAAATTTATTGTCAAAATACATAAAAGAAAAAAGATCAGATAAAAAAGTAGATAGAAGTAAAAATGAGAACCCCTGTATGTTAAGTTGATATGCCAAATATGGCAGTGCACAAGTCAAGAAAGCATGTTGTGATCTAACAAAAATAAAAAGTATGAAATCAGAATTATTTTATTTTTAAATTAAACAAACAACCCTTACTTTTAAAACAGAAAACATATATCCTCTCACTCCATACATTGCCTGTCTATTCTACATAATCTACAAACTTGTCTCTTCATCCTATTGTACATAACGTACATTTCATAGATAATATTCAGTCTTCCGTTTCCCCTTAGTAACACTTATGTATTATATTATGTCATATCACTTATCTTATCATTGTTCACTATTTCTAACCTTAGATTTGTGAAGCTGTTAATTTCCATGTACAATTTATAGTCCACATTAATGTAACAGCTCCAGTTGGCAAATCCAACTATCATTATGTATCATAGGATGAAGACATGAGATTGTAGATTAAGTAGAATAGATAGAAGAGAAATCAGGATTTGAATTATTGCAGATTAAAAAAAGACTCAGCATTAACATTTAAATCACCCAATATGAAAATGCTTAAAAAGAAGAAAGAGAAAATTTAACTTAATGTGAATAGTGTTTGCATTAAGAAGAAAAAGAAGTCCAGAAAGGCTGTAAAAACTAAGGCTCAAGGTTATTATTTATTTATTTTAGAAAAGATAAATGGAACAAAATGCAGAAGCAGAAGAAAAGAGACTAACAAGATTTAAAATGAAATCTAATCTTACTAGTGCATTTATCGGAGCAAAACAGGTGTGGAAAATAAAGACAACCTGAAGAAAGAACAAAACTTAACTATCAGAAGGAGATAATCAAGTTATTAAATACAGAGCAAAAAATCAAAAGCACTCTTACAGGACAATGGGACACTGGAGATTAAAAAAAGCATTGAAGTCAGATTTGGAGAAGTCTTAAAGCTTTACCAAGGACAACTGAGATTAAGAGAAATGTCAACAGATAATAAAGGCGATAAGACAATAAGTAAGTTAGAAAACACAGAAGGGAGATGGTTGTGGCTTGTACAAGTAAAATGGTTAGAAAATGAAGCTGAATGTGGATTTCACAATTCATTGAGAACAGTCATTCAAAAGACTGTTCATTCAAAAGACTGTTACATTAAAAAGAATGTAAAGGAAAAGAAAACTTAAAAAAAATAAAATATTATGGGATAAAATTGTTACTTTCAAATATATTGAGATCTTGTGCCTTCTATTATTTTCAAATATATTGAGATCTGATGCTTTCTATTGTACATTTTTAAATACATAATGCTAAATTGCTCTTTTGGATAACCATCAGGGTCATCTAACATGATATATTCTTAGCTAAAAGGTATGGGAGAAGAGAGCAAGATAACAAAAAGAGTTGCTAAATCACTCCTAAATGTGAGGAGATGGTCCACAACAGTTGTTGTTATTGTTGTTGTTGTTGTTGTTGTTATTAATCATCCAGAGGGAGAGAAGGGCAGGCCAACTCCATCAGGCCTAACCAGAGTAAGAAAAGGGCCCTCCCTACAGTCTATCTGCATTGGTCCAGACCTCTGAGGGAGAGAAGATCTGCTGGACTTTCCCCCTTCCCACTGCTATTCCCTTCTCCTTTTGTGTCTTGTCTTTTTTAGACTGTAAGCCTGAGGGCAGGGAAATGTCTAATTAACAATTTGTAAGCTGCTCTGAGAATGTTTTGGCTGAAAAGCGGATTATAAATACTTTAAATAAATAAATAAATATTATTATATCCCCCTTTCCCCCCAAATTTGGACCTCAAAGTGGCATACAGTTGTTTAAAGCAGGCTTCATTAACTCCATGAAGTCACTTCTTTGTGCTAGAATTTCCAACTCTCCCACCCAGAACAGTCACTGGCCTTGTTGCCTGGGGAAATTCTAGGAGTTGTAGTCAAACAAGAAACTTCTTCAAGCTCTGAACAGAGCTCTACCTACTCTAGTTGCATGGATTTCAAGAGCAGCACCAACCACTTCTCCAAAGACATCCATTTCCAAAAATGCTATGTCAATTTTAGACAGCTTGGCTGAACACTATTAAAGTTAGGGTGTATATATATCACAATAGCAAAATCAACTTCATCTGAGCTACAGAGAAACAAATACTCACCAATCTGTTTTTCAAAGGCAGTTTTCAGAAACTTTCTTACTTTCCTCTCCCCGTTTGTTCTAAATAAAATGTGATCCAGAGAAGAAATATAACTGGGCCTCTTAGACTCACAAGTAGATCCCACAGAAACCACAACAGCTACATTGGAGCCAGGCAAGTAAACACTCAGTTATCACTGGTAAGAAAATGAGTTCCAGAGTTTGGTGTCTGTATGCTATTAATGTCCAAACTTGAGAAATATTGACTAGACTACTTATGGTTTGATGTCTACAGACAAATGCCACCACTTTCCTATTTCATACAGAAAACTCTAAACTTTCAAAGGAAGAAGACAGCTTTTCCACTTTGTGTATTTTCTAGTGAATGACATTGCCATTCAGAAGACAAAAGGGAGATAGCATTTTGTTAGGAAAAAAGAAAACATTGCTCTGTGAAGCTTGCCCAAAGCTGGCTTGTAAGCTGCAAAGTACAAGCAGGAACTGAGAACCAGTAACCACTTCTGGAAATACAAAGTAACATAGTCCACAGACTCAAAGATCCAGATATTGCTATAAAATTCTCCTCCTACACATAGACAGCAAAGGAGTAAAAAAATAAAAAAGAGAAAATAAAAAAGAATGCTTTAAAAAGGAAGAAATATTAAAAAAACAAGAAAGCCACATCTTAAAGCATAGCACCATGGCTGGATAGTATAATATGCTGCTTCTATATAGCTGCCTTCCAGTCAAGAACAGACTAAGACAGTTTGCTGCCTGAAACAGAAGAGAAAATTGTGACCTTTCTTCACTTGACTAAAGACACATAATAACTAAACCCAAGCAATTTCTCATTTCCCCCAAAATTTCATAGATGAAAACTAGGGCCCTGTCCACATGGGCTAAACGAAACAGTCTCCCCTCATTGTCTCAGTGGAGAGATTGGACAATGCACAGCCCAAATCCAAGTTCTGGTGTGAAAAGACTAGACGATGGGAAGCCTGTTCAGCATCAAAACTGGGGTATAACATCCTTAAAATGCATTAAAATAGCAATAGCAGCTACATTTCTGTACCTCTTCATACTGAACTAAGCAGGCTCTAAGCAGTTTACAATGTGTAAGCTAATTGTTCCAAACAAGCTACTCACTGGATACTCATTTTAGTGATCACAGAAGGATGCTAGGCTGAGCTCACCTCTGGAATTGAACTCACAACTTTGTAGCTGTGGAGGTTATCACTTACCTTTTTAAACTGGCTCCAGCCTCCTGGGCTGGAGCCAGAATGAGGGATGGAGGCAAGGATTATTGCTCACTAAGGGCCGAGACAGATGGCCCAAAAGCATGTGGCGGTGGCAATACTAGGGTTAGGGAGTGTGCACTATCCGCACACTTCCTAACCCTAGTATGTGTGGGGGCTGGCATGATTGCATGGCCCCGCCCACATGTCACACATGTTGGTGAAGTCGCACATGTGCCACATCCAAATGGCGTGGTACACTTGCGATGTCACTGCACTGTCTTACAGAACTTCTGAGCGCTCCTTTTTTGCTGCGTAGCAGTACCATGCCATTTGGTTGCTGCAGCAATGCTGCAGAGCAAAGGGAAGTGGTCCCAGCCCGCCTTTTCCAGACAGTTTGTATTAGCCCTAAATTGCTGCCGAACCACTGGCCACCATTAGCCTGGGTCCAAGCCAGGTCCCATCTGTGCTCCACCAGCACTTTTTACAAGCTGGAAGCTGGCTGAGTGTGCCTTGGACCCAAATGATGGTGGCTGATGGTTCAGTGGTGATTTAGTGAGCGATAATCTTCTACTCCATCCTGCGTCTCAGCTCCATCCTGAGAGACTTGATCTGGTTTTAAAAGGTGAGTGATAAACTCATGTGAGTGAGTGGCTGCAATACCAACATTTAACCACTGCACCACCAGGGATCCTAAAATAACTTACTATTTAACTCTGGATCTTCCAAGAAGATCCAGAGCCCTCCTTTCTGACACTGGGCAGTTGATCACACACACATTCCATTGAGCTACCTAGTACCGGTACATCTGCCAGTTGCTTTGTTTTGAGGTGAGAATGAGATGCCTAGCCATATGATTGAGGCTAAGCACCTGTTATGACCTCAGAATGAAGCAACACACAGCAGTGTAGGAATGCTAGGCAGCTCATCAGGAATTTGTTCATTCACTTTGTTTCAGAACAGAAGACATTTGCAATGGGGGTGGTTTTGTCAGCTCCAGAGCTTGAAAGGCTGGCCTGTTGGCATAGTCAGGACTCAGCATCCAGATGGCGCACAACATCATGATCCAGTCAGGAAAGGGGCAACCTCCTGCCGTCCCTTAGGAGTGGTATGTAGAGCCCCAGAGTTGAATAAACTTTGGACTAAAACCCAGAGCAGATAACTATTCAACTGGCATGGAAATCACCAGCCACCATGGACTTTAATAACAAATATGCCCTCTTCTAGTTATTTCTATAAAGTATAAATGGGGGAATCTGCAATTTTCCAGTGTTGTGGCTTGCATCTTCTACCCCACACCAGAAATAGTAAGGGTTGTGTGGATTATACTCTAAAATACCTTTTTAAAAATGTTATTTTCCTTAATCACTATAAAAGACACTGGATACATAGTGGATAGTGTAACAAAAACAACATTTTTAAAAATCTCCTCCTGTTGACTTATGGTGACCCCATGAATGTCACAGGGTTTTATTAGTCAAGGAATACTCAGAGGTGGTTTTGGTTTTGTCAGATCCTTTCTCTAAAATATAGCCTACAGCACCTGGTATTCATTGGAGGTTTCTCATGTTGGAATATTGGCAAGCTCTACAACTGACTCACTATAGGGTTAATACAGAGTTCCTGAGAGTGCAGATGATTTTCACCTGTGTGCATAGCTTTAATCAAGTATTGAGCCTTAATAAGGCTAATCCTGTAGTGACCTCTCTCTCTCTCTCTCCTTTTGCTCACTCTATTCTTACCCTTCTCATTTTCTGTTGCTTTATACTTGTGTTGTATTATGTAGTTTATATTATTTGTTACTTGTTATGTTTGCTATTATTATTATGCTTTGTCTTATATATATGGGTTTTGTATGATTTAATTATATATGTTGTTCATTACCCCTTTAAGCATTTTATAAAGCTTTTATAAGTACTATTGTCTCTCTAGTCTCTTTTCAAACCTTTTGCCCCAACATCTCATTGGACTTTATCAGACGTTGGAAATTGGAAGTATAATCCAATGGCAATCCAAATGCAATCATGGGGTTTCACGTTATTGCGAATTAAAGTATCTCACACAATTTCGGGCAAAAGAGAAGTCATTCCAAATGCAATCATGGGTTTTACCTTATTGTGAATTAAAGCATCTCACGCAATTTCCGGCAATGGGGGGGGGGGTCATTTTTGGGTAATGGGAAGTCATTCTGAACACATTCCGAATGCAATAGGAATTCGCGTGAATTCGAATTGCCTTCATTCGCAATAATGAGAAATTTCTCCTGTCTGATAAGGTCCATTGAATACCAAGTGCTGCAGGCACTTCAGAGGCAAAAAAACCACCTCTGGCCTAGGATGATGGATAAAGATTTATTTCCCAACAAAATGCTAAAGAGATTGCCTTTGCCTTCTTCTTAGCTGAGGGAATATCATTTTCCCACAGTCAGCCCACTGGGTTTTTGTGGCCAAGTGGGGATTTGAACCTGGGTCCAATGTTCAGAGTCCAATGTTCAAACTGCTATATCTAATGCAAATAATTACGTTACTCCCCACTGATCTTTTCCAGATCAAGCACCAATAGGACAAATTCTGGGAAAGTAATGCTGTTAACTGGAATGGCTTACGAGTTATGTAAATATGAAAGCAACTGCTATTCTTGTAATACATATGACCTATTGCTTAAATTTAATCTGGGACAGAGGAAGTTAAAGGGGGAGGAAAATACTTCTTGCAAAGCCAAAAAAAGATTAGGAAATTGTTTTCACTGAAGCCCACACAGATGACCAGCTGACAAGACCTTTTTTTGTCTAAATAGGATGCTTTTCTCATGACTGCTTTCAACTGTTGCAGAAAAAAAAAGGCACTTAAAATTTGTTTTGACGGATTAATTATAAAATCTTTTCAAGAAATGGACTTATTTGATTTTCATTTTTTAATAGAAATAACACCTGTAAAAGCAGGCACCACCGCTACGACGATGTTGTAAAACCACAGACACAACGGCTTTAACTAATTTTTTGTTAATGATATTGTTGGTTGATGATGATAATGAATCGGAATCTAGAATTAGAAACAGCTGTCATTGTCCTTGTATGAACACAGTGTTCCTATTTAATAGTGTTCAGTGGGTAGTTATTTTATTTCCTTGTCTTGCAGTGACCTCTTCTGGAAATGAAAAGATCAGCAGCAACAAAAGTCTCCACAAAAATAATCACAGCTGGTACACTGAAGAAGGCCTTTACAGTACACTCCAGTGCATGCCTACTCAATAGTAATTCCCCTCAAGTAACAGAGAGGTGCTGAGGGAAGGAATACTTTCTTTCATAAACTTTTTATTCAGTGAGAGTAAAATGTTTAATGTTAGCTATTACCTTAAAGCTGTAGTCCATGAGATCTTGCAGACCTTCCCCTTGAATGATTGTGGGCATCCCACTCTCATTTTCGCATAGGTGGCAACTATGATGCCATGGGTGCTTTGCACTAATGGTGACCCCCTCC
Organism: Urosaurus nigricauda; assembly: GCA_034509955.1. Taxonomy (NCBI): domain Eukaryota; kingdom Metazoa; phylum Chordata; class Lepidosauria; order Squamata; family Phrynosomatidae; genus Urosaurus; species Urosaurus nigricauda. The sequence continues at coordinate 185,482,877 of JAOEGL010000003.1, read as the reverse complement.
CCCCAAAAAAATCAGGCAGTTTGGAGCAATCATTAAGGTGGAGAAAGCATGGGGCATGGTTTCAATGGTTCCCGGTACCTCAGTTTTTTCTCTCTGAAAAGACTGAAGTATGGTACAGTGGTTTGAGCATTGGACTATGACTCTAGAGATCAGGGTTTGAAACCATTCTCAGACATGACAGGGAGACAGAACCCTCTTGGTTCTGCTGGACCTCATATCATGCAAATCATGGACATTTATTTCTTCAAAGGGGGGCTTTCTAATTCCATTTTCTGAGGCTGAAACAATGGACATTATCTCATATTATTTTCCCATCCCTGTCCTGTGCTTATCTCGTGCTTATTGTGCAATTGTGGGAAGTAGTTTCACACAAAATTTCACTTATCGGGACATTGTCCCATCCAGAAAGCATGAATGAATGTGATTGCATGAAAACCTTTCTCACTAGATTGCACTGATCCTGTGAATGTCCCATCAATGAAGTGGAATTTTCCCCTAATTTTGTATTATCGGAAGATCCCGGCATTTTGCCATTACTTTTAGCGTCAGGGAAAGGCCTGATTTGGTGCTGAAAGGGGTGGCAGCAGCCACTCCAAAGGGACGGTCTGTTTAGCCCCTCATTTATATTTGGCTCATTTGTATTTTCAAGAGAAAGGGATCAAAGGTGGCTCATATTTGAAACTGGTTTAATAACATGTTTTTTTTTAAAAAAAATTAATACCATCTCATTGAAACAGTATAAAATTACATTCAAAATACAAAAAAGTTTTTTAAAAAATAGATCACACATATAGAAACCATATAAAACCTTCTTTGACAATGATTGTATATTAAAAGCTTGCTTGAACAAACCCACAGTTAATGTCAAAAAACTATATCCATGAAATGGAATAGATTATCAGGTGTGAAAAAGAATCAGGATCCATCTGAGTTTAATCTAAAAATATTTCCAAAAATATAAAATAGCTTCAAAATTGTCATTCACAATAATTTTTCAATGTTACACCTCCAATAGTCTCTTCTGGTTAACTGCATCTGCTAAAACAACTAGTGAGTGAAGTGTAAGCATACAGATGGTTTAAAGCGACAAATCAATATTAAGATTCCTAACTATGTCTTCATTATTCATTTTGACATGTTAAAGAGCAAAGACTGCTAATCACAGATGGCACATGCTATTTTATGTCCTGATTCATAATGACATTCATTAGTACAATGTACTTAAAAGAAAAGTACATTAGCACTTTTAAAAAGTATTATGGGACCAATCCTACATTCTCATTTTAATTACATGAAACCAGGAATGTTATTACAAGGTGAACATAAGACTAAAATAATGATATCACTTTTTAGCAGTTTAGATCAGATTTTTTGATATCATGAAAGATCTTTCAAAATAATTTATCTTTATAATTATAAAGCATTTATATTTAATGTAATGCAAGTAATTCTTGTTCCTTGGGTCTCATGTGCAAACATCTGAAAGCTGTAGGTAAATCAAGCCTAGATGCTCCCTAGAAGCCAAAAGGACTAAATTGAAAATATTATACTTTGGACATATCGTACTTTGGATCTGATGCACTGGGAAAGATTATAATGTTTGGTCAAAGGGAAGGCAGTAGGGAAAGTGGAAGGCTGGATTGAAAATGATTTGATTCAATAAAGGAAGCCACAATCCTGAGTTTGCAAGACCTGAGCAGATCTTTTGAGGGCCAGGGCTTATGGAGGTCTTTCAGATGCAGAGCTGCCATCAAGCTACTTTAAATCCCACTTTGTGAAAAAACCAAGATATAAACCCCTTAAATAAACAAATAAATAAAAAAGACAAAGCTGTCTTGATGGCAAATAACAACAAACCAGTGTGAGATTTCCCTTGATGAATATGGGGAAAATTGTTGTCAGTTCTAAGTCCTTGGACCACAGGATGACCAGATGTCTTAACTGTAAAGGAGGCCAAAGCACGGCAAAATGCAGGTCAGTTGATACAAATGTAGGACATTACAAAATAAAAGCTAAAAGTACTAATATATATGTTTCTTAGTCATGCTCAAAGTGGAGGGCGTTTTGGAATTCCTCCTCCTGGACAGAAGGGTGAAATGTACGACCTGTCCTGGAAAAGGAGGATGTTTGGTCACCCTACATCTCACCTAAATATATACCACGAGAGTTTGCTACCCTCTTTCCCCGAAAATAAGACATCCCCTGAAAATAAGACCTAGTAGAGTTTTTGCTGAATTGCTAAATATAAGGCCTCCCCCAAAAGTAAGATCTAGCAAAGTTTTTGTATATAAATATATATGTGGTATATAATAATTTTTCATTTTTTTGTTCAACAATAAATGTGAATTCTTCATGGAAAAATAAGACATTCCCTGAAAATAAGATCTAGTGCATCTTTGGGAGCAAAAATTAAAGGCACTGTCTTATTTTCGGGGAAACACGTTATCTGTGGTGCTGTGCGCACAATCAAGGAACTCCACAATTTGATCTTTCTGTTGAGTTAGCTTACCAATAAGGAAAGACCCGAAGACTGTAGTCATAGGCCCCTGCAAGAGTAGAAATGGATCAATTTTCCTCCATAATGATAGAGGGAAAGGTCCTCCCTTGCAGAGGAATAAGCAGCCTTGAGGACTTCTTATGGCTGCTGCCACTCTGCAGAATTATTAATAGCAGTAGCATGTTACATATCTATACTGCTTCACAGTGAACTCAGGACTCTCTAAGTGGTTTACAATGTGTTAGCCGACAAGATGGGTACTCATTTTACCAAGCTACAAAGTACGGTGAGCAGAATCACCCTAGAGCCCTGAGGGTTTGAACTCACAATGTTTGGGCTGCAGTACTGGGATACGGAGGTTCAAGTGGTTAAGACGCTGACTCTGTTGATTGCAAGATCTACAGGGTGGCAGTTTGAGGTCCAGATGCCGCATGATAGGGTGAGCTCCCATCACTAGTCTCAGCTTCTGCCAACCTAGCAGTTTGAAAGCATGCAAATGCAAGTAGATAAATAGGTCTCACTCCAGTGGGAAGGTAAACAGCATTCTGTGCAGTCATGCTGGCCACATGATCACAGAGTAGTCTCTGGCTCTTTGGCTTAGTAACACTGGCTCTTTGGCTTAGTAACGGAGATTAGCACCACCCCTATGGTTGGAAACAACTTGGCACCCTTGTCAACGGGAAATACCTTTACTGGCCTTTAATCATTGTGCCACCAGGGAATTAATGACACCACTTTAACTGCCATGGCTTTACCAGAGCTCTCTGACAGAGAAAGCCAAATATCTCACAAAAACTACAAATCCTAGGATTCTGTAGGATGGCGCCATGGCATCCACTGCATTAAAGCAGTGTCTAACTGAATTAATTCTGCAATGTAAGTACAGCCTGGAGACATCCAGTGGTGCATATGTACTGTAGAAATGATGCAGTTTGACACCACTTTAAATGCCACGTTGCCATCCTACAGAATTCTGGAATTTGTAGTTTTTAGAGGCACCAGCCCTCTCTTTCAGAGAAGGCAAAATGCCTCGTAAAACTGTGAATCCCAGGATTCTGTAGGATGGAACTACAGCACCTAAAATGGAGTCAAATTGATAATTTCCTTTCTGAGATCAGACTTCCAATGCCAACAGTTCTGTGGGTTGTGGGTGGGCTGGGGTAGACTTTGAATCTACAGAATCCCAAATGCTGTTGCCCTAGATATGCCCTCAGGGTCATTGGCAGCAATAGGGATGGTGCAGTGGTACATTCCACACTGGGTGATATCCAATTGAGCCTTCCTTCCACAGCAGAGAATGAGCACAAGTGTGCTCCTTCTGGCTTCATCACAGTGGTCACATCCTCTTCAGGAGGAGACCACTGACACTGTGGTGAAAGACAAGGCTGAGCATGATGCTCTACAAACGAGTAGGGGGTTGTGCCTGTAACTAAGCTGGGGATCTTCTTGTGAGCAGGGTTGGGTCTACTCACAAGTAAGACTGTGAGCCCTGGTGGCGCAGTGGTTAAATGCCTGTACTGCAGCCACTCACTCACAACCGGAAGGTGGCGAGTTCAAGACCAGCAAAGGGTTGAAGCTCGACTCAGGCTTGCATCCTCCCGAGGTCGCTAAAATGAGTACCCAGATTGTTGGGGGGCAAATAGCTTACAATTGTAAACCGCTTAGACACTCCTTAAGGGTATGAAGCGGTATATAAATGAAGCTGTTTGTTTTGTTTGTTTGAGTCATGTGGGATCCAGTTTGAAAGTAAGATGGGGCCTACCCATGAGTAAGAGTGGTCTACTGATGAATAAGACAGGGCCCCACTCACAAGCAAGGTGGGGTTTACTTGTGAGTAAGGGTGGTCTACTCACAAGTAAAGTGTGGGTTCTACTCATGAGTGAAGGAGTCCACAGGTGAGTAAGGGGCAGGGGTACTGTGGAGATCTACTTATGAGTAGGCCACCACCACTGAGGCAAATGAGAACAGCTGAGTGCACTTTTTTTGGCTGATCCTCTGAGCAGCCCACCCCTCAGAGTAAGGGCAATATGGAACTGGAGATAGAATATACAGGGTGCATTCTGTTAGTGCCTGACACACACCTAAGTCCAATTTACATCCCAACGTCTTTTGGATGGTGTAATCAGGGAGGTTGGAATTTTATCCTAACCATGCACAGTGAGCAAACTCCCCCATCCATTTTGTACCTGCCCACCAAAACAGACATTTAGTAGCCAGTGGAGATCAGGCAGTGTGGGGGCAACAGATAACTATCCAGCTATCGTTACCATCCCTGGAGACAGAGAGCAAGGATATCATCCCCAGGAGCTCCAGAGGGACCCTTGGAAGCCCCGGAGGATATCTCATTGTGGATTTCAATGGTAGACAAAATATCCAAGAGGGAAGAGTAAGAAAAAATAAATAAATACCAAACTTCCTCTTTTCCTTGCTTGCGCTGTAAGGATTTGGCTAAAGTATTTTTCACCTTTTGATTTTCCTGCCCTCATTTGGTTACAATTCTATATACATAAACATTTGGGACTAAGATTACCACATGAGACCCTTTCTCACAGCACTGCATCAACAACTTCACAGTCGTGTGACTGAGGCTACTGCTGCCGTCCCACTTACGTTTACCGCATTGCATACTCAGAACGGTCTCAGAATGGTACAAAACAGGAATGGCCACTTCTGGTCCCATCCACTCCCATTTTGTACCATTCTGTGAACCTTCTGAGAACGCAATGTGGTAATCTTAATTCTCTTCCTGACTCCCCCTTAACTCCCTGCCTCCCTGCCCTATGCCTTACCCAGCATGCCTTTTGATTATTTATTTATTTATTTGTGTGTGTGTATGTGTTGTGTGCCTTCAAGTAATTTCTAATTTATGGTGACTCCAAGGCCTAAGTCCATGGGTGCTCAGTGGTTATAGAAACTGACTCTGATGATCACAGGGTCAGCAGGTTGGCACAGTTCAAGGCCCAAGTGCTATGTGACGGAGTGAGCTTCTGTCCATAGTTTCAGCTTCTGCCAACTTAGCAGTTTGAAAGCATGTAAAAGTGCAAGTAGACAAATAGGTACCACTTTGGTGGGAAGGTAATAGTGTTTCATGCACTTTGGTACTTAGTCATGTTGGCCACATGACCACAGAGTCATCTTTGACAATGGTGGTTCCCTTGGTATAGTAACAGATGAGCATCAGACATGACTGGATAAATTTGTCAAAGGGGAAACCTTAACCCTTTTTAAAAGGCCTATCAGGGGGTTTATTGACAAGATTTGTTCAAAAGAGATTTGCCATTGCCTTCCCCTTGAGGCTGAGAGCATGGTTTCATGGCAGAGTGAGGAATCAAACCCTGGTCTCTGGAGCCATAGTTCAAAACTCAAACCATTGCATCATGCTGGCCTTATTTATTTATTTTAAAACTTTTCCATGCAATTCTGGAGCTTTGTGACTGAAGTTAAAAAAAATAAAATAAAGAAATCAGAGTGGGTGGAGGGGGAAGGGAATCAGCCTTCTTGGGAATAACAAGGGATAGAGGGCACAAGGGGAGAGGAGGAGAAACTGACACCATCTGACTGCCAATATCGCAACTGCCTTGGCAGCAATATTTCGCACTGGTGGATTTGCATGAATGTGATCTCATTGATAGGTTCCCCCTTTTTAATACATGACTAGTTAAGGATGTGAGGCTGGGCTATAGGTACTGGCATAAGTATATGTCTATATGAGACTTTGGGAATCTGGATGCACTGAGTTAGCAGATGATTTCAGCAAGGCACAGTATCCAAGCACTCTAATTCTATGTCCAGTATCCACACTTGGAGAATAGTGGCATAGGGGCTACTAGTCATATTGAAAGATGGGTGCAAAGATCACTGAATAACAGTAAGCATTGTTTTTTCCCCCTTTCAGCACAGTCCTTTGGGTGATAAAGTGCACCCAAAAGAGAACATGGGACTCATCAGCAGGAGAATGGAAACTAAAATATTAAAAAAGTATTTGCAGAGCCATAAAGAAGTCTGCATTTCTCCAAGCTGAAGCAATTCTTGTACAAAACAGAGGTCAGATAAATCTTTTGGAATCGTCCCTCCACAGGTTTCACAATAACTTCATCATTTCACTTCATCATCTGTATAATACAGATATAATATAGATAATTCCAACCCTTTGGCAACACTGTGAAATGTCCAGATTCTAAAAACTATTTCTGAAAAAAATGGTTCAATGTAGTGCAATAGTTCATACTGATTGCTCCAATTACTTTTTGAGCCCTAGAGCATGAGAAGACAGGCTTCATCCGGAGTCTATATTCTGCACATCAGCATCAACTGAGAAGAATATTTTTTGCCGAGGTTGTGGAATAGAAGATCTCCTTAAAGGGATGCTGGCTATAAAGACAGTAGGAGAAAAATGGGTTGTGAATCATTAATTAGCAAGCAAAGGGAAAGTTCAGCCTGAAAGAAGAATTTTTTGCTGAATCAGGAGTTTCCCCTTCTAATGTAAAAATGGCTACAAGCCTGCAGTATTCTACTTATAGTTATATTTCACTGGAAGTTATTTCTCCCCCTAGTTAAATAAGATGGATTATAGCTGGAGAGGAAGATTTAAACTTGCTCTCATGTTGTGACCTTCCCAACCGACAATCCCTCCCCACTAACAATTAAGCTGAAGAGAAAATTTGGATACATAACCTAGCTAAGGTTTTCTTCTTGGAACTTGGTAGATCTCCATGACATCACTTATGGACTCCAGATGTTCTTGAGCTGCAGCTCCATCAGCTCTTGAGAGCACTGCCAATGGTGAGATATGGTAGGAGTTGAAGTCCAAGAATATCTGGAGGGCCACTAGTAGGTTAACTATGCTCACTTTTTTTCTTTTTTTTTTTTTTTCTTTTTTTTGTCTCAGAATAAAATATTATATATTAAGGACGGTATCCTGTTAGGCAGATGCAATGTCTTAAGCTAGCCTTACAAACTTGTCACTTTTTTCTAAGCACATTTACTATACTGACACCATTGCCATGTTTACAAATGTCTGCAAACCCACCTTGAAATCTAGACAGCTGTAGTAAGGGACAGAGTTCTGTGGTACTGATGAGTGTGGAGATTTTGTTGTCAACAATATGAGAAAATAAATTGAGGGGGTTAGCGTAAGAAGACAAGAGTTCAAAGTGAAAGCATACGCAGATGATCTGATGCTATCACTTGCTAATCCTTCGAACAATATCGAGAAGCTCCTGATGACATTAAATGAATGTAGCAAGGTCTCAGGATTAGTTATCAATAAGAATAAAACAAAGGTCTTAACTATGAACTTGACAGAATGAGAGAAAAAGGATTTTGTTAGTAAATCAAAATTTCAAATACAAAAGATGGTTAAATACTTAGGAATATATATCTCCACAAGTAATAATAAATTGTTTAAAAATAATTATGAAAAAGCATGGGAATATATCAAGATGGATATGGAAAGATGGGGAAAGATTGGTTTATCCTGGATGGGCAAAATATCATCCATAAAACTTTAGATTGTAAGCATGAAGGCAGGGAACCGTCTAATTAAACGATTGTATGTACAGTGCTGTGTAAATTCACAGCGCTATATAAATAAAGGTTAATAATAATAATAATAATAATAATAATAATAATGTTCTCTTTTTATTTTAAAATTTACAAATTATTATGAATGATATACCCTTCAGGAAATGAGATAAAGATATTTGTTTCTTTAGTCAGGGAAAAAGACACTAGTTAAAATGAAATTTCTACAAAATGAAATAAATAGAGAGGGTATGACTTTGCTGAACCTTAGACTATATTACTATGCTTGCCGTTTATATTGGATTTTAGACTGGATACAATTAAAAAGAGACATCTACTTCAACTTGAAGGGTTTGAAAACTGATTTGGATGGCATGGCTACCTTGGTTATAGCAAAGATGTGGCACACAAGGACTTTAATAATCATGTAATAAAATGGGCACTTCTGACAGTCTGGAAAAAGATTAGGAAAAAGTGGAATGACTCGATCCTGGGATGGATTTCAACGAATGAATCTTTTTTCGACAATGAACCTATGTGTAATGAAAGATGGGTAACGTCTGATGATATACTGATTAGGAACCAACAAAACATAAGATTAAAAGAGCAGGAGGAGTTAAGAGATGGGGGTTATAACTGCATTTGGTTCCTGTATAGACAGATCAAAGAAAGATTTAAGATAGACCTTAGAATTCATGGCTTTAGAGTAGGATAACTTACAAATATTATACAATCAGGGAAAATCACCAGATAGCAAAATTTTATATGTAATATATTGTAACATAGATTTAGAAAGTGTTCTTACTATGATAAATGGAAAGGAAATCCAAGGCAAGGAAGTCTATTTTTTAGTTTTTTAGTAAGATGTTGGTAGTGTTACAGTCTTTTTATAGATGTGGGTATGCACATTTGATGTTTTTGGGTTTTTTTCTGGGTTTTTTGGTTTTTTTGTAATTTTTTATAGTCTGTTTGTTTGTTAATGTAAATAGGTTGAATGAATGTTGTCCTTGTACTAATGTCTCTTTCACCAATTTAATAAAATAAAAATATTATATATATATATATATATATATATATATATATATAATATGTGCAAATCCAGTGTGGCAGGTCAAGATTAATATTAGCCTATTGTGGAGGTCATCGCCTGATGGATTTTAATTGCAGATGCCCAGAATCTGGAACATTATATGTTATATCCAGACTGGTGTCCAAAAGCAACAAAGAACAGTAGAATTGTCTGGTGTGTCCTTGGTGTTTATACAACAGAGGTTAGGTAAGGCTGAGGCAGATGTCCCTGTAGTATGAGCATTGGAGTAATATGTGCTCTGTTGTCTCTATTTGGCCAGAGTCACAGGGGCATAGTCTGTCTGAGAAGAGGATCTTCTTATATTGGCCTTCAAGAACAGCTTACTTTACTTTGTTGTTTTAATTGCTGTTGGTTTTAACTCGTTATTAGTTTAATTTAATTTTAAGAGGTGGGAGGCTGGGGAATGGGCTGTTGTACTGTTTTAACTTGTATGTTTTAATTCGTGCTGTAACCCGCTCCGATTGTTTTCCACAGAGGAGCAGGCAATAAATAAATAAATAAATAAATAAAGGTGAAGGGAGGGCATGACATTGTGCCAAGATGGGACACTAGCTAGATCTAGCTATCACTCTATATCTATCACCTGTTGTTTGATGATTGTTTTAGCCTTTTCATATCTCATGCTTAGCAAAAGATCTGGAGAGAAACCAAGTGAAGAAATTTTAGTCGTCACCATCTGTTTCCACATAGACTAGAATTCATCAGTCAGGGTAAGTGGAGCAAGGCCGGTGGGAGAGAAGGATAGTCTGAGCCAGTAGCTGAGAATGGTCACTACAGTCTGGTCTCCATTTTCATAAATCCTGACTCCAGTCTCAGAATTGCATTAGACACACACTTTGGAGCTTGGAATGCTGATCTTAGAAATTTGGATTGCACAAGTTCTAATGATGCAGAGTTGGGGAGGGGCCCCAGCTGGGGTCCATAAAGCAGTTCTGTAATGGATTTTGGCTTCAAAGAGTTTGAGTACCAATGTGTGGTCAGTGGGGTGGTGTGGTGTTGGTTTGGGGGCATCATCGGAGTGTGTGCCATGCGTAGACCACACCCCCACACCATCTGAAGCTGGTATTTTTTGTCGGTTTGTTTTGCCCCAATGTTTCCGCAGACAAAAGGCAAATTTCTTGGAAGGACTGCAAATTATCATGTCTAGTGAATTCCAGGAGCTTGGCTCCTTCATCATTGTTTTCCTTATTTTCTTCCTGTTCTAGGAAGTAGTTTATATTTGGACTTTGAAGAATTGGGGAGGCTGTTTTAGTTACTGTATATACTCAACTATAAGTCGATCTCGTATATAAGTCAATGGCAGGTTTTGGGACCAAAATTATGGATTTTGATATGACCTGTGCATAAGTTGAGGTTAAAACTTAGGGGCATGTAACAAAAGATCTTAATGATGAGGCAAAGGAAATTGCCGCGCAGGTCAGGGCCCCCCCCCCAATAAATACAGAAACCTGGTTGGAGGAAAAAAGGCCACAACGTTATTAACTGTTCCACACATGCAGAACAACACAAAACCATAGGGTTGGCCCAAAGCATAAGGTCTGGATCTGGCCATCAGCAACACCCTGGTTGGTTGATGTACCCTTGGTAGCAGGGGCAAACATCGGGATGACGTAGGTGCCAAGCTCCGCCCTGTTGCGCAGTTAGGCAACTGCGCTGCTTCACATCGAATTGCGAGACATCCTAGTCACCGGGTATTAATCGACTGTGGCCCCCGCAATGGCCGCAGCGAACCGCTCCTTACCCGGGTCATGAGGACTCCCGATCCAGTGCCAGCGGGCCCTGGAAACCCCTACCCCAGATCCAGGCCTATGCTGCCACCCATAACAGAAGTTGTGACAATCAACTCCCTAAACAGGGAGGGAGGGTGGGAGAGCAGAACTGGCAATGGTGCCGACGCTCACCTTACACGGCCTTAAATAGGCCCAACAGCCAATGAGGGCTCAGGAACGATGGAGGCACCACCCTCTCCGAGCTCTCCACCAATAGGAGGGCACGCCATACCCTGCTGTGGCCAATCAGACAGGTTACTTTCCTGCTCCTCCCGGTGGCCAATCAGCATCGAGCCCGCGCTCGCGCGCCCAAGCCTGGCGCGCGGAAAGGGGAGAGGCCTTCCTTCACGCGGCAACAGCGCCGGCCCGTTAATTCGGGCGGCGCCATACAATGGCAAAAAACATACTAAATTCCAGCAGGCATAACTGTTTGCACTCACACTAAAGACCTGATAGATGAGAGACCAGAAAGGCAGAGGGTCAGTGGGTCCATATCAAATTACACTCTTGCCTTTCACCAGGGGATGGTCCCTTTTTGATAAGAGTCAAGGTACAATACTTACATTGACCCTCATTTGCTTCTCTGCTTTAAAGGATTTCTGGTTATCAGTCTTGTTGGAAGGACTGGTCCAGTTCCTTCCTTCCTTCCTTCCTTCCTTCCTTCCTTCCTTTTGTCTTTCTTTCATTTTCCCCCCTTTGGGTGGCATTTTTAGTTATTTGGAGGTGATAAAGCCAGATAATGTTGGGAGACTAATTCAGAAGTTGTTAGTCTGTCACCATCTTGCCATGCCTTCCTAAAGGATGACATGTCCAGCCCTCTCCTACCAGCAAGTGGTGGTGTGATCAAGATACAAGACACTACAGGTGTCCCCGTTTTTTGCTTGTCACACTGCTGCTCACTGGTGGGAGGTGACTGGATACATAATTTTTCAGCATTTTGCTTGCAAGTGCTACAAAACACCATCCCTTGGTAGAGTTCCCCACATTTTCAGGGGACAGATCAAGAAATGGAGCATAGCCACAACACTGTATGTATCTGGTGCAGGACTGCAGCCTAAATGCCTAGGCCACTCTTCCTCGATATTTGGATTGTAGGGCAAATACAACTGTCCCAGGTGTAATGCTAAAAACATTCAAACATTGGCAGACTGGACTTCCCCATACTGGTGGTACCCAATCATGCTGGACTACAGCAGAACCTGTTAGACCTCTGTAGGGAAGACATTCCAGAACTGAGATAACAACATCATCTTGTTGGCCCCTCTTTTTTAGGACGGTATTATATAACAATGGATTGCCACATGATTATTTGGTGAAAATTTGCTAAGATTGCTCTGGTATGGATTTGGCCTAGCCTTCATGTTTGAGGAAGTCTTGAACTCTTATAGATCTAGGGACACAAGGGGAAAACAGAAAAAAATAGGTTTTTAATTAAGCTGAGCAATAAAATATTCACCCAGAAACAAGTAGCAGCAAAGACAGGAATCTTTGCACTTTATTTTTGTGGTCTCATTTCATATAAAACAGCTTTTTCTGACAGTTAGCCAACATGGTGTAATGGTTTGAGCATTGGACTACAACTCTAAAGGCATGGATCTGAATCCCTACATGGGAACCCATTGGGTGATCTTGAACACATCTCACTCTCTCATTCTCAGAAGAAGACAAAGGCAAACCTTTTCCAAACAAATCTTGCCAAGAAAACCTTACAAAGGGGTCACCGGGGGGGGGGGGGGGGTCACTGTAAGTCAGAAAGTGCACCCCACCCTCCCAATTTTCTGCCAATGCCAATAAAAGTAATCATTTAGAAAGGCAAGCAACCTAATCTCTCATGAAGCTCTTGGAGTGGACATGCTTCCCACCACCCTATATTTTATCAGGGTCCTGAAATGTAGTCCACATTTATTCTAATCATATTGCTGGAGAAAAGTTCAGAGAGACAGAAATGCATGAAAATTCTGCAGTGCTGTCAGTGGCCTCAATAAAATAATTTGTCCAAACTAGAGTAGATCCACTGAATCAATGGGAACTTGATTAGTCAAGTTAAATCAAATATAGCAAGTTTATTGTTGTAGCTGTAGGTCATAATAGCACAAGAAATTAAAGTGCTTTTGAAAATACAGGTGGAGTCTTCCTATATAGGTCTAGGTTATGCATTCATAACTGAAATTATGAATTCCAGCTCATATTTATAAAGACTCAGCTAGAATGCATATCATACATCTGGATGAGAAATAGAGAACTGAAGAAGTCATCGGCAAGGTTAACAAGCAGTATGAAGGAAACTATTAGACAAAATGTCTTCCGAATGTGGTATTTTAGCCAAATGAATCAAACTTAAAAGAAGACAAAAATAAAGTACACAGAAAGGAGGCTGAAAAACAAACCAGAAAGCTAATAGCATTATGACCACAGAAAATGCCAAGATCTTATTAGGCCTTGGCAAAATGAAATGCCCCAATAGTGCTGCTATACCAAATCACCTGGCACACAATTGCTGACTGATGATAGCTCTGTTCAGATTGCTTATCTCTTCAGTATATGGCCAAAACACTGTGAGCAGAATGACTTGAGAAATCTCCTGAAACTTCAGTAGTCTCATTTTGGAGCCATCCAAAATGCATGACAAACATAGGGGCTTCTTAGTGAAGGCATCCTGGCTATAAGGAGGCTTGCTCGGTTTCTGGTTTGTTAACTTTGCTGGCACCAGCAGAACATGTCTTTAAAAAAAAAAAAACTCCCCTAAGTCTTTAAAAATGCTTTCTGATGTTTTTAACCTGTTCTACTTTTGATATTGTCCTATTTTTATTGAATATATTTCATAGAATCATAGAATCATAGAGTTGGAAGAGACCACAAGGGCCATCTAGTCCAACCCCCTGCCATGCAGGAACTCCAAATCAAAGCATCCCCGACAGATGGCCATCCAGCCTCTGCTTAAAGACCTCCAAGGAAGGAGACTCCACTACGCTCCGAGGGAGCGTGTTCCACTGTGAGGAAGTTCCTCCTAATGTTGAGGTGGAATCTATTTTCTCGCAATTTATATCCATTGTTCCGCGTCCTAGTCTCTGCAGCAGCAGAAAACAAGCTTGCTCCCTCCTCAATATGACATCCCTCCAAATATTTAAACAGGGTGATCATATCACTTCTTAACCTTCTCTTCTCCAGGCTAAACATCCCCAGTTCACTAAGGCGTTCCTCATAGGGCATGGTTTCCAGACCCTTCACCATCTTAGTTGCCCTCCTTTGGACCCGCTCCAGTTTCTCCACATCCTTTTTGAATTGTGGTGCCCAGAACTGGACACAGTATTCCAGGTGGGGCCTGACCAAAGCAGAATAGAGTGGCTTCCCTTGATCTAGACACTATACTTTTGTTTTCAAATGTAGGATACACTCTCCAGAGAATAGGAAGAACAACAAGGCCAACAACGTTATTTGCCCATTACCTGAGGCTCCACATCTTGCCTATCTGCAGCTGAGGCTTAATTTGGGATGCTGTTGACGCTTCAACATTAGGAAGAACTTCCTTGACAGTAAGAGCTGTTCCACAGTGGAATGCACTGCCCCAGAGTGTGGTGGAGTCTTCTTCTTTGGAGATTTTTTTAAAACAGAGGCTAGATGGCCATCTGTCAGGGTTGCTTGGTTGTGTATTCCTGCATGGCAGGGGGTTGGATTGGATGGCCCTTGAGGTCTTTTCCAGCTCTATGATTCTATTATCTCTCTCCCACTCTGTCTCTCTGGCGGGTTTCATGACCTTCATCCCTATAAGTTTAGCACTTCTAAAGACTTCATGATTACATTGTATCCACAAGGTAGGTTTGGTTATTAAAACCTAAATTGTACAAAAGGTTTTCCTTGAGGCTGGGAAAATTACCAAAAACCAACACACACTGCAGAGTGACAATGAGTCACATGCACTGGGAGAAAGAGAGGGAAAGGTTCCGCAAGGCACAGCAGTTCTGCATTAACAAAGCTCCAGTTTATTTATGTACTAAGCAGTCCCGTGCCATGAGGCTCTGCCAAGACATTAACTGCTCCTGTATAACAAACCCCAAGAGTTCTACAACAGGGTTCTACAATACAACACTAATAGGGAAGAAAAGAGTCCAGGTGCCTTGGATATATAAATCTACAGAAACATGTGCAGCTAGCAGAGCATAATTGGCTTTGGCAGCAAAGCTTGCATAGTGCATGGTAGGAGCAGGAGGGGGAATGGTGATAAAACTCTCTGGCTCTTCCTCCTGGTCATAGTTGCAATGGTAAAATGCAGCAGCAGCATCCCTCCATTTTGCTGTTCTGTTGGTGGGATGGGCACCCTTACATCATGGCTTTTTTCTTGAGTGTTTATAACCAATGGGGACCAGGGTTGCTAGGTCAGGAATATTCCCTGAGATTTCAAGCCCCAAACTTGAGCCCTGTAGATAATCCTTGTGATGTCACAGGAAGCGGGCCTTGGTGAAGTTACCAAAGGCAGCCCCTGGTGATGCCATTAAGCCAATGGTTCCCAAAATTTTGGTCCTCCGTGTGTTTTTTACTTCAAATTCTTGAAGCCTTAACCAGCTAGGCCACCTGTTAGAAATTCTGGGAGCTGAAATCCAAAACATCTGGAGAACCAAAGTCTCAGAAGCACTTTGCTAAGCTTCAACCAGAGTTGCAAAGTGTATGTCTTTCAAATCAAAAACACCAAGAGTGCACACACACAAACACACACACAAACTTTTCAACACAGTACTGTAACCTTAGATTCTTCCACTTAACTTTGGGGATCAGAGAAGAGGGACAGGACCTGATATTTGGGAACCTGAAAGGACTCTTGGACTATATTGGAAGAACAACCAAACCCATGACTATCTCATGGCAGAATTTTCCCCCTTTCTGGGGATGTTGAGGCAGAGATGAAGATATTTTATCATGGCTCCCCTGACTAATGTAATATCATGGGAAGAAGTCATGCTGCAACAGCTTCTATCCTCTCACCAAGTGGACAATGAAGCTCTTGACTGCTATTTTCTAGTTATTTTCTATCACTGTTTAATTCCATTGATTGCAATGACAGAAATTTGCCATAACAACTTGGAAAGGGCCCGTCCTTTTACATTTAGCTTTAAGTCCAGTTTCTGGCATTCTAGGGAAGGCTTCTTTCAAACCTATAGGCAGCCAGTCTGGCAGCCAGTATTGAACTTGGTGGACCAGTCTGACTTGCTGAAAAGTAATATGTTCTTAACACAAATAACTGTAAGTAAGGCTGTGGCAAAACTGTAATCCCAAAAGTTTGAAATGCTAAACAGTACCTGTTTGCAGTGGATTCTTTTCCCACCACTGAATGGCATGAAAATCCAAAAATTTTATCCAAAAGCAATCTCAGCTAATCAGGATTCATGCTGGCATTGTGATGACATCACATTATCATGCAGTCCAGTCAATTTTTGTTCATCACAGCATCACAAAAACAGATCAAGGTAATGGGAAAATTCATTCACTCTGATTTATTCTGAGGAAGTTTCTTGATGACAGCATGAAGTCAGGTGAGAGTGGGAACAATTTATTTTGCCCTAACTCTGAGTGGTGGCTTTCATTATCAAAAATAATGCATGGTGATGATGATGACTTATGTTTCTAAACCACTCGGCATGCAAATGCACAAACACAAATCAAAGCTCTAGATGTCTTTGGGGGGCCTTTTACCCTGTGTTTCCCAGCTGGCCCAGAACCTAAACTAAAACAATGGATTATAAAATAATGCAGCTGAAAGACAACCAAACTTTCAAGGGGGAACTTTTTTAAAAAAAATTATGCAGAAATCTTCCTCAGCCTGGTAGCCTCCAAACATTTTAAGCTTCATCTCCCATCATCCCTGGGCATATTGGCTGGGGCTGACTACGGCTAGAATACAATGTATATGGAGACAGTCTGGTGGGGAAGGCTAGGATAAGGAATATTAAAGACTCCCAAACGTCTGCCAGTGAAGAGGACTTGGCTGAGAGAGTGTTTGTTTGCCCTACCTCCACCTGGGCTACTCCCATGCCTTGGCTCCTGGACTTAAGGAGAAGTCTTGTCTCTCCCCCCCCACACACACACTTTTCTTTTCTTTTCTTTTTAGATTGTGTATAGTTCATATTGTTTTAGGATTGGGATGGGGTTTGAGAATGGAGATTTTCTTTTTGTTGTATTGATATGTTAATTGTTATGTATTTTGCTTTTTTGATTTTATTTTTTGTTATAATTACTATGTATTTTTGTTGTTGCTATAACTGCTTTGTATTTTTGCTTTGTTAATTGTTATTCTCTTTTGTACCCTGCCCCAATTGCTCGCTCAGAGGGGCGGGCTAGAAATAAAACTTCTTCTTCTTCTTCTTCTTCTTCTTCTTCTTCTTCTTCTTCTTCTATTATTATTATTATTGTTATTATTATTATTATTATTATTATTATTATTTCCTGGAGTACAAGTCTTTCCTGCTACCCCATTTGAGCTGTTAAAAAAAAAGTGCAGAAAAAAACTAGTTCCTTAAAGGGCACTGGAATACGTTAATGTGGTATTAATCTCACCAGTAAAAACTACATCCTGTTCTAAAACCTCCTTGTCTAGAACTTCTAAAGTTCTAAAAAAGTATGCACATTTCAAATTCTGATGCAATAAAGCCTTAAATTCAGTAATGCCAGCAAAGGTCTTAAAATAGTGCAAATATCCATAAATCACCATGCCCTTTCCTTGAAGGGCTTTGTTGATTAGCATAGACCTGCAAATCAGAATTATGTGCTGTTTTTCAGGACAGAAAGCAGAGTTGTGTTCCCATGCTTACACTTTAAGAGCCTGTTTCTTTGTGAGAACTATCTGTAATTTATTTTTGTCCATGTTGTTCCTTATAATGCACAGCAAGTATTCTACTCTGTGTGTGTTCCCTTAACACCTTAAATTCTGCATCCATGCTTAGTTCAGGCAAGAATTGAACTTGTCTGATACATTATATGTATGTCATACTTTGGCCCATATTCTACATCACCTACTTGTTACATGTGTGTAACATGTGTAACTAAGCAGTATCTTCCAGCCAGGATAGGCTCTGTCTGCACAGGCCAGGGTACTTCTAGGGCAGCGCAGAGTATCCTGGCCCCCAAAGCTACCCTGACCGACCTCCATTACTTAGAGACCTCCTTTCTGATGCCAGGAAGCTATTCACATGGCTGTCCTGCTGCACCATCTGGATACCCCCCCCTTAAAGCGTATTAAAATAACTCCCTGTTTGCTCCAGATCTTCCAAAAAGATTTGGAGCCCTCCATTTTGATGTTGGGCAACTGTTTAAAATGCACCCCACTCTGCCAAGGTCAGAATGAGGCACCCAGTTCTGGTGATGAAGAGGGTGGTCATCATCTGGACTGTTCGCACCAGAACCAGGGTTTGAATCGTGCATTGTCTGGTCTCTCTGCCAAAAGGACAGGGGATGTGAGGGCAGCATTTTATTTGGCCCATGAAGACAGGGGCCACGTTAAGATGATGCTAGGGTGATCTAAAGGCCCTGTTTTTTTGTTTATTTTATTTATTTATTGGTTTTTTGGACAAGTGAGCTTGAAAACTATGACCACAATCGTGCTTGGGTGCTGGTGAAGTGTAAAACTCAGCCAAAATACCTATGTTGCTGGTCTGATGAATTACTGCAGCACTTCCTTCTCTTGGCTCCCAGATGCAGCTCCTAACTCCCCCATTGGTATTAGGATGTGCCTGATGTACATCCTGGAAAGGAAATGCTGCCACCTTCAGCCAGCATAAGCCTGTTCTTT
Organism: Urosaurus nigricauda; assembly: GCA_034509955.1. NCBI lineage: Eukaryota > Metazoa > Chordata > Lepidosauria > Squamata > Phrynosomatidae > Urosaurus > Urosaurus nigricauda. The sequence continues at coordinate 185,464,221 of JAOEGL010000003.1, read as the reverse complement.
CTTCTGTGTGAAGCAGCATACAGATATTACATGGTTGCACCCTTAAAACCAATCAATGCCTGCACCTGGAAGCACTCAGGGTGTACCTAAGACAACCATGTTGAGAAAGATAGCATAGGATACTTCCTTCAGCAATACTTTTAACACTACATATGGTATGGTAACTATGGGTTACACCAGCATCAGTCATAAACAAGATTCTAGCCAGTGTTAGAGTAACTTCTGATACTGGAGAGAAGTTCAAAGTGAAGAAGTGAAAATGGATTGCATCTCCTGTTCCAAGAATTCTGGACATCATCTGGAGGAGGAGGAAGACATAGTTTCCCTGTGTTCTCTTCACATCAAATGAGCTTCTCAAAGTGAGAAGGAAGCGAAGGTGGAGACAGGATAAAGGCAACTGAAATTATTTTCAGCATGCCTCTGCTCTTTCCAGTGGTGGGAAGATTGAGACATTTCAGACATTCAGACATTTCAGAACTGAGAAGAAAGGTAGTAGTAGATACACAATGCAAAACACAGGGGACAGAGAAGAGAGAGAGGGAGGTAGACTACATAGCCATGAGTCAACGGTAAAGACAAAGACCAGTAGAACTGTTGGAAGAAAGACAGAAGTTGAAGAATTCAGTTATGTGAATCCAAAAGACCCAAAGGATAATGTTAAGAATGAGACAGAATGGGAAAGGATGTCAGGCAATGAAACAGGATGAAAAGCAAAGCATGAAAAAGTGAGAATGGAAGACTGTAGTCACAAAGAGAGAAAGAAGAGAAAGGCAATGCTTTTAAATGCAGTCTTGCACAATTTATGATTCAGGAAGCATAACAAACGTCTCCTTCGATGTCAATTGCCCCACTAGAGATTTGATAATCCTATTTGCAACTGTATAAAACTGGAGCCATGGGCAAGAGGTATGTGGGTTTCAGCATACTATCTTATCTGCCATGAAAGTCCCGTGCCAGAGTACAGGGTTTTAGTCACTGATTCAATGAAACTTAGTGTCTGATACAATAGTGTTAAAAATCTTTGGCAGGAATACTGTCAGTTATGAACACATAATCTATAGTTATGCATTTATAACTCATATTTATAATCCTTAGTTTAGAGCTGGCGTAGGGGCCAAGAACGTGCCCCAAATGCCACATACTGAGAAGCACCCACTGGGAACAATGGAGATCCATTCCTGTTGACCGAGAAGCATCTGCATGACATTTCACCCTCCTTGCAGTCTCTCACACAAGGGTCATTTGCAACAGAGGTTGTTTTCTCACTGTCACGCTGGAGATTGCTCATGGGAGGGGGTGACATCAGTCAGCCACCTCTCTATAGACAGGGGAGGGGGTGACATCAGTCAGCCACCTCTCTATAGACAGGGGAGCAGACCCCCATTGATCCCAGTGGCTGTTTACCAGTAAGTGGGGTTAGGTGTGTGGGGTCTGGCTGGAATCCAGTACGTAACACTTTAGTTACAGTGCCATGTAGTACAAAATGGGCTATATAGGATTCCACTGTTTGTATTTACACAAAAGTACAGCTTTTACTTGTGCAATGGAACAGAAACAGTGAAACAGAATTGTTGGGCCTTTTCTTGATTTAACATCCTGTAATGTGGAGGTCCTTTCAGATGGGGGATCATAGTGACAGTTTCGAACGAAAGGGACATGATCAAAAATACTAGCTTTTATTATTTCACATGTTCAGGTTCTAAGGCTAAATTTAAGCTCAAATCAAGCTCTGCACTTAAAAAAACTATATCAATGGTATAGGATAGACCAAAATTATGAGTCTGTTAGTTTTTATAAACTAGGTGACATGAATCAGGATAAGCTTCAATGAACTTAAGTTCACTTCCTCACATGTCTAATGAAGGGCTCATCTACACTGGTTAGAATACCCTGGCTTCAGAAATGCCCCCGATACCTCTGTACTATGTAGTGATGCCTGGCAGCTGTCTTCACACATCTCACTGTGCCACTGTTGCTGGCATAAAGTGCTCACTCTGAGGTCAGAAATAAGGTGCCCCATATCAATCACATGGGTGGGTACCTTGTTCTGACCTCAGAGAGAGTGACTCATGTCAGCAGTGCCGGTGCCAGGTGGGACTCCTCCTGGAGTTGATGTGGACTGCTCCGGATTTTTCTGCAAAAGGTAAGTTTTTAAAATCTGATTTAGCCTGACATAGGGTGGATTCAGTTTGAACTGGTTTTCCCTCGTGAAGACTGTCCATATTTAATTGGAGCTTTAGCCCTGTGGCATATAGACCCGTTGCAGTGAGGGTGGGTGGGGGAGCAGTGTAGTTGTCCCAGGTAAACATGCCAAAAGTGGAGTCTACAGAAGCTTGTGCTGAAATATATCAACTTATCTCAAATGTGCTGCTATAACCTCACCCACTTTTCCTTCATAGGCTTATACTAACAAAACAACAGACTAATACGGCTACCACCTTGTAAACTATTTGTTTTTTTGCAAGTGTAGGTATTAGGACTGGACCCAGAAAAGTACAATGGCAAAAGGTGCTGCAGTAATGTAACATGAATACACATTCACTACTGCATTAAATTATGGATGGTTGGGAAAGACACTTCATCATCCACATGTGACACCATATGCAAACTGGTTTGACTCAGTAGATCTTTTCTTCTGTTTTTGTCATTTTTTTTTAAAAAAAGGATCACTAATGCTATGTTAGGCTGGTTTCCAAGAAAAAACAGAGTAGAGTTGCAAAGGAATCTGTTTTTCCTGGCTGCAATCCACATGATGGAACTTCATACAGAAAATATGATGGAACTTCATACAGAAAATAATAATAATACTACTAATAATTAAATATTATCACACCCTTGTACCCTGGCCAGATCATTTTATACAAACCAAGCTCATTAAAGTCTCAATGTTCATTGGCCCTTGTAGCTAGATGTAGAATCCTTTGGGCCGGGAATCCATCTTGCTTTTTATTTTTCAACCCAAAGGCAAGCTATAGCTGAAAATACATAGATCTTTATTCATTGCTCTATTACCTTTTGTGCCATTTGATATCATTCAAGTGCCTGCATCATTCCCATTTTAATTCTGGCTGCTGTTGCCATAAGGTTAAAAAAAATATTGATTAATTGTAAAAGCTGCAGACAGGGATATTACATACAAACAACTAAAACTAATGCAAGAAAGGGGAGGACGATGATAGAAATAAAAAAGCAAGATTAATTATCACAAACATCCCTGCTATAAATGATTTTGCATCATCTTTAATCTTCCATTCTATGCATCTACATAGAGGTTATTGCATTATATAATGAGTATATTGCTGATACCAGGGGCCTGATTCATGTTTCACTTAGAGCAGTTTTATAGCTTAAGAATCCCATTACGGAAGCTCCTGAGCAGCTGTAAATTTACAAAGCTCCATTGGCTTCAGGAAAGTTATGCTGATTTGCCCCAGCTGAACATCTCATCCATTGGAAATGCTTCTAATTTATAATGCTGGAAAGTCTGGATTGCTCCCTTTGTATATCAAACAGCCTTTTATGAAGGGGAGATTTTGTGTACACATTTTAAAAAAATGTATCACAGAGCATATTATGCTGTAAATGTACAGAGCCTGAAGCAGTTAAACAATACATAAGATATGCTAGGCCCTTTTCTGTGATGTTTCCACTCACCCATCTGCAAGGCTGGTACATCTAGGAACAAAAAGTATAGTTCCTGGCCTAAATCCCAATGTTAGCCCCAACCAAATAGGCCAACTGAATCAAAAGGACACACAAATATTGGCTCAACCATTTCCATGGATTTAATGGGTAGACTCTGGCTGGGACTAACAACTGGATTGGATCAACATAGATGGAAATTGTGCACATGTTGTGGAACAGCAATAGCTAGCATTCCTCACTGTTGGCTGTGAGTAGACTTCCAGACGAAAAACATTTCAAGGACTGCATGATTCCCATCATTGCTTTAAAGCAAGCGTTGTACCTGGGGAAGCACTAACTCCTTAAGGGCCACAGCACATGTCAAAACTAGGCTAGCAAATTCACTCTGAATTAATTCTTGCATAGTTCAGTACATGCTGATACAGTTGCATGATTGCTGAGACACAGGCCTACCTCACAATTCAAGTCTCATTTACTACACTTGTCAGTATGTTTGCTAACACTAAGTTAAACAAAGAAAAACTGTTCTTGAGTAGGACGAATGTATGGGAGGAATGGGTGGAGCCAAGATGGAACCAGTCATTGCAATTGTTGAGACTAGAGGAACTTGGTAGGTGTGGGGCAAAATACGATGAGCTATGGGTAGACTCTGAAATGATCTGGAGCATACTTTTCACAATTTCATATTATTTATGGACTTAACACTAGGCTGCCTACTTTTAGAAATGCTTTGATAACAATAGCAGTGGCATTTATTTATTTATTTAGAGTATATATACCCTTTACATTTCTATACTACTTCATAGTGAACAAAGCGCCCTCTAAGCAGTTTACAATGTGTAAGCCAATTGCCCCCAACAAGCTGGGTACTCATTTTACCGAAGGATGGAAGGCTGAGTCAACCTGGAGCCCTCTGGGATCGAACTCACAGCACTGTGGCTGAATTATTAGCATTTAAGCACTGCACAACCAGGTCTCCCTAAATGTAAATGGCGTCGCCCGACTAATCGGGGCAGCGCTGTTGCTGTGAGCGGGAAGGCCTCATTCCTTCCTGCGCTGCAGGCTGGAATGCCCCGTGGCCCAGTGCGAGCGTGGGCTCGCTGCTGATTGGCCGCCGGGACGAGCGGTAAAGGAGCCCACCATTGTTGCCTGGGGACTACACGTCCCAGGCTCCTCTGGGCCTAGCATGTAGTCCCTGATTGACCCCTGCATGGACGGTCTTGCCTTCCCATCGGTGGAGTGCTCGGGGAGGGTGGTGCCGCCATCCTTCCTCTGCCCTTATTGGTAGGTGGGCCTATTTAAGGTCCTGCAGGGCGTGTGACAGCGCCATTGCCATTTTTGCTCTCCCCCCCTCCCTCCCTGTTTTGGGAGTTGATTGTCACAACTTTCGTTTGGGCAGTAGCATAGGCATGGATCTGGGGTAGGGGTTTCCAGGGCCCTCAGGCACTGGATCGGGAGTCCTCGTGACCCGGATAAGGAGCGATTCGCTGTGGCCAGTGCGGGGGCCACAGTCGATTAACACCCAGTGACTAGGATGCCTCGCAATTAGATTTGAAGCAGCGCAGTTGTGTAACTGTGCAACAGGGCGGAGCTTGGCACCTACGTCATCCCAATGCTTGTGGTGTTGCTGATGTCCAGATCCAGATTTGATGCTTTGGGCCAACCCTATGGATTTGTTGCTCATGCTATGTGTTACATTCAATAAAGTTGTGGCCTTTTTTCCTCCAGCCAGTTTCTTGAGTTTCTTGGGGCCTGACCTGCATGGCAAGTTTGGATTGTTTGCTAGAATTTAGATGGAGCAGATCTTACAGCTTTTGGCTTCATGTAGAATTTGTATCAGAGACTATCTCAAATGAAGAGAATGTATTTATGAAGTAAATCACCTGTTTAGTAGATGATGATAGAATGTGCTGTTGAGAGGGAAGATAGCTACAGGGACTCTGTTTCTGTCTGAGTAGGTGGGAATGTTTGTCAGCTGCTCCATTAGCAATGGGGGAATGGACCTCCATTGATCACAAGGGCTACTGACTACTAAGAGGGTACTGGGGACTTTCATTGTCCCTGTAAATCCCCTAAATAAGAGGATATATAGGGATTCTGAATATGAAGCAGTTATGAATGACAAGTCTTACCATTTGTAACTACCCAATAGGATTCTGGTCATACTCATGTGTTAGACTTGATGCTTTTGATTTGAAAGGCATACAACAGTGGTTGATTTTTAATGCACTGGTTCTCAGACTTTATTCTCAGACTATCACCCTATGGTAAGGAAGCAAGTGACTAAAAAGGGCATAAAAAGGGGACATTACATAGAATTCTGCTTATAGATATATAGCTCTGCTATTCTCTGTAGACTGAGTTATTTGTGCAAGTGTAGTTGCACTCTTCTTCACCTCCACCAACAGCTGCATCAGTCATGCTGAACTTTGCATGAATTTACCCATCCATCATGCTCAACATACTAATTTTATCATGTAAAGTGGCCTCAAGGAAGGTCTTTGTTGCTGTAATGGAAACTTCCTGTGCAAAGCTTTAGCATTAACAATAGAACAAATAAAAGAAACAATGTGCTTTTAAAATCTGCATGGATAAAAAGAAGATGGAAATACATGTATGTGATCAGACACTTCTGGCTGGAGTGTTTCAAAGGGATTACAAACTGGAAGGGCTACATAGATGAATTGTAAAAATGATAAAGGCTTTATAGATTTTTAAGAGAGTTGACATGTTTGTTTGAAATAGAATATTTGACTAAGCTTCTTGGAGGATGCAGTATTGGTCATGAAATAAATGGCCCTTCTACACTGCAGAGGAATGCACACCAAGAGCCAATGGCTACAATATTGGACACATTCTTCATAGAAATAAGGCACATTTAATTTTTTTAAAAGAGAAAACCTATTACCAAGGCAGCTAGTGATTTGCTTCATAGATTGTTGTCCTCAAATATGGATTAATTTTTCACAAGTTTCAAGCTAGCCTTGGGGGACTCACTCAAAATAGTTCACCTTTTGTGCAGTATACTATATATATATCAACCACGGGCAGCTGAATCACAACTACAATCAGATACATCAAGTGTAGTAGGACTATCAGTAGAGTGACCCAGTGTATGTTTCTAGGTTATGGCTGCCGATCAAGCTCCGATGTGCTTTACAAACAAGTCAAACAAGTGTGTGACTATTGCCATTTCATCTACAAACATTGAACAATCAATTTCTTTGCATTTTAGCAGTGGTTTTATGCTTATTAAACAATAACTCCAGAGCCAATAAAACTAGTCCACTTTAATGAGTATTTGTTCAGTGAATTCGGAGCCTGTCAAAAAGAGTTGTCGGGAAGAACAATTAATTGGTACAAATGTGAGTGCAAATTTTCTGGATTTTTTTTTCTTTTACTTTAAAGCATTTTGTTCAAAGTATACAACTGTACGTGAATGACAGAAAGTTCATATGGTTTTCCTCGATGATGATAAAAAGTGTATTTTTGTTATAAATGGGAGTAAAAATTAAAATGAAAAACAGAGGTCACAGTTTTGTCATTGGTATGTGAAGGTTGTTCCATGGGCCCATCCAGAGCTCCTCATCATCAGACTGTGTGTGGTCACTGGGCAATTCCAAAGGCTCCTTGATGTCCTCATTATCAATAACTGACTCTTGCTCATCTGTGCTTTTCAATCTGTTGCCCCCTGATTTTGTTGCTAGGTTTTCAGTGTCTATAGCAGAGGATGCAAAGGAAACACTGCATGGCCTTGTGTTCAGTTTGTCACTTGATGATGCCCCTGTTGAAAATGTGTTCAGTGGGACATTCTCCTCATGCGTCACTGCTAACTTATCAAGTTTCTTGAAATGTTTTCCCAGCCGCAAAGGGGAGGTGACCTTTAAATTATTGGAAAGGCAACTTCTCCGGGTTCTTATAACTGACCCATTTTGGGCAATGTAGATATTGCCATTGATATTGGTTTGAATGTTGGGATTACTGAGGCGGTTCCTTTGACTCTCAGGAGCACTGTCCTCTCCAGTGGAGCTGGTCTCATATTCTGGATCAACTACCAACTTGATTCTTTTCTTTCTGGCCCACTGTGAGACAACAAAAAGAGAAAAAAAATGAAGTTATTAAGTTATATCAAGAGCTCATTTTTTAATATGTAGGACTGCCAGCTCCTTCATTTCCACTAGAACACAAGATGACAAGTGAGACTTGAGACAGCCTATTTGTTTTAAGTAATCAATTTAACTGAACTAAGAAGTTATGTTTAAAAGCTCAGGTAATGGATCTGTATCAACACATGAATGCTTCAGTACATAAGAAATATATTTAAGACAGCATCTGTTTAAAAACACAGAGAAAATGTATGAATCAATAATTTCCATGAATATTTTGCATCTCGTTGTTTGATAGATATGTAGCATTAGGCCCTTTCTTCCTGAAATACGATGCATAACTACTCTGAACTACCTTTTTTTCTAATCTCCATTTTATGGCTATGCTTCCATTTGCAGAGTCTGGAAATGTTATTTTTGAACTATAACTCCCAGCATTCCCCTGGCAACATAGCTACTAATATTGGCAGTTGGCTCTTGGGACTTTGTAGTGCCAAAAATAATTGTACCAAGCTCTGGTAATATAACAATATAATGAACTATAAGTGTTTTAATGTTAATAGACTTGAGCTGAGTTTCGAATTTATAGTGGTATTGCCATTGTATCAACACATTCCAGCTTGGTAAGAAAACAACCAAGAAAGAGAACTTATGGGGTGTTATAGGCTGAGTGCCCAGAGACCTGGTTGACACAATTAGCCATTGGACATCATTGATCCAAAGCTGGGTAGTGCTGGCAGTGGCAGCTTTCTGTGGGATCTTCTCTGACAGCCATTGATCCAGTTATCTCTGGAATTTATTCAGAAGTTCAATCAGTTTTAAAATGTTACCTTTCTACTTGATACATCGGTGATGAGATATTAAATGTAAGTCAGGTTTTACCTGTGATAGCTGTACTCAGAGACAGAACTGAATGATCACACAGTAAATATAAGCAGGTACATTGCCCTTAGATAGTGACAATGCAATAAACAGTTTTGGAAAATTGCTTCTAATTGTTGCTTAACATAATTATTTAATTAATCTATGTAATATTATCAACCCATAATTATATTAAATTAAATTAAACTAAACTGTGTAATATCATCAACCTATAAGACTGTATGTACAGCACTGTGTAAATTTATAGCGCTATATAAATAAAGATTAATAATAATAATAAGGGAAACTTGGATTTTCTTCTTTACAAGACCAATTATATCAATAGTAATGGAATATATTTCTAAAGAAAGTGGAATACCATAAGAACCAACAGTTCATTTTGTGTTGTCTCACTTCCAACATGTACAATAATTTCACTATTTAAATTAATGGAATTTCAAAAACCTAAGGTTTCTAATCTAATAGCCAACAACGATCACAACAGCTTCTATATAATTATTCTATAACATTATTTATTATTCCTGTTGTTGGCATCTTCCAGATTTAATAGCAATGTAAAAACCATCAGTTTACTTACAGAATTGCATCATGGTAAATAATGAAAATGGCAGTGAAAGTATAAGAGTTTTGCACATAACCCTGACTTTAAAAAAAACACAAAACAACAGAGTTGCTGCTAAGGCACACAGACCACTTTAGAAAGTGCAAACCATGCTGTGTAGAAATAGACATAGACCTTCAGGAATATGCCAGCTCTTTGCTTGATGGCTACAGCATCATGTAGTAACTCACTTGCATGAACAAACCATCACAGATCAAACACCACAAAGAGAATGGTCATATCACATCACACCACTTCAAACACAAACCTGCTAATTGGAGTTCACATGCAACTCTAAATCTAGAAAATGGTGAGTAATCAAGTGATCAAGAGTCACTTCTGTTTTTTATTGAGGGAACCAGCTTCTTCCCATAAACTTTACATGCCAACTCTTTTAATCTGGGAATACCAATATATTAACTAAATATGGCTATACATATTTTAAAAACTCATTATCTGAGTTAATCTTATATACCATAGCATTTGTACATATCCAACATTCAAAAGTCTTTCAAGCCATTTATATAGAAGGCTGCAAACTGTCATCTCCCAAAAAGTGTTTTTAATAAAGGAGGTGACTCTTTCCCAACTTGTGCCTACACAGGCCTTTTCTTTTATATTCCTGTCCATGTATTTCATTTCACTGCACACAAAGTAATAAATAGAGCACAGCAAACAAAACCCAGACTTTACTACAAACTGTCTACCTACTATGTCACATTTTCCTTCCTAAAAGGATGTGGAATCACTTGGATTTTCTGATTCTGTCGTACCCCGGTTCCCTTTGGTACCAACAGCTGATTGTCCACTGTATCCTGCATTTCTTTTTTTAGTAATATTCTCCTTTTTTGTGCCAGTATCTGAATCTGTTGGTGTTGCTGAGCTCTTGGTGGTAGTTCTCTCTCCTTCACTAACATCTGGATCAATATCTCCTTCAATGCTTCCCCTCTGTTTGCTGGAAACCGTTTTTCCAGTGGAGGAAGAAATTTCATAGTCACCTGACTCCTCTTCCACCTCTTCTTCTACAGGCAATGATGATTCTTCAACATCTTCTGATACTTCTGTTATTGTCTCTTCTAATTCACTTCCAGCAGCAGATGATCGTTTTTTGATACTGGACCTGGTTTTCTTTTTTCTTGACTTGGAGATAGCCTCACTACTAATCGTGCTTTGCACGGATGATGATATTTTTGACTCTGTATCCTCACTGCTCCCACTCTCTGAGGTTTCATCCTCTGAGCCACTACTGGATGAGGAGCCAGATGAATCTGAACGTTCTTCATCAGAATCCACCGTGCTTTCTGTGGTTTCATCTTGGTCCAGTGTCACTTTCAAGTAATCTTTATCTGACTGAGATGCAGACGTACTGCTCGCTGATGATGATGATGATGAAGATGACGATGATTCCTCACTTGAGGAAGATGACTTTCTTCTCCTCTTCCTCTTGCCATAGTCACTCTCTTCATCACTTTCTGCTGTGACACTAATTGAAATTCCTGACTTTGATTCAGATTCACTCAGTTCTTCAGATGTACCACGTTCTCGAATTTTCTTGGAAACACTACTACGCTTCAGAGCCCGATCAAACTTTTTTGTTGATGCTACATCTCCTGCAGCTTTCTGGAAATAGCTTCCTTTAATAACCATGCTGTCTTCTCCATCTGCATGTCGCGCTGCCATCAGCTTGGCATAATCTGCATCTTTGCCTTTCACTTTCTGTAGCATCATTGGGAATATCTTTGCTTTTTTCCAGGGAGATGGGGCTGCCTCCATTGTTCCTGGCTTGTGAACACTAACTGCTAATCGGCTGAGTTGCATCACTGCTCTTAGTTTCCTTCTTCCCTGGCTGGGGCCTTTTCTTATAGCCTTTCTTTCACTTACAGCACTAATAGCTACTGGAGGCCCTGGTCTCTGGCTTACACCTCTGCTTGGAACAACAATACTTGTCCCCTGTGAATTATAAAAATGGAATTTCATTATGCTTTTGACTGGTGTGAAAAGGTGCAACCCTACTAACACTGGCCAGGAAAGAATGAACAATTAACATGTTAGATTATCCTAAACCAAAATAACTACATGGATGGTGTTTACATCATTTCTGTAAGTATCTAAGCAACTGTCAGTTTAAAGGAGTGTCTTGTGCCAACTTGTAGTTTCCACCACCTAAGTGCTTGACCTTTTATTTTTCAGCATCACTCTGTCATGTAGCCACAGTGGCAACATATCTCATCAAAGATGCATATTTTATCCTGCTTGATGAGTAGTTGAGATTATATATTGGCAATTGTTTTTCTATAGGTTGGAAAATCCAGCCTTAGTGTTTCCATACAGCATGCTGTGGGTATAGTGGACAATTCTATCTCCAGAATAACTTGGATTTGCTATATATTAGCCCATCTTCACAATTTACAACAGGCATATATTTACAGGATGAGCTGTAATTTTGTTTTACCACAGTCAAGTTTTCAAGTTGTAATATTAACCACTAGAGGATGCTACTGTGTTAAAAATGAGTGGAAGATGTCAAAGAAACCTTTATTTTGAAAAACAAAACAAAAACAATCCCTCATCCTTAGGCTTATCACACTGTTTTCAGATGTAACATTGAAAATGCAGTTTGAACGTATATTACAGGTGGTATGATTTCCCTGGATTGCATGCCTATTCACTACACCAACAAAAGCCATCCAGAGAGAGACATGGGCCACTGACCACTTACTTAGGTGGCTAGCTTATATTATCACTGTGCTGTGACATGGGAAAAAAAAGAACTGGTTTTTCAGCTACAGCAATGCTTGGTAACAAATCAGAAGAAATCAGAAGAGCTTCAGTTATGCCAAAAGATCCAGCCCAGCCTATGCAGAACCAGCAGGGAGGAAAACCACTGGATAAGTATTGTATGCATCCTGGTACTGTGATGCCATCTATATCTGGCCATTGGTTCAGAAGAAAGATTAATGTCATGTTGTCTCCAGAACCCTCACTTGAGAAGTGGGATAGGAAAAGTGAAAAAATGAAACATATTTCCTTGAGTCTACTACTGCTGCTTGTTATATTTTGTTATTGCAGTATTTTAAGTACCATCCATCCATCCATCCATCCACCTTTACTAGGAATATCTTTAAGTACCAAACATTACAGTGTTTTAGATATCAAATGATTCAATATTATACTTGAATTTTTATTTCAAGAGACCAGACTGTTTTATGTAAGTCAAGTGACAATTTGACCCTTGTATTACTTTTTTTTTAAAAAAAGAATATACATAAATAATATTAATAATATTTAGTTAATAAATGAATGTAATTTCTGTAAAGAAAAAACATTTTCTAATTGAAATGCTATTTTTTGAACAAAACCATGTATGAATTTTTCTGGGCTTTGTGTTTGACAGAAATCTAAATATTGAATAACAATATTGATAACAAAACGGTTTGCATTTCAGATATACATTGTGCAGTTTAAAATTTCTCATTTGGCTTACTCTAGAGTAACTTTGCATGGCTCCTATCCATATCAACTTCAGCAAGTATTAAGAAAGTTAGCAGTTCAGGACTTCTTGTATGCAAAATTCACACATGGTTTTGTTCAAAAGATAGCATTTCTGATTAGAAAATATTTTTTTTCTTTACAGAAATTACATTCATTTATTATTTATGTACATTTCTTTATTGAATACTATTTATTACTATAATATTTATGTGTAGAAAATGCTGTTTTTTAAAAAGACCATATGCAAATTTTGGGCAGAATGAGATCTGAATTGTGAATAGTCCTTGAAAGCTTTCTCACAATGGGAGAAAACTGCTAGAATTACTTCTGGCTTCCTTTGAGAATTGATATAGTGATATACTGCGCACAGCTCACATGAGGTTAAAAAGTAACAAACATCACTTGGTTCAATTAGAGCCTTTTCCTTTTATTTACACTCCCCCCATCCCTACTAAGGTAAACTGGTCCTAATCAGGGCTGTGTGTAGTTACTCTAGAGAGAGGGAGTTGTGAATCTGTTGTTGGCATAGGCTCACATAATCTAGTTCAGACAACACAGACCAAAACCCTGGGGGAAGAATTGGGCCTGATCCTGCCAGACCAGACATGGATCCAGGCCAGTGCCAGGGTAAACAACTGTTACCCTGGGGTAGTTTGACCCCTGGTTTGCTATGGAATTTCCCAGAAATTCTACAGCAAACTCTGGCTGTTTACACAGCCCCCCGCACTCTTAAGCACAGAAGTCAAGACAGCATAGGCTGAGCCCATGCTATCATGGCCTATCTGTTTAGCTGCTAAGATATTGAGATGCTTGCTATATTTTTAATGCACTGTGTAATCCCTAAAATGAGTGCATGTGAACAGAAATATCTTAATGGAGGGTGAAACTGACACTTTTCGCTGTTCTGCAGCTGCCTGGAGCCTGTGAAAAGTGTTCAGGAGAGCCTTTTTGAACAATGTGGGATGAGGTTGCAAAGACAGCTGTTGAAGGAGGTTGGCAATCATTTTAGCAAAGGAGAAGGCTCCCTGATTCTGGACAACTCCATCTTCCCTCAGTTGCACCACACACTGCACTCCACGTAGTCCAGGATAACCCTTCTAACCTTCCACAGAGAATTAGTGTTTGTATGGGAGTCTGTAGAGAGCTGCAGGGGATAACTCTTGAAAATTTTCCTTCAATTAATTTCCTTCCATTCACATATGTTAAAGCGGAAGCATGCTATTTTAGAACAGAAGAAACCTGCTTATTAATTGTGTCCACACTGAATTAAAAGATAGTTAAAGATGATGGAACTGGAAGAAGGAAACCTACCTCTGCTTCTGCTGTAGTTCCCTGTGGACTATAATAGTAGCCACCGTCACCCTCGACAACCACTTCACCGTATTCATCATACATTCCAGAAGGAGACAACAATCGGCGACGGCTTCCGTATTGAGGCAATTCGTACCTGGGAAAAAAGCCAGGTACAGACATCCTCTATGTTTGTATACACGTGGATTCAGCACATTTGCAACCACACACTAACACTTTTTTCATCCAACACTCTTTACTTTGTTTGCTTCTTAATCCTATTTAAATTTCTGAGTATCCAAAGTCCGCTATCACATACTTTTGCCTTCCCATAGCTTACCTTCAGACAACCTATTATAATCTGCAACGATCTGCAAGATTTTTGGTGAAAATTAAGATATAAGGAAATACTTTTATTGTATTTTTTTTCCATTCCTGTTTTCAGTACTACCACACACTTTTCTTAATTTGTTATTATTTTAGGAGATTTAAAAGCCATTGGTGCAAATAGAAATAACTTGTTATAAATACCATTAAAAAAGGTGAGTATTTTACATGAGCACTCCATTTAACAACCATTGTTACATTACTTAAATAGCTTCAATTCATTCCTCACAACCTAAGACTAGACTTCATGTTTCCTGTACACACCAGTCTGCCAATCTGTTTTGAGGCACAGTTCAGAGTAATGGTTATGGCGTACGAAGTCCTATACAACTTTTTATAAGATTTGTTTTAAATGGTTTTAATTCTAGGGAATTTTAATTTTAATTCTAGGGTATAATTTTAATAGAATTTTAACAATAACTTTGAAAATATTTTTGTTTGTCCTATTAGTTTTTAGCAATATTAGTTCTGATTTTTATTAACATTTACAATTAATAAAAATATTTTTCCCCAGCCCTTGAATTCCAAAAGTAAAAAAAGTTGGAATATAAATGAACGAATGAATGATTTGAGGTTGTCTTTGGAACTAGCCACAGATGGCATTGGTATTGATAGGTTTTATACCATTTAGGCTAATACTCCAGTATCCTAATTGATTCTCTGTACAATTGAAGGTACTTGTTTTCAGTATGTTACTATAGACCATTATGCACAATATACAAGAATTGATACTAATATGAAGATGCATACTTATAACATATGCGTGAACCTTATGCATGTGTGCCAGAAATTGACTGGCAGATCTGCCCTGCTGAAAAAGGCAAAGTTCCATGCTTTATCAAGCACATGTGGATATTCCTATATGCAATTTTAGTGTTAGTTTTAGTTCTAAACATATGTTGGAAGCATATTGGGAAATTTTGCTTGTATTTGGGTGCATATAGCTGGCTACAGCCCTTGAACAGTCATATCTAGAGGGCATGACTTGTTGAATTAGATATAAAGCTTTAAGAGGGCAATGAAAATGGAAGCAGCATTTGAAATACTACTTGCCAACCACTTTTTAGGATCTCTTACCCCACAGGGTTAAATCAGCATGCTTAGCACATTTGTAATTTCAGAACATATTTTTAAAACACAAATGCAAAGTAATAATGAGGGATCCCTTCACACTACACAATAATAGCACTATGATTCCACTTTACCTGCTATGGTCTTATCCCATAGATCTTGGTGATTTGCATTTTAGGGAGGGATATTTACATTTTTTTCCAGAGCTTGTGGTGCTATAATGTGGTACCTCACCAAATTACAAATTCAAGAATTCATAGGATGAAGCCATGTGAGTTAATGGAATCAAACTATATAACTGTGTGTGTGAAAGGGCCTCACTTGTCAATGGCTGAGCTTGTGGTGCTATATTATGTTGAAATTATGAGTGTAGATATGAATAATATTTGTAGTAAACTAACAAATGCCAATATCAAGTTGTGTCATTCTTCCAGAGCTCATGGTGCCTATGTTCATATACACCTAAATATCAATACATAACGGGAGATTCCAAAAGTTTTTCCAGTTGCACAGCCAATTGCACAATGGAATGCTGCTAATACACTGTTCTTTTCCACTAATGTTATGTAAGATTTAGACCATATATTCCAGTCGGGCTTTGTGTTTCATCCCCCAGGATATTCTGTTTCTACTACCGTATATTAAAGAGCATACATATGGAGGATAGGGGGAATTTTGTTCTCACACGAAAATACACCAACAGAAACTGTTTAAAAATAATTCTCCAGTTTGGAGCATACATATGGCCCTTCATATCTATGGATTCTGGATCCATGGATTCAACCATCCATGCCATGAAAATACCCCCCATGATAAGTAAAAAAAAGCAAACCTCGATTTTGTAATTTTATATAAGAAATGCCATGTTACAATGCCATTGTATATAATGGAACCTGAGTACTCATGGATTTTGGTATCACAGGATTTCTGGAACCAAAACCCCAGCAGTTACCAAGAGTGCACTCTATTATGACTGGAGTCTGGTTGGCAACTTCACATTAAGCCAGTCTACATCTTTTTTTTCCCAATTGTTGAAAAAGGAAATATTTAGTCCTTCCTTATGCAATGCCTAGGATTCCCCCAGGTGCTGATTGGTCGTGGTGGAGTGTTCTTGTGCCTTAAACTGAGGTTGAATGCAGGAGTGGAAGGGGAAGCAAAGTCTTGTCCTTTTGTGTTCTCATGTCTTAATATATGTTAACATATACTTTGCTTTCAGATTATATGCTTTATACATGTATACAGAGAGACATCTCTAAATAAAACAGAAGATAAATAGATAGAGTAAAAGTAAAGGTGAAGGTAATCCCGCGACATGAATATTTAGTCATAACTGACTGCAGGGGTGGTGCTCATCTCCATTACTAAGCCGAAGAGAACAGTGTTGTCTGAGGTCTATTCCTGTAGCCAGGTGGCCAGAATGCCTGCACCGAATGCTGTTACTTTCCCATCAAAGTGGTACCTATTTATCTATTTTCATTTGCATGCTTTCAAACTATTAGTTTGGCAAAAGCTGGGACTAGCGGCAGGAGCTCACCCCAGTATGCAGCACTTGAGCCTTGAACTGCCAACCTTCTGTAAATAGATAGAACTGGTAGATAAAATAACTGCCTCGGAAAAATATTATGTATTAATCACACTGAAGCAATTATGATTTTTGCCTTTTCTGAGGGTTGTGTTTACTTTACTACTTCTTTTCAGAACTTTTCCAAATTTATGCTCCTTTTCTGAATTGAATTTTTTTAAAAGAAAGGGCTTTTAAGAGGATGTTTTTATTATTTTAACTGTAGATTTTTTTTAAAAAAAGAACATCATTAATTTTATGCTTTATGTGGTTTCTAAATGTTGTTTGCTGGTTTAATTCCATTTAAATGTTCATCTTGCAACTGTATGTTATTCCAATTGGTAAGCCATCTTGAGTGCAAGATCCAGGAAAAGGGGGTAGTAAAAATAAACATGTCCAATGTTTACAATATTTATGGAATGATATCAAAATATAAAGTCACAATGACAGCCTAAATTCTATTGCTAGTGCCACAGTAGAGCCATTCATGACAGGATTATCTATCTGTTGACTCACCATTAATTCAACAGGTGCATTGTAGCTGGGACTAACTAACAGGATTCCAGACTATATATCCACATGTGACATGTCCAAATATCCATGGGGTCTATATCCTGAATAAAAGTCACCTACACTCTGGCAAGTACACTTTCTTCAACATGGCACCCTCCAAACATGGGTGATAATCTTCACCAGCTCCAGCCAATGGATGACAAAAATTATAACCAAAGGATTCTGGAGAATACCAGTTTGAAGATGGCTGACCTAGTCAATTACTTTAAGAAGAAATCAAGTCTAAGAGTCCTAGAGCATGCCTAAATATCTCATAAGATTCCAGATGTGATTCCCTAAAAATAAACAATAAAGTTGTGCTATCTCTTAAATTGTATAGAAAATGCAAAATGAATAATACCCATGTTCATAACTGTAGTAATCTTGCCCATAATACTCTTGACCAGGATCAATTCCCGATTCCATAGAGAGTTCCTATAATTCAAAAGAAAAAGAGAAACAGAATATTTCAGTAGGAATACACAAAAAGACTGTTGATGTTAAAGAGCCTTGAGTATACTTTTGTCAAAATGGTATGAGCAGAGGAAAAAAGATTTTAAAGTGCTAGGTCTTTTTTAATCCTCAACTTTCCCCCCTTTGGAATGATAATATTCCCAGAGGGTTTCCTCCCTTCAGTTCCAATGCTCAGATGTGGGGGAAATAAAAATTATTATTTGGTCTTTTTATTCTATGGTTCTGGTGGTAAGGCAAGGTAAATGGGATCTTCAAATGTATTTTAGGACTGTGTCTAAGTCTGTTCAAGACTCACAAAAGCAGGCAGTTGACAGTCAGTGTGTGCATTCATGCTAAAGCTGGAAAAAATATTTTGTTTTTGTACTTTACACACAGTGTTCTTGGTATGTTGAGATTAATTTGAGTGTGGTATTATATTTCTCTCAAAAATGAGTTCTGCTTTCCAACCCCATATATTTTTAGATTACGGCTAATGAAATACTCCTAAATAAAGAGAGAGACCAATTTATTCACAGCAATGAATAATGAAAGCTATTGAGTAATTCTGTTTGTAATATAAATTAAGTAATCCTTATGTAGTTATTATATAATTATTATAAACCTATTTTATTTTATGGCTTCTTAATAAATATTGTATTTGAAAAAAAAGTCTTATAAGTCAAGAATGTACAAATGCCATCATACATAACTAGTTTTCAGGAAAACCTTACAAAGCAGTTTCTTTAAAATGGTCACCAAGCTTTTACTGTAGGAAATATTACTGTTCCATACAATTCATTTCACTGGGTCATGCACATGGTTCACCTTCCAATCTAAGGATCAATTTGTCTATTGAAGTCAATTTCAACCTGGCCATGGGTACACATAAAACTAGATTGTTCTTTGCCCTCATTTCTAGGTCCTCAGGATTCCAATACATGGGCATCTCCCCCATAACCAGTATATAATTATTTATTCATTCAGTGAAACTGAACTGGATATTCCTTGAATCGTCTTCCCTGTTAAAACTGAATAAAGCAATTATATTTAAAACGTCTATTTCTTAAACACAGCATCTTGTTAGTGATATAAACAAGCATACAACTACCTTAAAAAAGTGTATGTGGGGGTTTTTTTCGGGGGGGGGGAGACACTGTGGAAACTGTATTCTTGATCACCCTCCAGAATGACAAAAGCCTCTCTCTCTCTTTGTGGGAGATGTGTCTGACTATAGAGATTAGGAAGACATTTTTCTGACTGCCCCCAATGGAATGGATGTGGAGAGGACTATCTCAGCAAAATGGCAATATAATGGAATTCCGTCTGTGGAACTCTTAAGATTAAGGCCATTTAGTGTGAAGCTGAGTGCATAACATATGACATACTACAACTCATTGCAACATAGAAAGCTGCCTTCTCAAAACATTTGCCTGTCTAGACCAGTATTGTCAGCTGTGGATGGCAGCATCTCTTCAAAGTTTCAGAAAGGATTTTTCTTAGCTCTGTGGGGAGAACATTGCAAGCAACCAACCTTTCTAATTGTATACCCCTGTTCTGAACTAAGTTTGTTTTCCATAGGCAAAACACTATGTATCAACTAACTTTGCAGAGATGAAACATCCTGTTAATCTTTCTATTGATGTCAGTGAACATTCTTATGATTATTAGAGCAGAAAAGATGATCCTTGAGTAATGTTTATACTGTAGCTCATTACGCTAGTTTGGACTAAAATGAACTTGGGACCATTTTAGTGAGAGCAAAAAGCCTGGAAATATGTCAGCTTCATAATCACACAACTGATGTCGCCAGCATGAAGTGAATGTATCCAATTAACTTGTCATTTAATCTTTAATACACACATTCTAAAAAAGGATTAAAATATACTTCCTTTTTCCATTAGTGATAAAGAACTATATGTTCCTAAAATAAAAATGTTAAGCAGAATGTACAGTATTCCATGCAAGTGATCTGAAAGTTCTGGAACAGCAAGAAGGGAGAAGGTTGTACCTCTGGTCTGAGAAGAGAAGGCCTCAGCAATTGCTGTTGCTAAGAAAATTGGAAACAAAAATAGGTTCATGAGACAGATTTAATGAAAAATGCAAGTAATTTATTTTGAGGCTGAAGGGTTACAAGGTAACCTTTAAACTACCATAACATTGTTTAGGATTTTAATGGCTAAAATATTCTGCAGAGCTCATTTAGTTCTTTTTTAACTGTGGCTTTTCTCAAGTCAAAAGGGCAAAGACACGTTGAAGCAGGAGTACGAGTATACATGGTGTTAAAGTCCCCTTTTGCTACCTTGTGGTTGGCTGTTTCCGCCAAAGCCCCTAAAGGCCATAACAGTTATTATATGTTAGTCTAGTGGTTGCCCCAGTTTTGAATAAAGTATTCTTCTTCTATATCCATTCTGTCAAGGTTCCTGACTATAAAACACATATTTCATGTCAGATTTGGGGAATGACTATGTGTAGAAATTACAGCTTTCCTCTGCAAAACACATGTTAATGGTAACGGAATAAAAATTAAGTAAAGATGTGCATTTATATCTGGAGGGAAAAGCAACACTTTGTCATCCACATCTGCAGAAATATATATATTTAGTACACTAGAATCTGTTCCCAAGTATACAAAATGTATCTCATGGCACAAGCTCCTGATTCCAGAACCCACTCTCTCAATTCTTCATGGGACCATCTATCAAGCACAATAGCCAGGAGAATTGTCATAATTGTCAATCAATGTACTACACAAGCATTGCACTTCCAGACAGTGAGCATAAATGAGAAAAGACACAGGCATGAGAGATAATGTCTCCTCTGTGCTTGCTTCAAACACCACGTCCCAAATGCATTAAGCAATCCCTTTTCTGATGCTGACTCTTTCTGCAAATATTGATGTGATAATTATTTTAAGCGATATAATTATTGAAGTATCCTTGAAAATATTTCACGTAACAGATTAGAGAGCAATGAGACATTACAGACAGTACAGCTGGAAGCCATGAAAGGGCTCAGTTTGACCCAACTCAGCACATCCTTACTTTTTGCTGATAACACAGGTTACATTTTGCATCTAGTGGATCAAATGATAGAAATCTGTTTTGTACAACAGGCAATTATCCAAGCTATGAATGTGTAACTTGTTACTAAAGTAAATACAGGGAAGTTGTGACTTACCTCTTGCCGCGCATAGCCTCGCCTGAATTAAAAAGGAAAAAAAATCAATTAATTCATCTGTTCAAGTTGTCAAGCCCCATTTTTATCCCAAAGAAAGGAGAAAAAATGTAAAGACTTTGCAGTACAATACTGTTCACCTCACATCACATCCCACCAGACACTTTGGAAACAATATGTAATTCGAAACAATAGGAGGGCCATGGTCTATAGTACATACTTACAAGCAGTTCAGCTGTGCTTCAGGTTTCCAAGCCAGAAACCAACGGTCCTTGGGACCTAATTTGGCATACTACTGTGGAAGGCAATCACATTTTCTTTACAAAAGGGATTAAAGGCATTAACATGGACAGCTCTTAGGGAAATCCACTAAAAATAATAGAATGGGAAAGAGGCTGGTTGTTATGGCAACAATATATGAGAAGGACATAAATATATCTAGTACAGGAGTACTGTGAACTTTCATGGCCTACTGCTGTGAACAGAATAATAGAAATGTGAATCCTAAATTGACTGAGGAAAGCAAATTTCTTTGTGCCCTGTGTACTGATCATAATAATCATGATTGTACTACACAATGTTGTGCAGTACAGAATACTTTCTGCTCTCCTGGGAATCCAGTAAAAAATAGCTGGAGTTTCTATCTGTCTTTGGAGCTTCATTCTTTGCTTCTTCCAAATCCTCCACCCTTTCTTTATGCTTCCCTCCAAAAAATTGAAAAATTCAAAAATATCTAAACCCCAGAATCATGTTGTTAATTATGAATACCTATGATAAATACTTCCAAAGGCCAGTGAGGGATGTAATAACATTCCATTGATAATTATTTGTTCAACAATAGGCCCTGTGCACCTAAAAGAGTTTCTATATAAGCAATTCTTATGTCAAATTCTTTATTACAAAACAGCCGCCCCTCCCCCCAAAACCCACACACAATAGCCCAATGCCATGAATATTTGAAAGCATCTCAGTAAACCCACTTAACACTCAAACTGGCTGCCAAATACCACTGAAATCAATGTAACCTTCAGTACGAGCCTCAGTACAGTTTTGATAACTATTCAGGCATCTTTAAACAGTTAAATGAAATGTGAAACAAATGTCAGCAAGCCTATAAATCCTATGAAATGGTCAGCTGGGGATAAGAATCTTTTAATGTAATGGGACTTACTTTTGAGTAAAAGGAAGTTGAGCACTTATTGAGGATTGATTAAGCTCAATGGGTCTGAAAATCATTTTTTGGCCACCAAGAACAACCTAAGCTAGATCAGGCTCCTTCCCTTTCTAGTCTTCCCAAAAAACCAAAATGAACAAGGGGTGGATTTTAACAGGGAATTAACTATGGGGTCAGGATGGTGGCAAAATAAGAGCATTTAGAGACGGAGTTTAGGTATTAAAAAAAAAAAAGAAAGAAAGAAAGAAAGAAAGAAAAGAAAGAAAGAAAGAAAGAAAGGAAGGAAGGGAGGAAGGAAGGAAGGAAGAAAAAAAAGAAGGGCAGGTGGAATTCCCAAGGGAATGTGAACACCGCAAATCTAACAGTTCTAGGAGATTTCCCTTGTCTCTCTCCTTGCATTTGGGGACTAAATGAAATGTCATAGGATGCTGCACTGGGTACGCCATGTACATAGGAGACAAAAATGCAGAGAGAGGAGTAGGTGAAAGTATATGTTATAGTTGCTGAGTAGCCTGTTTTATTTAGAATTTAAAAGTATAGTATTGCTCTTCAGGGTACAACTCTGTATGCCTTCTCAAAGCACAATATCCCACCATTCAGTAAGACTCAGTGTCCACTAGGCCTGCTAGTTTTAGTCATTTGTTGTGAACCAGTGATTTCAGTCACATTTAAGAATGCTTAACTTTTGGACTGAGCTGATCATGTTTTATTTAAAGTTGCTATTTTTATCCTACTTGTGTGAGACAGAGTAAATGCTTAAAATTATGTTAAGTCTAAACTAGTGAAGAGACAACAGATGAGGGAAACAATTTAATTACACCTAAGGGGAAAATAAAGAACAGTCTTGAGGTTCACACTTAATTTTTAATATTACCATCTGCAAAGCTTTTCTATTAGCATTCAGCTTGTGTAGCCGATTATCAGAGGTAAATTATTGCTGTAGTCCATTTGGGTGGAAAGTAATGAACACCTAAAATGAAGATTTATCACCGAGATTAGCAATGACTTTTCAAAGTCTACTGAAGTAGTACTGAATTATATTGCCTTTTTCCACTTGCAAGACTTGTTTCAGCCCCTATTGATGCTGTATTGCATTGGTCTAAGCTGTTGTGTTGCAAGCAAGGTAAACATATCATTTATTTGATGTTTACCAGATGAGATATTATTAACTAAAGCTGTTCACAACAAAAGCAAAATAATTTCAGACCTCAAAAAGTATTTTCAGATGTTTGCTGTAGTACTGTATGTTTTCAAATGTTTGCTGTAGTACAGTATTAGGGGCAGAAATAACATTTCTTATACAAGGTGGTCACAAAAGAAATGTAACGTGGCAACCAATTTAATTCTTATAATTTCTGCCTAGTATCTGCTGTCAGTCATCATGGAGTTGAATTCTTGAAAATGTCAGCCTTCCATAACTTTTTAAAAACAAAACAAAAGGCACAAACATTATTACTCTGATGAATAGTGTGAACATTCATTGATCGTCCCCCTCCCCACAAAATGTGGGAACTATATGTTAGTATAAAGGGCTGAAAAGAAAACAGTTGACCTATGTCCTGAAGATTCACAATACTGGCTAAGTTTCAACTGAGGAAAAAAAAATCCATTAAAATACTGAAACAAATACTTTTATATAAATGATGCTCCAAACACACATCAAATAGCAGACTGTTTATTATGGGAGCAATGAAATGTTTTTGGTACAATTGTGTTGCATACTGTCTCTACACATTTTTGCTGATATAAATTTAAGTGATCTCCAGTTTTGCTAAGCTAACAGTTATCTGACTTGTTGAATTCCTACGTGTATTTTTCTTTGCCTCAGTTTAACATATTTCACTTATCTGTTTTTAAAAAACAGATCAAAATCAAAGGTAAAAAACTGAATTTAGAGTTAGAACACACTATCTTTACCTTTTAGTGCTGGAGATAAAAGTTTTGCTATTTAATGGCTGAAAGATACAGCTTATTTGATAAACAGAATGCTTTTCAATAGCCCATGGAAAGATCATTTCTATTTAAACAGATCTGTTCTACTCTTGCTAGCTACAGAATAGCACTTCTGAGAAACACGAATGCATTATCATAGAAGCATAATTATTTTTTCCTGTTCCTCTATGATAGAGCCAAAAGAAACTAATTACAAATAACTAGTTTTTTTTTTTTAAAAAATCCCCAACATTTCAAGGAGATTATTTGACTTTTTATGTGGTGTAATGGTAACGGTTTTGTTGCTTTTTACGTATAGAGGTGTGGCCTCACTATATGGTGGAGGAGAAATTAAGAGCTTAATTGAGCTGCTGCATGATGCTTTGTTATGGTGGTAAGGCATCAGTGAGGTAGACCGGTAGAAAATGTGTTTTGTATGATAGACCAATGGTTTGCAACATTCAGATTTTTAAAATACAGAACATACCTTATTTTAATTCCTTTTGGGGAAAAGAAAAGTAAAGAGTTACTTTTTAAAAATTGCAATGATAAAAAGTATAATGGCAATTAGCTGGTTGAAGGACTCTCTAAGTGTATCTAATTACTCTGATCTGAACTTTCAAAGCTTTGCTCTTCAGTGTCTGATTAAAAAAATGCTTCAAAATGGCACGGTCACAGAGAAGCCTCAATATTGTTCTGTTTTTGATAGGATGACACATCTCTTTTTACATGTATGAATTGGTCTTCAAAGTTAATAACATCAGATTGCTAAAGGGTGTATCTATTACTGTTGTCCCTTGAAGGGCTTCAGAAATCTCAAGAATGCTATTTATGTTATACTTCATCAACAGAAATGGTAGGAGATCACACCTTAATGCAATATGTTTTACTTCACTTTGCAAAGATGTAGGATGCACTTATATTTCATGCACTTTCCCTTCACCAAATTCATTTTTCATATTCAGTTTCCTGCACCATACCTTTTGCATCATATTGAAAAGGACAACCCCACCACCACCCAACTCTGAAAAAATGCCCATTTTGAAGAATCACAGACTAGGGATGTAATGAATGCTCACAGATTTTCTAGCCTTGACAAGACAGGGTATCTTGGCATGTTGAGAAGTCTGCTTGAAAAGACTGTAAGCCACTAAAGAGATTTTTTTTGGCACATGGAAACTTTTTTTTGTGTGAAAAGTTTGCAAACAGTGGCTGGCACCCTGTTGGTGATATATAGTTGCAATAACTTTTGTTATACCAGTCTATGTAATGGCTGGGCAAGGAGCAATCTGATATCTCTTTGTACAATAACATCTCTATCATACCATCTCTGCTGACAGCACTGGGTTAATTTCCTATATCCAGTTGGTGGGTTGTGATATGGGAAGGTCCCAGACACCATCTGGATCCATCTTTTCATCCAGGCAAAAGGAAGATGCATTACCTTACTGAACACCTACATTCTTGCAGGAGGTGTCAGGAATGGGGTACAAATCTCCCTCCTACCTCAGCTGAAAAACTGCATTTGGATGTCACCTGGGATTTGTTTTGCCGACTAACTGATAATTGGTGTGTGTGTGTGTGTGTGTGTGTGGATAATCCACTAATAACAGATACACTTGTATGTGGGTCTGGAAAGATAAGAGCAGTTGAAGAATGTTGATGAGAGTCATCTTGTGCCAAGTGATCTCTCTCTCTCTCTCTCTCTCTCTCTCTCTAACCTGCCCTTAGCTTTTGCAAAGAACAACAACTCTTCATGAAGTTTCCATTGTAAAGTCCTAAAATACAAAAATATAATTGAAAAATATACAGAAACACTTGTAATTTCATCCAGCATGGAAAAATATTTTGATTCCCCCCCATTCTTAAATAAGAATTAAAGAAGAAGAAAAAAACCATCACTAGTGGAATCAACATCTGTATCAGAGCTCATTTGTGAAAATTACAGAGGAAGTACACAAGCATATTAATTACTTGCTTTTCTGGAGCTTTTTGCTATATGGAAAAATGTATTTCAAGGAAATTATTCTGTAGAACAGATGGGGACCCTGGTGGTCCCCCAGATGTTGCTGAATGATGAGACATCTATTACCTTTGCATATTGATCATGCTGATCAGAGCTTATGGAGTTGAGAGTCTACCATCTGTAGGCCCACAGGATCTCCACTATTGATGTGCAAGAAAATTATTACATGCAGTTGTGCGTTAATACAATAACAACCACAATGCACTGCCCAAAGGGGGTGGACAAAAAAAAAAAAAAAAAAAGGAAGGAAGGAAGGAAGGAAGGAAGGGAGATTATCTCAAAGTGTGGGGGATATAAAGCAAGACAGTTAGATCAGCTTTAATTATGTATGGATGAAATCTGGGATTGGTACAGGTCCATCTGAACTAGTGGGAAATCATCCTAGTTTGGGCATAGCCTTGACTATGACTCTCCATTTCTCAAATTGATGATTTTTGTTGGGATTTTTTTTTAAAAAAATGCTAGTGCCAAGGAGGATTCTTCACAAGAATAGTGTGTTCATTTCAACCGGTAGATTATTTTGAGTGGAACTAAATTAACCTTTGTAAACAGGGATATTTTGCATTGGTTGGTCCATTTGGGTATGAAAACTCACATATGATTAGAGATTCCATATTCTCTTGTAGTGATTCATTACAAATTAGTTTAAAGGTGATGATCAGTTTCTTCTAGATAATTTCATACTTTGAAAAAATATAAGGGTTTTTTTTTTTTGGTTTTTTTTTTTTTGGAAACAGATTTCACAAATCTGTTCTGGTCTACAAATCCACATAACTTTATTCACAGTAAATGGATTTATTGACGTAAAGGCCTGATCTGCATGGGCCAAATAAAACAGTGTAGCCGTCCTTTTGCCAAAGAGTCTAGCTGACGAATGGCCTAAACCCCAGGGCTGGCGCAAACAGACCCACCAACATCTGGCCTGTTCAGTGTCAAACTTGAGGTACACCCCTCTTAAAATGTAATATTAATATTAAGAACTCCCTGTTTGCTCTGGAGCCTCCCGGAAGCTCCTGAGCCCTCAGTTGTGATTCCAGGTGACTGTTTAAAATATGTCCTGATGTACCACCTAGTGCTGCTGCTGCTGAGTAGCAAATGCTGCTGCCATGCACTTCTCACTCTTAGGTCAGAATGATATGCCCAGCCATGTGATCAGGCCTTGTTCTGATCCCAGAGTGGAGTGAAACATTGCAGCTGTGCACATCCAGGCAACACAATGGGACATGAGTGCAAATAGCTGCCTGGTGTTGGAACGGAGGGCCCCAGGTAATGGGGGGGGGGGGGAGGCTGACATGGCTCCGAGGCCAGGATACTCTGGGTTGCTTCTGGAGTATTCTGACCCATGCAGACACAACCAAAGACACTATAAAACTTTTGAAAAGGGATATCAACATTATTTAATGGTCCTCGCTTTTGGGGAATTGCAGTAATTGAGAGACATTAAATCCAGGATCTCTCTTACAGTGCAACCCTATATACCTCTAGTGAGAATCTGTCACATAGAATTCAGTGAGATTTATTCCCAGATAATAATATACAGATGCAAGCATTTTTGTCCCATGCTGGCATGTACCTATAAGCTTTTAATATTCAAGAGCAGGGAGGCAGAAAAAAATAACCTGCCTAATTTCATGGGAAGCCACAAAAGTTTTCAGGTTTTTTTTTTAAATTCAGACTTCACAGTGAACTAGTGCTATCTGTGTGCTTTATGCTGCAGCCTCCACCACCCTGCTCCAGTAATAATCAATCAGTTCATTAATAAAGAAGCATAGCATTAACACAACAACACTATAATTCACCAGCGTTCTCTCCCTCAGATCAAAATGTTTCTACAAATTCTGCCCTACAGTTTCCATTACTAAAAGAAGAGATACTCAACAGTGTACAGCAGCACATTACAGTATGCCTATAAGATGGAAACTTAGCCAGCACCACAGCATTGTTTTCAGTTGCAGTGACACTTTGAAATAATGAAACAAAGCAACTTGAAACTTGCAGATTTATTAACCTCTTATCTCAGGAATTTTTGCTGTTCCTGCAGATGTGCTCTACTCAGAGTACTCTAAAATGTTAAACCTCTGATATAGCAAGGAGAGAAAATGGGATTGATTACTGTGCTCCCTACACATTTGGCTATTATTGCTACTCATGGCATGCACTGGACCTGAAATCAACTCCACCTTGAATGGGGGACTTTATCAGGCACAGAACATTTCTAATGTGTCAGCACAACTCAAGTGATGAAGTTCGCACAGCTTGGCTCTGAGACAAAATAGAATCTACCTTCAGCAATTTTTGATTGAGCTATCCATACTTGTCCCAAGTGCTGCTGAAGAAAAGTCAGCCGCCAAAGAAAAGCAGCATATTTTTAGACCTTTAACTAAAGTATATTTGAAATTACTTGTCTGTGCATGACTGATAATATTACCCCACATACTTTGTTTAAGATTTTAAAGTTTACTCAAAATGCCCAGTTTGGCAGAGTTCAATAATCCACACTTCTTAAAGTTATGGCCTTTTCACAGTACATAATTATAGCAATTTGATCTCACTTTAATTGCTCTTTGGCAGATAAACTGGGATCTGTAATCTGAGGAAGCAGCCAAGCTCTTTGGAGGAGAATTCTAAACAGATCATGAAACTACAAATCCCAGAATTTTATTGGTTGGAACAATGGCAATTTAAAAAGTACTGAAGTGCTATAAAACTCTAGTGTGAAAATGTCCTAAGCATTTTTTTTAATTTGAAGAGGGGGAGAACAAGTCATAGTAAGCTGAACCTAACACCTTTTAGGACCAAACTAGGTTTAACAATGGACATAATCTCTAATAGGCTTTCTCACTGTATTTGATTAAAAGATACTATGAGAGCCAATTTTTATATTGTGATTATAGTTCTGTCTGTCTGTCATCTATCTACCTATATTTACCTACCTATCTATCATTTATTTATTTTTTAAAAAATTATTTCTGCTCTACATCAAAAAAGAATTCATAAATGCTTACAGGTAAAATGAAAACAAACTAGTTAAATCCTTTTAAAACAATAAAAATAACGTAAATATACCAAAAACATATTAGACATAAGAATGAATTAAAACAGATTAAAAAGATTAAAAATTTTAAAATACAGGAGTATTTGAGATGAATCAATGAGCCTAACAGCCTTGATGAACATCTAAGTTTTCACTTGGCACCTAAATTAAATCTGTGTCAGTACTAGTTAGGGCTCCAAGGACAGTGGGTATAACAGTCCACAACTTTTGTCCCAAAAGGAAATGACTCCTTTCCCTAAACTATCAGCTCTAAAGTGGAAGACAATATAAATACATACATTTTTTTCTGGGGCTAGAAGCAGTGTTTTAGGGAGTGAATTACACTGTTCATGATCAATGAACAAAAGAAAATGACAGAGGCCAGAAAACAGATCTCCCATGTTCATCTACTTCCATCTTTAGCCTATATCTCTTTTTATTTTCCCACCATACAATTAAAGGGTCATGTACCCATTTTAATGAAATCAAATTTTAACAAATAGTTTTCAGTCAGAGTATCAGAAGCCAAACCTTTCCTAAATGTAGGCTACTAAAACATCATTGTAATGATTCAAATTCCTTTATTACTTATTAGATTACTCGTAATGAAAAAAATATTTTAAAAATGTTGAAGATAGGGCAAAAATTATGGAGTCATATTATTGTTTCATCAAAGGACAGGGATTTTTTAAAAGGTGTTTTCTTTTTCTTAACACAAAATAAATTATAAAAGTGAAGGCTTAGAGTATGCAGAATCAGTTTATTTAAAAAATAAAATAAATTATAAAAGTGAAGCCTTAGAGTATGCAGAATCAGTTTATTTTAAAAAAAGTAATAAAAGGCATGCTGTGGATAACAGAAAGGAAGGTGAGAAGAATGAATAACAAACAGAAGAATTTCTACCAAAAATACATGCCTGCCTCCATGGCACAAAGCTCTCAAATCTACAGACCAAGATGATACATCATTGCAATAACTTCAGCTGTTCTCCCCTCCTATTTTTGCTGAGTCTGTTTTTCCCACTATCATTTCCTTTCCAGCCACATCTAACATTTTATAATGAAAAGTTAAGATCTCTCTCCTAGTGAAAGCAATAAAATGCCACATCCTTGTTTTTTGCACTGCACAATAGTTGCTTTGCTTGTTGATATAAACCCATTCCACAAAATGACACTCTTTCTCTCTCCCTCTCCCTCTAAATAAACTACTTAGCATTACAGCTGTGGCAACCTGGCCTTTAGCATTGGAATGTGCCCTTTTCCTCACCACAAATTTCACATTACATTAAGAAATAAAAACAGGTTTTTTTTTTTAAAAAAGTAAACACAGGCAACATCCCTTTGGAAAATAATTAAACAGTGCAAAATCAGATCAAATGGACCAGCTGAAAAGGAGTGTTATCAAGGATCTGCATGATTGTAAAGCAAAGAGAGAAAGAGAAAAGGGGACATGGGAAGCAAGAGAAATTCTTAGTGTCAATAAAGCAGATTGGATTTGGGATCAACAGGAGGGGATTTGCTTTGTAACAGAACCAGGATACACATCATGCAATGTACATAAAGTCATCATCAGAGTGTCATAATGCAGTGGACTGAGATGGGAATCGCTTTTCAAGCTCCTCCACTATGCAGTTCAAGTCCCCATTCTGCTGGCTGTGCTCAGCCTCACCCATGAGTTCAGCACTTGGTGGTTCTGGCGTTGCCACTGGCTTCAGCTTGGCTATGTGCTTAGGTAAAATATGGTTTTTGTCTATCTGACTATACATGTTGGCCACTGATTTTTCAATATCTGCTAAGTTCTGGATATTTCTAAGAATCCCCTTTAGCTCCCTACGTGGCGGGACGTATGGTTCTGGCACACGAGCCTGTGGTGACCCCAAGTCCTGTTTAGAGGGAGACTTGGCATGTCTTGTAGGGGACGTGGTCTGGGAGCTTAGAGTAGATGAGGAAGATGACAAGGAAAGACTAGGCGGAGAAGGGAATGGAAGTGGCAATGGGGGAGGAGTTGGCGGTGGAGGAGGTGGAGATGGAGGAGGGGGTGGGGGAGGAGGAGTTTTGGGTGGGTCTGGAATGCTCTCAATTTCTCCCACTTTAGGTTGTGTGGTCAGTAGAAATTGGCGGACTGGTGATTTGATCCTAAAGGAAGGAGGAATGGGTCTATGATGGGGTGGTGAGGACATCTGTTCAGGGATGTCATGATGAGTGATGATTACAGAAGGTATTGTAGGCATTTCGAGTTCAACCAGCTTAGAATAAGGTGTCTGAGAAGAAAAAGAAGATGGTGAGAGATGGTCTGGTGATGGAAGGAAACCTTCAGAAGACAACTCCAGTATACTGTCTCCATCTTGGGTACAGCTGCTGTGTGTTGGTGAATGTGAAATTCTTTTATCTCGGGATTTCACTTGTTTCATTTCCTGCAGAGCCTGTTGCTCAAACTGCCTTGCTTTCTCTTTGACTGATATTTTGGGGCCAATGAACTTTTTGAAGATTGGGCTGCTAATATCAGTTCTGCTGTACTCCATTTCAGCTCTTTCATTTTCTGCTCGGATTCTGTCCTGTTCCCACTGAACTGGATCCATAATGACTGCATTACTTAAAGCATCAGAAATGTGTCTTCTGGTAAGACGTGTTGGAAAAGTCCATGCCCGATGAATGCCTCCCAAAGGGCATCCTAACAGAACATTTCTCAGGGCTGACCTTCTGGGAGAAAAGGGATGGAATGTATCTTTTCTTTCATGCAGCAACCCAGAATAGGTGGACCCTTGGAATGCACCCTCCATGTACAGAGGGTTTTGAGTTGTTAAGGGATTCTCATCAGACAAAAATGTAATGTTACTTGCAGATTTGGGAAGGTTATTGTTGAGTGTTCCATTTATATTAGACTGCTTGTGGGCCTCAATAGCACGAGAAGCAAAGCTGCTTATAGCTCTCTGACGGTCGCCTTCTTCTAAGAATGACTTTTTTCCCCTGCTTTGTTGAAAATGGTAGAGAAGAAAAAGACTTGAAAGAAAAGAAGATAATTACAGGTAAGGAAGCATGCATGGACATTGATTCTTGTGAGAAAATGTAATCTGAATGCAGCTAACTAAAAGCAATGATGTCTAAAGCCTTCTAAGGTGATCTAAAGAAACTACATCTATATTAAGTAATCTGTGTGTAATTAAACTATTAAGGAAAGGTGTGCATTTGTTTACTAAGGCAAATGATTTACTTCTTCCCCAAGGGAAAGGGGATATAAGCTGAAGATAAATAACGTAAGAAAACATAGGCTTTGGGGAGATAAACTTCACACTATGTGAGTTCTTACCATATATATTCATCTGTAGGTTGAGAAATTTATGCCCAAAAATTGACCCCAAAATCCTGGGTCGACTTATATATGGATCAGTATGGTAATGCTGATAATGGCAGCTCATTCAGTGACAAACACACACACACACACACATACACACTTTCCTCCCCACTCCCCCCCTTCCTGGGAATGGGCTGCTGGAAGCAGAGAGAGTGCAGGGCGATTTTTATTTCTATGGGAGCAACAGCTGATCCAGTAACAAACACACACACACATCTTCCTCCCCACTTTTCCTAGTCTAGTACGACACGTACACACATACATACAAACATTCTCTCCCTCCCTGCCATAGCTCTTTTTATGTTTGACTCTCCCAACTGACTCTTCATCCCCGTTTCCACCTCACTCTCTTTGAGAAGACAAGCTGGCTGCTGCAAACAACTGTGAACAGACCAGCAGTAAAGAGCTTCCATTCTGGGGAGAGTCTGCTGTAAAAGTAGGTTTATTAGTGGGATTGAAGGAGCAGAGGGCACCTGTGACTGGTTAACCCCACCACAAGGAAAAAAATGGCGGCAGCCAGGGCCTTTTGGAAACAGCCTCTGTCCACAGCCAGTGAAACTGTGAAGAGCCACCATGGACCTGAGCAGCCTCAAAGTTTTACCCCTGACTTATCCACAGGTCATACCAAAGTATATAACGTTGGCCCCAAAACTTGCCCTCAACTTGTAAATGAAATCGATTTATAGATGAGGATATATGGTAATTTAAAGAAATGCCTAACAAAAGTTAGTGCTTTTTAGATATACGAATATTCTACTTAGATTAAAATCTGCTGCTAAAAGGCATTCTGTGAGAGTTCTATTACACTGAGGTTACATAATATGTTTATACATGCCTATAGTATATGCGTGCATAGACATTTGTTTATGTATTATTTATTAATTTAATTCTTCCCTTTCATCCTAAACAGAAGTCTCAAATTAGAAGGGATGGAGGGGGGGGGGATGGAGGGGGGATAGGTAGATAGATATATAAGTGTGACATGAAGTTGCCTTTTCCTTAATGCTTAGCAGCTGCACCACAGCCTTTAGATGGAGCTGACCTGTTCTGCAGTTTTTAAAAAAGAAGCTGGGAAAACCAGCACCTTTTAAAAGGCACTTCTTCTCCCCTAAAATGCAAAAAAAAAAGCATATTCATGGCACACTTTCCCTTTTTCTCATCTAAAGACTAGAGTTTCATGCAGCCATGAACACACTTCTTTTTGCCAATCTAGAAAGCCCCATAGATAGATTCATGTTAATGACATACACAGATGGAAATTTCAGTTGTATGTAGCTTTTGTGGTTGTGGAGGATGGAGGAATTCAGCATCTATATGGCTCTATACTCTATGGCTGGTTTCCCAAGCCTATTTTCTGGTTGGGTTTCCCTCTTTATAGCCATATGGTGGGCAGGAGATGAGGAGCAGCTAGACAGATAGCTCCATGGCCATAACCAAGATGAACAATGCATCTTCCTAGATCTCCTGGTTGCCCTATGGTGGTCCAGAACAATGCTGCTAGAGGGTTTTTTTTTTTAAAGTAATGCTTAGTTTTATATCATTAGCCTTTGGAATGCATTTAATTTACATGGTTTTAAATGTATGGATAATTTAATTGATTTTAAACAATAAATGTTTGTAAGTTTTTTCTATGCATTTGTAAATTTTTATAAAATGTATTCATGTGAAGTTCTGTAAGCTGCTTTGAGTTCCAGTTTTGGGTGACAGGCAGGATATAAATGAGTCAGTACTAATACTAATACTAATACCAATACTTGAAACGACAACAACAACAACTGAAAGAAAGAATTGACCTCTGAGGCCAAGAAGTCTCTGAAAACTTTGTTTCCAGCAAATGAAAAAAAAGTTTAATCTCAATCAAGACACCAAGCAGTATTCTCACGCAAAGTGTACTCATTTAATTTCTCCAGCATTTAGGAGACATAGCGGAAATACCACCCCACACTTATTATCAGTGAGTACACTTTGAATGAGAATACTGCTACATTTCATGGTCTCAGAAGTTGGTTCATTCATATTATAACTGATGTATAACTGCTAAACTGTATACAGCTATGCTTTCGTGCTTTAATATTGCCATCAGTTTTGATGGCTGCAAAACTGTTAATTGCTTAACTGAAGCCAGTCTCCTATTGTTGTTGTTAGTCTCAAAGAGTAGAGTTGCTGAATCAGTGTGATTTGCCTTTGTGTTGACTTACAATTCAGCAATTGATTCAGTTGATCTACTATACTTGGGACTAACTAACAGGATTCAATCAATTCATGTTAATAAGCATTCCAGTGAAGGAAAGATTTCATCATTGTAGCTTCCTGTTTTAGAGAAAAAAGTTTAAGGGAATATAATCTATTTAATTCTATTTAATATAAATTCCTGTTGTGCAATGAGATTGCTTTTAGTTCATTATGCTTGCTTCCCTTTGGAAGGATGTAAACCAAATTACTGAGGAGTAAATGTCTATTAGGTGCTACAGTTCTAGAAAAAGAACGTAATTCTAATTCTAATAATATCAACTACTTTGTTTCTAATGCTATATTACCACCAATAATGGAAGTTTACTCACTGATGCCTATGAGTCCAAAGATGGAGAAATAAGGGGAGATGAAACACAAAACAAAGTTCAAAACATTAGTTAAGTATGCTATGAGTAAATCCAAGGACGACAATTAGAATAAAATAAGACTTGAAAATGTTATGAGTGATATAGGGAAATAAGAAAGTGATTAAAAACAGATGTCCTATTCACAGCTTAAATCTGGAAACATCACATAACTATTTCATGCTGAAGAATCTATTATTTTACAGACAATACACTACAATCAAGTAAAGGGTTCCGGATCAAAACTACATGGAAAGTATTTATTCACAGTAGTGGATTGTGGCTCCCAAGTTTGTGGGGTAGTAAATCTCCTCTGGATTTTAATATGTACTAATAGGTTCCTGAAACAATTTCAGGGCTGGGTTCAGAATCTTTAATATTGTTTTTAAATGAGAAAAGTCACACTGGAAGAAAGTGTTGATAGTATGCTCCTGTCTGGCTTGTTTATTTAACCCCAAGAGAGAATTCCTCAATAGATCAACAATTAAACAATCAGCACCTGAACTTTGAACTTTGCAATAGTCTTCACTAGAATGAGACAGTAGCAGATGGCACTGGAGAAAAGGGGTCTCATCCAAAAATTCCAGCATCCACCTTCTGGGAACTTACTGCCCTGCATCAGCTGAACACATTTGGTAAACCAAACAGTATGTGGTTTGTGTGAAGTCTGAAGTTGAGACTATAGTATCAACAAGCTGGAATACTGTCAGATGACTCCGCAAATCAGTCTGGACATCAGAACCATCAAAGGCCTCACCCCAGAGCTACTGCCATAGTCTAAGCAGCTTGCCAGTGAGAGAAACACTATAGGATCCTGATGTTGTGTCTGGCTTTCTGTCTTCTCTGGATTTGATCTTTTACTCAGTTCTAACTATTTGCTGTTGTTGTTGTTGTTGTTAACTGTCTTTGAGTCTATCATGGCCCATGGAGACCCTGTGGATGAAACATCTCTAAGATTCCCTATCCTCCACTGCTTTGCTTAGTTCCTGCAAATTCATATCCATGATCTCCATCCATCTAATATGTGTTCTTCCTCTCCTTCAATTTCCCTCCACCATTTCTAGCATAACTGTCTTTTCCAGTGATTCATGCCTTCTCATGACGTGGCTGAAATATGAAAGCCTCAGTTTAATCGTCTTGGCTTCCAGGGAAATTTCAGGCTTGATCTGTTCTAGGACCTATTTGTGTGTCTTTTTGGCTGTTCATGGCATCCTCAGTACTCTTCTCCAGCACCACATCTCATATATTCCATATAGTTCTGACTATATCCTTGTCTATATAGGCACCCTGAAGTTTTCCACATTTGTCCACATTCCCCCTTTCTGTTCCCTGGACTGACTGACGGATTCACCAGCTCTCATATCTGGAGTGGGAATGGGGAAAGTATGTTCCTTCTGCAACAGTCCTCCCACCCCATGCCCACTAAAGACCCCAGGCCAATTACCTAAAAGCCCCCACAAATAATGTTTTTTTTAAAAATGGCACAATTTTAATACTAACTTTGCCTGAAAACAATACTAAAAGACTCCAAAATGTCTAGGAATAATGAAAATGCTCCCTATAATCATAATCCTGTGAAAATACAACTTTTTGGGCTATGAATCAGCCTAAATAATGACTGGATGTAAGGTCACATCACTTTCAGTTGTCATTCTGACTGAAGAAGGAAGTGGGCTGGTGCAAAATTGGCATGGGGAAAAATCGGCCACCAGTGCACAACTGCCCACCTCTTACCTAGGGCCTAACACTTATTACAGCCAAGTAACTGACACCCTGGACCCAGTGACCAGTGAGCAGTTCTGTGAACCAAAAAGCCATATTAACCTGTTTAAGCTGCTTATGTACATGCATTAGTATATATCTCAATTTACAACCTCCCCTCCACCAATACAAGACAAAGCATAGAAGGACATTAGAGATACATTTTCCTTGGATTCAGATTGTTGTACTCTCCTTCATTAGATATTTTTTAAAGCAAAGACTAAATGACCACCTGTAAGAAATGCTGTAGCATAAGATGATCCTTGAGGCCCCTGCAAATTCCATGATTCTGACCAAATATTACCTTTCTCTTTTCCAGTATTTCTTTCACATAAAAAGGGCAAAACAAAACAAAATACACATATTCCACGTATGGAAAATAAAATTCACAAAGATGTTTGAGAAACATGTAGTGTTTGCCTCCACTGATCTGACTACCCAAATCTATACTCCTCTAATATATGTAAACTAAAAAAAGTTTACAGTTTAATTTCTGCAAACTAAAAAAGCCCCACCCCCTATGTCCCGTTTTTTAAAATTCAAGTGTTACTTTGCATGTGAATGATTTAGATGATATGACTGATGTTTAGGAGGCTATTAATTGTCTGTAACTTATCCTCTGTTCTTGGAGAAAACATTTTAATTTACATAGCAATAAGAGCTGTAATCTCTGAGGAGCCAGAATTAGACCATGAGTTACTAGCATTTTAAATGGCAAACCTCATTGAGGACTTACATGGTGCTGTCACCGAGTTCTTCATAGAGATTATTGGCAGGAGCGCTTGCTGGTTTGCCAGCTGGTAAGGCCATCTGGATTCGAGCTGTTTTAGCACATTCAGCCTGTCTCCTTTGGTGAATTGCACAGAGAAGAAACAAAGAGTGTCAAAAACATACTGCTCTAATGGAGACTAGGCTGATAACAAATTGTCAATGGAATGAATATCAAATGCAGTTTTCACCTCATAACTGATTACAGTAATAAGACTACTGAGATTATCAAATGAAGGATAAGGATGGGAACAAAGCAGATTGCTCCCATCCTTATCCCATCCTATTTGGGTGAACGGGAAAAGATTATCACACCCTGTGTGCTTATCCCATTCGCCTCCTGTCCGTGAAGTGTAATGGACTCGTCATTTGGTATTAATGGGAGTTTCTCTTAATACCAAATTTATTTATTTATTACAGTATTAATACCCCACCCTTCAGCCTTAAAGGCTATCAAAGTCACTCAGGGTCCAATACACTTCACGGATAGGGAAAGAACAGGATAAGTGTGTGGGATGTGATAATTTTCCCCAATTGCACAAATATGATGGGATAAGGACAGGAACAATCTGCTTTGCTCCCATCCTTATCCTCCATGTGATAATCTACTACAATCTCAAAACATCACAACAGAAATACAACAGAAAAAGGAAATCTGAGTCCTCATTTGATTCCATTTACTTCATACCCTACAATAAAACTCCCGCTTTCACTCTTTCCATACAAGTTTGAAGAGCAGAATCTTCAACTTCAGTTTATTGAAATGAATGCCTGAGAAACCTAAGTACGGATATAAAATATGCATAATTTTCAGTAGAACTCATTTCTAAGTTCTTAAGAAAAGATCCCGCATCTGTGTTACAGAGCAGATAACACTAGATTATCTCAGCATGTACACTTACTCTAACAGTCTACATGTTGATTACTCTGTGTTAACGATAATGCACTGAGATTTACTTATAATGTGATTATACTATCAGATGGTTCATCTACCTGTCATCCATGTTCTCAGACCTTCATAAGAAACTGTTCTCTTCCTGCACATATACACACACATTCCACAAAGTAAAATATAACATATAAGATTAGCAGCTGTCATATGCAATATATTCAGCTGCATTTGCTGAAATGTAACTCTTTCCAGCCTCCAATCACTATGAGATACATAAATTACTTAGGCCTTGGTATGTTACTTGCCATCTCAAGTTAGCAGATCTCTGGTGTTATTTCTAATGCACTAAACCTGCCTTTGAAGAAAACTCAGCATTTTTATCTAACAAGTCAGAACATATACACTACCAGCAATATATGCATTTCTCTTGAACATCATATTTTTCATTTCCAAAATGGTCCAAAGCAAAATCTCACTTCACTCAGTACCTTTTATATGCAAAGTGTTTGAAACAAGATGCTAGAAAGACATACTTACTCTTTAAATCTGTTATGTAATGCATAATGGTAAAACAGGAAAAAAAAGTTGTGAGTTCACTTGGAAAAATAATTCAAAAATGCGATTTTTTAAAAAACCTTAAGGTTTAGACTTAATCACAGCACTAAGGCAACACATTTTATAAATGATCATTTTATGTTACTTATAAAAGCCACTGGTGGCAGACATCAATGTAGAAAAAGCTTTCCTTCCATCACAGAGGAGGAACAAATGCCTCTTCTAAAGGCATCTTAGAACTGCTAAATCATCATTAAAAAGAGAACAGGGTATATATTTTTCTTTAATATTACAATATGGGAATGCATGCATGCACTTTTAATACATTGAACCAATTTAATATATAATACATTTTAAATGTACACTATTACATTTAAACGTAAATTTATACATTTTAAATGCATTAACCTTTAATGGACTGGCAGCCCACACAGTTCATAAAACAAACAACAGCCTCTATGTTCTCCAAAGAGAATTATGGAATTCTGATTCTGAGACAGACATATTGAACCAGCAGCCTGACTACTGAGTTCAGGTGGAAGCTTCTCTCAACATCATACAGGGAATGATGCACACAGGAGGGGGGTGATAATTGCATATGATAATTGCATATGCAATTGTTGGTTATTTCATTCCTTCCATATAGTTTTTGTAATCACATTGTATAATAAACAATGCAAATTATTTGTGAGGATAATTTCCCATCAGGGTATTGATTACAGTATCTATGTGTCCTACAGTCCTCTGTTTAGAAGGCTGTCAAAGGACATTCCTCCATTTGAATCCCTGTGTTTGAGGAGCTACTCAATCCAAATCAAGTCCATAGATGCAGAACTACTAGGGAAAGCATTGGCTTTGGTTTGACCTGCCAAATTTTAGTAACTTATTTATTTATTTATTTATTAGAGTATTTATACCCCACCTTTCAGCCTTAAAGGCTATCAGAGGGGCTTACAATTATTATTTTTAATTAGACGGTTCCCTGCCCTCAGGCTGGAGAACCTACGGCAATGAGATACATAGTTTTGTTCAAACTCTAGTACATTTTTTATATTTATAGATAAATATTTATAAAAGTAGCATGTGGAAATTTTATGTTTTTGTTTTCCTCTTTTTTGGTGATGTGTTAGTAGCCACCGAAAAACATGTGCACTTTTGTAGGGCAAACAAGGAATGAGAAAAGCCAGAGAGGGATGAGCAGGGCCAACAAGTGATGAGAAGGGCTCCAAAATGCCTATAAAGTTCCTGAGTTTTGCACACAGGAGGGGGGTGGACATCTGATAATTGCATATGCAATTGTTGGTTATTTCATTCCTTCCATATAGTTTTTGTAATCACATTGTATAATAAACAATGCAAATTATTTGTGAGGAAAAAAGCAAAGTATTACATAAACATTCTTTACAAAAGGAATGTTTAAACCCAGCTATCTAAACATTAGTTATAATTTTAAAAATCAGGAGACTTAATAATAAAATATACCTTATAATTTCCTCATGTATTCAAATTATACATAGAATATTAAAGATATTTTAATGGTAACAATAACACAACAACAAGAAAAATGTTGGGGCTATTCTAAGTTTGGGGGTCTATTACAAATACAGTATTTAAACCTCCTGTGAATAATTAATAATCTTTAGTTCATAATTACTTTCTTCTTTGGAACAAATACTGAAATTTCAAATATATCACTTAATAGAAAAGAGCAATGATCATTTCTTGGATTATTTACAAGCAGAATCTGAGCATTACTACAGCAATGAAATTTACACCGGAAATAAACCACCCAAAATTCTTTTAACTTTTCTGTTCTTTTAAAATAATCCACAAAAAAATAATTCATTGACTATTAAGATGATCATTGGTCTAGAATGTATTTAAAATATTGCTGTGACACACAAGAAAGTTTTGATATAAAACAAGTCTTAAAGTTCCCATTTTATGCACACCAACAATGACAGTTATGTTCATTTGGCTATAATCTCTGCACTAAAGAGCTCAAAATATAAAAAAAATGTAACCAATCTTGATACTGTATGGTCTTTCCTCTTTCTGAGTAGTATGTAATCTAATGGCACAATAAAGTACAGCTTGCATACTTACTGTCTGTAGCTGACTATAACTATTAAAATAGCAGGCATGCAGCAAAGGATAATGATGACCGCCAGAGCCAGCAATGCCCCTTCTGTGTAGCCCACAGCTTGTGCCTGCTTCTTGACATTGGCCACCACGTCAGGAGTGCGGATTTGCAAAATACGTCCTCCTTGTCCGAGATATGGCTGAAATTCTTTATTGATATCTAGAAGCTTGCCATCCAGGAATCTTTAATAATAAATAATTGAGAAAGATAATAAGTATAGAAAGAAGATCAAACTGTTCCCTACTCCTATTTTGAAGGTAAATATTATTTAATTGCAATATTTGCAAATTATTAAACTATATGAGCAGTTTAATTTTCCCCCAGGTTTTTCCCCCTGTTTCTTTATAATTTTCTTCTTGTTGCATCTGGGTTTCATTAGGTCTCACTGCCATTGAATCTGATGAACTGCAGTGACCCACATGGCTTTCATTTATAGATAAGAAATCTGTAGTGTTATTTCATCAGAGAGAGCATGGTGACAAAACTGCAAAATCATGTGCATCACTATTGTGATACATTGAGCACAAAGA
The DNA here is from genome assembly GCA_034509955.1 of Urosaurus nigricauda. Classification (NCBI taxonomy): domain Eukaryota; kingdom Metazoa; phylum Chordata; class Lepidosauria; order Squamata; family Phrynosomatidae; genus Urosaurus; species Urosaurus nigricauda. The sequence continues at coordinate 185,422,244 of JAOEGL010000003.1, read as the reverse complement.
ATGAGGACTAAAATAGAATAAGGACATAGCAGCTACATATTAAGCCACATCTAAATAAATCAACAAGGACCACAACCAGTATTTAAAAAAAGGAGACACACTCCTATACTCAGCAGAATTATCTCAGCTATTCAGAATACCTAGTAAATATAAATATACTGAAAGACATAAAACTGATGCAATTTTTCAACACAAGTTTGTTTGTTTTTTAAAAAGACTCAAATTACCATTCTGCCTGAACTACATTACCAATCAAAAACCAGGGGTAATGCAAGATAAAAGCTTCCAAATGTATGCTAGACACTGTACACTAAATGATGCTCATGTGCTGGATGTAATTTGTACTGAAGAAGAATGTGAAGATATTTCACTTTGCTAGCATATACTTCTGGGAGGTATAATATTGCCCCTGTTAAAAATTCTGTAAGCGTTTTCTCTACAAACCTCTATTTTAAGGTTTTTATAGCTCAGCCATGCATATTCCACTCCAAATGAACCTGGCATACTGTACAAAATGAGACAAGGGAACTTTTTATTATTTAAACACAAGCTATTTTAAAGGCAGTATGCTTGAGATTTCATCTCTCCCTTTTTGTTCTCATAAAGAAGAATAGTTCTTTAAAAATGACTTAATATACTTTTTTCTTGGTATTTGTAACAGAATAGCATGCAATGGGAATAAGACCAGCAATAACTTGCATCTTAAATTCACAATTATATTATTAATCTTGAGCATTGAAAGATTCTGCACACTTACTTGGGGGAAAAAGTGAATCCAATAGAATTTCAAGTTATGTTTGTGTGGAGTCACCAGCCATAAACAGATAAAATTATGAGGGTTCACTCTGTATAAACATTTGAATTGATGGGATGTGCAAATAATCACTCAAAGCATAGTGTTTTCAGGCTAAAAATATGCCAATGCAGGTAACCAACATTATTGTTACCTGTTTCTATCAAGATGTGCAGCACACATCTGGTAGCCTAAAACTGAAAGCCCCATTTATAAGCTCTACATGGGAGAAGGAAATTACCATTGAGGTATTCTATATATCAGAGGCCTTCTTATCCCCCAAGACCCAGGGCAATTTGAAAAAACAGCTAATTTCTGTCCAAATGGTATAGTAACTTGGCTGGACACTATTCCTGTTTTACCAGAAATACTGCCTGAAAATATGTCCTTTCCCTTGCTGAATAGATTTCCTCCCTAATAGGTATTATTTATTTAATTAATTAATTTTATGCCAATTTTTATGTCTCTCCAAAGGGATCCAAAGCAGCTCACAGATTTAAAAAGCATTATAATAAAATTTAAAACAGTTAGAATTACCCAAAAACAATATAAAATTACATTAAAATATAATGGAAGCTAAAAGGCAATGCACATGCTCAATATAAAAACCACTAGGGTGTTCTTATATTTTAAAAACCACTGTGGTGTTCTTATATTTTAAATGCTTGCTTAAATAAATAAATAAAAAATCTTGGCCTGCCATTGAAAAGCAAACAGGGAGGGAGCCAATCTAGCCACCTGTGGAAGGGAGTTCCACAGGATGGGAGCAGCCACTAAGAAGGCTCTCCCTCGTGTCCTCACCAAGCGAGCCTGGGATGGTGGTGGGCCTGAGAGAAAGCCTTCCCCTGACAATCTTAGTGTTCTGGCAGGTTCATATGGGGAGATACAGTTCTTTGAAGAATCTGGACCTAAGCCATATAGGGTTTGACAGGTCAGTTGTCCTCAGAAACAAATTGGTAGCTGGTGAAGCTGTTCCAACAAGGGAATTATATGCTCCCTATAACTGGCTCCAGTCAGTATTGCAGCATTCTGGAAGTTTCCAAAGGCAGCCCCATGTACAGTACACTACAGTAGTCCAAATGGGATGCGTCATCTGCAACTCAAGAAATGGGAGCAGCTGGCACACAGGTTTAGCTGTACAAATGCACTCCTGGCCACTGCTGAGACCTGAGCATCCAGGCTCAGAACAGAGTACAGGAGAACACCCAACCTGCGAGCCTGAGATTTCAGGGGGAGTGTAACCCCATCCAGAACAGGCAAAGGCCCTATTCCCTAATCTGTCTCACAACTGACCAGGAGCACCTGATCACTCCCCTTATTAATTTTGCATCCCCTTATGAATCTTGGAAGAAATAGAACACAAATATACATACATGAACCAAATGCTGGTATATCTGGCCCATATGTTGCTTGTAAAATACTTGTAGGTATTTTAACATTCTGAAAGCCATCCACTTTTAAACTGCATGGCTTTTCACAGTGGACAAGCTTACTCGTCTGTATTTACCAACAGGATGTTCACATTAGCTCAAAGACTACAGAGGACAAATTATTATGTAACTGTTATTACGCTTAAAAGATCCTTTCCACAAGGTAATACTTTAGATCGGAAGGTCACAGAGGATCCCAAGGAGAGAGAGAGGCTGAGAGAAGAGGTGGCTGAGGAACCTTACTTATCCTTCCAAGGGACCATGAACACAACCTCAGAACTCATCTTGAAAGTTTAGCGGGTAAGAAGGGTCCCTGAGCCTCCTTCAGAGCTTTTTGCCAGAGGATTAGGAGAAGGAAAAAAACTAGCTGGAGTTGCTTTTGAGATTAGGATAAGCATCAGAGTTTATCTGAATCAACTCTCTGGAGGTTCCCTGTCACAAGCTAAAACCTGTTAATGCTTCAGTGTGAAACTCTCGCTTCATTTTTCTCCTTTACTTTGCTAAGCTGACACTCATTCACCTCTACCCCAAAGCCAAGAAAGTATTCCCTAGGATTTTACTGATTAAAATTTTGAAAAGCTTTAGAAGAGGGGAAAAAAAACAAGCTGACTTTGCAAGCAGAAGAAACATTTTAATTAGGCTGCTTCTAAGCCTGTGTTAATCGGTAGCTGTTCCAAACAAGAAACTGCACATTTTCTTCTCATTTTCATTTTAACCTTCCTTATTACAAAGTCTGTATTTTAAATCAAGATATAGTTATACAAGAGGGTACCTTGGCCCATTTTTTAAATATGCTAAATCTCTAAAAATCTACAAAGGATTGGTCTTGTATTAATGAAGAAAAACAGCAGCTGCTAGATGTAATTAAAGATACTTAATTTTGTTTTTCTTGTTTAAACTACCATCCTGGAGCTGCTTATTGATAATAAGTCCAAGTAAACATGTATGTGACTGAGCTGTTGGCCATTTACCAGTTAAGTGTTTGATAGTACCACTGGCCAAACAAGGGAAGGAGTACTCCCAAATTAGTATATCACCAATACAGCTTTTTTAGCATCTGATAAAGTAGGCTACTGTTTTAAAAAGTCTGTTCTACTTTGGGCCCATTCACACTCTTGTTTTGCACCAGGTAGATCTGGGGAGATTTGATAATGCATTTGAAAATGCAATACCGAATCTGACCTGAATTGAAATTCCCATCATGTTTACCCTGATCAAATCTCTTCAGTGCAATTTAATCCTCTTGGAGTTCAACTGGACAAAGTAATGTTTCAAAATGGATCCTCTGTATTAATCACATTCAATCATGTTCTGGTCTTTTTTTCTTTCTTTCTGAAAAACATATCTATGTCATTACACTTCTGTTGTCATTGTCCTCCAAGTATTAATTCCTCCTTCCCCCTGACTACCATATAACTCTGCTTTTTCCGCCCAGGGACAATGTATAAAATGCCCTCCATTGGCATGTCCTACATTTTGTGGTGCCTTAATCCTCCTTAGCGGTGATGGCATCTGGGATGATGATGGAGAGCCCTTTCTTTCCACTCTGGCCAGGGAGGCCTTCAGGCTCTGCAACCCTGAGCTGTCGCTACATGGGAGGGTTTTTTGGGTGTGTGTGCCTGGGTTTGTGGGCTAACATGGTGTGGGTGTGTCTGTGGGTGTGGGGGGGGCAGGGAGAGTCTCTCATGTCAAATAAACAGGTGATGGGGTGTGTGGGTATGAATGTGTGGGTGTGTATTGTGGGGGCCCCACAGTGGAAATGTGGGAAGGGGTGTGTGAGAGACACAGAAGGAAGACAAAACAGTGCTGAACAATAGAGAGAAAAGGCAAAGAGGAAGGGCTGGGCACAGTAGGAGCCCCTGGTCCTCCTGGTTGTGCTCCTGGGCTCTCTCTCTCTGTGTCTCTATCTATCTATCTATCTATCTATCATCTATCTCCTCCTCTGGGAAGAAGAAGAGGAGCAAGAGAAGACCGCCAGCCCATAGAGCTGGCAGCGGTATGAGCATCAGATCTCCTCTGAGCCCCTGGCAGGGATGGGGGGCACCAAGGCTGGCTGGTGAAGGTTCTTCCATCCCTCCCTCCTTCCCTCCTTTCTCCTCCCTCTTCTCCCCCTCCCATCCCTCCCTCTATCCACCCACTCCTCCTTGCAATGAAACACAAAAACAGCAAAAAATGGATGTGATATTGTAGTCAGGGGGAGGGAGGAATTAACACTCAGAGAACGAATCACATTGCGTGGAAGCCACACAAACGCAATGGATCACACAGTCCGTCAATATATATATATATATATATAAAACCACATGTTCCCAGAAGACAACCCCAAAGGAGTTAAAATGCAACGGGCTCTTAGTATCTAGTGGAATTTGGTTCCAGGGTCCCCTGTGAACACCAATCTCCATGGATGCTCAAGTGCCCATTATATAAGGACATAGGTAGTTAAATTGTGTCCCTTATATAAAATGGCACAATTAAGGTTTGCTTTTTGGAATTTTCTTTTGAATATTTTGAAGCCATGGATGGTTGACTCTGTGGATGCAGAATCTATAGATATGGAAGTCCTGCTGTAATGTATGAGCAGAGAGAACAGGCTAGGCTTTTGCTTTATCACTTTTCTGTATTTTATCTTTTTTTTCTGTTCCATTCACCCTTGACAATATAGGAACCAGTGCTATTGGCTTGTGCTCAGCCATAGTACAACAGTAAATTAGAAAATGGAACCACTTGTATCATGATGTACAAGCTAGCAGTCTACCTGACTGCCTGAAATAGTACAAGGTTGGCTAAATGTTCAGTGGTATAATCACCTTGCCTAAAAATATTAGCACTGGCACAATGCAGATTAAAATGACTTGGCACACGTGCATCTAGCTCCTGTTTGAAATGATAGCTGTGGAAATCGATCTGATAATGTCCAAACTACTTATTGTAAATGCAATGAAATGCAGGCTGTTCTTTCTTTTGTTATTTTGGGGATAGGAACAATAATCAAGAGGTTAGGAGCAATAAAGGAAAGTTAATGTTTTCTTGTTTTTTCTTCTTTGTACAGACATTTGTCACTGTCATTCTGTATACTTGCTACCAGTCTATATTATATTGGATTGTAAAGTGAATTTCTCACTCTCTTATCCAGTAACTATTTCTAACCTTTCTCTCCATCCATCATGTGGCTACATACTGCACTCTTCAACATCCATTTGCTTTTCTATCTCAATTGTGCTGTAATTCATCTACACATAGTTTGGACCACAGGGGAATAAGATCCCTCTGCTGAATCACAATTCATGAGCTAGTCCATAGGTATTTGTTTCTTGGACACATGACTGACAGAGTGTCTCATTCCATCACAGAGCTCTGTGGCCTGGTTCTCCTTAGAGGATGAGAGGTACAACATGCAAAGCAGCAGCAGACATCAATACATTTGGAGAAAAAATAATTATAATCCTCTCCCCATAGATACAGAGCAACAGATGTAACAGGCCTGGGAACTGGGCTGAAAAAGAAGAGTCTTTACAAATGACATAACATTGATGTTTGCAGTGAACATTATAAATTTGTTCTAAATTCCAGGAAAAGTTGGTGAATTCTTAAAATGGAGAAACACTTATCTAAATGTAATTGTTAGCATTTGTGTGTACATTCAAAATGCTGGTTGGGCAGATAGATAGGGACAACATTTTGAGCACAACATTTATCTAGTATTCTCAGCATTCACATGGATGAACATCAATAATCATGGACATCCACTGTACCCAATCTTAATTTATACAACCTAGTTTTCAGTTGAAGAAGCAAACTTAAGCCCAGTTGTATCATTATATATTGCAGCTGCAGGCAGAGATGAATGAATGTTCTTCCATACAAAAATTACAAATACAACTAGGTTAGGAGAAATATTAAGCTATAACCTTTCCCCCTAACTTCTGATTTTCTAAACAACAACAACAACAACAATAATTTGTATCGAGGTAGTGTTTTCAGATGAAAGAGCATTCAGTTTCTATCTGTAACACAATTGTGCCTCCTAATTGGTTTTAGGGTTTGTCTGCACTCCTGAAAAAAACACATTTGCCCCACAGCCACTGAGATCAGTTTATATGACACTCTTGAAGATTCGCAGGGAATGTAGTTAAGATGGGTTTAGTCCAATTTAAAAAAAACCAAACAAACTCAGTTTTACCCTGAAATGTCCTAAATAATCCAGATAATCCTGTGCATGGCCTGTGTCAGAGGTGGCTTTGGTGTGACACAAGGGGCAGGAGGAGATTTTAGTGGTCAAGACTGGCAGGCTCTGTCAAGCTTAGTGAGTGTTGCCATGGTGTTCTTCTTTTAAATTTAGTGTTATGTTCAGCCATGGGTTCAGTGGTGAGGGATTGGACTGGGCCACTCTCCCTCTTCTCCACCCCTGGCTGAGTGTGTTATTTGTTTTTACTCTCTCTCTCCCTCTCATCGCTCAATCTCTTGCTTGCTTAATCATGAGGAGATATCCATACCTACAATCTTTGCAGTTAAATAAAAGACGATGGTGGGGGTATTGGAGGAGGAGAAGTAAAAAGTAAAGACAATACAACAGCGATTAGTGCAGGGAGGATATGAGGGAAAGAAGAGTAAAAACAATTAAAACAAACATGACTCTGGGCAGGGGAAGGAAGAAGGAACACATAGATGGATCTCTTTGCTAATCTCATGGCCAACCATTGGCATAAGTACAAGATAAATAAAATATAAGAGCCAATGTGGAATAGTAGTTTGAGTGTTGGACTATAACTTTGGGGACCAGGGTTCAATTCCCAGTTGATCCATGAAACCCAGTGGGTGACCTGAGGCAAGTCACATGCTTTCAAACTCAGTGGAAGGCAATGGCAAACCACCTCTGAAAAAAAATCTTTCTGAGGAAACCCATGATAGGATCGCCTTAGGGTTGCCATGACTCAAAAACAACTTGAACACAACAACAACAACAAAATTTATGTTTTTTCCTTCTCTGTTATATGTGTATATATGTATGTGTATATATATATATATATATATATATATATTTGTGTTTACATTTGAAATTCCCTCCCTTATTCACTGGGCTATCAAAGGAGAAAACGGGACTGGACACGTCCAGTCATAAGGTGGTCCTGATTTACAAACAAACAATAACAGCTATTGGTTGAGGAATGCTTGGATGGCAAAAAACAATGGACCAAAATGAGATTGCTAGAGGAAAATGGGTGGCTGGTTAGACCAATGTCACCTTGTTGTACCAGCTAGTGTGTGGTGTTAATGGGTCACTGCTTGGTTGTTGCAGACCAGAAAAATGCAAAGTGAGGTCGATTTTTTCGGTCAGTGTAGACAAGCCCTCAGAGGCCTATGCTCTACCTCATCCTGAAATTTATATTAACTCTAGTTGGTAAGAAGTCCCTCCTGAAGAGAAACTTTTCTGTTCCTGGCAGGAGGAACTGGATATGCATACTTTTTTCTGTCTAAAAGTCAGGTAATAAATTCTGTATTCCAATCCGATCATATTTATTTCTCCATCATCAGTATGTATGGCTGCATCCACACTGCTGAAATAATCTGGTGTGACATAACTTTAATTGCCATCTACCAGTGACCACATGGCCAAAAGGAAAGGTGCCAGTTTACAGATAGCCCTCCCTAACAAGACCAGAAACAGAGAATGCAGGCCTATGTCTAACATCCTCAGTTTCTTTCTCCTGTTCGTCTGATGAAGAAGCCAGTTTGACTTCAAAAGCTTGCAACATGTAATTGTGCATTTTGGTTGGCCCAATAGAGGTATAATTGTTTGGATGTTTATGTTTAGGTTCTAGCATTCTCCTTTCCCCCACATGATCTCTCCTGAATATGTGTTGTGCAAATGGTAACTGTATCTACTTGGCAGTGGACATCTTTACTGCTTCAGAGGCAGCACAAATACATTAGTAAGTAAAGATGCATTTCTTTTTGAAAAGAGTATGTTACTTTAAACTGATTCATGGAGTCTTTGACAATGCTGGAAGCTCCCAGGAAATACTTGAGAATGTGGAAAACATCATATGGATCTCCAAAATAAATTTGATTTATATAGGAAGATAACTGGGACTTGCAGAGATTCCACCCCGCCTCCCATCTGTAAGTGCTCTCATTTGAAGAATGCATTTAATTCTAATGACAATTTAGTTATAGTTTAATTTTTCAATTACTTGTATCTGCAGGCTTAAGGAGACAAGCAGGAAAGAGTAGCCCAAGTCTGTTCTGGCCAGAATTGGATTGGGACTGTGCTGACTGCATGGCCCACTTCCAAAGCACGCTACAGCCCAATCTGCACTGCCAGAAAATGGATTATCCCAGATCCTTTTTGCTCCGATCCAAAGGACTGGAGGGTAGATTCGGGCTGCTTTGGAGGCATGTGACATTTGAACACCACACCTCCAAAGCAGCTGGAAACCACTTCATTTGGCCGGTCTGTTCCAGGCCTGCATCTGTTTTAACTTTGGTAAACTGCCTTAAATCCCAGGGTTTGGGAAAAAGCAGGATATTAAATGATGACAAAAACAACAACAGCAGGATTTAGGCCTATAGCTAAGAAAAGACTGGGAAATTAATTCAACTTCAAAGTATGATTTGATCATAAGATTTGTTCTTAAGCTGCTTGGCACACTTTCCAGGTTTGGATAAAATAGAAAACTACAGTTAATTGGGGCACCTTAGTTTGTTTAGCATACTACAAAGGGGCTGTGTGCATGGCTAAAAAAGTAATATATATTTTAGCTTATTAAAACAAAATACAGTTGTTCAAATACAGTCAGTGAATCAAATAATGCTAGTGTCAGAGGGTCTATTGAGGTGAATTCAAGTGATCTGTCCACACAGTTCTCTCTTTCGAACACACTCTGTTCTGATAATAACAGTATACAATACTACATGTGCAAATGTACATATTTCTGAACTCCTGCCCCCAGCCTCACACCAACATCACTATTTAGCACAGTCCACACACACATATATGAACATTCAGATTTTAATCCTCTGGATTAAAGCCTTGAGGCAATGAAAAGGCCCGGATTCAGTCTCTATCACCCCACATATCATTTGGGCAGCTCATTGTGAAAACTAGGTGAGACCGTTTTATTTGGCCAGTGTAGATGCATCCAGGGACAAATCAAAGACAACTGCTATTGTGTGGGAACTTAAAACTTTCATGTTCTCTGCTTGTATGGATCTCTCTGTGACACAGAAAAAACAAAACAAAACGTACTTTTGATTATCAATGTGATCAACACAAAAAGAAGTATGAAAGCACAGCTAATGAGTATAAATAGAATTTATCTTTTTGCAAATTAGGTATTTAGAATGCTGCTGCATTAACATTAAATACATACTTGAAAAGCTCATTCCTCATTATAGCACGGTTTGTCTGAGGGTCAATTGCGTAGATCATAAGATCAGATTTCAAATAATCTTCTTCTGAGTAGCCATCTCCAAATCTGCGAGCTCCAATGGATTCTACCACAACTTTTGCACCAGGAATCTGATCTTGAACATAGCGTTCCAAAATCCTGATAACAAAGCACAGCAAATAAAAGATGCATATTTTGGGATATATTGGCATGTCATTTGTTAGGCAAAAGCTTAGATCTCTTGGTGGTGTAAAAAAACATAGGCTTTAAAACACTGCATGTAAAAAACAGTTTCTTAATACTTACAATTCCCAGGAAAAGTGTAGCATCATCGAAACAGTTCTCAAGTACTGTACACTGAACTCTACTTCTTTGTATTTATGATAGTATTTGAGTTTTAAATGACTTTGGGGAAATTCCAATGGCATTTTACAAATAAAACTGTTAGCATTATATAGTGAGTTTCACCTCTTCATAGAAAACTAATAAATTCTCACATACAAAATATGCCTGTCCTGAGATGCAATGGAATATTTCATAGGTACATGTAGCATGGACTAATAGAGCAGGTAGCAGTTCATCTGGGAGACCTATGGAGTTAAAGTAAGCTTTACGCTAGTGAGGAAAAAATGGAGTGCTGAGCTGACAGTTTTATCATGGGACAATAAAAAGAAAAAGACTTGCTGTTAAACCAGAGACATTATATACAAACAGTCAAACTACTGAATGATTGCCTAAATGCTGCTGATAAAAGAACACACAACATAGGGGCATACAAACACAGCTCACAAACATTGGATCCAATGAATGAAATCTACTAATGGAAAGAGGCATACACAGGCAAAGAATATCTAGGTAGGAATCTACATTCTTGGGAGTTTTAAATGGCGCCTCCCGCCCTGAGTGAGCAGGCGCAGTTGCTGCGGGGCCAGGGGAGCCCCAAGCCAGCCGTTTATGGCGCGCTGCACTTCCCGCCGGCCGGAAGCCTGCGGCGCGCCTGCTTCCCGCTGGTGGGAAGGCAGGCGCGCACGCACTCTTCTGGGTGTGCGCCCGCTCAGCCCTGGAGCCCAGGTGCCTGAGCAGGCGCTGCAGGGGTCGTCCTGGAGCTCCAGAGCTTTTTTTTTTTTTTCCCAAACAGCTTCATATATATACTGCTTCATACCCTTAAGGAGTGTCTAAGCGGTTTACAATTGTAAGCTATTTGCCCCCCAACAATCTGGGTACTCATTTTAGCGACCTGGGAAGGATGCAAGCCTGAGTTGAGCTTCAGCCCTTTGCTGGTCTTGAACTCGCCACCTTATGGTTGTGAGTGAGTGGCTACAGTACAGGCATTTAACCACTGCACTACCAGGGCTGATTTTGCTTGGCTTTGTTTGTCCAATGAAGGACTCGTGCTTTGGACATTCTTTTGCGGGTAGGGTTGGCGGCAGGCCGTTTTGGCCCTTTTGTGGCGGCAGCACAGGTACTGGATCTGGTGGCCTGGTTTCCGTGCTCGGTAGCAATGGATTGGGAGTCCCTTGGGACCTGGGAAACATCACGGTGCGATGTGGCCAACAGTGGGTCACATGGAGTTTATCCCGGTGACGAGAGGCTTTCCTCCGGTAGCTGCGTAATTGCGTAATTGTGCAAGGGCGTTTCGTTGCCTCAAACGTCATCCCGATGCTTGGTGTACAAGCAACCTCACATCAGTCCAGCCTCGGTGTTGGTGATGTGCAGATCCAGACCTGGTGCTTTGGTCCAACCCTACCTTTGGTTTTGTTTCAATAAAGTTGTGGCCTTTTCCAATGCCAACCTGCTCCTTGTCTTCTTGGGGCGTACCTGCTTACGCTGCAAAAAGTATTCAATGTGAATACATCCTAAAGGCAGGCTTCTGTTAACCTCTTTTTTGGTCTCAATTTATGGCATAATGTATTATTTATTTTTCTCCAAACCACTAAATGATTTCACTTCCATCTTGTTGTCTCTTTTCCCCCCAGTTTCACCATGCATGTTATTCCATAGTTCCCCATTATAATTATACAAAATGAATGAAATATAAAACTCCTAACTATAGCTCTATATTTTTCTCTCATTATATTCAAACATATAGCCGCATTAGTCTGTAGAATCAGTATTTAGAGAGATCTCTCTAGTTATACCTATGGTTTTATAGTTTTTGAATTCTGAATTCTTTCCATATCAGACAATGTGATTGTCTGGATCAGTTTTCTCATTTTATCTCTCATAGTTGATGTTAATTACAGGCCTCTCTCATCTTTTTAAGTGGGAAAACTTGCACAATTAGTGGCTGACTAAATACTTTTTTTGCCTCACTGTATGCATCATGGCCCCAATGCACCTGGAGGGCCATAGTGTATCAATCCTGGTGAGTTTAGGGCCCAAATGCACATCTGTCCCTTTACTGGCTCTGCTACCTAACAGCCCTTTACTAGGTACAGATGTTGTATATCTTCTACTTCCTGCAGACCCAAGTCCACTTATGAGCACAAAATGCCCCAACAGCCAGGAGCTTTTGGAAGACTTTTATTCATTGGTTCCCCATAAGTCAAGTCAACTTGATGGCATATAACAACATACATCACTGAAAATATATTTTATAGGCATTGTGCAACTGTAATTTATTTGTATATGAAATAAATTCCTTACAACCTACACTGTATGATTCATTTCCAGATCACTCATTTTGGCATACTTTGGTATACTTTGCTCTTGCTGATGTCTTGATAAACTAAATTATAAGATTTTCTTATTAAGCTAAGTACAAATATTTATAAACATTCCACTTAAATAAGCCTTAAGTACTCAGATTATGGTGTGACAGTTTCTCAGTTGTATCAATTTGAAGAAAGGATTGGAATTCCATTTTTTCCTCACCAGTTCTATCTCATGTAACACATTATTTAATATTCAAATGTTATTGACTAGGAATAAGTGTGAGCACAAATATGAGTTGTCATCATCACTGCTAATCTAAGTGGTTTAATTATAATTAACTAATGATATGGAAACCAGGAACACAATGATGTGAGAATACTTATTTGAAAAGCTGAGGAACAGGTGTAATATTTAACATCTTAGTAATACCGGCTCCACAGCTGATTAAATTGTAAATATTTAAACCCAGAGTTAAATAAGCATTTCTAAGTTTGTTGTTCTCTCTTTCTTTACCCCATTTTGTTTGCAATGCCATTAAAATGACATTTTGGTTAGAATTAGGGGTGTGTGAGAAACAAACTGCATCCATTTTTCTAAGTAATAATCCTTTTACTTGGATAAAATTGTCTACTGCATCAGTTTTCTGTTTTTATCTTAAGTCAGAGTGTTCTACATTGTACAAATAATGCAGTATGGATGACTTTAAGTGCTTTAGCTCCATCCTATGGAATAGTGGGGATCTGTAGTTTATAAGGTTTTTAGCCTTCTCTGCCAAAAAGTGCTGGTGCCTCACAAAATTACAAATCCAAGGATTCTGTAGGATGGGGCCATAGCAATTATAGCGGTGTCAAACTGCATTATTTGTACAGTGTAAATGCATCTGCAGATTGGTTGAGTATGGAGACAGGGCTTTCTCTATTGTGGTACCGGGATTGTGGCACTTCGTTTCTTGTTAACGTCATCTCTCTCTTTCTCTCACACCCTCTCTCCCTTCCTTCCCTCTGTTCCCCACTTCTCTTTGGAAACTGAGAGCCAACTCTGTGGTATCTTGCCTGTGGTTCCAATCAATTCCTGTCTCTGGGTTGGTGCAGTGATGGGTGGTTATTCCCACGCCTGACTGCTTCTGCCCGATGGAGCCCCTGCTGTCTCACAAACCTTATTTGCTACTGTGTTCCCCCTAAATGCCACTGCTGCAGCCCGTAAAGGCAGAAAGAAATCACCTGGCTTCACCCACATGGCTAGATGTGTACTTCCAACATCACAGGCTGAGACTGGGGCCTTCAAAGGGAACACAGAAGTGACTGGTAATAAGGGACATGCTGCCATGTTTTTAGAAACTCTGCCACAAATAGATGGTTAAAAAAAGAGTGTGCTAAGGTCCCTTTGGAAAAGGTTTGGGCCAAAGCATCCCATCTGTCTGATCCCAGTCTTGGGCTACTGGCTTACATCATCCATACAGGACAATGCCAAGACAGGGGGAACACAGGCCTTTTTGCCCATGCATTCAGCCCAAGAGTGTGATAGTGAATTCCCCTCTTGTCACTTTCCTGGTTTATTTTGTTGCTTTCTACAGGACTGAGGCAACTGATGATGTTTTTCTTGCTTTTTTAAAAGAAATCTTATTTTAATCCTCTTGGAACTATGGTCAGGTCCTGCTTTTGTTGCTATTAGGAACACATGGAGATACATTTTCCCCCTAAATTGTTTCATATTTGTGAGGGTTTTAATTGTGTTTATTGCTTAAATTTTGGTTGGCTGTCTCTCAAGAGCCTTTAGTGCTAGTTTTCAATGGTAAAGTTGAGTAGAAATATAAGAAATCAGTGTTTTCAGCAGCAAATAGTGGCTGCCAGTAGAGATGTACAGGGCCCTCAATTCATTGGGTGAATTCAGCTTCACCAAAAGGCTAGGCGTGAATGTGAATATGATTGTGCAAAATTTGCCATAGGGATATCTATCTCCATGGTAACAGTATAGACTAGATCTGACTCATCCAACAACAAAGCCATCATGATTTGTTCATTCTTGGAAAACTGAAAGCTCAGTGGGAGTATTAATGTTTCATTAGACTGAAATATGTTTTTTCTAGCACTGAAAACTGAAATTTACAGAGGGATTATTATAATAGACCCAACAAAGCCCTAACACTGTATATTGTGATTTGCTTCAAGATCTCCCCAATGCTGGAATCTCAGTAGAGGATCAGAGGCTGGGCATATGAATGCTGGGTGAGGATTTGAAGATAATGTATTTTCATTTAAAAATAGGTTTGCAAAACCCCAAGAAATGTCACAGTGTGTAGTGACACTACTAACTGTAAAAGTCACTGACAGCTGTAAAATAACTTCTAAATGTTAAAACAATGGAAATATTAGAGATGTAAAGTGTACTGACAGTGTTTCTTGTCCTCAACATAAAGGGTGTCTCAACAAAATGAGACACTCCATCAAGAAAACAGTCAGCTATCAGAAGATTATTTATTTTTCATTCTTAGCTCGATCACTGATCAGAATGGGGACTGAAGGCAAGAAATCGGAAGAATAGAATTGGGAAAGGCAGATGTGAAAGAATGAAATAATATCTTAAAGTGCAAAAATATAAACTGATCAACAAAGCAAGGATTGTCCAAGCCAGTGTATTTCCCATCACCATGTATGGATGTGATAGCTGGACAGTGAAAAAAGCTAACAGAAAGAAAATCAACACATTTAAGATGTGATACTGGAGAAGAGTGTTGAGAAACTTGTTTCTTCAATGGTGGGAAATGATGCTGAGAAGAAACCTTGATTGACACAGTTTAGGAGTTATTCCAGATCTGTTAAAAATCTTTGAAAAAGTTATAGTTCTTAAAGATTTTCTTGCAGCAGGAAGAGAATTGCTAAAATGTCCATTGCTTCTTTCAAGAACATTAGCAAAGCGTTACATCCCTACACAAAAGATTTTAGCTGAATGAGGAATTGTGCATTCAGTTTGCCACCTCTTCCCTCCTCTCCTGTTGGTGAATGCACATACAGTATAGGGATAGGGATATTACTGCATAATATCCCTATCCCTATACTATACAGTATAGGGATATTACTGCACAAGTGTTTATACTAACTATTAAAGATAAAGTGCTTTATATATTACTGACTGCACAACTTCATTGCTATTTCATAGCTCCTTCAGTGTTAGTGTCCCTTTTCACTGATGCTGAACATCTGTCAATAAGGTCCTAAACATGCTGCTGTAGAACGCCTCCTCATGTGCAGTGACTTCCTTGGAAGACTGTTCTGGTATTTAGGAAGCCATGTGGGTCAGTGTCCCCCCTTCTTTCCCCTACTCTCCCCTTCTCTATTTCAGGGCAAGTTTCTCCATGTCACCCTGGGTTGCCAAAGAAGGAATTATAGATTACTCACAAGGAGGAAGTCGTTCATTTGGCACAACGGAGAGGAAAAACAGGCTTCTCTGTGTCCCAGGCTGCCACTGAAGGAATGACTGCTTACTCATGAGGATGTAGTCATTTCTTCTTTGGCACGAAAGAGGAGGGAGAAACAGAGTTCTGCATGGCCCCCAGGCCCCCAAAGAAGATGACTGATTATTTGCAAGGGGACAGTCATTCTTTCTTTGGCAGGATGGGAGAGGGAGAAATGGGGAGGGAGATGGGGTTAACAGGGAATGAGGGAGAGCATCACTGGCACACACACACACACAAAGCCCTATGGTGCTATTGAAGAGAAGGACAGTATTACAAGATCCAAAACTAGTACCGTATATGTTTGTCTGTAAGTCAAAAAATTTATGCCAAAAAATTGTCCTTCAAATCCCAGGTTGACTTATTTATGGGTCAGTATGGTAATGTGATAGCAACTCTTTCGAATTTTCCCATATGGTGGGGAGAGCAGTTTCTTTCTCTGAAGATTTTCAGGCCAGCACTTACTGTGGGGTAAGCACTGGTAAAATGCCAGTAAAACGTTTAGGAAGCACATGTGTCTGAAAGCCTGACGTGCTTCCTAAACATCAGGAATCATCCCCTCACCTCCAGTGTCCCTGAATTGTTCAGAGAGCAGCAATTTCCTATGAATGCAAAATCTGAGCCAAGTAGAAAGAGTCCTGGGTGATTGCTTGCTGTTAAAGAACCAAATAGAGTCTGTCTCCTGCCCGTGCTGCTGCTGTCTGGAGAGTGAAGGCTGAAACGAAAGCTGAAATGCTGTCTGGGGAATGAAGGCTGAAACAAAAGCTGAAATGCTAAAGCAAAAAGTCTCTCGCCACACACACACACACACACACTGAAGGAACCTCCAAGTTTTACCCTCAACTTTATCCACGGATCATGGCAAAATCCATAATTTTGGCCCGAAAACTTGCCCTCAACGTATATATGAGGTTGACTTGTAGTCGAGTATATATGGTATGTTTTGAATTTTTTAAAATAATACGGTTGTGGCAGGAGTGAGGAGGGACCAAGGCTTGTGCAATAACGTCTTAGGTCTGTAATAATTGAGAAGACTACTGTTTAACAGCATGGAATTTGGCTCTTTCATCCCTATTGCCCCCTCGGTACTGAACAGCTGGTCAGAGCTATTTAGAGTGTCTAACCAGGGTTGTGCAAAGTGCTGCACTGGCTGATGGAGATATAAACTTCGCGGTGGGAGCACTGTCTAGAGACTGTTTGATATAACTAGCTTTGTGTGCAACTAAGCATTTGATTCTACATACATCCCCTGTCTCTCCCCTCAAGTTTGCACTTTGCTGTTGAGGGACCCTGTAATTCCTCAGCACACAAAGCACAGTATTTTGCATTACAGAAATTGCACCTTTATAGCTATTGTGCTTGCTGCCTGGAATGTTAAACAAGCACCTTGAATTAGTGGACTCTCCTGTGACATAATTAGTTATAAGTAGCACAGTTTTCTCCTCCTATGATTGCCCCATTTTGTGGTTCATTTGTTATTACATATTTTGTTTTTTATTGCTCTGGGGGATGGATACTCCCCTAAAATCATTTTGTTTTAAATTTTGGTCCATTTGTGGTGAAAGACAGTCTGTTAGTCTTTGTACTGAGTGTTCTTTTTGAAGTTGGCTGAATCTTTAACTCTGTGTGCATCTACACTGTAGAAATCATGCAGTTTGACACTACCTTAACTGCCATGTTTCCATCCTACAGAATCCTAGGATTTGATGTTCTATGAGGCACCAAGAGAGAAAGCTAAATACCTTGTAAACTACATATCCCAAGATTCCATAGGATGGAGGTATATAGCACTTAAAGTGAGTCAAACTGCGTTATTTCTGCAGTGTAGATGCACTCTCTGTGAATGATATGTTTATCTGTAATGTTATTCTTACTCTTGAGTGTTGCTCTGTACATCTTGAGTTTTAACTTTTCTTTGATTTTGGACATTGCTTTGAAAAATAGGTCCAAATATAATATTTAAGATCAATTATGATAATGCCTTATGTATGTGGTGTAAAAATAGATTGTGGAGAAGGCACAGTTTCATTTCTTTAGTGGAGCCTTCTTAAGTGTATGCTTATACTAGCAGAACAAGAGCCAAAAAGAGATTCAAAAATTTGGCCACACTCCTGAAGCTACTGATTTATATTGGAAAAAAGGGGCAAAGTCATCACATATGTTTTTGTAGTAGGCATTCTGATCAGTACATCTCTCAAAGATGCTGACCTCAATTTACCTTTAATGGGACCTAATTTATTGTTACTTTGCTGAAGAATGAATAAAATAGTTTTTGGCATAGAAATAAAAAACAAAACCGTAAAACTTTAAAGTAAGCATTATCAGGTTTAATTGGTTTTATCAGGTCTAATTGGATAAATGAAGATTTCCCTTCATTAATCACTAAGTATCAGCTTCAGTATGTGGGAGCTGTAAGTTAAGAGAACTTTCCTTTAATATTTGCTTGGCTTTCTTGGCTTGGACCTGCTAAAAGAAAAAGAAAGCAGGGATGAGGGGAATCATGAAGATAGTTTTGAACAGAGTGGTACTTTTTTCTTGCCCAAATTGTAATGAATCTTATACTACATTCAGTCTCTCAAAAAGACATCCACAGTGTATTGAGTTTTTGTTATTTAAATATAATTTTCTGTCTGAAGGATTTATCTTGCAAGGTCAGCAAGATTCTAAATGTTGAATCTCCTGATGAACTTGCTACTTTGTTTGATTCCTTTCTAAGTTCCTGGCATTAATTCAGATCACATCAGGGCCCTAGCATCATTTGTGTGTGTGTGTGTGGGGAGGGGGGAGGAGGTTCAGTACAAACATGTAACAGGGACCCCTTTTCTGCATCAGCACTATAGCTCCTCCTGTCATATGCACAGTCCCACAAACATGGAAAATTATGGCTACATTTATGGCTACATTTAGAAATACTGCTATATTTCTGCTTTTACAAGAAAGAAAAAAATGCCAACTTTGCTATTTTACTAATAACACCCAACCTGAAAACCAAACAAGTTAATACTAACAAGCAGCATGAAAGATATTTTCATGTCAAAGTCTTGATTTTTTTTTGAATCACAGTGATTCAATGTGGCCACAACCCTTAAGCCAATTAACTTTAACATTTCTGGCTTCAAAAATAATGAATTAGCCCTCCTAACTATTCTGCAGCTTCACATTCTATAAACAAGACAGCTAGATGGCTTAACCATGCTTGTCCCATTATAAAAAGGATGGATTTTTGATGCATGAAACTGGTTTGCTGAAACCTCTTCCAGCTTCTGCCATAGTCACTGGTTTTGTGCAGATCTTATGTTGGGAGAAAGGCAGGATAGTAAACAAACAAACAAACAGACCTATACAACAATTTACATTTCACTGAAAATTAGTTGACACTGTTTTGTTTAAATCTCTGTCTTCAACATCCCCTTTTTGGGAAAAGTCCTTCAGGAAAAAGATATCTTCACAATACTTAAGTGTTTGGCATTTGAACAACTTTAGGTGTTCTCGAACAAAACAAATTATTTGGACCCATTTCAGCCTAGTTTCAGAACAGGCTATGCTACTGAAACAACATTGGCTGCCCTGACTGAAAACTTACTCTGGATAAAAGACAAGGGAGTGCTACCATGTTTATCTTTCTGGATTTCTTAGTGCCTTTCAGTACCAGATCATAGTATCCTACTTGGCCATCTATGTCAGATTGAATTAGGAGGCAATTTATAAAGGTGGCTCCACTTCTATCTATAGGATGAATTCCAGAGAATGGCCCTGAAGAACTCCTGTCCAGCTCCATTACTAATAAGCTGTGGGGTAATAAAGGCTTATGTCTTGTCTTCCATGCTGTTCTATATCTGTAATACAGATTCTATACAGAGTCACTAGGTGAGGCCATTAGGACCTTGGGGGTTGGGTGCCATCATCACACTGATATCACACAGTTCTACCTCATCTTGTTAATATGTTTGGCTGGGCTGTGCAAATGTTGAGCTATTGCCTAGATACTCCAATGGCCTGGATGAAGGTTTGAAGTTGAATCCTGATAAGGGGCTATGTGGATTGGGAGAGCCAGTGTTGTATAGTAGTTTGAATGTGGGACAACAACTCTGGAAACTAGGGTTCAAATTGGGGAATAGGGAAGCCCACTTGGTGATCTTGGGCAGGTCACACTCTCTCAGAGGAGGGCAAACTCCCTCAGAACAAATCTTACTAAGAAAATCCTGTAATAGTCTTGCCTTAGGATCACCATAAGTCAGAAACGATTTGAAGGCACAGAATAGCAACAATGTGGGTTGGTGGTCCAGCGTAATGGATTTGTGATCTTCCCCAGATTGGTTATATTTCCCCATGAGGAGACAGGCAACTAGGGTGTAATTTTAGATCCACCCCTGATAGTGCAGCCTAGGAAGATTATTTCTGAACAGCCTCATTAATCCAAGTACTGGTCCCTAAAGAAGTAGCTTCCTGATTAGTCTACTGCAATGGACTCTAGGAGCTTTATCACACTAGATGAACCCCACTCAGAAATGGGTTCTTAAAAATAGAAAAACCCCCGCAAATGTGGGATGTTTTTCAGATGCGTTTGCACCAAACAAAAATAATGTGAAATTAAAGCAAACGGAAAGTCGACAAAAATGACACCTTTTTATTTTTGGAAGCTCCTGAAAGTAAAAAGGTGTCATTTTTGTCGACTTTCCATTCATTTTATTTTCACATTATTGCTGTTTGGAAGAAACATCATATGAAAAACATCCTGTATTTGCAGGGTTTTTTCCACTTTCAAATTCTGTTTCTGAACGGGATATGTCTAGTTTGGTAACATCCATTGGTGAGACTGCTCTTGAGGATTATTTGAAAGTTTGTTGATCTAGAAATAAATTAGCCATAACAGCTATGCACTGATAACTTCATGATTAGAATACTGCAGTGTACTCTGTGTGGGGCTTGCTCTTCAAAATGACTCAGAAGCTCTCAATAGCACAAACTCAGAAGCTACACTGCTAACCAGAATATCATACAGTAAAAGCCACCCTCAATTCCAATGTGAGGGCCCTGGAGAACACTGTTGAAAAGTGTCAAGAGACCTTCCTCATTGAGCCAGAGTTTACCTGGAGACTTTTCATATACTCTTTGTAAACACTTCCCTCAGGTTAAATAGCTGTAGACAAAGCTGAGGTGGGCTATTGTGAACCATACAGAGGAGGCTCAGGACTTATATTGTAATCAGACGCAAAGTCTGCCTAGAAGTCCCTCCATACTCTGGAAAGGGTTAACTCAAGAGTTGGCCAAATGAACCCAAATGGATGTGGAAATGAAATTAAAATGACTGATCTGGGCTGCATCTACACTGCAGAATGAATGCAGTTGGACATTGTTTTAAATGCCATGGCTCAATGCTATGGATTTCTGGGATTTGTAGTTGTGTGAGAAATTATCCTTTCTATGTCAGAGAGTTTTGGTGCCACAGCAAGCTACAAGTCCCAGGATATTCCATAGGACAGTTAAAGCATTGTCAAATTGTATTAATTCTGCAGTGTGGCAGCAGCCTTGGTTTTTCTCTAGTCTTTCATTCCCTTTAGACAGTCTTCTTTTTCGTATTATTCATTTTTCAGAAAAGTATACAGTAAACACACTTTTAATCATAAATACCTTCCAATGTTTTGTGAATTTGTTTTACTCTAAAATTTGTTTATAGAATGATATCACACTCATTACCCTATCAGTTGATCCTTGTTCTGTTCCACAATGGTAGGAGGAACATTTGAGACGATTACTTGCATATCCAGTTGATTGACCACAGAGACCTGGAAACAGACAAGCAAGAAGCAGTTGAGGTTCCAAAGCAAACATTCTTATATCAGTATAAGAAACAAATAAATGTATTGTGAGGTTATTCATCTGCACATGTAATTATTGTTGACTGGAGCAGGAATGGGGAAACTCACCAAGCTGACACAGTTGGATCATGGCTGAATGGTTCTTGAGTTCCTTCATTCAAACTGATGGGATTTTGAAATGTTTAAATTTGGCTAGAGCACATCCCAATTTAGAGAAGCCATCATTTCATAATAAATATACTTGAAAGCAATTGTCACTGAGTACATAATTTGGGCCATGAAGATTATAAAAACTGTTCATCCAAAATACACTGCAGAAATAATCCAGTTTGAGATTGCTTTAACTGCCCTGGCTCAATGATAGGGAATTCTGGGATGTTTTGTAAGACATTTCAGCCTTCTGTATCAGAGCACTCTGGTGCAACAATAAACTACAGTTCCCAGGATTCCCTAGCATTGAGCCAGGAAAGTTAAGCTGTTTCAAACTGTATTATTTCTGCAGTGTGTTTTGGACCATTGTCCTGTTTTTGAGACTAAAGTAGGCATTGCTTCCCTTCAAACACTTTCTTCAAGATAGCAAAGACATCCTGTAATATAGCAAGGTCAACAGTCTGAAAAATCTCTGCTTCCATTTTATTCCTCCAAAGCAAGCACAGTGAGAGTTCATTCTCATGTTTGTTGAAAGAGTAATCAAAATATGTGTTTTCTTCTTCCCAAAGACAGTATGACATAGTTGGCAAAAATAAGGTGAGGTAGGGATTATAGCTTGTATGAATGTGGCAACGTACATGGAAATGAGATTGCAAAAAGAGGAAATTTTTTATTTCCTCTGTTACACAGAGAATTGCTTTTTTTCGGCTGGCACGGATATTAAAGAAGCATTGAGGTTGCTCAATGGAGATAGAAATTGAGTGAATAATCTCCTCTACGGTTGAGAAAGTTCAGAACAATGTTCAGGGTATGAAAAGAGAAGTTACTTCAGATTCCAAGCTTGCATGGTCTTGATAAAATCAGAATTTTCTGTTAAATGTTTCTAGAATCCATAAATCAATTAGAGCAAATATAATGTACTTTTTTTGGGTGGATCCATCCAATATTAAAAAAACCCTAGCTAAAGTAACAAAGTCTACTGATCCCCCAAAACATAACAAGCTTAGAATTTCCTCTCTCAAACAAGGGATGAAGAACTGAGATGACAAATTAAATGTGAGACATGCAAGAATTCTGACACTGTTTTATAATACAGAGCATACACAGCTCTGACCTTTAATTCAACTGAAAACAATTAATTCCATCAGATGGATAACCAATAGAAAATATGTTGGCAAGAATGTTGGATTTAGGGTTCTGGGTTTAAATGTAACCCCACATAGTTGGGTCAATTATTTTGTAATCTAACCCAAATTATGTCTGTGTACTTGCACAAATAAGGTGTTAATTTGACTAAACATAAAATAAACCAAGAAAATCTTCCTGATCCAAAGCTACACATCTTCCTTTCCATTAGAGTTGCAAAGGAAGTGATGGTGATAAAGTAGATGAGGACCTAAAATGATGTATCTCAGCCAAATTTACTAGTTTATTTTGCTAATAAATACTATCTATAAAACCCAAAGGAAATAACAATATATATATATATATATATATATATATATATAATTTCAATCAACTGGGGAAAACTGATCATGACAATGCTACACTTTTATTACTTTCGTAATAGTTTGCTGCTGATCATGCTTTCACTCCCTTGACTCTTGAGGAATAAGGAATAGTATGGGAATGATTCAGTTGAAGGTAATCACTTTTAAGCTGACCACTGCTGCCTTAGTGGATGCACAATGAATATATTGCAGAAATAGTGACTCTTATGCTCCGTCTAGGGTTATGCGTGTGCTCTTCCATCCGTTGGGCATTGCTTATTTTAAGCGTAAATGCTGAAAGGAGATGTAATACTGCATGCACTGTCCTCCAGATTCAGAGGAAGAGAGTCAGACAAGCTTTGGGGCAACTGAACTTTCTGTTTATATCAGATAATATGGAAGAGAAAAGAGAGATCTCCATTAAGACTTCTTTAAAACTAAACTCAGTCTTCAGAAATTCACACATGTAGGATTGGGGAACTTGGTATGATGGTGGGTGTCCCACATTAGGTAGGTTGGCTGCCAGTGGATTAACCTGTTGTTGTTGTTGTTGTGTGTCTTCAAATCATTTTTTTACATATAGCAACCCTAAGGTAACTCTACCCTAGAGTTTTATTGGCAAATTTCTTCAGCGGGGATTTGCCATTGCCATCATCAGAGGCTGAGAGCATGATTTGTCCAAGGTCATCCAGTGGGATTTTATGTCTGAGCAGTGAATCAAGCCCTGATCTCCAGAACTGTCCTCCAGCACTCAAACCACTATACCATGATGTTTCTAGCCCAATGCAACATGATAAACATATTTTGGTGCTGTGAGTACACCAGCCATGGCTATACTGACAGCTTCTAGTGACTGATAAGCCCCCCATTTTTGCAGTCATAGTCAGTTAACAGAGGCTTTTGATGTGCCACTGTATATAGCCAGGGAAGCTGTGTTTACTTTAATTACTCACAACTTCCTAAAGCAACTGCACCAGAAAATCCACCTAATGTAACCCAAAACACATAAGTCTCCAGTAAATAACTGTGAGAAGAAAATAGTCTTAAAAATGACTTCTCCTACAACAAGAATACATACAACATGCATATAACTGTACTTACAAGTACATCTGATTTATTGCTCAGTCCTTTTCCATAGTTGTCAGTGGCAATGACCTGAAACTTGAAATAAGATCGTCGCATATTTTTGAAGAGCATTGCAGTTTTAATAAGCCCTGTATATGGTTCAATGACAAAGCCTTCCTTGCCATCCTTGATTGGAGGAATGATGAGCCTGTACTGCATCGCACTGTAGTTGCCAGTGTCTTTATCAATAGCCTGATAAATAAAAATAATGAGATGAAACAGAAAAGTTACTAAGATGATCATATTATTAAAAACACACTCTTTGATCTTTTTAATCAGTTTAGTAGCAAGTGCCATGAAGATTATAACAATAAATGCAACTTTCCACTCTATATGAAACATCTGATAGTACTTTTCTTAGTAGTATCATGACTTCCAATGGAAAATAGACCATCACAAATAGCCTCAAGTGGAAAATTGCAAACTGTATGGTAGCAATTTCGATTAAGAATGTTCTCTAGAGCACATATTTTAAAATTGAGGGGCAACTTTCCCTTGTACTTACAACCTATGCAGTTATGCCGCCAAAAGTAAGAGTTTTGAGTCCCACTGATTCTCATAGAAGAGATAAGTATTAGTTTAAGTTAAAACTAATACTGTATAAATATGTTAACTTTGTCTAATTTATTCCTCCATTAGCATGGATCTTTTTTATCTGTCTAGAAATATTTTAATAAATTAGTGATTAAACAAGTTTGTTGTCACATACTATTTTTGTGAGCTCTATGATATATCCTGTTTAGCATGCTAGAAAGCTGACATGAAAAGTACTGTTCACTCAAGTACAAGGTGTTTGGAAAACACAGGCTGGCACCAAGAATGCTTAAGGAGTCAAACTATCATTTCTTATATGAATTGTTGAGATCCTCACCTCCTGGACCAATATACAAATATGAATAATCTTTGGATTTTGAATGCCAGAGTTTGGAATGCAGTTTTTTATTCTACAATACATTGAGTACCAAATAAACATAAAATGTTCACTTTAGGGAAAAAATATGCTTGAATATGCATTTTTGGGAGAAAATATATTTAAAATATTTATTTTAGAAGAAAATCCATTCAAATGCATATTAAATTCATTAATCTAGTATGAACTTTCACACATTTTGCAGATGGATGTGGAAAGAAGAATGTATCAATGTATAAATAACCATATGCTAAATTAACATAAAATACATTGCTGCATCCATTTTTAGTTGTCAGATATAAAGATTTGAGTACTAGCATGTATATGTTTGAATTCCCTCATGTTTTCTCAATTATCATCTATTCAAAGATCTTTAAACTCAAGTTATAGGGGTGTGCAGGTGTGTGTGTGTGTGTGTGCACGCACACACACAGAGACAGGCATGTGTGTTTGTGTAGCACACTCAATTGTTTCAGGACAACCAGAGAAAATCTGTCATCTGCCCATGACAAAACATGCCCAAATCTTTTTAAAAACAAGGCATGCATGTACGTTATGCCTATTATTTGTCCTGAAGGTAAATACTTTTGTCATTCATTAGAGGAAGATGTATGATGCTTCAAGGGCTGTGATATGACTGTCAAAGAAAAGAAGGAACTGTAGTTAATCTTAATGACAATATATCTTTTCTTTTGTTTATCTGGCAAATATAAATTTACAGTTCTCACAATTCTTTTATGAACAAAGTAATATATGACCTCTGTGCAACTGTCGAACTCAGCCCTGTAATAAGTAGATGTAACTTTACATTTGTGGATGCAAATTTACAATTAAGTTGAGGCAAGTTCTAAACAGGGGGTTTAAAAATTTAGAATGGACATATAACATTTATTAAAATATAAGCCATATTTCATCCTAATGTCCATATTCATGCATGTAAAAGGAAATCCATCACATCACACCCTGCCGTTCCCAATGATTCCCTGTGGTACTCAAGATTCCAGAAACACAATCACAATGTAAATTGAGACTTGCCCATAAATGTTGTAAACAGACTCAGATTGTGATTTGTTTGACATAAGAAGGAACAGTTTATACTCTCCTTGAAGTTGTTGTTATCATTTATTTATTTATAAAGTGCTATGGGTTGGTTAAAAAAAAAAGGCAGAGGGAGCACATGAGCCTAAGGCACATCTCAGTGTAATAAACAGGCTAATTATCCTTCAGGAACACATGGCTCCAGCAGATTCAGAAAAGCTTTATTCAGCAAGCAGAGCTGATCACAGCACACAACTGTTGTTAGGACAGAAACTTTTTTCCACCTTCCTGGCCATACCAGAAGCGGAGAAGAACCCTGGGCAGAAGGAGAGAGGCAGGCCTGGAGGACTGAGGGATGCTGGGCGGAAGGAGAGGGGCAGGCCAGGAGGGAAGAGGATGGAGCAGGCATGGAGGTATGGCCAGGAGGCCAGGGAATCCACTGCTAGTGGGAAGCAAGGCAGATTTGAATCCGACTTTAATCCGCCTGGTTTCTCCTTGGACTGAATCGATTTATTTGGAATTAGCCCAAAAAACACCCCATTTTACCAGAGTCTTTTTGACATGGGTAAAATAGGTAAAAATGGATAAAACCATGGCGCCCCTTTCCGAATCACTTCAGTGATTCAAATTAAGTGGGAACCATGGTGGTTTAAACTGGATTACTTGGAATCACGATCCGGTTTAAACCATAGTGGGAATTAGGCCCTAGCTACACCTTCCCACAAGAACAGAGTCATACTTCCTTCCCACACATCTACTCATTATATCAGGCTGGAAATGATACACAATCTTTTCTTTCCCTAGCATCGCCATTGGATAGCATACCCATCATCCCACACATATGTTCAGCAATTAAACTGGCTATGATCCTGACACTCAGCTCAGTGATGTAAGTGGAAAATATGTTTTGCTGTTACAGCTCATCAAAAGAGAGAGGAAAGATACTCTGTATCTTGGTGTCTAATGGTACCCAAAGATGGCAATCCTTTGCCCATTTACATGATTTAGACTTAGAGCTTTCCTAGATTTAAGGACATCAAAATAGTTAGTGACTGGAATCAAAGGCTGTAGTCCAAAGCATCACGTGGCACACTTTGCATATTCAGCAGGGCTCCTGAGACTCTCACTTCAAATGTGCTTCCTGACACTACTCAACAAGTTGCTTTAAACCTTCAGTGAACTTCTCCAGCAATGTGAGAAGCTTCGGATAGAAAATAAATAAATATAAAATGTTTGACAGTTTGCCACTTATATGGAATTGCAGCCATAGTCATTAAATTAATTGGTAATTATCTCTTGAAGATATGGCATCTTTAACCAAGTGCTCCAAATAATGAAAACTGATCTATTAACATAGTTTGCATAAGCACACAATTAATTTGTCCCCAAT
This sequence comes from Urosaurus nigricauda, assembly GCA_034509955.1. Classification (NCBI taxonomy): domain Eukaryota; kingdom Metazoa; phylum Chordata; class Lepidosauria; order Squamata; family Phrynosomatidae; genus Urosaurus; species Urosaurus nigricauda. The sequence continues at coordinate 185,394,605 of JAOEGL010000003.1, read as the reverse complement.
CATCAGACTGTCAGGATAAAACAGAAGTGGTCCTAGACTGTATCATATCAGAGATGGAAATATGTCTGATTTTTCCTTTTAACAATGCACACACACACACACACACACACACCCCCAACCACTACATGTTCTGAAACTGAGATCTAAACCATATTGAAAATAAAATCAGTTTGTGCCTTATGTATGTTTAAAGGCAGCTCCCAAAGGGACAGGCAGGCCTGAAGGAAGAGCTCTGGAACCAAAAGTTTTTTTCTCTCTCTTTCTTGTCTCATTCACTGTCTTTTTGGGTATGTCTGTGTGTGAATAGCTTGATGGGTGGAAAAAAAGATAATGAGAAAAGAGTTATAGAAGGAGAAATTTGATTTTGTGTGAACAGGAATTGATAATAAAGCATCTGTTCTATGTTATTTTCCTAAACAGTGTCCTTTGGAAAATACATGCATTACTGAGCTGCTGGAGTGAACCACATAGTTATAATACAATCAATGAGCTCTGTGAGTGATCTATTGAAGCATAATGACATGCAGATGAATATTCAAGGTAAGGGTTAGTGCTAATAAATGGTCCTAATTGTTTAGATTGAAGTGAATTTATATCTCCTAGAGAAGAGACTAGATGAAGGAATGAGTGACTCTACAGCACAACAAGGGAAATATGATACAGCACAACAAGGGAAATATGATATAATAGGCATCACTGAAACCTGGTGGGATGAGTCTCATGATTGGAATGTAGAAATAGAGGGGTATAACCTTTTTAAGAGAAACAGGCCAAGCAGGAAAGGAGGAGGAATAGCATTATATGTCAGGGATATTTACACCAGTGAAGAGATGCAGGAAGTCAATACTGGAAGCCAGGTGGAGAGCATCTGGATAAAAATTAAAGGAGAGGGAAATAATAGGGATGTTACTGTGGGAGTCTACTACAGACCCCCGACTCAGGCAGAGGAATTGGATGATGCCTTTCTAGAACAGATAATCACATACTCAGAAAAGAGAGATGTAGTAGTGATGGGTGACTTCAACTATCCTGATATTTGCTGGAAGTCAAACTCAGCCAAATCCTCAAAGTCTAGCAAATTCCTCACTTGCCTGGAAGACAATTTCATTGTCCAAAAGGTGGAAGAGGCAACAAGGGGATCAGCCATTTTAGATCTTATCTTAACCAACAGGAAAGACCTAGTTGATGGGGTGCAAGTGGTTGGATCCTTAGGTGGAAGTGACCATGTTCTCCTGGAGTTTGTTATGCAGTGGAAGGGAGAAGCTAGGCATAGTCAGACACGCACTCTAGACTTTAGGAGAGCTAATTTCAATAAACTTAGAGAAATACTGGGAGTGATCCCATGGTCAGGAATACTAAAAGAAAAGGGAGTTCAAGACAGATGGGAGTTTCTCAAAAGGGAGATATTGAAGGCACAATTTCAAACAGTTCCAATGAGGAAGAAAAATGGAAGATGTCTCAAGAAGCCAGGATGGATGACTAAGGAACTTTCAACTGAGCTAAGTTTTAAACGGAACATGTATAAGAAATGGAAAAATGGAGAAATCACGAAAGAGGAATTCAAACAAATAGCCAGCACATGTAGGGGTAAAGTCAGAAAAGCTAAAGCGCAGAATGAACTCAGGCTTGCTAGAGAGGTTAAGAACAATAAAAAGGGCTTTTTTGGATATGTCCGCAGCAAAAGGAAGAAGAAGGAAACAGTGGGGCCACTGCGTGCAGAAGATGGCAAAATGCTAACAGGGGACAGAGAAAAGGCAGAATTACTCAACACCTTCTTTGCTTCAGTCTTCTCAGAAAAGGCAAAGGGTGCTCAACCTAAGGATAATGGAACAGGAGACAGAATAGAGGAAATTCAGCACAGAATAAGTAAAGAGGTAGTACAGGAATACCTGGTTAACCTAAATGAATATAAATCTCCAGGACCAGATGAACTACATCCAAGGGTATTAAAAGAACTGGCAAAGGTGATATCGGAGCCATTGGCAATAATCTTTGAGAACTCCTGGAGAACAGGAGAAGTCCCAGCAGACTGGAGGAGGGCAAACGTTGTCCCCATCTTCAAAAAGGGAAAAAAAGAGGATCCCAACAATTATCGTCCAGTTAGTCTGACATCAATTCCAGGAAAGATTCTAGAGCAGATCATTAAGCAGAGAGTCTGTGAACATTTAGAAGCCAATGCCATAATCACAAAAAGCCAACATGGGTTTCAGAAAAAGAAGTCATGCCAAACGAACCTGATCTCTTTTTTTGATAAAATTACCAGCTTGGTAGATGAAGGGAATGCTGTGGATATAGTATACCTCGATTTCAGTAAGGCCTTTGACAAGGTTCCCCATGACATTCTTGCAAACAAGCTTGCAAAATGTGGGATAGACAAGTTAACTGTTACATGGATTTGTAATTGGTTGACTGGCCGAACTCAAAGGGTGCTCAACAATGGCTCCTTTTCATCCTGGAGAGAAGTGACCAGTGGGGTCCCACAGGGTTCTGTCCTGGGCCCAGTGCTATTCAACATCTTTATTAACGATTTGGATGACAGAATTGGGGGCATACTTATCAAATTTGCAGATGACACTAAACTGGGAGGAGTAGCTAATACCCCAGAGGACAGGATCAAAATTCAAAATGACCTGAATAGACTAGAAAGCTGGGCCAGCGCTAACAAAATGAAATTTAACACAGAGAAATGTAAGGTTCTGCACCTAGGGCGGAAAAATGAAATGCACAGATATAGGATGGGGGACACCTGGCTGAATGAGACCACATGTGAAAGGGATCTAGGAGTCCAAGTAGACCATAAGCTGAACATGAGTCAACAGTGTGATGCGGCAGCTAAAAAAGCCAATGCAATTTTAGGCTGCATCAATAGAAGTATAGTTTCTAGATCAAGGGAAGTTATAGTGCCACTCTATTCTGCTTTGGTCAGGCCCCACCTGGAATACTGTGTCCAGTTCTGGGCACCACAATTCAAAAAAGATGTGGAGAAACTGGAGCATGTCCAAAGGAGGGCAACTAAGATGGTGAAGGGTCTGGAAACCTTGCCCTATGAAGAACGCCTTAGGGAGCTGGGGATGTTTAGCCTGGAGAAGAGAAGGTTAAGAGGTGATATGATAGCCCTGTTTAAATATTTGAAGGGATGTCATATTGAGGAGGGAGCAAGCTTGTTTTCTGCTGCTGCAGAGACTAGAACGCGGAACAATGGATGCAAACTGCAGGAAAAGAGATTCCACCTCAACATTAGGAGGAACTTCCTGACAGTAAGGGCTGTTCGACAGTGGAACACACTCCCTCGGAGTGTAGTGGAGTCTCCTTCCTTAGGGGTCTTTAAGCAGAGGCTGGATGGCCATCTGTCAGGGATGCTTTGACTTGGAGTTCCTGCATGGCAGGGGGTTGGACTGGATGGCCCTTGTGGTCTCTTCCAACTCTATGATTCTATGATTCTATGATTCTATGATTCTACAGCTCATTTTTTTGACCATTATGCAAAGGGATATGGTAGCAAAGCAGTGCTGTTGTTGTAGCAGCTTTGAGATTAAGAGGAAGAATGAAGATGGTAGCATAACATTTCATACCGTAGACTTCAGCCTACTTCCTCAAGCTTATGCTATACCAACTCAGGTAGTCTCAAAGCTGCTACAATTCAGCTTTGCATACTGATCTAGACTAACACATATGTATGTATTAATCACTGTTAAGAACTTTACATTTTACATGCATTGGATAAAGTAGGAATAAAAGTGTCCAACTGGAGTTGTTGTGTAATTTCCTTTATGCCATTGGTGTTGTATGCTCACAACCAGTTGTGAATCACTTTTCTTCCATGGTTACTTGAAAGCACGATCCTTAATGAAGCAAATGTGATCACAGACCAAGTATCCCTCCAATTATGCTCGAGATTATTGTAGATAGCAGTTTCCAACAACATACCTCCTTAATAATGTATGAACCACTAGGATATTCTTTTTTAAAAAAAATGCAATGACACAACAAGTAGATAAAACAGAACACAGATATAAGGCTTTGTATGGAATGCATCAAAGCAGGGAAAAGTTAGTGTCTGGAGCACAGTCTGAAAGGAGTAAATATTGTAATATGATAACATTCTCAGTTATTATTATTTTTAAGAATATAATATAGGGATGTGTTTATTAGTTTCTCTCCTTGGTGGACTGCAATTGATTGAATGGTTGTTATATCTGTAGAATACTTCATCTTTATTGATGCATAAGACTCCTGTAAAAAAAATCAGCAGGAATTTGTAGTAGGCAGACAACTTATCATGATAGTAACATACAGCTTATATGAAGATTATGACAACATAATGATGAAAACAACGGGTGCTTTACTGGTGTTAATACAAGAAAAAAACAACCAAGCATATAAAGGCAATCTGAATGTGGGGACAAATTTACTCACAACTATGTGTGAGACAAGGCATTAATGTCAAAGCATTAAAAATACTAGGGGAGCAGATGTAGCTTTTAAAAAGGAAAATATATATCAAGCTGTCAATTCCTGCAGGGAGAAAAGTGATCTTGTTTTAAAAGCTGTTATAGTTTGCCAGAAACTGGGATTGGAAACATCTGAATTTGCCATCTGCTTTGGTGGTGCTAATGTTGAACAAAAAGCCCATTCATTTTATGATCCCCTTCAGTATATTAGAACCAAAATTAAGAATGACCCATGTACTGTATAAGGAAAGCTGGGATACAAAGAAGAACTAATAATAGTTTTACTTCTGCTTTGAGTAGCTAGTTTGATTCCAGCTCACTTTCTTAAAAAGACAACAGTGGTTAGCAACTGATACCTGTCTTTGCCCATAAAGTGATAATTCTTCAGCAGTCTTCAGGCTCTGAGTAACATTTTGCTGAGTCCATGGAACATGTAGGGCAAGGGGTCACTACGGTAGTATATAGAGATCCAATAAAAGTGATGAAATTGTGTCATAAGTTTCTAAAGTGACACAGATAAACTGTTATCACTTTATAACTTTTTATAACATTTTTATCACAAAGTCAGGTATTATTTCACGAAGCAAGAACTTCTTCCAAAATTATTTAGCAGTCCCACTCAAAGTTCAAAATGTAGTATTTCTACTACGATTTCCATTTCCGTCCTTTAAAAAGTCTACATTTTGTTAAACTTAATACCTTAGTCTTCACCCTCAACTGTAAGAAATTTATATACATCTGAGTGTGTTTCTTCACATTAGGTTTTTGTTAATGCCTCACACAAAAATGACCACACTGTGCTCATTTTATATACACTGATGTTTTACATTAAAAGGTCACAAACTGTACATTTCACTGTTATGGGCAGTGAGCCACATTGTTTACATCCTCCCATTTTACATCCACAGAGCTCTGGTTGGATGATGTTCCAGAACTATGGGCCTTTACAGACCAACCTCAAAGGCTGGCTTGGGGGCAGAGTTGGGGTGTAGCATCGTGATTTACACAAGCCCAACTCCTCCCCCCCCGGGCACCCTGATGCCAGCGGCAGACACAGTGCCGAAGGGGTGCCATATAGCCACGCCACTGCAGCTCTGGCACCCTTGATAGATCAGATTGGGGCTGCAGCATAAGGTTGCTGTGGCCCCGATCCAGCTAGGAAAGGAGCAGCTGGAGGCCACCCCTTAGGGGTTGTCCGCTTGAGCCCCTGAGTGTTTGATAACTCAGGGGCTGTTGGGAAAGGCCAGCCTGGGGGCAGAGTTGGTGCATGGCATCCACATGATGCACATCCCGGCTCTACCTCTAGGCTGGAATGATGTCGTGCACCGCACCTTATGGTGATGGCATCATGGCACTCCTCTGGCACTGCATCTACATGACACAGCACCAAAGGAGTACTGTAAAGCTGAGGCATCAGTGGCACCAGCGTCCTTTCCAGGGCTCAAAAAGAAGCCACTTTTTTAACTACAGAAAGGCCAGATTGGGGCTGCCACATGCAGCTGCCGCAGCCCCAATCTGGTGAAGATAGAGGTGGTGACAGGCTGCCCTTTCAGGGGCGGCCTTCACAGCCCCTCAGTCACATGGGATGTTCTTTAGGCATGCTGGGCTTTGCTGTCATCCACTATAATTTAAAAGTGCAAGCTTAGTGCATTCACAGCATAGCATAGCAGTGTAGCATTTCAAGGAAAGATGGTGCTGAGGGCAAACTATCACTGAAGAAAGTTCATCTTCCATCATTATTACTTTCTCAGTGATAAGTCTTGAGTGGTAAACTTAGAGAATTCACAGAAAACAGCTTGGCTAAATTACTGCTTTTAACTGCCATGGAAAATACAGGATAATCCAAAAAAGGTATTTTGATTTCCTGTTCCTCTTTGTCAGAAGTTCATGCAGAAAGGTGATAAAAAATTAAGAAAGGCCAAGATGCTATTTTATAATAATGTAGTTATTATAAGTATATAATAGCTGTTACTGTTCAAGAAAACAGCGGTGAAAATGTGTCAAGTGTATTCAGTTGAAAACCTCAGGCCTTTATTATCCCACAAAATTATATACTAATTATTCCTCTTGAAGTAGTCTACATTCATTTTACAGAGTGAAGAAAAAGAGCTAAATAATGTGAAAGTACCATAAGGAATGTGACAATATATTTGATATGCAAGATATTCAAATGATAACTTCCTAAGTAAATCTCAGTCTTCCAAGTCCATATATTCCTAGCTGCGATTATTGGAATATGAACACACACACACACACACACACATATGGAATATGCATGTAGTAACATTTGGCTTTAGAATGACTAAAGAATGAGCAGATATTCTTTTCAAAATTATAGAATTTATAGCCAAGGTTGTCAAGAAAAGATAGAGTATGTAGCAACTCATTCTGTCGATACTTAACTTTTTTATGTCAAAGAAGTGCACACACACACACACACACACACACATACATTGAAAGACACAACCATGACTACTTTCTTGATTGTTTTGGCTAACTTCCAAGTGCTTTTGACATGCAAAATAAATAAATAAAATAAACAAATACTCCTGTTTTATTCCTAAAATGTAAACACAGCAAAACTGCAAAGGAGGAGATTTGAGACAAATATTGTTCAAGCTTAAAAAAAATCACAGATGGGATGTCTGGCATGTTATAGAAGGTGAACATGGCCCTCCAATGGACAGCTAATGCAATTCCCCCAGCTCTTCATAGTTGTGAAGTGTGTGTGTGTGTGTGTATTTACTTCCACCCTCATCTTAGAGGTAGAGATCTAAGATGACCAAGTAACCTGTATTATACTTTTGATCACACTGGTGCAACTAAAAGATGCACTGGCTGAGATACTGCATTGAGAAAGACAGCTGTGAGATGTAGTCACAATGGCCTCTTGTTCAAGCCGCTCCAACCTACCTTTTTCCAGCAGCAGCCGGGATGGTGGAGAGATGCAGTGGTAGTTCAGGAAGAACTATTTTTCTATAGCTGGACACACAGCCACAGGTGACATCAGGAACCCATAGTGGTTCTTGGGAGGTTCATGCAGAACAGTCATTCCTCTGCATTCAGCTACAGGAAAATACCAAAATACTTGTCTACTGCCTCCCCTGATATCTCTCCATGTCTATGTGCCTACAAGTTGCTAGTTGATACTCAAAGGCAGTTTAGGGTATTTGGGCCCTTGATCTCTATCAGCCAGTAAATGGCTGAGTTGTGGAGCATGCTGCTGAGAAAAAGTGAGTTTTAGAGGGAGTATTTTTGGTCATTGCACAGTCAGTAGTAGTGAATTCCAGCCTCTGTAATTCTGTATAATTTATGATAAACTGTAGCTGAGCATAACATAACCTTTGTCTTTCCTTTATCCCCTATTTAAAATTAGTTGAGATTTCAAAGAAAAATGTGGGTTTTTTTCCCCATTTTCTCATTTTATTTAAAACAGTTAATACTATTTAGCAGTACAAATCAAACAAAAGTCTGTATTTCTGGTTGTTGCTATATTTCTACATGGCAAATTAGAACCACCCCAAATTATTTCCGTGAGTAATTATGTTATAATTTTTTAAAGATAACAGCTTTAGGAATTAATTTCTGCACAAGTTATTGGATGTTTTCTCAATTAGATTGACCTCATTTTTCATGACTTTGTGTCAAAGGCACACAAATATCTGTAGCAAAAAGTGATCAGCTTACCAACATACAGCACTGACCAAATTTGAAATACATTTCTTTGAATGCAAAGCATATAAATTACTGCACTAAAAATTAATGAATGCAACAACTAAGTCATCCAGAATTATTAATGTGACACTAATGATAGTGAAAATTTCACATTGTGATTTAAAGTGTGTACGTGCCTACCGTAATTTGTAGCAGTTAGTTAACAATTGAACTTGCAATAGCTTCCATACCAAAAAGTGTTAATATTCTCTTGTCAATGTTTTCTTGTTAAGTAAAAGAAAGAGATAGCAAAACATGGAAGGAGCATGCATATTTTTAAAAGTAATACTTTTTAATTTAAAGATATCAAATAACTTTACAGGATACTTCTGCCCATGGTAATTGAGAAACAGGTCCAATGATTTCAAGAGGTCCTGCTGCTTGGGGTGCATCTACACTTTAAAAATAATGCAGTTTGGCACCACTTTAAAGTGCCATGGCTCCATTCTACAGAATCCTGGGATTTGTAGTTTTATGAAGCTACTCTCAGCTTGTGATTATGATCAGTGCCCATTAATAGATCACTGAGGACTCCCAGCACACCTATGCAATCTGGACTCTCCATAAATTAGATGACTGGAATATTACTCATAAATATTGGTACAGCACAAATAGACTATATCATGACCACTGATCTGCCACCTGTGTTGGATAGGTAGGTTGGCTGAAATATAACTATTTTCTTCATTCCTTGCCAGACCATCAAAGGCTTCCTGATGTGCTCTGTATCCTTGGTTATTCTTTGCTGCCAACATCTGGTTTGTCTTCCATTCCTGACTTGCTCCTTGGAGTTTATCATACCATGGAATTTGGGGGTATAATGAAATGGCAATCCGAATGCAATCATGGGGTTTCACATAATTGCGAATGAGTGTATCTCTGGCAATTTCAGGCAATGGGAAGTCATTCCAAACGCAATCATGAGGTTTCACGTAATTGCGTCTTAGAGTATCTCACACAATTTCAGGCAATGGGGGGGTCATTTTCGGCAAATGGGAAGTCATTCTGAACTCATTCTGAATGCAATCAGATTTCACGTAAATTCGCTAAACTAGTGAATTCATGTAATTGCGAATTGGCTCCATTCACAATTGAGAGAAATTCCTCCCATGTGATAAACTCCTTTGATTCTGCTTCTTAGCCTAGTCTTCTGATTTGCCTTTGGTTCCTTCTAATGGTGCATCCTACACCATCTCATTCCTTGCCCTCCTCAGTCTGCTGCATACAAACCACCAGTGGCAGTTGGTGGTTCCCAATCTTGCCTGAAATCTGGACTTTAAAGAAGCAATCAGAATGCTGCATCTATTTTGTGGATATGGGCCAGCATGTTGGATATCTCATATTAAACTTTAGAGTGAATCCACTGCTCCAGTCATAAGGAAGCCAGTGACTGGTAATACAAGTCACCCTGATGCATTGCCCAAAGCAGGCAGTCACATTTTCTCTCAAGAATGCCTCATTGATACCAAGTTCCATTTTCTTTATTATTAATGGCTTTACTTCTTTAGCATGTCATTTCACTTTGTTTTGTCCTTTCCTAGTTCCTTTAATTTCCGGCTTACATGATTTTGTTTTGTCTTTCCTTAACATTTCTCTCAAGCCTCCAAAGTACAAATCTCCTCAAAAATTGAAAATGTAAAAATGACACCTTTCTAACTCAGCACATCTCCCTTGTACATTTATCATAATACTGCTTACTGTGAGAATAAAGTTTTGGTGACTTTTCTTTTCTCTTTCCTAACTTAAACAGGAGAGGAACATTCTTTTCATGGTTTATGGCATTGCCTCCTGTCACTGAAAATTTTTATCCTTGACCTATAAAAATAATATTTTGAGTCTACAAGAGAGACCCTCACTTCAAAACATCTCATCTTCCTATGTCATATGTTCCAGTGCAAAACAGAATTACAATCACAAAGCTGTTAATCATTAGTACCTGAATGTTGGGACATATGTGTCTTTTTATCTCTCTTCTTTATGTAGGTCAAGGGATGCTCTCAGTTCCCAATTTTCTTTCCATTAAATACTTGGATGGGGCACAAGGGCTACCAAAAACAAAGGCAAAGCAACAACAAACCCCAAAATTCTGGAATTCAAATTTAAGATGAATATGGAAAAAATATCAATGATTGTTACGAATTTGCCAAAAAGGAAGAACAAGAGCTAAGTAAAATTTCTGGATATAGGATTAAGAACAAAGCTTAATACCTTCGTATTTGGATAATGGAAAGAAATTGAGATCTATTTCAAAATAACTACAGTATAAAACTTAGAAGGATATGAAAAAAAAAGAATTGGAGATATGGGCTTGACAAAATTTATCTATGTTGGGAAAGATTGCAGCTATTAAACAAAATATTCTACCCAGATTGATATTTTTATTTCAAAGCCTAACAGTTATTATGAATGCAAAATGTTTTCGAGAATAGAACAGGGAGCTATCTAAATTTATCTGGGCTGGCAGAAAACCGAAGATAAAATGGAAAATCTTGATAGAAATGTAAGAGAAGGCCTGGGGTTACGAGATTTGAGAATATATTATTATGGACTAATATGGCTAACTGAATGGATTAAGTTATGGGATGAGAGAATACTGAAATTAGAATGCCATAATTTGAGGTTTGAACCACATGCATTTACCATATATACTTGTGTATAAGTTGACCTCATGTAGAAGTTGAGGGCAGCTTTTGGGGCTAAAATCATGGATTTTGAAATGACCCGTGGATAAGTCAACGGTCAAACACTGGGGCATGTTACAAAAGATCTAAAGGGGGAAACAAAGCACCACTTCTCTGCCTACTTCTCCCTCTCTGGACCTCTCCCAAGGGTCACAATCTAAGCATGGACCCCCAAGATATCCAAGGATCATGGCTTGCTTGCAAAACAGGGTACAGACCTCTCTCTCCCCCTTGGCTCACCAGCTGTTTGTTAGATTTGGCTATGAAGGAAGGCTGAAGGATAAGGCAGAGATGGCAGAGAGCACAGGGATTCAAACATGGAGGCAATCTCTCTCTCTCTCTCTCTCACTCCCTCTCCATCATCTCAGCAGCTGTTTGTTAGCTATGGCTATAAAGGAAGGCAGAGGGATAAGAGAGAAAAAGAGAGAGAGAGAGAGAGAGAGAGGAAAGCATGCATGGGGACTCAAATGGTGAGCTGTGTGAAGATCCCTGGCTACGAAGGAAGGATGGGCACTTCTTTTAGGAACTTTATAAGCAGTATTAACTTATTGCCCCGTATATAAGTTGACCCATGATTTTGTGGGGAATACATTTCTCGACTTATAGGTGAGTATATGCAGTATGTAATGTGGGAAGATAAAACAGAACAAAGACTTTGATCATCATTATGTAAGAAGAGGATTGTTGAAAATAAGACAGCACATAAAAATGAAGTATTGTCGTAAATTATCATTATGGACTTCACCACAAGAAGGTGTAAAGGGAGGTGTAAAGGTGAGTATGAAAAATAGTTGACATATGAGCAGATATTGTGGGAAAAAGAACTAGGGAAGAGCTAGAAAAACAAGGGATAATAATACAATAGTTTCTGCATAGACAGTTTAAAGAGCGAAAATGGATGTAAGACTATAGGGAATAGAAAAGACTACAAATGAACTTGATAAAATATTTTTTGAAGAAGGAAGAAAAAAAGATGTCAAAATTCTATAACAATCATAGAATCATAGAGTTGGAAGAGACCACAAGGGCCATCCAGTCCAACCCCCTGCCATGCAGGAACTCCAAATCAAAGCATCCCTGACAGATGGCCATCCAGCCTCTGCTTAAAAACCTCCGAGGACGGAGACTCCACCACCCTCCGAGGGAGTGTGTTCCACTGTCGAACAGCCCTTACTGTCAGGAAGTTCTTCCTAATGTTGAGGTGGAATCTCTTTTCCTGCAGTTTGCATCCATTGTTCTGTGTTCTAGTCTCTGGAGCAGCAGAAAACAAGCTTGCTCCCTCCTCATTATGACATCCCTTCAAATATTTAAACAGGGCTATCATATCACCTCTTAACCTTCTTTTCTCCATGCTAGATGTCCCCAGTTCCTTAAGGCGCTCCTCATAGGATATGGCTTCCAGACCCTTGATCATCTTAGTTGCCCTCCTTTGGACACACTCCAGTTTCTCCACATCTTTTTTGAATTGTGGTGCCCAGAACTGGACACAGTATTCCAGGTAGGGCCTGACCAATGCAGAATAGAGTGGCACTATTACTTCCCTTGATCTAGACACTATACTTCTATTGATGCAGCCTAAAATTGCATTGGCATTTTTGGCTGCAGCATCACACTGTTGGCTCATGTTCAACTTGTGGTCTACTTGGTCTCCTAGATCCCTTTCACACATAGTTTCATTCAGCCAGATGTCCCCCATTTTATATCTGTGCATTTCAGTTTTCCGCCCTAAGTGCAGTACCTTACATTTCTCCGTGTTGAATTTCATTTTGTTAGCTTTGGCCCAGCTTTCTAGTCTATTCAGGTCATTTTGAATTTTCATCCTCTTCTCTGGGGTATTAGCTACTCCTCCTAATTTGGTGTCATCTGCAAATGTAATAAGTATACCCCCAATTCTGTCATCCAAGTCATTAATAAAGATGTTGAATAGCACTGGGCCCAGGACAGAGCCCTGTGGGACCCCACTGGTCACTTCTTTCCAGGTTGAAAAGGAAACATTATTGAGCACCCTTTGGGTTTGGCTGGTAAACCAATTACAAATCCATGTAACAGTTACCTTGTCTAGCCCACATTTTGCAACTTGTTTGCAAGAATGTCATGGGGGATCTTGTCAAAGGCCTTACTGAAATCAAGATATACTATATCCACAGCATTCCCTTCATCTACCAAGCTGGTAATTTTATCAAAAAAAGAGATCAGGTTCATCTGGCATGACTTGTTTCTCTGAAACCCATGTTGACTTTTTGTGATTATGGCATTGCATTCTAAATGTTCACAGACTCTCTGTTTAATGATCTGCTCCAGAATCTTTCCTGGAATTGATGTCAGACTAACTGGACGATAATTGTTGGGATCCTCTTTTTCCCCCTTTTTGAAGATGGGGCAACATTTGCCCTCCTTCAGTCTTCTGGGACTTATTAGTAAGATCTTATTAGTAAGGGAATTAGAGCAAGAGATAGTAAAAGAGTAAATGATAAAATTAGTGAAGATATATGAAGACACAAACCCCAGAGTTGGAAATGAAAGAAAAGGACAGGTCATGCTATATGGTGGAATTGTAAGATGGCAAAAAATATTGGAAAATATACGTATGACAATTGTTAAAATGCTAGGATTCTCTTTTGTTATGAAATCAGAATTGTATTTATTAAATATGACATATGTATTGTGTAAAGAGGTAGAAAGAAAATATTGTAACCCAATACTATACATGGTAACAGCAGCAAGGTGATTGTATACTTGGATGTGGAAGAGTAGTCAAATACTGACAATGGAAGAATAGTTAGAGAAATTTTTAGATTTATGGGATATGGACAGCTTCTCAAGAAAGATGAAAGAAGAAAAAGATACAATGATAGAAGATGATTGGAATTTAGTTGTAACATTTTGGAAAGAGTTTTATTGTTAAAGAAATGATTAAAATTGAAAAAAGGGATGGTAAAATAGGTAGTAAATAATTATAAAGTAAGGGAGGGGGGGAAGAGCATTAGAAGAAGATACAGAAAATCCAAATAGTAACAGAGCATGGTGGATATAGGTCACTTAATCACCAGAAGGAAGTAGAAGATTAGGAGGATAGTGAAGAATGGAAGAATGAATAGACAGAAGTGTGGCAAGGAAAAAAGGGAAAAGAGGGTGGTATGAGACAAAACTATACGGATGTATGGATGTATTTTTGGTCTGAGTGTTATGTATATATAGATATATGAAGGTTTATAGAATGCCAATATGTATATTATATATTCAGATGTCCTTTTGTGTGTAATTGGATTTTTAAAATTAAAATAAATTTATGATAATAAAAAAGGAAAATAATTATGCAGGTCAACAGGATCTTGGCTTAAGCCAGTTAACTACTACCTTTGGAACATCTAAATCTGTGAGAACCATTTAAAGCATATCATTTGGTTCCAGAATTCCTACGTGGCACTGAGTGTTTCTGCAGGATAGTACAGTAATGGCATGAATGCTGAATATTGGCCTGCCCAAGTGCTAACATCTGCAGTAGAAGGCTTTCTCTCAGTCTCACCATGATCACAGGCATGTGTGGACAGAAGAAAGTGCCTTTTCTGTGGAAGACCCCAGGCTGTGGAACTCCCTTCCCCAGGAGATCTGAGTGGACTCCTCATTACTGTCTTTTTGCTGACTAGTAAAGCCCTTTTTATTCAAAGAGGCTTTTGATTTTTAATATGATGCAGCAGATCAAGCTTTTAATGGGGGTGGGTGTTGTTGATTCTGTTTTATTTATATAATTGTGTTTTAACATTTGTACTGAAAACTTTTTAATTGTTTAGTGTTTTCAAAAAGCTGTATGCTGTTGCAGGTGCCATGCTGGGAGAAAGGCTGGATAAATATAAATAATTAAATAAGTAGTATGATAATGGATTACGAAATGTGTAACATTAGACTGTATCTTGTGCATCAGAAACCTCTAAATCAGGGGTAGGGACTCATCTGGCTCCCTGTGTGACCCAGTCTTTTTTTCTGAACCCCGCCAGTGCTTGCTATGGGCTGTGGGGGACAATATTGATGGGTTTGGGGGCAGGTGTATTCCAGGCCAAGGTGGGCCTAAAACCTGACATGACTTATAAAGTGCTATCTTAACACATACACTTGGAAATAACTTTCCTCTAGGCCCAAAAGAGACCTGCCCCCTAGATGCTGTGGAGGCCTTTAAATTAATTTATTTTAATGAGATAGGGGATACGGGAAAGGTGTGGCTCTCCATCCATCATCTCACAATTACCAATCAAAGAAAGCTGCCCCCTATCAGTGGTATATCCCAACTTGGTGTCACCCAGTGTGAGACGGGGCTTCTGGGAGCAGGATTTCTGGTGAATGCACTATACCGGACCAAAAACAGTATGCAATATACCAGAAAAAACAGCATTGATCTTTGTACAAAAACTATAAATCGGGAATCAGCCCAAATGAGCTGTAGCAACCTGCTGGAAAACATATTAATACTGAGGGACAAAGTTGCTCCAACATGGCCATGTTTCCAATTAAAAACAAACAAACAACAATACAACTATACTTGAAAATGGGAGAAATTCTGGGTCTTAGATGCAATACGTTATCATATGGAATTAATTAGGGGATTATACTCTTGCCTCCTGCATCATCCTCTGTATTCCATACTTCTATCACATCAATTCTATAAGTGTTTCTCACTCTTGTCATTGATGAAGATGGATGCTGCAACATACAGTGGGCCCTTGTTATCCACTGGGGTTTGGTTCTAGGATCCCCCGTGGATAACAAATCTCTATTCAATATAATGGCATAGCAAAATAGTGTCCTTTATATAAAATGAAAAATCAAGGTTTGCTATTTGGAATTTATACTTTTAAAAAAATATTTTCAAACTGTGAATGCTTGAATCTGTGGATAAAAAAATCCATGGATAAGGAGGGATGACTACTTGTTTTTCATCATTTTATTAAATCTATTTCAGATTTATGCTATCCTTCTGGGATCTATGTTCTATGTGAAAATAGTGTGGTTCAATTGCTTTATACAACTATTATATAAAGGATATTCTTCTTGACTCAAGAACTCTTGACTTAATTCTCCTGTCTGGGATGGCTGTTTGCTTATGCAGCTTTGACATGGAGTAGTGAGGCAAAATCTCTAGGCAGCTAGATCATCTGAATCAACCCTGACAATCAATGAGTAAGAGATGTGAGACAGGCCACACATCCTGCTTGTAAATTAAAATATATCCCCATTGAAGATTAACAGCTCAGTTCAAAATGTGCACAAGGCTTCTGAAGAGTTAAACCGAATGCAGAAATGTGTAGCACAGTCTGTATTTTCTAAAGCGCTGCCTTCAGTTTCTCATTCAGATTTATCACTGTCAATGACCTGCTGTCTTACTGTTGAGAAACTCATTGGAATAGCAATAAGGAGGCAACATTTGTACTTCAAGACAGTCTGTGTCCCCTTTTCATTTTTAAGAGATCAAGTGCTTCTTTCATTACATCTAATTTTAAAGTGTGCACATTTAATTATTTTCCCTGTTTCATTTACAATGTAATGTTTCTTTCACATTCAAATACAAGTATCAGAAGTAACTAATGGTAAGTATGCAATTAATTTCTTTGATAAGAATATTAATGCAAATTTTAAACTTCAGAGCCAAAGCGATACTAGCTGAAAAAACCTTCAGTTAATGCTTATTGCTTTGTCCAACACATTATGGCAATTGTGACACTTAGAATGCTAAATTACCATGTAGAACTTAAGAGAATTTGTAATCACCTTTTCACTTTTGAGAACATAGTTTCCCCGACTCATTAAAAAAGGCATAAGCCTGGTGTAATTACATAATCATTGCAGTGTGCTTTAACAATATTTTTTTTTAAAAAAAATGCATATCAAATCCTGTCTTTTTACAACATGCAGTAGCTAAGAAAAATTAAAACTGCAGTATTTTGCATTTTATGATTTCATGTAATGTATAGTTTAGCTAATTTGTACTTTGCTGGCCATTTACAGTCATACCAGTTTCTTGTAAAATAGCCTCACATGGATTGATGAAATAAATACAAAGTTTTGGCCTAACATAATCACAATGTATTTTTAACCCTTAGTAAATGTCATTTTATGTTTGTTGTTTATGTGCTTAATTTTAAATATGGGCATACTTTAGTTAACAAAGCCTCTGATAAAGATATTCCTTTTAATAGTCTTTTTATGCCCCAAGACACCTTTCTTCCTAGGTCAAAGTCCTTTAGCAGCACCAGCACTGGAAAGATGGTAAAGGGAGATTGGAGAAGCACAGATTTTTGTTGTTGGGTTGCAGGTAAATAGCTGCTTCAAGAAGAGCATGTGTGAACAACAAAACAGGGAGAAAAGGGGAAAGTCTGTAAGTGTGCCTCATCACTCATCAGCTATCCCCAGTATGTTAAAGAAACACAGATTTAGAAGTTTAGCCACTAAAATGGAAATCATAAGAAAAGTTGACACTGTGAAAGAAAAAGCCAATCTTGGATGTATTTAAGAAGGAGCTTGCAAGTGGCCTCAAGAAAATTAAAATTGTTTTTGTTTACTTATCAAAGGATTACATGACCTAGTTATTTTATTTTCCATGTACATAAGCATATTATTAGTTTAGTTGAAATGTTTCCTGAAAACGTGTTCAACATCACATACTTTTTGTCGTACAGGAACTTATCCCTATTCTTTCCATGTCACTCCTTCTGATACTAAATTTTCAGTTAAAAAAGTAATGTCTAGGAACACACCTACTTTGCTGAGGTATGCATATATATACATTATACTCAGTAGCTGCTTTATCACACTGGGGGGCAAACAGGATTTAACCGAGAGTTAACTGAGAGTTAAACAGGAAATGCCTATGATAAACTTAAGGCATTTCCAGTTTAATTCTCATTTAACTCTCGGTTAAATCCTGTTTCTCCTGAAAGCTACTTACTACAATCTATTAGTACTAAACCTTTTGTGCTTTGTATGGTCTCACTGACTATATGGGCTTGTGGAAGAAAAGAAAGTCAAACTAATTTCCAGTTGTTCATCTAAGCCCCAATGTAAAGTATATTTACTCAAAAATGGGTCCCACCAGAGCAATGCAGATTATGTTCTGTGTAAGTACAGTGGGCCCTTGGTATCCAAAGGTTCAGTATTCTTAGATTTAAACTTCTGTGGTTTGAAAGGAAGCAGCATTTAATTTTTTAAACCTGTGATTGACTGCAACCAGGCTGTGAAGTTGTTGGAGAATTATCCAGAGGTATGATATCCCAGGGCAGCAGCAAAGGATGTGGCAGCAAGTCCCCCCAGCAAGCATCCTTCTTGTTTCAGCTACGGAAGATCTGTCTTTTCCTTGAAGTAGCAGAAGCAGTGACTCACATGCTCCCAGCAAGAAGAATATGCCTGGTGCTCAGGATGTGCCACCACCACTCCCTCCCCCTGGTTGATGGAAGTCAATCCCACCACAAAGCCCCAGCCACACTTTAAACCCCTTCCTAACTCGCTTTTCCACATTCCTTCCATAAAACCTTGCCATAGTGAAGTCGAAGTACAAGGTGTTGGTTTTGACCTATAAAGCCCTACATGGCTCGGGTCCACCCTATCTAAGGGACCGCCTCTCCCCATACGAACCCTCCCCCCTGCACACTTTGATCCTCTGGGAGGAATCTGTTACAGCCCAGGGACCAGGTTGGTGCAGACCTCCCAGAGGGCTTTTTCAGCGGTCGCCCCCAAGCTTTGGAATGACCTGCCGGACGAGATGCGTCTTATTCCATCGATTGACAGCTTTAAGAAAGCTTTGAAGACGCATCTCTTTTGGCAGGCCTTCCTGGAAAATGTCTAACATTCCCCATCTCTATCTCTTGCTAGTTCTTAGTTTCCATCTGGTTAAACAGCTCAGGAAGTCTTTTGGTGTGACATTGTGGATTTTGTTTATTTGTAACTGTTTTTAACTTGTCTTTGGTTTAATCCTTTTTTAAGGGGGGGAGGGGACTAGGGAATGGGATTGGATATTTTAATTGTGATGTTTTTTAACTTCTCTTGTACCCCGCTCCAATTGCCTGTTCAGAGGGCGGGCTAGAAATAAAATTTATTATTATTATTATTATTATTATTATTTATTATAATATTTCACGACCAGCTTTTTGTGGCTTTTTCAGGCTATGAGGTAGTGTTCTAGAAAAGTTTATTCTTGATGTTTCACCAGCATCTATGGATGGCATTTTCATAGAATGCTGGTATGGAAGAGAGTGAGGTATACATATTGTTGGTTGAGAAGAAATGCTTTACATGTTAATCCATATATTGTTCTGTTGTTAAATGGCAAGGCCTCAGGGTGTCTCTGGGGTAGTATAGACCAGCACTTTGTGCCGGCCTGACTGCAGATTAGGGTAGCGCAAGGGCTGAGCGTGCACAACCTCAGGAACCCCAGTTCACTGCCTGGGTGCCATCATAGTGGGTGCTAGTACAGATAGCGCATGCCATGATGACATCACTTGTGCACAAATGGTGCCACACACGAGGAGTGCCATAAGAGGACTACTGCTGTAGCACCAGAAATAGAAGCTGCAACACAGGGCTACTTTTTCCAGGAGTGTCCTGTTGCCACATCCTCAACCCCATGCATCCAGGGGCGGCACAGAGCTATTCCTTTTGGGCTATCTGTGCAGCCTCTATTTAATTAACAATAGATATATCTTTATATCGGTTTTATATTATGACTATACAAAATTCATAGATAGATAGTTAGATGGATCTATCAATCTATCTATCTATGATATAACACACACATAATCACACACAAACATGCAAAACTAGAAATAATTTGCAGGATGGGATCATGATTCCTGGGAAAAGGATATATGGCTTGAAATGTTGAACTCATGGAGGTGATAGAGAAAAACACATCCACATCACATCTTAACCACACCTCAGATGGGAGAAAACAGCAATATGCTGATTGGAGGAGGCTCTAAAATCTACTCCATATAGCAACAAACAAGGGCCCAAACCTAAGTACGATTAAGATACAACTGGATATGGGGTGGGAGACCACTGTTACAACTATTGGTCAGTCTGGAGGAGTCCATAGTGGCAGATGGTGTCTTCACTTGATTTTGTGTGATATATCCTCCCACAGAATTCACTATACCACAACTCAAGAGCCTTTGGTAGATGCATGCTATACTTAAAAAAAGGCTTACTGTGAATGTTTCCTCTAGACTACTGAATAGGAGACATCCACCAACAGCTCCTTCGTGAAATTTCTGACTCATATATTCTAAAGTCCAGCCAAGGAGACATTCATAATGATGGATTTGTTGTTGCTGTTGTTGTGTGCCTTCAAGTCATTTCTGACTTATAACATCCCTAAGGCATTCACCTATCATGGAATTTTCTTGGCAAGTTTCATCAAAGGGACTTTGCCATTTCCATCCTCTGAGGCTGAGAAAGTGTGACTTGGCCAAGGTCACCCAGTGGGTTTCCATGGCTGAATCTGGATTTGAACCCTGGTCTCCTAGTGTCCTAGTCCACTACACCATGCTGGCTCCCATGGGTTGCAATCGCATTTATTTGACATCCTTCTCACATGTTGAGCTTGATCTTCATCAGAATTGATGTGACTAGCTTTTTCCTGGTTTGTCACCTGTATTTCTGTGTTGTTTATGGAAAAACTGGGGAAGACCTAATTAGTCCTCTAAACCATATGACACTGGCTTGGCCTGGGTGGTAATGGGAATTAACCAATTTAGCGGATGGGTCCTTCCTACAGTCAGAGAATAGCCATTCCCTTCATTTTCACGGACCTCCCTGTGCTTCTGATTCTTAGGATCCAAGACATTTTCTCTGCACAAAGTCTTACTGATTATGATAGATTTTCAATTTTAAAACCTGTAAAGGAAAATGCAGTCCGCAGTGGGAAGTGTTCAGGGCTTCAGTAGTAAATTTGCTTTTAACATAATTCTCACCTTTACTTTCATCACAGAAGAAAACATTCTAGCATCTTCAGACACACCTCCTATGTAGAGCTTTCTTATGAAGACAGGAGCATGGTCATTTTCATCTTGTACTTCAATGAACACCTTGGCAGTATTACCTAAAAATAAAAAGAGGGACTTTGAGTCCACTAAATGTTATGGGGAATTCTGAAGAGGGACACATAAATAGAAGGAAATCGATTTATAGCATTAATGTCTTATTCCCACAAACCTGCACAGGTTAAATGATGTGTCGAATGCCAGGTACTGTAGGTTATATTTCAGAGTAAAAACTGGAAACACCACTTCCAAGTGTTCCTTGCCCAAGAAAACCCTATTCATGGGATTGCTATAAGCTGACCGGTGATTTTAAATTATTACCGGTAAGGTTTAATTGATGTTTTAAGGGGAGGATGGATTTGGGGATATGGGATTGTATGTAAGTTTTAACTTGTAAACCACCTTGATTGTCAAGGCGGGATATAAAGTTTTATTTTTATTTATTATTTACTTAAAAGTGTATGTGTGTACACACACACACTGTGAAGTTTATCACACTCCTGGCCCCTGGCATGGTCCGAGAATGGAATGAAAGGGACCAGGAATGAATGGGGAATGTGTGGGGAATTCATTTTAGTGCACACAAGTCCCTCACTCATTCCATTCTGTTCCCCTTCCATTCCAGATCCGTCCCAGAGGAGGCGATTTTTGAGAACTGTTCGGAACAGTTCTCAAAATTCTCCTCCTCTGGGATGGATTGGGAACAGAAGGGAAGGGAACAGAACGAGTGAGGGACTTCCTTGTGTGCAGTAAAATGTGTCCCCCACTCATTTCATTCCCTTCCTGGCCCCTTTTGGGCCATTCTCGGACCGGGCTGGAGTCTGGTGTGATAATCTCCATAAAGTAGTATAGTGGGCTCTTGGTATCTGCTGGGGTTTGGTACCAGGACCTCCCATGGATTTTCTGTAGATGCTCAAGTCCCACTAAATGCAATGGAGAGTAAAATAGGGACTCTTAATTTATATGTTTTTTGAATATTTTCAAGCCGTGGATGCTTGAATCCATGGATAAAGAATTCATTAATACTGAGGGCCACCTGTACTTCTCAGACTGGTGGTCCATGGGCACATGCCAGTCTGTGAGCCTTTGGCTGCTAGACCACCAAAAGGTTTTCAGGAAAGAAAGAAAGAGTTATTGCCAATGGGCATGATTATGGTAGCAGTTGCTGGCACTTTAGGGGAGAAATAGCAATTGTCAGTCTTCCACATCAAACAGCATAAGCAGATACTTGTTTCTGACATCACAACTGAGCCATTATGTGTGAGATCAGTCATGTCGTGCTGTCAGTCATTGGTAATCATAAAATTATATCAAATGCATATAGTCCTCCTAGTGGTGGATGAAAAAGCTAGAATGGTATTTTGAGGAGGTGTTACTAAATCTCCTTCCCTCCTCCTTTTTTGCCTTTTTCCTAGCCACAAACTGACTTTGTGTAGCCTCTCTGTCTTGTGCATGACTGCTGTCATGGAAGTCAGTGGCTACTACAGTGACATAGGTCTATGATTCTATCCTATTTTAATTACTTTTTCCATGGCATGACTAATGCTGCAAGTACAGAGGAAAACCAGTAACAGCAATTCCTTCTGAGAACAGAATGGAGTTTCATAAGACTGGACAACTAAAAATATACAGTTTATTTCTTTTGAAGGGTGTGAAGAGTGGGGAGGAGTAGTAGAGATGACACTACATGGGGTGGAAGAAGACATGACATAGTAAAGTTTATTATTTTTGGAGGATATAAGTGGATTCTATTATTTTTAAAAAGAAGAGAGGCTGATGAAGAGAATAGGTGTGGCATAAATCACAAAAAAATAATGTGCATTAAGTTTGTGACTCTTTTTGTCATAAAAAGGTCTTGGTAGGCATCTCTTCAGGGCGGAACTTTTTGCCTCTTATATAAAATACTAGGATAAGAGATTGGACTATACATGCCTAAACTCTGACATCTATAACATGATGAAATCTCTTTTTGTTAATAACTATAAGCTACCCCCCAGAACGAGCAATCATATTAATAAAGTTGATAGCAAACTCATCATAGTCCACATAATAAGTATCTTAGATCTGAAAAGACTTGATTTCTGGCAACCTTGGGCTACAAGTACACAAAGCTTCAGCTTTCAATGTGAAAAAGCAGACAGAAATCCAAAAAAACAAACAAAACAAAAACAAAACCTGTCACCATCACATTTCTTTCAGACTCCATAATCAAAGAAGTTGACACAGTATTGAGAACAGTGAAAAGTCAGTTTGCTGAAAGAAATCCCATTTGCCATTGAGAAATGATTTCCTTTCAGAGCTGATTCTTTTTCATGACAGCATGTTACGGCTGTTTTATAGTGCTATATATTGGGCATGTTTTCTTCATAACCATCACCCTGATTATTTTGGGCTTGCTCCTTTCTGAGTGATGTTTCAAAAAGAGTTCTATAGCTGTAACTGAAATGGAAACATACCACTTTCTATATTGGCAGAGACATCAACAATATTATGTTTTTGAAAGTCCACTCATTGGGGAAAGTATAACTTTATATATTAAAAAACTGTGTCTTGTGCTTTATTTATAACTTGAACTGGTGAGCCCTCAGTTGAATATTCCATTTCTTTACAGTTACCTAGATTCTGTTTTTTTTTGTTAAAGGAATAGTATAGGTATGCTCTTTCATGGGAAAATGCACAGTGTAAATAAAAACTTTCCTTCTCACTTTTCCTATTATAAAAGCACTAACAATTCAAGAGGCAGAGCCCTGTTTAATCTGTCAACACAGTGAAAATACTGTTGATTGTTTTAGAACAAAGATGAGGAGTGATTCTCAACCCAACAGCTGAATTCATTTTCAGAGAAGTGCTCAGAGGCTTCGTTCCACTTATGGGCATGCCCTATGTCAGATGGAGTGGGGAGGAGAGCCGAAAATGCCATCATATTTTAGCTTAAAGTTCATGGTACTAGGGAATAAGCCTTGGGGAAAGCATTACAAACATTCAGAGTGAGGGTGGGGGGATTGCACAAAAGCAGGAAAAACACCAAAATTTGGTATCAAAGGGAAATAGGCACGACCATTTAGGAAAACTAGAGGATCAGACTGGACTCCATGACAGCTGGATTCAGCTCAACTGGCTGAAAGACAGAACTCTAAGGCTACTCTTCACCCTAGAGAAAAGTGCTGACTGGGGTATTATAGGGTTCTGTCCTGAGCCCAGCATTGTTTAACACTTAAAGGAAACATGCTTATAAATTTAGCAGATAGCACCAAATTAAGGGGAATAGTCAGTACCCCAAAGTGCAGAATCAGAACTGAAAATGACCGTGACAGATTGGAATGCTGGGCCAGAACATTAAAAAATTATTTTCAACAGGGACAAATGTAAAGTACTACATGTAGGAAGCCAAAAATGAAATGTACAATATAGGATGAGTGGCACCTTGCCTAAAAGCAGTATGTCTGAAAATGATCTAGGGGTCTTAGTATACCAAAAGTTAAACATGAGTCAACAGTGCAATGTGGTATCCAAAAAAAGCCAATGCAATTCTGGGCTGCATAAAAAGGAATATAGTTTCCAGATTAAGAGAAGCTGTTGTGCCACTCTGTTCTGCTTGGTCAGAGGTCACGTGGAATACTCTCCCTAGCTCTGGGCACCACAGTTCAAGGATATTGGTAAGATGGAATGTGTCCAGAGAAGACTTTCAGAAGTGCTTTTCCTATATATTCCTTCATAGACTCAATGGCTTCTGTGGTCCCTTCCAGCTCAAAGAACCAAAACACATTGCAGAAATAATCCATCTCGAGATCACTTTAACTGCCCTGGTTCAGTGCTACGGAATTCTGGGAGCTGTAGTTTGTTGTGGCACCAGAGCTCTCTGGCAGAGAAGGCTAAATGTCTGACAAAACTGCAGTTCCCAGAATTCCCTAGCACTGAGCCAGGGCAGTTAAAGTGGTCTCAAACTGGATTATTTCTGCAGTGTGCTTTGGCCCTAAATTAAGTTTACTGGATGGTTTTGAGCTTATATTTGTCACCTCAACTTCTTTGAAATAAATGTGGGGTATAATGTCCACATTTTCCTTCACATTGATGCAAGTTGACTATCCCTTATCCAAATGCTTGGGACCAGATGTGTTTTGTATTTTGGATACTGGAAAAACCTGTTTTTGCTTATACATAATGAGATACTGTAATGAGATAAAGTTGGTTTCCATATCCACAGACTCTTTACCCACAGATTCAACCATCCACAGCTTGGAAAAAAATAAAATAAAAAAATATATTAATTCCCAAAAGCAAACCTTGATTTTGCCATTTTATCTAGGAGGACAACATTTTATTATGCCATTGTATTTAATGGGACTTGACCATCCATGGATCTTGGTATCCATTGGGGGTCCTGGAACCAAACCCCAGCAGATACCAAGGGACCACTGTATAATAAAGCTGAAGAGAGACTGATGATCTGTGAAATGGCAGGAATCCATGCCTCCCACCATTTCACAGATCCTCGTAACTCTCCTTCCACATCTTTCTTCAAACTTGCAAATACAGTACAGTTACACAGCTGAAAAAGTTTGGATTTCAGAGTATTTTCGAATTCCTGGTAAAGGATATTTATCCTGTATGTGTGTACTTAGAGAGCTTTCCCTGTTTAAAAAAATGTTTAGATATCCTCTATACACTAAAAGACTTTGAGATTAAATCAACCTACCACCACCAGTAGAGGAGTGTCAGAATGCATTGTGTACACTTGCAACAACCCTATAGAGCATTATTATTATTCCATATTACAGAATTGGAGTCAAAGTAGAGAACTCAAAACTCAGTTTCTTATGCATTGAAGTAAAAGTGCTAAAGAAGAAGGAGTGGAAACGAGTAGCCGGATGGAAGTTGGATTTATAATGATAACTTGTTTTCTAAGCAAAACATGCCATTTAAGTGGGAAGAATCCATACCAAAGTAAAAGAGAGATGGAAGCATTTGGGTATAATCCTCTCAGATTAGGCTGTTACACTATTGTTAGGAGAACTGGGAAATGCCTAATTAATGTTTCGACTATGAATATTATATATACGAGAAGTATTCTGTTAGAGCTAGGCTATTTCCATGATTCATCATGTTCAAAAGAAATAGGAAATAGCCAAATGGACCA
This sequence comes from Urosaurus nigricauda, assembly GCA_034509955.1. NCBI lineage: Eukaryota > Metazoa > Chordata > Lepidosauria > Squamata > Phrynosomatidae > Urosaurus > Urosaurus nigricauda. The sequence goes on along the minus strand of JAOEGL010000003.1, from coordinate 185,368,597 downwards.
AGTCACTGAATGAACCAGGTCATGTTATACAATAGGCAATAACAAGTGAATTCCATTAAAATTCTGGGTAGTGTTTTCTAGGAACAAGTTACATGGAGTTGACTCTGCTGTCAATTTTCTTTAAAAAAATAAGCTCCTTTTAAAAAAAGCTGATACACGCTACAGTGAAAGAAATCTAGCAGTATAATTTGACCCATTAGACCTTGACTGTTGTGTTTTCTATTACTTCTTGATCTTGGTTACAGAACACACCTAGTAACCTGGGATTGTTTTCAACATGACTGAAGTCAGATTCTCACAGTTCAGTGTCATGTAGAGCCCATTTAAAACTGTCATGAGCTGTTTTGTACACATTGTTCACTGTATAAATTGTCCAAGAGGGCACAGGTTGTTTCCATGCCAGCAGGCTTGCCATCAGCCATGTTTGGTAGCGCTGTGGGGATAACAAAACCAGAGATGTTGATCTTCAGGGCTGGTGCGCACAAAGGAACAGCTAAGGACAGATGTGGAGTTGTCACCTGGCAACTGTATTATGAAGAGGAGCACTTCTAAACATTTTTAAAAGTCAATTAATTCCCTTTATGACAGTTAATCTGTTTTTTCTGAGTCTTAATTTTTGACATTAAGCTCTTAAAACCTTTAGTCCACACAGTTATTTATATACACAAACTAATCTACCTTCCAGCATAAACTTCATTGACATTTAATTTTATTAACACCTTAATTTGAGCTTCATATTTCATTTTTTATATGTGGCATATATTTCATGGGCTTTGACAGACAGAACAAAGCACCTGTAAGCCTTTCACTCAGAAACACCTTCCTTCTAATCAGTTTTCAGTCATTAAACTACTAGTCAAAGACCTATGTTCAACTGCAGTGATCAGATTGCTTTCTAGTCCAAGTTACTAGATGCTAAAATTGTCTTAATAGATCGAGTATTGTGTGATCCTACAAGTGACCAGTGACTACTGCTTTTGGTTTGGGCACTCATTTGACAATTTCCCAACCATTTGTTAGAACATAGAGAGAATTGTTCAAAGAAACAGAAACAGAAAAGAGGCAGGTAGGCAAGCACTCTGCTGGAGAATGTAAGACAAGGCTTTGAATGAGTTTCTTTTCTTTCTTAGCTAGATTATTTCACCCTTAGCTAAGAGTTTGGAGGGAAATGCATGCCTCATTTTGGACCATCACAGTATTTTCTAGCCACTTAGAAAACATTGCTGGGCATCCAACAATATCCCTTCTGAAAGAGGTGCATGACAATTCTGTCACCAACTATTTTTTTTTAAACAAAATCATTCTACAAATATTAATTCTCTCCTATTCAACCTGCAAACCTTACAATATATAGCTGATTAAATATCACGACAACATGTTTACCATGCTACGTGACATTACAAAGATATTCACAATACATTGGGGAACGTGGACCCTTCCTACAACAGAATTCCCTGCTCAAATAGAAAAGCAGCTGTTGTCTTCCAAAACGGGTTTGTAAGCAGGCAGTTATCTCTATTACCCAAGCTATTTTAATCAAACTGTGGGTGAGCAGTAAAATTGGACAGGCATCATTAGTCACCATTTATTCAGATCTGTCTATAATGATCTCCCAGGATGGCTTTGCACTACTGGCAGGTTAAATAAGCTTGTCTATCAGTTAGCTCAGTTTTTGCTTTAAAAACCTCAGAAAACCCACTAAGATTACAACAGTTTAGTAACAGTTTTACACAGGGCTGCCATCTGAGAAGCTTTAGTGCATTAATGACTAACATTTCAATCAAATATTAATTTGATTGTACAGATACATTTGTACAGATACATTTTATCACAACTTCCAAATATGTGTCTTTTTCAGCTATTGAAGGGACTATAAGGTATTTATAATTCAATACAATTAAATAAACCCTTCAAGACACAAGGTTTGGCTTAAATCAACCTCATAGTACACCTTTACAGTATAGGTTCACTTTTCTACCTACACTAGGGTATCTCTTTAGAGCATGGCTCTCTAACCAGAAAGCATCTCTAACAAAGATGACGTTTCATCACTGTGTTGTTCCCATATTAACCTACCCGCCAATTTTTTTGTATCTCAAAACAGATTGAGAGCTATGATTGATATAAGAAGGGAAATGGCTTCTCCCTTTGCCTTCAGTTTTTCTCAGGAACATGGCCAAGAAAGAACAAGTGATGCAATTCTTCATTAATCTTCTTTTTGAATGAAGCAAAAATAATTTTAGCAACTTTCTTCCCACTGGGAGAAAGTCTTCAACAAGTATGAACATTTTGGAGACTATTCACAAATCCACATGTGGCTATTTTGGTTTTTAAAAAGCTATAGTCTTCATTTCTTTTCAACATATAACATTACTATAATAACTTTTCCACAAGAAGTACATACATACACTCTGTCAGAGGACATAAAATTAAAAAGCAAAACCAACAAAACAATAATGATATCAAACACCTATTAAAATTACAGCTTTTGTCTTTCCTGATATTGGTTATTTTTATATTGATCTTTACTTCTCCATTTGTGATTTTTTACATGAAACCTTTCTGCAGAAAAAACAGTGTTTTTGTGCAGAAACATTTTATGTGCAGATAATGTAGTTGCCTATGTTAAAAAAAATCTATTTTTTGCACAAAACAACCATGTGTGAAGTTCCAAACTACAGCACTTTCTTTGCAGGAAATTGTGCTTTCTTGCACACAAAATGCTATTTTTCTCAACAAAACAGCTGCATGCAAATTTTGCACATAATAATTCCTGCACTCTGATGATTCTTGTCAATCCATGATTCTTCTCATCAGGTTTTTGTGACACTTCAGAAATGTGTTTTTCAACAGTTTTCCAAATATTGTTGAATATTTTTTTACATCCATTGCATCTGTGTGCTCGCATTAACTAGATGTCTTATTGGAGAGCCATCCTGTTTCTGGCGACACATATGTAGCTCTCATACACACATGTACACACACGCACATGTGCACACACACAAACACACACACACACACACAATGTCAGACAGACATATATCAACTATTGTAACTTCTTGAAAGAGTGCAAGTCCCTACATATAACCTGGATGCTATTTCTACCTCTTTCTGTGAACAATCTCTGGTGTAACAGACAAAAAAATTACTCAGTGTCACAAAGGAGATTGCTTGCATAGGGGGAGTGGGATCATTAAACAGCTGCTTCCTGATCAACAAGAGAACAGACCCCTCCATCAATTGCAGCAGCTGCTTCCTGATAAGTAGGGTTTGGGGGGTGGGATTTCCCTACATGTCCCAACATTAGGGGATGCTTAGGGATCAAGAATACATTGCTGGAGTGAGTGAGTAACACTAGGTTACACATTTGAACTATCACAAAGAAGTCTGGCCAATGTTTTTAATGAGATTAACTGTTTTTTTTTAATTTGCACTATCATTATAACTGTCCAGTGGGCTCTTGGGATCCATTGGGTTTTAGTTCCAGGACCTGCTATAGATACCAAAATCCACGGATGCTCAAGTGCCATTACATACAAAGGCATAAATGGTGACCCTTATTTTTTTTTTTTTAAATGACAAAATCAAGGTTTGCTTTTTGGAATTTATTTCTGGGAAGTATTTTCAAGCTGTGGTTGGTGGAATCTGTGGGTGAAGAATTTTTGGATAAGGAGGGCAGACTGTATTTGATTTTAACAGGCCCCACAGGAGAAAGGCAGGATATTAAGTAAGTAAGCAAGTAAATAAACAGAATAAATGAGTAATTTTAAAGACAATTCAAAGCAATGCACATGTGCTGATTTGGATGGAACTGACTTTAGGAAAAAGCTGTACTTTTACTTGATACTGTACTAATCAGCTCACCCCAAATGATTCTACAACCAGAGTGCTACAGGAAAGGAAGCCATCTCCCACATTGTTTTATAACCACTGGGGGAATACAGATGAGTGCTTTTCCAGCAGACCTCAGGACTCTTTCACACTGGAGGAATTTCTCCCAACTTCGAATGCAGCCAATGCGAATTCACGTGAATTCGCTTGTTTAGCGAATTTACGTGAATCCCCATTGCATTCGGAAGGCGTTTGGAATAACTTCCCATTACCCGAAAATGACCCCTCCTTGCCTGAAATTGTGTGAAAAGCTTTAATTCGCAATAACGTGAAACCTATGATTGCATTTGGAGTGACTTCCCTTTTGCCCAAAATTGCGTGAGAAGCTCTAATTCACAATAACGTGAAAACGTGAAATACATGATTGCGTTTGGATTGCCCTTGGATTATACTTCCAATTTCCCACGTCTGAAAGAGTCCACAGCTAGTGTAATTCCTTTGAAACTACTGTTATATGGTTTCCATAAGATCTAGCTGCAGCTAAGTTATCTCCAAGGGCAGTTCCTTTTAAGTGTGTTGCAGTCATCTAATCAGAAAGTTACTGGACTACTGTAGCTAAAATATTGGAAGAAAGGTAGCATAAGATAAATAAGAAGTTATCCTTATCCAAGAAAGGACATAACTGGCAAACCAGTTCAGGGATTCAGAGCCATGCAGTCTACCTGGCCTTTAATGATAGTGGAAACTTTTCAAACTATGCATGTGTTCCCTCCAGATCCAGGAACCAACAATTTGAAGTACTTCCATTTTATTCTATTTCAGCTTTTAAACATTTTAGATTCTTTTAAAGCCATTGAATTGATTAAAATCACTAAAAGTTCTATAGACATAGAGCAGGTTAGAAATACTAAATAAACAATAATCTTAGAAAGCAGCATAATGTCTTCATCTTATCTATTATTCTAATGAGAACTAGCAGTAAGCACATTAGTTATGTCAAATGTTAATGAGTGTGTAGCTATGTGTGTTTGCACATACTGTTTTAAGATTAATCTTACACAATCCTAAGATTAAAACAGTCGAGAGCATTAAAATGTCAGCAATGAGGAAAAAAGCTTCATTTCAACTTAAAGAAGGGACAATGATTTTGTCAAACTGATTATCCACCTGAGGAAACATTCTTATTAATTAGTTTCTAAGCATGCCAATTATTGCTTGGGGTGATAAAATAGAAAATAAATTTTCGGGGAGAGTTAAACAACTTCCTCGTCAACAGCTGATGCAATAGAAAAAGAAGATAGTGATCAAGATAACATTTACCTAAGGTGAAGTTTTTACTGGGCATCATCTGCCAACTGGCAACACCACTATCTTTGAGAACTTACTTTTTAGACATTTATTTGCATCCATGACCATTTTTTAGAGTGACACTAGAACACCCTGAAGGTTCCTTGCACTGAAGCACTGCCAAGGACTACTACAGTTGGGTGTCACATATAGCAGGAGTGATAAGTCAAGATAAGATAATGAGCTGTGACAACTACTGTCAGCAGTTGTACAACAAGCAACCATCAAGCATTATACCTGAGGGTTCATGAGAACTGAGTTGGAAAATAAACAGACACCTTCGTTCTCATATGTCATAAAGCAAAGATATGGGAAAATATGCACCAAGCCTCTTCGGAATCTTTTGTATAAAATATGGGAGAACACTCTTATCTACTGTAGTCAACAATCACTACAGAGAGAGGGTATAGTCCCCTGGTGTGAATCAGATTACAGGAGATTTAGTTGCTGGATTCAGGCCTCTCCTGAATAACTGGAGTTGTACCACTGATTCATATGTACTGAGCTTTATACTGAGAAATTGCACTTAGTTTTTCAAAAAGATTTTGAATTGGCTACAGATGTAGCCACACACAGATCTACTGAAATTGATGGAACAAATTCATTATTGATTTCAGAGAGTCTCCTATAAGCATGACTAAATCTGAATCGTGTTCTTTCTTTTGGCACACATTCTTCTATCCAAATATTCTCCCACCACACCCACCCCATTCATGCAGAATGCCCCAAACATGAAAACATACAAAAATCCCTTGGCCATTGGAACTCACAGGGGATCCATTCTGGACCCCCCACCCACCCTGTGAATTCCAAAACCCACACATATTCAAGCCCCATAGGTTTGAGTGGAGTGTGTGCATTCAGGGTGTGCGTGTTAATGGTGGCCGCCCCACCATGGATTTTTAAGTTCGCAGATCTCAAGTCTGTGGACTTGGAGGGGCAAGGGGCGACTGTACCACCTCAAATCCCTCCTTCCTCTACTGCAGCCACTCCCAAAATAGCAATAGGAAAAGAAGTCCTCTATATTTCCTATCTCTACTTTGATAGTGACTGCAGAAAAACAACAACAAAAGGATTCGGGCTTGGTGTGGTGTGGAGCTGCAGTTGCTCGGTGCTATTCTAAATCATGTGGGCAGTAGAGAACTGACAGATGACTATCACATCTACAATATTAAGATGAGGAATTGGAAAAATGTATTAAATTCTGCAGTGCAACAGAATAATAAATTCAACATGCCAATTGCATCACTGTGATAAATACTTCCTTCAAAGTGATCGTGCTTATATACAGCAGCACTGTATATATGTGTTTTGCTTCATATTCTTTTCATTGACTGATTTTTATTTTGAGGGAGTTGAGGAGATTGTGGTCAGCTTCAGCTGCAGTAATAGATAAAAATCTAGGTGAATTAGAAGTGTATCAAGATTTATCTTCTGATCATGCCTGTAAGTGGGTTAGCATGGAAGTACGTCCATCATGTACAAGAATGAACCAGCTGTTTCTATGTGATAAGAAGATAAGGGGAACTTTCCTCTGTGATACATTTTGACAGTTTCTATGAGACACATCAAGATGGAAAGCAGTTCACATGATGATAAACCACAGACATGCAAAATGGGCTTGTCAGATAGGTGGGGGTGGAAAAGAAGGTAAGAGAATTGGAATACTGATGGATTGTTCACAACAGATATGGCACAACCGCTGCATAATCTGTGAAATGTATACATGATCCTTCACAGTTGTTAATACTGTTGGATTTATTTAGGCCCTGAAGAACAAATACATATGAAATGAAAGTTGAAGATATCCATGCACTCGGACTGCTTGTTTAATGGAATTATTTTTTGCTAATCAATATGTACTGAATTTTAACAGTTCTCTGTGATTAAATAGGATCTAAAAGCCATGTTGAACATATCCTAATTGCTTCTTCAAATGCATATCAAGGTTCATTCTTTGTTCTGCACTGTGGATATTGAACTATGTCAGCTAAATAAATAATTCATGAAACAGAATCAGATGTTTCTTACAATAGAAAGCTACTTTTATTTTACTCTGGAAGAATGGAATAAATATTAAATGATTTCATATTTGTATCTAAAGTCATTGATGCTGGCATGCAGAAAGAAAATTCTGTTTATAATTCGCTAAAAGCAAAACTGGGAATCAATGTACACAGAAACACAGGAACACTGATATGAGCCAACTTCATTTGTCCATAGATGGGGAAAAGGCAATAAATATAATTATTTCTTTAGTTCTAAGAAGTTTCTCACTCTACAATGATTGTGTTTGGAAACTGTAACATTTTCTCCATAATTAAGTTAATTAAACCCCTACGTCTTTCAGAGTACCTATTGACAATGGAGGGTTCAAGCAAGCTTAGATATTATCACTTACATTCAACTTCTAGTCTAGACTAGAATACTGTATACCATTAATTACATGCTGAATTACATGCTGAATGTTGTTATGTGCCTTCAAGTGAACTCTGATGTATGCCAACCCTATCATAGAAGTTTTGTGGCAAGATTTATTCAGAGGAGGTTTGTCATTTGTCTTACTGTAATGCTGAGAGGATATGACTTGACCAAATTCACCCAGTGGATTACCATGGCTTAGTAGAGATTTGAACGCTGGTCTCCCAGAGCTCTACTCCAACACACAAATCACTATACTATGCTGGTTCTCATGTTATATGGTAAGGCTCATGTAAATCCTAATGATTCCATGAGTCTACTCTAGTTAAGACTAGTAATGCAGGGAACTAGAAATTCTAGGAGAATTCTCTAGTTCTGCAGTCTTTGGCAGCTGTTGTTTATCCTCACAACAACATACAAATTGGATGTATATGCAGAGAAAAGAAGAACAGGGAAACTGGCTAGCAAAGAGAAAGCTCCTGCAGGCTGAGTCTTCAGAGAATTTTTGTTTTGTTGTTTTTAAACCAGAAAGATCTAATCCATTTTTCAAAGAAACCATTATTTCCCCCCCAGAGCATTACATATTCCGTACAGTTTAGATGCCCTTATTACAAAAGAAAAGCCACCCTAGGCTAGAGATTCAGAATACATAACACAGCAAAAGAGATGAAAACAAACAAACAAATGGAATCCTGTTGAGATGGAGTTAGAAGTGGTTGAACTACAGCTCTCATAAAAGTCTGCAACATCATAGGCACATACTCTGTCCATTCGAAGACACAAAGCATGCCCAGGATAGACACTGGTAGGGCACCCCTTAGGTGATGTCACTCTTAACACATCAGTCTAGTTTGTCTACATAGCTGACTGGTTTCTGTACACAGGGAAACAGAAAGGAAGGGTTAAAGGAATCCAGCAGCATCTTTGAGACTAACTGGTTTATTAGTTTTCATGGATATCAATCCACTTCTTCAGATGTACCCAACAGGGTTGGAATTCTGCAACATCACAGACATATACTCTCTGTTCATTTGAAAACAGAAAGCACAGACACACAGATGTTTCAGAAAAACAGAGTTGGAAGTACAGGAAGTATAATATATAGGTGTACAAGATATTAGGGAGTGGGGGGTCAGAGTGTACTGTAATAAGTCTATAAGTCTAAAAATTTATGCCCAAAAATTGACCCCCAAATCTCAGGTCAACTTATTTACCAGGTCACTATGGTAATGTGATAGCAGCCCTTTCAGATTTCCTCATGCCGCACAGAGAGGAATTTATTTCTCTCTGGAGAGAAGCAGAAAGAGTTCTGAGTGATTGATTGATATTGCTGTTTGTTTAAGAGTCCCCCTCCCGTCTGGCTGAAATGAAAGCTGAAACAATGAAGTAAAAAGCCTGAGTGAGAATCTCTCTTGTCATATGCACACATAAACACACTGAAGGAGCCTCCAGGTTTTACCTTTGACCTATCCAGGAGTCATGGCAAAATCCATAATTTTGGCCCCAAAACTTGACCTCAACTTATACATGAGGTCAACTTATAGTTGAGTATATACGGTAGAAAGATTAGAGAGATGTAAACTGCAACCATTTAAAACCTTAAGAAAGTGTGAAAGATAAGGTTTGGCAAGCAAGAGGTCTGACATCCTGTGTGGTGTATGAACCACACTTAAAACAATGCTTAAAAATGCACATTCTTTAAAGTGTTAAGATAAAGCTGTCCTTAAGTGAGACACACAAATGTCTTAAGCAATACTAAAATAATATCTGAGGCAACAAACAAAGAAAGCCTATTTCCTTGAGTTGAGAAACTTGTTTCAAGAGTATTTTTTCTTATGAGTCAAAATATTTATACATAAGCAGTGTTGAGGGACTGAATATTAAAGCTTGTGATGTGCCAAGACCCCATTATCTTCTTTCATACCCCTGTCGATAGAATGGAATTTGTGAATACATGCCAGTTCTGCTGTTCCTCTTTCCAATCAAAAGATGGGGAAAATAGGAATAGACAAATTAAGAGTGGGTCTACGCTGGCTAAGCTAAGCTATGCTAAGCTACCCTTGGCGTAGTCTGGCCCTGAAGTGGTCCTGACTTCCCCTGTTATCTGCTTATTCTGGAGCAACACTAGAAAGCTGCCTACACAGCATCCTGCTGCGCTGCCTTCTGTCGGAGTCATGGGTCACTCCTTGTGAGGCCAGAAATGAGGCGTCCAGAATCAATCACATGGCTGGGTAACTCATTGTTCTCTTGGGCCAGTGGAGACAGGATTAGGCAGCACAGCAGGATGCTGTGTAGGCAGCTGTCCAGTGTTGCTCCAGAGTGCTCTTGACTTTCTGAGAAGATCTGGAGCAATTAGTGAGTCTAAAATTCATATTAAAGCAAGTTTGGCACAGATTTGCTGTGAGACTGTTCTTCCTACATGCAGCTAGTTCAAAGTTGAATTGGGCCTTTGGCTCTGCATCATCTGGACAGGACAATGTGAGGGCATTGGGAAACCACTGCAAATGGGACATGTAGACATGCCTTAAGTTACACAGACATAAGTTTTCCTGTTGCCATCTAACAAATAAAGTTATTAAAATGATAATGCAGAAGGGGAAAGGCCAACAAGAGATTTCGCCTGCCAAAAATCTAGAGCTGACATTGGCTCTTATGGCAGACAACCATTACTGAAATGAAATTGTACATCTGAATTTATAAAATTGGCTGAATAAGAAGAAATGCTGCTAAATAGTGCTTTATTGAATTAAACTATGCTCTAGAAAATGAGAAATATGAACACCGCCTTTCAATTTTTAAAACACGCACACACAGTAAGCTGTAGTATAGAAGGATCCTAAGCTTTTTATCCACTGTGGTATTTCAGAGATGCACAAGGAATTAATATGGAATACCAATGCATGTTTCTTTACTGTCAAATAGCGGCAGTACTGAGGTGAGTTATATTTTTTTTGTGACTGCTAATTTTAATAAGCAATGCACTCACTCACATCAGTTTTAGGGATCATTTCTGGCATAACGCCTATGGAAATGAGAAACATTACAAGGATACGGCCTCAGGCAAAAAACATAAAGTGAAATCAATAACATTCAAGTTGTCTTCATCACAAAATTTACTTTAATTGCCCTGCAATTCATTATTATTTAGCAGGCTGATTAGCCAAGTGTTTTGATGTTCTCATAAGATGTGTTGCTGTGACTCCTAATGTTTTGGTTCATGGTTATTATGATTTAGAGACAAATGAGAAGACTGGATTAATTCAAACAATTGCTCATGATACATGCTGTGCCTCATTATTTCTTTGAGCTCCCATCTATATCCTTATCCATCTGGTAGCTTGTTTTGTAATGAAATCTTTCTGAGACCAAGTAATTTTTTTAATGTTTGTAGAATGCTCCCTTGTACTGAGTCGGACCAGGGGTGCATCTCATTTGTTCTATATTCTATCTGCTGACAGCTCTGTTTATCTTTAGACTGAGACAACCCTACTTAGAGATTCTAGGTTTTTCTTCTTATCTAGTATATTAGAACTTTGGGGCCAACCACTGAAGCTGAATGGTGGCAGATTCAGGGGAGATAAGAGTTCTTCTTCACACATTACATAGTTAAATAGTCAAATTTACTATCCAAAAATATAGTGATAATGTCTGTCAGTTTGGACAACTTTTAAAGGGGATGGCTAACAATGGATATTCATTTTGGCTATATTCTACTTTAAGTATCTGAAGCACCATGCCTCTTAATACCAGCGGCTGAGAGAATGCAAGTGTGCTCCTGATCTGGTTGTGAGCTTCCCATAGTCAACAGAATTCCTGTTTCAGAGTAAGTCTGCTTATACTTTTATGAACAAATATGCCCTCCTATTGAGGTATGGCAGGGACTTTCCATTAATGCATCCTTATTAATTAAATTATTAAGGTTATCGCATTGCCTCCAGGGACATGACGAGGGTGGAACAAAAGGGAGCAGAATGGGAACAGAAGGGGGCCAGGGATGCATTTTACTGCACACCGGAACGCCACCACCACCGGATGTACCCATTCCATTCCTGATCCATCGCAGAGGAGGCGATTTTTGGGAACTCTTCTGAACAGTTCCTGAAAATCACCTCCTCTGGGGAGGATCAGGAACGGAATGGGAATGTCCAGTGGTGGTGGCATTCTGGTGTACGGTAAAATGTGTCCATGGCCCCTTTCCGTTCCCATCCTGCTCCCTTTCGTTCCACCCCCATCACATCCCTGGGGGCAATGTGATTAGCTTATATATCTCTATAACACGGGAATTTTAAATAATGGGACAATTCTAATTTATAGTAATAAACATTTCATATCATGGTTTGATTTTCAATTGAGTTCTGAATCAAACTAGAAGATAGACATCACCTTGTAAATGAGTTCATATCACGTCTATATAAATTAGCCAGGACTAAAAGAACTGGAAATAGCAGTATAGTGTTTTTCCTTGACTTAGAGGAAAAAATTCAGAAAAACAATAATGCACATTCTGTCTTTTTCTGTATAAAAATAGAACAAGCCCATCTAATCAAATTAAATTGGAAGATCAGCTCCTTGTTCTATTACTTTAGCCCATTAAGTTTAGTTAATTGGGATGAAGCAAGCAGATCTTCATAAATTATACTGCCATAAATTTTAATCAATTCAGCGTACCAATTAATGCATTGGTCTTTTATCTGGTTTCATTAACATTTAATTATGACTATTGAAAAGTTCAAAAGACTGTCATTCTTCACTGACTGCATGCAGGAAATACTCCTTCATAAACTATTCATATGGAATATAGTACTGTATTTTTGAATTAAAAGAAATTGGGCAATTGCCCAGGGTTGGGGATGGCCCTGGGAGCCTAAAAATTCTGCTCATGCTCTTCTGCCCAAAATTTGTGTGGCTGAATTTTGTTTTTTGTTCCAAAACAGACAATAGTGCCAAACTGTCTGCAAGGTGCTATCGACTATTTGGGATGGTCAGTCTCTAGGGCTATACTGCTCTTTTTTAAACGAAAAAGTGCAGAGATTTAATAATATGATATGATTTATTAATAATATGATATAATTTCATACTGTAGTGAATTCCTGTCCTGAAAAAGGACTGAAAATGTGAAGAGAGTAAAAACAGCTGGAAAAAAGCAAAATGGCCAATAGCACCACTCTTAAAGGATTTTTTGTGGGGAATGAGGCTGGCTATTCTGGGGCTTCACATTTTTTAGCCACCATTTTTTGTGGGGAGCTTGTGGCAGATGGAACATTGTGACCTGTCAAAAAGCTTGGTAGAGTCCATGCATAGTTCAAAAACTGAATTTTGCCCACATCTGGACAAAAGCTTCTCATGTTCAGAGAAATCCTAATTCCTCTTCCAAAAACCTGCTGAAAGATGGAAGAGTTTTCAGTGGAAGAGCTCCTAGTAAGAAAAAATCTTGCAAACAGGGCCATCTAACCACCTAGAAGCCAAATCAATAAAATACCCATGAAAGACCTCATAGGCAAACTATTGCAGATATGGCTTATGTGGGTTGTAGGAGGCCAAACAGAGTTTTCTGCAGGAGTGTTGAGGTGACTTTGAAGTCACTGCATTCCAAGCCCTATATTCTTGCATGTCAGTAATGAAGAATGCTGGGCAGAAACATTTTTGCATATTTTATTCTATTGCACTTTGGGACTTGTGAAAAATCTATATAAAAAAAGCTTGGTTTTTTAAAAAATGTTTTTCCTAGAAAACATGACTGGGCAGTGTGAATTCTATTAGATTAATAGCCTCAGAAGAAAGCCCAGCTCTGGTGTACATTTCCGCAGTATCAATCTCTCCCGTCCAGAAGGAGTTGTCCTAGGACAAGGGCCTGTCCTTGCTGATGCTTAGGCAGGTTCGACACTTCAGGATCAGACTGTCCTATGAGCCAACATATGCCAAACATTTGGCATATGTTGGATCATAACTGGTGCCAAGGCAAGGCAGGGCCTCAGACACAGTAGCCTTCCCCCCCAAATAATAATAATAATAATAAAAATCTAGGGGGTAGCCATGTTGGCCATATAGCAAATCCAATAACATCCAAACAGTGATATCTTTATTTGACCAACCAAAATGTACAATTACATGTTGCAAGCTTTTGAAGCCACACTGGCTTCTTCATCAGGCAAACAGGAGAAAGTAGCCCTCCAAGTGAGCAACACTTGGGGAGTTTTTTCCCCACAAAGCCCAGGGCACTGAAAAATGGCTTGACTGGGCCTTCCCAGCAGTCTGGCTGATAAAGTAATTTAGTAGTCCTGAGTCCAACATCTACCATTACCATTCTCCCTACTTCTTCCCTTTCTTTTCTTTTCTTTTGGCCTCATGGGGCCTCCTGACCAAATTCACCTTCTAGGTGGAAGAGGTCCAAAGCTACCACTGATGCTGCCATAAATACTCTCCCACTGTGGTCAGCTTCCATTTCCCTTCCTGACTCAGCTGGCTTCCTTCCTATGCTCTGTCTCTATAGCCAAAGTGTTTATATCCTCGTTTTCCAATTCCCCATTGTCAGGCAACAGCTATAGTCATGGTGGTTCCATGACTGCTTCACTTCACTTTACTTCTAGTTGCCATGGCAGTGAGTAACCCTGCCGAGCCTTTATTAAAACAATTTAACTGCAGTAGCATAAATGTTTCTACTTGCTATATTAATATCTGAAGCTGGCAGTATGTGTAGCACACAAGAGTTTTAATTAATAGGGTAACAACATGATGGATTAATTCTTAGACTTGGCTGGATGGACGGGTGAGTCGGGGGGGGGGGAGATCCAAGTGTATAAATATATAAGAAATCTGATGAGAAGTAACTTACTTTTAGATGGCACAGGCAAATTGGTACGGACCACTTGTAATGAGTCTGCTTGCACACGAAGTAAATAGTTTTTCACCATTTCAAAATCCAGAGGCTTTTTGATGGAGATAATACCTGTTCTGTTATTAATAGTGAACACACCTGGAATATGGCACAGATTTAAGAATGGTTAACCATTTTAAATCAACACGAACAAAACAATATGCTAAAAATCTATCACTCCTTGTCCAACTGAGCACTGAGCTAATCTCTTTTAAAATATAAATTGCTGGCATGGTCCCTTTGATCCATATCTGGACTGCAGTGGGTCTAAACTCCATCTACCCCTACAGAAAGGTCCATTCAGAATCCATCCCCCAGAATCAAGTTTCTTCTTGAATTAAAAAGCAAACAAACAAGGAGCTACTAGCTATTTTTTTAATGTCAGTTTTGGCCTTCAGTTAACTTATGAAAAGAGACTGGTTTTGGATCAAGAAATGGCAATAATTAATAAGTGAAACTGTAATAATAAATCTCACATAAAATGATGATAGTACAGAATGCACTTCTTAGTCTACCACAGTGGTTGTTTCTTACAATTTTCTGCTTTGTAGTTTTCTAGTAATGCATATTTTCCAGTGTCTGACAGAACTTTTTTTTCCTCAAAGGGTCATATTAGCTGAGATGTTGAAGATCAGCATTCTTTTTTAAAAAATGGTTTTAAAATAGTAGCTACATGGTGTATGTTGTGCTTGAGTGACAAGGGGGAAGAGGTTGAACTCTTTTCCATATCATGTTTTGCAATCTAAATTGCTTTCATTTTGTTGTTATTGCTCCCCAGCTATTAGAAGAAAAAAACATAGATACATGCCTTTCCCCAAATGGAATGATCAGCACAAACAGCATGTTTTGATTTACACTGAGAAAACATAAGGGAAGGATAATGTTTCCCTGTTCAGTCATTTCAGTCTTGAGAGAATGAGAGTTCCCACAGAAAACTTTGTCATTGCTTCTTGTCTGAATCCTGTTGGTAGGACAATATCACACTACACAATTGTAGTGGCTTCCTCCTGTAGAATTCTGGAGTTTTCAGTTCAATGAATCCTAAAAGCCCTCTAGCCAATAATTTGCCTCCCTAAACTGCAATTCCCCTCCCCAAATGACAAATCTGATGATCCACAGGAGGCAGCCATAGCAATTAAAGTATAATAATAGCACTATAACTGTGTAGTGTGATATTCTCCTAGTCTTAAATGGAGTAGCCCTTTTAAATGAATGGGATTTACATAAATGTTGACTTCCTATTTAACAACTGATTCAATAGGTTTAGCTTTACATTGCAAAAGAATTCAGATGGGTCTAAAAAGCATGAACTTTATTTCATCAATTTTTAGCAACCAGATAATCTGGCTAACTCTTCTATTATAATTAGATGATGGTTTTGTTCTGTTTCTGTTATTTGCTTCCAGTGATTAAAAAAATGACAAATATGCATATTTCACGGCAAAGTTATATTACTTTTGTATCAGTTCAACTATAATAGTGTCTCCCACAGAATCTTGGGAACTGTAGAATGGTGAAGACACTGAGGATCTACAGTGAGACATGCCTGATTTCCTTCACAGCCCCATAGTTTCATAGGCCATGGCATCGCCAGGGTTTGTGTCACCCGGTATGATAACTCATGGTCTCTCCACCCCACCCACCCCCCACACATTGATCTCCTCTCATACAACACCAAACAGAAATTTTAGTAATATTTTTTGTATGAATGTTACTCATAAATTGTAATTTCCATGTATCAATGAATGGGATGGCAACAGATGCCACATAAGCAACTATCAAAATTAAAATTATACTTTTATATTACAATATCATATGCACAGCCTAAATGCATTTACATGTACATAGTTTCATGTGGCTAAAGTGAAAATTGGGTAAGATTTGTTGTTTTTAAAGAAAAATTTAAAAGAATTTTAAAATGTAATTAAAGTTTTTGAAAGTTTTTGAAAAATTAAATCTAATATTTTATCCTTTTTTTTAAAAAAAATGGGGTCTCTCTCCTTTCTCCTCCTACTGAGCCTCACCCCATTTACACCATCTCTTCAGCATTTTAAAGGGATGCAGACAAATGTCAAAGTCCATGTTTGCCAAAAGGCAGATGTTTGCAGAGCAGTGGGGTCAGCCCCCTTAGGGTGTCATCTTGTGTGCTCCGCAAGCCCCACATTCCTCTAGCGACTGTCTGTAGGTTTCCCATTATTTTCTAATCCTCAAAGTAAGTAGAGAATAGTATTTTAGTACTGCAAAACACTCCATTTAAAAATGGAGGTGTCAAATATATTTGCTTTTATTAAAGGACATCCCCCCCCCAAAAAAAACTCTCCTGTAACATTTTATTTCTCATTCAAGACTGTCTGTGACAGTATTACTTACCATCTTCATTTCCTGAAACAATAGAATAGACAATGGTCTGATTCAAGGCAGCAGCAGTTACAACAACAACTTGAGTTCCTTTGGGTGCACCTTCACTCACAGGAGGGGGCCTGAAAAATTGAACAAAACAAACTGTTCTTGCTTTCAGTCACGTTCTGAGTACTCTGCTGATTTACACAATATACACAACATTTTCTCCTTATCTATGGGGCTGAAGAAGCTCGAATCTATGTGTGACTAATGTCATGCAATTCCAGTACTTGGTGAACAAGAAATAAGGAAAAATTAAACATATAGGACAAGGGGACAAAAATGGCTTCATTCAAACATTTGATCAGTAGCTCGATTGCTGTCTAAATGGACAGATGGATAAGCAGGGTGTCAAGTGAATTTGTAAGCACCTGAATCCTTCTCCCACAGGGATTCTCTGATTGTATGGGAAAGGGATTCAAATGCATACATGGCTGCATAAATGCCCCAGCCATGGACTGGAGGATTTTAGTGGCAATCTGCATGCTAATTCAATTATGTAATTACATCTAAGATGAATATTGTCCTTTAGAAGAAAAGGCTTCAGCACAAAAAATAAGCTGGACACAAGTGCACAAAGAATTCTATGTTATGCAATGTTTCAAATAATAATTTATCTGCTAGTTTGTTTTTATTTCCCTTGCATGGCCCTCTATCACAGAAGCAGACTGATAATTTTCCCAGAAGTATGCTAGAGAAAGTTCATGTTGTCACGAAATAGCCACAAGGCATTTGATAATAAATGTTATTTCCTGCACATCTGAACACAGAGCCCTTGGTCAATCTGATCAAGTGGAAAGAATAAAGAAATGCTAAGCTATGCCTCCCACTCTACAACATTCTGCAGAACTCTGCAGGCCCAGATACTTATATAAATCTTTTTGCATCAGGCCAGTTCTTAGTCTTGAACACTCTGTAAATGTCCATGGCAAGCACACATTTTGTCAGGATGATGTTGGGATGCACATAACAAGCCCTAAACTGTGAAGATTCTCATTGGTATAGGGTTCACTACATCAGGGTTTTTTGATACTCAAGAAACATGTTTTTCACCATTTTCCAACCATTTTCTAGCCCTACTTCCAACCAAAGCCCAGTCCAGCTCAGCCTTTGCAAAACAAAAACAAAAACAAACAAAACAGAACAAAAACATGAGAATGGGAGAGATGAAAAGTCCCACTACATTGTGAACTACTGGTTGTACCTCTCCTGCCACCAAGGAGAGAGGCTCACCTTGAGGGCCCTTGAGCTCAGCCGATGAATCTAATTCTCATCTCAAAGGGTTACTGATAGAACTCCTCCTGTGTCCTTTTGGTTTGTCAGACACAAATATTATGAAGGGGTGAGAGAGACTTCTTATTATCAACGTTTTTCATCTCATGTACATTTTTAAAATATAAATTGAATATAAATTTTTATCATATTTTCTCCTCCCAAATTATTTCCATTTTTTTCCCCTGAACTAAAAATACCCCAAAGGCTGTAGTCTTTCCTGACAGGCTGTAGTCCTTCCACAGATTTATCTGATAATTTTCACTACTTTTTCTGGATTGCCTTACATGTGAATAATGTAGTAAGAAAGGAAGGTGGGGTTTTTTTTTGGTTGTTGTATTGCTGTTGTGTGCCTTCAAGTCATTTCCAACATATGACAGCTCTAAGGTGAAACTATCACAGGGTTTTCTTGGAATGTTTCTTCAGAGGGGGGTTGTCATTGCCATCCTCTGAGTCTAAGGGAGTGTGACTTGCCCAAGGTCACCAGTGGATCTGATGGCCAAATGGGGATTCAAACACTGTTCTCCAGAGTCATAGTCCAAAACGTAGATCACTACATCACACTGTCATTAGTGAAGTTAAAACAATGAACAAGAGATTGCTACCCAGCCCCAGAATAATGAGACCAGACACTGAAATGGGATAAAACAGGGCCATTTATTGACCTATTTAATCCATTCTTAACGGAACCGCAACTAATTTCTAACAACAGCCAAGTGTGGGAGAAGTTGCATCCAGTGTCTTTCCCTAGACCATCTCTCTAGCGTATCTGGATGATAACAAACAGGTTCATTTATGTACAGCTTCATACTGAACTAGCAATGTTTAAGTGGTTTACAACTGTAAGCTAAGTCTTCCGGTGGCATGGCAGTTCTTTGATCACCTTCCGAAAGGAACTCTGGAGGAGGATCGCAAATTATGGAGAATGCTCAGAAGTATCCCCTCATTGAAGGGGGGGGGGAGAGTGGCTCGACGAAGGGTCTCCAGCTCTGGATACATATGATTGGAACAGCCTGAAAGTGTGAGACAGAGGAGCGAGGAGAGCCCGCCTGAGCAACCACGTCCGGAAAGAGCAGTTGCAAGCCATGGCTTGGTGACAGAGGTTCTGCCGCCACTTTTTAACTTGGCTTGGATAGAACAGGTCATTTTAGTGACCTCGGAAAGATGCAAGCCTGAGTCAAGCTTGAGCCCTGTCTAGTATTGAACTTGCAACCTTATGGTTTTGAGTGAGTGGCGGCAGTACAGGCATTTCACCACTGCATCACCAAGGCTCCTGCAATACCCGAGCCCTCAATAACAACCCAAAAACTGCATTATCTGGTAGCTGGCCTGCATCAGGAAGTCTAACCAGAAAGCCTCCATCCCAATTTGTGAAGATTAAAGATGTGGTAAAATGGGGTTTATCTTTCAAGCCAGACCTAAGGGCAATTTCTTTCTGCCACCTCCCAGGATGCAAAGGCTAAAGAGGTGTTTCCAGAAATGCCCCTTCCACCCAAACAGTGTCCAAGGTGTTTGGCGAAATGTAATCCAAATATTTATGCCAAAGTTAGGTATTTCTACAAACCCAATTAGAATTCAAAAATTTTAACCAAATCAGGTATTATCAAGATTCACCCAAGCCAAAATCCCATAGTCACTGGAAATAGTATGGGTAGATGAAAAATCCATAGAAAAGGGGGGGGGGATTCTTACCCTTAGATGACCAAGAAAACTTCATATTATACTAGTGCCGGGTGGTGGGTCAATTTCTTCACAGCAGTGTGGCTAAGGGGGCAATATGGCAAAGCCTTGCCTCAGAACATGCCCCCAAAGTCTCACACCATGTCTCATCCCAGGGAAGGGCAGAAAACAGCCCATCTGCACTCCAACTCCTCCATCTTGGAGGGGAGGTGGTGGACAAAATCCAAGTTTTCATACTTGAATTACACGTTACTACTTGTTTTTGTGAAATAAAACTTTCTTTTTTGTCAAAATTGTGGAATCTGCTCTATTTGAAAATCTAGAACCATACAGCTTTTTAGGTAACTGATCATACATGCACAAGGTTTGGGGCTCAGCTGAGTTCAAGTTTTCTTGTTCCACTTCAAATACCTTATATCTGATACTTGTCACTATAGTGCAGGACTGGATAAAAGTACCAGAACTGTAAATTAAATCAAGGTCCCAAGCTTGAACTGGTTTATTTGGTAGGTGGATTGGGCTGTACATGCAACTGGAACTATAGTTTGGATGGCAATACATTGTTTGTGTAAATGTGAATGGCTGAGCATTTAAGACATTGACTCTGATGACTGAAAGATTGGGATGTTGGCAGTTTGAGGTCCAGATGCTGCTTGACAGAGTGAACTCCCATCACTAGAACCAGTTTTTGCCAATCTAGCAGTTCAAAAGCATGTAAAACTGCAAAGAGATAAATAAGTACCACTTCAGTGGGAAGGTAACAGCATTCCGTGCAGTCATGCAGGTCGCATGACGACAGAGTCATCTGTGGGAACTCTGGCTTCCTTGGCTTAGTAACAGAGATGAGCACTGCCCCCTATGGTCAGTCACAACTAGAAACCCACATTTTTTTACCTGAGAGAACACCTATATAGGAATCTCTAGGTTCTCCAATGCAATTCTATGGTCAACCTAAACAGGAATTGTCCTGGAGGACTTCCAAATGCCTAGAGAAGTGGTTAGTCTTGGATCTATTGGTCCTCCATTATGACTCTAAGGTCCACTTCCAGCAGAGTCACACTGGAGGATCTAGAGATTCCTACAGGGAACATTCTACTCAAATCTGTGACTAATCAAAGCTGCAGAAGGCAAAGCCACAAATGTGGAGGTCTGACTGTGTTTCATTTTATGGAAGAGCAAATTTTATTTGTTATTTTCAAGACTGAAGGCTAGATTCTGTCCCTGCCTTCCCTCTGAAGTTGAAGTGCTAGGTGAGGAACAGTGGAAACCAAATTAGCATGTGTGTGTCTCAGTGTTTAAAAACCTTGACCAGAATCCTGTTGCAGAATTATGAATGTGTAAGCACCAGTTACTGTGCTGTGCGGTGACTTCCCAATCCCCCCAATACTCAATTATTGGGCAGCAGATGCTGTGATCAATTTGGGGAGGGGGGGTCTGCTCCCTTGTTGTTTGAGAAACAGCTAACAGACATACTCACTTGTTCTCCACTGTGAGTGACAGAAGCAGGACCTCTGTCACAATTCCCACTCATGCTGAACACTGATTATGAAGGTGTGCATGAGAAAATCAGCCAGCTGCTTCTTGAACAACAGCGGGACAAACTTCAGTCAATCAAGGTGCCTACTGTAAGCGGGAACTGGGGAATTTTCACTGTCCCTATGTATCCCCTAACTAAGGTCTATGTAGTGATTATGAATACGAAATGGTTACAAATGCATAACTCCTGATTATGCATTCATAACGATCTAAGAGTATTCCCAGCCTCCTTTTGATCTTAATCTACTTCTATCAGTTTGTTTTCTTTTCTTATTTAGTATCCTATTGTAACGCCTATTCTGACATGACTGAATTCTATGGATTGAGAAATCAATACCAATTAGGAAGCTGGTTTTGCATTCAACATGGAAGAATTTGTAGGAAGTGCATGAGAAACACCCCAATTCGTGTTCTTTGTAACCTAACAGTACCTCATTGATTTCACTTCCTTGAGTGAACTAATTCAATCAGGTTCAAACAACAATGCATCAATTCAATGAAAATATACTGCTGGTCCAAACTTTTCTAGAAAAGCAGACATGCAAAATTGTAAAGCAACAACAACAACAACAACCCTACGAACTCAGCAATTAATTTTTGGCTGTATTTTCACTGCATAGTTTGCTTCACATATGTCCCTCAGTTCCCCCTGAAAGTTAAATTATTAATGACAATCTTATTTTCGTCCATGGGATTTAGGCTGTATCTGCATTGCAGAAATGATCCAGTTTGAAACCACTGCTATGGCTCAATGCTATGGAATCCTAGGATTTGTAGTTTGTTGTGGCACTAGAGCTGTTTGACAGAGAAGGCTAAATATTTCACAAAACTCCAAATCCCAAAATTCTATAACATGGAGCCATGGTAGTTAATGTGGTGTCAAACTGGATTATCACGGTAGTGTGGATGCAGCCTTAGTGACAAAATGGTAGCAGGATAATGCTGCTTGTATCGCTGAGATTCTGTAAATCCTTTGGCATCATGAACTGGGAAATGGCGCTGCCCGAGTCAATGGGCTGGCGCTGTTGCCGCGCGCGGGAAGCTCCATTGCCTGCGCTCCCACGGCGGTCCATTTCCCGGCGGCCAGAGTGAGGGCGGGAGCCCTCCTCATTGGCCGCCGGGAGAAAGTGGCGGGAAGCCTGCCCGCCAAAAAGCCAGGTTGGGACTACATGTCCCAGGCTTCCCTAGGAGTGAGGCGGGCTGCCTGATTGGTTGGTGGTCGCCCGCCTCCTCCTGGGATTGGTTGGAGGGCCGCAGGGGGCATGGCCTCCGTCCCTCCTGGGATCCTATTGGCTGGTTGGCCTATTTAAGGCCTTGCTGGGCACGCAGCAGTGCCATTGTTATTTTGGCCCTCCCTCCCTCCCTCCCTCCCTCGTTTGGAAGTTGATTGTCACAACTGTTGGGGCGGCAGCATAGGCCTGGATCTGGGGTGAGAGGTTTCCAGGGCTCTATGGCACTGGATCGGGAGTCCTCGTGACCCAGGTGTAAGGAGCGAGCTGCTGTGGCCAGTGCGGAGGCCACAGTCATTTAACACCTGGTGACTAGAGTGCCTTGCAAATCGAATTGTAGTAACGCAGTCGCGTGACGGCGTAATAGGGCGGGGCTTGGCACCTACGTCATCCCGATGCTTGGTCTCCAAGCAACCATACATTAGCCAACCGTGGTGTGGCTGATGTCCAGATCCAGACCTTATGCTTTGGGCCAACCCTATAGATATATTTACACATATTTGTTCTATTATGTGTTTACAAATAAAGTTGTGGCCATGTTCCCTCCAGCCTATTTTGTCATTGTCTTATTATGGCGCCTAACCTGCAAGGCAACATACACCTACACAGTTAAAGCCAAAGTATGTAGAGTTCCGTGCAACCTTCTACCTGCAGTGTCAGGGATTTGGGTTTGAGAATTGGTCCAATATTAGATATAATGGCTTGCACTGGCTCTCTTAGGACTCTTAGGAGAAGGTCTTGTTGGGTCCCAGTATCAGATAACTATCTTAGCTGGAGATATCAGGTATTTTCCTAAGAATCATTTGGACAAAAACATGTACTATACTTCTCAGTCGTACATACAAAGGGGATACAAATTTAATATCCCAGTTTCTGTTCCAGCCCATCTCTCATTTTATATTTCAAGGAATAAAATCAGGGAGAAACAGAATCTGTTTGTTCCTATCTACACTTAATTTAGGTAGCCACTCTTCTATGAAATGTAAGTACTGTTTAGGTTTGAAGACTGGACATAATATTAATATAGATTTGGAATATAGATTGGACATAATATGAACATGCCATTGTCTTCCTCTGGGCCTCGGAGCATGTGAATTGCTGAAGGTCACTCAATGGGTTTCATGGCCAAGCTGGGAATCGAACTCTGGTCTCCAGAGTCATAGTTCAGTGCTCAAACCACTACGCCATGCTGACTCTCATTAACACTCTAGTTAACATTAAAATTTAAAATTCATTAATCCTAGTTGTTTCCCAAAGCATTAATATTTGTTTCATGTCTCCACCCATTAAATAGTTACCTTTAAAGAACAGAGGTAATTATTGATCTGCAAAAAAGGTATAAGATTTCCAGGAAATTTAGGAGTGTGGGAGAAAACAGACTGGCAAGAAGGGGCAGCTTGAAACTACCCCTTCTGAAGACAGATTGGGGCCATGGCAATCACACGCCATGGCTTCAATCCACCTTGAAGCAGGCCCAAAAAGGAGCAGCAAAGATTTGCTCCTTTTTGGGCCGTAAAAAAAGCTAGCTTTTAAGGCTCTGCCGCAGTCCGAAGTGGCTTCAAGCCACTCCAGCATCGTGTGGCATATAAATGCTTTGCCACCAGAGAACCTTGAAGCTGCCCACATCTGGGCAGCTTGGCGGCTTCATGCCGGCTTCCGGGCATCATCAACACATTCGGCGTGTAAACACTGTTCTCCAATGTTGCCCAGAATCAGGCTGGTTTTTGGCCATCTATTTTGGCCTTGTGTTTGCAAATGGAAGGTATCTAAATAACATTTCTAGATATTAAATCTTGAAGCTTCATAAAACCACTGTGTGTGTGTGGGACTGTCAAAGAGAGAATTGCCTAAAAACCTGTCGAGCTGCAGGTTTGCTTCTTTGTATCTGTTGACACGTACAAAAGCCAGCTTTTAATACAGAAGAATCACCACAAAATTTATTTCTTTGTCAACACATGATAGAGTTTCTGGATATGTAGTAGAAGATGCCCATGATGACCAGTTGCATGGGCTGCATGGAAGAAGAACATTCACAACCCTCAGTTATTGGAGGGTTATGTCAGCCCGTTTGAAAATTCAAGCAACATTGGCATGGAGAGGCACCAGAGCATCTACGATATGGGCTGGTATTTTTCTTGCATAATTAACTGCAATGGCTCCTATGCCACAAATGAGAAGGGGATGCTAATAATAAAGGACCCATATTCTCAATTACGAACCAGTCCACACTTTGGGAACTGCTGGGAAGGCTCTTCCCTGTCCCACCTCTCTCAGAGGTAAATCTGGTGGGAACATGGGAGGGTTTTTTCAGTGTCTGCCCCCAAGCCTTGGAACTCTCTTCCCAGTGAAGTTAGACTGGCAACCTCACTACTTTCTTTTCACAAATAAGCAAAGACCTTTCTATACTGACAAGCATTTGATGAGTGATGATATAAGGCCCATCTTACGTAACATGCTGAATATTGCTAACCACCTTGCTGGTGTGTCCGCATATGTTTTAATAGATGTTTGAACCAGGTTTTAAGTTTTTGTGATAGTTTAGTAGGATTTTAAATTTTGCATTTTGTGGATTTTATCAGTATTTTAAATTGTTGTAAGCCTCGTTGAGTCCCAATTTGGAAAGAAAGTGGGATATAAATAAATACAAAAGCAACACTTGTTTTTCCACTGTGCATCAGAATATGAAAATGATTCTATTACAAAGTTTAGCTGACATATTTTAATCTATAATATTTCATCTTTGCATGTATTTTCTGCTTCCATGTGCCACAGCACTTCAGTAAAATATCCTTTCCATCCAGAAGCAGTTTAAATTGTCCCCTTCCCAGTGCTATATTACTTGCCAAGTATGTTCAGTGGTATTAGTATGTGTCTTTCACTATGGCCCCCTCTCCTCACACTTCGTTTATTGGTTCATGAAGTTCTGACCTTTTCAGTGGTATTTACCTCTAAAAAAGATGACAAGAGAGTTTAGGTATTATTACCATGAACCACTGACATGGCCTATTATCCTTAAAGATAAATGTCAAACTTCATTCTGGTGGACTTAATGTCATCAGATGCAATGCCTCTCTGTACAGTTCTGGTAGTGATTCACAATGAAACCTAAGTGTTGGTTTCTTAAAATATTTTAATCTTTAGAATAAAAGAAGGCAAAGGCATAGTGTGTTCTTGAAATATATCTTTGAAGATGGATTAAATACAATGGTGCAAGTACGAAGATGGGTCAAAAACAGAAAAAAGTATTCATCTCCTTGAAACACAGTAAAAATACAGGAAAAAGGAGAGCAGTATGCAGTCTACTGTTTCTCAGAGTCTTCCATGTGGCCTCCCCAAGGGTGCTATTGGAAACCAAAAAAACAGATGTATGAGGAAGTAGTCCAAGTCTACGAAAGCTAATGCTATCTCTTTCACTCAATTAGTATCAAAGGTGCCACAAGATCCTTTTGCACACTGATATCCTGACTAACATGGCTATGTCTTTGAATGAACCCTTTAGTATGATGACTTTGGTTATTATACAGGCAGGAAAGAATCATTTTATTCAGAAGGGCTTTTGGTCTTTACTTAGCCCAACCACCTTCACAAGCATATCTGGTGCAAAAAGAGGAGAGGATGCAAGGGTTTGGAATTTCCTCCACTGGATGCAGCCCTCATCTCAACACCCTGATAGGCATGTTTAATGTGGCCACTCCAAAGCAGCACAATATCTTTCCACAGGAGGCCAGAGTGTTCTCCTCTTTCCTTTCCCACTGCCACCAGTAGACCTTGCCATTCAGACAGGATTTTTGAACCTAACTGGTTGCCATAAGAAAGCCTTTTAATGCTCTCTCTCTTTTGTATGTGTGTGTGTGTGTGTGTGTGTATATATATATATATATATATATGATAAACTGGTTTAATTCAGCTTTTAGTTTCAATACCATTAAACAGGATTTTGGGAAATGATTGCCATAGGACGGCCTTTTAATGCCTTCTCTCTTTTGTTTCATTTGGTTTCAATATGATCACTTATTTAATTTTTTAAATTGCTCTCTAATTCTATCACATTGTGTTTTTCCTCTTTTTTTTTTTTTGCTGAATTCTGTTTTGCTTCACATTGAAAACCTTACTCAGACCTACTAGAAGAAAAGTGAAATGTCAAATAAATAAATGAATAAATAAATGACTTTCTCCATGCACCAAATTTCCAGCAGAATCTGGAGTGCTAAGAATGATGGCCTGAAAGGAAAGTCATAACTGAGGGGAAGTTTAAAATCTTTCCCCCTCCCAGGACCACTACAATAGGAAGCTATGGGGTGAGTGCAAAAAGTTTAGTCTGACATGCTCTTTGCAATTCTTCTCAATAGCATTGGGATGAAAATGAAGATAAAGCCCCTTTCCCACCCAGCATTTTGCAATGCTTTTTCAGCATTCTGCAATGTTAACTGTGTGTGTGTTTGTATTTGTGTGTGTATTATATACACGTGTGTGGACATGCATGCACACACAAACTGCTTTATCACACTAGGGGGCAAACAGGATTTAAACGAGAGTTAAATGAGAGTTAAACAGGAAATGTCTTGTGATAAACATAGCAGTTAGTGTGAGCATGCATGTCCACACGTGTGTATGTTAAGGAAACAATTTTTTCCTAATTTCATTCTTGAAGAAAAAAAAAGTAATTTTAACTATTTTCTTCTTTCAATGATTAACTATCAGTAATTCTTCAAAAACAGTTTTCAAAGTCTATTTGAAATTTGGGACTTCATGAAAAAAATGTGCACTTCTTTTGGCCTAGCATGTTTTCTGTAAACAAACAATGAAAAAGTATGACTGCAAAGATTCCCATCTGTCCAGGATTCTCCTTGTCAGATTTCCTGCTATTCAAGAAACACATTGTGTTTCCCTTTAAAAATATTTTGAGTATTTTTTCACCTCTATTGTCTATGCTTATATGTGCTTGTGTATATGTGTGTGTGTGTGTGTGTGTGTGCGCGCGCACATGCATATAGGTATGTGTGAAAGAGTTTCTTTATGAGTTTATGTGTGTGTGTTCATATATGTGTGCGAACTGAGGATTCTGGTGTTTTCTGATGATTCATTGTAGCACCTCAGTCACCATAAGTCAGTTCTATCACACTCATATACTGTCTGTTTTTTTTTCTTTTTGAAAAAAACTAATTCCCCTAGGAGATGTTTGCTATGAAGCTATCCAGTAAGTATTCATGAAGCAATCCACTAAGAGCTGGAGAAACTTTCTTTATTTCTTTGTGAAGGTCAGAAGAAAGTCTTCCTTTACTGTAGCAGTTGATGCAGAATCTTGCTATGATTATATGCCTCGTGTCTTCTGTATTAAAATTCCTTAGGGAGGAATCATGAGATTCAGTTATTTGATTTTGAAAGGGGGGGCAGTGGGAGGAGAAATAATCTTATCCAAAATCCTCTGAGGAAGAAAATTTTGATTTGTTGTGCCTTTTTAAGCAACTCAGAAGACAAAATCCTGCTGTTCATCTTAGTAGAAACACTTTGGTTTATGATGGTAGAAGATGTTCTTCAGTAAAGCCCCACAAAGCAAATGAACAGAAAGTGAAGATACAAGATGCCTAGAAAGATAATGGCTTTTCATGAACTACTATAGAGAAAACATTCAGCACCAGGGGGAAAAATGAATAAGCTGTCTTGAGACACTTGTACTGAAGATGTTAAGGATACAGTGCATATATGGGGATTTTATATATAGGCAAGAAATTGTCTAGTGCTTGAAAGCCTTTCCCTTTGGAAACTCTGGTTTGCTGCCTAGTTTGTGTAGCAAACTTGGTAAAAGTTTCTACCTGGGTCTGAGGGGTGACCCTAAGACCCAGATTTGTTGGTTCACTTAGATTAAATACATCGAGTTAATACAACTGAAGGCATCATATGAATGAAAATTTACATTCTCTACATATCTCTGATGAATTCCCCTGTTTTAATAGTTCGCATGATGAAATTGTAGTTGAAGAGGGATTGGGTAGGGCAGAGCTGGGTGAGAAAAAGCTTTTGTAGGTGGAGGCAAGATAAGAACAAATGGGTAGAGACTTTCTGGTTGCTGTAGCAAACTCCCCTTTTTAATAATTCACTTGTCTTATTGTGTATTTATTCCACACCTTTTCAGTCACAATTGCCACAACTGTAACTCCTCCCAACTTTACCAGGCATCAGCTGCATGGGAAGAAGGAGGTCCATTCTGTCAATGACTGGAGCATGGGTGAATGATCTCTTTTGTTTGGGAAGAAGAGATTGGGCTACTTAACTAACTAGCTGATACAGAATACTGGACATCAGAAGAACTAAAATGGTAATTTTGCTTTTGGCAGCATCACAATTTAAACAATGGGTTACAAGCTTTATATCCTCAAGGTCTGTTTGAGAGAGTTGAAATTTATGAAGGTTGACCATGCACAAGGGTAATTCAAGGGCAGAGTCAATCTCAAAATGCTGGCAGAGTTTGACATTATTGACACATGACCCCTCTTTCGAAATTGCTAAATTATTTACAATTATTTCCTTATAGTAAGCAGTTCCATAACATAGCTTTCCTTAAATGAAGACATGAGCTGTGGAAGTATCCTGATTCAGTTTTCCCATTTAAAGTAGAATGTGATGCTCTAGAGTCTCTACGAAGAGAACTTTTAAATATTTTCTTCCTCCTCCTTCTTCCCACATGCCTCTCAACATATTCTTCTTCATCTTTCATCATTTTGCTTTTCCTCCTCCTTACACAATTGTATGTATTTCTATAATGCAGGAAATATGTGATGGACTGTAGCAGCAAGGTTCACCAGAAATAGCAGTGGGGTCCTCCAGAAAGAGGCCTGCAAATAGTTTCCAACCCTCAGTTTGATAAATAAATACCATTCTCAACCAAATAAGCAACAAATAAAGGCAGGTTTTTTCCCATGACCAGGAGGCCTCATTCCAAACCTGTTACTAGACAGCACATGCTCCTCCTGAACATTAGGAGGATGCTCCTTATTACCAAAAAGGGCACACTGGGTTGAAAAATTGCATTTTTGATAAACTATAAATACTGCTATTAAAGCAAAGCACATAGTTGATATCCCACTTGACCTAACATACTGCCCCACAGCATATAGTACAAACAGAAATCTTCAGTCAGCATCAAATCCCAGTAAATTCTATGGGCTGAAAAACTGACAGCGTCTGTCAGATTCCTGGAGCAACTTCCCAGACTTTAACTCCTATCAAAATAATTTATATTTTATCATTTCTATATAATAATCATTTCTATGTAATAATGAGGGACACAGTGGCTCAAGAGGTTAAGATACTGACCCTGTTAATTGCAAGATCAGCAGATTGGCAGTTTGCAGTCAAAATGCTGTGTGATGGTGTGAACTCCCAGCTTCTGCCAACCGAACAATTTGAAAGCATGCAAATGCAAGTAGATAAATAGGTACCACTTCGGTGGGAAGGTAACATATTCTGTGCAGTCATGTTGGCCACATGACACACAGAGTACTGTAGTCTTTGACAACACAGACTCTTCATCTAAGTAACAGAGATGAGCACTGCCCCCTTGGACACAAATTGACAACCTTGTCAAAGGGGAATACCTTTACAGTACTTTTATGTAATAATCAGCATGAACTGTTTTCAAATCCACTTCTTCTACTCTGCTGTTTCCAAACAATTCTTTCTACTGCCCACTTATCCCTGCTTATTGTATTCACAATGAACATATAATATTGCCAAATATGGAATACAATCTATCATAGCCCTATAATTTAAGCAGTATTTCAAAACCAGTAACTGTTCTGGGATCTGTACAGGGAGAGGTATGATGGCTATACTATGGAAACTAGCTGATAGATGCCCACTAAAGTCAACTTTTCCCTTGTTCAGAATGAACTGTGTTGAAAAGTTACAGAACAACACACAACCGATTAAGAACTCACATTCAGAGCAACAATTTAAAAAGTATATAATTATTTATGCTTTTTAAGGACAATGTAGACACTAACATAGTTCTTTACTCTTGAAATGATACTTCTGTCAAAGCAGACAGAGAAGTGCATTTGTCTTGTGGAACAATGGTAAAGACAAATGGCTGCCTTTTTTCACCTTGGAAAAGAATAATGAGGGGAATGTCACATAAGAGGTGAACCTGGCAGTTCCCATCTACCTTGCATTTCCGAGAGCAAATGTTCATGGCACCCTGAAACCAACTTCAGATTTCAGACTGGGTTCAGTCAGTCACTATATATGGAGCTAAGTAAGAACTTTTAAAGGAACTACCAGAAGTGGCTGAGGATCACCTTATTGTTTCCACATGTCTCATGCTTCACACCACTGCAAGTTGGGTGCTGAATTTCTGGCTTCTTAATTTGGTCATGGGTAACTATTTTCTTGGGCACTACATCATGTCTCTTTCGAATCTGGCTAATTTGTCTTTTGTTCATTGTGCTGTTATGTCTCTTGGAATTTGGCTAACTGGACTTTTATTCAAGGTCAGGTGGCACAGTGAAGGCCAAGGTAGGTAGGCATGTTCAGACATTCTGAGGTCATGAGGTATTACATGATGGACTGTTCACTTGGGGTTGTCCTCACTACTGTCCAGTAATAGGCATTCTCTTGGGTGCATGTGTTTTGGTGATTGACAAGTGAACTTTATCAAGAGGTAGCTGAACCTACTGTAGCCCACTAGCCAGGACTCTGTGTATCTAGTCTGAGACTGTGTATGAGCCAAGATAGATAGTAGCATTGCTTAAAGTGTATTTAAAGGGCATGTACTGTTTGAAGTTAGCCTTGATAACGACTTTCCATACTGGAGACTGGTTTAACGGAAATAAAGTTAAGCCTATTTTAAAGCCCAGTTTTGTTGTCTTGTCTTTATTCCTTGGGCATGCAGAGAAATCCTTAACAGTTATGTTAACAGTTCTTCAATAGCACTCCCAGTTTTTCTCGTCTCCCAACAACATGTACTAAGAAATAGGACATGGGCATAGAGGTGATATTCATGTAATACTTGTGAATGATATGTTTGTAGGACTGGATCATACTTGGACATTAAAATGTCATTTAACAACAACATGTAATGCTGTATGCCATGAACTGTGAAATTTAATGCTTTCTGTAGAGAAATTATTAACAAAAAGTTAGTGTTCCTTAACAATAGACCAGTGTTTTAAAAAGGAGCCTAGGATTTAACTAAGCCATTCCAAAACATTTAAAGATGCTACTGTTTTTCTTTATTTGATATAATATGCCAGAACACCTGTTAAATGTGTCCACAGGCAATACTTAATAGCTATTGATTGTACTTTTGTTAGAAATTTATTGCCTAGAGTAGCAATCCATGGCTATTAAGTATGACTTTCTAGTTGTAGAGGAGGACATGATATTCATTAATTGACAACAATCCAAGTATCTACTTTTACTTTCATATATTTTTCTTCAGAATGAGAAACCTCTGTAAAGTAACCATATTAATCAAGAAACCCTAATTTGCTTTGAAATCCCTGACTGAGGATTTGTACGAGTGGACAAAATATTTTTGTTATTATTTTCCCCCAAAACTAAAACAGGGTAATATTAAATTAGGTAAAGCCCTATATATTTTCTGTCTGGTGCATGAAAAAGTATGCTTAAGCACAAACCCAGAACCAGTGCCTGTCACTATTGATGATAGTGAAAACAACTAAAAGACTGAAAAAGAAACAATTGATTAGTTTGGAAATAATCATCCATAAATGTCATCTAGCAATGCCAGCCAACTTGCATTTTACTTTGTCTTGAATTCATTCTTGCTTACTTCCCATTTTTGGAACCATATTCTCAATATCTCAAGGTATAAACATACATTATTCCATTTCTAACACATTTTAAAAAGAAAATTCTATGTAAGGTTCTATGTATTAAGAACCTTAGCCCTCCCTGCAGTCATCTGTCTTAGTCCAGGCCCCAGAGGGAGAGAAGAACCACTGGACCTCATCCCCCTTTCCCACCACCTTCCCTTCTCTTTTTTGTTGTCTCTCTTAGATTGTAAGCCTGAGGGCAGGGAGCCGCCTAATTTATAAGATTGTATGTACAGCACTGTGTAAATTTACAGCACTATATAAATAAAGGTTAATAATAATAATAATAATAATAATAATAATAATAATAAGACAGTTATAAGACTTTCATATACGGATAGCTATGCATTCATAAAGGTAAAAGGTAAAGGTAGTCCCTTGACATCAATATCTAGTCATAACTGACTGTAGGGGGTGGTGCTTATCCCTTTTACTAAGCCAAAGAGCCAACATTGTCCGAGGATTACTCTAGTCGTCATGTGGTCAGCATGACTGCACCAAACTCTGTTACCTTGCCACCGAAGTGGTACCTATTTATCCACTTGCATTCACATGCTTTCAAACTGCTAAATTGGCAGGAGCTGGGACTAGTGACAGGAGCTCATCCCATCATGCATTGTTCAGGCCTTGAACTGTATGCATTCATACAGTGAAATAAAAATGAATTCAAAAAATGAAATAATAATCTCCAAAACAACACACAGTAGACTCTTGTTATGAGTTGGGTTTGGTTCCAGAACCCCCAAAGATAACAAAATCTGTGGATGCTCAAGTCTCATGCTATGCAACCTATTACAGTCAAAGAAGTAAACAAACATACATAATCCTTTGGATCCAGGGATTCTAATACACTTTGTACAAACCAACCAATTATAAATTCACCTTCACACAGCTTTAAATGGAAAGGTCTACCTTTCCATTAATTATGTTAAATAAAAATAACAGAATTCAAGACCAGGAGGGAATAAAGACATTGGATGCAATACACAGAATAATTATACAAAAGAGATGACAAAATGAAGGACTCATGGAACGAAGTGACATATGAAGATGAAACCCAAATTCTAAAACATAGGTGAGGTGGAAACTGCAATAAGAGAAATAGTGAAAAACAAATCACTAGGAACAGATAATATTCCAATTGAACTGCTGCAATCCAATTGACAGAGTCAGTTCTGTGCTAACCAGCATATGTCAACAGATGTGGAAAACAAAATAATAGCTAACAAATTGGAAGTGATCAATATACATCCCCATCCACAGAAAGGGAGACACAAGAGACTGCAGCAACTATAGGACCATAGCACCGCTCTCCCAGGCAAGAAAAATTATGCTCAAAATTCTGTAACATACGTCTGGTACAGACTGCCACTTTGTGGTGGCCTGGGGCTGAAATTAAAATCATAGAATCATAGAATCACAGAGTTGGAAGAGACCACAAGGGCCATCCAGTCCAACCCCCTGCCATGCAGGAACTCCCAATCAAAGCATCCTTGACAGATGGCCATCCAGCCTCTGCTTAAACACCTATAAGGAAGGAGACTCCACTCCACTCCGAGGGAGTGTGTTCCACTGTCGAACAGCCCTTACTGTAGGAAGTTCCTCCTAATGTTGAAGTGGAATCTCTTTTCCTGCAGTTTGCATCCATTGTTCCACGTCCTAGTCTCTGGAGCAGCAGAAAACAAACTTACTCCCTCCTCAATATGACACCCCTTCAAATACTTAAAGAGGGCTATCATATCACCTCTTAACCTTCTCTTCTCCAGGCTAAACATCCCCAGCTCCCTAAGTCACTCCTCATAAGGCATGGCTTCCAGACCCTTGACCATCTTGGCTGCTCTCCTTTGGACATTCCAGTTTCTCCACATCCTTTTTGAATTGTGGTGCCCAGAACTGGACACAATATTCCAGGTGGAGCCTGACCAAAACAGAGTAGAGTGGCACTATTACTTTCCTTGATCTAGACACAATACTTCTATTGATGCAACCTAAAATTGCACAAATTTACCCCATCCCCAGTTTGTTTGTTTTTAAAAAGGCTAATGATGACAAAAATGGAACACAAACTATACCTGTATTCATCTTGGGTAAACCTTGGAATTACTGAAGGTTGTAATACTGAAATTTCTACAATGGTGGTGTTGAACTTCACAGGGTCACCATCATCATAGGCAATGACCACAAGCTGTTAAGCACACAAACACAGTGAATGATTATGCATATCAGTGTCAATTTTACATATAGTCATGCTAGAGTTGTTGCAGTATAAAGTAAAATCTACTGTTACTTGGAGCCAAATCTAACACTGAAACAAAACATGGGCAATATATCTAGGAAAGGCCAAAACAAATAAATCTGTCATCAAATTTTATTCAAAAGTAAGAGCCCAACTTGGAAAGCTCTGTTCCACAAATATTCCAAAGAACAATTAAAGAAGAAAGTATATTATGTAAAAACAAGGGTGAGATGTTTCAATTAGGAATGTGGAAAAATTTGCTGTGAGGTTTTCATCAGTTTTATTATTAATAATACAATCTTATTGATCTTGTTGATGCTTTCAAAATATTCAGATGTTTGAAAATGCTCTTCATATTTTGTTTCATGAAGTGGAATATCTGGAAACCTTCCACACTTCAATTTTTTTTTTTTTACCTAGCAAACTTCATTTCTTCCCTTCTGTTAACAGGCTCTCCCACTGGATCTCTATTCTTGGAAGAAACCTTCTATTTCAAGAAGGTTTCCAAGCCATATATGCAAATTCTACTGCTACAACTGCATCTCAGTATCTGGCACCCAGTATATTTATACAATATGCAGAATAAAACATTAATATTAACATAAGCTCTCTTCTTGAAATACCTTTAAATACTGATGTACTAGCCAATATTATGAATATGTACTCAGAAACATGTGCCACTGTGTTAAACTGTGTGTTTAGAATTGAAGCCTAAAGTACTGAAAGGGAGATTTTGCAATTTTCAGTGATTCCAGAATAGTATGGCATTGTATGGATTATAAATGACAACACATACCTTTAGCAGAAATATCAGAATATTTAAAAGCCACAAAGCCATATTTTGCCACTTAGTAAAGGTAAACAGATACAACCTCTGTCATAGTTTCACATATAAAGAAAGAAATTAGAAAAACTATTGTTTAAGGTTATATAAACAGATGGTGTTTTTCAAGAAAACAGATGAATAGGTTAAAATGGTCAGAATCACTGAGAGATGCCTTTTTTGTGGTTAAAGGCATATTTTTCAATTAACAAAAGGGAGTTGTTTTTATCCAATGTATAAGAAAAATACAATAAATTCAACTTCTGAAAAAATAAGACCAAACTCATTCCATAAATTAAGCTGAATTCAGTTGTCTCTAAATAGTTTATTGCTATCTGAGCTCTTAAAGCTGCAGTGTCATCTGAAATTTTAAAGAAAAATGGAAGACAAGCTGGAAACGTTAATTAGCATAATGGACGATTTCCTCAAAAAAGAAATGTCGTTGCAATACAAAATAGAAATAGAAAAGGGAGAAAGAACAGCTGAAAACCCTTTGGAATTTTATACAAATTTCATTTGGCAGAGATCCCACCGACTGTATTGTAGCCAGGAAAATAATGGGGAAAGAAATGGGCATGTTAAAAACAAACAAAAAGTTAATATTAAAATAGAACTAAACTAAAACATACATTAAAAAAAAATAAAAAAAACCCCAACAGTTAGTGGTGAAATTTAGAATAATATAGCACCCTCTCAAAAGCCTTTTACTCAAAAACTTTTATTCCTCAGAATAAAAAGTGGTACCCATTCTAACTTCCATACGGAGGGAGTTCCAGAGCCTGGGGCAGCCACTGAGATTGGATTGGAGACTGCCTGTGAACCCTGTATATGCCATCTTCAGTTCCACAATGAAGCCTCCCCCCATCTCACAAAAAAACCAAAGTTTCCAGATAAATTATGTTGTTCATAACACAATCTTCACATTCATAACACAGGTCAGGAATCTAATGCAGGAACTGTGATACACATCTTTTTATGGTGCTTAATGAGACCCTTCTATTCAGAGATCCACTTTCCCCTCCCAGAATATTATATTTCACAGCTCAAAGTTTTGATGAAGGAGAATAACTTCTTAAGCACTGTATTACTGCCTTTCAAACTATATTTTGTTCACAAGGAATAAAAAAGATATTTAAACATATCTCAGGGAAAACCAGGGAAGTTACACTCGAAAGCACACTTACTCAGATATTGATTTGATTTATGATTAATGGACTTTATTTCAAGGTAAGTGCAGACATGTGAGACAACAATATGAAAAGCCAGCATTTGCAACTGATTGATATATATATATATGCTTGGAAAGAGCAAATTGATTTCAAATAATATCAGTTCAGTGGCACAGTAATGTTAAAACATACCAAAGTACATGTGTAGGCTATTACCTTAAATAATGTACTAGGCTCTTCATTAAGGTTCACTCGGGTTACTATACGTCCAGTATCTTCCTCAACATCAAAGATACTTGCACTGTAAGGGAACTGGACTACATCTACTTTATACCGCACTCGGCTGGCTGGTGTCCCCTAAAAGAAACACACAAAATGTTTAATTGCATATAGCATGATCCACAAAAAAACCAACACACAAATAGCTCAAAATATCATCACATTATTAGGTTGACATACTGTGAAAACCCATATAACTCTTATGTTTTACCACATTTTACACACAATGTGGTCACTTTTGTGTGTACGTGTGTGAACATGCAAAAATGTATTTTTATTTTATTTTATTTTTGAAAGGATGGGATATATTTGGCAAATTACACAGTTTACCCGTCTAAATGTAAACCAGATGTACACACATTATTTTTACATAAGAAATATTCACATATAAAATTGGAACTAGGAAAAAGTTTTGAATTCACAGTTTTGAAAATTAAATGCACAACCAGTTTTCACCAGATCATTATTTAGGAAAGGTGAGATAGGGCTAGTCTCTATACTAATTTTTTAATATTAATAGTTAACACAAACAATCCAATTTATAATCAAAGTTACATACATTCAGAAAATAAAATATATCTTCCTGTATTTCAGACTCTAAGCTTGTGGTCTCTTCCAAATTTATGATTCTATGACTCTTAGAAAGTTTAATATGTGCTTACATTAGTCAACCAATTCCCTTAAGTGCATGTACACTGATGGTCACAGCAGGGCCTGTCCTCCTTTATTACAGTAGTTTGCATTGTATCTGAAAACATCCCCAAAGCATTTTAAAAACAACAACAACTCCTTCCATGCACTAATAGTTGATCAACTGTTGACAGCTGAGATATGAACTAGGGAAAAAAACTTATCTGATGAACAGAAAGAGGATCTACTTTAGGTAATTTCAGCAAAAACAGCTGCTTGCATCTGATGAAGCTAATCTTATGATACAAGATACAATCCATGAGAGCTTATGCCAAATTAAACTTGTAAGCCTTGGCATTTCCACAAGACTTGGCCGCTTTTACTTTCACAGAGATGGTGAGGGCTCAGAAAAATTGTACATAAGAGGGTTCCCCATATTGTTACCAGAAAGTACAACTTATTCCTCATTTTGTCCCCAGTTGCTTATCATCATAGTTTTTGTGGTGTCTATATTTATAGCTGGCAAAAACTAAAATATCTGGAAAGTGTTCATTCCCAGGATTTAGCAACATCATCTATTGAAATGGAAAAGTGTGTCCCACAGCTTTGTGCTCACCCGAGAACCTGAGAAGTACAATAGTAAGCCTATTCCTCTCTGTCTTGTAACTTAAGCGAGACAGTATGATTGGGCCATCTGCACCACACTGTAAAGTTGACTGCTGGAACCACTGACCTTAAAATTAGTACTCAAGTACATCCATCTAGAGACAAGAATTATTTTCTTCAGAGATGTACAATCTCTCCCTTTTGTATGCTTGAGGATCTTTCTTTCAATTGTCATTCCAGTTTTTTCTTTTTCTAATGGCATGACCAGATTAGACCTTTATTGTCGGATCACTCAGATTCATTCATGGCATTTTGCAGGAAGTCCAGATGACAGCATTTTCTATCACTCCCATGTTTTGCTACTATTTGTGTGTCATTTCCATACCATAGAAAATCCACTAAGGAGGGGGAAATGGAATATGTGCACAATGAGTGTCATTTGACTGGCAGCACAAATAGAAACATGACTATATCTGCTCTTAGAATGCTTAGAATTCTCTGCATGCCTCATCCAACAGACCTTATCCAGTAAAGCCTTGCTATGGCTGTGGAGAAGCATCCCACAATCTGTCCTTGGCCATGCTCTTTCTTTCCATTCACATTCCACCACTGGCTTTGGCCAAGAGTGGTTTGTCCTTTATACCACAGGTGTCACTAGTGGGTGCCGAGGGTGCAGGTCACACTGAGTGACACTTCAGGGGGGAGTGGGAAAGGGATGCTTTCCAGTTTCAAGAGTACTGTCATGCCTCTCAGTTGGTAGACTCCTGGAGACAGAAGGTCCTAGGAAAAACCCAATCTACCCACCTGGAGATGGCAAGGAGGCTGGGCAGGTCACTGATTCTTAGTTGGCTATTTGACATTTTCCCTGTCATTCCTGAGACAATGGAAGATGAAGAAATTTTATCCCCTTGCCCTTCATTGCCAGACACCTTGAGAGGAGAAGTGATGAGATTCCTCACCCTAGGGGGGAACTCCCCTACAGGAATCAATACCACCTGCAGCATGCCACAGAAAAATCCTTGAGGTTTATCTCTTCTCTGAATGGCACCTGGACCCCATCAAGAGTTGTGAACAAGGTAAGTAGACTGGAACAGCCTGGGACATGTTCTAAGTCCCTTTGGGTGTCCCAGTCCACCTTTCCTTCAGTGGCAAGGCCAGCCTTTCTTTCTCAATGGCCTGATCTACTCATGATGGACCACTGGTCTGGAAGTTCGGAGCTGCAGAAGTGCCCAAGCATCCCCCAGCAACGGCTCTAGGAAACTGTCCAAGATCCTCCCTCACTGCAGGACAGCATGAATTCTTGGAGGCTTCTCCTTTTGCTGAATGGTAATGCAATTCGACTTCCTTCAAGTCTTGCAAATACATCAGCTAGATCAGAATGGCCTGGGACATGGACAGTCCCTTTGGGTGTCCCCATCCACCAGTCATTGGCAAGGAAGTCCGTCTTTCTATTCCTCTGCAACCCAATCTATTCCTGAAGGACTACAGACCTAGCAGGGAGTGTGAACCAGGCAGCCTGGGGGTAACAGTTACTGCAATGGGGTTAAACCAACCCTAGTAATACCATTGCTTCCTGTCCATTGGTGGGAATGGTGCTGCATGATGAGGGACCAGGCATGGCTAAACAAAGTAGTATGGTCCACCCTTGGATTCTTTTCCTTTGACTAGTTACCTTCTCCATCTGCCCTCCCTAATATGGCATGGACTACCCCAGTATGTAGTGGCTCAGTGGTTAAGGCACCACTTCTGATGACTGGAAGAATGGAGGATTGGCAGTTCGAAGCCTGAGTGCTGCATGATGGGGTGAGCTCCTGTCACTAGTCCCACCTTCTGCCAACCTAGCAGTTTGAAAGCATGCAAATGCAAGTAAATAAATATCACTTTGGTGGGAAGGTAGCAGCTTTCAGTGCAGTCATGCTGGCTACATGATCACTGCAGTCATCTTCAGACAACACTGGCTCTTTGGTTTAGTCACAGAAATGAGCACTTCCCCCTACAGTTGGTTATGATTAGACATTCATATCAATACCGTTGTTTGGTATTGTTTTTCCAAGTGAGAGGGCAAACCCACACACCCACAGTTTCCTTTATCCAATTGATTCACTCCTTCTGTTCCCTCCTGAATGCTGAAGCAAAAGTACACAGGGCTTGCTCTGGCTCATCCTTGTATGACAGTCTTCAGTAATGCATTTTGCTCTCTTCTCTTTTGTTTTAGTGTCTCAGTAAAAACTCCCTTTTCTGGAAGAGCTAGAACTCTGTTTGGGTTTTTTAAATAGTGTCCCCCAAGGCACTTGTAGCATTCCTAAAGTTGAACACGCTCAGTTCTTGTTCGAATAAACACTAGTTTGGCCTTTCTTTAATTCTTGGGCATTGGGAGAGGATATTTCATATTTCATGTTGAATGGCAGCAGCCTGTCTTCTGACAGAGCAGAATAAGGTCCACAGAGAGAAACTGTGGGAACAGAATGTTGGGCTAGAAAACCTGGCATTTCTTATGTTTTTACTTGTTTCTGAATGATAAGATTACCAAACTGTATCCAGAATGATGATACACATTTCCCAGAAAAGGTAAACTATTGCTTTCATGGTGTACTTTGAAATCATCTTTAAAGATGCACTCTGAACTCATCTTCATGATGTACTCTAAAGGTATCCTTGCAAAAGAGAAATCAAATGTGAAAGTCACCTTGTAAATAAAGAGAAAAGACTCCGTAAAACCAGGTTTCTTCTTTTTACTTTACTTCCATTTGAAGTATTCTGAATCAGGCAAGATAGTTTATTCATCTTAAATTATGCTAAACTTGCTATTAACATACATCCAGCCCTCCATATTGATGAATTCTGCATCCACACATCAACCACACATCTTAAAATATTTTTAAAAATTCCAAAAAGCAAACCTTGATTTTTTTTCCCTTTTATATAAGGCACATCATTTTATTACCCATTGTATATGATGGGACTTGAGCAGCCATGGGTTTTGCTATCCCTGGGGGATCCTGGAACCAAACCACGGTGGATACCAAGAAGAAGAATACTGGATGCATTTCCCAAAGCAAACTGTGGGAAATGGAGAGTTAAATTTAAATTGCTTTCTGATGCACTTGTTCAAAATTCAGGGAGAGATGGAAGGGGTGTTAGAATTTCATCAACTCTGTCACTAATTGATTGACTTTGGTTTATGATGAAGGTTTATGTTTATGTTTAATAGTTACGTTTAATTTTTATTAATATAATGTTGTATGGTATATACATTTATATATTGAAGGTGTAGTGATGGAAAAACTCAGACACTGGATAATAAGTTTAGTTAAAGATATTTGCCTGATTGAGTAATGTATAGATATATGAGTGATGTTGTTTCCCATGGGAGAACATAAACCAAAATAATAAAGTGGGACGTGGTGATTTGGTTAAGAAAGGTGGTATACAGTGTTGTATTGTTAAAAAGCCCGTGAAACTGTAGGGGGAGGGGTAAAAAGAATATTGGGCTAATGTATGGAAATGATAGTATTTCTGTCTGTAGATGTTTTCTTGCTAACATTTGTAGCTACTGGAATAAGGTTTTACTATTTGAAACACATAATGCTGGCTCACTGAACTGGGGGCGGGCGGGGAATAGAGCAGTTCTTGGCAACAGGTAAAAATGTTGCTATAGGACAGGTGTACCTGTGCATATGTCATGACCCCCCCCCCCACTTTTTTGTTGAGGATAATCCTCAGATGGACTGTGAATCAAATCCATATTGAGGAAGCTTGTTATGGAGTACATCTATTATAGTGGGATACAATAACATAGGAGTGAAACTACATTCTTTCTCCATAAGTTGTAGCACATCTTTACTGGTGGTTCCTAGGCATACCACTAGTTGTGCTACCAGTTCTACAAGCAAAAATGTAATTGAAAACTGCACTGTATTTCCCCCAATGTGTATAGTTTAGGACTGAGTGCCCACTAGTGCAGCATCATTTTTGTTAGTGGAGTGACACCATTAGCCATTAGCTCTTGGTCCCTTCCTGTGTGGAGAAACAACAGGTTTTTGTTTTGTTTTGTCCAACCACCCCAGGAATAATGAGACAAGACAATGGAAAATGGGTTCAAACAGGACCATTTATTAATTTCTTAATGGAACTGAAAACCAGGTGGGAAAATAGCCAAAGATTGGAGAAGCTGCAGCGGCTGGTCTATCTCCAAGACCACCTCCACAGCCTCCCCTAGGCAATAGCACCTCAGCCTGAATGGTAACTCAAATGCTGAGTTATCTGTTGGCTGGCTCGTATTAGGAAGACTAACATGAAATATCCTCTCCCAATGCCCAAGAATTAAAGAAAGGGGTTTATCCTCCAAACACTCCCAAGGGGTGTCTCTTTCCCCATCTCCTAGGTCCCAAGGCACTAAAATGCAAAGTTTATGTTTCTGATATTGTAAGGATATTTTTATGTGTTAATTTATGTCTTCCAACACAGGAGGACGGAAAAAATGCATCATAGCTTAACTGGCTGCAGCACAATGTACATGTATTCCTCCACCCACTCACA
This sequence comes from Urosaurus nigricauda, assembly GCA_034509955.1. NCBI lineage: Eukaryota > Metazoa > Chordata > Lepidosauria > Squamata > Phrynosomatidae > Urosaurus > Urosaurus nigricauda. The sequence goes on along the minus strand of JAOEGL010000003.1, from coordinate 185,325,889 downwards.
AGCATCAACTGAAACACCCACATTTATTTTTAAAATAAGACATCAAATACATTTCAGTTTTAAAAACTGCATTTCAAATTGTGTTGTTGTGACTTTTGATTTTACAGTCTTATATTCTATTTCTATCTTTTGAACATTTACTTCACTAAATTCTCTTGATTGGACCACAAAATCCAACAGCCACAGGACTAAGCAGAAATCCCAACTTGTACTGAGATGTCCTTTTGGAATGGATATATTAGTACAAGCTGAATGCAATAACTACGGCCTGTTCATAGCAAAAAGATACCTAAGTTGATAATGTTGAAAGCCACTGAGATATCAGAAAGAAGCAACAAGGTTCCATATTCCTTTCTTTTTCCTGCCAACAATCATTAGGACTAAAGTAGTTTCAGGGTCCAAACCAGGCCTGCACTTTGACTGCAAAGCTGTGTGTGTTTGCACCTTCAAGTCACCTGCTGACTTTTGGTGACCCCATGCATTTCCTAGACTTTTACTAGGCTAGCAATACTCAGAGGTGGTTTTACCAGTTCCTTTTCCTGCCTACAGCACCTGATATACATTGCTGGTCTCTCATCCAAGTACCACCCAGAGCTGGCCCTGCTTAGTTTCCAAGATCAGACAGGATCTGGTGCCTTTAAGGTATTCAGGCAGACTGCAAAGCTACCAGAAAATAACTCATCCAAGAGTGTCTTGACGATTTAAGTTATTATATAGACACAAGACATATTTCTTACACAGAATCCATATGGAAAATTAGTTTCAGAAAGATAATTTTGTTTTTGTTTTTTTTCCCCTGTCACATGTCATCTTATTATTTATATAGTCCTCTCAGGAATAGCCAACATAATCTCTGCTACCACATCACTGTCATATCTTGTCCTTGCTAAACCATAACATGGTACTCTTGAAATAACATTCTCTTGTCATCAAGTGACATGCCAGATGCTTTAGGGACAATCAGCAACTGGAACCACTAAACAACTTCTTGCTGTCATTAAGAATTCCACAGGGAAGATATGTCAGTAATATTGTCGAAACAGAAAAGTTAACCACCGGGACTTGATTGCTACTGTATATATACTATCAAATCCACATTAAAGTAATTGTTTGTAACATGTGCTATTTGCAAACCTAATGTTTGATGAGAATTTTGTATAGCATTTTCCTAATTTCCCACAACAGATTTGCTATCAGCCATTTTTTGAAAATCCAATCTAAATTATTTACCTATTCACCTAAATAATAAACCAAAACTAACTTCTTCTTTCTTTCTTTGTTAAGGAGTGGCCACAATTTCTTAAACAATCCATTTGGTACCATTCTTTCCCAATATAGTGTGCTGAATATGCAGAACTCAGAAAAGTTACTTTTTGGCTCATAGCTCTCAGAATTCCCCAGTCAGCATGGACATTGTACTCCACAAACTAACTTTTCTAACCTCTAAATCAATTACACCTTCATAAACCTCAGCCATCACGGCCATCACCCCTATTGGCTTAATATGATGGCAGAGCTGGAGGACATAAGGCTAGTGAAAGATGTTCGGAGTTATATGATCTATTCTACATAAACAGAAGTAATAGGACACACATGCTTCCGTTTGGGTCCCCAATCCATTTGTTTCTCAATAGCTTCTCTCTCAACACATAATTTTTAAAATCCCATTTTCACATATGGTGAAACATCCTTTTGAAAATGTGTCCAACACCATCTGATTCACATCTAGCCACATTTTAATGAGCTTCCATCCCCAATGTAAGTTTGCAGTGGTATATCTCTGTTTTATTGTACTGCAAGGTATGGTTAAGATAAATTCACACTATAAAGTCAAACTATGCATGTACATTATAAAATCAATGTAATGAGGAATACATACAAGATAAAGTTTCAAAAGCATGCAAAGGGATCCTATAGTACCTTTGAGAATAATTGTGTGAAAGAAGTTGTAGCATAACTTTGGTAGACTTGGGGCTAATCTACACATTTAAAATATTCCAGTCAAATGGTATGTGATTCAACCACACACCATTTGCAGTAGTTTGGGCTTTTTGTGCCTCTCCCTCCAACCGCTCCTTAACAGTCTTCAAGATTTTTACAAGAGTATCTGCTGAAATCCACATGTATTTGGATGGCTGCACATTTTCTGCAAAGGGAGTGTGAATAGATCTGAATAGATGTGAAAACTATTAACTGCCAATGTGAATGTGCGAAAATGCATACCAGTTTGCAGAATACACTTACAGGCATGGAATTTGAGGAAGTAGACCAAGTCTAGGAAAGCTATGCTAAAACCACTTGCACAGTTAGGAGCTGATCACTCTGCTTAAATAACCTATATTACCTCATCCAAATTCAAGCCTAAATTGGGAGGCAGCCGGGTCCTTATGCAAGGACTTTGCTACCTGGGTCCAAGACAAGCTCTGGCGGCTTTATTTTGAAGCCGGGAGCTTTCTGATTTGGGAAAATTGTAAGGTGCTACAATATACCTATGCATATTGAAATTTCAGACTAACATGGCTATGTCTCTGATTTAAAAAGTGATTATGGCTGCCCACTGGGCCACAAAAGGAAGCACAATCTTCACCTGTAATCCCCACAGATCAATAAGGCTTTCATCTTGGCTACTGTATCTAATTACTACAAGTTTCCAGTGTTCCAGAATTTAAGATATTGCCTATTAGTAAAGTGCGTAATCATCAGATCCTTGAAAACGTAAGGAACTCCAGCAGGATTAGAATGTACAAAGATGATTAAACTCTTGATGTCAGGAGGAAACCTGATTTAATAAAATTTCCCCAAAATACAATTACCAAGAAATTACTCAAATGCAGATAATTTGATTCAGAACAGAGACAACTGCATTCTGTTCCAATGACTAAAACCTACAATTATCATTAAACATCTGCACATGAGGTGATTTGTTACTAATTTATAAAGCTGGCAGAAGATCACTACTTCTGATGAAGCAACTTTTCTTTTATAAGGGAAAAAAACCCAATAGTAGTAAAGATTTTTTAAAAAATGTGTAATCTTGGGTGGTATGCTTGTCTGTCATTCGAAGTGGTAGAATAGGATATGTGAAGAGTCTTACATTTCATCACAAACGCCCCCAAATGATAACTGGGGGGTGGTACAGGGAGCATGCTGTACTTTTATTCTCACTGTTATGATTTACATGCTCTAAAATTGTTTTACATTTGTTAATTGTCATCAACTCAATTTTGACTTACAGCATTATTAAGCTGACTGTACATGCCATTCTAAGTAGGACAGTCCAGTTCCCACCCCCCACATATTTCCAGACTGTGCCGTCATTTTAATATAAATGTCAGTTTTGTCCTGTTTTCAAGGAAAAAAATGCCCTGTTGTGAAAATGGTTTGAAGATCCCTGTTTGAAACTGTGGTGGTCATTGGCAAGAGAATATGGGTCTATGTTCCAAACATATGTTGTGTGTATTGTGTGCCTTCAAGTCATTTCTGACTTATGGCGACCCTAAGCCAACCCTACCATGGGGTTTTCTTGGTAAGATATGTTCAGAGGAGGTTTGCCATTGCTTTCCTCTGAGGCTGAGAGCATGTGACTTGGCCAAGGTCACCCAATGAATTTTATGGTGGAGCTGTAAACCAAACCCTGGTTTCCAGAGCTATAGTCCAATACTCAAGACCACTAGACCATATTAGTTTCATGGGGGGGGGAGAGATTTACGCTGCCAAAGTAGCAAACACTATTGAAAATCTTGTAAACAACTCAGAGTCCAGAAAAAGTGAAGTGTTTGTCACTACACTACAAAAACAAAATTGTGTAATGGTGTGAGAGAAGTTTTATGGTAAAGTGTTGAAGGACTGAAATTTGCTGCATAAAGATTACTTCATGGGAGAAATATTCATGGTACGATCATGGTGAAATACAGTCTACGTGAATTTTTGTCTGAGTTCTGTCACTGAAGAATAATTGTTTTCAAGATTCTCATGTAATAAAACTTTAATTATTGTCTTACTTTTTCATGAATACAGAATATTATATAACTCCATCCCATTTTGCCATTCCAGTGTGGAAATATGGTCAGCCAAGGCATTATGCTACTTCAATAAACATGAGCTATCTGCAATTAGAAATCTCCAAGACCTTGGATCATCAGAATTTGCAAACTCTGCGCCATGGTTTCCTCAATTGAATTTATCCTCCTGTAAGAAGGTCTACTTATTTTCCTACTGTCTTCTACTTTGCCAAGCATTATTATTTTTGCTCATGTGTCATATTTTCTAACGATAAGTCCAAAGTATGACAGTCTCACTTTAGTAAATTTTAGTAAGTAGTAACTAAGATCCAAAACACACTGCAAAAATAATCCAGTTTCATATCACTTTAACTGCCCTGGCTCAGTGCTAGGAGATCTTGGGAATTATAGCTTATTGTTGCACTAGAGCTCTCTGACAGAGAAGCTAAATGTCTCACAAAACTACAGTTCCCAGAGTTGCCTAGCATTGAGTCAGGGCAGTGAAAGAGGTCTCAAACGGGATTATTTCTGCAATGTGTTTTGGACCTAAGTACTCACTTCTAATGTACAGCTATTTTAATAGGCTAGTTCATTTAGTTGTCAATTATTTATTCAAACTTTTAATGACAATTATTGTTTTCTATCTATTTTTATTTGAATTTATGTTGTGATCCAACTTGGGTTCCAAGTTGGGAGAAAGGAACCATATAAATGAAATAGAATATTGCTATGAATAATATGATCTGGGTTTTTTCAAAGTAGATTCGCATCAGAAGGAATGCAACCAATGGTTCCATAGCTGGTGTATGTTTAGAAATAATGCTAAACTATATTTGAAACAGAGATTGAAAAGGTTACTTTTCTGGACTAAAGGTTCTGTAATGCAGTAAGTTCCAGTGAAGTCCATGTCAATTATTTCCAAATAAACACATACAGGAATGTGCTTTATTTGCAAGAGCATGGCAATGACAAAAACATAAAAATACAAATTTGTGCTTATAGAATAATTGAATTTTATTTTTCACTACATTTTTTCCAAATGTCTAAAAGCTAAACCCAAAAATTAAGAGCAAAGGTAATGTCTTAATCAAATAATTAGCAACCCAATGCAGACAAAACAATTGCTTCATTCAAAGCTTTGGTGTGCATATGAAAAATATATGCTTGAACCAGGATTTGCAAAGCTTCACTTAAAAAGAAAGCACAGGAGGTCACACTTGCCTCCAGCATAAATGTCCCTTCCTTTGCCTTACCAGCTTTAACATGCTTTATCCAGCATTTTAACTGTAGCTTTATGATCCTAAGCATGAAAGAGTTCCAATCTTAATTTATGTAGGTTTGCAAATCCTGATTAGAGCACATGTATCTGGTAGTAACCATGATTTGTAGTAATTTAAAATAAAACGCTAAACTATATTAAAAGCAGAGTTTGCCAAAGCTGCTTTTTAGGATGCAAGCTCCCAGGATTTCCTAGCTTGCTTGGCCAACAATGAAAAGGAGAGGGGAAATTAAATTCACAGTTTATTCAGCCATTGAATCTCTTCCAGCAAGTCATTCCACAGTCTAGGGGCAGCTGAAGAAAACGTCCTCCAGCTTACAATTGCCAACCTAATTCTGGCCGACTGGAGTAAATATCTACCATAGGACCTGAGTCTACAGGGTGGATTCCATAAGGCATAATTATTAAAACTATTACTATGAATGGCACCATAATTATGTCAATGATCAGCTCTCCCATTGGTCTTTCAGATCAAGGTATCCCTCTGAAAAAGGTTACTGTGCACTTCGCTGTCATTCCCTTGAACTAAGGTATGGAATAGCCACCCCAGGTTTTTCCCGTGGACAGTGTTAGGATGAATCCAAGGGAATCCATTACTAAGAAATGAGACTAGGATGCAAGCAGGAAAGTCACAATATAAAGACAGAAAACAGCAAACCAAGAAACCAGAGAGCAGAGAACACATCTGAAGGCTGCATCAGCACTTCAGAAATAATCCAGTTTGACATTGCTTTAACTACCATGGCTAATTCTGGGAACTAGTTTTGTGAGACATTTAGCTTTCTCTGTCAGAGAGCTTTGGTGCCACAACAAACTAGAATTCCCAGAATTCCATAGCACTGAGCCACAGCAGTGCATCAAAGAGAACAAGGAAGGAAATGAAGAGTTATAGCTGAAAGAAGAAGCAAAACCTGGAGCCACTGAATAAATCCTTCTGTAAAACATCCTGTACCTATAATTGAGGAATCAAGCTGGTCTTTGCACTTAGCATTTCCTCGCAAACTCTGAAATTGCACCAACCAACACAGTATTTAAAAAGCCAAATGGGAAAATATCATTGCAACTGTAGCAACAGGAATGCATAATTAAAAGAACTACAGGGCTCCCTGAACACCTCATCTTCAAGCTTATTTACTCATAAATAGCCCAAGAAAATTATGCATGCTCTTCTTGATTGTTCAAATGGCCCAATTTCGCCCCCTGCTAACAGATTGTTGTTGAATGACTAGTCTAGAGCTTAAGTGTTTTGATAAGATTGGCTACATTTGTGTGGTGTGCTTCACTGGCATTATAGTATTTCAATAAACATGAGTTATCTGCCATGAATAAGCACAAACAAAAATCTGCTTTTCTCTTAAGACAATAAGGAGTGTCAATCCCAGCAGGACGAAATCTAATGTGAAGGGAGGGGTAGAAAGGAAAGGGGGTAAAAATGTAGTAATAATGGGCAAGTTCATTTACCCTCAGATTGATGGGGCAAATGTCAGCTCAATGAGCTCAGCCAAAGAGCAATTGCTTGACAGAATAAACAATAGTTTCTTCTAATATAAAACAATAGCCTTTTCTAATCTAAAACCCATATGAAGAAATTTGGTCTCGTCATCAATGGAATGCTGAACATGTCTATAATAAATCTCCATCAGAAGCTACATTTTAGCAGCACATGGGGAAAAAAAAACTTAGCATGTTCCTTTTGTGGTTTCTTTTCCCTTACTGCTACACAAGCAGCATACAGTAAGTGGCCACTGTAGTGATGCAGAAATGCTAGTCTAGATAAACCACATGTGCTTCTGAAAATATATGTTAACTCTCTTGTGCAACAATGCAACATTTTAGACCCCTGTAGTCACATTTTATTGTAGAATCCACACAGGAGCAGACCACAACATTATTGCCTGCGCAGTGGCTGATCTTCTTGCCTGCACAGTGCTGAATATATCCCCTGTTTATGGCCATTTGTCATGCACTTCTTCACCTCTCCCCATAAGCAAAAATGACTAGGAACAAAAAACAAATCGATTGATTTTTGGTTTTGGGGAACATTGTTCTCCTAATACAACATATAGCAACAATAACACCATGCCCCATGAGAGACTTTGGTGGGGAGGAAACAGTAAACAGAACCTACCACACTCTGGCCACATTCATTCATCCTGTTAGTGACTGTGTATGTATGTGTAAGTACAGGTTAAATGTTTGTAAGTATTTTCCTGGAGGAGTGCAGAAGGCTTTAATATATCTACAACTTAAAACAAGTCAAGCTTTTAATTACAGCATCTCAAGATGTGCCTCTTTCTCTCTCACTTCTCTCCTTTTGCAGTACAGAAGAGCAACTACACTAGAGATTTGTTTTGCTTTAGAACCAGGAATTGTGCAGGCATGCATGAAATCTTGTAAGAGATGCATCAGAATTTTTCAGGAATGTGGAATTCTCACACAAGCAACCAATCAAGAAAATATGCCTCTTAGCAGTTAAATGTTCACCCATCTGATAGAATGAATTGAGCTTTAAAGTCACCAGATAGGATTCTCTGATCATATTCCTCAGTATTTTGACAAGCTAGAAATTTTCTGTCAGGTGCACACAGCTCTGTCAATAAAATACCAGATTTACCATATCTTGGAAAATAATGTTGTTGGGAAGATTTCTGCTCCAAAAGCAGCTATGCCATATTCAAATCTTGCATTTGTTTCTTTAAAAAGCCTATTATGATGAGGCCCTATAGCATAAGTATCTCATGAAAGAGATATGTCTCATGAAAGACTTACAATAGTGTATCTCACGAAAGACTTATAATGGTTGCAAATCAAGGAAACAACCACCTTTCAAAACTTTTATAGAAGAATTTCAAAGGGAGACAATTATGGGTTTCCCCCTCCTTTCCTATTGCTGTTTACTGTCTGCACAGTAAAGCCTGATAAGATTTTGTATAGAAATCTTTCCATCATAAGAGAAACTAGGGAATGGAAGAAAGATAAAAGAACTCTATTTTATGGTTTTATCAGTCTTGGAAACAATAACTGAAGTGCAGCCTATGTGCGTGACAGTACAGGACCTACTTTATGTAAAAAATAACAATATATCACTTCTGTTACCCAGAGGATTAAGACCATTTATATGGTTTTTAAAGAAGCACTTGGGTGCAGTGTATTAAAGCACAATTTTTTGCTTACCGGAGGGTCCTGATCTTCAGCTTTCACTGTTGTGATGACAGTTCCTTTGATTGCATCAGGGGCAACCATGCCCCTGTAGAGAGGTTTGCTAAATACTGGGGAGTAATCATTCATATCCTGCAAAACATAATTAAGAGTTTACCGCAAATACTGAAATGAGATTAAGGACACAATCACAATTGTTCAATCAAATCAGGACTCACTCAGTCTATTCTATTACAGAATCCATTTACTACTGTCAGAACTCCAGAATTCTCAATCATGTTATGATCCTCACATAAGATTGGTACTTAAGATGAAGATAATAAATTTCAGTCTCAGATTGACATAGAAAGCATTGGTGGAAACCCTAAATTGAATACAACAAACTATAACTACAGATAAAAAAAAATGTGGCCCAAGCTCAAAGCCTTTCGCAGCACATTCAAAGCTGCCCAGAGGCAATACTGGATTTAGAAGGCTAGGGCTAGAATGCCTCAAATGGGCAGAATTGGAAGGACAGGAAATAGAGGCATGGGTAAGTGCCTCAAAAATCTCTGCATATGTACTCTAACCATCTTGGGACTGGTGGGATAGGGAATTATCTCTGGGCTTCAGCCTGTATACATATGATGTCCTTATGCTATAGGGTCTTCATAAATATAACTTGTAGACTGACAGCAAGCAAAGATCATGGGACCCAAAGACAAACCTTAGAGTTCACCACTTAGTGAAGCTTATTTATAAGAATTGCTTCAAATCGTTTGAAGAATTCACATCTTCTGTCAATAGTTGCAATTTAGACATTGCCTATGTTTGCTCCATATGCTCAGGCTCAAACCTAACCTCTAGTGTAGGCAGTCTGGACTATGTCCAGCATCTCCTGCACCAGACCTGGGGCATAACACAGAGTAAAATAACTTACCTTTCACTCCAGATCTTCTGTGAAGATCTGGAGTCCTCTATTTCCACACTGCAGGTCACTCATTCTGAGGTCAAAATGAGGAGCTCAGCATGTGACTGTTGCAGGGCACCTTGTTCTGATCTCAGAAGTGACTAAGTCAAGGCATCAATAGATGTGTTGAATGGCCCAGTGGGATGCCCATGCAGACAGCTGCTGCAACTCCGAAACAGATGCCAAGATAACTGGGTCAGGTTGCAGCAGCTGTGGGACTAGGGCACTCTAGGCTGCCCCCAGGTTGGCCAGTGCAGACAAGCCCCTCGATTCCTATACAAGGAGACATTCCTAGTGGTGCACCTGCTCCTATATTGCTTTGTTAGAGCTGAACTATGCTACAGCTCCTGCTGACCAAATAAACCACTGAACTCGAAGAGGCACTGGACAACTGGATTTTGGTTAGCACTAAAAAATTAACAGAATCATAGAGATAGAAGGGGTTCCCCGGACCAGTCCACTCCCTCTCCTATGCTGTGCAGAAATACACAACAAAACTTTATTTGGATATGTGACTTCAGTTCAAAAGAAAATAGCCCTGTGTGCATTATTGACATTGGACAGAGTGAACATACAGGAGCACAACTAATGTTGACAATGCTCCGAAAGAGTAGGGATTCTAACCTATATCTTGTGGTTTTGTTCAAACATTGTCCACTGCCGTTGGAGGTAATGAAACATGTCAGTGTCACATTAGAGACCACACTGGATTTTTCTATGTGCACATTATTTGCAGTTAAAATGGGACTCTGGAAATCAACATAGATTATGGATTTTATGGGTGGTTCCAGTGACCAAATACATATCTTGCAAAACTGAAACTGCCCACCTATACCACAGATCAAGACTCTTTGAAAAGAAGATCTCATTGACCTTGTCACACAGAACAAAATAACATTCAATAAAGGGGAGATGGACAAAAATAGTTCTAAATAAATAGTCCACTTTCTTGAATCCATTGTAGGCCTAATCTAGATTAATTAGACAGTCACCTAATGTCTCTGTCTTCTGGCCAGGGAGAAAAGGAGTAATAGAGAGTGGTGTGGGAAGGTGATGTAGAAGAAGGTGATTGAAAATGGCTGGGATGGTGATAAAAGACAAAAGAATAAAAGTGTGCTTCCTACAAATTTTTTTGAGAATAAACCTATGTGTTTATTCCCACACTCCTGAAACAAACAAAATGTTATGGAAATTGTTATTAAAATTGTTATTGTTATTAAAAGACAAATTAATTCAAACTGCAGTGAGCACTGAAGCCAAATGAAATGTGAGTACCTAACCAACTGGAAGCTAAGCAACACCTATGCAATAGCAGCAAGATAAAATAGGGAAACATCAGTTTGGCTCTAAGCTATAACTCAAAATGTCAAGTTAAGGTTCATATAAGACCTTGTCCAGTCTTTTCCACTCCTTATCTGGACATAGTTTCAACAAGAGAATCATTTATGATTCCATGGATGTCCTTTCTTTACCAAAAGTTTCTCCCAGGGGCCCACCAGTGAATACTAATGCTTAATCATTTCTCACAGCCTGCATTCCTTGCCAAATTAGTGATATAGTGACAAGCCAAATTCAGAGCCTCCTTCCCCTTTCAACAATATGACATATGTGAAAAAGCAGGCTCCAAAAGGCTAGTTGAAGGTCCAGCAATAAAGTCCTACTCAGATCCAAGTCGCACCTAGTTAATCCCATATTGTTTTCTAGGGGCAGGGTGTGTGTTGAAGCATGGCCTGAAAAAGGTCAAGATGGTCTTCTGAGAAAGAGAGGCTCAGAATAAGCCTGGAGGTTAAGGAAGCTTTTGGCTTTAATATTGGAGAAAGTTGCCTAAGTGGCTGTAGTATTATTTTTGAGGAACTTTTGTAACTAAGGAATAAGACAAACAAAGCTTTAAGTATATTTCAATATTTGTTTCTTTATTTTATAAATAAAATTCATTCATGTTTTGAAATACTGCTTGGCTTCTGTTAAACTATTGAAACACACTACCAAAGATAACAGTGCCTCAGTAGGAGATAGGTGGTGAGTGAACAAGAAAGTGTTCACTACATCACCTTTTCCAAGAGCCATTCTTTTGACCCTTTTAAATTATATCCAAAGCCCATTCATTCAACATGTGATCCACTGTTTTGACCTTTGTTACTTACACTTAGATACCATTATCCATCCTCCTCACACCCTGTCTCTGCTTCATGCACAAATATAAACACATGCACGACTCCTGCAGACCAGAGGTGTGGGAAAGAAAGAGAGGAAAAGCTGAGCTCATGCCTGAGAGGTTGCTCTGTTATATGCATAATGCATGGGCAGGGTTTCAAGAGGAACCTCATAATTGCAATGACATCCCTGTGGATGGAACAGAAATGCTTAGAAGACCTGAATGTGCTGTCTGGCTAGCTGCTTTATCACACTAGGGGGCAAACTGGATTTAAATAAGATTTAAATGAGAGTTAAACAGGAAATGCCCTATGTTTATCACAGGGCATTTCCTGTTTTACTTTTGTTTAACTCTCGTTTAAATTCCGTTTGCCCCCTAGTATGATAGGTCTCAGAGGTCCACATGCACAGAGCCATAGTGCTGAGCAACAACAGGGATGGATGGACAGATGGAGGGAAACAAGGGAAAGCTGCTGAGATAAAGTTAGAGTGGAGATGAGCAATGGAACAGCAAGAGCAATGGCAGGGGATGCACAGATGTGGGTGTGTGATAGATTAAGAGCAGGGTGACTACGGTATATGTCCTAACCAGAAAGGAGGACACGACAACACAAAATGTAGAAGATTCAAGAAAGATTCTTATGCATCTTGAAGATTTCTGCTTTTTGACTGTGCTCCAGTCCCTAACCTGTTGAATAAGCAAGGGATGCCTGTATGTTAATCTGAACTATTGTGGGGCCTTGGTATCAATCTGGGGCTTGGCTTCAGTACCTCCCATAGATACTAAAATCCATGGATGCCCAAGTCTCATTATATATAATGGTGTACTAGGTGGTCCCCTTATATAAAATGACAAAATCAAGGTTTGCTTTTTGGACTAATTTTATAATTTCAAGCCTGTGGATGGTTGAATCCATGGATGTAAAAAACCATGAATATGGAGGGCTGACTGTATATTACTCTATGTTACTCTATTTGCCTGAAAGCAAATGATATCAAGTGCCTGATATAGCATGCTATACAACTTGTAAGGACTTATCTACATCAGCTATCACACTAATGGCTAAAGAGCTTTGGATTTGTGTCTTTCAGGGCACTGGAGTGAAACAAAGACAGACCTTACTTTAAGTTGTGTAGTAGATGAGAGAGATGCCTGGTGGGGAGGGATCTGCTGTGGACACTTTCAAAACAAGGCCAAGGCTATTCCATAAAAATAGAAATTCAGTATAGACGATGATCACTATAGAGATTATCAGGTGGGGGTGGGGGAGGGTAAGCCAGGAGTAAAATGCATTCTCCATATGGCACACATCCAGGACTTAACCCATGAAGATCCAGGAATGCTCTAGCAACAAACTATTCATGGGGAAGTCCCAGGAATGATTTATTGCTGGAGCATTCCTGGATCTTCATGAGTTAATAATGATAATAATATAATAATATTTATTTATTTATACTCTGCCCTTCAGTCCTAAAGGCGAGTGGCTTATAATTATTATTTTTTAATTAGACAGTTCCCTGCCCTCAGGTTTACAATCTAAAAAGACACGACACAAAAGGAGAAGGGAATGGCGGTGGGGAAGGGGATCAGGTGCAAAAGTTCTTCTCTCCCTCTGATGCCTGGACCAAAGCAGGTGGCATGGAGGGAGGGCTCTGCTTCTTAATATAGGACAGGCCCGATGGGCTTTGGCCTGTCTTTTCACTCCCTTTTAGGCCAGATGGTCTTGTCATGGAGGGAGGGCTCTTCCACTTAAGGCCAGGCCCTATGGTGTTGCTAGACCTCTCCTTTCACTCCCTCCTATGCCAGATGGTCTTGTCATGGAGGGAGGGTGCTTCTACTTAAGTCCTGGATATGTGCGGAATGATCATGTGACTTTGCCGGGAGTATGCCTTTTTCTTCCCCAATTTTCCTCTGTCTTATAATCTCCTTTGTGTTAAAACTGGGTCTATTGCCATTAAAGAAAAGTGCAGTCTAAATACTCTTTTTCACCTATTCAAAACTTATATAAGATATAAAATCACTTCAGAAGAAACATATTCAGGCCTATTAAACATTGCTATGTCCTTTTCTTCTCTCTCTATTGCTTTGTGATAATAGATGACAAATACAGAATGTGTAAAAGTTTGTGCTCATCTTCTGCATGTCCTTACGTCCTTCATGTTGGGAAATCAGAGACTATAAATAGAAATGCCAAAAAGAGAAATGTTATAAACGTCCTCTGATAAGAATTGTACAGAACACCCTTGTCTATGGGAAATGACTAGAAGGCCTTGCTTATATTTCAAAGGTAAACAGATCAGTAGAAGGAAAAAAGCAGAAACATAAAGTCCCTTAGAAATCTGACAAAATTTCTGTCCCAAAATTATCTGTTTGAGCAGTGACTATTCTTAGATATGAATTTGGCTTGGCAAAAGTTATATAATTAGTAACATAAAGTATTACAAATACAAAAGGGGATTTCTTTTAGATGTTATCTCATCTTATGCCAAATCTATGGAACAGTATCAGTGCATGTTTACAGTTTAGACACATACATAGGAGCTTTTTGCATGAACTTTAAAACTGTCTCCAGCCCCTGGTCTGGAGCAGAGATGTGGGATGGAGGCAGGGATTATTGCATGCTAAATCACTGCCTAATCGCCACCCGCCATCAGCCCAGGTCCAAGTCAGGTCCCAGCAGCGCTCCACCAGCACTTTTTCGAAGTCGTAAAGCTTCGAAAAAGTGTTGGTGGAGCATAGCGGGAACCTGGATTTGACCTGGGCTAATGGTGGGCAACGATTAGGCAGCGATTAAGCATGTGATAATCCGCTCTTCCATCTCGAATCTCGGCTCCAACCCAGGAGGCTGCGGCTGGTTTTAAAGTTCATGTGATAAGCTCCATAGACATGTAAATCATAGTGAAAATTAGGACTCTTTTTTTGGCGTCTAAATAGATACTTCATTGCTCCCAGGCAGACTTATACACACAGAATGTTTGAAATGAACTGAGAGGATAGTTTGATTTGAAAGAGCTGCTAAACAATGTGTTAAATATCTCTGTTGTGGGTCACAGCAACTCAAGGGGGGGCAACTTTTGTGATTTGTGTTTCAGCAGATTATAGGGATCACTCCAGATTCCAGTGTGTAATTGGAGAATGTCTTTTCTGCTCCCTTTTAATTATTTTAGCATTAGCCTACTGTTTTTTCTAAACATTTTTACAAGGCTTGAGAGAAACATGTACGTTCTGAGTTTGTTGAGTAGAGAGAAGTTTCAGGTGCAGTATTGCTTGGTAGCAAATTCACTATCTTAGGACCCTCATCCCACCCCAGCCCACCCCATGGTATGGTTGTGGGAAGGAAAATCCGATAGTTAGGCCAGCCAGCAAAGAACAAACTGGAGGCAGTAATGTAGAGCAAACCAAAAATCAACTGAGGAACAAACTATATGAGATTATAACATGCCACAACAGAGAAAGACTTTGTTTTTCAAGGAAGACCTTAGTCCTTTTTACCAAGATTAATCCAACACTAATCCAACAGCAAACCATTGGTTGCTTCACTGTGTAGTGGCAGTAAAAATTGCTACTTTTTAATGGCACCTTATTTTTAAAGGGAAACAAAGCTTCTGTTTAGCGACCTTCTGCAAACAACATCTAGGAACACGATTCTATTTAAAAGTAGTGTAGACAAGCTTCCAGTGTGGCTTATTTTCATCTTAAAAAGTCAAGATATTGCACACATACATACCAATTTTTGTATATATATATACACACACACACACACACACACACACACCAATAGCAAAGTTTTTATCTTTTCATCTTTTATGGAATATGTTGGTGTATATTATGTAAAGTGATATTTTTAAAGCGTTTATGTGAATATATATATATATATATATATATATTAAAAAAGTTAAGATTTTGCCATTGCTGCTGTTAGTGTGGGACATGGCCCTTGATAGGATCGGGGGGGGGGGGGGGAGGAGGGTGTACAGAGTCCCTGGAAATTCCCAACCCCTGACTAGCAGATGCTATAACATGTGGCTTAATGGACTGTGACATTGGGGCAGCTTTACTCCAACTCAAAGGTTCCTAATTTGAGATATGGCATTCTTGACACCAGCTCATTTTCCTTAGCTGCATAATGATGTTATTTTCTGTAACATCTTGTGACTCCTTAAAAAAAAAAACCACCCATAAATGATCTCCAATATTTGGAAACCATTTCACTATAGTTGTCTTCATTTGCACTATTAGCCATTACTACTAACTAGCAATGCATCTAACAAAGGAACAGTGACAGCAATGACTTATTATTTATCTTCCAGTTCAGGCCTAACATGCTTACTCAGAAGGAAGTCTGTTCAGTGGTATTTACTGAGGATTATATCTTTCAGGAAGGCAATTTGCTTCTTTTTAAACAAGTAATAAAACTATATGTCAAAATACACGTCTTCACAAACCCTTTTTATTTCTCTATTCTATTTTTGTGGCACTTGGTTAGTGTCTCCTGCCAAAGAACCAATGCAGACCAGCATTATATGCCAGCATGGGGGCAGTGTGAGGTGTGGCATACTCATCCTGGCCACCACCATACCACTCCCATGTGGGTGTCATGCCACACACCCAACCACATCATGGTGCTCCATTGGTGCATTTAAATGTGCTGTGCCAAAGGAGCACCAAAATGTCAGCACGACAGCGGCTAGAGCACCCTTTCCGCAGTGCAAAAAGGAGCCACAAAAAGCAGCTTCTTTTTGCGCCATGGAAAGACCAGATCAGGACTGCCTCATGTGGTTGCTGCAGTCCTAATCCAGCAAGGAAAGGGGCAGCACGGAGCCACCCTTTGGGGTGGTCTGTTGAGCCCCAAAGTCTTCTTAACTGGTACTGTTTCTAGAATATGTATTTCATGGTTTCACAACATAAGAGGCTATAGGATGTTAAATTACTTCGTGTGATTAAAGGGGGGGGGCAGATTTTCTGGCCTTGAAGCCACAAGCTATGCTACCCATGCTCCTAACATCCACACACTGCACATGGACAGCTATGAAGTGGCAGCTGTGTGTGGGATCACGTCTTTCCATACATCTCAATTTACTGGGGCTTCATCTCCCTTTCATTACATGGAAACACTTCATTTCATTAACATGTGAAGGGGACTAAATCTAGATTACATGTGCATGTGTGCATACACAAATACACACACACCAGCATACCTTCCAACATTTTATAGAAGAAAACTGGGGACACATGTGGATAAGAAACATCATTAAACGGTCAAGATGACAAAAGTTATTAATGAGGAACGCACAAGCTAGGAGAGGCTGCAGCAGTTTGCTTTTGCCTGAACCTGCTGGGAAGGGCAAGACTTGGACCCCTCATCCCCTTTCCTCCCCTGTTACTTTTGCACTCTGAACTCAGTTTGCTGCAATTGAAGAAAATTGAGAACAAAAGAGTGAAAGGGAAGGGAGAGAGAAAAACTGGGACATTTTAAAAACAGTTGAAAAAGTGGGATGACATAGGATTAATTGGGAGTATACAGCTAAATCAGGACAGTCAGAAGGTATGCACCAGCAGAATATGGCATGGTCCTGCTGAACTATATATTGAAGTTTCCAGACTGTCATTAATGGTTTTAAAAGTGTTCCTATATTTAAAAAGCAACTTAGCATGCAGAACACTAACATATGAGGGAGAAGGTGGAAGAAAAAAAATCCAACCATCCTTCTCTAATGGTCAAGGGTAAAGTTCAGGAAGAACTCTTCCCCATGATTTTGCTTATACTGTATGTCACATAATTCTAATCTCTTTGTATTTAAGTTTACTACTTTTAAAAAGTTATTTGAATGACCTTTGAAGAATAATATTAAAAGTCTGGGAAGATTGTATATAACAGTAATTTAACCACAAGCAGAGGCACTCAGTACTTGTGAAATTTATATATGAACAATCAGAGTTATGCAAAATTATAGTTTTAAAAGTTCAGTTATTTTCTCTGAATAAAAAGTTATGGCTATGCAGTCCATTATTTTAAAGGAAAGCTTTGTTATCTTAAAAGAGGGGAAAAGTAAGAAACACAATGAATAGAATGCATTTTGTGGAATTATTGTATATACTCATTTATAGGTCTAGAAATTTTAGTTAAAAAATCAACTCAAAAAACCTGAATGGGGCAGTGTAAGTACTGTACTTAAATGTTATCAAAAGGTATTTTTATCAAAATGTAAGTTGTTTTCAAAAAAGGAACCATCCCCTTCTCTGAGTAGAGTGGCAAAAGGTGAGAGCATAGCCCATCCTGGCGAAACATAAAAGAAACACCAACCTCCTCTACTCTGTTGGCGCTCCTTTGAGGGGAAATGTCAAAGAGCCACTTCCATTATCTGACCCTGGTATTCAAAAAGACCAGAAGAAGCACCACAGCAGAGGAAGTAGATGCTGTTGGGTGCTTCTTTTAGCTTCTTCCAGGATGGACTAACCTCTCACCTTTCACCACTCGTCTGAGAGAAGAGGATGGTTCCTTGTTTTGGGAAGAGTTAATACTGTATCTTTACTTTTATCAAAAAGGAATCATCTCTTTCTCTGAGTAAAATGGGGAAAGGCCTTTCTGAATGTCTGGGTGGAAAAATGGAAACAGCCTCTAAGTTTTACCCTTGATATCAGTGGGTCATATTAAAATCTATAATTTTGCCAAAAAACCTGCCCCCAGCTTATACATGAGGTCAACTTATACACAAGTATATACAGTAAACCTATATAAAATTCTAGGATGGAACTGGTAACACAACCTCTTTGGCTAAACTGGAAGACATTTATAATCCACATTGCTTATTTGCAGGAAAGCCTATTTTGTATCAAAAATGCTGTATTTTAAGCAAAATGCAATGCTTTTGTTTTTAAAAGTCCCAAAATAAATTAAAATGTTCAAACCCCCTTGCAATTCCTCTCAGCAAATAGAAGGCTTTTGAAACTTCTATTTGCATTTATTTCAAAAAGACTGAAAATAATTTAATGGGAGTGTTAGTTTTGTACTCAGAGTAACTGCCATGTTGATTTTCTCCATCTTAATCAGATACTTAATAATGCTTTTTTGTATGAGTGACTCATAAAACAGAAAAGAAGCATTATTAAATATCTGTTTAATATGAAAAAATAGGGGAAAAATAATCTGTTTGATGCAGTATTTTCAAAAGACAGTGCCAGTATTCTACACCAGCTACTTAGTTACTTGCGTACTGGCCCACCCACCCTCTCCATTGGAAGGATGAGGCATCATTCAGCCCTGTTCTGACTGGTGTGAATTCCCATTCAGGAATGGAAACCCACTGGTTGACACTTGCTTCAGCCTAAAGGGAAGGCAATGGCAAACCTCTACCAAAGAAATCTTATCAAGAAAACTCTAGGATAGGGTTTCAGCAGTTGATGCTGAGTTGAAGATACATGACAACAAAGGTGAGTGAATGTTTAACAGAAGTCTAACTGTCGCTTTCTAAATCACAATTCTGACCATTATTTCTCTTTTCAGATATTGTCAGCTTCTATCATTTTCTATTTAATTAACTCCCCTCCCTTGACTAGAGGAAATTTGGATGAAGCACTCAGTGTAGGTTAAATCTTCCTAGCAACCTTATTTGTATACTCGATCAGAGCTGGAACAAACACCATTTCATCTCCTTAGAAAACTGGAAACAAATTACAGTTTACATTACAATGGATAATTATTTTTAAAACAAGAGAGCAGCTGGGATTCAAGTCTATTTAATATAATGATTCTCAGACTCTGGTCCTCCGGGAGTTTTGGACTTCAGTTCCCAGAAGCCTTAAGCCATATTGGCAAATGATCTGGGATTCTGGGAGCTGCAGTCAAAACACCTGGAAACCCAGAGTTTGGTCTAACAAACAGAACCCTCAGATCCTGTTCCTGAATCCTTAGCGTAAAGGCAATAGTGTTCTTATTTATTCATTCAGGAGGGAAATGAACTCTTGAGTCTTTTTTCTTGAGTCGTTTCCCTGGTGAGCTTTTGTGCTTGAGCACCGAGGGCAACAGAAAAATCCACACTGTTCACATTGAGATCCAAGATGTAATCATAATCTCTGTGCCCTGGCAATCCAAAGGTAAAATGCTGGGAAAGTCAATTTTGATATCATTAGCTCCATGGAAAAAGCATTCACACAGCCTCCACCTCAAATCCAGTTTGACTTCTCTCAGGTTTTCCCCTTTTGCTGTCACCCTACAATTCCTTGGTGTAAGAAGTGGCACATTACTAAAAGCCATTGGATAATCCATCCCTTTCCTGACAATTTACGCCTTTGTAGCCTTTTTCTCCTCATGATTTTCACTTAAGACACATTAAGAGGAATATCAAATATGAAGACTGGAAAAATTTTGATGGTTACAATGACTCCAGAGTTCTTGATCCTCATCTAATATAAAAGTTTTAAAGGTCCCATAAGGTTATACTTTCTAATTTTTTGAACAATAAAGTCAAATATATATAGGAACAGCCTTTTGCTGCATTGTACCCAATATATACTGATTGTTGTTGATCAGAATTCAAAGTGAGGCTTTTCTATTTTTATATGTTGATGTTATTGGATAAATTTTCTTGCATTTGTTGTTTCAGATAGAATCTGAAAGCAGTAGACAAAGACATACTTTTCTTCTCAGATTTCATGCCTAAGTATATATGAAGAGTGCCATACTGCAGGATTGTCCATGAAGTCTGGCTATGAACCCTGTCTTTGCTAGCTTTGGAATTATGCCATAGTGAAAATAAAGACTGACAAGTTTTCCTGAAGCCATCTCTGTTGCAAGATCAGCTGTCATCTTATCTCTAGTAAGATCAGCCAACACCTTTCCATCAAGATCTAAAGTGACAAATCATCTTTATAATAATTAAAGGAGTGTACCCTATAAGAAGTTGACACTGACATTGCAAAAAAGGAGACAAGTACAGTAAACACCAACAAGGTCAGAGAAGGATACAATGCGACATATGTCTTAGAGACAGCCGGATAAGAACTAAGGTTGGCGAAAACTGGTCAAATGGTTATAGGCTGCTCAGCTCAAGCTTTTGCATTCCTCATTCATTTCAATGAAGTCTGTAACATGGAAATAATGCTTGGAAAACTGCAAGCAATTTGAAGAGATAACACAGAGCCACCAGTCAATAGGGGACTTGATAGCTAATGACATGTTATACAAGATGAAGATAAAACAGATGTTATGGGTAAACCAACAGGTAATGATCTGGAAGTCAATTAGATCAGCCTATCCCAATCTGTTGCTTTCTATATGTGCACCAGGCTGGGAAAGACTGAATCACACTATAATAGCACTGTTTTAGCTCTTATGTAAACACTTATTAAATGAATTTATGAACAAATGGGACATTTGTTTAATAAAACTGAAACGAAAATGCTGATTTCTTATTGCTTTGCACTGAAATAAGGTAAAACCATGTACACAGTAAACAAAAGAGTCAAAAGAAAAGGGAGAAGAAAAAGAGTAGAGAAACTAGCAAAGGATAATTCTCTGTTTGGGGGAAAAATATTCAAGTCACAGATAGGTTATAGAGACGGGGGACACAGCTATACATTAGAATGTCTCTTTTAATACCTGTTTCTCTATCTCCATCTGAAACCAGGAAAGACTGGTATCTGTGTGGCAATTTCTAAAAATTGCATGCCAATATGATCAAATGCACAGAAGTTATAACCATGAGAGCTGCAGGTGTGCCTCATACTGAAAGTAATGGTAAGTTTATAGGATGTGTGGCCCTTTTAGATTGCTATTTATCCAATCTGTATAAAAATGGCAGATTTCATGCCCCAGGGAGCTAGCAGAAGACTTCATGCTATTTGGCTGGAAAATGCTGAAGAAGTCAGTAGAAGAAGAACAGCTATTTCTCCCATTGAAACCAGCATAAGAACAGCTGCACTAATGAACTTGGGAGAAATTGGGGGGGGGGGATGAATATGCTTCCAAAACATGGAAAATGAAATGAATGAAACCACAGAACTAAAAGCAAATAGAAAAAGGAAACATTTCACTACCAGCAAATTCCTATGAATTTTGATGAGCAGTCGGGGGGGGGGGGCAGTTACCCATCTCCTCAACTAGAAAAGTAATTAGGATTCTGCAAGGCACTAAGATATGACTCCTGCACTTCTTAGCTTAATGAGTAGATTGCTTAAAGCAGATTTTTGCAGTCTGGTGTCCTCCTGATATATTGGACTCTACCTATTACCAACCCTGGCTAATATGGTCAAAACTTGAAGGAATCAGAGAAGCAACAAATTGGGTAATGCTGACCTAATATTTGATACTTAAGAAAGTAAGGCTTATAGGGGAAATAGACTCTCTTTTTTTGCAACACAGTAACTTTGTGACATCCATTTTGTATTAAGGATGAAAAATGATTTTATGTGTTTTGCTCTCCATCTAGCATCAGCCTGAAATATATATGCATGTAGGTTCTTTTAACAGAGAAAACAATCCTGATTGGAGGAAGCACTGCAAATATACATTACATGCCCTCTTGATTCCAACTGCATAACAAAGTCTAAGACATAAGACACAATAGCCTCTTTATGCATCTAATACTCAAGGGTGCAAAGTAGTTGGTCAGGGCTACAGATACTAGCCATATGAATAGCCATAGCAGATTTCATTTCTGTTTTGCAGCAATGAGTCAAACCTGGTTCCAGAATTGGTTCATATTTTCTTTGATAAAGCACAGCTTATGGCCCACCATATTTTTTTTGCTAAAGGACAGCTTATGGCCCACCATGTCAAATGCTGACCATAAGGAGACTTATAACTCTCTTTGGATGCCTCCACAGTGTTAAACAAGTAATGGGATTGTTATGCATTGGACAGACCATTCAGTCAGTGGGATGAGAGAAGTTGCATCACATACTGGCTCTCCTGCTCCCATTCTTGATTTCACTGAAAGCAACACTGACTGTGGGACTAGCCTAAGCAAATGGACCTAACCATGGGCATGAAAGGTTTCTTCCTCTTATGCACTCTATGCGTGACCAGCTGATGCTCATCTTCTGCTTGCAAATTCTAATTACTTTGCTTGTGGTTACTCTACTCTCTCTTATATTCCTCAATGAATAAAAGGGCTTTGGTCATGGCACTGTGACAAGTGCACCAGGCGTATTGTGATTTCATAATCCAGTTCATTTCTATAATCTACAACTGGTGAAATATGGGCTATTTCCATAATATAAATGCACATGTTTAAAACTTAAACCACTTTTGTGGGCCATCTTTTCACACATTTTTCAAAAGATTGCCTGGAAGCCTAGGTGTTTTTCATCTGTTTTATAAAGCAAATATACATGCTAGAAATGCCTATGAGTGTAAGTATATCATAATAATCATCATCCTCAACAACAGCAACAACAGCAACAACAACAACATTTATTTATATAGCACCATCACTCTACATGGCGCTTTATAAGTAAAAAAGTTTCCTGCCTTCAGGCTTAGAATCCAACGAAGATAAGACATTGGCACTGTCTGGCATTATCACTGCAATGACTGTATGTAAACAAGGAGCTTATTAGACAGATAATGACCACTATATAATATATAATGCGTGTGTGTGTTGAGAAAGAGAGAGAAAGAATGATCACTCACTTATTTGTGTTACCTGAGATTGGAATTCTTAACTGCAAGTGACAAGTCAAGAAATGGCCAAGAAAGGTGGTGAGTTTAAACCAGAAGTGATTGAAGTCAGTGCAATATGAAGAATGATCCTTGCTATAAGAATTAAACTGTAAGAAACTATTTGGCATCTTCAGGAAATGATGGATTGTCAGTATATTTTTAATATGAGCTCATGTTAATTTTTTGTTTGCTTATAAGGCAGGATTGAGGATATAATTCAATGAAAGATCATCACTCTCACTCAGTATCATTTATCCCTCCTTCACAACTGTTTGCTGTGCTATTTTATGGCCAACCTATTCCCTCTCCCCTCCTGCCTCTGGCTTTAGCGACACCTCTTCCACCTGTTCAGGTGCAAGGGGGAGGGAGTATCAGATTTCATCTTCACCTCTTTCTGTTCTGGTATGTCATATAATACTTTCACTGACATAATAATAAATGATTGCACGGTGCTTTTCATAAAGATTGTGATTTTCTCCATAATTGTCTAACACATTATCTATATACCTGATTTTATGATATGGGCAATCTGATAACAAGATGTAAATTGGGGTTATTGTTGTGATAGGTGGCTTTGCTCCACAGATGTCTTTGTCTTACTACAAAGACTCTCCAGTGCCTTTTGTGGTCATTTTTTTTTCTTCTGGTAGTCTGAAAAGGGTAGGTTTCTGTTATATTTTCTCTTTAAATTAAACAGACCTTGAGCTAAAAAGTCCTATTTTTAACATGGTACAACCGACTCTTTTATACATATATTCAATGTTCTGCATGACCTAAAGAAGCTAATTATTTAAATTAAAAGATAATGTTCCTGATGAAGCATATGAGGCGGTAAAAGGTATATACAGACAATTAAACACCAAAGTGAAGTCCAAGATATCTGCTAAACCGTCTTAGCAGTACCTGTGCCTTTCTTTTCTGCAAAGCAGAGAACAAACGTATCTGCCAGAAAGGCTGTTAAAGAGTTTGTGAGAATATGAATTTTGGAAAGCATAGAAGAAATAATGAACAAACAAACAAGCATACAAACAAACAATCAGATAATTGTGCATAGTTAAGAAAAACCCAGAAAGATCTTGTTACTGATTTTGTGAATAGTATGCATTATATTTCTTTATAGCAGGCAACTGGAGGAAAGGCAGGGCAATTTTTGCTCCATACCACTTCCTGAGGGCTCCACTGCATGTCTTCAGCCTCTTCAAGACTGGTCTAAATGGTGAATCCTCATGCTATAGAATTTGGCAGAAATGATTAAAGTATAAAAGAAAACTAGAATAGAGATCTTATTTTTATTTATTTATTAATTAATTTATTTACAGTATTTATATCCCACTCTTCAGACTTAACAACTACCAGAGTGGCTTATAATTATTATTTTTAATTCGATGGTTCAGATCTTTTCGTACTATGTCTGGTTGAAAAAGGAGTTACAAAAGTATTGAACTGTTGGAAGAGAGAATGAGATGGTACAAAGGATAGCCAAAATTTTCAAAGTATGTTTGAAATTTTTTCCCCACAATGTTGAGAAATCCTGACGAGAAGAATCCTAGACTTGATGAGAATTTCACAATTTGGTAAATACACCATGCAAAATTTGCATGTGATTGATTTTTCACAGAATACAGCATTTTCTATGCAAGGAACAGCTGTTTCTGCACAGAAAATGACACTTATCTGAAGAAATATTACTTTTGGCACAGCTTTCTGTGCACAACTACCATGTGTGATTTTAATACATCCTGAATTGTGAATGTGGTAAGCTTTTTTAAAAATGTTTTTTGAAGAGTTTTTTTTCACAGCGGGAAGAAAATTGCTAAAATTACTCATTGCTCCCTTTGGGAAGAAAATTAGTGAAGAATTACTTCCCTACATGGTAAAATATTATGCAAATGCTCATGAGGACACTATAACAGAATGTGAGAGGGGAAAGATGAGGGCATGGTTCCAAGTCAGCTCTATTCAGACAGACGTTTGGGGCAGTGCTTTAACTTCTTTTGATGCAAGAATCAGATTTGGCTGTATCCGCACTGCAGAAATAATCCAATTTAAATGCCACTTTAACTGCCATGACTCAGTGCTATGGAATTCTGGTAATTGTATTTCTGTGAGACATTTAGCCTTCTCTATCAGAGAGCTCTGGTGCCACCATAAACTACAATTCCCAGATTTCCATAGCATTGAGCAAGGGAAGTGAAAGTAGTGTCAAACTGGATTACAGTCACCCCTCCTTTCTTGTGGACTTGAGATCCACATTCTTGATTATTCACAGAGAGGTGACCTCCATTATCCTCAATGGGGCGCACCATATTCAAGCCTATGGGCCTATGGGGCTTGAATACATGCGAGTCTCCATTTTCGCAGACAGTTCGGAACGGATCTCCTGAGAAACTGGAGGGACGACTATATTTTTGAAGTGCGGATGCAGTCTTGATCGCTATTAAGCTGTCTTCTTCCCTTATTACCCTATGATAGAAATGATAGGGGAATCTATCACAGGATGCCCCCCTCCTTGTCCTTCCATCAGCAGGCTGAGACATTTTGATTCAGACAGGCTTTTAAACAGAAAGTCTTTAAAGAACAGGCTGCAGGTGTTGCGCTATTCAGACTGTTTCAGTCTGAAGGGGTGTCATGTAGAAGATGGAACAAACTTGTTTTTTCTGATGCTCCAAAGAGTAGGACCTGAACCACTGGAGTGAAATTACATGGAGTCCCAGTTTTGGGGGAAGGTGGGGTATAAATAAAATTGAGAGCAATAAAATAATAATACAATTTCTCATTTTTTTTTGCAATTTAAACATAGCCCCTCCTTTAACTGTTCCTCATAGGACTTGGTTTCTAGACCCTTAATCACCTTGATCTATGCTCTTTTTGCTCTGGGGGACAGGTAGTTGAAGTGAAACTGAAATGATTTTTCCCCATTATATATGGTTATCTGTTTTGAATTTGACTTTTTTACATGATTCACTTGAACATGTTTAAAACTGAGTTGTGATTTTAAGAACTTGTTCTGTTAATTTAGAATTGTATACTTTATTGTAAGCTGCCTTTGTAAGACAGCTATCTTAAACTGTGACTAAGAAATGTATTAAATAAGTAAATAAATAGCA
Organism: Urosaurus nigricauda; assembly: GCA_034509955.1. NCBI lineage: Eukaryota > Metazoa > Chordata > Lepidosauria > Squamata > Phrynosomatidae > Urosaurus > Urosaurus nigricauda. Next base: position 185,299,577 of record JAOEGL010000003.1, on the reverse strand, counting down.
CTAAAATCATACAGTAACCAGCTCTTCAGAGTAACACAAGAATGTCTTCAAATTTTATATATTAATGATTTACTACATGTAACGAATCAAGCATGATAAAAAATAAAATAAAATGTGACTGCTAAAAATAATTTACTTTAATCTCATTTTAGGAAACTCTGGTAACAAGATTCAGAATCTAAACAGAATCTGAAACTATTTTGAAACTACATTTTCAGAAAGCAGCTTTTTTCTGATCCTTTTAATTTTAATTTCTGAGGCTGGATTTTATTATTATTCAAACAACGACCTTTTAAATTAGACCACAATGACAAGGAAGGAGAGAAGGGGTGGTATAACAATAAAGCAGGCAGGCACAAGGTTCATCTCTGCTATTTAAGCTGATGTACACATGCTTAAACAGGGGCAATGCAAAATACAGTACTGTGTTTTAAAGAGCACCATCACTGCCCGATCCTGATGTTTAACACTGAACGTCCTTTAATGAGCACACAGAGCTTCCCACTTCTCCTTCACCTTCAGAGGTGGTCTTTTGGCACACACAAGGCCCTTGGCAAGTCCTTGCCTTAGAAAGTTCCATGTGAAGATCAGAGATCCCATATGCACAAAGAATGGGGTGAATGCTCTTTATAATCTTCATAATTCTTAATGTCATTATATTCTCAATTATAATGGCTTCACACTTTTAAATTGTAATGATTTGCTTTTGTATATATGTGATGTTTTTGGAAGAGTTTCTTAACCATGCCAATAAATCAAAGCACTTTAAGTCTGTGTATAATTGCATTTGAAATTTGGGAGCTCTTTTAGAGATAGATACAATTTGCTCTAGCTACACTACAATAGATGAAAATAATGCATTTATTTTCTGACCTCAAGTTAGATTACTTTCATAATTTGTCTGGAGAAATCACTGTGACATTCAGGGTAAGTTCAGAAAGAGAATACATTAATAGGGATTTCATGGATGTGTGAGAACACAACACCATGCATTTTAAGGAACCCTAAAAATCCCAGTAAAATGGAAGGTATATTTCAACTTTTGCCAGAATTAAACCAGACTATGTGAGCATGTCAGTTCAGAGCTAATGTTTAACATTTCCCATCAACAGCAAAATTACAGCATTTATATATGTACAGAATAGATAATTTAATTTGGCATTGGAGACATGATGATCACTGGATTGGATACAATGGAATACAAGAAAAGATGAAGAATGATCATATGAGAAGTAAAAAGTTAGAAAGGTGCAGCAAAGACCAACAGAATAAGCTGGTAGAAGTGTAAGAAGTCATCTGAAGTAAGAAGGATGACAACACCTTGTGGGAGTCATTGAAATACTCACTATAACTACTTTTCAGTAATGCATAAAACCACCCTGAAAAAACATCAGCCTGTCACACTTTCCACAAAACTTGAGTTCTGACACTCTTTGGAAAGTAGATCTGAAAAGCTGATCTTGAAGAACACATGCAAAATTGAAGGCCATTAAAAATCAAGTTACATGCATAGATACATACAGACATGCACCCACATTGCATTGCCAGAGGTCCTTTATCATAAGGGACGTCCCTTACTTGAGCTCTTCAAGGCTTGTCTCTTATGTAGCCTGTTTAACATATTTGTGGGTGTGCAAGTGATGAAAGGTACAGCTGTATTGTAAATCTAACCAAATTTGAGATTCAGGTTATTCTGAATTTTAATCATAGTTGTCAAATGGATTCAAGATGGTTGATGCATGCCCAAGAAGAACCAAATACAGACTTTCCTGATGTGTACCATGAAGTAATTTATGTTTAGAGAATATGAACAATATATTAATATTGCCTAGGAATATAATCAATAGTTGCATTTGGTATTTAGATGGAACACATTCATGTTACTTCCTGACACTCAACCATGTGCATCATTAATTTTGAATGTCTCTTATTGCTGTTTTGAAAACCTGGTAATCCTACCCACATAAGATCTGTGTTTGGTTAAAATTCTTAATGTTGAACATTAACACATCTCAATGTAAGAAGCATGTGAAATAATTTGACCTGTGAAAAAAGGATCTAATAGAGTGAATGAGAATGATATTCACTCTCTTTCAGTAAAATTAGGTAATTCTTATTACCACTCATTTGAAATGTTCCTTTTCAAGAAGACATGACAACTTACACCATACTGCCTACCATTTGCCTTTCCTTAATTAAACAAAGGAAAAAGAAGTAAGTCAAACTCATCTAATGTAAAGAACACAGTAGCCTAATGCATATACAGCCCATATGCACATAAAGATGGTAAAACTCTACCTTCTCAAAGGAGAAAAAGAAAAGAAAAAGAAAAGAAAGGTATCATCACCCTGTCATGAGAAATACTGATAGCCACCTATCTCTGAGCTCATTAACATTAGGATATTATTTTTCATGGTTTACAAATGGTCATTAGAGCTGTTTCATTATGCACAGGTAATTCTTAGTAGGTCACCACTGCCTAAGGAATGAACTGTGCAGTGATTTGATACATGTTTGTCACATTTACACTTTACATTGCTGCTTCTATATTTAAAATAGCTTCAATATAGACCTAAAAATGTACTCTCTGAAGCACTCCTTAAAGGCAAAGCAAATATTGTAAGCATATTGCTGTAAATCACAAATGCAGAAACATTATACTCCAACATAGTCATTTCTCTTGCAAAGCCTGAGACTCGTAAGATCAGGATTGAAATTCTAGTGTAGTGTGTACAAGCAGTTTGATCTGTAAGTGAGGCTCATAAAACTATGTGTTTATGCAGACTTAAAATGAAATATAGATGTTGCCACTTTAGGAAACAATTCTGCTGAGTGTTTATTTCAGTCTTTGGGGGATTTTAAAGGATTTAACCAATATAATTTTGTGACACACAAAGCTATGACACACAGATCAAGACTGCCATTATGAATATTTTCAAAACAATTATATTTACTAGTACTGTTCATGTTAAACATGAAGCCGTTAGTGCTATAAACAGTCTGTAGGACTGTGCAAATAAAAGGAAAGGAGAAATAAAGCCAAAGGAGAAAGCTGTAGAGATCCCACTGGGTCTCAGCAGATTATGCCAGCAGAAAGGGGAGAAAAGTTAATTCTTACCCTTATTCTCACAGTGACAGAAGCAAGGCCGGGAGGCATTGTTCCCCCAATATCGAAGGCCTCCACTAAAAATGTGAAAGTTGCATCTGCATCAGAAAATGACTCAAAATCCAAGGACTTTAAAAGTGACAGCTCCCCTGTGAATCTGTTCAATTTAAAAAACTGGTGTGCTTCTGGGGTTCGTATTCCATAGGTGATATTGGATCCAAGATCAATATCTTTAGCCTAAAGGAAATGAAAAAAACAAGGGGTTGGTTTATAACAAAAACAGTGTATCATACACACAAATACATGAACAAACATTTTACAGGGAAATAGCAATTTATAATTTTTGTAATTATATTAGAATAATGTTGCCTTTTGGAAGTGGCCTTTTAAATATACATTAACAAGATGGCTCTGATACAATGTCACCTACACATATACTCTTTTGTTTCATCTCAGATGAAAACTGTAGTTTTCTATTACTATAAATCACTGCCCCAGATAGAAATAGGCACTTAAGATGAAAATTAAGGGCCCATTCCCTCTTTTTGGAGCCTTTATTGCCACTTCCTCATGGGAGGAACTCTATGTAAAGCATGCCCAGTACTCTGCCATCTCTGCGGAGGACAGAAACAGCTGAGCAGACATGTGATCAACAAGGAGTCTGGACCACTGTTACTGTCTTCAGCAGAAACTGTGATGCACCAGGCAGGCTTTATACAAAGCTCCTGCTTGCAAGGATATCGTGTCAGCAGCTCTGAAAACAGGCCACCTCTTTTTCCCTGTGCTACTCAGCATAAGGAAGGGAGATGGTGTGGCTCTTGGCATGTGGATAACTTCATTGGACCACACTGGACCCAATTCAGCTGTCCACATGGGAAAAGAACCTCAGGTTACTCTAAGGTTTCTAGAAAACACTGGAATTTCCCCTGTCCTTGCTTAGTTAGGAACAAAGTTGTGTTAAGGGCTTAAAAACACAGATCCTTCCCAGAAGTAGCCATACATTGTCAGGATTGCCAGCACTGGCTTCAGGGTGAGTACAGCATTTTTTTTTACCAGTGTAGACAGGTTCTACCACATAAAATATGCAATAATCATGATGATTCAATAAAATATACTATAGATATCTGTTACTAAAAGGAAAATATTTTAATCAATTTGGATATTATGATCAATAATACATTCACAGATTTCATTAAGTTACCCAGTTAATGTGAAGCTACAATCAGTGCTAGCAACTACACAGACACACAATTCTCCCAGCCATGTGATGGGAGTTGTTTTGATCTCCACACACCATAGGCCAAATGCAACATCAGGTTGTGTCATTACCCTGGCATCAAGCCAGGCAGCAATGGGCTATTTAAGCCAGTGTGGCCACAGCTAAGACTTCTGTGCCATTTCAGCTCCTTACCTGCCCATCTCTATATGGTTGTCCACATGGTCCAAAAGGCACAGGTTCCCTCTGGCTTCACAGCACTCAGTTCAGACAATGCAGGTCAAATCCCTGGGGGCAGGATTGGACTCCAATCCTGCCAGACCAGACAAGGATTCCAAGGGCTGGTCAGGTGCCAGGATAAACAGTTGTGATATTACCCTTGGTTTGCTGCAGAGTTTCCTGGAAATTCCAGTACAAAACCCAACTGTTTAGATGCCCCCCTAAGTCCCTTAACTTGCAGTGCCATTGCTTGTACTCAGATACCCCATGTAACTATGTCTGACATGAAAATGGGGTGCTTGGCCACATGAATGGAGACAGGTGTGGGCATAGACCTGCCTATCAGCCAATCACGATGGAGCTGTGACCAGCCAATGGGAAGCTGGCTGGGCAAGGCTATAAAAGGGCCTTGCAGAGAGTGAAAGGGGGGTTAGTTTTGGGGGAAAGAGTTACATCAAAGGGAGGGTGTGCTCTTAGAGTTCCTGAGGGAACATTAGTTTAGTTTTGGGGACCACGAAAGGGTCTTAAGAGTCCTGAGAGGGACTGTGTAGGCTTGGGGAGTCTAGTAGGGAGAGGCTCAGAACAAGCCAGTTGTTGAAAGATTTTGGTCCATATACCTGAGTTAATATTGCCTGTGTGGATGAAGTAATATTAAGATTTTGAAAGAACTTCTTGTAACTAGATAATAAATCAGTATAATAACTTTAAGCCTAATTTAAAGTTTATTTTTACATTTTTCAATAAACTTTTGTTATTGTTTAGACCACTACTTGGCCTCTGTTTGATTCAAACCACCCTACCAATTATTAGTGACACAGAGGTGCTGTGCCATCTCAAAGAGCAGTGTTAGGGTGAAGGTTGGCAGGAATCCTTCACAAAATTTTGTGGCAGTGGTAGGCTAAAAGTCCCATAGGGCTGCTACAGTGGAGAATAGGTTGTGGGTGGACTGAGAGACTGAGAGTTCACAACAGGCATTCCATTTCCACATCGGATGCTACAATGGGGGGCTTCTACGTATGAGCAATGGCATGTCAAGGTAAGCAGCATGCACTGGTAGTGGGTGCCAGGTCAGTGTGGCAATTGGTGTGTAACCCAGGAATTGACCCAGGTGAGCACTGGGGCCAGGATAGCAAGCGGAGAGCCTGTGGTAGCCTGGCCTGTCTACTCAGCCCCCATTTAGCACAGGAATTTCCAGTCACCTTTTGGGGCTGAATAGGCCTTTTTATCCATGCCCTGTTTGGCTGTTAAATGCTTAAATATTCAGGCAGACATATACTGTCTGCTTCCACATTTCAAATGAGAAGCAGGGCAGCCTGCATGTTTCTTTGCACATTAAAATAGCATTTATCCTAAAAATATGTATGCCTATTTGAATACACATGGACCTTATTATGATTCATATGTTTCCTCTTGCTGCAAAATATAAAGTTTTGTCTTACAATTGTGAAACTAAAGAAGTTAAAGTAACTTGCTGAATTAGGAAATTTTTACAGGTCAGTTTACTCTATTGGTATCAGAAGCGATGTGTTGGACCCTAGATGTTATATATTTGAACAGATGCTAAAAGTAATAATTTAGGGAGCAATAATTTAGCCATTCATTCTGAAAATACAGTGCTAGGATGTGGGGAGGGAAGAAGATTTAATAGTGAATATGTTAGCAATCATCTGAACTTAAATATTGCTTATCACTTTAATAAAAAGTGACAGCATTGTAGTCATTTTCTTTTTCTCATGCTTATGTCTATTAAAACACAATATTAACTGTAGAAATGCAAGCTTTAGCTTTGCCTAGAGATGTAACCCTTCACTGATTTCCTTCTGACATGGAAGAATGAATAATTCAATCAGTTTTCTCCTTGCTTTTTGAGAATACAAGAGCTCCTGCACAGTGTTTGAGTACTGTTCCTATTTTGGAACTTCATCAGTGAAAATGCATTTCTGCAAAGGTACGCATAGATTTCATGGGCAAAAAAGGTGTTTGGGGGGTAGAAAACATGGATTTTGTACAAAATGCATTGATACCTGCAGAAAGAAAGCTTTTTAGTTTTTAGAGTATGGGGATTTTTCATATAAAACATATGCAGACAAAACCCATATAGCTTTTCTGTGAAGAAATCTGCATATTTGTGCTAACTGTGGCAAGTTGAGTAATAGCGTTAAAATTTAATTTGCCTAGCTGATGATATCCATGGAACTCGGGCCTCTCTTACCTGTAAGCGTAGGAAGACTGTGCCAAGGGGCAGATTTTCTGGAATAGTCACTGTATAGGAGGTATTACTGAACACTGGGCTGTTGTCATCAATATCTAGAACTTTGATTCCCAGAGTTAATGTTGTACGGCGGGCATCCACAGCTCCATCTGTTGCTTCCACAATGAGTTCATAATAGTCCTTTTTTTCTCTGTTTAGCTTCACTGAAGTATAAATGCTGCCATTGGATGTTATACGAAAAATATGGTTGAAATTTGCCAAACTATACCGGATTTGGCCATTTACTCCAGCATCAGGGTCAGTAGCCTAAAAATAAGGGGAAAAATATTATTAGAGTAGAGTAGCATGTGGCATAAGGAGATTCACTCCACATTACTGGAGTGTGTGTGTGTGTGTACATAATAACCTTGCATGTCCAGCATTTTCCATGTCATAGGGCAATATATTGGACACACACACACACACATATATATATACAGTTTAGACCCTTATGATCTGAAAAGGCTGGACATCCAAGGTTATTATATATGTGTTCATGAAAAGCAGTCAGATTCCAAGCAGATTTATAGGCTACTGGAAGTTCTAAACAGACACAACCCAATAAAAAATATGCTGTTTTGGGATTATTGCTGTTAAGGCATTAAATCTGGCTGCAACAATGTTAAAGTCAGATACGATCAAGATGAACGCACACCTGTAAACAGAAGCTAATCAGTCAGCCCTGGGTTAGAAACTGATGGTACAACAGTCTGTATGGACCAACTTCGTAAGGTTCCTACTTTCTAGAAGTTCCTGGATTAGTTATGCTCTGTAAAGAAGGAAACTATCAAAAGACTATATGCTCACAGTTTCTGTTAGGTATTCCTGGTTTATTTTTGAAATTATTAGTTACAAGAGTAAATGGGAGACATGAAACTATTCCTTCAACCACTTGCTGCATTCACTTCCTTCTTTTCCTTCTACACATAAAGCCAGCTTTCCTTCATGATCTCAAGCCATGATTGTGAAATGGAGAGGAGGACAGGATTTGGAAGGCACAGCATTCAACATAGCAGCAGACCCAATGTTGTTATAACTTGTTTTCCTGATTTTAATTAAATCAAGGCATAGTAACTTGGGCCGTGTAAGTGAAATGAAATGCACTTTCATCTGTGTACATTTATAAGAGAGTCTCTAGATGATCCTGTAACACAAAAGTCCTTGGTTATCAGCACTACTGTCAGGAAGTTTCTCAAGACATTTAATATCCTGCCATAGTGCTCAGTGTGAGGCATGATAATGAAACCATTTATCTTCATGGAATCAATTAAAAGTTAATTAAAATTGTTAATAAAAATCGCACACTTGTTTCCCTTTTGTATTACATCAACACAATAAACATTAATGGTTTCAGCCTTTTCTGTCTCTGATGGCTTGCACATCCTTACCAACAATAAATATATTACTATGGGTGGCAGTATGTGCCTTCTTCCTTTGTCACTATTTCTCCAGTGTAAGTGGTAAGGTTGACAAATCAGTTCAGTGGAAAGATGCTGCTTTCTTGAGATGAAGGCACTGATACAGTGGTAGTAAATATTGCATAGTTGCAGAATTTTAACATTTTAATTAATAGACTTGCCCCACACAAGTGTGCCTCATCTGGCATTTACAGTTCTTGTTCATTTCCTGAATATATATCTCACCTTTTTCATAAAAATATGACTCAAGGTGGCTGTGCAACATTTACTACCAAAATATTTGGGTCTCAATCCAGGTGAAAACAGCATCTCTTAGATTCCAGACAGTCTGTGCCATTGTAAAGAAAGAAACAACAATAACATGGTAATCTGAATAATTACATGGGTTTGTAACATTCAGTAAAATCCAGGTGAATACAAGAACTCATTAAAGAATATAATAATGCAAGGAGGGATGATGTGATATGTTGACATCAAGCCCAAAGTAGCAGGCCAGGAATCCTATATCCTATATAAAGCCTGCTGGCCAGGAATTCTAAATCCTTATAACCTATATAAGGCTTGCTATACGCTCATAAATTTTTGCTCTGATGTGAGATTTCTCATGATGTGAGAACACATACATGTATACCCACCCATACACACACAGAGTTCATTTTTCTAGCTGTGAATTAAATGGACAATTCTGGGAAGCCACTTCAAAATTCAGAACATTCCAAAACACAAGTCAAGTCACTTTATTATGGTCATAGGCCAGCACAGGTAAAAAGGGGATACAGAATTAAAAAAAAAAAGATAAAAGCAAGGTAAAAACATAATATCCTTTTAAAATTCTGTATGGCAGGGAAAGATTGTTACTAGCCTACTACAGAGGTGATTGCCTGACAGATCTTAACTGCAGCTGCGCAGAATCTGGCAACATGATATGTTATATCAGGATTGGTGTCCACAAGCAGCAAAGAAGTGTAAAATTTGACTGATGTGTCCTTGATGTCTATACAATAAAAGTGAAATAAGGCTGAGGCAGATGTCCCTGTAATATGCGCACTGGTCTAATATGTGCTCTGTTGTCTCTATTTGGCCAGAGTCACAAGGACATAGTCTGTTTGAGAAGCAGATCTTCTTGTATCAGCCTTCAAAGATGGTTGAGGGAAGAGCATGGTATCGTGCCAAAGTAAAGGCTTTCCAGTGTTTAGGGACTTTGAGTTTTGCTAAGTATGGCATAGGTGATGCTAAGTATATGTTGGGGCCACTAACAATAAATGTTTGGGTACTAGCTAGGTCTAGCTGCTATTCTATGTCTATCACCGATTGTTTGATGGTAGCTTTAGCCTTTTCATATCCCATGCTGAGCAAAACATCTGGAGAGAAGCCCAGTGAAGAAATTTTACTCATCTGTTTCCATGTAGACTGGAATTCATTGGTCAGGGACAGTGGAGCAAGGCCGGTGGGAAAGAAAGACAGTCTGAGCCAGTAACTGAGTTACAACCACATTCTGGCCTCCATTGTCATAAAGCCTGACTCCAGTTTTAGAATTACTTTAGAAACACATTTTGTCACTTGGAATGCTGATCTTAGAAATTTGGATTGCACAAATTCTAATGGTCGAGATTTGGGAAGAGGACCAAGTTGGGATCCATAAAGCAACTGATTTGGCTTTGAAAAGTTTGAGTGTCGCTAGTATATAGTGGTCTCCTCTCATCTCTAAAACACATGTTTAAACAGGTGGTTTCTGTTTATCAGAGGCACATACTTTTTTCTGTTCCTATTGTAGTATTTGAAACTCATAGTACCTATTTCATCTGCTGGAGAGATTTTATTCAGTTCCTGTTAAAAGGTTCACTATTGAAAGTGCTAACCTTGAAGACCTATCTCCTTCCTGAAGCTAGAGTGAGGTAATGCATTATAACTGTTTGTCAGTGCCATGTAGTAATGTCTGCTTAAACATATGCATGAACACACTATGCCATCCAGCAGCTTTCCTTCTATTACCTTGCAGCTATCCACAAAGGTAGCATATGCAGGTGTCAGAATTTCAGTCACGCAGATGGTACAAATTGAAAATGTATTTTTTTTTTAAAAAAGTAAAAATCATAGGCTTAATCTGTGTATACAAGAAAAGCCAATGTGTGTGATCAGATAGTTTGCTTTTAAACAAGCCACATGAAAGCAATTAAACAGCTGTTAAGTCGATTATAACCATTACCCACTACAACAATAATATTTCTTTTAAAAAAGATTTATTGCTTTCTAAAATTAAGCTGACAAATTAAATTGTTTAAATGTGCTATTCTTTTGTTATCAGGGAAAGGGAAAGCAGAAAATGTCTCAAAACCCATTACAGTATATTGGAAATATTACTGTTGTTGGCTTTTATACTTTAAGGAAAAGAACTTTCCCTGTCTTTTTCCACCAAAACAATTTACACAAAAATCTATACCATGACTGAAGACATCTAGAAAACTTATGATGTTGTGACTCAATAGAACTATATTACTTAGGGAATGAAGAGAATAAAACAGAAAACTAAGGATATATGCTGACAACAAATGGTTTGTTTGTAAAGAGTTGTTACACAAAAGACATTTCACCTGCACCTGTGGCTGGCATCTTCAGAGTGTGGTGGTGTGGATGTGAATAGGTGTGACCCGTGGTTGGGAGGAAGTGATTTACATGTTACTCTGTGTGTTGGTCTGTTGTTGAATGGCAAAGTCTCAGGTTGGGAGGATATGTGGGAGTATATGTGTGTCTATTTAATTAGCAATCCAATGTCCCTACTTTCCGGCCAACCTAAGATATGTTGCTCCAAGAAGCAAAGGATAAGATGGAGGCCTCTTTATTTGGCTGACAACAGAAGCTGAGATTCTGTATTGCACTGATGAACTGTAAAGTTCTGCCAGGCATAGCTGCATCCCATTCCCCTCTCTGCATACTCAGTGTTTTTCTGCCTGGGCACATCCCTTCACAGCCATTCATTGGCCAGTCAGTGAAGGATTGTGGGGATGCAAGAGACAGCCAGTCAGCCAAATGGCTCCATTCCTTCAACCACACAGGATGAAGAAGCCATCTTTCTAGACCAAAGATCCAACAAAATCACATCCTCTTCCTTCAGCAGGCTTTATGAATGATGCCAGCTGTCTGTCTGTCCTGCTTCCATGGTCCACTGGGGACTAAATGGCTGTGTAGCGCACTGCCCAAGCAGAACCACCAACTGGTAAATGGCTCAAATAGGGAGTCATAGTGGATTGAAGTTGAATTTCTTCCCTTACCGTGACCAAAGAAAGTTACCATCTGACTCTTACTTCCATCTTGGTGAACTCCACCACAGTGGAGGTGGCAGTCTTCTTTAAACGTCACAAGACAGTTTGTGCACCATGAACAACTCTTATTTTCCAACAGTCAGAATGATCATTAGGAAAAAAAAAACAGGCTGTTGCTTCTGCTGTCTATCAGCATCTGCCTCACTCTGACTAATGAAAGGGCTGGCTTTCTCTACTAGTCACTGACAGATCTGTCTTCCATTAGTACATCTGATTTTATTTTTGAACTATGAGAGTTACTACTATGAAATGTAATGATGGCCACCACTGCAATACCCAATTACAAAATATATGGAGGTCTGTAAATGTGAACTAGAATTAAGGATGGATTTTTCTTCAGTTATATATATGAGATCATCATCATCAACAACAACCGCATATAAAGTTTGGAAGCAGTGTCTTGATCCATTCTTGTCTACTGCCTGTTCCTGTTGTTTTTTTAAAACAAAATGAAAGAAACAAGTATCCATCAAGTGTATATCGGAACATTTGAAACCTGATGAATTAAGCAGGTATAGAAACAAACATTAAAATCATGGGTCCTATAAACCTGAAAAAGTTGTGCGAATTGTCATACAGTTGTACACATCAGTGTAATATCACTGGGATGGAAAAATAAACAACATTGGGACAAAAATGCTTTCATTATATTGCAGAATATCTCTTATTTGATTTTTTTAAAGGACAGAAAGGGAAAATATAATGGTCAAATAAAGGAAATGATGTGGTGGGGTAAGTGGGAGTTTTGGATTGAGAAAATCAAAGGTGAAAAGGGATACAAAGAAGTAAAACTATTAATAATATACTCTACATTATAGGCATTTGATACTAAAAAAATCTGTCATAGCAGAGAGGGTTGAGGGAGGGAGAGGGAAGAGTTGAAATGTTTGCAGTGTAAAAATTAAAATATTTAGTAATGATTTATTATATACTTTGTATGGTATTGTTGAGCATAAAATCAATAAATCAAGAGGGAAAATATGGTTAAATACATATGTGAAGTCAATGTGGACAGATTACAGAGACTCTTGTCCACAATGGTTACAGATTAATATTGTCAAGCTGATATTTGTTTATGGAATTATCACATGGAAGTACAGATAAATGTTGCCAGATAGCCCTGGTCTTATCTGAAGGTGGTTTTGTTTATATTAATCACTGAATCAATGCATTGTTTTAGAATGAAATATGAAAATCAATATGAAGTAGGCTTTTCCCCCCTTATTTCTTTTTTAGAAATAAAAATTCAAATGATCCCTTTCTCAACAGCTGGACACTGTCAATGACTACCACACAGAAAAGAGGTGATAATATGCTTTGTTGGGGGTGCAGTCGAATTATTCTCTATCTGAATTGTAACAAACAAGTTGCTTTGATGAGTCTGTTGTATTTGCTCCTGCCTAATCTATTTTGCTTTGCACACTGTACAGCACATTACCTTGGGCAGAGGTGAGATGTATGCAATTTTTAAGACTATGAAAAGCAAATGGCAGCAAAACACAAAATTGAAATGATATAAAATGATATAGAAAGGGGGAAAAATCTGGGACTAAGCTTAATGCATGGAAACAAACTGCTTAAAAGAGGAACATGGGTGATCTTCTAAGGTGACCATGGTTTTCTAAGATGCACAAACACAGCTCTTAAAAGGAACATGAGTTATTTTTTCACTTCCATAACTCTGGTCCCCAGAAGACTAACCTAAACTACTCACCATTCTTGCCAGCGTTATTTCCCTTTTTAATAAAAAGATTTCAAAGTCATTGATCCCATTCTAAATTTAGAAGTTTTGACTTAAACACTAATGGAAAGTCATTCAGGTTAGTCCACAAAGTTTGAAATACAGAACTTCAATCTATTTCAAGGTATTAATCCATGAAAAACTCACTTCAAGAATTATTCTCTTGTGTCCAGATGGAAAAACATACACAGGCCTCACTTATACCAAGAGATCAGTTTCAAATAATGCCCAATGCATCCATGCCTGGACTTGAATTTTCACAGTGACTGTTACATGACAAAGATGAAAGAACCTTCACTATTCCACAATTACAAAACAAATAATCAACAAAAGAAAAGAAATAAATGATTGAACAAAAACTAGCATTATGACAATGTTCAGTATTGTAAAAAAGATTGGACCCAGACTGTAATGGCCAGCAGCAACAGATATGGAGGTCTCTAATGTCCAAGGAAACTTTCATTCCCACTCCTGATTTATATATTCTGATCTGTAATGTCTTTCCTTAAATTGTGGCCTTTTCATTTAAGAAAACTATGGTCCAAAACACACTGCAGAAACAATCCAGTTTGAGACCCCTTTAATGGTCCTGGCTCAATGCTAGGGAATTCTGGGAACTGTAGTTTTGTGAGACATTTACCTTTTTTTGTCAAAGATCTGTGGTGCCACAATAAACTACAACTCCTAGGATTCCCTAGCACTTAGCCTGGGCAGTTAAATCAGTCTCAAACTGGACTATTTCTGCAGTATGTTGTGGATCTCTGTTTTACAGGCTAACTCCATCAGTGAGGCACTTGCCCTGTCCCTTTTAAATTAGCTTTATTTTTAAAGCCATTCATTCAATACTGTAGGTATTGTACCCCTTGGTGATAGGGGAAAATGTTGAATGAGACCTTCCGAGAAATAGAAAAATGCATCTGCACTGTGTGGATGATCATAATCCACAAAATTTGACCTTGGGTGTAAAAATAACTGACCTCAGTAGAGGAAGCAAGCTGTTAGAAATAAAGCTTTTCATCATGACATATGTCTTCAAATGGAACGAAAAGAATACTTTTTTCCAGGGAAAATATGCAGTGGCTATGGAGGCAGGAGAAGCAGATCTCCTTATTTGGATCCCGTTAGAAGGAAATCACAGATTGATTTTTAGAGGTGCTATGAGATAAATTACAAGACCTAAATTAGAAAATAATTAATCCTTAATCCTTCTTACACTTGTCTGTACTCACAAGAACAATGACATTTTGTAGACATAAGTAATTGCCTTTGATTCAAACTATGCTGAGTCTCTTTTTTTCTATAATAAAAATGAAATGTTGTTTAGTGGAGGATTCAGACTGTATCATAAGAAAGGTCTGAGCAAATAATATCCATCAGACTGGAGTGCAACCATCAGTATCATTCTTGAAAGAATGTGAAGAAACAGCACCCCTCACAGACATGTGATGCAGCAACTAAAAAAGCCATGTAATTCTAGGCTGCATCAATAGAAGTATAGTGTTGAGATAGAAATCAACAATAGCGCCATTCTATTCTGCTTTGGTCATACCTCACCTGGAATACTGTGTCCTAGGTACCACAATTCAAAAATGATGTGGACAAGTTGAAGTGCATCCAGAGAAGGGCCACCAAAATGGTGAAGGGTCTGGAAACCATGCCCTATGAGGAGAGACTTAGGGAGCTAGGTATGTTTAGCTAAGGTCTGTAGATTTTTTCTCTATAATATTTCCAAAATCCGTCCATATCTCGATGCTTCTACTGCAAAGACTTTGGTCCATGCCCTAGTGGTTTCATGATTAGATTACTGTAACCTTCTCTTGGCAGGGCTTCCTCTCTCTCACCTCCACTCATTAATTTCTGTTCAGCACTCAGCTGCTCGCATTATCTCACTTGCTCACCACTACGATGATGTCTCCCCCCTATTGTCATCCCTCTACTGGCTCCCCTTTCCCTTCCGCATTCAGTACAAGCTTCTCCTGCTCACTTTCAAAGCCCGGCATGGGCTGGCCCCTCCCTATCTCCCTGAACTTCTTTCTCCTTACATTCCCACCCGTTCCCTCCATTCTGGTAGCCCAGGATTTCCACTGCCTCGTCCCAGATTCGTTCCTTCTCGCTTGCTGCTCCTCACTCCTGGAACCTCCTCCCCTTACAAGAACGGCTCAAACACGTCTCTAACCACTTTTAAAACTGAGTTAAAGACCATATTGTTTAGGGAAGCGTTCCCAGGAAGTTTGTGACTGTGACCTGGTTGTTTTGATGCTTGATTTAATATTTGGTATCTGCTGTTTTAGCTTGTTTCTTATGATGTTTTTAACTTGTTGTTTTAATCTCTAGATTGTATGCCAAAGGCAAGCTTTTTACATATTCTTGATTTTATTTGATTTTTGTACAGTGCTGTGTACACTTACAGCGCTTTATAAATAAAGCTAATAATAATAAGAATAACAACAACAAGATCCTGTATAATTAGAATTCACATATTTTCCATTTCTTCTCCCAATTTTTTACACAAGTAGCCCTAAAAAATGAATGTTGCCTGTGGCAGAAATTGCTCAAATGAACATCTTACCCCTTTCAAAGTCTTACACACCAAAGTGAAATCAACAGGATATAAACACTTGCTTGTGATTTCAAATGTCAAAAATTTAATTGTGTTTTAAGTGAACCATAACTTGGCTGGAATCTCTCTCTCTCTCTCTCTCTCTCTCTCTCTCTCTCTCTCTCTCTCTCATTTTCCACCTTGACAAATACAGTATGCAGTATAGAGTGCCTTTCTTAGGGTGGGTTAGAAATTTTACAGATGCCCTAAAAGGGAGCAATTAAAATTATTTTCCCACTATCAAGCTTGTCAATACGCTCATAATAAAGGAAGCTATTCACTATAAAGGGAAATAGACTGTTTACATTGTGTGAAGCAGGTTCTTCAAAAAGGAATGTATTTCAACATTTATAATGGTTCCAAAATGATATATTCTCTTTTTTCCACTCCCACTGTGACATTAAGAAGAACTAAGGTAAAAAATGATCCCTGCCTAGGAAGTAATAGTTCAATTTCTTAGAACATTAGGGAATACATGATAATTTTCTAAAGACATACTGTTTTACTTATTCAAAATTTTGAAGTGGCATGTTATGTAGCCTGCTTGTTACATTGCTTTTAAAAAAATAAAAATACGTTTTCCCCATATTAATTTCTCAGCAACTTTGATTCCTTATTTGGAATTCAGATCTCTCTCCAGTGGTGGTTTAAGAGTACTTTGAATTAAGTAGAATGTTTGTCTTTCAGGTGTGTGTGTGTGTGTGTGTGTGTGTATATATATATATATATATATATATATTCATTCAATTCATATGTTACAATCCATACAATCAGAAAAGAACCAAACAAAAAAAAATACTGGAACTACAGGTGGGGGATGGCAGGAGATTTAGGGGTGAAACAGACCACAGTGAAGGGGCAGCTTTAAACCACACCTTCCAAAGGAGGATTGGGGCCATGTTAACTGCATGCTGTGCCCCCAATCTGCCTTGAAGCCACCTGAAAAAGGAGCAGCAAAGAGACGGTCCCTTTTTGGGCAGCTAAAAGCTGGCTTTTCCTGCCCCACAGTTGCTTCCCAACACTCTGGAGGTGTGCGGCTTGTAAACGCTGAGACAATGGAGAGCCCAGAAGCTAGTCCATGTGTGGACAGCCAGTTGGGGTAATGCTGGCTTCTGGATATCTTGGGGGCATGCACCATCTGCATGCCACACCCTCAAGCTGGTTGGTAGCTGGCTTTGTTGGCCAGTGTATTTTGGCCCTTATTGCTTTTTCACATTACACAAATATAATGCTATGATTCTACTTTGAGGACCATGGTTCCATACTATGGAATCCTAGATTTGTTGTTTTGTGAGATGCTAGAACTCTTTGGAGGAGCATTCCAAACCCCTCTTCCCTCAGCTCCAAATTCCAGTATTTCACAGCTTGCGACCTGGCTGTTAAATCTGAATTAAAATTTTACAACACTATAGTGTGTAAAGATCCTTAAAGGAGACAAGTCTTTCCAAGACTACTTAAGAGAAATAATGGAAAATGGAGGATTGTGCAGAATTCTTCTCATAACTCAACAGGAAGATAAAAAGGGTCATGTATTTGATTGGGAAAAAGAAAAAAAAATCTGAGAAATTGTACTCATGCTTCCTCAAGAGCTCCCATGAATATATCAGCAATTTTTAAAACTGCATTCTTTAAATTTTGAACTTGGTAATATGTAACCTGTAGATATGTAATCTACAGTTCTTGTATTACTTTATAGGCATATCAATAACAGGTTTTTTTTTAATTTCTTGTTTTTGCCAATATAGTTTGAGTCTTCCTTATCTAGAATTCCAAAATGTGATATACACCAAAATCTAAAACTTTTCATATGCAGTTGAGATAGTGGCACTTTGATTTCTCATGGTTCAGTGCACACAAACTTTGTTTCATGCAGAAAATTATTTATAATATTATGTATAAAATTACCTTCATGCTATGTGTATAAAGTGTGATATAAATGAATTTCATATTTAGACTGGGGTCTCATCCCCAAGATATCTCATTATGTTTATGCAAATATCCCAAGATCCAAAAATCTGAATTCCAAAACACTTCTGATCCCAAGCATTTTGGATAAGGGAGACTCTACCTGTACATATTCAAAAACATCATATATAATCAGAATGAAAAAGAAAACAGGAGGAACTATAGGTGAGGAAGGAGCTATTAGAGTTCTGACACTTCTCAGATAATAACAGAAGAATGGGAATGGACCAATATATTAGCTTTTTAGAACATTTTAGTTTCAGATAAGAAGACATCAAGTTACAAACAGCAATAAGGTCAACTGGAATATTAGAAAAATCAAGACTGATCAGAGGAAAAAACAGAGTTGCAAGTTGCTGGCATATAAGAATAATGCATACTAAAAGAATGACCAACCAAAAGGAAGTAAAGCGCAAAAGACCCAAGGCATATGATGGAGAAACTCTGATCTGAATATGGAAGGAAATTTATGATTAACAGAAATGGGTAAATAATTCTCAAAATATAAGAATGAAACCAAGGAAAGATACATCCACCAAACCCCAGAAAGCTTAGCAAAGAAAAAATGATTGAAGATATAATAAGCTGTAGATAAATGAAGTAAAAGAAGATTTGATCACAGATTTAATTAAGAGATCATTAAAAATGGAAGTAAGAGCAGAGGAATGACCTGACAGAAAATAGAATTAAATGATTCTATGAGGGTATTACCAGAAAGAAACGTGACACTAAGATATTCTTTAATCTTTGAACTGAACCCTTGAATTTTTTTTCCAGTGAAAGGGAGTGTACCCTGAAATCTTTTATATACTCTCAAAAATATGCTTTGGAGAAGTGAGGGAATATTCTATAGCAGATTTGGGTTCAGGAGTGTAGTGGAGGAAAGGAGAGGAAAGCTCTATTGAGCACATGAAAGTCTGTTCACAGATATCAGATTATCACTCAACAATCAGAGAAAAGAGTTCCTTGACAATGTTTCTTCAGGATGGGAAATACAATAGTAGACTTAGCGACAAATTAGATGACATATTTAGCATATTTTTAGCATATTTAGCACTCCTTTTTTATTTTATTTTTTTTGCAGTGTGTTCCTATAGATAATGAAAGATATCTGCTTGTTCTAGCACATGGATTTTCTTATGTATGTTTCATTTAATGTACTTTGTGTATTGATTAGTCATTGTTGCTGTTGTTAGCTGTCTTCAATTTGACTTTGACTCATAGAGATCCTGTGAATAGGACATATCCATTAACTCTCTGCTCAGGTCCTGTAGGCTCAGGCCCATGGTCTCCTTGATTGAGTCTATCCATCTGGCATGTGGTCTTCCTCTCTTTCTACTGCCCTCCACCTTTCCCAACATCATTTTTTAAATAAGTCGTGCCTTCTCATTATGTGGCTTAGGTATGACAGTTTCAATTTTGTCAGCCTGGCTTCCAGGGAGAGTGCAGGCTTGCTTTGATCTAAGACCCTTTTTTTTTTTTTTTTTTTGGTCTTTTTTACCATCCATGATATCCTCAGCACTCTTCTCCAGCAGCACATCTCAAATGAATTAATTTTCTTCCTATCTGCTTTCTTCACTGTCCAACTCTCACATCCATACACTGTGATGGGGAATGCAATGGCTTGGATGATTCTAACTTTAGTGTTCAGCTGCATATCTTTACTCTTTAGGATTTTGTCTAGTTCTTTCATAGATGCCCTTTCCATTCCTAATTTTCTTCTGAATCCTTGACTGCAGTCTCTGTTCTGATCAATGTTTGATCCAATGTATGGGAAATCTTTAACTATTTTGATATCCTCATTATCTAGGTTGAATTTATGTACATCCTCTGTGGTCATCATATTTGTTTTCTTTATGCTTAACATTAAGCCTGCCTTTGTGCTTTCTTCTTAGACTTTCTTTAGTGATTGTCCAAGTCTTTAATTTTGATTAAATTTGATTGGTCACTGGAAGTTATAAGTGAGCTTAATTTGCCAGTCTGTTTGACAATCATGTTACTGAGGGGAAAACAGGTTAATCATAGATATTAGGTATTTTCCTCAATATCTATTTGGAAATATAAGAGTTAAAAACCAGGAGAGAGAGGGGGGGTTTTTAAATATTCAGTAGTAAAAAGGAGGGTGTGGGAAAGTAGGAACAACAAGAAAAGTTCAAACTATGAACCCAAAACGCATCTTTATGAAGTAATTGCACCAAGAAGTGATTATTTTTATACAGGTCTTAATGGCCTGCCTCTTCCTAGAGATGCTTGGGACCATGATCCAAAGTACATTAGGGACATTATCACACAGGAGGAATTTCTCTCAATTTCGCAAGAAATGAAAGTGGGGCCAGTTCAGAATTGAGAGAATTCGCTAGTTCAGCGAATTTACGTGATTGCGTACTGATGCCGCATCGTGTTCGGAAATGCCCAAAATTGTGTCCCAGTGCGTGAAATTGTATGTGATAGTTTCTCACACAATAATGTGAAACCCCAAGATTGCGTTCAGAAGGACTTCCCATTGCCTGAAAATGTGTGTGATCAGCTTTCACGCAATAACACGAAACCTCATGATTCGTGTTATTGGAGGCACTGCTTTGCAGTGGTTCCGTTCCTTTCTCTCTGACAGGTCCCAAAGGGTGAGGCTCGGGGACAGTTGCTCCTCTAAAAATTGAGCTAAATTGTGGCGTCCCTCAGGGCGCCATCCTGTCCCCGATGCTATTTAATATTTATATGAAGCCGCTGGGTGAAATCATTCAGAGGCATGGAGCTCAGTGACCAGATCATCTGCTCAGACCTCAGATGGCATCTCCCCTCTCAATGGCTGCCTCGTGGCGGTAATGGATTGGATGAGGGAAAATAGATTGAGGGTAAATCCTGACAAAACAGAGATACTGACAGTCACCTGCCCGAAACCAGGTCAGGGAATACAACTCCCAGTCTTGGATGGAGTCACACTCTCCTCACAGGACTCTTTTCGCAGTCTGGGGGGTACTTCTAGACTCATCGCTTCACATGACGTGTCAGGTGAATGCGGTGGTCAGAAGTGCCTGTTATCAGCTTTGACTGATACGCCAGCTGCGCCCTTTCCTGGAAATGAGGGACCTGGAGACTGTGGTACATACACTGGTTACCTCACATCTGGATTACTGTAACACACTCTACATAGGGCTACCCTTGTGCCTAACCCGGAAACTTCAATTGGTCCAAAACATGGCAGCCAGGCTAGTCGCTGGAACATTGAGGAGACAGCATAGAACACCAATGCTTAAATCTCTCCACTGGCTGCCGATCAGTTTCTGGGCACAGTACAAGGTGTTGGTTTTGACTTTTAAAGCCCTACATGGCTTGGGTCCAACTTATCTCAGAGACCGCCTCCTCCCATATGAGCCCCCTCGCACACTTTGGTCCTCTGGGAGGAACCTGCTACAGCTTATCAAAACTAGGCTGTTGCAGACCTCCCAGAGGGCCTTTTCTGTTGTTGCTCCCAGGCTGTGGAATGACCTGCCAGATAAGATGCGTCTTATTACAACCTTGGAAGGCTTTTAAAAAGCGACCAAGACGCATCTCTTCTGGAAGACCTTCCCAGATAGTGGCTAGTTCTCCCACTGTCTGATGGCTCCTTGCCCCCCCCCTTTCCCCCTCATCCGGTCGCCTACACTGGACCTTGAAGGTTATGTATTTTAGATTCTCTGTATCATTCCAATTTTAGTATATGTGCTGCTGAAGCAAGCACATGTATTTTAGATTCAAATTGTTTTAACTATGATTAGTTTAATCCTGTTTTAAGGGGAGGGAGGTGGGTATGTTTTGTATAGTCTGGAAGATTTTAACTGTATATGTTTTTAACATGTTGTACCCCGCCCCGATTGCTCGCTCAGAGGGGCGGGTTAGAAATAAATATTATTTATTATTATTATTATTATTATTAATTATTATGCTGATGATTGTGTTCAGATTGCCATTGGATTATACTTCCAATCCCCATTGTGTGATACACTCCTAGGATTTTATTTCCTTTTCTTACAAAACCGATAAATGGAAGATCTCAGTGCAGCACTTGGCCTGAGCTTCAGCCTGGAGCAATCACCATTCCAGAGAGCCTGGAAGTGCTGAGTGTGGGTTCCAGAACTGTGATGGGCCAACCAACAGACCTCCCAGTGTTAAATTCCCTAATAATGAGGTGTGTGTCAGTGGAATTTACTGCTGTAGTAAACTGCCCCTCCACAGTTGACCTCGACTCATGGTGACCCTGTGGATGAGACCTCTCCAAGATAACCTGTTCTCAGTTGCTCAGGCCCTGAATGTTAAGGCCTGTGACCTCCCTGATTGAGTAAACCTTTGGCATGTGGTCTTCTTCTCTTTCTACATACCTCTACTTTTCCCAACATCATTGTCTTTTCTATTGACTCATGACTTCTCATGATGTGGTCCAACTATGACAGCCTCGAGTTTGTCATTCTAGCTTCCAGGGAGAGTTCAGACTTGATCTGTTCTAGAAGTCATTTGTTTGGGTTCTTGGCTGTCCACTCTCCTACAGCACTCTCAAATGGATTTTATTTTCTTTCTATCAGCTTCCTTCACTGTCCAGCAATATAATGTCTAGTTTTATCACAGGATATAGTGAGTATCATGGTACCAACCATTACAGGGATGTATGCTCCCTGCTATTCGTAGAGAACAAATTTTGAATTCTAGTGGATTTAGACAGCTGCCCTTACTGCCTCACATCATTGACTTCCACTTTGGCCATCACCCAGATGCTGTTGGCGCTGACTGGATTTGTATCAGGGTGTTAGTGATTGGGTAGGAACAGATAAATAAGTGAATAAAAGAGAAATGTGGTGGATGTAATATTTTGGCAGTAATAAGAATTCTGTATCAACAGAACTTCATAGTTAATGGAATATTTCCCATATCAGTATGGGGTCAAGCAGACTAGCAGGTTTGGTGGCCTCTGGCCACTCTGTCCCTGGTCACTCCCTGTTTGGTGTGGGTCCACAGTGACCAGATGCCACAGTCCCAAGGCTGCAGTCCCAAACAGGCCGCTGGCAAGGGCCACTTTTTTGTGCTCCTTTTGCTGGGGGCCCTGGGCTGGCTGCCTTAGGCAGTCACAATGCAGCTTCAAGCTTTGTGCGTGTGTCATCTGTATGATACATCCCCAGATCAGCCTGATGCCAGTGCTTTTGGCCCATGTGTCTTCTTTTCCACAAGCAAGACAAAGGGAACAAGGGAGTTGTCTGAGCCACACTGATATATCTTGAAAATGTGCTGGTTGTAAACATCTAATATGATCTTGCAAGACATTTCAGATATAATTTATGGATCAAAAATATTTTAATATTCTACACAAGAGAAGTCAATAACTGTAACAGAAATGGTTTGATATGGCTGAACTTCACTGTCAGTTTCATTCATTTGAACTCTCAAATCTTTCTGCTTCACAGTGGTCCTTTATAAAGCAAAACAAAAAGGGATTGCATTCAAAAACTGACTTTGGGATATCCCAATGATAAAACTAAAAGAACAGTGGGGAATCTACTACAACTCCAATTTCCACAGTGTGGAGTTGAAAGGATCTGAAATGCATTCATGGTACTTTGAGACTTGTCCTTTCTAGTTTCTCTTCTTTTCATCGTCTTTGCATTCTACCATTCCCAGCAGGACGTTTCTCCTGTGTCATTGCCTAGAAGGATTCCAGCTGTGAACTCTTTTGCTTCATAGGCTATTAACACTCTCCATCAGTTCCTAATACTGTGTACAATGTGAGGTATATTGTGAGAGCTTGGGCTTTCTTAGAAACTAAGTAGTTATGCTGAGCCGGGCCTTACTTCCTATATTCACATTCTTTCTTAGGAGCTTTATTCTAATCAGAATTCTTTATAGTCTCCATTATGAATTGGTCTTGGTTTTAAAATATCATACAGTATCCCACCATGCTTTGAGTCACTGCATATTTGGTGGGAAATTGGCTTTTCTACAACTTCCTTTTTATATACAGCTTTCTACCTCTGTTGAAGTAGGTTGTTTTTGCTGAAGTAGATTCTGTGTATTTGGGTTCTCTTCATATTTTTCATTGGTGTGTTGTTAAACAGTCTTTCAGTATATGTGTCCACTTTAATTTGTTTTT
Source organism: Urosaurus nigricauda (assembly GCA_034509955.1). Taxonomy (NCBI): domain Eukaryota; kingdom Metazoa; phylum Chordata; class Lepidosauria; order Squamata; family Phrynosomatidae; genus Urosaurus; species Urosaurus nigricauda. Next base: position 185,275,630 of record JAOEGL010000003.1, on the reverse strand, counting down.
ATTTAAATTGTACCACTGTTAGCAACTTCAAATGCCATTTGAGGACAGATAGGTTGAATAGAAATTTAAATAAATTAATTAATATTCGACAACAATCTAGAGCAAGGACAGCTACATCCAGGTGGGAAACAAACAGAGGTTTCCCATCTAGATGCAGATGTCCTTGCTCTAGAATGTTGTCGAAAATTAATTTCCTTACTTAAATTTGTGTTCCATCTTTCTGCCAACAACAGCTGATAATCTAAATTAGCTACTTAGCTCTATAATGACCTTAGAAATTAAGACTCCTGGCCTGACTCCTCCCCTCAAATCTTGATTTATTGGGCAGCAGTCACTGTAATGATGGAGTGGTGGTCAAGTCAAGAAGGATGCATCCTTTTAACTATGTATTCAGAAGCCAAGCCCTCCCTCCAGTCCATCTGCCTTGGTACCGGCCCCAGAGGGAGAGAAGAACCACTGGACCTCATCCCCTTTCCACCACCTTTCCCTTTTCCTTTTGTGTTGTCTCTTTTAGACTGTAAGCCTGAGGGTAGGGATCCGTCTAATTATAAGATTGTATGTACAGCACTGTGTAAACTTACAGCACTATATAAATAAAAAATATAATAATAATAATAATAATAATAATAATAATCAGTAGCAGCAGCAGCAGACTGATGTTCCTACCCCACTCCCTCCAGAACCTTCTGTTGTGAGAAGGAATTGCAACAAAGATCCTGCTTCTGACTGTTGGAACAAAGGTAGCAGATGAGAGAGGGTGAGTACATCAATCTTCTGCATCTTCTTCAACAGGTGAACAAGCTCCTGTTGCTCACAACAGTTGCAGAATATTAAGTCAGAGTTGGGGGCTATCATGATCCATATGCATTCCATGAACTACTGAAAATATAGGAATCATTAATACAAATCAGTTACAACTTAACCATTCTCTGTTAAGAATTTTCAGGAAAACTGCAGTTTTAATGAAATGCTTCCTATTGCAGGTCTCCTTTATTACCTGTTTTTTTTCTACATAGCTGATGGACAAGGGATGAATTGTTCTTTGATCACTTCTTTATTAGGCCCTATTAGATTACCTTTAATTTGCATTTTCATAGTTTCTTTATTGATTTTCTTTAATTGAAACACCAGTTAAAGTGTTTCACTTTTAGAAGACTAATTAAATGACAATTCATCAGTGTGCAGAATATGTCTGTAAGTATTCTGTTCACACAGAATCTATACATGTAAACCCAAACTTGAACAGTATTCTGTAGACACTAATCCTACCTGGTATAAACAGAGGGACTGGATCATGTTGTTGTTGCTGTGTGCCTTTAAGCCATTTCTGACTTATGACGACCCTAAAGTGAACCTACCATGGGGTTTTCTTGTCAAGATTAGTTCACGGGGATTTGTCTTTGCCTTCTCCTGACGTAAAGAAAATATGAGTTGCTCAAGATCATCCAGTGGATTTACATGGCCAAGCAGGGATCTGAAACCTGCTCTCCAGAGTTCTAGTCCAATGCTCAAACTACTACACCATGCTGGCTCTCCCGTGGATCATGTGCTACATGAAAACAAACCTTTCCAAATATGTGGAAGTTAAGAATGGTGAAAGCAGGTGAGACACCAGCTTTTATCTGGTAATTTTGACCTAAGGAATTTTGTTTCAGTGTTAGGTAAATTTTTCAGTTTACCTGAATTACACCATTATTATTTCTACATCTTGCAAATTATAACACTGCAGGAACTGATACAGTTATATTTGAACCATAAGCAAGGCAGTGATGTGTATTTATTGCAACTTATTTTTAATTTGTGTGGGGTCTAAATTTGTGTGGCCATGTCACTAATTTAAATTGGTTGGATATTGAACTCTGCTAAAATTTATGTTAATCTTTTTTTTTTTAAAAAAAAAAACAGTCATTAAGATCTCTCTTCTTCCATGTGACATTTCCGATTTTGGTAAAAGCAGGATATTACCAAGTTTATAAATTACAATGACACAAAATATAGAAATGTTTTGAATGAATGACATATTCTGTTCCATTACCTAAGCAAAGGATTAAGTTGCATTTTGTTTTGGGGATGATATATTGGCAGAAGCAAAAAAGAACAGAAAGAGAGGCTTATTTCTATTATAAAATGATATGACTGTAGGATGAATCATAGAATCATAGAATCATAGAGTTGGAAGAGACCACAAGGGCCATCCAGTCCAACCCCTTGCCATACAGGAATCCTCAATCAAAGCATCCCCGACAGGTGGCCATGCAGCCTCTGCTTAAAGACCACTAAGGATATAGATTTTATTGTCATTGTTCAATTTACAGTGACTCTATCATATGGTTTTCTTGGTAGGGTTTATTCAAAAGAGGTTTGCATTTCCCTTTCTCTAAAGCTGAGAGAGTGTCATTTGCCCATGATCAAGTAGGAGGTTTCTACAGCTGTGCAAGAGTTGATCCCTGGTCTTCCAGAATCCTAGTCCAACACTCAGACCATTATGTCATGCTGTCTCCCACTAGACTATGCTGGCTCAAAAGAGCTTGTTGTTGCTGTGGGCCTGCAAGTCACTTCCAACATATGCTGACCCTAAGGCAAACATATAATGGGATTTATTTTTATTTTATTTTTATTTTAAGATTTGTTCAGAGAGGGTTTGGCTTCTCAGTTCTGAGGTTGAGAGAGTGTGACTTGCCCAAGATCACCCAACTGGTTTCCATGGTTAAACAGGAATTGAAACACTGTTTTCCAGAGTCCTCGTCCAATGCTCAAACCACTACACCATGCTGGCTCAAAAGAGTACCATCACACAATTTTATTCCCATTTCAAGCAACGTTTGTGGTTCTTACATGCCATCTAGTGAGCTCCAATTTATACAGATTTCTGAATCAGAAACTTCCAAGAGCCTCTGCTATTAACAGCCTGGTTCACATGTTGCAAATTCAAGGCTGTGTCATCCCTGATTATCAATTCCCCTGTAATGTGGCCTCTTTTCCTATTGTCTTCAGTTTTATCCAATGTTCACTTAAATCTACCTTCCCATTCTTCTCTTCATTGCTTCATACAAACTGTTTTCATATTTCTTTGGTAACATGCAAAATGTGATCTGCACATCTCTCAGTTAGAAGGATTCACAAATACCAGATGACATGTGCATATTCTAGATTGCATCTTCCACAGGGAAAATGCAAAGGCTGAAAATGTATTTCAGATGTCACTTCCATTTTCTGTCCTTCACAGAAACTGTCACATTTGAAACTGACTTCATAGAACTCCTCTCTTCATGTTCACTCAGCAAGCTTACAGCCTTAAGCACCATGAGGGGAGGTGAACAAACAGAGGCAATAAGGAGTAGAGGTAACAAGATCAGGAGGCTTTGGAGTTTTGTGCATCTATTGACCCTAGCCCTGCTGGTGAGGAGAAATGAATGCTCCCTATGCCTCAAGGCTTACTTTTCTGGCAGTTAGATTTGGTCTAGCTTACTTCCTATACAGTGCAGTTCCTATACAGTGGAGGGGAGATGACACTGAGAGATTCTTTGGGGAGGAAAGTAGATGTGTGTTTGTGTTTGCACATCTGTGTTTAATAGGGGGAGAATTACTACTTGTGTGCAGTGCGGGGAGAGCTACATGTGTCTCCTTTGTTTCAGACGTCCCGGTTCTCCTTTTTTATACAGGCAGTTTTGGGGTGCTGGCAGTTCCCACCCCCCATTAAACAAGTCTTCCTCATCAAATTGAAGGTACGTCTTAGTATAATTTAAGTTGTGCTGAATTTCACTCAGTCATTATCTTTCACTATCATGAAAGACACAGCATGTTATACAGTAGTCAAAAAGCTAGACACTAAGGGCCTGGACAGACTGGTGTTTTGCGCTGGCCTCAGCCCAAACTAGCGGTGTGCGAGGGCTGAGCATTTACATACTCAGCAGCCCTACCATGCACCCCAGGCACCATCTTGGCATACCCCCATACAGATGGGGCATGCCATGGTGACGTCTATGTGGCGCAGCACCCAAACAATGCCGTGCTGCACATTATCACGCACAAATGCACTAATGGTGCCTCACGCACCTAAAAAGAACTCGCCAGGAGTAGGGTTTTTTTAGGCCTCCTGGAGGCTGTGCCATTTGGTTGGCGCAGTCTCCATCCAGGGCAGAAAGATGTGGCATCCCGCTGCCCCTTTCTCTCCATCTGTTCAGCCTCTAAGTTTATTCATTTTCTTCCTATCAAAATAGAACAGTAACACAAAGCTTCTACTTTTATGGTGATACAACTATTTCCAAGCTCAACCATTCTCAATTTTATACTTCTAACAGTTTTTATTTGACTTCTGCTACATGGAGTTGTTATTTACAAGTGATGTGCAAAGAGATAAATTTAATTTCTACACTACAGGAAGCAGTAAAAAAAGAAAAGAAAAGAAAAGAGACATTGACCTAAATGTAATTGTTAGTCCCAATTAGAATTGACCCACAGAATTAGTGGAATCTTGGTAAGCTAACAATTAAATTCAGGCCATTGATTCTTTAAGCACCACGAGCAACAATTATGTTCTATTGACACAATCCACTGGACCATCTTACTTATTTAAGGAACATGCACAGTCATGATGCCCACTTTCAGTAACTGCAGTCATACTGAAACCTACCCTCACTTGACCAACAAATGCATTGGCTTCCTCTTCCTGTACTGTGAGGTTCTTGGGAAGAAAATGGTCAAAGACTGGGCCATTATCATTTACATCAGTTACAACTACGTTCACTGTGGCAGTTGATGTCTGTAAGAAAAAAAATAAATAGAATTATTAAGATACTGTATTATATACTAGGTGTGGGCAAGTGTGGGCTACATGGGACCCCAAAAACCATTTTTGTGGTCTCCAAGCCCATCTGGGGTCAAACCCCCCCCCCCATTTCTCCAATAACCTCTCTGGACTATGAGGGATTTCTGCTACTTTTTTTGGCTCAGTAGGCCAATTTTGTCACAGGAGAAGACTTTTTTTTTTTTTTGAAACAGGAAGTAATCTGGAAATGACTTCTGACCAGGCGTGATCCCACCATGGCACTTCTGTTGCAGTTTGGTGACGTTTGGGCAATGGGAGCCCTCACGTGTGACAAACTCCATACACACACAGCTAGATAGATAATAGGGTCTCTAAAATGGGAACAGAGAACCAAATAGTTTGGGACGCTGAAAAATTCACTACAATTGGACATCAACAAATAGACAAGCATTTAATAGGGAAGAGTAATAATGTAATTGTTACATACAAAGAGAGCACACTTGTTATACACGTCTACTTAGAAGTAAATCTTGTTGAGTTTACTAGGGCTTAGACTCATGTTTGTTGTCATTAACTACCCTCCAAGCTGATTTCAACCCATGGAGACCTTGTGAATGAGACACCTCCAGGTCACCTTATCCTCAACAATCCTGGTCAAGTCTTGCAGATTTATGGCCATGACTTCTCTGATTGAATCTCTCCATCTGGTATATGGCCTTCATCTTTTTCTACTGCACTCAATTTTAACAAGTGCTATCATCTTTCCCAGTGAGTCCTCTCTTCTCGTGATATGTTCAAAGTATGATTAATTGTACTTTGCTTCTAGGGAGAGTTCAGGTTTGATTTTTCCTCTCTTCCTGGTGACTTACTTCTCTCAAGTGTTTTGAGTGCTGCTCTCGTTTCACTTTTTAAAAATGGAGGTTCGTCTTCATATGCTTCTTGTTTAAATAAATCTGCTATCCTATCACATCTTTTATATATTTTTTCTCTGTATTGAAAACTCACTTTTTAATACCTTTGTTGTCATTACTGTGGTCAAGGAGGTGGAGAAGAAGCAAACCTTCTGGGCTCTCCAATCATGTATGTTAGATGCCACCCTTCCCACCCTCTAGTCACTGCCATGAAAGAGAGCAGATGAGTGCAACACAGAGCCTGACTTACTGATTTTTGAATGGATGCTAAAACAAATGCACTGTGGGATGAGGGACTGAGAAAACAGTCTGTGGTGAAAATCACTTTTCTTCCTAAAACAAAGATATGATGTCTGGTTTGCTGGACCCCCCCCCCCCCCCCCAATCTACACATAGAACATGGATTGTGACCTTGGTAAATATAAGGGAGGAATACATTCCTCATCAGCAATTAAACTCAAACCTGCATTTTTTAAATGACAGGGTTCTTGTGCTATTAAAATGCAGCTGCAAGCCAGGTTTTCAGTAGATGTAGCCTTTGATCACCATGTATCCATCTAAAAAAATAAATCTTGCTGAATTTTGCACAGCTAAAAAAAGCACACTAGGTCTTCCAGTGTCCCCTGCTGCATTTCATATCCTCTATTAACATCTGTCCAATTGTTATGCATTCATTTATTTAATTCTGTTCAGCAGCATAGGGTCAGAGCACTATCTTCTGTAGAACCCAAAGATATCCTGGCTTACATGAGTGCTTTATCACAGAAATATATGGACATTGTTCTGCACTGTATACATTTCTGCAGTTTCTCCATAGCCTATTGACATTGGAGACACATCCTATAACAATTAACAATGTTTTATTAGTGCCCTGCATAATTAAACTCTGTGCAACTGACTTCATGCATTCTGTAATTTAAGTTATGTACCCCACAAAATTATCACCTTTAAAGCCGCTCTAAACATTTCAAATTGGGAAGGCCAATATATCTCTTTCTTTTTATGTAGTGTGTTTAATTGTAGACACACAATTCTTCTGAGGAACAGTGGGGGTGGCATACAGCTCAAAGCATCCATGAGTGCCTTTTTAAACTATATTTTTATTAATTCAGCAGGGATGCTATATTATCTGAGGATGCAGGGAACTGTTACTATTTTAACTCAGTATCTTGTCTGTTAACCACCTTTCCGCACCTTTTTGTGTCCCATAGCACCATTTCCCTGAATGGCTGTTATTTTGCTCTCACTATCTCTTTGTGTACAGCCTATTCTCAATCTCTCCCTGTGTTACTGCAGGCCAGACTCTGCAATAACACAGGGATTTTAAAATGTGGTTGTAGTTTTAATATGCTTGATTGTGTTTTTAGTTGTAACTTAAAAGAAAATACAATGGGCGAATCTAGACTGTCCAAAAGGGGCGGTCTCCACCCGCCTCCAGAAGCAGTGGGATGGGGCCAAGGCTGCCACACCGGCAGCCTTAGAGGCCCTATCCTGCCGCTTCTGGAGGCTGCGGCGAAGCAACAAACTGCCACTTCCCTGTGGCCTCCAAGCGGGGTTCAGCAGACGCCATGGTGCCCACTGCATCCCGCTTGAGGAGGCAGGGCTGAGGGGAGAACCCAGGGTCTTTGCCGCGGCTGTGTAAAAGCCGCAGCAATGACCCACCACCAAAAAGGAGCTGTGTTTGGAGCTCCTTTTTTGAGCCGTGGAAAGGGCATGATTTGCGCCCTCCCGTGGCACCAAAGCGTCATTATGTGTGCAGCCTGTCTAAAAGCTGCACACATGATGATGCTTTGAATGATGGTGCGTACGTATGGATGCTGCCATTTTAAAATGGCGGCATCCATACACTTTAGGCCTAGGGAGGGTGTAAAAGCTACGCCCTCCCTAACCCTAAAGGTGGGCTTTTTAGCCCTTAAAGCACCACAAAGTGCCCGTCTAGATCGGACCATTGTGAACCAAATTGGGTCTCAGTACTGAGAGAAAAGTGGGATATAATTTAAAAAAAACAACAAATTAAGCAAGCAATAAAAATAAATTATTTTACTACAGATGACTGACATCACAGCTCCAATTCCTATTGTTTAAAGCAAAACAAAACATGGATATCTGTGCTTTTTCAACAGATACTCTGTTAGATTTGGAGTCTAAACTGCTATTGAGTCATAGAAGCTCAGTAAACCTTTCCCTATATTAATGCAGGTCCTTCATTAGATAAGGGGTAATCTGTTAGGTCCAATTCCAAAGTGCAATTATTGGATCTGGATATCCAGTGCTAATGTGCGGATCAGATATGGATACTGACAGATTCCCTGATGAGTTGTACAAGTATAATTCTCTTTTTTCTTTCTTACTCTTAAAAAATGCCAGCAACTATTCCAACCATATACATTCATAATATTCAACTCCTTCAGAAAACAAATGAAAACTGATGATGTACCAGGGAGATTTTGTAGAGGTGGGGATAGTTGCCCCCACAAAACATGGTGTTTTCCATATAGGATCCCTAAACTGCCTGTGAGTAATGAGACAACACTGGGTTCTATTGCTTATAGGCACAATTGTAGCTGTAGCAGTAACTTCAAGATGTTTGAAGATTCTTGTCACTTTAGGCAACAAATATCTTTATAGACAAGAGGAGAGACAGCCCCCAGGGCCCATATATTTTAAGTATTAAAAATTTTAAAATATAAAGGATTTTTGCTACATTGACAAAAAAAAAAAAAAAAACCAATGTAGAAATGGGGTGGAATGGATTGATTAGGGATACACAGAAATGTGATAAGATCATTCCATCTGTTTCTATCCTTTCCTACACTATTTCTTGGCACCAAGAATATTTAACACTAAGGCTGATTCTGCACTGCAGAAATAATGCAGTCTGATACTGCTTTAACTACTATGGCTCAATACTATGGAATTCTGAGAATTGTATTTGATTGTGACACCATAGCATTGAGCCATGGGCAGTTAAAGTGGTGTCAAGTTGGATTATTCCTGCAGTGTGGATGCAGCCTAAATGAGGGTAAAAGAAGATGTGAAGCAGTAACTTATATTGTACTACATTGGTTGCTTTATATTGGAGTGAGGAATGTGTACCAGATCCAGCTCTGAGACCCTTCTTTGTAGCTCTTGTAGTCCTGCAGGAAGTCCTTAAATTAATGTGCATTTGGATTTTTTTTGTCCCCCCCCCTTTTTTTTTTTTTACTATAACCACAGCTACCCAAAAAATTTGGTGGCTTTTGTTTCCTCCGCCTTCACTACTCCTTGAGCCCCAGAAAAAAACTTAGCAATCCCTAGTCCCAACCCTGAAACTATAAGTAAGGTTCACTATGGCAGCTATGAGAAGGGGAGAGAAAGGCCCAATACAGATGGCCCCAAAGGGCCATCTGTGGGGCATGAGTAGGGCCCCTTTCCCCTCAGGGTCCTTGGCACAGCATTTACACCCTACCCAGCCCTACCGCATATGGATGGCGCCATATTTTTTGCATGCCATCCATATGTGCATGTCATGATGACACCATGGTTCGCCATTTAGACAACGTGGTGCGTGCCTGATGTCATGGCGCCGCAGGAGGGTGCCTAGGTGCCCTTTCTGCGCTGCCAAAAGAAGCTCCAAAATGGAGCTCCTTTTTTGTTGCTGGTCCTTGGCGTGGCCTTTACACAGCCATGCCAAGGACCCTGTGGGGAAAGGGGCCGCGGCGGTGGCCCCTTTCTCCTCTTGGAACCACTGGGGATGGCGGGGTGCAGCGAGTGCCCAGGGCGCCTGCTGCACCCTGCTTTCAGGCCACAGAGAAGTGTCAGTTTGCCACTTCTCCGTGGCCTGGAGAAGTGACGGAATGGGGCCTGTGGGGCTCCGGTGAGGCAGCCCTGCCTCCATCCTGGCGCTTCTTTGGGTGCCTATAGACTGCCCCTTTTGGGCTGTCTCCACACTCCCAAAGAATGGTCTGAACCTGCTTTACAGTTCATCACTCCTGTTTTATATGCCCTGATGAAGCAAGGGAGATTGTTGTTCTAAACAGGTTTCTTTTTGGGCATATCAAAAAGTATATCTAATCTGTGCAAGAAAATCTTCATTAGTATTCCATTGAAAGGAATAGGTTTGTCTTTTGATGGAATTGAGAATATACACCACCTTCCAAAGCCATTTAAACTGCATCTGCACAGCAAAAATAATCCTGTTTGATCCCAATTTAACTGGCTCAGTACTACAGATTTTGGGGGGAACTGTAGTTTGTTGTGGCACCAGAGGTCTTCGACAGAGGAGGCTAAGTCTCTCACAAAAGTTACAAATCCCAGAATTCCTTAGCATTGACCTATAGCATGTGTTGTCAAACTGGATTATTTCTGAAGTAATTACTTACCACTAGTTGTACAGGGTGGGCCTAAATACCCTAAAGGCATCAGTTCTCCTCTGATTTTGGGAGCTACACAGGGTCAGCCCTGGTTAGTACTTGGATGGGCGACCACCAATAAATACTGTGTGCTGTAGTCCACATTTTAGCAATAGGAACTGGCAAAACCACGTCTGAATTATTCTTGCCTAAGAAAACCCTATGAAATTCATGGGATAAGTTGTCTCACTCTCTCTCTCTCTCTCTCTCACACACACATACACTTGCACAGGATTAGATAATGCTAGTGAACTACTTATTGCTGATGCTCATCAATGTATTCTGAGAGCAAATGGAACTCATAAACAGCGGAAGCTGGTCATTATAGAGAGAGAAATGACGAACAGTTCAAATAAAAGATTCTGAACTGTGAAAAGCACACTTGGAGTCTATATCTCACTAATGAAAAACTGTATTCATTCCATTTTACTTTACACATTGGAGGCATCGGCTGAAAATAGAGTGTGGTAATTAGAAACAAAGATGCAAATGTGACCTTTTTAATGAAAAGGTATAACCACAGTGACAGTTAACTAAGCAAGTGAAGCAGGAATTCCCATTCTGCAGCTCATTTCATTCTTGCTGATGCCCCAATAAATGCAACTGCAAGTTCTATAAATCACACACAGACATGCAGACACACAGACACACACAGTGAAAGAATACTATTCACCAAATATTCTGCTTAAAATGTAAGAGAGTAAAATTCCTCAAACCCTAACATTAGCATATGAAGGTTGCACTATAGACTGCTTATATTCTTGAGTAATGATATATTTATTTAGAGATTGGAGCCACAGGTATGATAAGTATACATTTGTGTTTTTGATGAAGCATTTTTTTCCACAAAACAATGCCCATAAACATGAAGAGTCTCCAGGAGAGCTTGGTGAAAATTCAGATCTAGTTTACCATTTTGATTTCTCAATAACCACAATCCTTTGGTGTTGAAATACTACCCATCCCTACCCTATGAATATCCTTTCTCAAAGGAGAAATGTGTTTTGCACCAGGAGAACATAAAACCTTGACGAGGATTTGATTGATTATAACAGTCTGCATATCAGCGTCAATAGAGAAAAATAATCATGGTAAGAAATTGAGATAAAGGATTATACTATTTGTAAGCTAGATATATTTTCTCCAGGGATGGAAGAATATTCATGGTTATTCATTTTCTACATCATAAATTAGTTTCCTGACAATTGGGAAACCATGAGGAGAAGAATAACAAAGGACTGAGAACTTTATAAATTTTTCACCTCATATTTCCACATCTGAAAGTGTTTCAGGAAATTATCCTGCCTGGAAATATATGAGTGTTTTTTTTTTGGGGGGGGGGGGTGTTGAGTGAAAATTGTGTTTTCACAGAAAAACACAATTTCCACACAAAATAATTGTTTTCAGAAACACACAAGGGATTTCATTTTGTCCAAAGTTATGCCTTTCTGCACAAAACCACCACTTCTGTTCAATCCTCTTGTGAGTTCTCAGTGGCGAAGAGTTCTGCGCAAAATGTATTTGGATTTTTGGGGTGGGGCATAAAAATACTTTTCTTTTTTAGAAGAGAAAAAAACCCCTACAATCTACAAGAAAAAGAACCCATGCTTATTTCTACTTGAAATAATGTCTCAAAATACTTCAGGATGTACAAATAATAGATGTACAAATAAGAGAAAACTGCATGGAAATATTTGTTTTCTCCTAATGGGGAGAAACTATGCAATTATTCTTTCTCAGATAGGAGGATGAAACAGAGTTACATCTTTGTTCACCCATAAATGATCCTCCCTTGATAATCCACAGCCAGGTAATGGCTGATATGTATAGACAGTCATTACAGCTCATGGAGAAAAAAAAAATTGTCACATATATACAGTTGGCCCTCCTTATCTACGGATTTTTTTATCCACGGATTCAAGCATTCACGTGTTGAAAATATTTTTAAAAAAAGTATAAATTCCAAATAGCAAACCTTGATTTTGCCATTTTATAGAGGGGACACAAATTTTGCTATGCCATTATATTTAATGGGACTGAAGCATCCACAGATTTTGTTATCCACAGGGGATCATGGAACTAAACCCCAGTGGATAACAAAGACCCACTGTAATTGCTTTTCAACTGAGACACCCTTCAGTTGTCAGCAAACAAGCCCAGAAGCAGTGATGTCTATGGCCATGCATAAACCAGGCTGTAGCCTCCAAAAGAGTTCATGGCTGTTTGGGCAGGTATAAAAGGCAGAGCAAGGCATTAGGCAGATGCCTATCAATGAAACAACAGTCCTATGATCCTTTGTGAAATACAGGGATACCCAATGTGTGCTTTGACATCAATACAGTGTGTATCTCACTGTGCCCAACATGCTACACCAGCTACAGCTTATAGAGAGTATCTGTAGAGGTTGAAACGAAAGGAGTTTAAATTGACAGTTACTCTTGTCAACAATATATATATCCTTCATGATTTAGAGTACAGCTTGATGTTTTGTCATAGTATGGGACTTTTTGTGGAAAAAATTGTTCCTACAATTTTTTATACCTACGTTTGTGGGTTTTGTACAACAAAATTGGGAGGGGAGTTGCACAAATAAGATATTTTACACAAAAAGTATTTTGTCAAATGTCTCAAGGTTAAAAACAACCCAAAAAAACTCATGGTTGGATATTTTTCTCAATAGTATGTTGGGATACTATGAGACACACTTTGCCTCCAAAGCTCAGAAAGCTTATAAGTAATTCTTATGGCCCCACATGACATGGAACTTCCATTTTCAGTGGCAATCCTAGGTCATAACCTGTAGCTCTTCTGCGCAAATGCCTCTGCATGCACTCTTAGATCAGAATAAGGCACATAGATTGTGCTGTTAAAGGAATGCTTTCGATTTATTAAATGCATTGAGAGCATCATTCATAAATATGTTGTGTAAGTTTAACAGCATAACACTGCTCAAATTTGGCATTATAAGAAACAACTTTATTTGCCAAAATGATTCCTTTATTTACTGTAGTGACTCTGCACTAAGGGTATTCTTAAAAGTTCCAAAGAAAGATTAGAATATAGGAACCAAATGATAAACTAAAAGCATTAAAGCATGTAATATTAGGCAATAAAGGAAATATTACCCCATAATAAGAAAGATCACCTTCTTGTCACAAGTAGTCTGAGTGCATTAGACTATCACAGATTATATAGTAACAAAGAAAACTGTCCTGATATTCCAGGAGCTAAGATGTGTTAACTTGTTCTTCACATCCTTGGAAGTGGAAGAAAACATTTTTCTTTATGATTTGTCACAAATAATTTGAAAATGATTTCCCCAGTGTTTGAGGGTGGGGGGAACCCCTAACCCAACTTCACATTTCCTGTGTGTAGATTCTCTGCAGATTTTCTGACCATAGGTTTTTACAGCCAGCGCAATCTCATGGCATAGTTTTATACAGCACAGGGGGAAATGTTCAAAACTCTCATATAACAATGCTGTGTGATATAATGGGCAGTGAGTTGATCTCAATGACTAGGAACAGTCATAGGATGCACCCCATGGGATGTCCCTTGGTGTGCATACTGGCCATAATAACACAACAAGGGGAAAGAAAATATGACACAAATCATCTCAGTTGCCGTATATCCACTATACTTCCAACAACTGTTAAATGCTATGCTTCTACAACTTTCTGGGGAATAATATGGAATTACTTTAGGCTATAGACTATTCAGTAAAGACTTTCGCTGAAGATATTACTGTTGGCTTACTACTATTTGCTCCCAATTGTTTTCATCTCAGAAAGAAAGACACATTTTCACAAGAAACTTACCCCATCTGGCCGGCCATCTGAGGCTGTAACAATCAAAATGTAGCGATCAGTGCTTTCTCTGTCTAAAGGCTTTCCTAAGGCTAGCAGCCCAGATCTAGCGATTTAAAAAAAAAAATGCAGGTTATATCAAAACATGGCTGTTAAAAATTCACAAATATAGCTACATGCTATGGTGTTGGTTGTTATTAATTAATCATTTCTTTATAGCAAATATGACTCTTGTTTTTTTATGTTATTTCTTTTTTCTGCAGAGTGAAGTTGGTAAAAAAAAAAGTAGGTCTGTTTCTAAGGCTTTATAGCTGCATATATCTCTATTTTAGAGAGTGATTTGGAGATTTTATATTACAGGATAAGATATGGCAGATGGTTTGAGCATAAACACAAGCGTGTCACTCACTTGAAGTGGCAGATAGCTGACTTACACTACAAGAGATAAGGTAACATACTAACACAAGTTCCAAAGCCCAAATAACTCCCACTGAATGAAATAGTTTCAATATTTATACCACGAGTCCCCAAAATTATAATAAACTGACAGATTTTGGCTTAAATTCTATATGACAGTTACCCTAGCCTTGGGATTTTCAAATCCTCCCACAACCATCTCTAACTCTAAATCCCTCCAGAGAACTGCAGTGGAACACACTGCCTCAGAGTATATTGGAGTCTCCTCCTTTGGAGGTTTACAAACAAAGTCTAGATGGCCATCTGTTGGGGGTGCTTTGATTGTGTATTCCTGCACAGCAGGGGTTTGAATTGGATAACTTCTATCCAGTCTCTTCCATCTCCATGGCCCGATCTAGACAGGCACTAAGAGGTGCCATCGTGGCGCCATTAGGGTTTGGGAGTGCGCATTGTATACACGCTCCCAAACCCTAGTATGTAATGGTGCCGGTGCCATTACGTATTACCGTTTAGATGGCGTACGTAATGGCGCTGCTGCAACTGCACATCTTCTGCACGGAGCTGTGCAGTTGCGGCAGTGCCTTTTTTTAAAAATCGCACTGCAACTGTGCACCTAAAAAGGAGCATGGTTTCCCCACTCATTTTTAGGTGCACAACTGCTCCGCAGAATCTAGCTGCTGCGGAGCAGTTTACAACGCTAAAAAGGGTGGCACCAGACCGCCCTTTTTAGGCGTTCTCTACCACCCCAATGATTCTATGTGTTGGAAGATGCAGGAGTGAGGAGGGATTGGCCCCCTTTTCTTTCACTCAAGGAAGCTGCTTCTGAAAGTACACTGACCACAGTGAATACTATCCCAATTTAAAATGGTTCTTGGTCTGTGGAAAATGATGGTTAATTATCTAGTTTGATGCTCAAAGTTCCAACCCTTTTACTCTCCTCTAGCATAAAGCATTTACTCCAAAGGTGGTACTTTATATTCCTCTTTAGGAACCAAACAGTATCATTCAAATCATATGAGAGCAGATGTGTAAGAACCACATATTCAGGCAAATAGTGTAACAAAAAAGAAGGAACACAAGGATGATTTAGTTGCAAGATCTCTGACCAAGGAAAACCAAGAATACTACCACTGCTATGACTACTACTACTAATAATAACCACACACACACACACACACGTATTAAAAATCCTTGTTTGCAAAAGTTAGCATGGTATCTCAACAAGCAATAATGTACCTATTTAAGTCTTGTTGTTTTTAAAGGATTTTTTCTTCTTCCAAAGTATGTCTACATAAAGTGGTTGCCAGGCAAGACAATAGTAGATATACAGTGAGTGGGACTTAGGATAGATCTGTGGGCATCACAACTATCATATTCATTGTACTGTAATTGTCCTGTGAGTAAGGCAGAAGGCAGCCTTTTCTTCCTCACTCATGTTGTAGTAAATAAGAAAGAATTAACTATATCAGCCATACAGCCCGCATAGAATCCCCACTGTCTGTGTGTCACATCTTTATGCCTAGCACAATATCCCATCCCCACCCACCACCAATATGTCCTATCTTTCCATGCTGCATTAGTAAAATATGAATTCCAGTAGTGTGGCACTTTCTTGATTCTTCATTCAAATTTAAGGTAGAGTTAGAATTGCCCATTAAGTCAACTGGGAGACAATACTCCTTCTCTGCTAATCAGTAATCACCATCTGCCCTTTATCATGAAATCTAGGAGAAGTATAGAAATAAAACAATGTAAACAATATAAACATTTTGAAATACAAACCTCAAAATAAGTTAAATAGGATAAAAACATGTGTAACTAATTAACAAGTTAAAACATCTTAGAAGACCACAACACTTTTGTAGGAGCTTCTAGAGGGCTGCTTTGGAGCCTCTGGGGAGTGGGTTCTGAGAGATTTCCCCAAAAAGCCACTCCTAAAAACTATCAGCAGTAGAAAATGATGGGTTTTAAATAAATAATAAATGGTCAGGCAGTCTTTTGTGTGAATGTCAAAAAAAAAAAAAGAAAAAAAAAAAGCTCCTGGTAGGACACATGTAACCCTAATGCCCCCAGCAACACTTCCTTTAGTCTGCCATCAACACTGGAAACAAGTTGTTTTACAAAGCAAAGCAAAGCAAAAAAGAATGCTGCAATCAAGGACTGCTGTCACAACCAAGGACGTCCACGTCTTTGGCTCTGATCTGCCCTTTCCCACTGCTCTTCCCTATTTCTGGAACCCTTCTTCCTGCAAAAGTTTGTTTCATCATCTCTTTGACCAGCTTTAAAGCTGAGTTAAAGTCAATTTTGTTTAGGGAAGCGTTTCCAGGCATTACATAAATTTCAGTTCCTTTCTCATTTTAACCTATATTTTAACCTCTCAATACTGGGAACAGACCAAAAATACTGTCACAGTAAGATTTACAAGGCAAATGTAGAAGATCAGAAGTCAAGGCAGGGGTATCTTCATTGTACAGTTGTCAGTAAACTGTGCACTACCTTTACAGTTTTCTTAACTTGGCTACAGAAGTAATGTAACCAGTATAGATTTTGAACAAAACCAAAATTCATGGCCAACTGTTCAAAGAAGGAGTTCACAGCACACAAGAAATAATGTATTCTCTTTCACCGTGCTGCTAAATATTGAGTAGCTGTAGATGGCTAGTAAACATTTCCATGTGTAGATGTACACATTCTGGCTTTCTCTCTTTTCTTCTGCATTGTGGAGGAATTACACTCTTTGCTGCTGTGTAATGTCAGGGAGCCATGAATGAAGAAGAATCTACTATGTTTGTATTTTATTTTTACAATTTGTTTGCTATTAATTAGATAATATTTAATTAATAAGAGACATTGTGTGGCTATATTAATTTGCAGCAGAATCAGGCAATATTTTTCTACATGTCAGTGTAGAAAACTGATCATAAACAGACCATATGTGTTTAATAGGGTCCCATGAAACATTCCCTGACTTAAGACTGCTTCATTGTCTTCAATATTTTATGGTAACTGTACAGAATATCTCAGCTACCCCTCCCCCCTTTTTTTTAAGGAATGAAGAAATAAATCATATATGCATTCAAATACAGATAATATCTGCCACTTCCAACAGGATTCAGCTCTAAATAGCTCTTCATTATGGATGGATATCACTGACCAAAAAAGGTTTTTGTCTTGAAATACGTACTCACTGAACCATCTTAAAACTCCAGCTTCCTTGTGAAAGAGTTTACATTTACATCCCTTTCAGTTTTTGCCTTAGCAAAAAGGAAAATGTATAGAAGCAGACAGAAGGCTGGTTCATGATGATTATCCAATGCAGCAGAATTACAGTATACCTTTTGGTGCATTCTTGGTTTGAGCATCTATTCTAATATTCATTATGGTGAATAAATGCCTTTGTGTGTGTGTGTGTGCGCTTTGCATAACTCACTGAGCACTGAGAGCACAATAACTCTCAAGTTACTTTGAAGATGCCAGCCACAGATGCTGGTGAAACGTCAGGAATAAACTCTTCTAGAACATGGCCACATAGCCCGAAAAACCCACAAAAAACTATCTCAAGTTACTGTTTTCCTAATTTCCAAAAAAGGCCTGTCCTTTCCTCTTTACTATAATTAATATCCAGAGAAATAACAGCTTTGCAAATGACAGGTTCTTAGGTTTTGACTGCTTCTGGAACATGGGTTTTCAGTGTTCCATGGCTTTTCTTTATACTAATTAGGGTGGCATCAATTTAGGAGGAAAGCTAAAAGCTTTCTCAGTTAGTAATGTTTGGAATGTCTGGTGTTGAATTCAAACAATGGCCCCCAAAGCTCTCCCTTTTCATTAAAGCACATTTCATTTTTAAGACAAGAAATAGCAAGTAGATTTTTTTTTTGTTTTGTTTTTAAAGCCACTGTCATTAGCAGAAACCTGGCATGTCTAAAGGCTTCTAATTAATCCCAGGTCACTCTTATAATGGATGTTTCCATCTCAGTGGGTTTTACCTAGTCAAACATATAAAATAAATAAATGGTCTCACATGTACAATTTCAAAGTTCAGTACCACTCACAAAGCTCCTATTAGCGTGTGAGAGCTCAACTTCAAACAGCTGAATATCTCTGATTAGAAGATGCATTGTTTGCACCCAATCTGCATATTAAATTGGAATGGGAAGTTAAAAATTCTGGCCATAATCATACACCCAGCCATCTGGGAAGAGATCCAACTGAACAAGATTTACTTCAGAGGAGACATGTACAAAATTGCACTTTCTATCATAATAGGAGTTTCACTTACGTTCGTGACAGGTTAAAAACTTGTTGAGGATCTCCATTCTGTATGATGTATGTTATAGGGTCACCCTCTCGATCCGTTGCCTTCATAAGAATGAAACAAAAAAAGTGGCATGTTACAGACGGGTATAAATGGTTACATTTTTTAAAATCACATTGTTGGGTTTTTTTATAAAGTTGAGTAGCAATGGACAACACATTTTAAATGCTAATCATCTCATTTATAAAAAATAAATATTTGACAACTTTAACTCTATCAACTGATTGCATGCATTTTGTCCCCTCTAGAGAGAGCAAGCATCTGAGTTTCATGGATAGTCTGTTTTCCTAAGCATGATAATTGCCTAGTGGAATTTCAGGAAATTGGAACATTTGCATACTTAAGCTTTAATCAGCAATGACTGACAGAATGAGAGATAATAAAGTGACTTTCAGCAGGCACTACATTCTCAAGCTTATTTTCAAAGTAACTCAGTAGGGATTATTTATTACTGCATCTTTTACAAAATAAACATGGTAGTTGTGTTTAAATCTTGCACTCATTTGGATTCTTAAAATATGCAATAAACTGTAAAAACCAACTTGGACAATAATCGGAAAAGAATTAAGACAATATTAGATAATTCCATTAATTAAATGAGACCATGCCACCTGTAAAGATGGTATGTGCATCTGTGTGTGAGAGAGAATAAAAACTACAGTGCAACTACTAAGCCAGTTGTAGTCCTGATGTAAGCCTAGCGTGCAGAAGTCACATATCAATTTACTCAGTACTAGTGAGTTCATTCAGATGTACACCCAGATAAGAACATATGGGATTGCAGCTTGATTCTCCCCACTGAAATTGAAGGGACTTCAAAGTGCTTAATTTTGGTTGTATTGTGTTTCTAATATTTGGAAACATTATGAAAATGTTATTACTTTAGATACAGACATAGAATTAATTAATTGTGAGTGCTGTTTTTCTTTAGACTTCCTAATTTCTCTTTAATAATATAGGTTTTAAATCTCCCTTCATTTTTTGGTAACACCATGTACTGTAATAAGCCCTTGCTTAAACCCTAGTTTATTCATTGTATGTATACTATGCATTATAATGAACCCCTATTTAAGAAGATGGACACATTACAACAATCGAATTATGGAAATAAAATGATGACTCTTTCATTTTGATGGTACTGTAGTTTGGAGAGAACACTTATATTTAGGCTTCTGTTCTCCTAACCTTTAAAGGTAAAGGTATTCGCTTGACATGAATGTCTAGTTGTAAACGACTATAGGGGGCAGTGCTCATCCCTGTTACTAAGCCAAAGAACCAACGTTGTCAGAGGACTATGCCAGTGTTCACATGGCCAGCATGACTGCACCAAACACTATTACTTTCCCACCAAAATGCTACCTATTTATCTACTTCCATCTGCATGCTTTTGAACTGCTAGGTTGGCAGAAGCTGGGACTAGTGAGATTTTTTTTTAAAAAAAGTCATGTGTGCGTATGTGTGTATTGGACCCTCCAGGATCCCATGAGGGGGTTTTGCAACTACTAAAAATTGCCAACCCGTGTTTTACGTATATGATGGAATGTCCTGTCCTTCATCTGCAGATCTGGATAACAATATCAGAACTTTCACTGCCTTTGCCACACATCTTTAACAGCTCCCAGACTTACTGGAGTGTGTGTGTGTGTGTAAGGACTACAAATGTAAAAACAACAACCACATGTCATTTTCTATCCAGAGTAGTCTTTGTAGTTGTTGTATGTCTCAAAGTCATTTTTGACTTATGACAACCCTAAGGAGAAGCTATCATTGGGTTTTCTTGGCATGTTTCTTCAGAAGAGGTTTGCCACTGCCATTCTCTGAGTCTGAGAGAGCATGACACGCCTGAAGGTACCCACTGGGTTTTTATGCTTGAGCCTGATCCCTAGAATCGTAATCCCAAACCACTGCGCCATGCTGGCTCTCTAGGCACCTGAAATTATTTCATGCTAGACTTCTGTTAAACACACAGGAGCAGCATGTAAAGTAAAAAGATAGAAACCAGACTGTCAGCAGGGCACTACTACAATACTTACTAGAAGGAAATTATGATTATAGCAATGTATGGTGGGCTGATGCATATGTTCTGGGATCCTGTATCTTTGACAGGAAAAATTATGAAGTGATTCATGGCATGATGGAAAACTTAAAGTCAATTCAAAGGCATAGATGAAGATCTGTGGACCTCCCATCAGCCAGTTAGCCAAACCTGGCCTATCATCTTGTACATGGCATATTGGAATAAATCCCCTTTCTTCAACTTCTCCCTGCTTAAGACTCTGTAAGGGAACTCACTGTTTAAAATTGATAATTTTAAAATTGATAACCATGAAAAAACTAAACATCTCAATGGCCAGAGGGAGAGTCCCATAAAATTTTCCTTAAAGGGTAGAATATTAACCATTACTGTTATTTACAACATGGAGCCACAGGTGAAGAGTGTACTGAGTATGTTCTGGTGGCCTTTTAATCCCTGTAGGACAATAGTGAGGTTGAAGAGACCTGATTAAAACTTTATGTGAAGTGAGTCTGTAGTGCAAAACTCTCTCCAGAGTTATCTGAGATGTACAGGCATTCTGTGGCAACATGCAAGGATTCTAGACACACACACCATTATGAAAAATGTTCATTTATGGCAAAACATTGAAAGCTCATGATATACAGAAACATTTGTGCAGAAACAACAATAGTAGCTTAGAATCAGAACCATTACATTCATAAACAGAAAGAGCTGCGTAAATGCTTACATTGAAGCATTCTGTACCTGCAAATTTAGCAAAATGGCACCAATTCTCATGGCTTCACTGAGTTCAAGGCTGTACATCTGCTGAGGAAAGCGGGGTGGGCTTTGATTATTTGGAGGAAGAACCTCAATGTAAACAGTTGTGATGGAGCTCCTACAATGACATGAAACAAATGAAATCCACTTAAAACTCATTTCCCCAAATATCACTTTCCTTCCTCTTAACAACAACAGTATGTACTTGACTTTCCTTATGAAATACAGAGGTCCCAGTCCAACAGCTTCTTCTTTATTCCATGCAAAGACTTCGCCATTTACTGAGAGCAAATTTGTGTGGATTGACATTACAGTAACTACAAAGGCCTTGTACAAGCTTTTCATACTTTCTGACAGAATTCAAGCTATGTAGACTAATTTAAAAGTTTAGTCATATAAAATTATTCAGTTCAATTAAAATGTGTTTTTAGAAATGTTAACATTTTATTAATTTTTTTTCCTAAATTTTGTTTAAGTTTAATATTGTTTTGGGGAAAAATTGTGTGAATGTTTAACAAAAAGAAGACTTATATGTATACCGGTATTTGTTTTAAACGTTTTTGGAAACCAATAAAAATATATTTGAAAAAAAAAGAAAGAAAGAAATGTTAACATTTTGTTACAATCTCAGAATTCTACCTCGTTTCCAAATCCTTATCCAAATGTTCATAATTTCTGCCTTTAATATACAAAAACCTAATTCTTTGTTTTCCAAAAGACAAAATATAAAAAGAATGCTGTAGCAATGAAACAAAGAATCAAAGGAGAGGGGGAACTAGATAGAGCATTCTGATTCAGAAATTCTGCTAAGTCTTTTGCTACCTTTAAAGACCAAATACACAATTCATTTATTAGTTATTTATTCAATGTATATGCCATCTTTCTCCTGAAAGGGACCCAAGGATCTCACAGATAAAATAGATTATTTCTTTTTTTTTTACAATACAAAATTTAAAACAATTAAAATCAACTTGCTAAAACCATATAAAATCACATAAATCACACAAAAGTTAAAAACATAAAAAGAGTACTCACCCTGTATAAAAGACCACCCTCCCCAACAATGATTATATATTAAAAGCCTGCAAACACATGGAGTGTGTTACAGTAGTCCAAAGAGGATGTAATCAAGACATGTGTCACTTTAGCCAAATCTAACATCTCAAAGAATGGGCAGAACATACACAATAGTTTTAGTTGTGCCAATGCACTATTGGCCACTGCTGAAACCTGGGCATCCAAGCTCGGAGTTGAGCCCAGGAGAATACCCAAACTGCAAGCCTGAGATTTCAGGAGCAGTGTAAACCCCATCCAACACAGGCAGAGTCCTTTTCTCTGACCTTCCTTTGCACTATCGAGGAGGATCTCTGTCCTGTCTGGATTAAGTTTCAGTTTGTTTGTCTTTATCCAGTCCATTACTGACAGCTGACACTGGTTCTGTACAGAGGCAGCTTCCTTGCAGTTAGGTGAAAAAGAGAAACAGAGTAGGGTATCATCCATATACTGATGACACTGCAACCCAAAACTCTGGATGACCTCTTCAAGAGATTTCATTCAGATGTTTAAAAACATGGGGACAGAACAGAACCTTATGGGACTCCACAGTCCATATATTAAGTCCATAAATCCATAAGGTCCATATATTAAGACATTTGTTCTTTAAAGTCATATTAACAATTATTTGGGGTAACGTGGTAGAAATTCAATAGAGCTACCATGTTTCCCCGCAAATAAGACAGTGTCTTATATTAAATTTGGCTCCCAAAGATGTGCTAGGTCTTATTTTCAGGGGATGTCTTATTTTTACATGAAGAAGAATATTGACATTTATTGCTGAACCCCCCCCCCCCAAAAAAAAAGAACATTTATTATATACAAAAACTTTGTTAGGTCTTACTTATATTTATATTTAGCAATTTGGCAACATTTCTATTAGGTCTTATTTTCATGGGATGTTTTATTTTCGGGGAAACAGGGTAGCAACATTATAAGTGGTAATTGAGTAAAATATCTATAAATCTATTCAAGTAATCCTGTTTATGTGCTAAATTTATCTTCTGATCACTAAAAAAAAGGCATACTCCTACTGATTTGTAGGGCATTTTGGTGGGGATATAGGTGGTTACAGCAATAAAACTGGAACTCCTGGAATCCCTAGATGAAGGCATGCTAGGTAGGGCATAGAGGAGAGAAGCAGCATTAAGGAGGCAACCAGAAGGAAGCTCAATGGCAGCAGCAGCCCCAGTCACACAATTGTGAAGATGTGCGATAATGGTAATTCATATACTGGTATGTTTGCATTTTCACTAATTAGCATAATTGTGGTGAGAAATGAGCTCATGTGATTGTGTTGTTAAAGTTACCATAGTAAGCAGATGGTTTAATAAATGATTAAAGGACTGTCAGGGTGCAATGCAATAGTTAACTTATTTCCAATTATGAGAAGGATTCAGTGAGGATAAGATTAACTTCTAACTGTAAAAAGGAAAGCAGAATTTGAAAATGTGATAGATGCAGAAAATACTCACCTAACTGTTAAAATGTTTAAATTAATATAAAGGTTTGAATCAGAGGAGGAGCAAATTAAAGAATGTATGGTGATGTGATCAAGAAATGGTGGGTATAATATTTATTTGGATCAAAGGGAGAGGGTATGTTGGAAAAGATTGAAATTTACTTGCAATGTTCTGAAAGAGAATTACTTTCAAATGATGTATAGGTGGTACCTTATCTCAGTTAAATTGACAAAAATATATAAAAATACAAATGATAAATATTGGAAATGTAAAAAAAATCTACTGGTTCTTTTTATCATTACTGATGGGGGTGCAAAAAGGCAAAAAAGGAAGGAAGAGGGGAAATTAGATAGAAGGTTATACAAAAATTTGGAGTCAGAAACAGAGTCCAGAACAGAATGGTTTCTTTTAAATATGGTGAAATGGCGCCTCCCGCCCTGAGTGGGCAGGCACAGTTGCTGCGGGGCCGGGGGAGGCCCAAGCCAGCCGTTTATGGCACGCTGCACTTCCTGCCGGCGGGAAGTCTGCGGCGTGCCTGCTTCCTGCGGGCAGGAAGGCAGGCACTCGCGCACTCTGCTGGGTGTGAGCCCGCTAAGCCCTGGAGCCCAGGTGCCTGAGCGGGCACAGCAGGGATCGGCCTGGCCATCCCTCCTCCTCCTCCCTTGCTGGCTTGCCTCGGGAGGAGGAACGCTTCTGTTGGACCTCCAGCGGTGGAGGCAGTCTGGGCCAGCGCGGTCGGTGTCGTGCCCTGACCTTGCTCGACTCCCCACCCTCCCTCCCTGGGATTGGTGTTTCTTGTCACAACTTGTTTGTTGGAGTGGCAGCACAGGTACTGGATCTGGCGGTCTGGTTTCCATGCTCGGTAGCACTGGATCGGGAGTCTCTTGGGACCTGGGAAACATCATGGTGCAATGTGGCCAACAGTGGGTCACATGGAGTTTATCCCGGTGACGAAAGGCTTTCCTCCAGTAGCTGCGTAATTGCATAATTGCGCAAGGGTGTTTCGTTGCCTCAAACGTCATCCCGATGCTTGGTGTACAAGCAACCTCACATCAGTCCATCCTCGGTGTTGGTGATGTGCAGATCCAGACTTGGTGCTTTGGGCCAACCCTACCTTTGGTTTTGCTTAAATTAAGTTGTGGCCTTTCCAATGCCAACCTGCTTCTTGTTCCTCTTGGGGCGTACTCGCTTATGCTGCAATTATAGTAAGAAGCTATAAAGAGAGCATAGCACACTAATTTGCTAAATGATTACAGCAGCAAGAATTGCGTATGCTAAATACTGAAGATTGGAAGGCAACCCAAGTATGGAAAAGAGGACAGGAAAATAATGGGAGCTGGCTACATCAGACAAGTCAACTAATTTGTTAAAAGGGTATTCAATAGAAATGTATTTTTGTATGTATGGGAACCTTTTATAAATTATGTTTTAAAGAAGAACTGGAGATAATATGATTGCAGGTTTTGATGATTGGGCAGGAAAACTTTTCTATGAAAAGGAAGGTTGATTAAAGGTTGTTAAATACTTTATAGGTAAATGTAGAACAGTTGAATGAGGTGTTATAGCTAGAGATCACACACAGAGTAGAGATCAATAAGTCAAGAGAGAGAAGGGGAGGGGAAAGGGCTGGGGGTTTTATGTCTGTGTATATTTATGATGGGTTATGTGTTATGTGTTTTTAAATTCCTTTTACCTATATTAATTGTTTTGTATTATGTCAGCCTATTTGTAATTTATTTGTAAATCAATTTGCTAATAAAGTTTTTTTAAAAAAAAAGATTAAATAATAAAGGACTTTAGGGAGATCACAGGACTTTTTATTTATAAGATGCAAGAATATTTAGGTTTAAATATTTTATTGAATTTAAGAAAAGAAAAGAAAAAAGAAAAAAGGGGAAGGGGGAGACCATATATAACATACAGACAAACAAATGACATAAACAAGACATATTGTGCTTAATACCATAAGAAAGCTTATATAAAGGACAGTCTTAATATACATACCTATCTACACATTAAGAACAAATACAAAAAAAAACAACAAAATGTAAAGAAATAAGAAACAAAAAGAAACATTTAACTTCCTAGGACTTTTTTCTGATCTTCCAAATGTAATAGTTGTAATTGTATCCTTTTGTTAGGTCTTGTACAAACATCTTAACCGAAAGAAAATTCTTGGCATATGGTATAATAGAGACTGCAATAAATATACAGGCTTACCATATCATGCTACCAAACTCTCTACTTATGAAGATTCAATTTAACCATTTACTGTGGTATAATTACCTTATAACAGTATTTCATCACATTCATAAGTTTGTATAATAGATTCACCAGTTTATATTTTTCCCCTCTCTTTCTAGATATTCCAGAACCGGTAACCAGTCTTCCCTCCAGACATCCCAACTCTTGTCTTTCTTCAAACAGGTAAGTTTGTCCATTTGAATGTATTCAATTAATCTGTTCATCCAAGCCTCCATGGAAGGAACATCTTTTTTCTTCCATCGGGTTGCTAAAGTAACTCGAGCAGTGGCAGCTAAATAAAATATCACTTTACCATATTTTCTCTCCGCTTCATCATCCGTCATCATATTCAATAAAAAATATTTAGGGTCAAATTTTATATCGCATTTTAAAATATCCTTCACAACTCTGTACACCCTCCTCCAAAATTTGTTAACTAGTTTACAATTCCACCATAAATGAATTAAAGTACCAACAGCCTTACCACATTTCCAGCATCTATTTGATGCTGTTTTATCTATAATTGCAGATTTCACCGGAGTCCAGTACCACCTGTACTGCATCTTTAATAGATTTTCTTTTAGGTCTACGCTTAAGGTATATTTAATCCTCTTAGTCCAATTCTTTTCCCATTGTTCCAATGGTATAGTTTGGTTAAGATCTTGAGCCCATTTAACCATGGAATCTTTGATAATTTCATCCTCCATTTCCCATTTTAGAAGTAGACCATAAAATTTTGCAATTTTATATTGATTTTTTATCTTAAGTAATCTCTCAAAGATTTCCTCACCAGCACCTATCCCAGCTCCTTTGCTATCTATACCATATCTGCTCTTTAATTGATTGTAGAAAAACTATGTTTTACTCTGCTGAATTCTATTAAATTCTTGCTGGGTTAGGAACCTGGGGGTACCAGCGGCACTGTCTATGATTATTAGGTCTTTATATGTAAGCCATGTCCATGTCAACCAAATGTGATTCTGTAGAGATAAATTGAGAAGAAATTGAAGGACACCTCCACTATAGACTGGTGATGACATGAATCTTAGTGAAGTCAGAACTTCAATAATAATAATAAGAAGAAGAAAATATCAGGGAAAGCTGTTAAGTCTTTCATTGGGATGTGACAATCAGGACAGAAGTATCAAAAGAAAAAAAAGAGTAATAGGTGATCTCAGTGTAACCTTTTAAGAGCAAAATAGTTGTTATCCAGCCCTTTCTGGGAAACATTCTTGACTTCCAGGAAGGGAAGACTGTACTCTGAAGGGCATAACATCATCGCCATCAGATTAGTCATTTCAGAAAAATGTTCAGGTTTACAAGTCATTACTTGATTTATTTTTGTAGTATTGGTTTAAAAAAACGAATGCAGGAGGAAAGGGGAGTTGTGGTTCTCTTCCAATTATTTCTTTTATTAATGTTATCCAGGGAGGGTTTTACTTGAAAGGTATTCTGCACTTATTTGAAATAAACAATTGTGACAGCTTTATTAATCAGTTCCCTGACCATTTATGTGCATTACAGTTACATATGTGAATTTATGTGCATTATAGCCCTCCATATCCACAGGTTTTTTTATTCATGGATTCAAGCTTCCATGGTTTGAAAATATTCCAAAAAGGTATAAATCCCAAAAGCAAACCGTGATTTTGCCATTTTATGCAAGGGACACCATTTTACAATCCATTGTATTTAGTGGGACTTGAGCATCCATGGATTTTGGTATCCACGGGGGACCTTGGAACAAAACTCCAGTGAATACCAAGGTCCCACTGTACATTTATATACATTTATTTTGCATAGACCATTTAATATAGAAAATAATTTTTCTGTGTGACAACTATATTTCAAAGTGATGCACTACATTTTTCAAATGATATCAGAGAAAAGAAAAATAGATTAGTCAATCTTCCTAACTCTGGTATAGACAAAATGAAACCTGCATATTTTCTGCGCTATCACTCAGTTAATTTATCATAGTCTACAACAAAGGTGGGTAATTCTGGAGTGTCTTGAGATGGAACCCCACTTTGCTGCACACCCTGAAATCCTGTGTGCTGTCCTGCTTATTTCTACAAAATTGTGATAAGGTGACATCTGGATTTTTTGAAAAGATATTTTGGGGCCACAAAAGGCAGTAGGGCCAATAAGATACAACTGGAGAATTAGCCTCACTAGAAATTCCTGGAGGTATCACTGTCTATTTCTGGGCTGAATGGAAGGAGGAAGGGTGCTCTGTGGGTACAGAGAGAGGGCCTTGGAAGGGTGCATGTGGCCTGCAGACCACAGAACTTCAAGCAGGTTTAGGAGCTTATCATATGGTTTTAATAATCCGTTTTACATCTATCCAACATAAATCTTAATTCAGGCTGCAGCCTGATCTTATCGGAAGGTTTTTGCTGCTGAATCTGCTGCCCCAATACACACAGGTTACACCCCTGTTTTCAGGTGCTCTCTGGTGGCCATTTCCTTAAGCTGGAAAACTCCTGGATCAGAAAAGAGTTCTCAGGAGTGCTCCTGGAAATGGGGATGCACCTGGGATGTATTCAGGTGGCAGATTTGGCAGCAAAAGCCTTCCAATAAGATCAGGATGCAACCCAAATAAAGACTTAAGCCGGATAGAGGTAAAATGGATTATTAAAACATGTGATAAGCTCCTTACATTCATTTGATTTTTCTAGTCCTTGCATTTACATATATGCATTTGTAACTGAGATGACAACAGTCTTAAGGGCCTGGAAATTGAAGCCTGGAACAGATGGGCCAAATAATGTGGTTTCTGGCTGCTTTGGAGGCATGGCGTTTAGATGATGCATGCCCTCAAAGCAGCTGGAAGCCACACTCAGGGAGTGCCAAGGCAGCAAACACCAGGCTTTTCAGAAGCAAATAAATTCCACTTCCACTGGCGGCCTGTTTGGGACTGCAGTGGCAGTGTGCTTTGAGAGTGGGCCATGAGATCACTGGGGTCCTGGGTCAATTGTCGCTGGAGCAGCCTCTGTCTCCTTTTGGCCCATCTGATTCACCTCTTAGAACAATAAACAAGGTAAGAATCAAAAGTTAGACTTTTGCAGTTTCTACATTTATATAAAAGGTAAAGATTTCCCCTTGACACGAATGTCAAGTCATGAGCGACTGTAGGGGGCAGTGTTCATCTTCGTATATGCCTATGCTTTCCTCCCAGTTGGGCTGCCAATTGCATTGAGAGTCTATGTTGTAACCTCTCTTTTGCAATGGTTCCAAAATGGTCTGGGTCTAGTAGATGAGTTCCTAATCTTACCTCCATTCATATAGCAGGAGTGAGGGAACAGTCGTGCAACAACCCATAAAACGATCACTAATTTTATTCATGGGAAGAGTGATTTGGAGTTTCACATTACATGTAAACTAATCTTCAGAGTTATTTTTATGACATTTTCATGTTCTTACCTGAATGCATTGGGAGACTGTCTAGAGCAGGGGTTTCCAAACTTTTTGTCTCATGGAGCCCTGATTTCTATGGTGGAGCCCCTAAGAGACCTACCCTATGTCTTACAAATTCATAGTGTTAAGGAGTATATATAAGAATGTATTCTTATTCTTTAATTTACTTCAATTTTTATTTCTTTCATTTTCCTGGAGCAGCTGTGGAGCACCTGGGAAGTGTACTTTGAGCTCTAAGGGCTCCTCGGAGCACAGGGGAACCCCTGCATCCTCCTCATTTCCTTTCCCAAATGACACTGAAACTAGGAAAGCCCCTCTCTTGGTTAAGTGTAGAAAAAGAGTTATTGTCCAAACAGGAGCATGGCAGGTCACGTGGGATCTATTACACTGTGTTATGTTTCCTTTCTAATCATTGTCTTATCATTCTCCCATAGGAGTCCTCCACAGAGGGCCCTTTCTTTCTCACAGGTTCATCTGGTGGGAAAATAGGAGAGGGCTGTTACCTGGCTCTGGAAATCCCTTCTGGGAGAAGTTAGGTTGGCACCCTTCCTTGTTTCTTTTTTTCCACAGACAGATTAAGGCTTTTTAAAAATTTATTTTCGCATGCCTTTGAAGAAAGAGTGCTCAAGGGAACTAGGCCTTGGAACATTTGCTGTATTGTCTTTTTCTGTTTTGTTTATTCGTTGTTTTAAATAGTTACAGTTTCAACTGGTTTTAATTTTATGAATAGCTTAATGATAGTTTACACTTTTTGTTAATGACAACAGCAGCAACAACAACAACAATAATTCATAAAAAGATTAAATTCAGACTATTAAATTCTGAAATATACATTTCTCCATCTTTGCTTTTGTGTTTCTTTGTTGTGCAACAAATATTCAAAAACTTCAGGGAAAAAAGGGGGTTTAAAAAGTGTTTTTCAAATGCCAGGGAATTCTGATGAGGCAAACTCTCGATGGATGAGAATCTTTGAAATTTGGGACTTATTATGTGAAAAATTTGCATGTGAGATTTTGCACAAAAATGCTGTTTCCTGAGCAGTGGGAAGAAAATTGTTCAAAATACCCATTACTTCCTTCATGAAATTAGTTGAGAACTATATCCCTAATAACAAGTGGCCAATTTGTATGTTCCATAATTTGATCAATACTGTATTTAGCTTTGCAAGAAAAAAGCAATGTGTATTTCAAAAGAGTCTTACAGAGAGGCTAGCAACTGACATTATATGGGTGAAGGGGGGGGCAAAGGAGGGAGAAGTAAACTGGATCTGACTTAGTTAAAATATGCATGTTAGCGTGGCACCTATTATGTCATTCTCTCTCATACCTGTAGACAGTCATATCTGGGAAAAGGTTCTGCAAAATACTGCATGCACATTCCATGTCACCCAAGCATTTCTGGTTTAACCTAAAATGTGTTCTGTGAGCTAGAAAGGTAAAAAAAAATAACCCACTCATTTTGTTTCTTTCTGCCAAGCACATATAAAAAAATAGTTAATCTCTCCCTTTTGTTTCCCTCCCAGATCTAACAAGCCAAAGATTAAAAAGTGAATGGCTTTGCTAGTGCAAATGTAAGTTTCCATGGAGTGTATTTCATCACTTGTCCACTGTTTGCACAGCTTGCAATTTGTACTCCAAATTGAGCGAAGACACAGTATCAGACTGTATTATCTGGATAAAAAGGTTACCTCCGGCTCAGAGATCCTTTCACTTCTAGGATATTTGGAAATATTACTGCTACATGATAGTTGGCAATTTAAAGAACAAACAGTGACTTTTGGATTCATTGCTTAGTTTCCTTTCTTCCTTTCTCACATTGCTGGGCCTTTGAAATAAATATGAACTTACCAATTCAGATGAAACAATATGTAGCAATTTACCTTTTCAAAAAAAGAAAGAAAAATGAAAGAAAGTAAAAACAACATATTCATGAACGTTGAGTGGCCTGAATCCTATTGGTCAGTTCTAACGAGAGTAAATCTATTGAACAGTGATTCAGCTTGTAGGAAAATCATAGATGTACCCTAGTGGGGACTCAGTAGTAGGACTCACACCACTGTGTGTGTGTATGTGCCTTCACTTCACCTGTTGATTTATAGTGACCCTATGAATTTCACAGCATTTTCTTCAGCAAGGAATACACAGAGGTAGTTTGCCATTCTCTTCCTCTCGTGTTCTCTGCACCTGGTGTTCATTGGTGGTCTCCCATCCCATTGGAATATTCCCATAGTACTCCCCCAGGTTGTAACCAGAGTTGACCCTGCTTAGCTTCCAAGATAAGATGGAATCTGTCGCCTTTAGGCCCATATACTCAAGCCACTATGTACAGCTAATCTAATAATGAAGATATATTTATTTAATAATGATATACTGTAGCACAAATATTAAGACTGCAATGTTATATGTATACATACAGTGGGCTTTTGGGATCCACTGGGATTTGGTTCCAGGAACCATCATAGATATCAAAATGGATATGGATGCTCAGTCCTATTATATACAATGGTGCAGTAAAACAGTGTCCCTTCTATAAAAAGGCAAAATCAAGATCAAAACCATAGAAGGTTGAATCCATGGATACAGAATCCATGTATACAGAGGACCAACTGTACTTGTGTGTGTGTAGGTGTGTGTGTAGGTGATTAAAAAGCAAACCAATATCACCTCTCCCAAGTGAGCAAAACAACCACACACCAAAATAACCACAAGTCTGCTATTACAATCAGGAAGCTACTGTCTGGCATGATAAAACCATGGAAGCTATTGGATAATCCAAAGTTATTAGCACTGGAAGGTCATGATTTGAATTTTGTTTAGTATGGCTTCATATAGTACAATAAAGCACAGGTACAAATGACACTTAATAAGTATTTGATAAGGAAAGCACTAAATAAAACTTGGGCTAAATGCAAACAAATGCCATATACCAAAACATCTCCTTGGTTATCACTTTCTGAAGCATTTTCTTGCAAAGCATTGCAGTAACAAAGAGAGTGGTTAACATATAAAGGGGCTGTACAGACTGGCACTTTGTGCTGGCCTGTACACACGATGAGAGCTGAGCAGGCCTGAATCTGGGGCGAACAGGGATTTATAGGGGGGAAAAAACCTCTAACAAAACATGGCCCCAACTTAGAGGACAATACCCACATTCCCTAAGAATGTTGATGGCATAGTGTTCTAAACTATCACCTGTTATGCAGCCCAGTTTCATCCTAGGCCAACTGAAGAAGGCAGAACTGGAAACATTCTACTCTTGATATATATATTTAAGTTCTGTTTGTTAATCGTTCCTGTATATAGATAGCTAGATACATACATACATACCTAGGTGTAAATCCCCATGAATTACTGAGTAGACATATACAGGATTATTATACCTTCTGTTAATTATAGTATAGAATAAATTGTTAACATTTTAAGGGAAAAAAATGATTATAACTTTAATTACCTTCTCTGCGTGAGTGGAGCACTGTCAGATGCTTTGACAGTCAGAGCATAGGAACGACCTACCACCAGTAGAGTTTCTGGTGCAATGGTGATAAGGCCTGTTTGATCATTGATTACAAAGTCTCCCTGATCCCCAGCCAGGATTTCATAAATGATCTTCCCATTTGGACCTTCATCTGCATCCATGGCAGTGAGCTGCAATTGAAAATCAGAATATCAAAATTTAATTTGAAGGTTTTTCATATTGCTGCTAGACTGTCAGAGAAGTTAAAATGATACCAAAAAAGTGAAACTTGGGAGAGAGTAGAAAGAACTAGGTCCTGTGTTACAGAATGAAATTATAAAAACTGTGGGGCTGAACAGGCCACAGCACTGGATCGGGGCTGTGACAACTACGTGCTGCAGCCCCATTCTGGCATTTCCATAGCACAAAAAGGAGCCACAAAAAGCGGCTCCTTTTTGAACCATGGAAAGGGCACTCCTTTTGGCTCTGCATCATCTGCACATAGTGCCAAAGGAGCACCATGACACCGCTTGCATTGGGGCATGTGTCATGTGGATGCCATGCCCTCACTCTGCCCTGAAACCAGCATTTATCACCCATCTGTTCAGGCCCTGTGTTCCTGAATGCAGAGAGATACCATAAGAAAAATAAATAAATAAATAAATAAATAACACACTGTTACATTTACTCTGTTTGGTCAGGTGGTGGCTTTAGGAAAAGGTGCTTTCAATTATGCAAGTTAGTGTGTGTGATTTTTTTTTTTATAACAATCCTTCCCACTTATTGTCATTCTCCATTGCATTCTTTTCTGTAGATTCTTCCAGTTGTCAAAATGCTTAAATGGGTTTGAAATATTGGTTTTCTGGCATGTTAAGAACTTTCAGGTAAGGCAAAGTAACCCTTGGATAAAATGCATTATTGTTATTTTTGAGTAAAAGCATAGATTATAAAGCTGCACATCCCTACTTAGCCAGCCAGGATATGTAACAGGTAGATTGGAATCTAACAAGTAGATTAGAATCTAGAGTGATGTAACAGGTAGATTAAAATAGATTATGAATTTGTTCAACTTGTAGAGTGATTCAGTGGCACCCTGATTATGTCATACATTGAACTGGTAGCCAGGATTTGCGGGGAGGGGTAGCTATTTTCATTATTTGAAATTATTTATTTAATTTATATCCTGCCTCTGACCCTGCACGGAACCCAAGACAGCCTAAAACAATTTAAAATAAAGCTCAGCTGAAATGTTATTATACAAAAGTTTTAAAAACCTTTAAACAAACAATTATACCAAAATAACATATTTAAAATAAATTTATATAGCCCACTGAAAAGATAATCAAAAAGACAAAAAGACAGCCAACACATTGAAAACATCCTTCTGAAATAATAATAATAATAATAATAATAATAATAATAATAATAGTAATAATAATAATATCCCGCCTCTCTACAATATGCAATTGGGGCAGCTTACAAAGATTTTTTTTAAAAAAAAAACCACATGTGATTTAAGAACCAAAGGCCTTCTTAAATAAAAGGTCTTTGCTGGCAGAAAAATAATAGAGAGTAGGAAAACTGAAGTTCCAGTTGTTGAAAAATGGCTGCTCTGTGAATGCTTTGATGACGGGAGAGAAGCAGGACACCTCAATGCCAACTAAATCATGGGAAGCAGGTGCAATTGGCTATCGCACCCATGAGTTTTATGGATGATTTAGCCATGTTTCAGGGACGGTACGGCTCCATGTGATAATCACCAATGACACCTTTGCTTTCTGATGGTTCCATGTATACAAATTTTGTTTCATGCTCAAAATTATTTAAAATATTATGTGTGAAATTATCTTCAGGCTATGTGTATAAGGTTTATATGAAACATAAATGAATTTCATATTTAGATGTGGGTACCATCTCCAAGATATCTCCCTATATATATGCAAACACTCCACTTCTGTTCCCAAGCATTTTGGATAAGGGAGACAACCTCTATGGCTTTGAATATAACAGGACATGAGCATCCACAGATTTTATTATATACAGGAGTTTCTGAAACCAAGTCTCAGAGGATCCCGAGGGCCACTTTACAATGAACACTGAGCTCAACAATAGGATCCTGATTTTTCAGGCTGAAATGTCCCCCATACCATATACTCATCATTTTCTAATTTCACTGTAAATGTGCTCATAGTTCTTGACCCCCTAATTAATGTCACAAATAAGGGTGGATGGCAGATTTTTTAAAAAAGATATATTATAATAACCTTTTTAAAATCAGCAGTAGAAAGGTGGTGCGAGGGTGAAGAAAAATAAATAAAACCTTCACACAAAATACTGTTTTGTCCTAACCATTTAATTACATAGTTGGAACTAGGCCAGGTTCTACTGCAACAAAGTGAAAAGGGAATCTGTTAGAATACACAAATACATAAATTAAGAAGGTTAATTAAATTTACAAATGAAGCTACTTTGAAATGCTAAGTCATCTGAATAACATTTTGGGGCAAAAAGATGCCTGAAAGGGAGAATTAAAGTCAAAGAACTGTCATAACATTTTATGATTTTGAAAATTCAAACTGCAGGTGTCTTTGGCTGATAGGCACCACAGTTTACATGATTTTGGAAATATCTGAATGTCAAAAAGAGGTTGAAAAAAGATCCATTCTGCATTCACTATATCTTCTTTATGCAGCAGAAGGGATTTTGTTCATTAAAAATGAGCAGGAGTCACAACTTGACAATGATAAATATGGTCTGTTACAGCTGAGGCAAAGACTTTATTTACATTATGCAAACAAGGAGATATAAGTAACCTGTACTGCAATCCCATCTTAACAATGCTATGCCTTTTATAGGAATGTCAGTTCTGATTTGTTTCCACCCTTTTTTAAAAAAAACAAAACAAAACTAGGGTCAGTTCAGAGTCTTCTTTACTTGAGTTGTTCACCACCGACGTATGGAAAAGCTAATAAGACATCCTGATTCCTGTAGTTCCACATCTGTCATGAACTACAAAGTTGAGGCAAATTGGTCTGATTCCCAAATGCCTGACATGATTACCTCCCGTTGATCTAAATTGAAACTTGCAGTTGTTGTGTGCCAAATAGCTTTGCGTTCCAACCACCACAATTGGAATAACTGTTCCAGCAAACAAGTCTGCTTCCCAAAGTCATACACAATTAATAGACATTTGTTTTAGCTACTCAGGTAGCATTACAAAAATTACCATGTGGTGGTACATCTGACATATTTGGATAAATAAACTATTGTGTTCTCACGTAACAAATGTCAGGCAGTTCTGTAAATGGTTTCTTCATTTTTTCTTGGAGTTGACATAACAATTTACTTACAGCTACATGTTCTTTTTAAAATGGATATTTTACAAAATTCATCCGACAGTTACTCAAATACTCAGTTTGTACGAGGAGTGACAAGGTATGTGCCTTCTGGGGATGAATACATTGTATTAGCTTTCTTACTACCCTGGTGGTAATAACCTCCCAATGTTTCTGCACTGGAGACTTCTTATTGTATTCCAAAGAGCCACAGTTCTCTAGATCATTGATTAAATATATATTAAAACTGAATATAACAATAACAGGTAATGTAAAATTACAAACTAAAAAAAAAGCCTTAGAATAAACAAACAGGAGAGGAAAAAACAGGGGAAGAATATAAAGGTCCTAATACCATTTTTTTTAATGCAAGGACTACAAGGAGAACAAAAAGGTTCCCATTGGTTCCAAAAAGACAGATGGCTCCCCTGAAAAGATCATTTATGTAGGAGTCATTCACCTCACATCATTTGGCAGAGCCCAGATAAAGGTTTCAGAAAGTAATATCAAAGCATGAGCAGATACAGGCAGACAAACAGAGATATTTGTGATCCCAAATGTATTTAGGATTTAAAGGTTATTTGTAGCACATAAGGCTTAAGCCCAGACTTAAGACAACATATGCTGATATGAACCTGCAAGAACCTGATAAAATCTTCAGGGAAGGATTTCTCTCAGTCTTATCACCATCCCAGGCTTACTTGGTGAGAGCCTTTTTGGTGGCTGCTTCTAGTCTCTGGAATGCCCTTCCACGGTAGGCTAGACTAGCCCCCTCCCAGCATTTCTTTCACTGGCAGGGAAAAATCTTTCTTTTCAAGCAGGCTTTTAATACATAATTGCTCCCAGGGTGCCTTTTACATTTTTATTTGTTGTAGTAATGTGGTGTTTGAGTTGCATTGTAAAATTGTACTGTTTTATTGTTGCTGTTTCAAGCTTTTGTGGGTGACTTCGGTTCCAAGTTGGGAGAAAGGCGGTATACATATATAATAAATAAAAAAATTGATTGATTGATTTGAACTCAGAAACAGTCTGGTGACCTTAATTCTAATAGCAAAGGTAGAAATGCCTGAACAAATGTATTCTGCTACAGTTTAAACACCGTGAAAAAAGTAAGAGAGAAAGAGAGTGTGTGTGTGTGTGTGTGTGTTATGTTGCTCGGGGTAATTGCGTGGAAGCAATTAATGGACTAAACATTTTTAATGATCACATAATTAGCTCCTGGTTGGGAATGGCGTCCTGCTGAGAAGTTTTTCAAAAGAGCCCCTGAGCTTGAAAGAAAGTCTTCTTGACCAATGTGGTTGCAGGGACCTCTGAGTGACAATTCAGGGATCCAAAATTTGAAGTTAGAAGTTAAAACGGCACTTCTAACAGACGTTAGAAGTTAGACAACGTAAAATTAAAAGGCTACAGATCTTTGGACAATTGTAGAAGAAAGTAATACAAGGAAGAGTGGATAAAGACATTGATGAAAAAGGTTTGAAAAATGTAGCACTGAGACAAGACAAACTACAAAAGAAATAATTAAGTAAACAAGAAATATGCATAAATATAAGCTTTCTTTTTGTTTCTGTGTCATGCAAATATAGATGGGCATTACTGAATTGTATTATAATACAAGGTTATGTTACTAAGGTTTTTTTTTTTAAAAGTATTTAATATAGGAAGGAGTGAAGTAATTGAATGAAGGACTATAATTGAAATAAGATAGAAGCAATTAATAGCAAGGGGATATATTATATAGGCTAAGTAATAAATGTATTACTCAAATGGATAGAGAATTTAATTCCTTGACTATTGGGTGGTATATAAATCATTTTATAAAATCAATTTAAGAATATATAAATTACTGTTTATTTAGGAATATATTTAGGAATATATAATTTTCTGTTTATTAAATTTCAGTAGCACTGACAGCAAGGAAGTACGGAAGTATTAAGCAAGATTTAAGAAAAGGACTTAATATATTATAAGATAAAAGAAGAAGCTTCAGGATTAAGAGGTCAAGCAACTAAAGCCCAAAGTAATTCACAAAGGAGACCATCTCGAGAGCACAGAAATTACCTAAAGATAATCTAATAGAAGAATTTTTTTAAAAAATATAGAAGGGACTTAAAACAAGGAATGAAAAAATTCAGGGAAGAGACTCATCAAGAAATGAGAATGGAACTAAAAGGAATAAATCAGATGGCAGATAGGTTGATGATGGAATTAGTACAAGTAAAACAAAAGGTGGGGAATTTGGACAAGAAAAACATTAAGTTGAAGGGGATGTGGAAAAAAATCAAAAAGGGAGAAGAAGAGGAACTAGATGAGAGAGACATTTGGGAGCAAAAAATTGAGAGAAAAATCAAGAGGTCATATAGAAGAGGAAGATCTGAATAGATTATTGGTTACAAAAATTGCCAAATTCCTTGGAAGAAACTCAAATTTATTTAAGATGGAGACAGACAAAATCTCTAGATTGAACTCTACCATACTAAATGAAAGAAGTTACCATGTGATATAATTATACAATTTGTAAGAAAGCAAAGTTGAGACTCCTTGTTAGAACATCAATATATAACCCCTTTGGAAATCAATGGACAGCAACTTTGGATTTTTAAAGTCTAAAGAATGTCTTGGCAGTTTGGATACACAAAGATCAGTGCTGATTTCTCCTGAAAAGAATGATAAAGAATAATATAAGAAACATTATAAATATAATTTAATATCATGAGAAAAATATACATAGAAAATTAGCTCTTATTTTTAGTAATGCTGAAAAAGCCTTTGATAATGTCAGATGGTCATTTATGTTTGGAGTAATTAGCAGAATGGATATAGGAGATAATGTTTTGAATTGGGTGAAAGCCATTTATGAGACAAGAAGCAAATATAAGATATTTATTATTGAAAAAGGCATGAGACAGGGCTGCCCCTTGTTTCCATTGTTATACGTGATGACCCTAGAGATCCTAAACAGAAATATCAGGGGAAATAAGTCAATAGAAGGAGTCAAAGTTAAAAGGGAAGAATATAAATAGTGCGCTTTTGCTGACGATCTTGTTCTGACTTTAGCAAATCCATTAGAAAATATTGAACAAGTATTAAGAACATAGAAAGAATACAGAGAGGTCTCAGGTTTCAAGATCAATGAGAAAAACCTAGCTATGACCACAATGAACATGACTTATAAAGAAAAAGAAGAATTAATTTAAAAATCCAAGTTTCAGATACAAATATTTTAAGGTATCTGGGGATTAACTTCACAACTAAAAATTCAAAACTCTTTAAAAATAATTATAATAAGATATTGCAATATATTAAAGCTAATATGAAAAAATGTAGCAATTTAAATATTTCTTGGATAGGCAGAATATCCAAAGTAAAAATGAATATACTAGCAAAATTACTTTTCTTGTTCCAGAACATTCCTTTAATTGGAAATAAAAAACCTTTGATACTGTGTCAGCAAGTGGTTTCTAAGTTCATCTGGGCAGGGAACCCCTCCCCCCCAGGGCAAAACTGACAGTTATTCAGAATGTGGTTGATAGAATGATATGGAAGTGCCAAATTTTAAACTATATTACTATGCTTGCTTTCTAGACTGGACCTTAGATTGGATTAGACTAACAAAATAAAGGACTCCACAAATAGAGGGAATAAATAATAAATACAGGTGGCACACTTATCCTTTTTTATAAGGTGAAAGTGCACCAAGAATTTAAGAATCACTAAATTAAAAATTTGCTACTCAACATATGGAGAAAGGTAAAATCAAAAATTTGTAGATCAAGCCCTAGGTGGATGTCAACTAATGAAGCATTTATTTTATTTTTTTGGTAGAGAAAAAAAAATGCTAAATGAGAGATGGCCATTATATAATGAGCTTTTTAAATCTAGAACAAGGGAAACTGGATATAAAGACTGAAAGGGAGTTGAATGAGCAAGGTTATAAATGTGGATGTATATACTTAGGTTATAGTTTTGTTTGACATCAATTTATTAATAATAAAGAACATTTTTTTAAAAAATGATCACAGTATTGAAACTTGCTATTTCACAATGTCAGCTCTCCAGAATAGATTATGTGAGGCTCTGGCTTTGCCTTGTTCTGCACATGGCTAAAACCTAAGCTGAGAGCATTCCTGAAAGCAAATTATGGTTTGCAGTCCTAAATTACAAGCCATTTCTCAAGAAAATCATTCCACTCAGGAGAAAAACATTAAAGTGAACATAGGGGCCCTTATCCTACCCAGATCTCTGGAGGAAGTGAGTAGATCACTCAGGAAATCAAAGATCCCCATATAAGAGTACATCCAGTGCTCTTCACCCACCTCAAAGCTCCATAAACTTTCCTGATATTGTCTAATGTAGTATCAATCAGACATGAGAATGGTACTTTTTCAAATCATATTTTGATCGGAACATGGAAATAACTTAGTGAATTTATCAACGGAGCAGATTTTTCTAATGATGTAGCTTAACTCATTAGTTCCCTGAATCAATCCCCATGCTTTAGTGAGTTAACATATCTTAATATATGAGAATTCATTAGAATGTGTGGAACTTCCTCTGACAGATTCTGTAAAATAGGATGGCAAAAAGAAAACATAGATCAGGACTGCAGGAAATGCATCACATGTGTCTGTTGCTAGGCAGCAGACTTCAATAGAAGTAAAGCTGGGTAGCAATTGAAGAGCTGAGACTGATGAACAAATGAAGGTCTCTCATGTTTCCTTCACTTCCTCTCTATCCTCCCACTCTTCTTCCAACTCTGCTTTCAGCAACTTGGAAGGCTCCCTAAAAGATTCAGGTTTTAGGTGGGCATTACACCAAATGGGATTGAAAAAAAGGAGATTCAAAGGAGAAGGTTTGGGTCTGGGGTCTCAGTTCCTAAATTTGAAATTTATTCAGGCTCTCTGGCAAGTTACTTGCCCCTTAGTTTAAACAGCTTACCTTCTGTGCAATAGATTTCTGTTGGAGTAAAAAACAATGAGTTCAAAATTTCTAAGGCTTTGACCCATAACTGTGTTTTACATTCAGGCAGAGGCAACACTAGGGGAGTGCAGGGGATGTGGACTGCATAGGGTGACAGCCCAGAGGGGGTTCTACACCCAGCGATGCAGTACACCCAGTGAGATCGGTTTGTCACCTCCCTTTCTTGGTCACCCAACAGCTAGACTCTAACCAAGTTATCTGGATACCACAGCGATGCCTGGGCAGCAACCATTGTTGTGGGGCAGCAGTGGCTTTCATTCAGGATCTGGTGTGGCTGCTCATCCAGCAGCCACACCAGATCCTAAATGGGTCATGTGGAGCCCACATCATTGCCCCCCAGCAGTGATCTAAGAGGTGGTTGCTGACCGGCCAGGGAGAAGGCAAATGAGGCAGTGCAGGGGAGGAAAGCTGGGCAATCTCCACCCCCCTGCAGCCCTTTCTAGGTATCCACACCAGATGACACCAACTGGAGTGATGCCACTGCATTGAGATTCTTACTTTGAGGGGGGAAAAAACTCCTCTAGTTTGCTTTTCTTTGAAATTTGATCCCCCCCATTGGTGTGGCCACCACTATAACCATTTTCTGAATCCCTCCTAGAAGCTTTTTATGTTGGTACCCTTTCACGCTTTTCCCAAATTAGATGTGGGCCTAAGAGACCAAATAAATGTGAAACTTGTGGTGTACAGGATTGTAGCCTTAGCATCCATCTTGAGGACAGAGAAGCTTCATCCAGGATTTTTACATTCTTTCCTCTTAATGTAGTCTTAACTTGCTATTTCATATTCCTTAAAGAGAGGGAGAGAATGGAAAGTTAAGAGGAAGTAGAGTCTTGGAAAGGACAGTACAGTTCTGTAAGAAAATGAAGAACACCCAAATCTGCATAGGGAATAACATCTAAGATAAATAGAAGACTATGGGGTGTATGGCTAGAGCACCTTCATTTTCATTGCTCTCTTTCAGAAAGATGGATCCATTTTAAATCCTGCTCCTGGCAGAAGTCATGTGCAAGGGAAAGGTAAAGGAGAGAATCTCCTTATAACCTGAAGACTTTGGCTATTAGGAAGATGCATAAAGGAAGACTAGAACTATTGAGCTTTACTTTGAGACACAGCATTGCAGTTTCAGAGGTTACTATTATTATAAAAAAGGAGAAGGAAAGACCTGGAACTCAGTTGGCTGTAACTCATTAATCAACAAACAAATGAAACCTGCCTCCTTTTCCCTTGCACTTCTCTCCTAAGATACTCATTCATCCATTCTGCAAGGAAAATGGCTAAGATAAGTGTGTTCTTTGACTGCATTGCACAAAGGCATGTAGAGTCAAGGAGGGCCCAATTTAGGAAAGGGACATTGGGCTCAGGGAGTACTTATGGGTGATCTACTTAGCTATCCAATAAGCAGGCGAAACAAACAGTATAGAAGTTCATTCAAAAATTGACATCACTGACCTGGTTGATCAGTGGTGTGTTAAAAACAATCCCCCTTCTCCCCTCCCTCTGTAATGACAATAACAACAACAATAGGTCTCTGTACAAAAATCATGTGTCCTTGTTTATGGACACACACACACACACACACACACACACTAGATAGATGATAGATAGATAGATAGATAGATAATCAGAATCCTGTGCAAAATGGGCAGGGAAGAGAGAAAGATGTGGTCATAAAGCAGGGATTTAATTGGTTTCCCAAATCAACAGACAGTGAGAAATGCACCACCTTCGAAAAACTCAGTAAATACAGAAGCAGGGCAACTATAGCAAAATTCTCCAGCCTCACCTCTCACAGCTACAATGGGGTGAAGGAATAGGAGAGCCTAGTAGTTCACAAAGGTAAGTGTGTGATACCATCTCTTTACTTTCTGCAATGACCAGATGTTAAGTTGAGGAGTCCATTGCAATCTCAGCCTGAAAATGGCCTATTACCACTATTATTGCCATTTTCTCTCTTTACTGGGAATAATGAAAGTCAGCGGAGGCAATTCACAACAATTCTGAATCTGAAAGCTCCACTATTTCCACATTACAGGGGCCGCAGGTGCTGTGCCAAAGAATCCACCAAGTTTTGGAGCTATACACACACATTGCAAATGCTGTCATTAAGCCAACTCTAAGATTTTACTAATACGTTTCACATGAAGCTTTAGGACCAAGTGGTTTGCCAGATTATATAACCATTAACAATAGTGTCCTGGAGTAAGAACTGTCATTTTTGCAAGACAACTAAATGTTACACAAATTAAATGTTTTATTATCTTGGTAATGCAACTCAATTAGGAAATAGAAGGGGCCTTTCATCATGAATTATTGTCTAGCTGCACAAATGCACTGAGGTCAATGCTCTTTTTCTAACCTACTTCTTTCGATTGGAATATCTAGTTTCACAATCTAATCGTGACTGACCTGGACCATTTTCCTTTAGATGTTATCATAGCTGATTATCATCTCAAAGGAGGCAAGTGTCCTTGTAAGAGTCTAAAGCAATTAGGAAGCAAAGCAACAGAAAAAGACTGCATCATTTTCAAGGATGCATTTCAAGATAGGGATGATTATATCTGAGATTCAATTCCCTGCAATAAAGTCCCTATACAGAATATATATATTTATATATACTCTGTGTGTGTGTGTCATTAACAGTAACTTTTAATAATACAAAACAACTTATATGGAAAACAACATATACAAACTACACAACAAACTAATTCACTACACAAAATAACCCTAAAACAAAGGAAAAAAACTAATAACATGACTTCCAACTTACTAGCTGACAGTTATAATCATCACCATCATCATTTATTTCTTACCCATCTTTCTTCAAGACAGGGCACAACATAGATTAAAATATATAACTAAAGACATGAAACCACTTAAATATTAAAATCAACCAGACATAAAATTAAAAATATACCAATTTAAAATTCATAGTTTAAAATTGGTTGGGTCGATTGGCTGGAAGAGATAGATTTTCAATACAGATTTAAATTCAGAAAACATGTTTAGTTGTTGAATCTTTCCTGGCAGATAATTCTACAGTCTAGGAGTGGCCAGTCTAATTGCCAGTCTAATCCAGATCATCCTCAGATGACCCGAATGAATTAAATGGATGGAGGTGATCCCATAGGTAACCTGAATGATAGGTAACCTGAACTTGTAAGGCTGTAAAGGTAATAGCCAACACTCTGAGCTTTGACCAAAAGCTAACTGGAAGCCAATGGAGTGATTTTACTATTGTGAGATATGCTCACTCCTAGATGTAGCAGTGATCAATCTGGCTGTGTGTTTTGAACTAACTGTAGTTTACAAACTTGGTACAAAGGTAGACCAATGTAGAGTGCATTGCAAAAGTCCAGCCTTGAGGCTACCAGTGTGTGCACTACTATCTTTACGTCTGCCAGTTCTAGAAAAGAGTGTAGCCAAACTGATATTAAACACTCCTGACTGTCACATATGAGCTGACATTTGGCGAGACAAATCC
The DNA here is from genome assembly GCA_034509955.1 of Urosaurus nigricauda. Classification (NCBI taxonomy): domain Eukaryota; kingdom Metazoa; phylum Chordata; class Lepidosauria; order Squamata; family Phrynosomatidae; genus Urosaurus; species Urosaurus nigricauda. The sequence continues at coordinate 185,230,817 of JAOEGL010000003.1, read as the reverse complement.
AGGAGCACTCCCAAACTGCAAACACAGTCTTTCAGGGGGGATACATCTCCAATCTGATACATCTCCAATCCCAGATTAGGATCCCAAAGAGTAAGGATTTCTTTCTTGTCTGGATTCTCTTTCAATTTGTTTTTCCTTCATCCAGTCAATTTCCTCTTCTGGACATTTATTTAGAGAAGACACACTTTCCTTAGCTGAAGCTGTTTTTGAAAGCATGGAGAAATATATTTGGGTGTCATGACAGACTTATTGCACCCCCCACCATGACTCCCAGAGATTTCATGTAGATGTTAAAAAGCACTGGTGACATAACAGCACCTTGTAGTATGCCATGTAACAGCTCCTTTTAAAAGGAGAAACCATCCCCAAGCAACACCATCTGGAACTTGCCTGAGAGGTAAGACCAGAATCACTGAAGCAGATTTTATCTGATTCCCAACCCTCCACCATCTTGGTGTTCCAGAACATCATGTTTGATGGTACTGTATGCCACTGAGAGGCCTAAAAGCACCCACAGGGACACACTCCCCCTGTCACCTTGGTGGATCTATGTGGCCATAGCAATTTCAACTTTATATCCTGTGAAATAGGTCAAAGAAGTATTGCCATCTAAAACTTTCTGGAGTTGGAAGGCATTACTATCTTCTCAATCACCTTGCCCCAAAAAAGGAAGATTAGATACTGATCTATAATTATTAAGGTCCAGGGGATCCAGGGAGGGCTTTTTCAGAACTGGTCTAATCACTGCTTCTTTTAAACAATGTGGAAAAATCCCCTTCCCTGAGAGTTTAATTAATAATATGTTGTATTTGAAATCTAATTGCATCTGCTCCCTGTGCAGCCAGCCAAGAGGGGCAGGGATCAATAAAACAAGTTGCCTTCCTTGGTTTCCTCAGCAGATAGTCCACATCAACAATGCTCACTTAAAATGGATCCAGTGTAACCCCACTCACAGAGTCACTGGAAATCCCATTATCAACTTTCACTCCAGTGATGGCATATAAGTCAGCTCTTATGCAAGAATTTTCTTCTATGAGATCATCATTAAAAGCATCACAGCAAGCTACTGAAGGTTCTAAAATTGAGTTCAGGGGGAGGGTACCTGATTAGACCTCTTACCACCACAAGGAATCCCCAAGACATTTCCCAGCCATGCTATGGCTGCCAATTTTGAAGAATAGCAAACTTTTCATTATTCAAAATCAGCAGCCAAAGCATAGCTGGGGTACAGCTTGGGGACTCCCAGCAGCATTGGCAGCAAAGCGATAACATCCATTCCGTCCCAATCCCCGCTCGTGCTCTGATTGGACCAGAAATGAAGTCTAATAAGCTTAAGAGTCTCTGTATACTAAGTAGCCTAGTTAATAATGGGCCAGAGATGACGTTTGGATACAACCATGTTTAGCCCTGGTTAGATTTTGATTCCACTTACTGACCAGTGCTGTAACAGGATTGTCAGTGATACCAGCCATAAAATCCTTTATGGCCTCTTGGAATTTCAAGGGATCAATTAGGTTCCAAGGGTTGACCATCTTAATAGGTCTTTCACCTGTGTAGGGGCAGGTTGTACCTATGATATTAGCCCTGACCAGAAAATCTGCTGTAGTCATTTCCGCCCATAGATCCATATGTTCTGAACTGAAAACTGCATCAAGGGTGTGACCAGCTGAAAGTGTAGGTCCTGAAAGTAAATGGGAAAGGTCCATGTTTGTCAGGGGCATCATGGACTCCAAGCTGTAACTGACAAACTGGCCTCCAATGGTATGTTGAAGTCACCGAGAAGCAAAAGTCTGGATGACTCTAATGGCTCAAAGACCAGTTCCATAAACCCTAACCCTAACCCAGGGAGTCTGATAGCAGCATGGATGGTACAATAACCGAATCCCCAGTCTAGTCTTGGTTTTCAGAACTAGGGATATACACTTGGCATAACTTCCTAATAGGTAATCTGTTCACATTCAGATGGCCTTTATAGACCACAGCTACCCCACCCCCTCTCTCGCATTCCCTTACTTGCTCACTAACACAGTACCTGGCTGGGAGAGTCTGAGGCTACATGTCAGGCTACTATCACCCCCCCCCCAGCCAAGTTTCTGTAAAGCATGCCAGGTCAGCCTTCTCTTCCTTGAGGCAATCATAGATTATATGTGCTTTATTTTTACCTGACCTGGCATTACATAAGAGCAAGGTGAGATGTTGTAAGTGGCCTGATTCATTTTCTAACTTTCCAGGATTGGCAGGGTGACTAGAAGGTGAGATAGGCATTAAATCTCTCTCTCTCCTTCCTCTATGAGAGCATGTGGCTCTGCCATTGCCACCCCTCTCTCTGCCCTGCACCACTTATATTGCCACCTCAGTTTTCTTATTCATTTTGTTTAAAAGTAGGCAAAAACAAGACAATACATCTCCGCCATCAATGGATGTGGTTTCCAATCAATGAGCTGGTTAGTTGGCTAGTCCCACGTAGCTCTACTTTCACTAGTGTGATACCTTGTAGCCCATCAGACAGTTCAAGGTGGTACTCTTATCACCACCTATTCTTTCAATTGGTGCTCTCACTACCAATATTGGAAAATTATGGGAAAATTATTTTTATATGTTGACAGCAGCCAGACTAATCTACGCAAAATGTTGGAAAATAAAAAAAAATTAAATACAGGTAGATGAGTGGCTAATCTCTTTGATATGGTGGAGTTGGACCTCTTATCTAAAGAATTCAATGAAAATCCAAAAGAAAATACAATATATATTGGAAAAAGTGTATTTATTCAGTAGGCCCTTGGTATATGTGGGGGATCCGTTCCAGACCCCCGCCCCACATACCAAAATCCGCATATGCTCAAGTCCCATTGTCCTTAATGGTAGTGTGGCCATGTGGCCCCTCCACTATTAGGGACAATGGCACCAAAGTCCCTCGCTCCCCCCATCTCCCTCCCTCCCTCCCTCCCTCCCTCCCTCCCTCCTTCCTTCCTTTCCTTCCTTCCCCTCTCCTTCCTCCCCTTCTTCCTTCCTCTACTCTTGGGTTTTGAAGCCCAGAGGCTCCATCCTGACTGCTGAGCCTGGGGACAGGGGCTCTGAAACCCAAGCCCCGGCCCTAGCCCCAGTTTCCTTAGAACCTCATTGGCCAGAGGGAGCCAGTGCCAGGGCAAAGGTTTGGGTTTCGGAGTCCCTGTCCCCAGGCCCACCAGTCAGGATGGAGCTTCTGGGCTTTGAAACCCAAGCCTTGGCCCAGGGCCTGACTCCTTTGGAACACTGTTGGTCAGAGGGAACTGGGCCCAGGGTCGGGGATTGGGTTTAGGAACCCAGAGGCTTTGTCCTGGCTGTTGGGATGCGGCTTTGAAACCCAAGCCTCGGACCTCATCCCGGCTGTGGCAAACTCTGCCCCCACAGCCCAAGCCATGACAGAAGCCTCAGAGGAAGAAGGTAAGCAGGAAAGGAAGGAAGGAAGGAGGGAGGGAGGGAGGGAGGGAGGGAAGCAAGGAAGTAGGAAAGGAGGAGGCACAGCTGCATGCACACCATCCTTGGGGACAATATGGGCTGGCCATCCGCAGATGCTTAACTCTGCAGATGGAAAATCTGCATATAAGGATGGCCCACTGTATATAAAAGAGAAGTGAGGAAACTTAGCAAGTATAAAAATGATGGAGAAGTAAAGAGGTAAAAGTAAAACTATTCTCAGATAAATGGTAACATTTTAAAAAGGAAATCAAAATTCTAGTTTTTAAAACAATCATGTATTCATTGGAGGGGTAAATAAATGAATTAAAATCTTTGCGTTGATAATATGGTATACAGAAAAAAGGAGATGGTAATATAAATCAGATGAATGATGGTATTAGGAAGAAATGAGTGGATTGATTGATAAAAAAATTATGTCAATTTTTTAATGTATTGTATTTGTAAATCTATTTTTTCCTTTTTGTTGTCTATAGGATATGAATGGATAGTTATTTGACTGTATGAGTTAATGCAATTATGTAACTATGTTTTTAAATGCTAATAAAAATGTATAATGTTAAAAAAAAGAAACAATGTCAGTGTAAATACTAGCATGTAAATGTAAATAGCAACACAGTAATGTAAGATGAATGATGAATGATGAACGATGAACATGTTGGAAAAAGAGATGAATAAGAAAATCTTAAACAGAGAGAAATATTCTGGTGATGTAAGGGAAGGAGCCGAGACTGAATGCGAGAGAAGTTATATGTTGGATATAAGAAGTAAGGATTGATTTAAGAATTTGAAGATAGATGATAATTTCAAGAAGAGATAGGTAAGTGGATGCATTTGTATAATTTTTTATTTTTGTATTTTTATTCTTTCTTTTATTGTCTGTATTCTGTTTTGTATTGTTACTATTGTTTGACTAAGGTTTGTTTCATTTTGTAGTAGTATTTTACCAATACAATTTAATTTAAAAATAAATTCTGATTTTGTTACTTCCAATCCATGCAAATTCCTGTCCATCTTCAATCTGTTAAATATCTTTAAAATACTATTAAAATTTGCGTCTCTCAGACTCCAGTTCTTTACTTGTTTTCATCCTGTAATGCCCATCTTCTAATATCAAAAAAATTAAGTTACTCATTTGTTCTTAAATATAATTTCTCTTCTATATAAAGCTTAAAGGGGCAAGACCCATTAAGACATAATCTTGTTTTGTATTTGTTCCATACTTATTAACAAAGATTTTCTGATAAAATGATTATTAAAATCCACATTTGCTTTAATTTTGTCATACCATAGCAAATACTGTACTGACAACCAATTCTCAAATTAAACCCTTTCAACTTTGTTCAATCTAATTTTCTCCCATTTTATCCAGTCCTTTAACCAGACTAAAGAAGAGGCAGAAAAATACTATTTCAAATCAAAGAGTTTCTTATTTAGGATATGTGGATTCTTACATGATTGCTTGGAAATAAGTCACTTTACATTCAGTACAGCTTACTTTACATCTCCACATGCTGAAGACTGCAAAAAGAATTTCTGAAGCTTACTATTGTACATTTTGATGTACAATAAAAATTAATTCTCCCATCTGACCCTCTGTCCTTCATTAATATTCCAAAAAGCTCTGTGCAGCGCAGAGCCAACACTTCAAGATAACAATTATCCCTGTTTGGAGGAATTAGTATTTAAATACCAGATTAAAGACTTCAAGTGTGGTACTTTTCCAAGTAGTTTATAATGCTACTTTCCTTTGAGGAAAAGATTTAACAAGAGACATGTGTTTTACAATAAAGCAAGTTCACACTTACCTTAATAGACTCGTATCTCAATTGGCTCAACTACTTTTAATAACAGTCAGATCAGAAGATGCACCATTATTACTGTATGGGGTGGGATGGGGTGCAGTGCACATTCTGAAATTCTAGTCTAAAAGCAAGAACTTTTAGCTGTCCTTCCAACAAACACGGCACTATCATAATGGCTCTAAGAACTGCTCAGCCCAGCTAGTGCTCTAATGAATGTGACATAGTGGAATATGTGTATCATGGAGCATTCTTCCACAATCCACTCAAGTTTAGGTCTGAAGCCATATGCTTTGCTCCCTTTCTTTTATGTCACTCCAGGAAGAACAGGTTATTTCAGGCGCTCAGGATATAGTACTCAGGAACACAAGAATACAGGTATACAGGAACAATGCCCCAGTATCTGCTGGGCATCAGTGTATATTTCCTTCCCTTATTGTGTGTGGGTGACTCACCAAGAAAGTATTAACTCCAGGCAATCTACACAACAAAGGGGTCAAGGAATACCTTGAAGGTGTGAACAGAAAACCAAACCCATTCGACAGTCCAAATAAGTATTGTAAAAACAGAACAGTCAGTCCTCCTTATCTGCGGAAAACAGAACAGTCAGTCCTCCTTATCTGCGGATTTTTTATCCACAGATACAAGCATCCATGGTTTGAATTTTTTTTTTAAAAAAAGTATAAATTCCTGATAGCAAACCTTCATTTTCTATTTTATATAAGGGAACCATTTTGCTATGCCATTATATTTAATGGGACTTGAGCATCCACAGATTTTGTTTTCCATGGAGGATCCTGGAACCAAGCCCCAGCAGATAACAAGAGCCCACTGTATAAAGGAAGAAACATGTAACTATGCACAGTAACACAAGAAAGCAAATCCTAAACTCGCAGTGCAGTCTCTCCCATCTCTGCACTGAGTTAAATTGGGAGTATATCTTGACATCCTACAGAGTGTTTTGCATTAGACAAAAGAGATGGCTTTGGACAATGTAGAAAGGTAACATCTCATGTTTTATGTTATGTTACTTGGAACAAGCTCCATGATAGAAGATACCTATTTAAGCCAATAGGCAGAAGATCACTGTGGTAGATCCCCACTCCAGACTGGACCTGCAGTTCCAGACCCTTGGGCTCCTGCCTCTCACCCTACCCCTTTCCTCTTCCAGATCCCTCATTGGATTGGGCATTTGGGCCTTAAAGTGATCCCTAAAAGACCAAGTGAATGGGTGGAAAGCATGATCAGACTCTCTACCAAAACTTAACAGGAACAACCAGACATAGGACTTTATTGCATGCACTTGTAAAACCGTTTTGGGGATGGGAACGGGACTCACAGGAGCGCGTGTGAACGCATTTTACCGCACACACATGCGTCCACAATGAGGCCCCGTTCCAGCACCCGTCCCTGTCCCATGCCGAAAAGCATTAAACCTTCTGCTTGGAAGACTTCTGTCCGGCCAAAATGGCACCCACCAGCACTGAACAGGGACGGCTTGGGTACAGGTGCCGGAACGGGGCCTCTTTGTGGACACTTACGTGTGTGGTAAAATGCATTCACACTCGCCCCCACGAGTCCCGTTCCCTTCCCCAAAACAGTTTTAAAAGTGCATGTGATAAAGTCCATAGTATTAAATCAAACAGTAGCCAAGGACCAATTTAATTGTGTGTATGTCTATGTGCCCTTAAGTCATCTGTTGACTTATGGAGACACATTTCATACGGTTTCATATATTGCACAGGATTTTTAAAGGTAAGGAATACTCAGAGGTGGTTTTACTAGTTCCTTCCACTTACAGCACCTGGGATTCCACTAACCAGAGCTGACCCTGATTAGCTTCCAATATCAGACAGGATCTGGCACCTTTAGAGTATTTTTGCATTTATAGCTCCCTAAAATCTTATTCATTTCTTCCCTGGGATCACTGTCCTATCTCTATTACAGATTTCCCAGACTCTTGACCATCCTTTTTTAAAAAAACTATCTGCCTTCTGTCTGACACAAGCCGCAGTTTTTTAAATCTTTTCTTCCCTGTAGGCCCACCTTTATAGCATTCCCTGAGCTGTGGTTGGCTGGCACTAATCTGCCCTTCCCTTCACAATCTTGTAAAAGAAGATTTGCTTGGAAAAGTAGAATCACTGTCAGTATTTACTCCAGAGAGATGCGAAAGGGGCGAGGAAAAGGCTAATCCTTTTCTGTCAGACTGCTTAGTGTCTTCATAGGCCACCTGGTTGGGATGTGACAGGGCACCTTGCAGCAAGTGGAGGCTGTCATTACAGCTGCCATAAAAAAGCTAGAAAATCAGTTTTGACAGGCTTGTGGGCATCAGGATATGTACAAACATGATCTGCTTAAAATAGAAGGGCGGTACCGTGATAAATAAGATAGTTACAACCTACAGAAGGACAAAAATTTAAAAAAAAATGTGGTGCTCCTTAAGAAGCCCATTAAGATGTGTCCCAGCTTAATAAATAAATTATTTATTTAATGAACTATTTTCTGACTTTTTTCCCCACAACAGGACTCAAGGAAACTGGAAGCAAAACAATACAAATACATGAAACAAAGAAAAGCAAACATATTTAAAATAGAATTTAAAAATCTATTAACCAAAGGAAAATACAGCAATTACCCAATCATAAAGTCCTTCTATAGTAAGTTAGTCCAGTTGCCAAAGGTCTTGTGTGAATGTAAAGAGTTTTGGCCGCTGGTGGAAAGACGATGATGGAACCAGTCTAGCTGATCTTGGTAGGGACTCCAGATCTTGGGATGGCCACCAACAAGTCTTGGCCAGTTTCCCTAACTGTTGGACATCCTGTCTAGGCAAACTTGTCATTTGACAAAGTTTATGGTGAAAATCAAACAATAAAAATAGCAGCAATTTCTCCCTTTCATTACTTACCCTCTTAACATGCACTTTTCCCTTGCTACTGTTGATATCAGCCATATAACTCTCCTATCATTTATATGAAAGACTTCATTTTACATCCGCAGTCAGCTCTCACAAAGGATTCAACTTGCTCAATGTTATATTTCTTTTCACTTTTACAGCCAAATAACCTTTTCATTCACAATGGCCATTTGGCTCAACAACCAGAGCTTATGACCTCTTGACAACTCATCAGCTCAGCAAAATGAAAATTATTTCGGTTGAAAGGTACTCTATTCTGCTAGACCCATATCTTATCTCTCTCTTTGGTACCAAAGACTAGGGAAAATATGATCTGCTCACGGTACTTCAAATTCAGCTGCTGATAATGAAGACAAACTAGCAATTCTCCAAAGGCTGTCCATCCAAATTAGTAGCCATTTTTTTGTCTCTCTTTACTTGAGCAATGAAATCCATTTTGAATGGGAGTGGCACAGATTCCAAGCATTATATATGAGACCACAGTGGAGACTAAAAATGATTTTGCTTTTTAAAGACACAATTTTCCTGAGAATAATAGAAGGAAGCAGATTGGGATGTCTGCAATTTTATGCAGGAATTAAATCTCATTAAGTTCATCTTTCAGCAGACAAGTATAGGATTGCTTGGTCTAAGTCCTCAAATATTCCATTTGATGTGTGGTGGTAACTGGCAGAACTTCAGGAAACTGTTTTGTTTCAAGATATCATTGCATAGTGGCCCATCAGCTAATTTAGTCATCATTAAGAATCAAATGGAAAGATTTACCTTTAATTCCATTGGAATCAATGGATAAATTCTCATATATTTAAATAATAGCGATAGAGAAATAATCCACAGCCTCAGAGAATTACTCTGTGACAAATTAAGATAACAACATTCACATAGAAAGGAAGAGGAACTGTTATCTTCAAAGACACTTAAAAGAATTAACCATCCAATTACAAGACAACAAAATTACCAATCTCAAATTGTGTATTCACATAAATGTATAATTGGTGTATGCAGTAATTAAAAGATCTATGGCTTGAGGGAAAATGTATTAAGAAATTACTTCTGCCAAAAAAATAATAATAAAAAAATAAAAATAAAAATAGCACTAAAGCTATATATGAAGCCCAGATCTCAAGCTTAAGTTCACATCACAAACTACAATGTAAATCCCATTTTTTCCTAAATGATATTCAGTACAAACATACAATGTTATATGCTGATTTTCTTCCCCTAGGGAGGGCAGAAACAATGTCAGAAACAACAGCCAGAAAACACCTTCAGATTTTACTTAACTTCTTGAATATCTGAATTACTGACTTCCACAATGAAAAATGTCTTTTCCCATTTTTCATTCTAACAAAATATTTTTACTGTGATCCACTGTATAGGCCATGGAAAGAATACAATATAAAATGTTATAGTTCCCAAGATTCAAGTTTAAAGTTTCTGGATAGGTTTCTATAAAACACTAGTAATAACTATTCTTAAATTGTCAGATATTAGACTGGAGAACAGTGTTTGACTTTCATAAAGCATGAGCTTTTGCCATGTTTAGAATTAAAGAGTGCATGAATGTCTGTCTAATGCTCAGATTATAGAAATCATTTTGAAAGATAGAGCTGACTGTGAACAAGATTTTTCCTTTGGATACATCTACATGTGTATAAAATCCAGGATTTCAATTCAAGGGTGGCAGCATGGATATTCAGTATACACACAAAAAGTGAAGGTTAGGGTTAGGACTAGGTTATGCTTGGAGAAGATCATTAATAGTGTCCACCTACTCCAAACTACCCTTTACATTTTCCTAAATTGAGATAAATTGATTTATGAGCAATGTTAACAGAAATTGCTACTGGAACATGTGTCATTTTCATCTTGAGTTTCGCTTGAAATGCTGTCATGTCAAACATCAATACCAGAAACCAAAAATTATATTGGAATTGATTGTGTGTGTGTGTGTGTGTGTGTGCTGAATACTCCTTAGCTCCCTTTCCGGTTAGATATAGTCTCAGTCTACCTGTCCCATACAATATGCTGCACCATTCTCATGTGTTTCTCTGTGTTCATGTTCAACAGAGAACCATTACCAATTCTGGAATTCTAGAAACAAGTGCTGTTCAATTAACAATTATGGCAGTCCAAGCCAGCCTAGCGGTAAGTCAGAAGTGCTAGGAGCTTCAGTCCAACAATTTATGGAAAGATTTGTGATTTCTGCCATGTTGTGCACATTAATTTGTCACAGCCACATTTGTATGCTTGTTTAAATGATCTTGGGTGTATATGTTAAAAAAATTGTGTGTGTGAAAAGGCCTTCAGCATATTGTTTATGAAAACACTGAGAAACATCTGAGATAACACTGAGATGACATTTTATGTTACCAAAAGTTGTGTGTAAGTGATGTAAGGGCCATGTTAAACTTTATATCTAACCAAATTGATTTTCTACCCTAAATCCTAACTGTAGACATTTGTGGCCAGAAATACTCTGCCTTGATCAACATGCTGCATGTCATCATATCCCAAACAACTGATGATGAAACAAATGTAGAAAAATACTATTGAATCAGGGCAAGGGGGAGGAGATGTAAGCACCCATTCTTTTAAAAGGTAACTGATAATTCCATAGCATGTCATAACTGAAGGAATTCAACTGCCCAGTTTGCTCAGGATTTCAAAGGATGGGCTGATTATTTTAAAATTACACTAACAATAAAATATTTCCTAATAGTTCTTCCAAGTAAAGCTTTCATTGTGCATGTACTGTGCCCCATGCCCGGAATCTGTTGTGTGTATGTATCAGAAAATACTGTCTTCCCATTTGATTCTCTTCTATGTTTTCCCACAGTTTCTCTAATCTTTTGCTCTGTTCCCAAAAAGTCTGCTGGTGAAGGGATGGAATAATTGCAGTAGCAATAAGGTTGATGCATCCTGATGCATGCTTGGATGCACTAAGTCTAATTTTAATTTCTAATTTCTAACTTGATTTTACATTTCGACCAGTGTAATGCCAGAGACTAAAGGAAGTGTTATATAATACAAGAATTATAGATCTAGCTCTTGTCCTTCCTTTCTTCCTTCTGCAATGCACTCTACATGGGGCTACCTTTGTGCCTAACCCGGAAACTATAAATGGTCCAAAATATGGCAGCCAGGCTTCTGGCTGGAACATCCAGGAGAGAGCATATCACTCCTGTGCTAAAAGCCCTCCACTGGCTGCCGATCAGTTTCTGGGCACAGTACAAGGTGTTGGTTTTAACCTTTAAAGCCCGTCATGGCTTGGGCCCATCTTATCTAAGGGACCGCCTCCTCCCATATGAACCCCCCCCCCCGCACACTCCGGTTCTCTGGGAGGAACCTGCTTCAACCCATGAAGACCAAGCTGGTACAGACCTCCCAGAGGGCTTTTTCGGTTGTTGCCCCCAAGTTGTGGAATGACCTGCCGGACGAGATGCGTCTCATTCCATCTTTAGAAGGCTTTAAAAGAGCCCTAAAGACGCATCTCTTCCGGCAAGCCTTGCCAGAGAATGTGAATATCCCCAGCTCCATACCTAGGTTTTAAGGGCTTTTAAAATCTTTTCCTGCATTTTTCTCCATACAACCTAAGCTGGGTCCGCTCCCTACTATTGTGCATTGCTATTTTAATCTATTATGTTTTTTTAACTCTATTGTAATTTAATTCTTTTTTAAGGGAGGGTGGTAAGGGTAAGGAAGGGATATTTTAACTTGATATTGTTTTAACCTCTGCTGTACTCCGCCCCGATTGCTTGTTCAGAGGGGCGGAACAGAAATAAATATTATTATTATTATTATTATTATTATTATTCTAGTCAAAACAAGAAGGGATGTGACATCAGTGTAGTGTGCATTTCCTTGCTCAATTTATAATGAGGCACAAGCAGCACAGTTATTGTATGACACATTGTGCTAAGCAAGAGTTTATATAAAAAAAGAGAAACAAAAACATAAAAGTAGAAATGGTGGATTGTGGAAAGGCATTTGAGGATAATTGTGTATTTCTGTTACTGCCTGCTTACAAATATTTTTACTGTTTTAAATCATTTTAATATGATTATATCCATTTTACAAGTGGAGTAAAGGAGAGAAAGATGGTAAGTTTGGACCTCTACTAAAACTCCACTTTTTAGAAAAGGCCACTACACAATAAAAACTGCATATGGAAGTACTCTGAAACCTTGATAATGTCATCCTAGTCCCACCTATTTGGGAAAGGAAACAGTGGGATGATGTCTGAATATACATGCTCAGGATTGGACTGTTCGTCACAAATAAAAATTCATTAAGCCATTCAGCGAGACAAATCTCATTTTGAGAAAAAGGTAGGATATAAATACCATAAATGAATTATTATTATTATTATTATTATTATTATTATTATATTTAAATTTCCCATCTCTCCTAAGGATTGAAGCAGGATTACATCATTAAAATAATACAAGTACAGAAATGCAATCTATAAAATACTATAAAATAAAGCTCTTTATACTCATTTTACAACAATAGCAAGGCGATGAGATGGGCGTATGTGAAGATTAATCCAAAATGAATGTAAAACATAACAGAAATGACACAGTTCAAATTAGTATTATTTTCTACCTGTGTGATCACGCCATTACTTTTCTGGAATCCCTTGTGTATAGCCATAACACACAAAGGATCAGTTCCCATAAACTTCAAGTGAATCGTCTATACAAACCCAGTGATGGTCCCAACATGCTGCCAAGCTGCTTGTACTGGGGCACTGATAGAATGAGAGTAATTCACCTGAGAGCACTGGGAAACTTGAAACAGAAGTAAGAGACTGGAGACGACAAATTAGTTGTTCTTGGTGATGGTACATTAAGTAACGTCACTACCATAAGTATTCTCTCGTTGTACTAAACATATGTCTATCTGAAAGAATAATCAAATGATGGAGATAGCCATATTTTAATGTTTGGCCCAAAGCATCTGCTGGTTTTGCTACTGCAACACTTTGTCAAGTTTTGGAGAAGTGCCATGTTCGGTGGGGGAAAAGAAGAGTTATAGCTTGTCTGGAATGAATCAATGAAGCATCAGTTCAGTAGAGAAGCACAGCAGCCAACCAGCCAACCCACCATCAGATGTTCTGTATTTCAGAACATAAACACTTTAAATCATGGCAACAATCAGGATCCTAAAGATTTGCTTCATTTGTCCAGACCATTTTTTTTAGTCTGTCCTCTTATAGGTTTCATAGATTAATATGCTGAAAAATAAAAGTAAAAAACAACAACATTCAATTACCTTGATTACACTTTCTCCCGGCCTCATATCTGTGTAAATCTTGACATTATATGATATGTTGGAAAAAGTTGGGGAGTTATCATTTGCATCAATCACAACAATATTGACTGTGACTGGCAGGCTTTCTTGCACACCATCAGAAGCTGTCATCTTGAAAAAAGAAAGACATCATAAGAAAATCTTTAAGAAAAATAGTACATCTAGGTGAACATATTAGTTCAAATAATTTGATTTTTATTGCTTTTAGACACAACCCTGTTAAAATTTTCTAGCCTTACATGATAAAGTCCAGCATATGGTGAGTTTTAAGTATCCTCTGTAAACATATCTCTTTACACAAGCTTTCTTGACTTAATGGATTTGACAATGAGGCTGCCCTTCCTCTCCATTTGGTTTTTATTTAATTTAGGTCCAAAACACACTGTAGAAATAATCCACTTTGAGACAACTTTAATTGCCTTGCCTCAATGCTAGGGAATTCTGGGAACTTTAGTTTTGTGAGACATTTATCTTTCTCTGCCAGAGAGTTCTGATGCCACAATAAACTAATATTCCCAGGATTCCCTAGCACTGAGCCAGGATAGTTAAAGTCGTCTGAGAATGTTTTATTTCTGCAGTGTGTTTTGGGCCTTGTTCTCTGTATCTTCAGAGGTGTAGATTTCAATTGGGCTTTCACCCCCCCCCCCCAAAAAAAAAATTAAATGGTAAAAGCATGTGTACACCAGAATCAACTATCAATGAATATATGGTCTCCTCTACTAGAATTCTTCCACTAGATGATGGAAGACATCTTATGAATTCACCCCAGCACTGAATTCACTGCATTGAACTGTGGATTGGACTAGATGGATTTTGAGGCCTCTTTTCATTCGCTGCTCCTGTGAAATAGTATTCCTAAAATATGTAACCATTTTAATTTCAATTGAAAATATATTTATTTTTCAAGAGTTAACATTTTGCAATATCTGGAAAATGCATTAAAAAGTTACTTTTCTATTGTACCCTATTGCTTACCGAAAAGGTGTATAACTGTTGGAGTTCCCTGTCAACTGGCTGGAGTAAGGTGAGGTAGCGGATTATTCCAGTCTGAGTCACAGTGAAAAATGTATTGTAGTCGTTTAGGAAAAGATGGAGCAAGGGGTCCTTTGTCTTCAAAGAGAAACAAAAAGGATGGTTATTAGCTTCCCAAATGTATAATCGCAATATACACACTGGCTGTTTTAAAGATAGTGCTAATTATACAGACTGTCGATGAAAATGGGGAGAAAAATGCATTATACATACATTTCTAGGTTTACAATACTTTCTCGGATTGCAAGGAGGTGCTGGGAAGGCAGGCCTTGCTCTAACCTCACTATCTTTAAACAGAAATGCTGGAGAAAAGCCTTCCTTCTTTCTCCAGTCAATTCAAACTTTGATCGCAAGTGTTCTTTTGGCAATTAGGTATTTTAGCAATTATTTCAGCGACAAACTTTGAAAAGCAGAGGAAAGGTGAAGGCTCCATCCACCTGCCAGATGAACAAAACCCCATGGCAAAAAGAATTACACCATTTGCTGATAACATATTCACCACAAAAAGCAGTTCTTACAATGAGGGTTTTAACTCAGCAGTGGAAAGATGGTAATTTATTATTTGAAGCATCTGCTTGTATTGAAGGTCTTGAGAAAGCTGCCAGTATGCTTAATGCAATAGGGACAGCACAAAAGCTTTGACACGTTGGCAATTGCTATGGGGCTGTTGCTTGTGCTCTATAAAACAAAAGACCAAACCATCTCTTTTTGTGCCACCAAACAAGCCATTCACTAAGATACAAAGTGAAGGATCTTTTGTTTTCTGTATGTGTGTGGTGGGGGAGGATCCCCATTGCCTGGAGACAGAAAAGAACTACCTTGATTTTCAAAATCACTCCTTTGTCAAACCACATGATGGAGCTCAGCAGTTTAATTGATACAGTTTTCACATACATAATTAATAGCTACATAAATAGGGAAGAGACATACAAAAACAGGGAAGAGACTAGCCTAGTTAAACACAGAGAGACTCATCAGTCTTATGAAACAGTTGATCAAGAGGTGATAAATTTGCCACTATACAGAATAGTTATGATTTGTATCAGCAGAGTGACAACAGCAATGAAATCACAGACCTTCAAGGTATCAAATAGCAGTTGTGGGGAGGGGCTGTTTAAGAAACAGACCCCCCCCCCCCCTGACTGATTTTGTTACAGCTTTGACATCAGTGGAAACTTTAGCCAAGATCCTGTTCAACACCAGTGCAGTGTAAAATTCTGTTTGAAAAGGCTGTGAGAACATTATACAGTTGGTCCTCCTTATCCACAGATTTGAGCATACGCAGCTTGAAAATATTCCCCAAGAGTATAAATTTCAAATAGCAAACGTTGATTTTCCATTTTATATATGGGACACCATTTTGTTGTGCCATTATATTTAATGGGACTTGAGCATCCACAGATTTTGTTATCCACGAAGGATCCTGGAACCAAAGCCCAGCACATAACAAGGGCCCACTGTAGTAGTCCTTCTGGTTGCTGTGCTGGTTGATCTTCCAACGTGTGTGTATCTGAGTATGTGTGTAGCTATTCCTGAATGCCTGGCCAGCAGCTAAGGCACGTGAAAGGGGAACCACATATGTAATGGCTATTGGATTATGCAAACATTTAAAGATTTCAGCTTGTAGTGCGATCAGGAGTTATGGCCATGTCATGCCCCACCAGGATTCCATCCTTTATGTTTCTGAATAAATAAAGTAGCACCTTGTATTGCTGCAGCAGCAGTAGGAAAAGACTGTGCTCGCGAGGCCAAACCTTATGAAACAGTATTTCTGCAATGCTATTGTGAAGCATGCTGTGATAACTGAAAGCCATCAGGCTCCTGGGCAGCAAGCCAGCTGTGTAGAGCAATACAGGGCTGATTTCACACAACCAATTTTCAGGATGAAAAGCCGCACGATCAAAACTTCCTCTATCCAAAAGTATTAATATCTTGCCCCCTGCAAGTAATAACATTCATTTTTGACGCATTTTTCCAAAATGTATTATAAAAAACCCTTTTAAATATTGGTTCATGTAATAACCTTTCTTTTCACTAATTATATGATTAGAGATTTAAAGATAATTCAAAAGGGAGTGCCTGCAGTAACTCATGCTCCAACAGGCATAACAACACCACTGCAACAGTATGGAATAAAAAACAGCAAACCAGGGAAAAAGATAAAGGTTATTTTTCACACATAATGCATCAGGGGTTTTCAAACTTGCTCTCTTCCACATTCAGCTTTAGGTCAACAGTGCTGAAGGATGCTGAAGGATGCACTGTTGTGTGCACACAGATGTGGAAGAGACACTTAGAGGTGTGCAATATGTGAAAAACAACCTGAGTGAAAGATAATGGTTTTGACCATGATGCAGACAGAAAATATGACTGGTTCACGCTTCTTTGTCAAAGAAGCTTCAGAGAAAATTTGGAAAAGCCAGCCCAGAAAAATATAAAGGAAACTGTTCACTTAGGCTTCCTCTCTGTGTAACTCACTGAGGAGAAGAAAAGAGAAATGAACAGTACAAAAGTATACATGATTATTCTTATTAAAGTAATTATTAAAACCCAAATTTAGCCATTTTTATTTCCAAAGGAAGAAAATGAACGTTGATAGCATTTGATTGCAAAATATTTATATCACAAAAAAGTACATAGAACTATAAAACTCACTTGAACAAGTGATTTGATAGGGTTTTTTTAAAAAACAATTAACAAGAATAAAAAAGTTTTTTTAATGCCTATCAGATACCATAATGACTTGATAAGCATTCTGATGACTTAAAAAATAAATAAAATTTCAGCAAAGGCAATTCATTAAAAAAAAACCTTCTTAAAGAACAGAGTTTAAACAGGAAGAAAATAGGTCAGAAAACTCAAGGAGAACCTAAACACCTAAAGATACCTACAGGGCTGGCGCCTGGTGGAACCTAAAAAGCAAAAGCAAAACAAAATAAAATAAGAATAAACAGTAAAACTATGTGCCTGGAATCCCTCTAATACTTACGGTTGAAATGTGACTAATTAAAGCAAAGGAGTAGTATACTATCAAAACCTTTTACTAACAGATTGTTCATTTTCTTTGTTCTGACAATTACAAGCTTGAAAAGAAACTATTGTCATAGTGCTAATATTCCACTTTTACTGCTATGGCTGGATCCTGTGGAATTCTGGGTTGTGTAGGTCAGTGAGGCCTAAGAGCTCTCTGGCTGAGAATTCTAAATGCTCCTCCCTAAACTGCAAATCCCAGGATTCCAAAGGAGGCATTCACAGCAGCTAAAGTGGAATGAGTGTTATAACTCATAACAGATTACAAATTTCTGTTAGAACTTTTTCATTTGTCAGCAAAATTGTTTTTTTTTTGTTGTTGTTGTTGATGGAAGGGGAGCTACAAACCAATATTTCTTCTGATGCCTTATTCTTTTTCTTAAAGATGATTTGCATGGGGTGTGATTTTCAGGGTATAAATAGTCAAATAATGCTCTCACCCCAACTATGAGAAACACTATAGGGGAAATAGGGAAGAAGTGGAAGATATAAAGTTGTCTGGTCCATAAAGGGTTAAATGTATGCATTCTTAAGGGGATTAACAAATGGAAGGTTTACTGTGGGTTAAACAGCGGCAAGGTGTGATAGCCAGTCACACTTCTGAAGTGCCACTGAAGCATCCCCTTGCCTCTCCAGGGAGGCAGGAGCATCTATTTCTTCAATAACGGGAACTTCTGTTATGAAGAAATGGCAGCTCTATGAATGCTTTGAGGATGGGAGAGGAGAGGGGACACTTCAAGGATGCTTCAGAAGCGTGACCGGTTATCACATCTTTATGCTTCTGGAGCGTTTTGCTGGCATTTTAGCCACGATAAGCTTGGGTGTGATGAAATGGGAATACATTTTGTTTCCTATCACCTCCTCATATGCAGAACCAACTTCTTAGGTCTTTGGATTTGTCTCAGGAAATATACAACATTCTTTTGGAAGTCAATACACGTGAGAAGCATCAAAACCAACAGTTGGTTGTGATGTGGTCCCTAGAGACAGAACACCATTTTGTTTACTTGTTCTGCTAATATATATGTCATAGAGCTTCACAAGACTCAATACTGTATTTAGGGTTTGGATCTTGAAAAGCTAAAAATAAGATCTAGGTATAAGCTAAGAAAGCTGAGAATCCATCTCGCCTAATGAGGGACCTACCCATAATTGCTCAGAGTGAGTTCACTGTTTGTTTAGATACACCATGGAATGACAACAGCCCATGAAACTCAAATAGATTTCTATTCCTTGCTCCAGACTATGACAGAAGTAGTCTTGATATGCGGGGGATAACAATATTACAATGTGTGTAGATTTAGCCCAACTGTGGTGTTGAATGAGTTAAGGCCTTAATTCAAGCCAGTTCTTCATTGATATTTATAGGCAATGCTGTAAACTATTGAGCATTATAGTTCTGTTCCATCCTCACTTTCACCATTGGCTGGGGAATTCTGTCATTTTTTGATAGAGCTCTTATAGTACTAATTCTACAGTAATACTACAGAACTATAGTATAATAGAAACAGAATAAACCATCAAGACATCACAGCTTCAAACCTTGCCTCTGCCATGAACTTGCTGGGTAGAACTGGCTGAGTCACTTTCTGTTTACCTCTGCCTACTGCCCCATTTGTTGCATGGTTTTTAATAGTACTGGCACATGTTACAGGACTGACAGCAGTGAGATGTTGCATAGGAAGAGCTTTGCACACTCTGGTGTGGTACGTATAATCTGGGATGAGGAGTGTCAAAATGGTATTAATCCACTGTACTGAACAGAGATTTGGATGAGCACATGGGGAAATGATTACTTAGCAACCCTGAGAGGTAAGCTACTATTCCTCCATCTTTGATCTTGCTGAAAGTAAACTGTCACCTATGTCCAGTTATGTCTGGAAGCTGTCTGGACGATTTGGAAAAGTGGGTGCAAAACTGCCTGGTGTTGGTGTCCAAAAGGCTAAATCCAGCTCCCATTGTGAAACTTCTAAAAAATAGCAAAGTAAAGTAAACCAGTTCCTTTTCAGTTCAGCATACCCCTCCCAGTCCATGTATTCTGTTCCTGCATTACTGCAGGAAATTATATAGCAAGTAGGAAGAATAGGGGAGGGGGGGAGATGCAAGTACCCTGATGACGCAGTGGTTAAATGCCTGCATTGCAGCCACTCACTCACAAACCTTAAGGTTGCGAGTTCAGTACCAGCATGGGCTGAGGCTTGACCCAGGCTTGCATCCTTCCAAGGTCACTAAAATGAGTACCAGATTGTTGGAGGAAATTAGCTTACATTTTGTAACTGCTTAGGGAGTGCTTAAATGCACTGATAAGTGGTATAGAAATGTACTTGCTATTGCTAAGTGCCCAATGGTATTTGACACCTAAAAAACTAAAGCTGGTAAAAGTCAGCTGGGCTATTGGTATGGGAAGGAGGGAGGTGCTTTTTCTGCCAAGGAGGTGGTTGTTCATAGAATCTGGTTGCTGCAACTCCCTCCCATAACTGATGCATTTAAGACCACATCAACATTCCTGAATAATCAGAAAGAATCAAACCTCCATACATGTAATATATCTTCTCTTCCTATCCTGCCACATATGAATTGCCAGCTTTAATTTCCTAAGTATCATCTAAATTCAGCAAGCTAAAAACAAAACAAAACAAAACAAAAACCTAATCTGTTTAGCATGCTAAGAATCCTACTGTAAAATCTGACTTCAAGATACAAAACAAACCACAAGCTTGAAACCTGTATAACACCAAGCATAGAAGTCAAGGCATTTGGGAAGTTGCCTCAACTATTATAACGTCTGCTTTCATAATTATTACCTACTCTGCACTGGTGGCACATGGTCTGAGTATAAAGAGATGTAACATAGCAGTGGTAGAATGAGCTCCCTGCAATATAATGGGCCTTCAGTTTATGTTGGGTGAAGTCACCATCTGATTGTTGCTGTTGTTCACTGTCCTTGAGTCAGCCCCAACTCATGGCAATCCTATGGATGAAACATCTCCAAGCCCCCCTATCCTCCACTGTTCTGCTTATGTCTTGTAGATTCAGGCCCAGGACCTCCCTGATTGAGTCTAGCCATCTGGTGTGTGGTCTTCCTCAACTTCTACTGCCGTCCGCTTTTCCTAGCCTTATTAACTTTTCTTTGACTTTTCATGATATGGCCAAAATATGACATTTTGTTTCATCATCTTGGCTTCCAGGGAGAGTTCTTGTTTGATCTGTTCAACCCCCCCCCTTTTTTTTTTTTTTTACTGTCTACAGTATCCTCAGCATTCTTCTCCAGCACATCTGAAATGAATTGCTTTTTTTAATCCCCCCTTTTTACTGTCCAGCTCTCACATCCATACATGGTGATGGGGATTACTATGTCTTGGACAATTCAGACATTGGTGTTAAATTGTATGTCTTTACTCCTTAGGATCTTACCTAATTCTTTCATCGCTGCCCTTCCCATTCCTAGTCTTCTTACTTCTTGACTGTAGTCATCATTCTGATCAATATTTGACCATGGGTCCAGAAACTCTTTAACTATTTGATTTTCTTCATTGTCTAGGTTTAATTTATGTATTTTGTGCCATGGTCATTATTTTTGTTTTCATTATATTCAGCCTGAATATAAATATATGCAAATATATGCAAACTTGTCTTTGCACTTTCATCTTTGACCTTCCTTAGTAATTGTTTCAGATCTGTGATGTCTTTTGCTAGTAATATGTCTACATATCTAAAACTGTTCGTTTCTTCCTTCTGTTTTCACTTGCCCTTCTTCTCAAATTAATCCCACTTTTCTTATGACATTTTCTACATACAAGTTGAACAAATAGCTATCACCCTATCAAACAGACATGGTTAAAGCAGCTATATGAAGGGTTGCTCCATCTGGTGAACATTTCTTCATATATATGCATTTGAAGATCACGATACCTGAATTCAGACATCTGCAGGAATTGCTGGACTAATAGCTACAAAATTTGCAGAAGATGTGGCAGTCAACATTCCTCTGAAAGACTTAGTGGCATGTGTGTGTTTAGGCCAGCCCATTCATTTAATGAGAGGGAATTACGCTTATATTTATTTCCCTACTGAACTACTACCATCATTCAAAGGACTTGTATAGTCTATGAGCAGTGTGTTTTCTTATGAAAAACAAGTACCAGCAAGTGATGAAAGTTCTGCTTTTGCGTTCTTTGAACAACTACCTATTTTGTATGATACATCACAAACTATTTTATGGAACATATATTTTCACAAGTTCAGATTGCAAATGAAATTCTAAGCATGTTTGTTTCATTTTTTCGGGCTTCCCAAATTTTATTGGGTTTCTTTACTAACTGATGTTTATTATGTACACTTTCAGAAGGGACCTTTTAGTGTATCCCACCATTCTGGAATGCCCAGATGCAAAGGAAGTCAGAAAGAATATCAGCTGTTGATAGCTCTTCTCTGCTAACAGGCACATATCAAATGTGACAGAGAACATCCTAAGAAACTAGGGGAGATGGGAGGAAGGGGGATAAGAAGAGGGAGGATCTAGATACAGTTACATTGTATTAAAAAAGTACATTGATAAGAGAAAGGAAAAATGTATGCTGAACTCAAAAAGCTTGCACAAGACAGAGGAGAATGGAGACTTGTTGGAAACCAATCAGTATGGATTAACACATTAGAACATCAGCTTTCCTCATTATTGCACAGTTAGGTACATGTGTCCTGTGTGACTCTTAAAACTACAGTGGCCACGTCCTTTGCATCTAGCCATTTGAGCCATTTGGAGGGCAGGGTTCAGAATGTTCCCAATTCATTTTGTACCTGCATATTAATGAGTTTGCATCCGGTCTTTTTCTTCAAATATTACTATTTTCTATGTCTCTCTCCTTCCTGCACTTCCTTCTCCTTCCCCGTCCCTGTCTCCCTCCCCCTGATCATAAGTCATCCAGTCTAATGAAACATTTTGGAAACTGATTTGCACCAATTTCATCATTATTATTGTTTAGGAATTATGGCTAAGCCATTATTATTATTGTTTAAGAATTATAGCAAATTGTGCTCAACTACTTTAGCAATATCACACTAGTTAAGCATTAAGGAAATTTTGTTTTCATGCTAATATTCCTCTTTCCTTCACTTGATCTCACTTGTGTCCTGGAAACAAAAGAAGTGTTTGCTTGACAGTGGCCATCTTTGCTTATTTCAAAACAGCAAGAACACATTTGCAAGCACAATTTACACCAATCTGGGGCACTGGAATAAAAAGTCTTTGGTAGTGCTGGGAACTCCCGGTAAATAATTTAGAATAACCAAAATAAAATTGGTTTGTACAGACACAAAACTTAGAACTTCTAGAGACTTTCCCCCCATTCGGAGACACCTGAGCTTAAGATTTTATAGTAAGGAGCAGGGACATGATCTAAACCTCCCTTCTCCACAATGCAAATTATTTTCGTTTCCATCAATACAGCAAAAGAATCTATTTGAACTATAATGGATGGGAGATATCTCTCCCAATGGTGAGTCAAACTTGTTACATTTTGTTTTTTCCCTGCCTGATTGGTCCAGCAGCCTAAGCTAACAAAACAGGCCTGTTTCACAGCCACTACACATTTTCATTACTTCCATTTGAGTCTGAACTGAAAACACTTCAGCTGCAAAAGCCATTAGAGAAAATATTTCATTGTGTCTACAGTGGACCCTAGAAGGATGTGATTAACTGGAAACAGCATTTCTTCTAAAGGAATGCTGTAGGAGGACAAGCTGTTCAGAAATGTCTCTGAAAATTCTGAAATCTATACTTATTCCATTTCCATAATACAAGCAATGATGACACTATGGGTCTATTTACACCACACAATTATAGTACTGTCATTCCACTTTAACTCCCATTGTAACACCCTATGGAATTCTAGGAACTGCAGTTTTGAGAAGAGTATTTTAACTTCTCAGTCAGAGAGCATCTTGTGGCTCACCAAACAACAAAATCCCAAGACTCCCTAGAATACAGCCATGACAGTCAAGGTGGAATATAGTACTATAATCATGCAATGTAAATGGGCACACAATCATGATGGAAGCAGTGAAACTATGTAGTATCAGTGGACAAAAATAACATTCCCAGTGTGCATATCAGAGTATTTTAATGATACAAATCAATACAAACCTCTTCGATATCATTATCCAGAGCTATGATTTGCAGTGGAGATGTCATATTCTGATTGTGTGAGATAGTTGTACCCACAGGGGATGATTCTAATATAAACCCTTCATATGTTGATTCTGTGAAGTAAGGTTTCTGGTTATTTTCATCTAGAACTTCAATATGCAGATTGGCAAATGCTGGAAGAGGGTGGCCATTGTCCTGTTCTGCCTGAAAAAGTAAAACATCAATTTGTTAAGATTCCCACTGCCACTTTCAATATTTGTTTATTTGTATTATATGATGTTCAAATGGCACTTAATATAATAAAATCTTTAAGCAGCTACAGTTAAGGGTATATATCATAAAATACAAACCAAGACAAAACAATTTAAAAGCAGTTTTAAAATGTCAGTTTTTTTAAAAAAAATGCAAAATATTAGAAATGCATGAGAAACAATATATAAACAGAGAAAGAGACATGACTGTTCCAAGTAAAAGAAAGTTTGCTTAAATAAATAAATATGATTTTGAAGAGGCATTTAAAATTGCACAAACTTTCTGATTTGAATTTGATTTGAATTACATGAGGGAGAGACTATGCCAAAGGATGGGTGTATGCAAATAAAAGTGTTAAATGTCGACTAGTGGCATTCTAGAGATTGTGAAGCAACCAAGAAACCATCCACCAAAGGTCTCAAGGATCATCATGAGTTGCTTTCAGTTTTGTAAGAATACGGACTTGTGTTGTGATAAAGCTATACAGTACTTTATTATCTGATTTGTGCTCCTTCCTACTTTCAACAAGCTCCTTTCACTTCCTCCTTATTAGCTGTTTGCTTTGCATCAAAGCTGGACTCCAATACACTATCAATACTTTAGAATGACCAAAGAATGAAAGAAAGAAAGAGAATAGGAACAGGAGTGAAGGAGAAAATTCACCCCCAATTAAATAGTGTCATTCATGACATTACAGAAAAATTAAGCTTCCCCCGGGGGATCTTGTTGCAGGGAGAGATGTGCATACAACAAAGACTTAAGATGAAGGAGTGCAGATGTAGATATGCTTACATAATGGTGGTCTTCTCATACATGGCTCAGTTATACAAAAGATATTACTTTTATATCAGATCTGTGTAGTACAATGAAACTGTGAGCTTCAGTTGTGACACATATACCACTTTCTCCAATCTTCTGGAAATGAAGATGGAAACCTTGGATATTTTCCTAAAAAGTCCTGTGCACAGTTTGACAAGTAATTCTGCATCTAAATGAGGTAAAGAATGATCTGGGACCCTCCCATGTGCCTGACCCAGGCCGTCACTGATTTGTCATTTATCAGGGGATGCTGTTGTTGCAGCAAGGATGTACACAATTACTCAAGAAAGTCAGAAACCAAGGAGCTACACTGCCCAGGGTTCCAGCATTTTTGGATAGTTCTGCAAGATGCTTATTATCAGCATTACAGCATCAGACCTCACTGTAGCACCTCTTTTTGCTGGTTATCTTGGTGAATTAAGAAACTGAGGATAGTAGTAAGGAGGGCTTCTGTCAAGCACAGAACTAAAATGGACTGAGTTATGTTCCATTCATACTCAGAGAAATGTATGCCCAGGCCTAGCTAGATCTTAGGATTGAAGTGGATGCTATATGGCTTTTAAAAATTTTACTACCTGATCAACATTGTAAGAGCAAAGAAAAAAAAATTACTGGCTGCATAACTACAGCAGATTGTTGCTGCTGTCATAGACCTCTGCTTCATTAGGGGGACTTTACCTTTGAAGACTGTTCAGAAACTTCAGCTAGTTGAAAGAACTGCTGCTAGAGTGTTAAATGTGACAGACTGCAGGGACCATACTGCTCCCCTGTTAAAACAGCTCCACTGCCTCACAGTTTGTTTCTGAGCAAAATTCAAAGTGCTGGTTATGAGCTATAAAGCCATATATGGCTCAAGTCCAGGCTATCTGGAAGACCGTATCTCCTTCTAAGTGCCTGCTTAGTCCATAAGATCATAGGACATGGCCTTCTCTCAGGAGATTAGTGCAGGGATAAAAGGCACATTTAATTTTCAAAACAGGTGTTATTGCATTCACTCATGCCGGGGCCAGCCAGTGAGGATTTTTGAAAAGGAGCAGGATAAGCCCAGCTGGCATCCAGGCTGTATACGGTTGCATTTGCCCCATCACGGATGAAGGCAATGATACAGTGGGCCCTTGTTATCCACTAGGGTTTGGTTCCAGGACCTTCCGTGGATAACAAAATCCATGTATGCATAAGTTCCGTTAAATATGATGGCACAACAAAATGGTGTCCCTTATATAAAATGGAAAAATCTAGGTTTACTATTTGGAATTTATACTTTTGGGGAATATTTTCAAGCCATGTATGCTCAAATCCGTTTATTAAAAATCTGTAGATAAGGAGGGCCAACTGTACCCCTTTTGAAAATTAAATGTGGGGATAAGGCAATTTAAAGCCAAAGTGCTAATCTCCTCAGTCTCACCACCAACACAAGCAAAATTGATGGGGACAGAAGAGGGCCCTGAAACTCCCTTCCTTTTAGGGCTGGGGTGAGGAGTCAGCTTTGGAGGGACATGTCTATTTTCAACAAAAAACAACAACAACAACAACAACAAAAAACAACCAACAACACTATGATGCAACTTTTCCCCATGTGGCATGATCCTCATCCAGATCAGCTCCTCTCTGCTCTTGGACCCAGTTGGATGTATAGAGATATGGCCTTTCTTGTCCAGGATCAAAACTGGAAAGAATTTACCACCCTGCAAATCAGACATTATGTGATTTCTAATTATACTGAAGAAAAAAATGGGGGCAAAAGCTATCCTTGAGAAGTGACATTTGAGGTTAAGATGGAATATATTTACACCCTTTCAACTTGACCTTGAAGGAAATTCTATTATTCAGTGCTTTGATAAGAAACAAAAGTATTCAATCAATATTCATCTGGCTGAAATTATACCAGTCAGCCTATCCTAATAAGATTAAGTGCTGACAGAAGGGCATAACAAAACTGCATGTACATTAAAAAAATTGTTGCCTATTTAAGTATGACAAAACATAACATCAGTTGACCTTCCTTCTCTAAACTAGTCTATATATTATAAGTTCTATTACGTTAACTCATTTAGAATATACTTTGCATAAATTTTGGCTACAGGGTTTATGCAACTAATAAAACTGCAACAAGAGTTCTTGATGTCTAATGGTAATTTCCAAAAGACAAACACCAGTACCTTAGTTTCTTGCCCAGTTCGTATCAAGGGAGTTTATCACACAAGGGAGATCAAGGGGTTAATCCAAAAATATCCCGGAGAAATCGCAAAATTACGTGAAACTGTTTCATACGACGTCGCGAAAAACCCACAGTTAAAGTAGATTTAAAGGAGAATTAAGCAACACTATTTCACACGACATTGCAAAAAACCCAGAGTTAAACTAGGATTAAGCCACATCTTTTCAAGTTTGGATCTCTACAGAAAGTGTAAATTCAAAATTGCTTTAATTGTGAAATCACGCATGAACATTAATTGTGAAATAACATTATTTCCAGTTTAAATTCACTTTAAATTTGCTTTAAATTCTCAAAGGTTCAAGTTTGCTTTAACACCACTTCAATGTCATACTAACATCAAAATTGGCTCCTAGTGTGATAAACTCCAAAGCACTATTGTTAATAATGATAGCTGCCATTTTCACAATAATTTGTACCCAAGTCCATCTTTCTTGTGAATATTCTACCGGGTAAAATAAATAATCCTTCATCATCTAAGGCTTTTAGTTGTTTGTAAAAGAAAAGAGGCTAGGACTCAAAAGATTCAGAAAAGTGAGGTGCGCCTACAATTTTAAAGTACAGTTATTTGGAAATAACTTTCTTATAGGAAGTGAAGTGTGTGTGTGTGTGTGTGTGCGCGCGCAGACATTTATACCTCATATTGTGACTATTCCACCACAAATATTTTGCAGCATGCACCTCCAGTGGACATACTGCAAAATATTTGGGGTGGAATAAGCACATGATATGAGGCTTATATGGGTAAGGCAATGGCAAACCTCCCATGATTGTCTGTCCCTGATTTATAAATAAATGAACAAACAAACAAACAAAATGAACAGTAAAAATGTATGGGACAACCCAGCCAGTCACTTTTCCTGAAGAAAGCACACAGCCAATACACCTAGCAGTTACCAGCCACTGGAGGCTCTTTGATACTTTACCCTAAATTTACATAAACAGATTTCCATGAAAAAAGGAGGTAAAATAGTCTGGAGAGGAATACACATTAGGACATGTTCTAATAATGATCCTGCTCCCTCAAAAGACATTCAATTTCTGCCCTATATGCTTGGGACTACAAAATCCAGAAATCTATGGTATTTAGGTTTCCTTTGTATCTTTTGAATCCCCCCCCCCCAAAGAATTACATTTTCTCTGAGTTTGTTTTTTGACCCAAGCAAGGTGTAAGTGCCCTCCACACAAACACATACCAAGGACATTTTGGAGGAGATTGTAATTTTTGTGACCCGCCGGCACGTTGAGGGCAACATAAACAGCCCTGGTGGTGCAGTGGTTAAATGCCTGTACTGCAGCCACTCACTCAAAACCATAAGGTTGCAAGTTCAAGACCAGCAAAAGGGCTCAACCTTGACCCAGGCTTGTATCCTTCCGAGGTCGCTAAAATGAGTACTGAGATTGTTGGGGGCAAGTAGCGTACAGTTGTAAACTGCTTAGACACTGCTTAGGTGATATGAAGTGGTATATAAATGAAGCTGTTTGTCACTGAAAAGCCTTGCCTCTGATGAGAAACCAAACTCTTGCCAAGTACCAATAAAACAATGGCCAAAATACTATACTATCTGCATATTTCAATGTATTTCCACAACCTCACTATCCAACAACTGTCCATTCCCAGAAAGGACCCCTGCTGCTGTCGCTTACCTGCAGGGAAGGGCAAAAGGAGTAGCAATTCAGATCATAGAAAAACAACTAGTTTGGGAGAAAGAGGAAGAAATAGGGATTCACTCCCAAATGGAGTGTATCCATCTTTTTTCTTCACCCAGGAGCTAAGAGCAGCTAGATCTTTATGGTCTGAATCATCTCCTCTCCCCTTTCCCTTCCTTCTGGTGAAAAAACAAAACCAAACAGCAGGACCCTCTCCTGGGGCTTGAAAGCTGCCAAGCATGAGAGGTTTTTGGATGGTTTTACAAGTGAATAGCCCTGTGATGTTCCCATGCAAAAAGGACACATGCAAATCACTAAAAGGAGGCCAATTAGCACTGAATAACACCCAAATCAGAATTTATCCTTCTACCTTATCAGCTTTGTAGCCAAGGAAGATGAACAGAAGAAAGCCTGACAAGTGCAAATAAAATAAAATAAAGAGAGTAGGGAAAGCAGGCAAAGCTGCAAAAAGCTTGACAATAAACCATCTTTACATTCAGATCAGTGCTAATGTAAAAGTTGTGAGTGACTTTTGGTGAGGAGGAAGAGGAAAGACTAGAACACTGGGAGGAATTCAAAGAAAAGCCCACCCTTTTCAGAATAGGTGGTTTCCCAGGAGCCTCCCAGAACATAAAGAAGTTACTTGCTGAATGAGAGTCCTCAGAATCCTTCTGCCAGCTCATTCAGTGGCTGTGCTTACTGGGGAAGTCTGGGGATGCTAGTTGGGAGGCCACTCTTCCAAGTGCATGGCTTGGATGAGGTGACTTTCATTTCCAGAAGGCAACCAGGAAGGATGGAAATCCTGGGTTAGGTGAAGAAAAAGTATGGCAATGTAGCCTCCCAACAACCGTAAGGAAAAACACAAAAGGGAGCCCAATTTCCCGAGATTTATGCTTCATTACTCTTGGGGCAAGTGAAAATCAGCTTTGCAATGTGATCCATTATGTTATCAGATCCCTCTTTGTCTTTCCCTAATTTAGCAAACCCTGCTGGAGTTCCCAAAGTTCATCACTACCCTGAAAAATAGGAGCCTGGATAAAAGGGATTCTACAGCAAGTTCAGGCAGTCCTCTTTGTGGATTTTTGGCCTCTGTTGTGAGGTAGAAATCTGCCATCCTGGTGCATGCTTGTAATAGGAAAGAATCACACATTCTTTGCATATACCTGCTTCCTATTCCTGTGATGAATTTTAGATTATAAGCAACTTGTTGGCAGGGACCTTATCTGACTTTGACTTCACTGCTGTGATCATCACTGGAAAAGGCCAGTTTAATCAGTCTGATCAGTGATGTTTGGGAGCCTTATGACACAGACGATAGAGACAATGTAAAGCCAAGTATCCTCTACAGTCTAGTGATTCTTCCTTAATATCAGTCACACTATGCATGTGATCTCCTCCGTCCCTTCCACCTGTTCCTTGCCAGTCTGAGTGCCAGGCCATCAACTTCAGTGTAACTTGGTCATCATTTAGCTGCCATGAATCTTCATTATGTGGGTGTGCAATTAAGTATGGGTCACCTTTCCCACATTCAGGTATCTCTTAGCAGATATACAACTGCTAAGGAAAAGCAACCGCAACTAATATACTGGCATAATCATTCTCCTCCCAAACACAGCACTCAAAAGGAGCAGACCTCCTTCATACATAAGGAATGAGGACGATAATGGAGATTCGTACGTTTCGCAGTTTATTAACTGCAAGACATTAACAGTCCTGAACTATCCATTTTTGCCCATCTGTCCAAAGGCTTTATGAATAAGCTTGAAGGTAGAGTCTTATGACTGATTTTTGTAAATTATTCTGGGAGTCTTTTTTGGAAGAGAGGCACTGAAAACTGGAAAAGGAGGGGGAAGTGATTAGGCCATTCTGCCAACCTGATGCATAGTACATGACATGCATTCACAGCTTCTGTACCTGAGCTATAATGTATTTCCCAGTCCTTCTGTCACTAATAAGCTATTACACTGCATCTTATCCAGTATGCCACTTCACTATCTGTTTATCATCTATCATCTATTTTGCCAAACTGAAACCAAGGCAGCTTGGTTATTGATATTGCCTGTTGTTGTTTTAAAAGAAGTAAATGTACAAATAAAACACAAGTACTGTATGATGTTAAACTGAATTAAAGAAATAATAAGTTATAATCATATTTTTTAAAACAACTGAATCAAAAAGTTTGAAAGTCACATCTGTTTAATAAATAATAAATATAATTTAATTATTTAAAAATATAATTGTTAACATTATATGCATAACCAGCTGAATAAAGATACCTTACTTAGGGTAAATGTTATGTTATGTTCTATTCTATGTTAAATGTTTTAGTGAGAAATGATCTTAAAAGGTCTATAACAAACAGACAAAAAAAATCTGACCTGCTTTTAAAAAAAGGAAAAAAAATGTTTGTGAGTTTCCTTTCAGAAATGGCTAGGGAAGGGCGATGATGGTCCAAAACACATTGCAAAAATAATCGAGTTTGACTACTTTAACTGCCCTGACTCAGTGCTAAAATCCTGAGAACTGGGGTAGTTTATTGTGGCCCCAGAGCTCTCTGACAAGGAAGGCTAAATGTCCCACAAAGCTACAGTTCCCAGAATTCTCTAGCACTGAGCCAGAGCAGTTAAAGTGGTTTCAAACTAGATTATTTCTGCAGTGTGCTTTGGACCGATGTTTAACTCTTTCCTAGCATGACTGCAAAGAGTAAGCAGTGCTTCTTAGAGCTCCTGAATCTTGTGATTTTCCAGAGATCAACACTTAGAATGCTTCACTTTCCATCAGCACTAAGGTGATAACTTACATGTCCTCCCCAAAAGAATCTCCAAAAATTGTTTTTAATTCTATTAATGGTTTAATGGTTCCCTTCAGGCTTAATTTTTCTAAGTTTATTGCTGACAGATTTACTCTTTTGACTTTTTAAAGTCTCCTCAAGTCTCAGGAGTAGGGGAAAGCTGGGATATAAGTAAATAAATAAATAAAAAGGAGATTACGTATATATAAAGTAACTTATAGCAATAATGCCAAGTTGAAATTCATACAGAAATGCACTATATCTCTGTATAGTAGGGAAGATTGGCTAGAATGCTGTTGATAATCTCAAGCCAAATAGATTCATTGAACTAATTATTGAACAGTGAGTCAATACTTATGTAAATCTCATTAATTCAATCAACTTTTCTGGCTGGGACTACCAATGGTATTCAGGCCACTATGATGAGATTACTTGTGTGCCTCCTCAGTCTTTTGTCTCCGTTTTAGGTACTGATTTTGCTTTCAGGGTTCCTGGTCTACATTTTCATGATTCTTTGTCTTTAAACCGCTTTAGACTATTAGGTGAAGAAGTGTCCTCCTGTAAGTTCCTCAGACAGAGAACTGCCCACTGTAAAGTTGGAACATAGGCGCTGGCTTTCTGTTGGTGGCATTTGCCTTAGGTATGGCACTGTCTGGATCTTTTTACATGTTGTGGAAAGAGGCATTCAGTTGCAAAGTTACAGCATTGCTTACCAGGCTCCTCACCAATCAGGAATTGGCAGCTTTCATGGAGTACATCTGAAAAATGATGGGTTCTTGGTGGGGGCTTGATAGGAGACAGTTGTAGCTATATGTCATGGCTACATCTCTCAATGCAAGATTACAATCAATATTACCAACACACCTATCAAACTTTCAATAAACCTACAGCACGATTCATTAACTGAACATCACATTGAAGGTTCACAAACAATGAAAACAAAAACTTAATCCAAAGAATTATCCAAAAGGTCAGTTTCAAAAGAATAACTAGTTAGGGTTATGGAAAGAAGAAGGGATTTTCTTTGCAATACAGATGCCTTAAGATAGATCTGAATGAAGATGTCTTTCACCAGCACAATTAAAACTGGCAGGGAAAACAGGTTGCTCTAAGGCTGCTGCCACACTACAAAATGAATGCAGTTTGACATGGTTTTAACTGTCTTGACTCCGTCATATGGAATCCTGGGATTTGTAGTTTGTTGTGGCACAAAAGTTCTCTGAAATAGAAGGTTAAATACCTCACAAAACTACAAACCCCAGGATTCTATAGTACTGAGCATGACGAAGTGGTGTTGAACTGCATTAATTCTGCAGTGCAGATGAAGGCTCTTGGCTTTCTGAATAGATATGTACTCAGATTTAAATACAGATATTTTGTTGAATTAAAACACTGCAAAACAGAAACCTAAATAAGCAAATTTGCCACATCTGGCCAATTTAATGGATCTTTCAACACTGTTGTGTTAAATGATACTGTTCAAGCATGTGGCATATTATTAGTCTTACAGATTGATACCCTTGCTTATTATCCACTCAGCTGCACACCAACCACAGTAATTCAAATCTAATAATGCCTGTAAAAATTTCCATTAATAATGCAGCCAGTTATTAAAGCACTAGAATATGACCACGTACAATGGTAATTGATTTCTGAAATTGGTGTAGCATTATTGTGCTTGGTTACCCTAGCACCAAGGTGCTTTGGTTAAAAACTACAGATCTTTGCCAGCATGGACCATAAGTGATGTATATGTTAAATGTTCAAATGACACATAAGAACTTCAGTATGCAAGGAATGGAAATTAATAATTTAATAAGACATTTTCTGAAATTAACACCATCACTAGTTGGCATTCTCTAATAAATACATGAGAAATCTCCTGCTTAAAGCTTAAATCACAGACATTTCTTTTCAAAATGTGCGCCACTAATTTAAAGAAAATCTATTCCCAGGTAAGGCTATATCAGACTGCAAACAAAGACTAGTTACAGAATGAAGGATGCTTTCACTATCAATTTTAAGTAAGTAGAGAGATCTTGTAGCACTTTTGAGACTAACTGAAAGGAAGAAGTTGGCAGCATGAGCTTTCATAGACTTTGTCACAATTTCTTTCTTTCAGTGAGTCTCAAAGGTGCTATAAAATCAATCTACATACTGATTCTATAGACTAACACTTAATTTTATTTTAAGTAAGTAATTACTTAAAATACTGCAGTTTTAAGAACTAAGTGTCTGAAAAATACATTCCCCAAAGCCGTAACTATGTTATTGTATCACAGATAAGTCTGTTTCATCCAAGCATTCTCAAACACAACAAACACCATGTAAAGCAGGGATGGGCACATCTGGAAGACTAGAAGGCTGCAACTGGAAGGGTCACCTCCCCAGTGTACCCCCCACAAAAAACAAACACAAGTGAAACAAGCAACTAGCAAAATTAAACTTTTTACAATATCATACACACAACCAAAATGTATTTAGAGATACATAGTAAAGATTTGGTTGAAATGTAATATTTTTTTAAAAAAGTAAAAGAATATTTTCTGAAAAAAATAAAACAATTTAAAATGTTTTTTAAAATTTAAAATTTTGAAATTTTAAATGTTAATTTTTAAAAAAGTATGTGGCCTCTCCTTTCTTCTCCCACGGAGCATCACCCTATTCCCAGCATCCCCTAAAGCATTTTAAAGTGAAGCAGATGAATGCCACACCCCATTTCTGCCCAAAGGTATATGTTTGAGGAAAAAATGTCCCCCCCCTCCACTTAAGGTGTCACCTGGTGTGGCCCACATCCTCCACATGCCCCTTGTGATGCCACTGACTGTACCTAGCTGTATGGCAGTAAGTTAAACTGAACTGGTTGGAAATTATTTCTGAGTAAATACATATAGATTGGGGGTTCAAGGATCTCTGCATTCAACAGAGTGGGAAACAATGGCGGTCACCCTATATGTCCATGTAGCTCTGTGTGCACAGGTCTTTACCTTCTACTGTCTACCCGCTACAAAGCTTCCAGAGGGCCCCTGCTCCTGTCTGTTATTGACCAGAGATAAGCAGCAGGTCTTAGCTTGGCTGGAGGGGAAGATATGAGAATGTACTCTTACATGGAGTGAACCCAACTTTTCCTTCCCCTCTGAGTTTGGAGCAGCTGGATCTTATTGATCTCTCTCTCCCCCCCCCCCCCCTTCTTTCTGCTCAGAAGGAGCACCAAGACTTTCTTCAGCTTGTTAGGTGCTAAGAATGGAGATTTTTGGATAAAGTACAAGGGCAAGAAAGTAGATCTTTGTGTCTCATCCATCAAGGGAATTATGCTTGCATAAGCTGCACTTACTCGTGCATAAGTCTCCAACAGGATGCCAGCTTATGGGGGTATTTGTGCTACTGTTATAGCAGTTTGATCCCACTTTAAATGCCAAGCGATCTTGGGACCTGTAGTCTGTATAATTGTTTCCCAGAGAGCTCTGGACTACTATGCTGAACTATAATGGTAGAGTTCGCAATCAGAGGAGTCTGATAGTATGTCAGGCAATAATGCAGTTAAAGGGGTATTAAACTGCTAGAAATGTGCAATTTAATACACTTTGTGTCTTAATCTCTTCACCATCCTGTCAATGCAACACTACTGTTGTAACAATCATTAAAGAGAAACAGACTGGTTAATTTGCAACATGTCATTAAATTAATCATACATTATGAGTCATGTCTTTTTGAGGGTTGCCTTTCTCCTAGCTGGAAATTTGCTTACAAACTGACAGTTCAAGAAAAGAATCCTCTCAGGCTCCATGGACTTTACTACTTAGCAATGTACAAATGCATGGAAATGAGAATTCAGTTGAAATTACCTTAATAACCAAATCAAATTTCTGGTGCAAATCCCTGTTTATTGGTTTTAGAAGGCTGAGTACAGCAGTCGTAACATTCATACTGAAATACTGCGAATAATCCTCAGGAGCCCCTGTAAAAAAGACAGTGAGGTTTGAACACATAATTGAGATGAGTGATCAGTATGAAAAATCACAGCTTCAGTGAAAAATGTATTCATGACATTTGTCAAAAAGGAAATAAAATTATTCCACTGGGTAAAAACAAAAAATTAAGTAGGCGTACTTGACAGACCTGCAAACAAGCCCTTTGTTTCTGTATGGTGATCATCATTTCCAATAAATCTGGGATTCCTTATGAGCTTGTTTTTTCCCATAAGAGACAAGTGTAAATTTTAGGGTGACAATATGTTTACTTGAGTAAACCTGCACTGAGTATAGGAAATTACTTCATACAAAGTCAGACCCTTGATCAATACATTGTCATTACCAGTTGTCTCCTCTCTGGCAATCTCCAGTTCAATTGAATATACAACTCCTACCATCCTCATTCAGCATAATAAATGTCATCACTAGGCTGATAATGTTAGGGGCTGTAGTCCAATGTATCTAGAGGGATCTGGTTTGGGGAAAGTTGATTAAAAATGATTGGTAATAGCTATTCAGAGAGCAGTGTTTCCAGCCTTTACTGGAGGTGCTTTGTTACAGGAGAATACTGAAGTCTTATTTGTTCTCCTTAGCTCTTATTTATTATTATTATTTTTTAAAAAATCATGATTTACTATTCTACCATTTTATATAATTAAGTATTATACATCTGAGCGTTTTAGCATTTTCACTGGTTATTGTAATTGGCTCTGTGAGACTAGCCACTATAAAGGACAAGATGCTAAATGAAATAGATAGACAGACATAAACAGAGGACTAAAAATGCAAAGCATGTGTTCTACAACTGACCCAGTGACTAAAGTCAGAGTTTATTCATGACAACAAAAATGTGTGTGATATTTCCTATATCTAGAAAATTGCACACTAGTAATGGACAAAAGGTGCTATTGCTCTCTCCATACATATATCTGTTAATAAAACAGTAAAAACACTAAATGGAAAAAAGGAATACAGGTGACACCTATTTGTAATGTAAGAAGTGTAGGACTATTTTCTTGCAAGCCTTACCTTTCAGCTCCACAGCCATTCTCCCTCAATACAGCTGTACTTACCAGTTTTGATATTTATCTCTCCCCCCACATTGTTCTATGTATCAGGGCACAGAGTTCTCCCATGCACAGAGCTGATGGGTGTCTCCTTCCATTGCAAGCATGCACATAAGTTATATATATATATATATATATATATACACACACACACACATTTTGAAACAAAGGTCTCCTATGAAAAGTGCTGCAATTACTAGGGTCCAGAACATAAGGGCCAAATGAAGCAGCCTCTGGCTTCCTTGCAGGTGTGGCATTTAGATGACATATGCCCCCAAAGTGAACGGAAGCCACTCCAGTGCCACACTCTAGTCCAAAGGACCAGATCAAAAAGGTGCCACATTGGGAGCAGGCCATGTGGTTGCCACAGTCCTGCCCTGATTGTGGCCAGAATAACCTCTGGCCACTGCTTCTCAGCCATCTGTTCTGCCCAGGACATTCTTTTAAAGTTGCAAAATTATAATGTAGATTGTTAAGATTTGAGCAATTAAAAATAATGCCTAAAGATTCCGAAGTCTTACTGGATACAGTTTTGGATACACTTAAATATTGCAAATCAAACGTGTGTATGTGCCCTTAAGGTGCCTGGTTACCCTAGGAATTTCATAGTGTTTCATTAGTCAAGAAATACACAGAGGTGGTTTTGCCACTTCCTTCCTCTTAAATATAGCCTATAGTGACTTGCATTTATTGGTGGTCTTCCATCCAAATATTAACCAGGGCTGACCTGCCTTAACTTCCAAGATCAGACCGGATCTGGTGCTTTTAGTATGTTAATATAATCTAAATGAATGCAATTATACATTTTTTCTGTTCTTCTGGAAAACCATGGCATAAAGTATTTGCACTTCCCTGGCAGATGCATAGGTAGAAAACTTGCCTATTGCCTAGGAAAGCAGAAACTCAAAACAGTATTTCTGGCCTGATTTAGCTCTAACTTCAAATTGATGCCTTGATTTTATATCAAGAAAAGTCCACTTTCGGGAGTGGAAGGTGTTTCCATGTCACAGGTGCAATGAATCCATTATATCTTTTAATCCAGATTTAAAAGGATTTTTTAAAAAGGATTTTGTGCTGAATCCTACCCCTCAAATAGGTTCACAACCATGGAGAGCTCCTACAAAAAGCATAGTGCAATGGCCCTCAACCTTTTGTCATACAGATGTGGTGGACTTCAGCTTCCATAATGCCTGTTTCTTGGCCAAGTTGGCTGGGCCCTCTGGTATATGAAGTCCAAAACAAATGATGCACCAAAACTTGGGAACCACTGACCTGGGAGCCGTGGTGTGATATCACACAGCCCTTTGATGTTTGTAGTTCAGCTGACCTACTACTATAAAGAGACTTTCTTGGCTTATTCCTCACAATTTTGGCTTGGACAAATCCTATTTTAAATCCTTGTATCACCCACTGAAGACCCATTCTGGGCTCAAACAAAAACTATGGAGAACATGCGTACATGTGTCTGTGCAGCACATGAATATCCAAAGTTACTCTGAAGTGTTCCTTCTACTAATAAATATAGGAAAATATACAAACATATGCAAATGTATATTAAAAAGTATACAATGATGTCAGAAACTAGTATCTTACAGCTTGAACTGAATGCAAAGCCAACACAGAACAGGGTGAGCCTAGAAGGAGACTGTATATGCTATCTATGCAATACTAAAAAGAATAGAAATAAACTAAATTATTCAGTTAGAAGCACACATTTGCTGTGAACATATTCTTGGTATGGAAGTGATATTCTTCAAGTGGAAAACAATACTGTAGGGTACAGAGCATGCAGGATGATTCAGCTCCGTTATGGCCCCATAGGACCCTTGCCACTCAACTCTCCCCAAATTCACTCATTTCTCTTTTTATCATCACTGCAGAGAGTGGAAATGACTAACCTGGAAAATCCTAAAGAAATTCACACTGTACGCTAAAATGAGCTCTGATTGTCTTTGTCAGATCATGGCATGAAAGCAATGCTATGCAATGAATAGGAACTATCAAGCCATTGTAAAAAGAGAAAAGAAGGGAGGGCAGACCAGCTGTATTCTGTTATATAGGAAAAAGGAGAACACAAATTGTTCTATAAGTCTGGTAGCTAAAATACAGAACACCAAAAAAGATGATATTTTACTCATTTTGTACAGCCTGTACTGATGTTAGAAAGTCTGTTATGCAAAGCAGTTAAAATGGCAAGTCATAGGAAGGAAGGGCCATCTAACAAAGTGCAGTTCCCAAATTTATACTTTACTTTTAGGACAGGAAGTGTTTCAGTCAATATAGTTAAGTCAATCTAACAAGGCTTTCTTTGAAACAAAATGAAAGCTACTCTATTGTTGGCATTTCACTCATGCACAGAATAAATATATTTTAACAAATAATCCTTTTACTGTAATTGGAAAAGTGTGTGTTGTATTTTTAACTTAATCATTATATTTGAATTAATTTTACACTTTTTAAAATTGGTCTTTTAATATGATAGTAACAAAATTAAAACAAAACTAAATACCTAAGAATTTTTTTTTTTAAAATTTTTACTGAGAAGGGACAAATCTCCACATAATGATTGACTGAATTTTACTTTTAAAAAAATCTTTTGACAAATGTCCTATTTTGTAAAAAAAACAAAAAAAAACTACAGGTCATCATTAAACATGTGGAGACTTTTCTTTTGTCTTTGGAATATAATATGTGCTTTTCAGTTCTGTTGGTTAATGTCTTTACTATCAGGTTCTAGCTTATCTTGTTTTAAACTTTTGTAATGTGCCTTGGGTCCCATGCTGGGAAAATAAATAATGCAGAAATAAATACAAGTTCCAAGTTCATCACCTTCATTTATAACAGGATCAGGTAGCAAATGAAGGAGAATATATTTTCTGGCAACAATAATAATGGACAACATGAAGTTAGTGAGGGAGACAAAGGATATGAATGAATGAAGTATATACCGTATAGCTGGGTATAAGGCAGCTTTCTGTTTTCTTTTCTAACTTTCATGCTAATTACATCCTTTTCAACACAAATAGTTTTGAAAAGCATTAACCATTTTCCTCTTTTGCTTTGATGTTTGACATTTTGACATGTTTTTTCCTGTTTCATATTATGTAGTGATTTCTACATGTTCAACAAAATGTGTGTGTGTGTGGTATGGGAATGAAAGACAACAGGTATTTCTTCTCAGAAGCAGAATTACACAAATGTCATAGCTGAAAACTGCTCTTCCTCGACCAAAGCAAATTACTTCTAAGAAAAGTTCCTTCTAATGACAGACACAGTTGGGCAGGTCTTATTTCCTCCACAGGACTTCTCTGGGTAAAGGATTTCCCAGTTTCAAACTAGCCCTATGTGAGATGAAAAATCAAGTGAACACATACCAAGCCAAACATAATTAGTACATAAAATGGTCTGAGAAGCATGAAATGGTCCTGCTTTACAAATAAAATGTTCTTGCTTTATAACATGATCAGCCTTCTGTTCATCTTTCTTTTCCTATATGTTACTCTTAGTAAAATATGACAGACAATGGCAGTATAGCAATCAGAATCCTAGGTAGATGAATAGCAACAGGGGTTAAGATAATAAGTAGAAATGAGGAAGACACATATTTTGAAGCTGTTAAAAGAGAGAAGAAATAGATTTTCACACGATAACTGGATGTGGGCAGAGAAAGACAAAATAGATCACAAAATCATACTTGAATTGCTTAGGTGTATAATTACCTAAATTGCTCAGTAAGGATGAAGAGAGGCTGTAATCTTTTCTGCACTTTTAAATGCTCATTTCCTAGGGCAGAGAAACCTGTTGGAAAATTCTGATAAATGGAAGTGCTGCTGAGACACTACTCCAGCTGATAAAAGCAGTCTGTAAATTGGGGCTACCACTTGTTAGTGGCAGGTCTCAGAAGCTTAAAGATCTGTAGCGCACTGGCAGAGCACCTTAAATACAGAAAATCAGGTGGCATTATATGCTAGTATCCATGAGTCTGCATAGTCCAGGATGCCATTTTAGAGCACTCTTTGTCTCAGCACAGTGAAGCCCACCCACCAATCAACAATATACAGCAGTTTGACCACATACGAGTTTCTATTTAAGGTGCTAGTTGAATCTAACTTAATTATCACATTTTCATTTCAAAGGGCGCTGGGACAATGACCTCTTATTGCAAATGTCAGCATTTCAGTACTTCTTAAAAGTAACTTTAACAAAGAGCTAGCTGTTGAAATGATTCTCTGTTCCAGCAGAAAACATTTAATAGTCACCAAACATGGATGTAGTGCATTGACTCCATGAGATTTATAGTATAGTCATGAAATAATACTGTTTATCTAAAACTCAACTAGAAATGTTTTTCACAAGCACTTCCAAAATGCAGTTACCTTCTGTCATCCTCATCATGATGTGTTTCTAACTCCCAACAGTTTCTACCACCTTTTAACATGCACTAAGAATGGATTGGTCCTTCCTGCAATCACCAGTAACTATTACAGCCATATATTTTTATTAAAATGTATTTTTATTTTTTTAAAAAATATTAAAAATATTGAACATTTTTATTAAAAATGCATATACCAAGACTGTAATTCATTCTTCTGGCACATATCCTTCTGAATAAACACATGCAGTTTCATAAAGAAAGGGGCCACCAAGTTAACTTTAACTGGAGTTACGTATTCACAAAATGGGACATAATTTACTAATGAAATGTCATAACCATATGCATCTTCATTTGAAATTATATTCCCTCATGTGGGACTTATTATCAGGTGAGAGTACATAACACTGTAGCCTAAATAAGAAAAAAAAAGCCTAATAATAAGCACTTAATGGAGTCACCAGTTCTAGTGCCACACTGCTCCTAAAGGTTTTGACAGAGGGATAAACAAATGATATTGCAAACCATGCATTAACAAGCATGTATTAAAACAGCGGAACATGACCATTACATGAAAACCAGTGCAACACCCCTTCTTTGGTAAGAGGAAGCCAGCAATACAGGGAGAGAGGGTGGGAAGGTAGGCAACCCTGGAAAGCAGAGGGCTTTTACTTAAACACTTCTCAGGTGGACAGGAGGGGAACCACACTCCTCAAAATACGCATGTAGGAAGCACCCCTCAAGCCCACTTATTCCAAAGTGTATGAATAGTATGAAGGAGCCTGGGAAGAAGACACTGAACTGCACAGAGGAGAAAAGTGCTTCTGCTGTTGTACTTAATATAAAATTCTAACACAATAGAATCAGTTTTGGGGGTGAAGGAGAAATGGGTCATGGGAATCCACTGTACCAAGTTTTGGAATGCCCCTATGGGACTTTGTGGAACCAGGCTATAGAGGTCATGCCTAGCCTGGTGAGTGATGCAGCCAGAGTTCCAGATAACAGGGAAGCCACAGTGGCTTTTGCTCAAATGGAATCCCACTTCTGCCACTCCAGCTGGTTTCAACCTAGTGGCTTGGGTAAGCTGGATCAATGGTCAACACGGGTCAAAAGATATTTGGATATGGGCCCATGCATGGCCAAGCCTCTGTAGCTGTAACCAATAAGCCCTGGTGGCACAGTGGTTAAATGCCTGTACTGCAGCCACTCACTCAAAACCAGAAGGTGGCGAGTTCAAGACCAGCAAAGGGCTGAAGCTTGACTCAGGCTTGCATCCTTCCGAGGTCGCTAAAATGAGTACCCAGATTGTTGGGGGCAAATAGCTTACAATTGTAAATGAAGCTGTTTGTTTAACAAATTGTAAGCCGCTCTGATAGTCTTGGCTGAAGAGCAGGGTATAAATAAAAACATCAGTATTATTATTATTATTATTATTATTATTATTATTAAATTATGGCCTTTTTCAATTCCAGCATCATGGAATTGTTAAAACAAAGGCCTTCCAAACATGGTCAATGGACCTGATATTAAATGTCCATCCTTAAATTACAAATGGAAATCAAGTCACTGGATAGCTGTATATCTAATAATCCTTAAGATTAATCACATATGCCAGAACAATTCAGTCAAGAATAGCTCAATGAAAACATCTGACACAGCCCACCCCTATGCTGCTGCAGGAAAAGGAGATTCTTGTGCCACACCAGCTCTTCTTACTTCAGAAAATCCAGGAAGTAGGAGCATACAATCATACACTGCATGAATTCCAGTGTGGGGAGTGATCCTTGCTGACCTATTCTGGTATTGAATATCACTTGGAATATAACGACTAAATCTGCCCGAGTCCAAATCTTGCTAGTTCCTTGATTACTGTCATGTAATAAGGTATCCTACACAGCTAACATAAATTGTGTGCCTGCATCAGTGCATTAAAGAAGGAATGTATGGCAACATTTCCGTGATTATTGCAAGTAATAAAGGAAACAATAAGGACTACACAGTTAACAGATGCAATGTTAGCCACACAGGGAGTGAAGAACACAGGAAGCTGTTACACCAGTACCCAAAACAGACAAGCCAAAAGGGCTGTCATTGGGCCGTGTTGGGAGAGTGGCACTTACATTATGCATGCCCTGAATGCAGCTAGAAGCCTGCCCCAACCTGGAAGAGCTGGCCCCAAAATGAGTGAAAGAAAACAGCTCCTTTTTGGCTGCTGGGCCAGGACTGTGATGGCAGCAGGGATCAGGATTGTGTGTGTGTAGTTGCCATAGTCCCACAGCCTATGGCTGCTCCTTTTGCCCCATCTTTTTGCAGCCCAGGTCACACTATTTGTCTGCAAACCTTAGTTATTCTGACTGACGTCATTCATTTATTCATTTTATACATTCATATATTACTTCCCAATGAATTATAGATATAGTGAGCACAATAACAACTCTTGCACTAAAATGTAATTGTGTGGTACAGTAATTGGGCAGAATATAGCTTAAAAGAAAGCCTTTATAAAGAAATGAGTCTTAAGTTGACAGCTACAAGCCACAGCTTTAGATAAGTACTGGGCTAATGCCAGAGACTGGGTGATTAAAAAAAGTGTTATATTGCTCACAAGATGAACCTCAGCACCCATGGAGCAGCACCCAAAGTCTTCCTGCCAAGAGCTACAATGACCAAGAAGAGGCATAAAGGAAAAGACAGTGCATAGGTCCCAGCCCTATTTTTACCCCAGCCCCTGGTTTCCAATATATAGTCTACTTTTAAACCACCCACTCCAACAGTTCAAAACCACCTCAAAACATGATAGTCTTGTTTCCTTTAACTTTATGCCCCCTCCTGAAAACTGGCTGAAACTGAAATTGAAAGTGCAATCACATCACTTTGAGTATGAAAATAAAATGCATCAGTGTGGCCTTAGAGGTGTGCATGGGGGCAAAAATGGACCCATGCCACTAGAGAAGTTAGCCACCCTGATTTATGAACTGGAAGCTCATTGGATAGTTTATTGGAGTTTTTTCCATCGCCCAGTAATAAATCATTTTAACTGGAAATACCAGAAAATGAATCTTACACTTTCTTAATGTGATCTACTACTGAGCTATGATTCCTCTCCACAATCCTCTTAGGAATTCTTCAAAACCTACCCTATGCTCAGAACCAATAAGAGTGTCTGAAGAATTTGACCTGATACTGTTTCAGGATCAAGCAATATAAATATCTCACAGACAGCACCATCTCAGTTGTCACATGTTGTCATTTGTGTCTGAGTGTATTA
Source organism: Urosaurus nigricauda (assembly GCA_034509955.1). Lineage (NCBI taxonomy): Eukaryota > Metazoa > Chordata > Lepidosauria > Squamata > Phrynosomatidae > Urosaurus > Urosaurus nigricauda. The sequence goes on along the minus strand of JAOEGL010000003.1, from coordinate 185,186,717 downwards.
TGCTAGGGATTATGTTGTAGTTGTTGTTGTTGATGATGATGATGATTTTCATCAGTCCAACACCAGAACAACATGTACTTGTGCGCTCTCGCTCTCTCTGTATGTGTGTAAACATTTCTTGGGCTTTATCTAATGTCCTTGCTCCATTATCTCAGCCAGAAAATTCTCTAACAAAGCTAAGTCCTCAAACAACAGTAATCCGATTTGGAAGAAACAGCCACTGTAAGAGAGTGGATAATAAAATATTTGCCTAGAACACCACCAGTTATCATATTAGACTCACCATGTTATTGGCTGTAACTCCATGCTTAAACTTTGCCTGCCTACCTGCCTGCTACTAATACAGTCTTTCGGAACAGACAGTAAGATTATCAAATACCAACCAACTAAGATGGAATAGAGGATCCCAGGCCGATCAGAAGGAGGATGGATGTTTCGGTCCTGATCTATAGCTTGTATTGGTGGCGTGACATTGATAGGGTTCACACGTAGCTGTAATGAAAATTAAACATGTTACAATGGAATAATTGCAAAGGGGGTTACCTAACATTATCTCCTCTGTGTTCCTGTGTGTATTGAATGCCTACAAAATAATACCATGTTTATGGATACAAGAGTTAAAGTGGCACATCAGTCTGAAATATTTAATTCTAGTGATAGTACCCAACTTTGCTTGGGTTCAGATCCACTCTCCACAGCCATATTAGTGGTACTTTGTATATCCTTCCTGCTTTTTTTCCTTCTCTCACTGTCCCCCCTCCTTTTTTTTGTCCCACTATTCATTCAACCTTTATCAGCTTTGCCTGGGTTAGAAATCACTTAGCGCTTTCACCATGATTCTCCACTTCCTCTCTGCAAAGAAGTGCATGAACAAAGCTAATGTTTTTACTCCTCAATTGCCTTTGTGCCATTTCTTATCTCAAAAGGGAACAGTCTTTGTAACATCATCATTCCTGTGAATGAGCGGATGTTCTCAGGGTAGGACAGTCAGTTTCAAAATTCTTATTACCTTATCCTTGACACTGAACCTGGATACAGTTCTTGCAGTTAAGAGTAGTTTGCACAAAGCCAGTGAGACAGACTCAAAAATGGATTCAAAGATTTTAACCGACAGAATGACTTCATTTTTAATGGCTTAGGTACACAGAAAATAAAATATTAAATACTTGAAATACTTTTGCACCCAACAGAGACATTTTATTAAACCAGGAATGGTCATGTTCTGTTGCAAGAAAAAGGGCCTCTTCTGACACAAAAATGTTGCAGGGGACCAAAACATGGTAGCAATTTCCCAACCTTCCTAGTGTTTGGGGACATTTACAGGTCAACAGAGTAGATTTGGCAGAGGGCATGGTTCTCCAAAATCTCTTAGGGGTTAATGAGGCTTCCTCACCCTCATAACTTTCCACCCCTATAATACAGGGATGCACAACCAATGATCCCAATTGGTTTGTGCACCCCACTAACATTTTATCAACTTTTATCCACCACTTGGAAGAAATGTAGAGGATGGGTATCCAGCTTCCCTAGAAATGGGGATTTCATAAAGCTGCAGCTCAATGCAGCTTGGGAGGTATCTAAAGTTATCCAGCTAGGCCAGTGTTCAGCCTCACATCCTTCTCATAACTCTGGTTTTTAGAGTTGTGATCAATATTGCTAAGCTAATACTGGGAATGTACTCTATGTGTTCATAAAACCCTGTTAAAATATTAAGTATTAGGATTAGTAATGACTGTATAATAACAGCAACATCACAATTTCATATTGCTTCACCACAATATATTTCCTAAACAAAAAAAGTATCTTGTTTCTCTGATCAAAACTGAACTTGAGAACTAATTGTTTTTAACATGTCCAGAAGGCTTCCCACTTCTGACACAAATTTACTTTCTTTGTATAAAAAGGTGGTGGCAGTGGGTAATTGTACAACCCTGCATACAGCTACTCAGAAGTAAATACCATTGAGTTTAATGGGATATTCTTGAGTAAGTGGATTGAGGCTAGATTTCAGCTTCAAAGACGACATGACACAAAGGCCCAATACAGACGGCCCAAAAGGGCTGTCTGTTGGGTGGGATGAGGGTTAGGGAGTGTGCAGCATCTGCATGCTCCCTAACCCTAGCACATGACGACACCTGCGTCATCACGTAATGGCTTTTAGATGGTGTGCGTATGCATGCGGCTGCAACTGTGCAGCTTTTAGATGGAGCTGCACAGTTGCGGCGGTGAAAGGCGTCCAATGGCACCTTTTTCATTAACTGTGCTGCAACTGTGGCACTAAAAAGGAGCAGGGTTTCCCCGCTCCTTTTATGCTGCGCAGCTTCGCCACTGCATCTAGCTGCTGTGGCAAAGTTCCGCAGCAAAAAGAGGTGGTGCCAGATCGCCCTTTTTGGGTGGTCTGTACCACCCCTAAAAGGGTTTATTTTATTTTGTTTTGTTTATATGCAGCCTTTCTTCTAGAAAAGGGCCCAAGGAGGTTCACAGATAAAATAGTTTTAAAACTTTCTAATAAAAATGTAAAAAACTATTAAAACCATCCTGCCAAACTGTATAAAATCACATAAAACATACAAAAGTTAAAAACATAAATAGAGGACACACCCCATATAAAAGCTTCCCTGACAATGACTGTATATTAAATGCCTGCTTGAATAAAAAATAGATTTGCCTGCCGGCAAAAGGAGAACATGAGGGGGGGGGGGGGCGGGCAGTCCAGCCTCCTGTGGAAGGGAATTCCAGATGGTGGGAATAGCCCCCAAGAAGGCTCTCTCTTGTGTGCTCACCAAGCAAACCAATGATGGTAATGGGACTAAGGGAAATGAGGATATACAGGGAAAGTCTTTCCCTATATATCATAGGACCTTTTCAGGTTGGTATGGAGAAGCATGGTCTTTCAGATGCTTTTCATAGCCAAATGGTGACTTGAACCCTGGTCCAGAGTCATAGTCCAATACTTAAGCCACTGCACCATCTTGGAGCAAATATTGCCAGTAGTCAAAGCAACCAATTCGTGGAGACTTGATACCCTGTCAGGAGAGGTGCCACCTGTGAAGCAATTATCTGCCGCTCTTGCTAGCCCCATAGCTCTGGCAACATTGTCTTTCATTTTGACACTTTTTTCCTCTCATTTTAGACTGCAAGCATCAAGAGCCACTGACTAAAAAATTAGTCTGTTTAAATTCTCTCAAAGACTAGTCTTCCTGTCCTAGTTACCAACCCAACTTTACTTTATACACAAAAATTCAAAATTGTTCCAAATGATTTCGAAATAGGAAGAAACTTAATTGGCTGGTAAATTTTTCACAATAATGTCCATAACCATTATATTCCAAATATCAATATGAAAAAATAGCTTTTCTCTCAGCTATGGGTTATGGATAGATAGTTATTTTTTATATATGTGACTGATTGATGGTTACACATCTCCTTATTCTACAAAGTGACACATAGGATTTTTTTTTTTTAAAAAAAAGCTCAAATTATGAAGTTACGTTAACCATATTCCCACTGTAACAATACATATAGACTACTGTCAAAATGCAGTGGCACAGGCACGAAAACGAATTGCCTGAAGACAGATTTAAAGCCTATGATTTTTATGCACATTTTTCCTTCATGAATAGGTTGCAGTTATTCAAAGTATGCCTGGAAATGAGCTATAAATTTCTAAAGCAGAAAGTTGAGAAACCAAAGCCTTTAAAATAGTAGGGTTCCCCCTTCCCCGAATTTGGCATTATATACTTGTCACATAATATGACAAGAAGATAAACTGTGAAGTGTTTATTTAGAGGCAACACATTGGAACACATATGCTATAACTTAGCAGACTTCAAATGCCTATCACAACAATGTTAGATTTAAATTTCTTTGGGGGATTTGGAATCTTTGAAAGATCAGCCTCAATTTCCCCTTAAAAGTGGTAAATTCATAGTAACTATGAATTAAATACAGAACAACACTACATTGCTTAAAATTGGCATTATTGGCATGATTGTTTTATTGTCCCTCAGGGTTCTGTTTTGTCCTCCATGCCAAATAATAATAATAATAATAATAATAATATTTATTTGTATGTCCCGCCTTTCCTTCAGATCAAGGCAGGATTACAGCAATAAACTATACACAATACAGTCAGCAATAATAAAGTCAGCAAATAATAAAGACAAAAACCTAATGCGCCATCATATATATACCTACAATATCACAAATATTCACAATATCAACTATGCATAATATCAACATATAGATATAGATGAACAGTTTCATATAGATGAAACTGTTGGGAGAGGACATCTGGCATTTTGAGGTGTGGTGCCATCAAAATGCAGATGACACCCAACTCTACTACTCCTTTCTTTTAGACTGATATTGATTTCATTTTATCATAATGAAAAGATCAAGACAATACAGTAATAAAGATCAAATCCTAACAAGCAATTAACAGATGTTTTCTATTTTATGTGCACTTCCCTTTCTCCTTTGTATTATCATTGAGAGTGATAATCTAATAATGTTTTAGCTTTGATTGAAGGTTTCTAAAATATTAGAAATACTTTCTTTGAATATAAAATACTTCACATTTACCATATTTTACCTTTGTTATATAAGAAGTTTAAAAAAACACAATTGCACACCTTGTAATTTGAGAGCTTTCTGCTTCTATTTACTGATTTTTCTAATGATTCTGTTTCTCTTGTGCCTTCCATCTTTCTACTACTCCTTACCATCTCAATCCAAGGAGGCTGTTCTGGGCCCAAACCAGTGTCTATCTTCAATAATGGACCAGATGGGGGGGGAAACCTGAAACTTATACAGACAAGACAGAGGTGCTCTTGTTCAGTTAGATGGCAGATCAGTGTTAGATGGAACTCTGCTCCCCCTGAAAACACAGGTTTGCAGTTTGGGTGTATTCCTGTACTCATCTCTGAACCTGGTTCAGGTTTCTGTGGTGGCCAGGAATGATTTTATGCACTGAAAGTTTGTGCACCAGATTTGTTTGTGCCTGTTCCTTGAGATGCTGGATCTGGCCACAGTGGTAAATGCCTTAGTTACATCCTGTTTGAACTACTGTAACATGCTCTATCTAGGGCCACTTTTGATGAGTGTTTGGAAAGTTCAGCTGTAGCCAGACTGTTAACTGGGGCAGGATATAGGGACCACACAATGCCCCTGTTGAAAGAGCTCCGCTGGCTGACACTTGGTTTCCAGGCACAATTCAAAGTGTGGGGTATGAGCTATAAAGCCCTACATGGCTTAAGTCTAAACTATTTGGCAGATCATAAATCCCTGTATGAGCCACGCTGGGCTCTGACATCATCAAGAGAAGAGCTTCTCTTAGTCCCACCTCCATCACAAACATGGTTGGTGGGCACACAGGAGAGGACCTTCTCAGTGGCTGCTCTTAGACTCTGGTACTCCCTACCCAGGAAGCCCAGAATGGTCTCCTCCTTGTTAGTCTTCTGTCAACAGAATAAAACCTTCTTCCCATTTTCCTCTTATGTGACAGACCTAGCAGCCCCCCCCCCCCCCACACACACACATTTCTTGGCATGTCTACAGTTCTACAACACATTCAAAACTAACAATCTCAGCCACTGCTTCTTTTGCCATCTGGTCATCCTGGAAGCAGCAAGTGAGTAGCTTCTTGTCCATGCCACAAACCACACCAGGTGACACCATAAATGACATGACACCATGACCACCCTAGCAATACCATTGTTGTTCCCTAAACATCTGCCTTTGGGAAGAAGCAGTGTAGCATTAACATACTTTGTAAGACATGAAGAGCTCAGCAAAAGAGAAGATATGGCGAGAAAGTGGGACAAACAAGGCCTTTCCATTCTACACCCCCTGAGCTTCAAATACCCACTGGAAGAAGAGGAACAGATGGAGCAGGATTTTCTGGGTTCCTCCATCATCCTGGTATGTCCTGGCTCCATCCATGAGAGAGGGGGAAGCAGACAGGAGAATCAGGGAGCAAGTGAGTGTGAGGAAGGCTGCTTTATGCCATTCACATAAGAGTCTCCAACTTTGCCAGTGAAGTGCAGGAGGAATCTGGGGATTCTTCCTCTTCTTAAATGCCAAAGAAGAATGCCACCCCCTCTGATGCCCCTTTTTGACTCACCACTCCCCTGGAGCTTTCCACTACCCCCAGAGGAGACATACACCCACTTTGGGAATCACTGTTTTAAAATGTACTGTTTTTAATAGCTTTTAAATCTTTTAAATTACGTTTTATTCTTTATTGAAGCTGACTTGTTTTAATATGGCAAATAGTTTAAGTGTATTTTAATGCTCTTTTTCTGTATGTTTTAATTGTATGATTCTTTTATATAGTGAGCTGTTTTGAGTCTCAATTCTGGAGGAAAGTGGTATATAAATAAATATAATTATTGTGTTTTTCTCCATCCCCCCCCCTCCTCATTGTGCATTTATTTTAGAGCAAATACTGCTCTGTCCTGGATTGCATTCATAAGAAAAAAAGCAAAGGGGTAGAGTTAACCTGCATAATCAAGACAATTTATATGCAAAAGAGAAAGGAATGCAAAATTAAGAAATTCATACACTCATTGGCTAGTAAACATAATTTTGCACAGGAACAGAATTGTTCTCTGCATCTTCCTCTGACTAGGAGTTAAATCATCTTAAATATATCCTTTATCTCAAAAAATAAAAGGAGTTCTTTACTACTGAATTACTTTCCCTACAAAACAAAGAGAATGTTATTGTATATTTAACCACACAGATGCAATGAAAAGAAATAAAATGAAATAAAATCCCTGTATACGCATATTTTTGAAACAGCTTTAGTGGGGTTGAGGTTTTTTTACCCAACAAAGCAAAAACACTATGCACACCTTTCTGCATTCAGTAGAGGCCACTGAAATCATATCTAACTGCTATTTAGATTCTATTACAAAAACAGCATGGACAAGCACTTCTGTGCAGTGTGTATAAATTGTAATATTAAAACACGGTTGTGTTTTAGCATTACAATTGGTGTAGCAGTATTTTAATATTATACCTATTTGCATTTTTATTTCTACCTTTTTCAGGTTAATCATCTTCTTTGTCACAATAGTTCTGGGAGAACATTGGGATGTAAGTCAGATACGTACATGCATGAACAAACCTCCTTCTAGAGAGGGAGTTAGTAACTGTGAAGTCCATGGAGGTCAATTTTTATATTGATAAATTGCCCTCAAATTGTTCAAGAATGAAACTGGAAGTAACTACTGCTTTTCATTTCTAGGTGCCTCCCCCAGCTAGTTATCAAAGGGAAGTGGGATTAAGTGAGTTTACATTCCAAGAGTAACAATGCATCGATATTAGGCAATTCTCTCATTTTCCTTTGGCACGTCTGGGGCTTTGAGGGGTCCATTGGCCATTAAAAATCCTTAGGAGACTCATGTGGCATTCAGGATTCGCTTTCCCCATTTATGTGCTAGAAACTGATTTGTATTTCTGAAGACCTCTCCTCCTGCATTTCAACAAAAAAACACCACACAGACATTATGATTAGAACTACACCATTTTTCCTTCTTCTTGCTCAACTTGTCACTTGTAATAACTTGTGAGAGATCAAGAGATCTTGAGAGACTACACCCATTGTTGTGCCTTTTTTTGTTCACCTATTTAAAACCCCCAAAACTACACAACTAAGTATACACTTATTTTCCCTTATTTTCATGTTCTTTTGTTGGACAGGTATCAGAGAGCTGACCTAGCACAAACAAGAGGTTATCATGAAGCCCTGAGGGATCTGCTGCTTCAGCAATAGTCTGCCTCCAATAAAGAGCTGTTGTAGCGGGGAAGGTGCCATCCTTTTCTGGTTGTCAGCCAGGGAGCGATCCTTGCTTCTCAGGGCTTCCCTATCCTTCCATAAAGCACATGTTCTTGCAGCTACACACAGTTTCCCTGAAGCTCTGACAAGGCTCTGCATTTGCACTTCTGTGGGTGATGGGGAGAGAAGCAAGATGCTGAATAGGAATCCAGCCTGCAATAGTTAATACATGTGGTACCGTGGCAAGAATGCCAGCTTCTGAAGAATCGTTTGGGGTGGTGAACATTTTATGTTTTTTTGGTGTTGGGGATCTTTGTTCATTCTGCTCTTATCAATAGCTAGAGAGCATTCTAGACTAGTTGAGGTATCAGGGTTGGGTCTTAATACCACAATACTGTACTAGTTTCTGATCAGGTGGCATATGTAAGGATATTATTCATGCATATCACTGCTGTAGTCAACAGCTACATATATTCCACATACTTTAGTCTATGGATTTATTTGCATACTATGTTGTTCAGGAAATATTACAACTGTTGGAAATACCATTTTAATCTAGTATTATCCTCATGAGTGTTTAGACAATATAAAGATTCCAGTATGCATCTAGGCAAGTTTCACATTGTCTCTCAAGTTTTCCCTTTGCTCAACCATAGAAGGTAATGCAGGAACATTGATGACTGATGTGACTAGCCTATGCTGCTCCCTGGTGCCAGTGGTTACATAAAGACTCCACATTCACTTTGTTTTTGTTTTACAGCTATGTACATTACCTCTACCCAAATTTTTGTCTTAGAAATCTTACATTCAACTACTAAATGTATATTTAGAAGCCCCCAAGCAAACCTTTCAGGACTATAACTATAATGCTACCTGTTTGCTTTTTTTTCCTGAATAAATATGTCTCAGTAGAATATACAAGAGATTTAACACATTTCCCTGCATAACCTCTGCTGAAGGAGTCTGCATCTTAACACATCCAGTCTCCACCCTTTCATAAAAGTGGTGAATACAGTGGGCCCTTCCCATCCATGGGGGCATAGTTCTGGCTACTCCCTGGATGGGATAAACCACAGGAAATAAAGCCCATATTAGACAAAGGGTGGTGACATGCAAGTGTCTGTGTCAGTGCACTAAAGTGCATGCCACCATCGGCTAATATGTGGGGCAGGGTGATCCATGAAACCTCCAATCTATGGATGGATAGCCTATAAATATGGTGGGCTCACTGTGCCCACGAAGCTCTAAAACTACCTATAACAGCCAATGCACTTTAATGTATGTTCTTTGTTTTTGTTTTTCCACTGGGAAAAAACAGCTTTCCTAAAATAGGAAAGTGAAAATGTGAGCAATTCCTGTTCCTTCCTTTAGATTATGTGCTTGCTAGAACATTTCTTTGAATGTGCAAATTTGAAAATTAAGGACTGGCAGCAAATACTAGGTTAGAGTACTTATGTATTAATACAAGCAGATGATAAGATTTTCCAGTTTACTAACAAACGGCTAAAGTGTAAATCTACTGAGGTGAACACAACACATTTGAATTAGATGCTCCAGTGTTACTGTGTCCTAAATTATATATTATATTTTGAAGTGATACATGCCATTCATTTATGGCTGAGAGCATAAATAAGTGCTGAACTAACCACAGTCTGTCTCATTAGTCATATAGAACCATGTTATTAAAGTACAAGTATCTGTTATTTAATAAAAGCAATTCACCATTCAAAGTATCAAAACCATTTTGTAAACAAAACAATTGTGGCTTCATAAAAAAGGCCAGAGTGGACTAATACTGGCACTACTTTAATAAAAGCTACGTCCTCTGGAGTTTATCATTTAATAAAGTTGTTACTTTGCCTCAGGTTTGGATTAAAGGGTTTGTTCGGTTGTGTTTACTACCCCTCACAGGTTTTATAAAACAAAATCTATTATTTCCTTGTCAAACGCTGAACCCATTGAGATATTTAACTTTGGGCCATATCTACAGATATATTTTAGGAGAAATGAATGGGAATCAGCCACTTATTTAAAGCTGTAGACCATCACAAATTAATATTTAAAAACATATGATACATAAAACATAATGAACCCCAGTTGGGTGAATAAACTTCACTATCTGTTTTGATCAAACAATACTCATAACAAGGAAGACTAGATAAAAATTACAATGAAACTTCCTCATCCAATACACACTACTCTCCTCTCATATTAAAACATAGGTACTAGAAGCTTGAAAAGGCAATCTGAGAAATAAGGAATATTAGCTGGATGCCCCTGTTTCAATGAGACAGTGAATCCATTTCAGGCTTTAGCCCAGAGTTTAAATAAATTATCCAATGTGTTGAAGCATGTCCCAAAATTGGTTCAGCACTCTGAACAGCTCCTTTCATGTTTAGCCTGAAATACAAGGTGGATTCACCATCCCAATGACATTGCTGCCCGAAGACCTTCAAGATGATTTTGCAATATGGTCTCCTATTATAAGAAAGCAAATGATTCCTTCCTTACCACAGCCAGCCCCTCATCCAGAAGGCAATTCCATCCCCCACCCCAAGGACAGAAAATATGCATTTACAACTGAGTATGCTCAGTTCCCATTGACCTGTGTGTGTGTGTGTGTGTGTGCGCGCGCGCCTTTTTAGCATTTTGATTTCTTTTCTTTTTTTTTAATGTTTTATAGCTTTGCAGACCCAAAGCATACCCAAACATGCTGATCTCTGTCCTCTTGTTTCCCAGTGGCCCAGTCTTGGCTCTCTTATTGTCAGTACTCACCTGTGTTTCCCCTAGAATGATTGAAACATAAACAGGCATTGGGTTTGAAGTTGCTGTCCATTACAGTGGGAACAGATGCTACTGGTAAGGTAACTTACAATTAGAATCAGCATCTTCACCATTTAGACTTAAAAATTTAGGAAGGAATTCACTGAGGTTCAAGTCACTGATTGTCAAACTGATATTATGTACTAGGATTTATTGTTGTTTTCTATTACCGTGAGCTTCATGCTGTTTTTAATACTTATTGCTGTAACTCATACCTTTTTGGCTAGACAAAGTTCTGCACATAATACATCCACTACAGCCAAGCTGCTGCTGGTGTTTATTGCTTGTGTGTATGTGTCTCCAAGTTACCTATCAACCTAGTGGGACCCCATGAATTTCACAAGGTTTTCTTAGGCAAGGAATACTCAGAGGTGGTTTTGTGCCAGTTCCTTCCTCTCAAATACAACCTATAGTAACTAGTATTAATTGGTGGCCTCCCATCCAAGTATGAACCAGATTTGACTCTGCTTAGCTTCCTAAATCAGTCAGGATCTGGTGCCTTCAGGATATTTAGGCAGTACTGATGATAATTACCTCTGTCTATTTCCGAACACTGCATTTTGCCAGACAATAACTGCATAGTAAGAGACCTTCAGTAGGCTTTCCAATTTGGGTCTGTTTAGTCATTTCATTGAACCACCTTCTCTGAATTTATAATAACACCCTTATGCCTGAATTTGTAAGAATAATATAATGCATACTATATTACTATATTTTATACTAGTGTATAATCATAACTGCAATTATTATTGTGCATTATATTGCTATCCCACCCTTTCTCCAGAGATTTTAGGAGGATCTGCACATTCAAATTCTGGAACTTGCATTTTTTCTCAACAATATCCTTGGAAAGTAAGCTTTATTTAAGAGGTAATGTTGGGCTTGAGATATTCCAGGGAGCTTCATGGCTGACTGGAGAGCCTCCTAAATTTTAATCCAACACTCTAATCACTACACCACACTAGTTATTTAAGGATCTCTGGTGAGAAAAAAGGTTCCTGCTCCTGAATTTCACAGTTTTCTACAGACTTATGCTATTGGGGGATATTCTAAGGGGTCTTATGGGTGAGAATCAGTAGCCCAGTCTGAAATTTGACTAGGCCTTTTATCATAAAATGAGATAAAATCCTACTTATTTTTTTTTAAAACAAACTTTATCAAACCTCACAAAGTACTACATAAAACTGTAAAGCAGAAATGTCAAAGTCCAGCCAAACATTCCTTTTAAATGTCACTGGTTGCAATGGGACTTTGGAAGAGACACAAACAAGTGTTTAACACCCAGGGAAATGAGTGCCATTTAAAAGTGCTTACCTTTGACTGGAAATGTTTATTTTTTTAAACATAAGAATACCTCATGATTAACATTAGAGAATTTTTCACCAAAAGACAACCACCAGCTGATCTACTACAAAGGGAATAATGAACCTGCTGTTATGCAACACTTTCTAATATTGGGAAAGAGGTGTTGCTCTTGACTTGTGTCAGAAAAACTACTGTGGTTAAGAGCAGGAAAATTATTTGAATTAACCACATAGAAATCTTACTGTTAAGAGGCTGTAACATATCTTAGATGTTATGAATACTGCATGACAACAGTACAGTTTGCATCCTTAATATTACGGCAGGGGAGAGAGAACTGTATATGGAGCAATTATGAATTCTAAAGGAATCTGTATACCCAAGTAATGCCCTTGTCATTTTAACTGTCAGCATGCTAACTCCTCAGCTAACAATAAATAATGCAGACACACAGTCACATTTTGCACTCAACATTCACCTCATGAAATGCCATTGACATTATAAAGTAGGTTATAAGAAGTTGATTTGCTTTAATTATTTATGCAAATAATTAAAGTTCAAATGCCTATGCACAATAAATGAGAAAAGGCACCATTTGCATCACCCTCACTTCAGATTTAGCTGCTTAAAGCAGAAGCTGGCAATCCTATGGAAGACAAGGTAGAAAAGCCCATGAAACTCTGTCCCCAATTTGCCTTTGACAATCTTAATCCCACACCTTTTTACAACAATGTTTGTTTTGTACTAGATGGACAATACTGTCCAAACTGCCCATAATTTGAGGAAGAGGAGGAAGGTCCATCTCTCCTTGACAATGTTGTTCTCCTTCATGAGAATGTCTTTGTACAGCTGAGCATTACCAGACAGAAATAGATGGGAAGATTTGAGATGGGAACCCTGTGACAGGTCACTAAAGCAAGTGAAGTATGGAATAATAATATGGAAACTGTAAATCCTTCATCCTAATAACCCCTTTTCTTCTCCATCCAATGCTAAGACCCTTGATCCATCCTGAGCACAAGGATCATAGAGGTAGTGAAAATGTAATTGTTTCAGACATATTATTTTCATACCACATAGAGAGAAACTGCCAGTCATGGCCAAAATGCATGGGACACTTTGAAACTCATTTTTGCAAAATGTAAATAACTACCAATTGGTGGGGACTGGATTGTGGCACATAATTTCACTGTGGCATGAGCTGAATAAAAATACTCATCTCTGTTGCCACAATTTTAACAAGTTTTAATCTATTTTAATTTTATTTTAGTCTATCTTTTAAATTTGTTAAATTTAGCCTATTTAAAATTATTGCCTTAATTTGTCAGATTCATTGTACTGTACACCAGTCTGAGATCTACTGTATACCTGGGATTAATAAATAAAAAATAAATACAGGGATAGATAGATAGATAGATAGATAAAGTTACTATTAGCCCCAGGAAAGATGCTTCTTTTACAACCAATTAACCAACCAATCAATTAATCAATATCAATTTAAAAAAATACTTGAGGAGGTTAGGAATTATTGGGACCTCAAAAAGGAGGATGGATTAAGCTCAGTTTCCTGCTCATCACAAATATCACTTGAGGCTTCTGAGAATTATATTAAAAATATGTTTGCATTTTTATCCCATTCACACCCTTAAAATGATGTCTATTTTGTGTTTAGGTTCCAAGGCTAGTCCTAGTGAGTTACCCTGGACTGTGTCCCAGAGGGACAGAAAGGAACATTAGCCTCTGCCTCTGGCAAACAGGGAAAAGACTCTAGATTGATTAGGCCCAAGATCCTTACTGGCAAATTGATTTTCTACTCTCCCCAGTCCCATAGAGCAGATTCTGTCTTCCAGCCCTTTTAATTGAACCACAGCCTCGATCTTTCAGTGCCTCTGCAAGCTCCTGACACAAAGCTCACAGCTCCAGCCTGGTCATGATGGATAGAAGGAAACCTGCTGGCCATTCCATTAGAACTGTTTACTTTATGGCGGGTGATAATATGGTATACACTGTTATTTTGCCCTTCATATCAACGTGGAGAAAACAGGTCGAACAGGTAGAAAGAATGTGGTTAAACATTCCTAGTTTGACTAATCTGTCCATATTTACTAATACTGGAAGCCAAATCTATATATAAGCCTTTTCTCTTTTCTGTGGACAATGTGTCATTGTACCAAAAGGGCAATTTGCATTTACTAGGCAAAGCTGGATTCAGGGAAAATTAATTATTCCTGTAACATTTCTGACGTTCTAAATGGTATGACAATAATACAGCAAAACCCTCATCTTTTTACCACCTTTAATGAACAGTTTGTAGGATAGCTTAGCAATTGGAATTACCATTATCTCCATGAGAAATGGCATTGTGAAAAAGCGGAGAAATCTTTTCAAAGTGGAGAAGAACACTGATAAGGTAGTTTCATGATGATGCCTTAGCTAAATGTTGTCATTTCATAACTTTTACACTGTTGGAAATGACATTTAAGAGAGAAAATACATGAGCATACTTCATTAGTGTAAAATAACTGAACACATTAATTTCATTTTCTTTCTTTTCTTTCTGATTTCTTAATGGTTTGGATTTTTATTTTTCAAAATAGCACTTTGAGAAATTTCTATAGGCCTAATTTTTAGTGGATAATATTGAGCAGAACAATTCTGTGCTGGTCTAGTCTGCATGGCAGAAATAATGCACCTTGACACTGCTTTAACAGCCATGCCTCCATATTATGGAATTCTGGGATTTGTAGTATTGTGAGATGTTTAGCCTTTTCATGCTCTCATGCCACAACCAACTAAAATCCCTGGAATTCCATAGCATTCAGCTGTGGCAGTTAAAGTGGTGCCAAACCGTATTAATTCTGCAGTGCAGAGTAGACCGGAGTCACCATGATATAGTGGTTTGAATGCTGAATTAGGACTCTGAGATACAAAGAATTGGAATTCCCACTCAGCCATGGAAAGCCACCCGGTGACCTTTGGCAAGTTAGATTATCTCACCTCAGATGGTGGCAGTGCAATACTCTGTCCCCAAACCCTATGATGGGATCAGTATAAATCAGAAATGGCTTGAAAGCAATTTGCAGTAAATATCAACTGCAGCTATACAGCATGGATCAATACTAGGAGTGTTAGACAGGTCCTATATGTAGTAAGACTTTTAATGCTACCAAATCATGATTTTAACTCAAAGGGCAACAATATGTAGTAAGCACAATGCCTGTGCAAAATATTTCTCAATGTTTTTAACACCACAGATATCTCAATATTAAAAAGAGAACTTAATGCACCTTGGGAGAGCCCTGTGATTGTTTCCAAATATTTTCCAGAGAACAACATCTAGAAATTGGAACTAATAGTATAATAATAATATAATATAATATAATAATATTATAGTATAATAATAGTATAATAACATAACATATATGCATTTACTTTGTGGCAGGGTGTACTGTCCCTTCCTTCACATTCTCCCCCTGTGGTTTCTCTAAGCACATAGATAACACTCTGTTGTGTCTTGGAAACTCTGTTGTGCCTACAATACTAGTTGGCATAGAGTTCAGCATTTAAAAGTAATATTGGTGTGTGTGTGTGTGTGTGTGTGTGTGGAATTAACCGCATCTTAAACACAGTTAATGGAACAGACCTCTCCAAAAAAGTTTTCAGAGACTAAAAATATGTGCCCATCTGCCAAGAGGAGAAGTCAACTCCCATGCTGCCCAGGCTTCATGTATTTTCATATTAAAATGAGTGCCAATTTCTTTTAATTAGCCCCATCTTTCTTTGTGTAGCCTTATGCATATAAAATTAATTATCTGTAAATTCACATCTTCATTATTTTTAACCTGCACATCACTTGTTTTCAGTGACATTTTCTTAAAAAAAAACTTATCAGGAGATTGCACATGGAGGACAGACAATTTATCAAAGGATATAAAAAGAAAGAGAGAAAGAAAGACTGAGAATGAAAGAAAGCTGATAACAAGTACAGTACAATAAACAAACAAAAAAAAAACACACCTGAAGTCGGAACTACTGTATAATCAGGAGTTTATTTAACCTTTCAGTTTTGAGGCTGCTGAAATAGGCATCCCATTAAAATACCATTAATGTGAAATTGTGGTTTTCATTAAGCTGTGATATGTACTACCTTAGGCAGCCTTGATGAAGAGTTTGAATACTCCCTTCCCCTTTGTATTTATATCATTTTCGTGAAGACTCTTTGTGTTCCTATTGTGAAAAACCAATATGTTCTTTACATTATCAGAAAACATGACAACAAAAACATTTACATGGCAAGGAACTGTGTTACTTCTTAATAATATTGTTTGATACAATTTGGGGACTACTTTTCAGTTGAGAGATAATCTGAAAAGGGGAAAATATCAGTTAATCATGCACATTCTTCCAAACTTAATTCCCACAGATGCAAACATGTGTGCACTTACTATTTAATTCAATGGGATTTAAAAACAAGAACAAACCCTTAAAATCCAGGGTGGAATTTGGTGTGGAATAGAAGAGAAGTGCCCTTCCACTTTGCCCCAGTCTCCCATTATGCCTCTCAAATGTTCCACAGGATTGGCTGCTGATGCCTCACAAAACTACAAATGCCAGGATCTGTAGGATGGAGCCAAAGCATTTGAAGTAGTGTCAAACTACATTATTTCTACAGTGGAGATGCACCCATAGATTTTACTGCATATAATGATAATTAATGGATGCAGAAGATAAATCAACTCAAAGATAAATGAACTTAAAGTGTAGATGCACCCATAGATTTTATTGCACAGAATGATAATTAATGGATGCTGAAGATAAACTCAAAGAAAGACTTTTATCTGCATTTCTTGTATTGCAAGTAAAGTTCTAAGATCTCAGGGCATGGCCTTGAGTCTCCAATTTTCATGAGACATCTCGAGGTGAGAGATGAGAGTGCAAATTTTCCAGTTGTGAGGGGTTCATCTCTGGGCAAGAGGAAAGGTCTGTGTGCAAATCTCAAACTTTACTAGTAGAGAAGCAACTAACAATAGTTTACAAGACTTAGGTCCAAAACACACTGCAGAAATAATCCAGTTTGAGACCAGTTTAACTGCCCTGGCTCAATGCTAGGAAATTCTGAGAACTGTAATTTTTTGAGACATCTAGCCTTCTCTGTCAGAGAGCTCTGGTGCAACAATAAACTACAGTTCCCAAGATTCCCTAGCATTGAGCCAGGGCAGTTAAACTGGTCTCAAATTGGATTATTTCTGCAGTGTGTTTTGGACCTTAGCTGATTTATTACTGCAACTTGCAAAGACTTTTCAGAGAGGTTTGCGCATTCAAGTAGTTGAGTTCAAATATGTTCTTCCTCCCTGACACTCTCTTCCAATCTCTCTCTGTGTGTTTGAATGGCTGATGGTGTGAACCTATTTGTTGTTGTTGTTATCTGCCTTTATGTTGTGGCAACCCTAATTAGTTAGTAAGTAATGCATAACTCACCAAATGCCATCCATAGGTCACAAGTTCTGACCCAGAATCCTCAGCCCCTGCAATGATCTTGATCTACCAACCTTAGTTGTAATAAATCCACAAACTATGATTCAGTTCTCCTAGACACTTGAGCAGGGGCTTACTGTATGGCAAACATAAAGTACTGCTTCTGTCATGTAACCGGTAGGGAAAAAAAAGTGAAATGGAAGCATTATTCAAAGGAGGAAAACTGTTTTCAATTCTGTAACATTTGTGGATGAAGTCAGGCTGACAGTTGCTAGAAATATACTAGTCGCAAGTCGAGTCAGTGTGTCATTGGTTGCAGAGTTAAGTCCAAGTTGAGGCACTAAAGTGACTTGAGTAAGACTTGAGTTCAGGTCAATCGACTTGAGTCTGCATCTCTGCTATACCCAGAGAAAAGCTAATTCAGAAGGCAACAGAGGTGGAACTACAAGTCTCCCAATGCCTGCATATAGGAGGGACCTCTAGATAGAAAGTTTATCAAGATGCCCATGATGAGTCCACAACCTTTTTATTAATGGCAGCATTGTCCATCAGCTTGCCAACTGTCCTTAAGTCTGATCTGCACAGATACTCAAACATAGAGGGTAAAGCATGGGATTAGTTCTATTCCCAATCCATTTGTATCACTGCTTGAATTCTTGAACACAAGCAGCAACATCAATGGAGAGGCAAAAATGCTTGGTGTTGGTAGGGACTGGCAATAAGGACAAGGTGGGCCTCAACTATGTTGAACTCTTCACTATCACTGAAGGGCACAGGTAGGCCTGAAAAGACCTAATTTATGCAAATAAGAGGCTGTACAGACTGGCAATTAAGGCTGGCCTGGGGACGGAGTCAGGGCGTGGTGTCCACATAACACACACCCCAACTCTTCCCCCAAGCCACCGTGACACCGTGTGCCGCACCACATGGTGGGTGGCAACACAGTGCTCCTCAGGCACTGCATCTAGATGATGCATTGCCAAAGGAGAGCTGAAAAGCCACAGTACCAGCAGCTATGGCACCCTTTCCATGGCACAGAAAGGAGCCATTCTTTGAAGCTCCTTTTTGTGCCATGGAAAGGTGAGATTGGGGCTGCAGCATACAGTTGCTGTGGCCCTGATCTGGTGCTAAAAGGGGCAGCTGCAGGCTGCCCCTTAGAGGCTTTTTGTACTACCCCTAAGGTTGCATCTGAACTGTAGAATTAATAGAATTTGATGATGCTTTAACTTCCATGGCTCAATGCTATGGAATTCTTGAATTTGTAGTTTTGTGAGATATTTAGCCTTCTCTGTCAGAGAGCTCTGGTGCCACACCAAACTACAAATCCCAGAATTCCATATGGTGGAGTCAAGACAGTTAAAACAATGTCAAACTGCATTAATTCCCTAGAGTAGCAGCAGCCAGGGACTGGCCTTGCTATAAAATGTTTAGAGAATATAAAGATAATAACAACAAGCCTATTGATATTGACAGGAAGGGTGATAGGAAGATGCAAGTCTCACCTATTTCAGAAGAGCCAAATAGGAAAGGATTAGAAGTTTGAACTGATGCTTCAAAACAACTATGAAGGCTTTTATAGAAATGGAAGGCCTGCACAGTCTAGACCTACAATCATAGAGAACAGAGATAACTGTGAAGCTTTATTTGAAGTTCCTTGCACAGTTTGGGGTTTCTTTTCTGTTCTGTACATCCTAAGATATAAAGGATGTTCTCTGTGGTTAAGGAAAGGCCTTAACTAAAGCTATACAGCTTTATATATATATTTTATATCATAAAAACAAATACCTCAATTTCACCACCATTGTAAGAAAACCATAACAATTTTATTTGACCTTGTGCTCTTGAAATAGTTAGTGTCCTTTCTGAGATTTCACTAGAGACAAGTTATTTTCCAGGGATTTATTTTGCTTTCTGTAGAGCTTGCTATTTTAGAAAGAGTTTTTCCCCCCAAAAAATTATTAGTATCTTTTGTTTTCAGGATCAAAATAATAATAGTGAGACAGTATGTTAGGAGATGACAAGAAAGAATAGAATCAGCCAGAGAAGAATAATATTAAGAAGTGTTTTTAAAGGTCTTTCTGCCCACAGTATTAAAGAAAGATTCTTCAACAATGATTTAAAACTGTAATTTTTCAATCTTACCAAAAACACATTGGTATAATTTATGTCATTAGTCCCAATTCAAGTAGACTCACTGAATCAGTAAGATTTACATAAGTATTGATTCATCATTTACTGAATGGGTATACTGTAGTATGGATTACCAATACAGCAGTTCTCAGTCCCTTGTGGCAATATATTCCTTGTTCTGGAATAATTTGGGTTATATGAATAGATAGTAATAATTTGGAACTATTTTTATTGTGGCACTATGGATCAATGGCAGGATTAGAAATGGGTCCATCTGTCTACAGGTGTCAACTGCCCTTTTAAGTTTGCTACTGTGAGTAGCAAGGAGTGAACTGCAACTTTTAGGATTAGGCTCAATCAAATTTCACCAGGATTCATTCCAGCTCTAAGCGATTGGATTTTGGAATCCTGAAACAGAGAAGTGTGTCTGTCAAGGTTCAAAAAGCAACATCTAAGCTTTAGACTAGTCAGAAGAGGAAAACCTAGGTATAAGCCACATAGGGAATAAGATCCAACGGCAGCAATGTGGAGAAAGTTTTATATGGTGTAGTAGATTAGTACTTGAAGAAACCGGTGAGTGCAACCTCAGCTTGTATTACAACCCATAATGGTCTACTAAAATTTTTCACAGCCCTTTCAGCCTCCTATTATCCTTTTTTCACTATAATATACACAGAGCATATCTAGATTCTTTACACTGATTTTTTGTCTTTTTAATCCTGCAACTGCAATTTCTAAAACACATAATTTTCAAAACAAATTTGTTGACTGTCTGTGTAAAGTTCAACAGTATGCCTGCCAGGTTGATTGACCTCACAAAGGTTATGGTCTGCATAAAAGGTCAAGGGACATGCACACCAACTCAGACCCCTTCGAGTAATATGGGATAGTAAAGGGATCTTGTAGTAGAGGCTAACTGAGCAAAAGATCTTGTAACATAAGCTTTCGTATCAAAACAGCAAACTGAAAATTCTGCGTGAAGTGTTTAAAATACAGCATTCCTCCAATGCTTCAAATAAAAACCATTAAAATAATTGAGAATGTAAACATGTATATAGAAACAGCTTTGCTGGATCAGACTAAATGCTAGTCTGGTGTATCTTATCTCCTTAATGACTGACATGCATCACATTTTCTAGCTATAAAATGAAATGATTGTGGTAATCTTTATATACACAGCGCTGAGTATATTTACAGCGCTTTAGAAATAAAGTTTAATAATAATAATAATAATATATCTATAAAAATTTCCCAAATGAAGGACATAAGAACATCAAAATAGAAGGGTTTCCTCTTTGTTCACGTAGAACTTTGATGAATTATGTTTACTCCAAGAGAATATTTACAGAAGTCATTTGGAAATATTGTGCTTTATGTCAGATGGCAAACTAAAGAATGAATTGCTGGCAAACCCTTGTGTTTGAGGAGACTCTATGACTGTAAGTTAAGCGAGCCGAGGAAGGGCAGATTTATATACTCCTAACAGAAAATGCATCCAAGCTGAGCACAATAAATATTCTGGTCAAAAGGGTGGTTGAGACTATTTCTAGTGGCAAATATGTAATAAAAACATTTTTAAAAACTTACACAGTCAATGCAGAATATGACACAGGACAACAACAGATGCTAACATAAGGTTGGGCTGGAGTGTGAGAGACAAGAGAGTTTCAGTTAAGATCCGATGAGGCTTCTGACAGGAGAGGGAGTTCAGTTCAGTTAGTCCAGAGGGGACTGTGTTTCAGTTAGACTGGACAGGTTTGATGGGTATTCCTACCGGGGATGAGAGCATAAGGTACAGAGCATTTAAAAGCCTTCTGTTGCCGTTAAAACAACCAGATTAAGACTGAAGTATCCTAATGAGATACTTTCTTTCTTCTTGTTATTTAATAAAGTTACTGCTTATTTTTACAGTAGATGGCTCTATCTGAGTTATTCCTATAAACTGTAAACAGCAAGCATGCTACCTAAAAGACTGTACCAGTTTGTGAGATACTTGGAACCCTGGAACTTCTATACTTCAAAATAGTGCTAATAAGGTAAGCCCAGGGCAAGTGTCAGTGACTAGGGGGCTTCTGTGGATAAGAGGTAAAAGCATCCTAAGATTTGAGAGGAGGTCCAGTCACATCTCCAGCACATGTTAAGTGGTCTCCCATCCATGTAGTAGCCAGGAAGATGCTTAGCTTCCAAGATCAGATAGAATCTGGTGCCTCAAGGGAATTTAGGTCTTTATAAAGAGAGTTTTGCCACACATTCACTCTTTATGAATGATAAACCGTATTGATGAATAGTTATCTCATACAGGTTCAATAGCTCACAGTACATTAGCATGAAGAAATGAAATTTGAAACAAATTGTGCAGTGTCTTCCTGCTCAAAGTTCCAGTCAGCCAGCCATACTTTATTCAACCCCATACCTTCTCTTATCTGCTTTTAATTTCTCTCTCTCTCAGCATTCCATGCCAATTGGGCATACAAGCCTTGAGTTGTCTCCAAAATGTACTCATATTTCTCCATCTTTTGTGTAGACAGTGATATTTAATACATAAGGATCTGTACTCCATGCTTAACTTCAGAGATAGAGAAAAAGATATATAAGCCAAGGAAGTGTTCCTTGCTTAAATTGGTTTGGCCAACCAGGACATTCCAAACTCCACTGAGCTTTCCACTAATACTACAAACCATTTGCAAGTCCAGGCATCCACAGCCCAGCTAAAAAAATCAATCTGTTGAGTCCCACATTTTTTGGAAGTTTTTATGATGTTATAGGTCTAGCAATCATGGAACACTTTTATGCTGCTATAAATAATACATTGACAGTATCATGCCATGCTGATACAGCAGTCTTCTACATGTTTATAAATAATATTGTGGAAATCTCCTGGATTGTTAGCTGAACCTGCTTGAGTATAAATTTTGGTATGGGTTGGGCTTGGTTGCACTGCAATCAGCCCTTTAAAACCTACCACTGAATTCCAGTTTAAAAAGAATACAGAGACAGACCAAGTGGAAAGAGTTGATTGCCATTGCTCAATTTTGTGTGCATGTCTGCATTCATGTTTGTAAGTGTTTATTACTGCATTGTGAAAAATATTGCCAGGGATACAGTGACAACACATTCAACATCTTTTTGAGATTCTCAGGAGGGGAAGAAGGAAAGAAAGAAAGAAACCATCTCCTATCACTTTGGGTGGGAAGAAAGAAGGAGATTGAATAAGATTGAAGGAACTAGATGGTAGTAAGAAGGCAGACGAAGCTGCCTGGACCCAAGAAACAACAAGCTGTTACCCATACTGCTTTGTGTAAAATCATGGCATAAATGATATCCCACATACATGACCCTTAGATGAACCCTGGCTGCTGGTTAATCAATAAAGGTGAAGCAAGAGGCCATAGATTCACCGCCTCAAGGGGAGAATCACCTTTTAGCAAATATTGTGTCCAGATAGTCTAGGAAGTCACACGTGAGATTATCTCTCAGCCATCAGGAGGTGTAATGTTTGTCCTCCTTAATCTGCTGATTCCCCTCCTCAGGCTCCTTGATTCCTTGATTCCTCTCCTCAGGCTACCGCCGCAATAGATTAAGCCCTCTAAGACAATAAGACTCCATTGTCCAGACAATAAGTCCACCATCAAGCCCCTTTGCCAGACTTGGGCTTTTGCCCTATAAAAACCCTAGGCTTTGGCCATTCTGTGTGCCAGCTGAGAGGTCTCCATACTCCATGTCAGTCTGATCTCTGATCTGGACACCAACAAGCCCACTCAAACCCACGCTGCTAAGCGGATTTGTCCCAGAATCACTTTTCCCCATTTGGCTCCCAGAGGAGTATCTACACTCTGGTAAGTATCACCTTAGCAATGCCTGGAAACTATCCCCATGCTAACCCCTGTCTTTCCTGAGCCTTATATGAGTGTGCGTGTGTTAGTGAATTGTGTGGTTGTCTTTCTCTTTTAATAAACTGGATATTAATTAGACAAGCCTGTCTCTGCTCAATTTCTTGAACCCTGGTCTTCTCAGTATACATAACAGGAGACTATCTGACAGGGCTGTTGTAGCTGGCCCATCTCGCAACATTGTGCTAATAATAAAATTGCCCTAATCAGACCCTTGGCTACAAAGCTGAGGTGGTGTTGGTGTTAGATGATGAAGCTAGATATAGATGCATCTGATAGAATACTTAAATCTGATTTAGAATGGCTGGGTTGAAATTAATCTATTTCATTTTCCAATCCATTCCAAGTTGAAATTTCTTTCAGGACATGTCATAATCACTACTATATTACTTGAAGAGCCAAGGATTCTATCTATGATCTTTCCTTCTATTCCCAGAAAATACAGAGGGTCTTCCATCTGATCGTCTTTTCCTGAATTATCAAAGGCAAGAGGCATGCTGGGGGCAGCTTACAGAAACTTCCATCCCCCAAAATCTTTCATAAACTGGGGTTCTAGAAAAGTAGGTCAGAAACTGATTTGGGAGCAGACTGAATTCCAGTCCCACTCAGAGATCAGCCTTTAGTCTCTAAAATGTTACTAGTCCTACATACATAAAATATCATAATACACAAAACAAAATGGTATTATTCAAGGAATAAAAATCAGAAAACCTGTCACTTTGTTTTGTATTATACAGTAGAATTTGTTATGAAAATATTCTCTTTGAAGGTGAATCACAGAATAGGAATTGGTGAGAGGTTTTAGGAAAAGAAGAAATGTTATTAAAGCCTACTTCACATAGAAAAACAACTTGTAGATCTACTCACAAAAGTAACAGATGCATATTTTCAACTGATGCTCAAATAAATCCATGAAGTGGGTTATAGAATTTTGCAGTTTAAAACTATATGATCCATATTACTAGTAATGCAAAGCATATTTAAAATGCAGAGAACTCAGTGAGTATATATATATATATATAGAGAGAGAGAGAGAGAGAGAGAGTATAATGATATAGAAATGAGAGAAATAAATAAACAAAATGCATCATAATATTTTGAAATATTACCTCAACTGAAAAATAGAACTATAAGATCCACCATAACTGGGGCACTTGAAAATGTACAGTGACAATCATATGCATGATTCCATTGGTATAAATCCCATTGTGTCCAATGTGGCTCATCCCTAGTAAGTATGACAGGCTTACTGTATTTGTCAAATGCATGCAGGAACACTGCCTTATCTAGGCTAGAAAAATGGCTTGTCTGCTGCATTCTATGGTAATTCCAAATATTTTGGTGACATCCGATAAAGAAAATGCATGTTCATTATGAACATATTAATTTGTTAGCATTTATGTCACTGGAATTCTTCTATATATGAATGAGTGATGTCAGTGTCCTTCAGTACCTGTACGTAAGCAATTGTCAATTTTAACATCAAATGCAGTTGTTAAGAAACCATGTACACAGACACACACTTAGATATATGTGTGTGTGTGTGTATGTATACACATACATATGTACATATTGTCAATTGTTGTTGATGATGATGACAATGACAACCACTGAAACTCTGTATCACCTTCACATTAGGCGTTAATGGATTTTTCTAATTCTGCTTTTCCTGAAACCTTAAAATCATGGTGGCTTCCCTGGTTGTTTCAGTTGACTATTTTCTTTTTAAAAAACTATTTATGACATTGTTTTAGGTCCAAAACAGACAGCCCTGAAGGGAGGCTTTAAGCTGCCCCAGAAAGAGATGGATCGGGGCCACAGTAACTGCACGCTGCAGCCCTGATCTGGTTTTTAGGCAGCCCAAAAAGAGGCAGAGAAATGCTGCTCCTTTTTCAGCTGGCAAAAAGCAGGGTTTCCCACTGCTGCAGCAGTTTTGCAGTGCTCCTGTGTCATGCCGTGTATAAATGCCATGCTGCCGGAGCACCGCAAAGCTGCCCATTATGTAATCAGGTGGGCAGTGTGACACTGGCTTGGAGGCAGCGGCAGGATATGGAGCATAGAAACATTATGGTCTGACACCACCCTCAAGCCAGCAAAAAGGCGTTTCTGTTTCGCCCTTTAGTCTGTTTTTAAAGCATATTGTTATCTCTTTTATCTGTCTGTTTTTAATGTTTTAAGTAATTTTTTTGTATTTTGCATAACACCTCAAGGGCCATAGCAGGTGATAAGCAATAAGCTGAATTTAAACAAATTTTTAAAAATAGAATATTTGTTTTGGATACATGTTTTGGGAAGGTGGTCTTTATTGACTGGATAACCGAAAAGCTTAGCAGTTACTTAGACAAACAATTCTGAACTGTCATTTTGATATTAAAACTATACAATTATATTTTAAATTTGCTTTCCGTTATCCTGTGTAACTCTGATCTCATTTCTCCTATGAAGTACTAAAACACAGTGATTCTATGAACACTGATTTGATGGATAACAGCCTTGTCCTGAATGGTGGCTCAGATGGTTATAATTTTCATTTTAAACTACACTTTTGTTGGCTGAAGATAGGCAATATGCTGGTTTTTGGTTCTATTACCAAGCTGTCACAGTATATCACATCTGTTCACTGCCATTAATATTGATGTTCTCACTGCCTTAAATACACATTATAGCATCAGAGTTATATCAGGGTAGAGAGGCACTATATTGATGTTAGATGAAATGGCCGAATCCACAAAACCCATTACAAGTTACTCAGGTAGTTGTTTCACCTTTAGTCCCCTATGCCTCAAACTCCAGCTGTTAATCAGTCAGCCTGGTGACTCAAAGGGTAACAAATTCTATTAATAGTATTTCTCTTAACATCTGTATTCTCAAACAGGAACAAGTCATATGGCCTCTTCAATATCCCTGGGAGAACTTCCACTGCCCAACTGATAGTATGGGGACAAACTAGAACATATAGACAAACTCAAGATATATTATACATCCACATTATTAACTATATTATCTATATTATACATCTGAAAAAACATGGTATAGGCTAAAACACACTGTTCAGTAGAAAATGTTTTCTCACAGGGGTATTATTAGCAATCAGTTCCTAGAACACATGAATAAACCATATTTTTCTACAAACAGTCCTCTTCCTAACAGCACACATCATGCTATATCTGTCCCCTTAATCTCCCCAAACAGAGATAAATGAAAATATATACTAAGTTGATTGTTTGCATGCTGCCAATATATTAAAGTGCTTTAGCGGTCCTAAAAATCATAATATTACATTCATAATCTCTCTCCTCCCCACCCCACCATATATTGTTTGGATAAAAACTAACTGAAAACAATAGTGCTATAAAAAGAAACATTAACAAGAAAAGTCTTGCAACAAGCGACATTTAAGGAATGCTTGCTTCTGGTCAATCCATATGGTGTCCTTTTAAAAGTACCAGTCCCATTCTCTATTATATAATGGACGAAGTAATGATTCACAATGAAATGGTATACTTTTGTTGTTCTTATGTAGAATGAAACAACAACCCAAAGAGAGATCAATCAGGTAGATGAATCCATTTAACACGTGGAAGCATATCAGTTCTAAACAACTCTATTCTTGAAACAGTGAGAAAGCCATAAAAGAATATGTAGTTTTCAAAGACTATTTACATTTTGAGACTTATTTTGCACAAAATCAGCATGTAGCTTTTTGCATTGAAAACAGCATTTATGTTTTTGTGTGTGTGTGTGGTGTGTTAAAAAAAAAAAAGACAGCTTTTTCTGTTTCCTGAATAGAAAGTATCATTTTCTGGGCAAAACAACCATACAGGAATTTTGCATAAAATAAATCCACAATGACACTATTTTCTGAGCAGGAAACAGTCTTATCTGTGCAGAAAATTATATAACAAACTATGACTGTTAGTTATTTAATATTCTGAGAATGCTTTCAATAAAAGGATCCTAGAAATACAGGTGTCCAGTAGGGCACAGTCTTTCTGTTACTGTCAACAGCAGAGTCTATGGTAACTAAATCAGCTAGCAATATGTGAATTAAGAGTAAGACCATTTATGTTATGTCTAGATTGGCCAGCAGTGCTCCCAAATTCAAGACTCTTCTGAAGACCAGAAGATACCAAATGTTTTGAAAATGATTATCAGAGATACAGACAGAAAATATCTACTAACCAATGCCTATTAACCAATCCTTAGTTTACATTTTGTACTTAAGTATATCAAGCTCACTACAGAATACACTTATACTGAGTCTTGGTATATACATGTGAAATTGAATAAACTGCTTTTAAAAAAAAATAGTTGAAGTGCTATCTGGAATGGCTACTTTATCATAATAAAGCCCACCCTTCAATACTTTTCTGTTTCTGTTGACAGCACTTCTATTCAAGCAAGCCCACAGTCTTGGTTTCATCTTTGATTCCTCTTTGTTGTTTATTCCCCAGATTCAGGCCACCGCCAAGACCTGAAGATTCTCTCTCTACAACAATGAAGATTTTGAAACCTGGCTCAAACGTTGCAGAAAGGTGCCTGCAATGACCTTAAAAGATTCAGGTTTGAACGTCTGGAGCGCTTCTGCAAATTGTTCCTATATTGTCATGGAAACGGAAGATGCCTCTTTGTGAGGCTGAATCGCTTTAAGGGAACTGCTTCCCTCTGGATTCTCTCTTGATGCTTCCTTTGCCTGTCCCAGCTGAGGATTTCCACTGCCCCGTCCCGGATTCGTCCCTGCTCACTTGCTGCCCCTCACTCCTGGAACCTTCTTCCCCCACATGCACGCCTCATCACCTCTCCAACCAGGTTCAAAACTGAGTTAAAGACTATATTGTTTAGGGAAGCGTTCCCAGGACTGTGCCATCTGCCCCAGGATGCCTCTTCTATCTATGTATTAAGAACCCAAGCCCTCCCTCCAATCCATCTGCCTTGGTCCAGGCCCCAGAGGGAGAGAAGAACCACTGGACCTCATCCCCTTTCCACCACCTTCCCCTTCTCCTTTAGTGTTGTCTCTTCTAGATTGTAAGCCTGAGGGCAGGGATCCGTCTAACTATAAGATTGTATGTACAGCACTGTGCAAATTTACAGTGCTAAATAAATAAATAAATAAATAATAGGTTTTTGAAAAGAGAAAGTTTAAAATACTTTGCAAGAAATATATACATTTTGAACTTAAAACTGTGTTTGTGTATGCATGTACACACACACACACACACAAAACTGCACATTAAAATTCAAACAAAAATGTCTTCCAGTTGGTAATGGCATCTGACTAAGAAGCCACCTAACCTGTCAATGAGGTGACTTCTCAAACCGCAGGGACAGAAGTGACTGAACAGCAGCAACCAGCCATAAAACAAAGCTCCTTGGGTACAGGTACAAGGAGTCCTGGCAAACCTGAGGAAGGTCTTTTCCTGTAATCCTGTTTGCAAGAAACCTGGATGACTTCGGATTCAGATGTATTGCAAGGGAAGACAGAGGCGACCAAGTAGGTAAAATGGCCTCATGGTTTTGAATCGTCAATAGACGAACAGGACGCCACCAATTTTTAATTTCTCATACATCACTATTTTGTGTATTTCTTAAAGTCTAGACGTCAAGCCTGTCTCATAACTCTCAACACATAACTTTCTGAGTAACTAATAATAACCTTGGAGACAAAAGAGGAAGAAACTTATAAAGAAGGAGAAAGATTTATCAGGCAAACAAACAGTAAGTCTTAAAACTTTTCCTCCAGATCACCTTTAGTCAACAATTATATGGTTGTGTTTAACAACATGGACTGATCTCTATCATCATAAAATTTGCTTTTAATATATAAGTCTTGGAACTTAACATAGAGGAGATTAGCACTAAGGCCCCGAGGAAGGTGACTAGCACAGTAGTTCCAAGCACCAAAACTGAGGCCCCTGAAAGAGGCGACCAGCACAAGGCAACCAGCACCAAAACCGAGGCCCCTGAAGGAGGCGACCAGCGCAAGGCGACTAGCACTGAAACCGAGGCTCCAGAAGGAGGCGACCAGTGCGAGGTGGCCAGCGGCAAAACCGTGGCCCCTGAAGGAGGAGACTTCGAATGAAGTATCATACTAAAGCTGATTTTGTTGAGGTGAAAGGAAAGGGGGAGTGGAAAGTTGAGAGGTAAAATCATTTGATTGGAACCTTATTTAAAGGGGAATTAGTTATTTCTATAAACTGAATCAAATATTAATTCAGCTAATCTTCAGGTCAAAGTTCCTTCCCTTTTTCTCTTTCGAATTTTTTGCTCAGATACATCTAAGAGAATAGACTCTGCACCTATTATTATTCATTATTGATTGTCTTGGATTTTACATGAGCAACTTCTCTTATCCAATAAGAAAAGGGGAGGTATAAAGGAATTGACATATAGTTTACATCTGTGGTTTGGACTGATGTTGTTACTTATTGTCAATTACTAATTGAGTAAGAACATTATGGCTTCAGGTATGAGAAGTAAAAATCAACTCCCTAAATACCAATCACAGCTTCAATTTACAGCCCAAAGAACATCGGTGGAACAACAAATTTTAGAACCATCTAACCAAATACTTCTTGATGAAATTAGAAAATTAAGATCAGAATTGAATCAAGAAATGAAGGATTTTAAAGCAGAAATAAGACATGATATTTGAGCAGAATTAAAAGAAATTAACCAAACAGTGGAAAGATTAGCAAATGAAGGCCTGATCTAGATTGGCAAAAAGAGGTGTGTTCATGGCTGCATGAAAGTGTAGCCTTTAGATGAGAAAAAAGGGAAAGTGTGCCATGAAAATGCTTTTTTTGCGTTTTAGGGGAGAAGAAGTGCCTTTAAAAAGGTGCTGCTTTTCCCAGCTTCTTTTTTAAAAACAGGGAAACAGTGCAGCTGCATCTAAAGGCTGCGGTGTAGCTGCTAAGCATTAAGGAAAAGGCAACTTCATGTCACACTTTCCTGCCAATCTAGAAAGCCCCGAAGTTACCTTAGCAAACCAAAAAATCAACATGTTAGAAAGGCAAGTGGAAAGAACAGAAGAAGAATTTCAATATATAAAAATGCAAAAAGAGACAGAATTAGATGAGAAAGCCATGTGGGAGCAGAGAATGAGGGAAAAATGCCTTAAAATTCGCGAATTTCCAGAATATAAAGAAGAGGATTAAATGCAGATTCTTTTACCTAAACTAGCAAAATTTATGGAAAAAGAAATAGAGATTTTTTAACTTGAAATCGATAGAATCTTTCGTTTGAATTCGGAAATAGCAAAAAAGAAAAAACACCCATGGGATATTGTAATCTATTTTGTGAGGAAACAAGCAAGAGATGAACTTTTGTGTCTACACAATGATTCTCCTTTAGCAATAGATGGACATGAACTGCAACTATTTAAAGATATCCCAGTAAGACTTTTGAAGAAAAGGAAAGACTATGCCTTTCTGACGTCACTACTTAGGGAATCGGAAATACAATATAGATGGACATTACCAGAGGGACTGTTTTTTGATTTAATAAGAAAAAGATAATAATAAAATCCGTAGAAGAAGCTCGGAGATTCAGGGAATATTGGGAAAGGAAACGAAAGTCGGAAAAAAAGAGAAAAGAGGGGAACCAGGAAAGACCTAAAAGACAGGAAAAACAAGAAAGACAGGAGGGAAGAGAAACTAAGAATCATTATGATCTTGTAGAGAAAGCAAAGAAACTCAAAGAACATGAAATTGAGAGGCAAACATCAAGTGAACAAGAAGAGATTCAAAAATTCAGATCTTTACCTACAGATGATAAAAATCAATTGAATGTCTCTATGTTATTAACAGCAGAAGAAGACCTGATTCACCTGCCACAGTTTGAAGAAGAGGAAGAAGTTGAAGAAGAAAAAGATGACAAGGAAGAATAAATTGATCAAGATGTAATAACAACAGCTGAAGATGATATTATGGAAGAAGAAGTGGAAGTACCAGATCTAGAATGGGAATTTGAAAGATATAAACATAACTAATCTTGACTTTTCTTTCTACTTAAAAGAGAGGGAAAAACTCCAGAAGAAAGGATAAAGAAAATGTTTGAAACAACCAGAATACTGACTTGGAATACGAAAGGAATGAATTCCCCTCAAAAACGCAAAAATAAATAAATAAATCACCATTTATATAAACAAAGATGTGATGCGGTTTGCTTACAAGAAACTCACATAAAAGAGAAAGATATAAAATACTTAAGGAATCCAAAATTAGGGAATGAATTTGTAACTGCAGACAAAAATTTTAAAAAGAGAAGTGTTGTATTATATGTTAATTTGAAATTTCAAGCAAAAGAAATTTAAAAAGATAAAGAAGTTAGATACATTTTTGTGGAGATAAACTGTAAAATTGTTAAAGTACTTGTTGTTGGTGTATATGCCCCATCATTCAATAAAAGTAAATATTATAAAGATCTGTTAAAAGAATTAGAATCCATAGACTATGACTCAATTATAGCAATGGGTGATTGGAATGGGGTAATGAACCCAGTAATAGACAGACATGCTGAAAAGAAAATTAAAGAAAACCAAGGGAAGGTTCCTGAAACTTTTTAAAGATCTTAAGAACATTAAATCTAAATGATATTTGGAGGATAAAGAATAACCAACATTTACGTTCTACTCTTGTAGCCAAAAATCTTGGGCAAGACTGGACATGTTTTTTGTCTCCTACCAATTCATTACCAATACTAGCAGTGTGTCTATATTACCAATGACATGGTCAGATCATTGTCCAGTTTTACTGACAATAAAAAACAATGTTAAAACTTTTAGATGGAGACTAAATGATTACCTATTACGCAATGCAGATATAGTTAAAGAAACAAAAACCCATCTAAACAACTTTTTAAAGCAAAATATGGATAACGAAGTCAAACACTGTATTGTTTGGGATACTGCTAAAGCCTACATTAGATGCTACTTTATTAAGAAAAACAGAAAGCAGAAGAAAAAAATGGAACGAATTAAAAATATAGAGGAGGAAATAAAGAAAAGAGAAGAGAACTTAAAAATAAACCCAAACAACAAAGAACTACACGATGAGATTAAAGGTTTTCAAAAACAAATATCAATTCTGACTATGGAAGAGATAGAAAAGAAAATGAGATTTGCCAAACAAAAATTCTTCGAAGAAGCAAATAAACCAGGGAAATACCTGGCACAAAAGTTAAGGAAAGAAAAAGATACCAAAATAAAATATCAGGTCCAAAAAAGGGGAACAATATACATGGATCAAAAAACAATAAAATAGACCTTTTGTAATTATTTTTCTAACTTATCCAAATCAGGAGGTGTTAAAGAGGATACAATGACAAAATATCTAGAAGAACAAGATATACCAAAGCTCTCAGTGACCCAACAAGAACTCTTAAACAAACCAATAACGGAAGATGAAATTTCTAGAGCGATTTTGAACTTAAAATCAGGAAAGGCACCAGGTCCTGAAGGTTTTAGCTCAGAATTCTATAAAACTTTCAAAGATCAAATAACCCATCCCCTCCACAAAGTGTTGAACAATATCTTGAATGATGGAATACCTTCAACATGGAATCAAGTGAATGTAATATTGATTCACAAAGATGGTAGAGATAAACAACCCAGAAAATTATAGACCGATTTCATTATTTAACTGTGACTATAAAATATTTACAAGTATATTAGAAAACCGCTTAAAGACAATACTGACAAAATGGATTCATAACGATCAGGCTAGATTTCTCCCAAATAGACACATTAAACAAAATACCAGACACTTAATAAATCTGATTGAATATCATAGGAGACACATAGGAAAGAAATTAGCTTTACTTTTTATCGACATTGAAAAAGCATTTGACAAATTGAATTGGAAATTTATGTTCAACGTTTTGAAGAAAATAGACATTGGCCAAAACTTTATAGGATTGATAGAAAATATTTATTTAAACCAAAAGGCCTCGTTAATTATCAATAATGACATATTGAAAGAATACGAAGTGGAGAAAGGGGTAAGGCAAGGATGTCCGCTTTCCCCTTTACTTTTTATAACATTTCTTGAAATACTAAATAATAGGATAACAGATAATCCAAAGATTGAAGGAATTAAGGTGAACAAAAGGGAATACAAGCTGAAGGCATTTGCGGATGACATTATGATTTCTGTTGCAAATCCGTGCGAAAATATATATGAATTAACATAAACTCTGAAAAGATATTGTGAAGTGTCTGGTATGAGCATTAATAGTAAAAAGACAACAATGCTTACAATGAATCTATTACCAAAGGAAAAACGGTTACTAGAGGAGAAAACGGACTTTCAGAATGTAAATAGAACTAAATATTTAAGAATAACAGTCACTACAAAAAACTCGGACTTGTTCAAAAACAATTATCAGACTAAATGGCTAGACATTAAAAAAGATCTACAGAAATGGAAGGGCTTGAACTTATCATGGTTAGGTAAAATATCAGCAATAAAAATGAATGTTCTCCTGAAGATGATATATCTCTTCCAAAATATACCTGTTATTATGAATGATATTCCCTTCCATAATTGGAAAAGGGATTTATCTAAATTCATATGGGCTGGGAAAAAAGCAAGAGTCAGGTAAAAGGCTATGAAGGACAAAACAGATAGAGGTGGCCTAGCTCTACCAGTGCACTTGACTGGATCACAGATTGGATTAAATTAGAGGATAGTAGTTTGCTAAATCTGGAAGGTCATGACAAACTGTTTGGTTGGCACGGCTACCTTTTCTATGACAAAACAAAAGCAAATAGGGATTTTAATGACCACTATATCAGGAAATCACTACTACGGGTATGGCTTAAAGTCAAAATTAGACTTTGTAATGTTATTCCAACTTGGGTCTCAATTAATGAAGACTTCTTCAATAAAACTCCATTAAGTTTACGTAACTGGGCCACATATGAAGACCTGCTGGAAAAAAATGTGGGTACAATCTCACTGAAATCTCTAGACAAATTGATAGATGAAGGATACAATTGCACATGTTTTACCTATCATCAAATCAAACAACGTTTTTTGATTGATTTTGAGATCAAATAGTATTCAGGAGGCTGATCCAAATTTTGTTAAAATTCTTAAATCCCCCCCCCCCAAAATCACCAAATTAAAAAATATTACAATTTATTATTGAATTATGAAATGGAGGAAGAGATTGTGAAACCATAAATGATCAAATGGGCCCAGGATTTAAAACAAAATATTCAACTATCGCAATGGGAACTGACTTGGACAAAAAGATTAAAATATACATTAAGTTATAATATTAGAGAAAACTATTATAAAATGCTTTACCGCTGGTATATTACCCCGGTGAAAGGGGCTAGAATCAGAAAAGGATAAAGCGACCGATGCTGGAAATATAAGAAACAACCGGGCACATTTTTTCACTTGTGGTGGGAATGTCAACACACTAAACATTATTGGAAGAACATTCATAGTACTCTAGAGCATATGTTAGATGTTTCCTTCCAGTTTGACCCCAAAAGGTATCTACTATGTATCAATGAAGAAAAAAATATTGGAAGAAAAACATGGAAGACTTATCTTCTACCTAATATCTGCCACAAGAATTATATATGCAAATGGAAAGGAAAAGACATCCCAGCAATAAGAGACTGGTTACTCAAAGCATATGATTATATGCAATCAGATAATTTAACACAATTAATACAGAGAGAGAGAGAGAGAGAGAGAAGCATTTAAAAGAGACTGATACCCATTTATCAACTATTTGAAAAACAACTGGGGAGGAAATAGGAATATGGGTTTGCTATGAATGTTAAGTAGTCTTTTAATGTATATACTTCAATATTTGACAGGATGGTAATTTATGTCAAGGTACAACTATCCTTCTTTTGCGTGGGTGGGGGCATACATGTACATACACACACACACACA
The DNA here is from genome assembly GCA_034509955.1 of Urosaurus nigricauda. Lineage (NCBI taxonomy): Eukaryota > Metazoa > Chordata > Lepidosauria > Squamata > Phrynosomatidae > Urosaurus > Urosaurus nigricauda. The sequence goes on along the minus strand of JAOEGL010000003.1, from coordinate 185,151,399 downwards.
CACACACATATATATATGGGTATCTCGGTGTGGGTATATATGGGTAATTATGTATTGGTATGCTTATACACATGTAAATTAAAAACTCACAAGGTACCCATATAATATTTATAAAAATAAGAGGGTATTATAACTCTTTTTCTCTTCATGAGGTTTGATTTTCTTGACAGGAAGTTATCTGTTGTTAGATGAATACATGACTAATTATCGACTAAGTATATTAATTAGTGATATGTAGTTTTTAATAATAAAGTTAATAAAAAAATTCAAACAAAAACATACACTTATTATGGAATGAATGTTCACTCTACATGTATTTTCAGCCCAAAATGTAATTTTGCTAACTCGCAACAAATTTCCACTGTAGAGAGCTTTAACAACATTGAAGTAACTAGTTACAAAACATTACTCCTCTTGATGTGTAACTGATACTTCTAAGTTACTTTTATTATTGTGAACACTCTGGTGTGAGTGTTGAGGTGTCATCAGATGGGCAGGAAGAGTGTGTGTTTTGTGTAATGGGGCAGTGGCCTTGATTTTTAAACCACTACTTTGACTACTTGTTTGCTTTTTCTTTTCTTTTCTTTTTTGTATTTCTACTGTAATTTCTTCATATTGAATACTGAATCTGATATTTGGAACTGAATAGAGAACACATCCTATTTCTCACTCTTTTAAGAGTGTAGCCATAATCCCTGAAAAGTTCCCAAAGCCTCTCCTTCCTGTGGAGACTAAGTATTCAATCTATGGCAATCAGAACTCTTTTATATAAGGCGACATATATTACAAAAGGTTAACTAAAAATAAATGCTAAACCAGACCTATTTAATTTGCAGATGGGCTGAATTCAACCCAACGTGTGGCTTCCCCACAGGGTGTGATAAATTCTAGAATTATCCAGTTGGAAGAAAGTTCAAGCCCTATCTAGTCCAATTCCGTGTCATACAAGAATTGATTTTTTGCTATCTGCGTTGGACTGCAAAAATAGGGGGAAAGGATGTCAAGCAACCAACAGGGCACAGGATATAGTATTTGGCTATCTGAGCACAGGACTACGAATGCAAATGTAAAGCAAATGTAATTAGAAAAAAAACAAGGAATGAAGGAAGGAAGGAAAAAGAGAAGAGAAGAGAGGAGAGGAGAGGAGAGGAAAGGAGAGGAGAGGAGAGGAGGAAGGGAAGAAGGAATATCCATGCTTGTACTTACAGGGTCCGTCAGCTCTGGCAAACTCGCCTGGTAAGTCAGTGGGCGACAGTCCCGGGTGTTAAAAACCAAGATACATGGAAGGAACATAGGTCCAAGGTCATCCCCATCAAGGACATCAACTGTGAGGGTGGTTGTACTTGTTCTCCGTTCCATAAGGTTTTGAGCTCGGTCCTGTGGTAAAAACAGAATTTATTGCTCTTGCAATTATTTTAGAGAAAAGAACATGCTATCTTTTAATTAAAATAAATTTATCTTAGTATCGCAACATGTAATAGCATAATAATAATATTTCCAATGCCACAACCCCTGTTGAAATTGTCCAGGTGTTTATGGACAGGAAAGAAGAAACCCTGAGGGTAAACAAGGCTTGGATACCAATGCAATACTCAACGAATGCAAATGAGAAACAGCCTGGGGTCAGGGGATTCCCAGCAGACAATGAGCACCAAGTAGAAGACATTAATCCTCTTTTGTACATCCTCCCACCCTGAGGTCTGCCATTAGCAACAGAACAATACATTTGCAAATCACTCCATTTGCAAATCACTGAAGATGCCAGCCACAGATGCTGGTGAAACATCAGAAAGGAACTCTTCTAGAACATGGCCACATAGCCCAAAGACCCCACAAAAAACTATGGATACCGGCCAGGAAAACCTTCGACTCCACAATATAAGCATTGCTTATGTAGACATAGATAAAGAGATATAAATATAAGCACTACTTTATTTGTCACTTTGAAATGACTGTTTTGTAACATGTCTTGATAGTGTTTAATTTTTGACAAATCATAGGTGGTTAATAATGGCAATTCACATTTCTATTACATATGATAGAAATATTTTCTTTCATTCTTCAAAACAGGTATAAACATAAGTAGTATCCAGTATTATGCTAAGCCAGTCACACTTACATTTGCTTGTACAACAACAAAGTAGCGAGTCTTTTCTTCGTAATTTAGCCTCTCACGCAAAACTACTGCTCCAGACAATGTAAGAGGAATGTCAAAAGTTCTATTGGATGTCTGCAAAAAATAAAAAAGGGTGAAAGATAGAGGATCATAGAAAATATTGGTGTAATCAGTTTGAGAAGTTCAGTCCATAGAAATGAAATATTGTCAGTAATCCATAAGGCATGTTAGTCCACATATTCAAAACTATTTGTAATATCCTATCTGCAAAAGCAATCTTTTAATAATCACAGTTATTTTTGTCCTCCCCAAGAAAACTACTATGCAATTAATTGGTTTTTATAGAAACAGGAAAAGTTGTATTTGAATTTAAAGGGGAAAGAAAGACTATTCACATCCTTGACATATTGAGGCATTCTACTTTAAAAAAAATCAGTTGTGCAAATATTTTTTCACCTTTTCTCTTCCTTTTTCAGTAGTTTTTGTGCATTTTTTTAAAAAAAAAATCCACAACCTATTGCATTTTTTTTTCAGAAGGAAACATTTATTGCACAAAAATATAGAATGGCATGTTGTTCAGCAATTATAATGTTTAATTTAAAGTCTAATTTACAAAATGCCAACTCATTTTTATGGAAAGTGTGCCTTCTCAATGATTAACACCCCCACTCAAAATAAAAAATAACTATTTTTTAAGCTGTGCAGTCCCCCCTCCCCACCATAGCTTTTTATGAGATGATATAGAACAAGGGTGAGCAATGGCATGCCCAAGTCTCTTCTTGTAGTTGGGGGTGCTGTGACAGGCAGCTGTAGCTGCAGGGCCAAGATTGCCCCTGGTGTGTGTATATGCATGGTTTAAAAGGATAGGTTTGTGATGTAGACACAGCTATTAGCTGCAATTATGTTCCCATAGCTATATCTCTCAATGTAAGATCTCAGCCACCATATTTTAGGCAAAAAAGTGTATTCTATGCAAAATTATGGAGGTGGTGGGAGGGAGGGGACCAGCACAATTTTTTGAGCAAAGTGCATTTTCACAAAAAGTCCAAACATATGAAAATGACCAGAAATGATATATATTCATAATTTGAAACATATTTGGTTTTAGAATTTGCCATGCAGGTCAGCCCCCCCAAATAAACACAGAAAACTTGTAAGAGGAAAAAAGGCCACAACTTTAACTGTTCCACATAGGCAGAACAACAAAAACCATAGGGTTGGCTCAAAGCATAAGGTCTGGATCTGGACATCAGCAACACCCTGGTTGGTTGATGTACGCTTGATAGCAGGGGCAAACATCAGGATGATGTAGGTGCCAAGCTCTGCCCTGTTGCACAGTTAGGCAACTGCATTACTTCACATCGAATTGTGAGACATCCTAGTCACTGGGTATTCATCGACTGTGGCCCCCACAATGGCCACAGCGAATTGCTCCTTACCCGGGTCATGAGGACTCCCGATCCAGTGCCAGCGGGCCCTGGAAACCCCTACCCCAGATCCAGGCCTATGCTGCCACCCAGAACGGAAGTTGTGACAATCAACTCCCAAGACATGGAGGGAGGGTGGGAGAGTGGAATTGGCAATAGCGCTGACGTACACCTTACAGGGCCTTAAATAGGCCCAACAGCCAATGAGGGCTCAGGAAGGACAGAGGCACCACCCTCCCCGAGCCCTCCACCAACAGGAGGGCACGCCATACCCTGCTGTGGCCAATCAGGCGGGTACTTTTTCCACTCCTCCCAGTGGCCAATAAGTGTCGAGCCCACACTCCTGCCAGCCACCGGGGCACCTAAGCCTGGCGCACGGGAAGGGGAGAGGCCTTCCTATGCGCAGCAACAGTGCCGGCCCGTTAATTCGGGTGGTACCCTTTATTCAAATTTTATTAAGAAAGAAAAGACCCTTCATGGGCTGAAAGAGTGTGTGACTTGCTGCTCCGATTGCCTGAGTACAGATGGGGCAAGATATAAATATATTATTATTATTATTATTATTTCCGAAGGTCACCCAGTGGGTTTTCATAGTCAAGCAGGGAACTGAATCCTGATCTCCAGAGTCATAGTCCAATACTCAAAAACAGTATTGTTGTCCCCTGGTATGAGAAACACAGGCTTAAAGCAAACCAAAGCTGGCCATTTTCTACAGGGAGCTCCCCCAGTTTTGCAGTGTTCCAAGTACTGTATTGATACGATACAAGCAGTTTCAAGGTTTCTTGCATAAATACTTTAAATGTGTGTGTATAGTTAAAGCCTTATACACCAAAATGTGAAGTTCTCGGTGTGTACGAACATAATTTGCATAATTTCACAACAGGGGACACTGTGTAATTAAAACTGAAATATGATACAAATTCAGATATTCAGGTTATATTATACATACAGATCCATTCTGTACCTGTCCACCATCTCTCCAGTCTGAATTTTTTTTTTTTGCCCAATGCCATAACCGATGCACCAAACCCGCAGTCAAAGTGCCCTGAGACACAAATGATTGCATAACAATAAATTATGTTAAAAGATATAGCAAGTGGGATTTGTCTCTTATTTTTTGTTTTTCCAACACCAAATTATTACTGAGAAGAAGAATTTCACATACTGGATCGCTGGGATTGTACTGGATGACGTACTCTATCTGGCCATTGGGACCATCATCTATGTCTGTAGCACCATTGTTCCCAGAGAATCCTGTAAAGATGGTGGTTCCAACTGGTGTTAACTGCAAGAACAAAAATGATGTGCACACTTAGCAATTCTTGTAGGAAAGAAAAGCCTAGTAATGATTTAAAAATCAACATGTGGTTTGTGAATGCCTGTTTCCCATCTTTAATGCATCCGTTCCATTTCCAAGTTCAATCTAACCTTATTTATTTATTTGATTGTTTGTTTATTAAAATGTGTTTATCTCATCCCTATAACTGAAGATCTCAGTACGGGATACAATAAAAAACACAGCAAAAAACTAGGATGGGATATAGCATAAAGTGATATTATTCAGTGTACACAATATAGCACAATTCAGCAAAATCAGAATCCATATGCATGCTATTTTTCCATCACAGCCTATAAAAGTTTACCCCTCAGATATCCAAGATCAAAAATTCCAAACTAGAAGCACTAGGACCAGTGACTTTTATACATTATTATGCTCTCTGTGTATTGCTGCTTTTCTTTGTAATCCTAAGAAAGAATCAGCTATATAAACTGTGGAAATATAAGTAAGCAAGTAAAAAGGAACAAGAAGCCCCTTATTCTTTCTGCCCTAAAATAGAAACGACAATAAATAATTTCTGATCTGTCCAAGTCAAGCTCACAACACGATATGAAGTCAGTCTCTGGACACATTTTAATGATTTTTTCATTTAATTAGGACATGTTCAGGTTCATAATGAATCATACTTTCGTGGTTTTCAAACTTAAGTCTGCCAGATGTCTTGGACATTGACTCCTAGAGTTCCTGACAACAGGTGAGTCTCAGAAGCCTTTGAGAGATGTACTTCAAAATATTTTGATGATTAAACCACAGTTTAAATGGGCTGAAAAGTGACCTGTGATGGTCCTTTATATTGCCTCCCCCCACCCCCTTACACTTCCACCTACACTTCTGAAGCTTGTGTTTCCACTTTGGCTTGAGCACAGCTTATCACACTTCCCCTGAGTTATACATTTAAATAAAACACATACAAGAAACCACTGTAAAGGAACCTTTGGATTTCACGATGGATGTTGTCTTGCTTTGATTTTGAAAGCTGCCCTTGTTCCTTGAAGAAGCCAGAAGCCAAGCCACTGTTTTCAGAACAAACAAGCTATAGCTCAAGAGCAGAATTAAGTCTGTTTGCAGGTTGCCTTTATGGGAGAGATGAATAGGGGGCATGACTTATTTTTCAGAAAGCCAGTCATCATTACCTGAACTTAGAAAATGTTATTTGCTTGCCACTAACCTTTAGAAAGGGGGGGGGGGGGGACACTGTTTTAAGCAAACAGAATGCAAAGCAAAGAGAAATGTGATTTACACTCTCTCTCACCTGCCCCCACCCCGTTCTAATTAATTGCTTTCATAAGTCTATCCCCATGGAGATAATTACTGTATGATCTTCACACACGACTCCCTGGCTCAAATATTAGTTCCAGCAGAATTTCAAGACCTGTGAACAGCTATCTCAGACATTACTGATGCTAAAAGATCCAGTTGTAACACTGGATAAGTCTTCATTTTATTATTCTTCACGAAATTCTAGGTTTCAACTCTCTCTCTCTGAATTCTTTACCTTATGAAGGCTTTCCAGCCTGGGAAAAACCAGAGTAAAGCAATAGGATACTAGGGAAAAAGATTCTTATAGACCACACTATGATATGTCTCAAAATCTACGGGACACAGAAGGGGGGAAAAGGATTACCAAAGATTCTCTTATTTTGACAAACTGTGGAGAACAGTCAACATTGAATATTGAAATGTTACTTTTTTGGATCGCAATCCTGGCTGGGGGGATTCTAGGAGCTGTAGTCCAAAAATGTTATATTTTCAAACCCTGACCAACAGTATTGTAGTCTCAACTGTTGCACTGAGATTGGGGTTAGCAGCTAACTGATGAGGAAAAGGAAGCAGAGTGGGAGAATGGAGACTTATTTATCAGACAACCTTGACCTACATTGGGTTTCTCAAAGGAAAGAGGGAAGAAGAAAAGAAACACCAATATGTCTCAGCTATTCTAATACTTAAAGCAAACAGTTATGTTAAGGCTGTTCCCCAGTGGTCTTTTTTGAGGGGGGAGGGAGACAGTGTTTTGAAGCCTCCAAGAAATTATTCTATGTGTTTGATACAAAGAATTGTATAAACTGAAAATAGGACTTCACTGTGATAAATAGATGCAGCAGGTATTCAAAGAAGAGAAAACACACTTCCCCATGCTAGGAGAGCTTAGTCCGACAACCAGGCTATGGAAGAATGCCCTAGAAACCCTCAGTTCCCAAGAATGTGTGCACATCCATCTTGATGCAGGGTCAAAGGCATGGAGAAAGATAGGAGGGTTTTGTTTTTTTTTAACAGATAAATTTTAATCAAAGGAAACTTTGCTGTACAGATGTGAGCCCTCTAGTTGTAGGAGTCAGTACAACACTGAAAGCAGATCTCCTATGAACCTCCTCCCCAAGTTAGGCTAAACCATTTTCAAAGAAAAGCAGGTTCCTAGGTCATCCTTCTACCTACTAGAATGTTTTTCTAGGATGAACAATGAGATCAAACTCTACCAAGTATAAAATAACCCTTTCCATACCACTGTGTGGCCATGTATTAGTGATATGCAACTCAAAAATGTACTCTGAAAATATCCACATACAGTAGTGACAAATGCCATACCAGAGAGGAGGCCTTTAAGCTGTACAAGTTGGACAATAGATACAAATGTTTGATGTTTTAAAAGTGCAGCAATTTTCCATTCCCAGTTGGCCAAGCCCTAAAGAAGAATGACAGAAAGAATTGGGAAGCTCTGGATAAAAACTGACAGCTGCAAAAAACAGAAGCCATATTAGCCCTGCACAAAAAAGTCCCTGTGTGAATGGTTTTAATTCAGTTCTAGTTTACAGTTGTAACTGGAAATCTAGAAACACTTCTGTTGCAGGAGATCTCCAATGCACAACAGTGAAAACACATTCTTCTTCTAGAAAATGCAATTTTGTGCATATATAATACACACACACAAACATACTTACCACCTTCTCAAATACATAGTGTACAATCTATTCCATTTCCCTATTATTTAGAAATTGTTGCATGACTATGAATTGGCAGAAGCATCTGCTCTAATAAACATCTTGTCTTCAACTATCATTTTAAGCTGCCAGTGTTCGTGTATGTATTGTTTCATTGCCTGATTAACAGTCAACTGAAGGTTTTTAAGCACACACATACCTTCCACAGAAATGTGTAACATATACTACAGTGTGAAACCAAGTGATAACAAATACTGATGGCAGATTTAATCATACATGATAATGCTTCTGTTACCATCATTGAATAACATTCCATAGTTTTGTTCCTCAAGCAAAAGATGGTTTTATGGACATGGAAGTAGCAGTCCTTTAGATGAAATCAATACATTCTTAATCACATATATTTCAGTCACCCTTTATAAACCGCTGTGTCCAAAGCTATGCAGTAACCAGACATCAAATTGTAGCAGTCAGCAAGGAAGTACATAGGTAAAATATGCCTTAACAGTAAGAAATAATTTTAAAATTTGCCAGCAGCAGAATAAGAGAGAACTCACGAGTTTCAATAGACTTCATTTTGTGCTGAGATGAAGCATCTGTGTTATGGGGTTTTGTGTGTCTGGCCAAGTATTTCTTTGTCTGGACAAGTTTATTCTTGTAGTTGTATCTCAATTGTGCCACCACGACTTTCACTTTGCTGTTGCATTTTATTCTGTACCTAGCATTGTTTTTTTGCAGTATGCCAGGAGGTTTCATCATAGTTCTATTGCCACTATATTGACTTCAGTGTTGCTATTATTCCCATCTAGCATCCTCTTCTGCATGATGTCATGAATGTATGGCACTCATCACAACTGGCAGGTATGGAAGGGAAGAGGAAACATCAGGCACAAGTTAAATCAGGGGGAAGATATGTCCTTGGGGAAAACAGGCAGACAGTGGTGTGACCTGCAGTCTAGAAGGATTCCGGTGAATCCTTCACTTGACCATTAGGGCTAGTCACACAAATTGGCTGAGGAAAAGGATCTGCACAGAAGTCTACCAGACAGGTGTGTCTGGCAGCCAAGCTTGACCATTTGCTGAGCACAAAACTATCAGGCCCTGTGTCCCCTCATCCTGAATGGGCATACATATTGATATCAGCAAACAATGTTATCACTGTATGTGATGGATTTATGGTTGATTTATGATTGAATTATGATTAATTTATAATCAACCTATGATTGATTTATGACACCTGTAAATGTGTTAAAGTTGTGGCTAGATTTTAACCCATAACAAGGTGTCCAACACATTTGTCCTGGCATAAGAAATATCTGTGTCATTGAGTTGGAGAAAACGGCTGCCACATGTAGAGGTGTGCACTGAATTACTCCACCTACATCTCTGCAATCCTCCCACGGGTGAGTAGGATTAAAACGTATGCATGGAGGGCTGAAAGATGTGACATGCAGACCCCCACCACAAATCACAAGTGTGCTAACTTTGTGTAGCACCATGTACTTATCACATGGTGAGCACATTAATACCTGAAGTGACATATACAAATGCTTGCATGAGTAAATGTTTTATCTAGAGCAATTCAGGAACTGCTGACCAGAGCTGCTGGCAATCAGGAAAGAAGAAAGTCTAAAATCTACATAATGGGTGGTTCCTCATCCGCCAGGATCCTTTGGTGAGTGGGTAAGATTGCACTCAAGGAGAAATGAGATGTAATGCTTACACACCATTAAGTGTGTGCATGTATGCATGCACACATAGAGCGACACTGTTGGCTGGGAGCAGCCTAGGCTCTATATTTTCTCTGCACCTGGTTGTCTCCCTTTTTGCATTCGACCACCTGCCTACCCTCTATGTGTTCAATACAGGGCAATGGATGTGTGTTTTATGCAAATTGCTGTGGATTTTCATATCTTTAAATCATCTCCAATTGTGTATACCTCTTCTGAACTCAATCCTGTCTATTTGCATGTATGTGACCTCTGTAATCCATACACAGCATCATTAGTATTATTATTTGGCTATCAATCAAAGTATGCAGACAAATGCACTTCTGCTTCTGTTGTCATGTATCACACCCTCCCAAAAAGTTAGCATTGCACTTTTGTCCCACCCCTCACTGTCTGGTTATTGGTTGGTTATTGTATGCTGCAAAGTTTCCCAAAAACAGAAGCTTGATTCATTTCCTCTCCCCTCCTTCCACTGGAAATTTGGAAGAACTGAGGCCAGTCTCTTGGGCAGTGGGTGAGAGGAGAAAGATTTAATAATGTTAGGGCCACAGGAAAGGAGGAAGGATGTCGAACTCCAGCCCCCTCCTTGAGGTTCTGAAGCATGAGCAAGCATGAAGCATGAAGTGACAGAGGATATTCTGGTATGTATCAACGTGGGCCTCAGGTTTGGAAAAGCTAGCAAAACAACCTCTTTTGGTCCAAATGGACTTCCCGTAAAGGTCCTTCACACTAAATGCCTATTTCAAACTCTTATTTTTCACACAGATTTTTGATTGCTAAAGCTGTAGTGAACACCATTGCCTGTGTCACACATCTTTAGTTACTCCACCGGGTGCAAAAACTGCTTCACTTCTAAGACCAGCAAAATGGATTGCTTTGTCCATATTAGGAGAGACACAGCACTAGTTCCAAGCCACATTTGAACATCCTAATTAAAAATACAATTTTTGCATCTACATTCTGTGAATCAACAAGTCAGATCTCTGGACTATTCCTTTCAGACTTCCAGAAAAATGTAAGGGCTACTTATGGAACACATCACCAAGTGATTAGGACTTTAAACCCAATCCTAGGTGTCCATCATGTCACATCAGTTAGTAGTTTGATAACCGGGGGTGTGGCATTTGTCTTTCATTTCCAAAGACTCGAAAGAAGATACTGCCTTCTCTAAGGTATTTGAGACACACATTTCTACTTCATCTATAGCATTTTCGGACTAGAGAAAGCCAGAGTGCTCCCCCCACCAGCACTTCTAGAAAAAAATACAAAAGAATAGCTTGACAGTGAAGAGTTACATAGTTACATCAAATTGACAGATCCGGGAAGGTTAAACATTCTCTCAGGAACTGTCAGGTTTGATAGTAGTAAGTAATTTTCCAGCCCCACCTACAATATTCTTAGGAACCAGAGGAGACATTACAACCCAAACCTTCCTCCAAGGAAAAACGAAAATTGCTAGGTGGACAAACTACAGCAGCACAAAGGCACTCTCTTTAAGTGCATGTTAGAAAAATCACATCATCAGGATGAGGGGGAAAATTAGACAAGAGACATCTAAAGAAAATGCTGCTCACTGACTATGTGAAGTCTGGCAAAATTCAAGGGAACCTTCCACAGGCTGGAGCATTTACCTTGACATCTTTGTTCTCTTGGTTAATATCACTGAATTATTTGAATTAAAATCAAAATTATGGTACCTTAGTGTAAATATGAATGCCTATAGTGCCAAGATAACATTGAATTTTATGTTGGACTGCTAGTTTAATTGGTGGCATTGACCATTCTAAGTAGGGATTTACTGGCAGGGTAAATTTGTATGGCTCAAGCCTTAGATCCCTACTTCTCACTGCTATATTTATTTGACAATTCAAAATATGGGTCAAGGCTACGTCCTGTAAGCCAATTACTGTGTAGCTAGTCCATTTAGCTTAATTCTAAACCTCATGTGCAGCTAAATGCCACATCTACTAGGAAACAAGGTACATTTTATTTTTGTTCTAGGTAACCTTGTTGTTGTTGTTGTGTGCCTTCAAGTTATTTCCAAGTTATGACTACCCTAAAGCAAGCTGATTACAAGATTTTCTGAGGCTGAGACTGTGTGACTTATCAAGGTCAGCCAATGGATTTCCATGGCTGAGCAGGGATTTGAACCCTGGTCACCAGAGATACAGTCCAATGCTCAAACCACTATGCCATGTTGGCTCCCAGGCAACCTTACCAGGGCCAATGTACACCTCTACACACACACATACACACACACACACACAGACTGCACTTGTGTGCTTTGGATGATCTGAAAGTGTCTGAAAGTCACTTTAGGTTTTGTTTTGGCTACTTTTTCTCTGGTTCAGGATATTTCCCTTCATAGCGAGGTTGTAGGGACAAATAAGCCAAATTATGGTGTTTTGATGTATTATTTGGGGGTGATAAGTGTTTGCCTGAAAAAAATGAAGGAGTCTGGGGTTATGGAAGTTTTGGAACAGGGCTGGAAGTGCAAAAAGTGATTTTGCATTCCAAGAACCCCATAAGCCAAATTTCCCCCAATTAACCTCTTATCACTCATACCATATCAATATCTGTTTTGTCAATACCTGTTTTGGTGCCTCCTTGAAAATGGCAAATGACAGTTTATTTCAAAATGAATGCCATGAATGTAAATATTCCAGGTTCAAGCTTTAGCAATTCCAGCTGTGGCTGACAGTGATTTCTTCCTACAATTTTGGAATAAGGATATAGTTCTATTTTTTTCCTTAAAGAAAGCAACCTATAGGTCCAAATCTCAACCTATAGGTCCAAATCTGGGGAAGTAAGACCACAACACAATTGCATATGTCTCGGGTATAACAAAATTGGACCACTGCAATACACTTGACATGGGATTGCCTTTGAAAAATCTGTGGAAGCTTTAACTGATCAAGAATGTGTCTGCAAGTAATGATAACATTAATACTACACCCACTTTAGAAGAGCAGCATCAGACACCAATTCATTTTTTTTAATCTATAGATCATACAAATAATTAAATAATTTAATCTATAGACCATACAAATAATTAAGAATTTAGTCTGACACCTATTTTGATAAGACTATTCCAAGATTCTCATATTTCTTCATATGCTTAGATTGTTCAAGTATGTCAAGTATGGTTGAGTTAGTTGGTGTGGGATTGGGTTCCCGGTGGATTCTATGCCTTTTAATGATCTGAGGACCAGACATCAATAATCTGAATTGCAATTAATTTATGAAATTTTAGCTGTATCTGTATGGTTTCCATGTACATTAATTATGTGGCTATCCACTTTGCTCCCATCCTTATCCTCCATCTGATAATCTCCTAAGAATCATACTATCTTGCCTGTAGACTAAGATCAAGTGGAGGAGCCCTTTCCTGTACTGTAAAATGGACTGAACAAAAATTTGTTGAGATGTGGAGGGTCTGCACATCTTTTATGAGAGGATTATTTGGCATCTTTGCTTTTTATCTTCCATAACTGCTTAAACTCATTTTATTTAAGAAGGTTTTTATTTAATGAAACTTTATCTTATTCTAATCATCACAAACCTTATAGATGCAGTGAGACTTACTGTGCATTTTATTCATTTTATGTCCTTGGAGGTGAAGAGTGATTTATAAGTGTTCCAATTTATTAATTAATTAGCAAAACCCTCTACCATATAGGATTTGTGCTGATTTTCAAAAATGTCAACATTGATCTAGCAAATTCTATTTATGTCCAGAAATAGTTGAGTGTGCTTATACCTGGCATGCAAAAAACTAACTACTAAGGAAACAAACAACATTAAGCTAGAATGAAAGGCATAACATATGTGCCAAAGATTATGCATTGGCATTTCTTACATTTCCAAAGTCCATTCTTTTAGATGTATCGGGTTCAGTGGAGAAAAGGCAAAGCACAATCAAGATGCAGAAACATCAGTACGAAGTAAACATACAATACAACAGCTCAAGAACCAATCCCACAAGTAAATGTTTGGATAGTCAATCATAGGAAAAAATAAATGGGAGTAAAGGTGCATCTACATTGAAGAAAATAATGCAGTTTGACACCATTGTGCTGTAGCTCCATCCTATAGTATCCTGGGATCTGTAGTTTTAGCCTTCTCTGACAAAGAATGCTGGTGTCTCGCAAAACTAAAAATTCCAGGATTCTGTAGGCTGGAGCCATGACATTTAAAAGTGCTTTATTTCTGCAGTGTGGATACACCCATACACATGCTCAGTCCCAGTAAAATCATCATGATTTGCTTCTATACATGGCACATATTATCTTGAAAACCTTCAATGAGTGCCATGGGAGCATAGCATGCATACATTTAATGGTCTGTCACTCTGAGCAAACAGATATGATTTAAAAGTTCAATATCAGCAGTGAATACAGTGGTCCCCCGGGTTACGAAATTAATTCGTTCCGGCACCTTTTTCGTAAGCCGAAAATTTCGTAACCCGGGGCCTATTTCCCATAGGAAATAGGTAATCCGTTCCCCTGGCCTGGCGGGGGCCTCCTGGCTGAGGAAAGGAAGGTCCGATCCGGCGGATCGGGCCTTCTTTTCGTCAGCCGCGGGGGCCTCCTGGCTGGGGAAGGGAAGGTCCGATCCGGCGGATCGGGCCTTCCTTTCCTCAGCCACGGAGGCCCAGCCTGGCTTGGGAAGGGAAGGTTCCCTTCCCCAGCCAGGCTAGGCCTCCGCGCCTGACGCGAAAGGGAGGCCCGATCCGCCGGATCGGGCCTTCCTTTCGTTAGGCTCGGAGGCCCAGCCTGGCCTCCCCAGCCAGGCTGGACCTCCGCGCCGGACGCAAAAGGAGGCCCGATCCGGCCGGATCGGGCCTCCTTTCGTTAGGCGCGGAGGCCCAGCCTGGCTTCCCCAGCCAGGCTGGGCCTCCACGCCTGACGCGAAAGGAGGCCCGATCCGGCGGGATCGGGCCTTCCTTTCGGTAGTCTGTCCCTTTTCATCCGAAGCCTGGCTTCGGAGGAAAAGGGGTGGGAGTCTGTCCCTTTTCATCCGAAGTCTGGCCTCGGAGGAAAAGGGACATCCCTTTTTTTCGGATCCCGGGGGATAATTTTTGGTCCCGCCAGTTTCGGATCCCGGGGTTTTCTTAACCCGGGGGATTCGTATCCCGGGGGACCACTGTATTTGGTATATCACTACAACTCTTTTCTGAGAAGAGAAAGTGTTAACACCAGTTTTTAACATATTATAGACATTATATTTCTTTATCCATGGTGCTTTCCAAATGGAAAGAGTCACAAATACTAAGTACATTGCCTCATTTGCGACAATAGTACCATTTCACATTTTATGTGAGCAAAGATAATCCGGGCTACTTCCAGGCGCAGTACAAGGTGTTGGTTTTAACCTTTAAAGCCCTACATGGCTTGGGTCCATCCTATCTTAGGGACCCCTCTTCCCGTACCAGCCCACCCACACAGCTCAAGAAATTTTAGGTTTGATATTGATATGTTTTAACTCATTGCTGATTTAATTTTATTTTAAGGGGTGGGAGGTGGGGATGGGATTGTTCTATTTCAATTGTTGTTGTTTTCATCCTGTTGTACCCTGCCCTGATTGCCTGTTGAGATGGGCGGGCTAGAAATAAAAATTATTATTATTACTACTACTACTACTACTACTACTACTATTATTACTTTATACTGGTATGGGATACCATGTTTAGGTTTGTGGCAAATGCAGTATATTGAATCCTGCTACATGATACAGATCCACATCAAAACTACAACAGTTCTCCAACATTAAATCAAAGGAGGAATTTATTTTAAAAGAGCAACACTTAACTTTCTTTCTTCACAAATACACAACATAATTGCTCTATAATTAGATACATTTTATCTTTTCAGTTGAGAAATATTTCCACATTCCTTATCTAGTGTTCACAGGTTGTTCACAAAAAAATACACCAAAGACTATTTTATTAAAAGAATATTTCATATGACATACCATGAAATACAAAAATATTTCCAGTGAATGCCTTTTCAGGGATCGGAATGGACGAGTAAATTGATGTAACAGTAGGTGGTTATTGGGTCTTGTCTAACATCCACTATAAACTTCAAGAAAAGTTAAAATAGTTTTGCCTGAATCCATCTGTAACAACTATTGTTTAAAATAATGGATTTTATACAACATGTAGCTATCAATTATTTCATGCTTTACTCTACACTATAATAAACCACTATGTTTTAGTAATCAGTTCTGAGATGACAAAACTGACATACTGTTATAGATATATGGAATGGTCTTATGACATCTTTTGTCATACAAAATTGCCTTCCTACCAATTTCCTTCTGACAGCATTCTGCAAAATAGCTTGTGAACTATTGCCCCTTCCCTAGGGTAGAGAATATTAGGCAAAGCTGTGTTAAAAAAAAAAGTAGTAGAAGAAGATTCATAGAGTCCATCTCTACTCATCCTTTTGGGGCAGATGGAGAAAAAAGAAGAAACATTTTGTGTCAGCTGAATATTTAAAAAATGACTTTTAATATTTTCCTTAAATTGTCAGCCAAACTAAAGATAGATTCCCACATCCAGGCACTTATGACCTTCTATTATCTCAAACAGCACTAATCAAATTGTGGTCTGGGGACCACTGCAAGTCCCAAAGCTATTGAGTGTCAGTCCATGGCAAGTTTCTCAGAAAAAAAAATGATTGTAGTCCATGGGCACAAATATGTTGTTGGTTCCTAAAACACTGGAAAAAAACACACTGCCAGTCCCCCAGATCAGATCACTCAAGAAACACTGGAGTAAAATACAAATAGACAGAGGGAAGATGCATGAATGTTTGGTTTAAGTAAACACAACAGCTGGTTTCTGAGTTACTGCTGGAGTCGCCCAGAATACTGGTCTTGGGCGACTTCAACATTCCTCTTGAAACCAGCCCATCTGAGCTTTCTGGAGCAACTAGGGAGTTCATGGATTCCATAACAGGCATAAACCTTTCCCAATTGGTCAACGGACCCACACATTGTGCAGGTCATACACTCAATGGGTATTTTAATACGGAACAGGAGTATCCGTGGGTGGAGGTAACCAAGACCACCACACTGTCATGGACGGATCATTTCCTGATCAAGTTGGAGCTAAAGGCCACTTTCCATCTCCCCAGGGGTGGCGGACCCATTAGAATGGTCCGCCCTCGAAGGCTCATGAAACCAATAGGCTTCCAGAAATCCCTAGAGGGTTAGCTGGTTGGGAATGCCGGTGATTCTGTTGAGACCCTGGTCGACACTTGGAATACTGATGTCACCAGGGCTATCAACACAATCGCTCCTGAGCATGCTTTCCAGCCCGCTTCCAACCAGAAACCCTGATATACGGAAGATCTCAGGGAGATGAAGAGGGCTGGACAATGACTAGAGTGCGAATGACGAAAGATTTGCCTCCCATCCAACAGAACTCGCTATAGACTGCACCTTTGCAGCTATGGAGAGGCTTTGCGTGCAGTGCGGAGATCTCGCTGCTCTGCACGCATTGCGTCTGCAGAGTCCCACCCGGCAGAGCTGTTTAAAGTGGTGGGGGAGCTGACGCAGGTTCCCCCTGCGGCAAACCCCCTGCTAGAGCCTACAGCAGCTTGCTGTGAGGCATTTAACGTTCACTTTGCAGATAAAATCTCTCGGATAAGAGCCGACTTGGACGCCAATATTTGTCCAGTGCCCATGGATGAGGTATGTAGCAACTCTGTTACTGTCAGTTTACTGGATGAGTTTCAATCGGTGAGTACTGATGACATGGACAAGCTCCTTGGATGTGTGAGGAAGACGACTTGCTCCCTCAATCCAGGTCCATCTTGGCTGGTTGTCCAGGGAGGGGACGCACTGAGAACATTCCTTCAGGAGGTGATCAATGTGTCCCTCAGGGAAGGCACCGTTCCATCTTGTCTGAAGGAGGCGGCCGTTAAGCCCCTCCTGAAGAAGCCTTCCCTTGATCCCCTGGACAGAAACAACAACAGACCAGTTTCCTTGCTGCCTTATCTCAGCAAGGTGATCAAGAGAGCAGTCGCCTCCCAACTCCAAGCCATTTCGGATGAAACTGATTATCTCGATCCCTTTCAAACCGGCTTCAGGGCAGAATATGGAGTGGAGACCGCCATGGTTGCTCTGACTGATGACGTCTGCCTGAGCATCGACAAGGGTAGTGTGACCCTGTTGGTGCTCTTGGATCTCTCGGTGGCCTTTGATACAATCAATCATTCCATCCTTTTGGATCGGCTGAGAGAGTTGGGGATTGGTGGCACTGCGCTTAGGTGGTTCCGATCCTTTCTCTCTGGCAAATCACAAAGGGTGAGACTCGGGGACAGCTGGTCTTCTAAAATTGAGCTTAGCTGTGGCGTCCCTCAGGGTGCCATCCTGTCCCTGATGTTATTTAATATTTATATGAAGCCGCTTGGAGAGATCATTCGGAGGCACGGAGCTCAGTGTCATCAGTACCAACTGATGTCCAACATACCAACATACCATACTCAGGTATGTTTCTCTCTGAATATATTGTCTGCTCAGACCTCTGATGGTGTCTCCCCTCTCAATGACTGTCTTGCGGCAGTAATGGATTGGATGAGGGAAAACCAATTGAAGCTTAATCCAGACAAAACGGAGTCACAGGCCCGAAACCAGGTTTGGGAATACAACTTCCAGTCCTAAATGGAGTCACATTCTCCTCAAAGGACACTTTTCGCAGTCTGGGGGTGCTCCTTGACCCGTTGCTTCACATGACTAGTCAGGTGAATGCGATGGTCAGGAATGCCTGTTACCAGCTTCGGCTGATATGCCAGCTGCGCCCTTTCCTGGAAATGAGGGATCTGGAAACTGTGATACATGTGCTGGTAACCTCACGTTTGGACTACTGTAATACACTCTACATGGGGCTACCCTTGTGCCTAACCCGGAAACTATAACTGGTCCAAAATATGGCAGCCAGGCTTGTTGCTGGAACATCTAGGAGAGAACACATAACACCAGTGCTTACATCTCTCCACTGGCTGCCGATTAGTTTCCGGGCACAGTACAAGGTGTTGGTTTTAACCTTTAAAGCCCTACATGGCTTGGGTCCATCCTACCTAAGGGACCGCCTCTTCCCATATGACCCCCCCCCCCGCACACTTCAGTCCTCTGGGAGGAATCTGCTACAGCCCATGAAGACCAGGCTGGTCCAGACCTCCCAGAGGGCCTTTTCAGCTGTCGCCCCAAGCTGTGGAATGACCTGCCAGATGAGATGCATCTTATTTCATCGTTAGAAGGCTTCAAACAAGCCTTAAAGACGCATCTCTTCCAGCAGGCCTTCCCAGAGAATGTGAACACCTCCCGGCTCCAAACCTAGGCCCTAGTATCTTCCAGCCTTCTTTTCCTGTTTTTTTTCCACCCCCTATACAACCTAGGTTCTTCAGGTATGTTTCCCTGTTGCTGCTTTTTATTGTCGTATTTTGTTTTATCCCATGTTTTTAACTCTACTGTGATTTAATTTTCTTCTTAAGGGGGGTGGTGAGGGAAGGGATGGGATATTCTGACTGACACTGTTTTAACTTTTGCTGTAACCTGCCCCGATTGCTTGTTCAGATGGGTGGGCTAGAAATAAAGTTGTTGTTGTTATTATTATTATTATTATTATTATTATTTATGAAAATTTCCTGCTTCCTTTAAGTGACTTTCTCCAGTTCCACTGAAGCAAATCTCCTAGGATATGGGTTGAAATACCATCTATCTGTCTATAGGATTGCAATCCATATCCTAGGAGATTTGTTTCAGTGGAACTGGAGAAAGTCACTTAGAGGAAGCAGGAAATTTTCATTATCAGATTGAATAAACAGGCCAAGAATATCTTTTTCTATAAACCATCTCCTGCCAACCACTGTACCCACAATATGAAATTTCTCAAAATTTAATGGTGTAACAAAGGAATAAATTCTAATGTCTTCAAAGCTCTACTGATTGGCACCTCTGTGACACCGGGACAGCTAATTCAATAGAAGTTTACACCTTCCACGTTCCAACTACACATAGATATTATTGCATTAGACCAATGCTGGCTATCAACAAGGTAACTTCTACTAATTTGTCCTTGTTTTCAAAGCCCTAAACTTTAACAAATACATTATGGAAAGGAAAAAAAAAAACCAGCCATAAATAGGGCTCACTTCAGCACAAAGCTAGGCTTACTTGATAATTTCAGGTGAGACTGTGGCCAGATTCTAACTAGTCTGCATTGGTATGAAGAAAAACCTGTCAGCATTATCAGAACAGCCAAGGAAATAAATTGAAAGTAATGAACATGGTTTGTCACTGCCAAATTTGTGTCCAGAAGGACTGGTCAGTGCAATAGTTGGCTCGGAGAAACTGCCAGAAGTAACTATATGTAAAGCTTTGGGAACCTACAGCACACATGGAATGCACTACCTTGTTTCTCATAAATGATTGCTTGTTGAGTTGTCCCTGTTGATGTCAGAAACCTCCATGGCATCTGTGTCAGGAATACTATCTATTCATCAATGGAATACAAGAGTAGGCATCCATCTTCCTACTTTATGGTCAACAAAATGCTGCTTAGTGACTGCTAATTCCAAGTTAGTGCCTTTGGTTTATCAAATAAACACACACATGTGTGCATGCACTCAGACAAATAGAAGCAATCATAATCCTTTCCTCTGTCATTAAGGGGACATTAAATCAGTAGCAGCCTGTGATTGTGATTGTGTGTGTGTGTGTGTCCTCTGCCTAGTATGAGCCTCTCTGATAGATTCTGTCACTTATCTATGTGTTGCAGCATGCTGAAATTGGAACTGCAATCCATGCCAAATTTTTGGCATTTGTAAAACTAGGGTTTATTACTTGTGCATCATGGAGAGGGATTAATAAAATCTCCAGTATAAAAACCCCCATAAAGAACATAGCTGACATTTTTGGGGAAAGTGAATACTTAGAAATCAAAATTGTCATATCATGAAGCTGAACTATATTAATAGGACTGCCACATTCTGGCCCCTCAAATTGTTATAATTATGCATATTATTAATTTTCACCCTAATGATGTAAATTTTATGAATTATTACATTTTTCTACCCCTGTGCTTCAGGCTTGGAACCAGTTTTATACTACATTCTTTTCTGAGATAACTAATCTAGAGGAATATTTAAAGTGCTGGATATGCAACACAGAAACCCAAGTTCAAATGCCATCTTGGTTATGGAATGTATGCTGTAATCTTGTGTCATCATTACCTCTCAGAAAATCCACCTTACAAAGTTGCTGTGGGCATTAATAGCACGACAGGGAGCATGTAAAGTGTGGTAAGTAACAAAAACAACAGCCATCACCACCTTTTGTCATTCACTAGAACTTCTGATGTTACAATATTCTCATCATATCACTATAGTTTCTTCCTGCCATATGGTTGTGGGTTTGTTTGGTTTTTGTTTTTGTTTTTAACGGATGGGAAAAAGTACAGATCCATAAAAATGTCACAGGAGAGAGAGTGACTGCCATTTGATTCACAGGGCAAAATGCAAGGAAAGCAAGGGCGACTTAGAAAAAAGACCTCCTTCCCCCATACTTTGCCTCATCATGTACCATTCTCTCATGTTCTTCTCATTGTACCTGACACCCCCCTCTGTCCTTCTTTTCTCTCTCTTGATTCATCTTGTGACTTCCTAATAACTGGCACCTTTGCCATTCTCACCTTTCTTGCACCATCTTGTTTCCATCTCCTACCCTCCTTTCCCTTATAATCATAGAATCATAGAGTTGGAAGAGACCACAAGGGCCATCTAGTCCAACCCCCTGCCATGCAGGAACTCCCAATCAAAGCATCCCTGACAGATGGCCATCCAGCTTCTGCTTAAAGACCTCCAAGGAAGGAGACTCCACTACACTCCAAGGAAGGAGACTCCACTATCGAAAAACCCTTACTGTCAGGAAGTTCCTCGTAATATTGAGGTGGAATCTCTTTTCCTGCAGTTTGCTTCCATTGTTCCACGTTCTAATCTCTGGAGCAGCAGAAAACAAGCTTGCTCCCTCCTCAATATGACATCCCTTCAAATATTTAAACAGGGATATCATATCACCTCTTAACCTTCTCTTCTCCAGGCTAAACATCCCAAGTTCCCTAAGACATTCCTCATAGGGCATGGTTTCCAGACCCTTCACCATCTTAGTTACCCAGTTTCTCCACATCCTTTATGGATTGTGGTGCCCAGAACTGGACACAGTATTCCAGGTGGGGCCTGACCAAAGCAGAATAGAGTGGCACTATTACTTCCCTTGATCTAGACGCTATACAGTACTTCTATTGATACAGCCTAAAATAGCATTGGCCTTTTTAGCTGCTGCATCGCACTGTTGACTCATGTTCAACTTGTGGTCTACTTGGACTCCTAGATTCATTTCACATGTGTTCTCATTCAGCCAAGTGTCCTCCATCCTATATCTGTGAATTTCATTTTTCCTCCCTAAGTTCAGTACCTTACATTTCTCCTCATTGAATTTCATGTTGTTAGTGTTGGCCCAGCTTTCTAGTCTATTCAGGTCACTTTAAATTTTGATCCTGTCCTCTGGAGTATTAGCTACTCCTCCTAATTTGGTGTCATCTGCAAATTTGATAAGTATGCCCCCAATTCTGTCATCCAAGTCATTAATAAAGATGTTGAAAAGGACTGGGCCCAGGACAGAGCCCTGTGGCATCCCACTTGTCACTTCTTTCCAGGATGAAAAGAAACCATTTTTGAGCACCCTTTGGGTTTGGTCGGTCAACCAATTGCAAATCCATGTAACAGTTAACTTGTCTAGCCCACATTTTACAAGCTTGTTTGCAAGAATGTCATGGAAGGCCTTATCAAAGGCCTTACTGAAATCAAGATATACTATATCCACAGCATTCCCATCATCTACCAAGCTGGTAATTTTATCAAAAAAAGAGATCAGGTTTGTCTGGCATGACTTGTTTCTCTGAAATCCATGTTGACTTTTTGTGATTATGGCATTGCCTTCAAAATGTTCACAGATTCTCTGCTTAATGATCTGCTCTAGAATCTTTCCTGGTATTGATGTCAGACTAACTGGACGATAATTGTTGGGATCCTCTTTTTTCCCTTTTTGAAGATGGGGACAATGTTTGCCCTCCTCCAGTCTGCTGGGACTTCTCCTGTTCTCAATGAGTTCTCAAAGATTATTGCCAGTGGTTCTGATATTACATTTGCCAGTTCTTTTAATACTCTAGGATGTAGTTCATCTGGTCCTGGAGACTAATATTGATTTAGGTTAACCAGGTATTTACTTCTGCACGCAGTGGCCCAGCCATTTCCTTCTTCTTCCTTTTGCTGCGGACATATCCAAAAAAGCATTTTTTATTGTTCTTAACCTCTCTAGCAAGCCTGAGTTCATTCTGCGCTTTAGCTTTTCTGACTTTATCCCTACAAGTGCTGGCTATTTGTTTGAATTCCTCTTCGATAATCTCCCCATTTTTCCATTTCTTATACATGTTCTTTTTAAAACTTAGCTCAGTTGAAAGTTCCTTATTCATCCATCCTAGCTTCTTGAGACACCTCCCATTTTTCTTCCTCATTGGAACTGTTTGAAATTGTGCCTTCAGTATCTCCCGTTTGAGAAACTCCCATCTGTCTTGAACTCCCTTCTCTTTTAGTATTCCTGACCATGGGATCACCCCCAATATTCCTCCAAGTTTATTGAAATCAGCTCTCCTAAAGTCTAGAGTGTGTGTCTGACTATGCCTTGCTTCTCCTTTCCACTGTATAACAAACTCCAGGAGAACATGGTCACTTCCATCTGAGGATCCCACCACTTGCACCCCATCAACTAGGTCTTCCCCGTTGGTTAAGATCTAAAATGGCTGATTCCCTTGTTGCCTCTTCAACCTTTTGGACAATGAAATTGTCTTCCAGGCAAGTGAGGAATTTGCTAGACCTTGAGGATTTGGTTGAGTTTGACTTCCAGCAAATATCAGGATAGTTGAAGTCACCCATCACTACTACATCTCTCCTTTCTGAGTGTTTGATTATCTGTTCTCGAAAGGCATCATCCAATTCCTCCGTCTGACTTGGGGGTCTGTAGTAGACTACCACAGTAACATCCCTGTTGTTTCCCTCTCCTTTAATTTTTATCCAGATGCTCTCCACTTGGCCTCCAGTACTGATGTCCTGGATCTCTTCACTGGTGTAAATATCCCAGACATATAATGTGATTCCTCCTCCTTTCCTGTTTGGCCTGTTTCTCTTAAAAAGGTTATATCCCTCTATTTCTACATTCCAATCATGAGACTCATCCCACCAGGTTTCAGTGATGCCTATTATATCATATTTCCCTTGTTGTGCTAGGAGTTCAAGTTCATCCTGCTTATTTCCCATACTCTGTGCATTAGTGTAGAGACATTTAAGACCATGTGTCCTCTTTACTTGCTGCTTTTGCATGGTTTTTTGCCTCCTACTCTTGGGTCCTTGCACTGTTTGCCTTGTTCCCTCTATTTCCGTTTGACTATTGTTTCCAGCCCTTTTGCCTTCCAGAATGCTGTCTCCCTTCCCCACAACACTCAGTCTAAAGCCCTCCTGATCAGATTCTTCAGACTGTTGGCAAAAATGTTTTTGCCAACTGGCGTGACATGAAACCCATCCCTTGCCAGAAGTCCCTCCTCATGGAACCGCAGCCCATGATCCAAGAATCCAAACTGTTCTTGGCAGGACCATCTACGGAGCCAGTTATTTACCTCTGCTATTTTCCTCTCCCTTCCTGGACCATGCCCTTCCACCGGGAGAAGAGATGAAATGACAACCTGTGCATCCATCTCTTTCAGCTTCCTTCCCAGAGCCTCATAATCCCTTTTGATATTCTGAAGGCTGTGCCTTGCAGTATCATTGGTTCCCACATGAACCAAAAGAAGGGGGTATTGATCAGTAGGCTAGACCAGTCTTGTCAGCCTCTCTGTCACATCACGGAACTTTGCCCCAGGGAGACAGCACACTTCCCGAGACATCTTGTCAGGCCCACAAACCACTGCTTCTGTACCCCTCAGCAAGGAGTCCCCCACGACCACCACACGCCTCCTCTGAGGCTTATCAGTGTCTGTTCCCTTTCGTGATACTCTCAGGCTGACCTGCTCTGTCCCTGATGTCTGTCCTTGCTGCTTTTCCTCATCTTCTCTGATAAAAGAGAGATTCAAAGCAATTCTGTAGCTGTAAGCTCACAGAACGAACTGTGGTTTCCCTACTTCTGTGTGTGACATTCCTCCAACCATCTACCTCTGTTGTGTGTGAAGTGACCTCCTCTTCCCCAGCAACTTTCTCTGTGTGTTTCCTGTCCAGGACTGTCTGGTCCATTCTGTTCAGGAGAACCTCCTGCTCTCTATGATGCTGAAGTGTAGACACCTGGGCCTCCAACTGCTCTACTTTCTCTTTTAAGAGGGCTACCAACTTGCACTTGGGGCAAGTGAAGTTCCCCACATCTGTAGGCAAGAAGACAAACACCCCACAAGTATTGCAGGTGACTGCAGCAGGTCCCTCAGTGTCCATAGTGAGAAGTCTTAAGGAGGCACTGAAACAAGACAGTGGGCTTCTCCTGTTAAACACCAGTGTAAAGAATCCCTAAGTGGCTGGCCTTTGTCCCCAAGCTCTGTTAGTGAGCTCAATCAACTGAGCCTATAATTATCTAGAGAGCTCCTGGCTGCTAGCTCCTTCTAGAGGCAAGTCCCTGATTCACTTCCTGTGAATCCCCACAACCCCTTAAGGGAATAGTGAAAAGAAAAGTATAAAGACTTAATGAGTTGCCCTCCAACATTGTGCCTAGGCCACCTTCTCCTCTGTACTTCCAACCCACCTTGGCTATCAAATATAAAAATAAGTATGAAAGGAAAAATAATGGTGCTCGTCACTGCAAGCAGTTATATAGCATGAGTGAAAGGAAATGGCTCACACTTTCAAATTTTAAGCTCTTGCCTCACCATGTGCCACCATCTCCCCTCCTGCACCTTCGTCCCCTTAGGCCTTCATTTCTTGCTTCTTGCACCCTAATAATGCACCTCTCCCTCTCCCTTCCCTTCCATTTTCCGATCTAAGTATACCTCTCCCATTTGCTTCACATATTCCATGCTTCCTTCCTTCTTGCCTATTCATTTCTTCTCCACTTTGTGCAGATTGATCCCCCTTGTCTTATATATTGTGCCATCTGCTGCATCTCCTCCCTTTCATCTCCCTCTGTGCTGGACTTCCTTTTTTGCAGCCCAAGTTGCACTCTAACCCTTTCTTTCTCACCCTCTTGCTTCACTTCATCCTGCTGCCTACTTGCCTTCTAAAGGAGAAGCTGGCAAGGAGGTAAGTGAAAGCAGTGAGGCCTCCACAACTGCAAGACAATTATCAGGTGGAGAGGGAAATGAAGCAAGGTGGGGAAACTGGAAGCAGGACAAGCAGGGAGGGCAAAGAAGGGTGAAAAGAAGAGGACTATAATGGGATTGGCTCTTTTCCTTTCACACCAGGCAGTGTGGAAGAACCCCAAGTGCTCTTCATTAAATGATTTTTTAAAACATCTAATAAAAATACATAATATTGCTCCATCAAGCAGCATAACAGACTTGATTGAATCTTAAAAATTCATGATTATATTTCAGTGTTTACTCTGCATTATTGAATCCTACTCCTTCCCTCTAGTGGGTCCATTGTTTTCTGAACACTTTTTTCAAGGAGCTTTGAAAAACAGACATTCTCTCTGGCAGCCTGACCTTTCTGGCTAATCCTCAAACCTCCTCTCCTGCCTCTTGTTGTTGTTGTCATTTGCAACTTATGGTGAGCCTAAGGTGAAACAATCATGGGGTTTTCTTGGCAAGATTTGTTTATCACTGCCTTCCCCTGAGGCTAAGAGCATGTGAGTTGCACAAGGTCACACAGTGGGTTTTATGGACAAGCGGAGAATCAAACCCTGGTCTCCACAGTAGTATCCCAACACTCAAACCACTACTCCATGCTGCCTGTCCTTACCAAAGGGTAATTGGTTCAATAGAAATAGATGCAGCAATCCTATATCCATTTACCTAAAAAGATGTTTAATTGAACTCCATGGAGTTATTTTAATGTTCCTTATTTTAAAGACAGACATGGACCTGACACGGGCAGGATGTAGGTTTAGTTAACTGCATCATTTTATTAGAAAACCACTTAATAATTGATCCAATTAAAAACTTTAAACTGTGTGACCAACTGAAGATAGAGTTGGGTGAAAAGCAGAATGGTGGGAAGGAGAGGGAGAGAGAGAGACCGAGAGTGGAGGAAATTGAGGAAAGATGAGTTGGTAAGGAAAAGATTTCTCTCAACTATCCAGGTGTCCCGCACTTTGTGAACAATGAACATATTAAAAGATCATGGAGGGGTTGACTGCAGGTCATCCCAAATAAGAATAGTCAAATGCAGAAAATAAATTCAATAAAAAACTAGAAGAGGAGAGTAAAGAGACTAGCAACCTTCATCTCCACTTGCCATTCAGAAAGATTCAAATATCCACACTGGCAATAATAGAGAACAAGGGAAGGAGGCACCATACTTCAACCATATCTGGTTTGTCAGTGTTTGGAACTGAAGTGGCATCTATTTCAAGTAACATTGGAAAAAAGGGAAAATTTCTGGATTCACAGACTTAAGATCTGACTACCACATGGTCTCACCCTGGAGGATACGATATAACATTATTATTACTTACTTTGGAAAATATCCGTCCTTCACTTTTATCTGGAGCAACTGAGGAAAGTTAAAGCTTAAACACTGTGTTACAAAACTGAAACTGTTCTGTTTTCTAATCACTCCAATATCTCTCTGTATGTGTGGTTTAAAGAAGTACTGTAGAATGTCTGCTTCCTTGTCTGTTTCACTATCATCTCCAAACAAATATGTTTCGAGGTTTACAGTATGCTCCATTCTACACCTTCAAAAGGCTAACATGAACTCACAGAAGCATGACCAGTGCCGTTGAAATAAAGGTAATAGGTTCCAGATGTAGGTGTTACAAGCACCTGCTGGATAGTGATTATGTACCAAGAGGAGAATTCTGTCCTATGTAACAACAATATACAGATGCAACCCCAGAACATTTTTGGCCTCTATAAGAAACTAGCATGCCAATGTAGCTTCAGTGTTAGGTATGGCTGTTTTTCTTCTGCTCAGTGAAATATCCACTATTATGCACACATACATATGAATGTGGCTTATATGCTTGCTATATTGATGAGAATATTTCCCACAAAATATAACATGACAAGTTAATGGATATTCATTTAATATGCAGCTTGCATTGGCAATTAAACCTGCAGTGAAAGAGGAAGCTCAGATGACAGAGAAACACAAAACGGTGTGTGTTTAGAAGATCATAAGGATGCATGCTGTCACTGTTGCTTTTTAATTTGTTCTGTGAGACCATTTTAAAGAAGCACTTGCTGGTTCAAATGATGGTATCACTGTGAAAGAAGAGATTATCAATAGCAGGTGAAATATAGACAATACAGTATTAGCAGCTGCCAACTTAGATGGTCTGCAAAGATTACTTGGTAAAGTCTGGGGAGTAAAGCAATGCCCCTGGTTTAAAAATAAATGTTAAGAAAACCAAATTAATGGTAAGCAATCAAAAGAAAGTAGCCTAAGAAATACAGTTAGAGATTCAAAATGAAATTGTGGAGCTTGCTGACATATATAAATAATCTGGAATCTGAAAGAGCAGTGGCATCATACTTGTTCATTAGAAGTTAGAATACCAATACCAGATTAGCATTTTAAAAAAAAATGAAAAATATAATAAGCAACAAAAACTAAAAAACAGCATTGACAATGTACATTGTTTAGTGCTATGGGACTGTGAACTATTACACAGGCTAATGTAACAAGAAAAAGAAGCATCTGATATTTGGATTTATTTCATCGTAATACAAACTTCGTGGACCAAGACAGTGAACGATAAAGAAGTGTTAAAGAGAATAGGGAGCAAGAAATAATAAAACAGATACAGAAACTGGAATATTTCATTCACTCAATAAGAAGTGGAAAGATAGTTTTTAAAACAGCTGATTAGGCAAAATAAATGGGGGAGGGGAGGGTGCAGGAAAAAGGAAAATTTCTCAGCTGAAAAACCTTAGCGAATAGTTCAAATATATTATGTAGCAACATCTTGTAGCATCTTTGAGATTAACTGAAAGAATATTAGAGGAACTTTCACATGCTCATCCTCCAATGTGATCTCTGCCATACTATGTCAGCAATGCCCTTCACCACTCTACATCGGGCAAACTGGCAAGTCCCTGCACCAGAGGATAAATAGACATAAATAAGATATTGGAAATGGGAATACACAAAAAAACAGTGGCAGAACAGTTCAGTTTCCTTGAACAAACTATCTCAGACCTCAAAACAGTGGTCCTTGAACAAAAGAACTAAAAAAAAAAAAGACTGGAAAGAGAAACAGCAGAATTGGAATTCATCCACAGACTACAGTCCGTCAGAAGTGGGTTGAACAAAGATAATGGTTTTCTGGGACATGGCTCACATTTCAACAGTATCTAACCCCCATCCTCATGGGGGGGGGGGAGGGGTGCCCTTGACCTGTTCATCACATCACTCTCTGCTTGCAGCACTAATCTATTCTCCTCACCTCCGGCTAGTTTCCTCTGTCTTTGTCCACCAATGACCATCATTAAAGCTGGATTTGCCATTTCATTTCCATACACAAAGGAATTTGAATTTGAATTAACATTCCCTCACACTAAGAGCATATATAGGTCTGTCCCTGGCTTTCCACTCCACCAAATGCATCCGAGGAAGTCTTAAGTATACAAAAGCTCATGCTGCCAATTTCCTTCTTTCTTTGTCTCAAAGGTGCTACAAGATTTTTTTGCATACTGATTCTACAGACTAACATGGCTTTGAGTTCCAATGCAGTACAATATCTCTCGCTAGGTCACATTCAGGGACAATTGAGTCATGCTAATTACCAACCTCTACTAGGAGAGGAAAGAAAAGATAAGAATTAGATAGCAAGACTTTAAGGGAGGTCCATAGATTCAAAGGCCTGCATGACTTTCCACCACTGAAAACCACTTTAAAGAAATTTAAGGATGAGGGATTAACCTGCCATTACTACACAAAGACATAGGGGATTATCACATGGAGGCTTACCATTGCTAAAGTGTGGCTAAATCGTTGGAAAACCACAATGACGTCATTGCCAGTCGCACTTGTTTCCCATGATTAAATAGTCATGGAGGCATCCTGCTCCTCTCCCGTCATCAAAGTGCTTGTACAGCAGCCATTTTGCCAATAATGGAAGTTCCCATCACAGTTTCCCAACAATTTAGCCACATTTTAGTGACAGCAAGCCTCTGTGTGATAATCTCCTTAGCTGTGTCAAATCTGGAATATAAGTATGAAAAGGAATCTTGTAGCACTTTTGAAACTAGCTGCAAAAAAGAAGTGGGTAGTATGAGCTTTTGTAGACATGAGCCTATTTCCTCAAATGAATGTAGTACGGAAGCTCATGCTACTAGCTTCTTTCTTTCAGTTAGACTCAAAGATGCTATATGATCACTTTGTATTTTGCCTTTACTATAGTGATATAATTCAACATCATCTCCTGATTTATTCTGAATGATGAGTTTAGGAACAAAAAGTGGATTCAGTTCCATCATTTCATGGTGATCATTTTCTATGCTGTTTCTAATCAGACATTACTGAAATCCATCAAGTGGTGAAAGGGAACAATCCCTTTAAGGGGAGGAAAAAAACCTGCATGAGGAACTTGTAGTTTTCTAAGAATCCTACTTCATTCTTTTTTTGTCCTGAATTGTGTATGGCAATTTGATGATTGAGAGTTATAATGGAAACTGATTGCTCGCCTTTTGTGACGGTCACCCTAGCAAATGCTTCTTTGACTTCATGTTTTAAGTTGCTGTGTCCGTTTCTGATGTGCCATTGCTTTACTTAACAGATAGCTGTCATGATGAAAAAACACTCTCATCCTCATCCATTTTAGTTTTTTTTACATTAAAAAAAACATAATTGACATAATAAAAGGTTTTAGACTGGTAAAATAGCCTAATGTCACTTTCCATGTCATCATTTCCTTAGATGCAAGCATTTCCATCTCTCTCTGCTTCTCCCTTTCCCCCACTGTCTCCCCACTCTTTTACGCGCACCCATGGGAGGGGCATAATTAGAACATCACACAAGCTGGCTCTCACTTTTGTCATCATCCCATTATTTCTGTACCGTTATCAAGATACTGAATACCAGCACACCAGGCACGTGGTAATGGCAAGAGCCCAGGTAGTGATAAGAGAACCTTATTTTGTTTCACAAAAATAACAATTGTGTATATCAGGTATCTTTTTTTAAAAAAAACCAAAAAACAAAAACAAATAACAGGTCTTTGTTATTAGCTGTGAGATCACCCCCAAAAATGGAAGGAAGAGAATATCACTGGAAAACTCTTAGAAAGCAGTCCAAGTACCTTCATTTTTGCAATCCAGATGACAATGGTCTGTTGCTACTATGAACAGCAAAACAAAGTTATCTCGTTGCCCATGATGTACCGTAAATAAAACCAAAACCTACCATATATGAAATGTTGCAGAAAATCTATCTTAGTGATGTAAATAGAAAACAAATTTAATTTCCATTGGATGCATTCATTACTTTCATGACCTGTTCTGAGAAGAAATTCTTCAGCTAAAGCTTATTGAGATTTTTGTTTGAATTCATTTGTTATCGAGGACTTGCAAAGCAGAACAAAATAAATTGTACAGATAATTATCACACCCTAATATGCTTTCAACATGCTACACCTCCAGAGAGTTGTTATTTAAATACCATGAGAAGGGGAAAAGTAATTACTTAGAAAGAGAAGGAAGCTCACTTTGAACAATAATTACTACCCCAAAATGATGTTTTAGACAGCAACAGTTCAGAATTTACTGAATTCAGGCCACTCTTCTGATGAAGGGGTCAGACTAATCATGAGAAACATTTTCTTCAGAGAGGAAAGTGTCATCCAAACAACAAAAAGGCAGTTTTAAAATAATTAATCTCAATGCAAATGAGTGAATGTGCTTCAGAACCAAGGGGGAAACCCCAATAGATTTACTAATTCTACCTACTAGGCTTGGGAACTACTGATCAGAATAAATGAATCAGTTTCCCCAAGGAAAACACTGCAGTCTTGCATTTACAGCAAGAGTTAAATACTATCTCAACAAAATTGTTTCCCTGAAATAGAAAATCAGTTAAATTTTGTCATGCCTTCCTCAAATAGTTCTTATACCAAACATACCACGGTCTGCTAAAGCTGGCATTGAGACATACAAAGATTTATAACTGTGCTGATCAGTAATGGGTTCATTGACCTTCAGAGCTCTCTCATCATAATAAAATTCTTGAAATGACAAAAGAACCAATGATCCAATGGACTATTTAAAGCATATCAATGTAAGCTATAGCTATCCAGTCTCACCTTAATCTTCTTTTTCCTAAGCTAAACAAACCAAGTGCCTTTACTTTGTCCTCATATGACATGCTTCTGAACTATCTATTACCTCCACTGCTCTCCTTAAACTCTTCTTCATTCTGAATAGGTGTGGCTTTGCTTTATTCCCAGAAACTTTGTAGTTTAGTCTGATCTGGTATGTTCATTTGTTTCACATTCTTTGAATCAAGTTGTTATGGGCAAAAATAATAAGTAAAAAAAAAGTAAAGAAAAGACCCAAGCATATGGGAGTTGACTATCTTTATGGCGAAACTGAGCAAGTAATCATATGTACATGCTAGGCCCACACAACTTGTTGCTGCCCCAGTTCAGCATCCTTCACTAATCCAATCTGCACTGTGAAACTAATGCAGTTTGACATTGATTTAACTGCCATGGCTCAATGTTATGAAATTCTTGGAATTGTTGTTTTGTGAGATATTTAGTCTTCTCTGTCAGAAAGCTCTGGTGCCGCAACAAACTTAAAAATAAACCCTTAACACTGAACCAGGGCATTTAAAGTGGTATCAAACTGCTTTATTTCTTTAGTGCAGATGCAGGTTGTATCCTGGTAGTGTCCTGAGTGCCTGAAGCCTCACTCCATTTTTACAGCCCCAGGCAGGTTGTTAAAATGGGAGCCTCCCTCATTCTAGTAACTTCAGTACAGAACTAGTGAGCGGTCTTCATTCATCTTCCAAATGTGAAACTGCATCTATGGTGCAAAACACACTGCAGAAATAATCCACTTTAACTGCCTTGGCTCAATGCTTGTGAATTCTGGGAACTGTGGTTTTGTAGGACATTGAGCCTTCTCCATCAGAGCGAACTGGTGCCACAATAAACTACAATTTCCAGGATTCCCTAGCACTGAGTCAGGGCAGTTAAAGCAGTCTTGAACTGGATTATTTCTGCAATGTGCTTTGGACCTATGATACCATGATCTTAACACCTATGATATGGAGTGGGCAACTGTTGGGAGTTGCAGGGTAGTTTGAGTGTTGGACTGTGATTCTGGAGACCAGGGTTCAATTCTCAGCTTGGTCCTGAAACCCACTGGTTGGCCTTGGGCAATTCACATGATCCCAGCCTCAAGGGAAGGTAATGGCAAAGAATTCTGAAGAAATCTGGCCAAAAAAATCCTGTGACAACATAGCCCTAAGTCAGAAATGACTTGAAGGCACACAACAAACAACAATAGCAACAACAACCAATCAATATTTTTTCATAAGAAATTTTGAACACTGGTGTGTGTATAACATATACCCCATGGGCTGAAATTTGCCCAGCCCTTTTATTGACACTAATACACTATGCTAAATATAATATAAAAATATAAATAGTTTTTAAAATGAATATCATTCAGTACATTATATTTAACCTAGCTATAATAAAATAATTTTAGCTTGAGTTGCCTTTTAAGAGGATGATTTTCATAGTGTGAAGTTTAATGCATCACTGTCACGGTGTCCAACCTAGTCTGTCACTACTCCTAACCATTAAACGATGATGCACTGTCCTGCATCTCAACATATTTACCAACCTTGACATAATTCAGTCATCATTTGTTCAGCTACCTCTATGGAATGAATAATTTTTGAAAACAACATGATCAATTATGTACACATATACAGTGGTATGTAATATTGCACGTGCCAGTATCTTCCCAGGCAATAGATTTTCCTACTTTCTCCTCCTCATTGCACCCTCAAAAAGCCTCCAAAAATTTGGGATGTGACATCCAGGGTTGCTAATGGAAGGATGAATCAGAGGACAATGAAGTAGAAGCAGGTTGTGTTGACAGAGTTCTATTAAATATAAGCTGACAGTGACTCATTTAATTGATACCCCTCTGACAAAGCAGCTCCCATATCCCATACAGGAGTTGTTTCCCGGAGGTGCAGGGAACGGCAGTAGGGATGAAGAAGGAGAAAACCACTGCTGTGCAACTCTGGGATGATCCAATAATATCTCACCTTATAAACAGGTCTGATTTGCTCATTTCCCCACCTTCCAAGTTCCAAGTGTCAAGGAAGTAACTGACGATCACAAAAGTAACAGATTGGCTGCTTTTATAAATACACAGTACATGCAAATACTTGAAAGATAATGTTAACAATAAAATCAATGAAGTCTTGTAGCACTCTGAAGAATAACACATTCTATTTGGCTTAAACTGAGGTTGGGGGATTCATGGCCATAGGTCGCATGTATGTTTAAGGCCTCCAGGGCTCCTTCCTGCTGCATTCCTCATGTTTTTTTCATTTAAAAAAAATGTTCACACAACTCTATGTCCGCTAAACAGTGTGGTGGGCAATTGTCACATTTGTCCCACCGCCAGGCATTTTAGGCCCAGAAGAGGCCTTTAAAAGTAGAAAGTTAAGCAGAAGTTGACTTTCAGTTGACATCGTGTTTAAAAAGTGCTTCTCCTTACCCAAAATAGTGGGAGGGGAAAGCAGAATCCACTCCACTACCTGGAGTCATAGGTTATTTGGGAGCACAAAATTGTTAGTGGGGGGGGGGCATGGTAGGCATGTGTGTGACCATGCAAGTTCTCATGGAGGGCAAATGCCCCATGCAAATTACCCACTTCTGGAATAAACTTCTGTGCATTCCACCTATTTTATCGTATGCAAGTTGGCTGGAATTCTCAAGTACAAACCTCAAATAAAATGCATTAGTCTTTAAAGTGCCACAGAACTTTTGTCTGTGTGTTGCAAGCTAATTGCCCTCACTCCCTACAATGATTAACAAGAGATATATCAAAGATATAGAGTTTGGAGAAAATGAAATTTCTACAGAACTGCTGACCGATTTCCCTTTTGTATTGAGTTTGTTATTCCTGTGTCATGAACTGCACTCACAATATGAAAATGATTCCAATCAACCATACATAAACATCTATACAAATACTAGAGATGGCAGCAAATAAATATCAATTCCCAAAGGAAAGGTGTTTCAAATTTATAACTTGGTAATAATGAACTAGCAGGCAGGGGGAGGGGGGAAGAATGACTTTTATGAGCCAACAAAACAAACTAACTTTTTCTTTAACATATTTTGACCATGTGCTGCAGCCCTGATCTGGCCTTTCCAGGGTGCAAAAAGGAGCCAAAAAGTGGCTCCCTTTCGTGCCCTGGAAAGGGCATGATAGATGTGGTGCTGCAGCTTTAAGGTGCTCCTTTGGCACAGTGTCATGTAAATGCAGCAACAGATGAGTGCTGTGACACCACACGGAATGTGGAGTTGCGTGCTGTGTCATGCCGCCATGGGCAGAGTTGGGGTGTGCATCATATGGACGCCATGCCCCAACTCCAACCCCAGACCATCCTTAATGGCTGATCTGCACAGTCCCCAAACCTACTAAATATAGTATTCCCCTAATAATTACACTTCTTTACCAAGATCTGCTAAAATTTCAAAAGGATGTATAATTTATTTGGTGTTTTTTTATGAGAACTTTAAAAATTAGCAAATTTCCTTATAAAAGGGAAGAAACAGAGCCTCACTTTAAAAACAACAACTACAGTACAAATGCAGGAGGTGTGAAACAGATTTATCCATCTCTTTTTTCTTCTGTTTGCCAAAGATTTGTAAAATCTATTGAGCATGTTATCGTTTTGTTTTTGTTAAAGAGAGCAACAATAATAGAGTCCTGAACAACTATGTTATTTGTTGTTGATAGTGCTGAATGCCTTCAAGTAATTTCTGATTTATGAGAACCCTTAGGCATCACAGTGTTCCCTTGGCAAGTTTCTACAGAGGCCATTCTGTCAAGATGAGAGAGTGTGACTTGCCCAAGGGGCTCCTTGATTGAGCTGGTATTTGAACCCTGGTCTCAAGAATCATAGTCCAATACTCAAGCCACTATTCCACTCTGGTATGGGCAAAGGGAAATTAGTGGATATATTTTGAATGTTTTTACTGTGGATATATTTTGAAAGTTTTTACTACAGTAGATTATAATAAATTGTTTTTAGACAGTTTAACCATATTCCTATCACAGTAGTTTCTCACAAGACTGGTTATTATTTAACATGATATCCTCATCTCCTTTGCTGCATCTTAGAACAAGAAACTGAATTGAAAGCCAAACCTATTCACGAATGATTTTTTTTAAAAAAAAAAAAAATAAAGAAAATTACACTGGGCTGCTTTCAGATTTCTGTTCTCAAGAGTATTAAGCCAAATTGGTCAACTGAAAAGGAATAGCAGCCTCCCCTAAAGTGGAAGGGACATAAAAGTAATGAGGAATGAGTATGAAGTAGAACTTGCTTCAACTGTGTGGGCAGACAATAATTGGGAGTGATCTCTAGTTGACATGCTTTGTACTCACTGCCAGAAAATGGGAGCTTGCAGTATTCTTCAAACACATTGAGATAGTAGCAGCAGCAGGCTTAATCCCACATACTGCGTCAATAAGAAAACTGTTGTGGCTCAGCTCTATGAATGGTATTATTGGCACCCTTTCTTGCCACCTGAATGTATTAGTCTATGGATGTAATCAACATGTCCCCTGAAAGTTCCCCCAACTTTGAGCATAACTGCTCCCTGGGCTGCAAATGTAAACACTCTTTTTTCTCTGACTGCCCATCTTCAATAGTTCCTCTTCCACCCCTAAAGAACTGGAATATCCCCCCCCCCCCCAAAAAAAGGAATTAGAACAGGTTCAGTAGAGTATTCTAAGAATGGTCAGGGGTATGGTTGAGGGGGAAAGTCCTGTGAAGAAAGCTTGAAGAAACTATTTTTTGTCAATCTGGAGAAGGAAGATTGAGGAGGGACAGGAAAGCACCAATATCACAAGTGTTGCCACATGAGAAAAAGAAAATGTGTTCTTTGCCATCCCAGGGGACATGAGCAAATGTACAGGAATATTACTGTAAAGTTCTTAAAATGGTAGGAGCAGTTGGAGCAGAATGGAGTCCACTTCATAGCCCAGGTTCGACGGACATCTGTTTGACATTTCAGAGTTCTGGATTTTGTGCACTCAGCAGTAGTTTGGAAGACATGGCCTACATGCTGCCCAATAACTCTCTTATTCTGTGGCAAGGGTAGTCATTTACAAGGGCAGAGAGCCTCCTGTACAGGCCACACTCTGCCTTTACCCAGATGGGGTGCCCTGGAGCACCTAAAAGTAGCCATTTGTCAGCAACATGGAGCGTCGGTGCTACACTATTTCCATCCCTTTTCTATGACCTGAAAACTGTTGGAATATTTCACACTACCTTATGTGGAATCACAGAATCTTTGAAGTGGAAGGGACCACAAAGCCAACCTAGTCCAACACCCTGCCAAGTAGGAATTGCTGTTGCTGTTTAATGCCTTTAAGTTGTTTCCAACTTATGGTGACCCAAAGGTGAACCTATTGTAGGTTTACTTTGTAAGTTTGTTCAGAGGCAGTTTGCCAATGCCTTCCTTTCAGCCTGAAAGTGCGATTTTCCCAAGGGAACCCACTGGATTCTTATATGGATTCTTATATCTTCCTTTTTCTGATTTTTTAAAAATCCCTTTTGTTCCCCCCTTTCTTTTTGTTTTGTTTTGTTCAAATTTATGTTTTGTTCAAATATCTGAAACTTTTATTGAATGTGAAAAAGTACATATGTATGTATGTGTGTGTGTATATATATATATATATATATATGCACACATATATACACATACATACATATATACTTTTTCATATTCAATAAAAGCTTCAGATATTTGAACAAAACAAAAAATTGAACAAAACAAAACAAAAAGAAAAAAAGGGGGGGGGGAACCAAAGCAAGAAAAAGTCAGAAAAGGAAAGATACAAATATAAATATAATAGAAAAAAATTTATATAGGAAATACAAATAGATAGAAAAGTGGCTTCCAACTTTCTTTTTGGAGGTTATACACACATAATATAATCATTCCTCTTTCGTTCTGCAGACTACATCATACAGTTTTTCCAACAGTCCACGCATACTAATTCTCAAAGCCAACAGTCATGAAATCATATGCATTTTTTCCCCCAAAAATCATGGGTTTCCAG
Source organism: Urosaurus nigricauda (assembly GCA_034509955.1). Lineage (NCBI taxonomy): Eukaryota > Metazoa > Chordata > Lepidosauria > Squamata > Phrynosomatidae > Urosaurus > Urosaurus nigricauda. Next base: position 185,113,323 of record JAOEGL010000003.1, on the reverse strand, counting down.
TCTCTAAAAATGTCATTAATGATTTTTCTTTAATCAAAGCTTACCCATTTCTGCTAATTTGTTCAATTTTAATAACTGGTCTTTATTAGTAGTTAATGCTGAATTCTTCCATCTTTAAGACAATGAGTTTCTATGGTTAATCAGGGATTAGAACCTGGTCTCTGGAGTCACACACTCAAACCCCTACACCATGCTGGATCTCCATGCAGAAATTAACAGCTAAAACATTCTTTAAAAAATGTTCATCAAACCTCTGTTTAAAGGTAATTATTATAATAATATAATTTATTTCTAGCCCGCCCCTCTGAGAGTGCAGTCGAGGTGGGTTACAACAGGGTTAAAAAACAGTACAATTAAAATATACCATCCCATCACCCAACTCCCCCCCCCCTTAAAACAAGATTAAATCACAACAACATTAAAATCAATGAAAGAGCATATAAAAGTATGCTAAAAACAGCAACAAATGTTCCAGTCTGGAGACCTTAGCTGTATAAGGGTGAAATAATGCAGGAAAGAGAAATGGAAAAGCTCAAGGGACACATTTCATGGCCGGGAGGTATTACACTTCTTCTGGGAAGGCCTGCAGGAAGAGATGTGTCTTTAGGGCTTTTTTGAAGCCTTTGATGGATGGAATAAGACGCATCTCGTCTGGCAGGTCATTCCACAACTTAGGGGCAACTGCTGAGAAGGCCCTCTGGGAGGTCTGCACCAGCCTGGTCTTCATGGGCTGTAGCAGATTCCTCCCAGAGGACTGAAGTGTGCAGGGAGGTTCGTATGGGAAGAGGTGGTCCTTCAGATAGGGTGGACCCGAGCCATATAGATCTTTAAAGGTTAACACCAACACCTTGTACTGTGTCTGGAAACTAATCGGCAGCCAGTGGAGGGATTTAAGCACTGGTGTAATGTGTTCTTTCCTAGATGTACCTGTGACAAGCCTGGCTGCCATGTTTTGAACCAGTTGCAATTTCCAGGTCAATCACAAGGATAGCCCCATGTGGAGCGCGTTACAGAAGTCCAGATGTGAGGTTACCAGCGCATGTACCACAGTTTCCAAGTCCCTCATCTCCAGAAAAGGGTGCAGCTGACATATCAGACAAAGCTGATAACAGGCACTCCTGACCATCTCATTCACCTGACTAGTCATGTGAAGTGACGAGTCGAGGAGTACCCCAGGCTGCAAACAGAGTCCTGTGAGGAGATTCTGACTCCCTCTAGGACTGGAAGTTGTATTCCCAAAACTGGTTTCGGACCCATAACTGTGAGTACCTCCATTTTGTCTGGATTGAGTTTCAATCGATTTTCCCTCATCCAACTATTACCACCACAAGGCAGTCATTGAGAGTGGAGATGCCATCTGAGGTCTGAGCAGATGATCTGGTCACAGAGAAATATATCTGAGTGTTATCAGTGTACTGATGACACTGAGCTCCGTGCCTCCGAATGAACTCTCCAAGTGGCTTCATATAGATATTGAATAACATTGGGGACAGAATGGCGCCCTGAGGGATGCCACAACTAAGCTCGATTTTGGGGGAGCAGCTGTCCCGAGTCTCACCCTTTGGGATCTGCCAGAGAGAAAGGATCGGAACCACCTAAGGGTGGTGCCACCAATCCCCAATTCTCTCAAGCGATCCAAAAGGATGGAATGGTCTATGGTGTCAAACACCGTCGAGAGATCCAAGAGCACCAACAGGGTCACACTACCCCTGTCGATGCTCAGGCAGACGTCATCAGTCAGAGCAACCACGGCGGTCTCCACTCCATAACCTGCCCTGAAGCAGGTTTGAAATGGGTTGAGATAATCAGCTTCATCCAAGACGGCTTGGAGTTTGGAAGGCGACCGCTCTCTTGATCACCTTGCTAAGAAAAAGTAGCAAGGAAACTGGTCTGTAGTTGTTTCTGTCCAGGGGATCAAGGGAATGCTTCTTCAGGAGGGGCTTAATGGCCGCTTCCTTCAGAGAAGATGGAACAATGCCTTCCTTGAGGGACGCATTGATCACATCCTGAAGGAATGTCCTCAGTGCGTCCCCTCCCTGGACGACCAGCCAAGATGGACCCGGATCGAGAGAGCAAGTCACCTGTTTCACAGCTCCAAGGAGCTTTTCCACGTCATTGGTACTTACCGATTGGAACTCATCCAGTAAACAGACAGCAATGGAGCAGCTGGACACCTCATCCTTGGCCGCTGAACAAATACTGGTTTCCAAGTCGGCTCTAATCCCAGAGATTTTATCCACAAAGTGGGTGTTAAATGCCTCACAGCAGGATGTTGTTGGCTCTAGTAGGGAGTTTGGCATGGGAGGAACCTGAGTCAGTTCCCCCACAATCCTTAACAGATCTGCCGGGCGAGACTCTGTGGATGCAATGCGTGCAGAACAGAGAGAGATCTCTGCGCTGCACGCAAAGCCTCTCTGTGAAGATGCAATCTGTAGCGAGTTCTGTCAGATGGGAGTTGAGATTTTCGCCATTCGCACTCTAGTCGTTGTCCAGCCCACTTCATCTCTCTGAGATCTTCCGTGTACCAGGTTTTTTGATTCGGAGCGGGCTGGACAGGACGCTCAGGAGCAATTGTGTTGATATCCCTGGTGACATCGGTGTTACACGTGTCTACTAAGGCTTCAACAGAGTCGCCAGCGTTCCCAACTAGTAAACCCTCTAGGGCCTTCTGGAAACCAATTGGTTCCATAAGCCTTTGAGAGTGGACCATTCTAATAGGCCCACCACCCCCGGAGGGGCAGAAGATGGCCTTCAGTTCTAGCTTGATCAGGAAGTGATCCGTCCATGATAGAGTGGAGGTCTTGGTTACCTCTGCCCACAGATACTCCTGCTCCGTAATAAAAGCCCCATCGAGTGCATGACCTGCACAATGTGTGGGCCCATTGACCAATTGGGAAAGGTTCATGGCTGCCATGGAGTCCATGAACTCCTGAGTCGCTCCAGATAGCTCTAACAAACTGGTTTCAAAAGGGATATTGAAGTCGCCCAAAACCAGAAGTCTGGGCGACTCCAATATCAACTCAGAATCCAGGTGAGTCAACTCGGTTAGGGAGTCTGCTAGGCAACGGGGTGGCAGGTATACTAGCAGGATCCCCAAACTGTCCCTGGTCTTCAAGCTAAGGTACATACACTTGATGTGGGCTATTTTCCGGACAGGCTTCCTGATGAAGGTCAAGTTGGTTTTATGGACTATGGCCACACTGCCCCCCCCCCCACTTTCTCTTATCTGCTCACTGACTGTGTACCCGGCTGGAAGAGCCTGTGCCCACGTGGCAGCGCTGGCATCATCCAACCAGGTTTCAGTAAAACATGCCAGGTCAGCCTATTCATCCACCAGGAGGTTGTGGATGATATGAGTCTTTCCTTTAGCTGACCTGATGTTACAAAGGAGCAGATTAAGGGATTGTGGTGCAGTGGGTGCACTCTCCATCCTATCCTGGGAAACAGAGTGAACTGAAGAGGGGATAGGTACCAAACATCTGTCCTTACTTCTTTTGTAACATCTGTTCACTCTGTTGTCGCCGTACCTTGGAGAGTCAACCAACCTCAGAGGCAATCTATTCCACTATCAAACATCTCTTACATTAAAAGAAGATATTCCTAATGTTTAGGTGGATTCTCTTTTCTTGGAATTTGAATCCATTGGTTCATGTTCTGTGTCTCTGGAGCAGCAGTAAACAAGTTGGCACCAAATTTTACATGACGTCCCTTCATATGTATTTAAAGACAGTTGCCATGTCACCTTTCACTCTTCCCTTCTTCATAGCCATCTCCCAAAACTGTTTCTCATAAAGCTTGGTGTCTGGATCTTTGGGCATCTTAATGGCTCTTTTCTGGACACACTTCACCTTGTCAATATCCTTGTACTGTGGTGCCCCAAACTGGACATAGTATTCTGTGTGAGGTGTGATAGAAGCACAATGAACTAGCACAAATACTTCCCTCAACTGGGACACTACACCCATATGCAGCCCAGAATTACACTGATTCATCAATCTAAGTGATATTTTATAAGTATTTAGCTATTAATTTGAAATGTACAGTGGAACAAGTCTATCATCAATGTCCTCTTGACAATATGATTGTTGCCTGGTTACCCTGCTATTGTGACAATAGTCTCAAGATGGTTGATGAGAAACTAAAATACAATAAAACAAGTAACAAATAATGAATAGTGGCGGGTAAATAAATTAAAGTGTTAGACAAAAAGCTATGCAAAGGTAAAAGTAGAAGAGACAAGGCTATTTTTAAAACGTAATCAAATATTGTTAAGATCCAGACAGAATGAACATATTATGAAACTATCCGAGACATGTTTGACTTGTGCCTTCATCTTCATATTTCATATACTAAGGTATATGAAATATGAAGATAAAGGCACCAGTCAAACATGTCTGGGATAGAATTCCATAATATGAAGACAGATATGCAGAAAAGGCAGTTCTCCAATAGCTACTTTCCTTCACAGGGAGGGTCACCCAGTAAAGCGCCTCTTATTTGTTGGGTAAGAAAAGTTATGTGTCAGAGAAATGAAAACCTTTGGACAGAACTCTTCAATGTGTAGCCATTCTCACACTTGTCAAAAGAAAAAATGGCAGCAAGGTAAGAAAACACAATAAAAAAAGGATTTTTTCATCATGCCCAATGTGAATTGTTAGCAATGTTAGGCTACTGTTTGTAGTATCATACAAATAAAACCATTTTGAATTAGAAATCAACAGTCTCTGTAAATATAGCACTACAAATGGATTCAATAATTGTATGCACTTAATAAATTCAATTATAGGAGAAAAAACAATGTTTAGTTGTTTGTATTTTAATCCCCTGCAATGGGGCTTAAAGCAGATCAAACCGTATAAAGAGCCAAAACATTAATGAATACAACATAACACAATTACAAAGCTTCAATACACAAAAATAACCCTCAAACATTTTCATTAGACAGAACTGTGGAAGAGCAAAAAGATGTTTGCAACCATTTGTACCACTTACTAGGAGATAAACCAATGCAACAGAACAATAATGGACAGTCAATACTTGCAAATAATGGTGCTTAACATCACATACTGTTCCAAAAAGTGTTCTGTAGTGTTTTGAATTTAGACTCAGAAATGTAAGATTAAATTTACTTCAGAAGACAAAGAAAGTAACATATGTCAGACAGCAGAAGAAATAAATTACTGCAGTTTGAGGAAAAGACTGAGCTCCTTTTTTGGAGACCAATTAAAGGAGAGAATCAAGAATCTGGGGTAACATCCATTCAAAACTCTCAAACACATTTGGTATGAACATTTGTATGCGGATTTCAACAATTCTGAACCACCACCAATGAAAGAAATTATGGAAAATTCATTCAAATCACTCTTGAGTATTTTGACCTAGCTGAATCAAAGAAACAGCTGGAGAAATGAATAATAGCAAGAAAATACCAGAGTGAAGATTTTATACCATCTAAAATCTACAGTACATACTATTTGAGTTCCAGTTTTGGCTGGAGAAGGATTTTAGAAATGATGTAAAGTTTGCAAATAACAATACTGTCATCCAAACCCAAATCCATTTGCATTTCATCTTGACTCAAATATATGTTCAGTTTCATTCCAAGCTGACCTGTCCTATTCTTTATCCTCAAAACCTCCTTTCGGTAGCAACAATCTGCAGGGTATGATTCAAGGGAGCAGCCATTTTTTGTTTGCTTTTGTTTTGCAGTGCTTGTTAGGCAATAATGTTTCATCCACATAATGATCTTTACTCATGACACCAGTGTACAGAAATGATTTCAGAAAAGCATAGAATGGAACAGGTCAACTATCCTGAACACAAACCCTTTTAGCTCATGGTTGGATTAGTTATTTTCCAGAGGCAAAGGAAATGTGGAAGGAAGAGTGTAAACTGCTTCCATTCTGGCAATGCCAAGGATATGGATGTGGTAGATGCAGTGGACCTAGTACAGAAACCATTTGAGATGTGCAACTGCTGAATAGGAATTAGGTACCAAAGAACCTAGACTGGGAGCCTATCACAGACCCTCCTTGAACTAATGTTGCACTACCAATAGTTTTATACAGGACCTTCATAGGGCTGTCCACAGACTTACTAGCCTGGAGGTTTTACCAATACTGGCTAATAAAATGACATTAGAATGTGCAAATATCTCTCAAAATGGGTGGAATGTCACTGAAAAAGGATGCTAAACACTCCTCCTGTTGTATTGCCAGATTACTGGCCTATACAAGCTCATCCCAAATATGCCTGAAAGGAGTTTTCTGGCACGGGGGCAGAATCACCAGCTGAACTTGGCATACCTTCATTTCAGTATGACTCACCCCTCCCTAAGGCCAGCTCTGTGTCTTTTCTAGGGCAAGTGAAGTTAACAAGTTATTTGGGGCAGAGAAAAAAACACATAACCTAGAAATGAAACCAAACAAGTTATAAAATGCTATATTGAGGAATAGCTACCCAACTGTATTAAAATTCTATTTTTTTTAAAATGCCATAAAACCTGATGGTATCAGAAGTGCATTAGTGCTAAAACAGGTATGCATGTTCTCTGTTCTATTGCTGTGACACTGGTGGAAAGAAAACCACATCCCATGCAGACAGATAAACTTGCCAGAGTGGGAGATGGGAATGGTGCCAGGGGAAGGTGATATTCTCATCCCATCCCCTTTAGAGTTGAGAATAGATGGCCCAAAGGTGGTCAGGTATCACAATATTTGAGAAACTTTCTTTTTAACATAAGAGTGGGAGAGGCTCTGATATTTCCACCTATGTTGAGATGAGAAACCAAAATTTAAAATGGCTGCAACTTTCTGTTACTCAAGCAAGTCAATGAGAGTTGGAGAAGGCTTATTTAAGGCCCCGTTTTACATATTGGAGATTCTCATTGCCACAGCTAAGTAGTGAAATAAACACACCACAAAAAGGATTTGACTGGTTGTCCTTCTAGGACTGTGATGCCCTGCCTCATGTTGCCATAATTGACAGGATGTACATGTATAGAGGAGTTAACTTATCTATAGATTATAAGAGTTCCCTCTAACTAAAGTAACATTAATACCTGTCATAACAAAGGACCACATGTTGTTGGAGGAATAAACCCATCTCATTGTCCTTTGTATGAAAACAGTATGAGTTTCATAGAAATAGGCCAGTTCCTGAAATGAGTAGCTATGTGTGATGAGGGGACTGGACCACACAGGAGAGCTACTGATGGGACCTGCTGTACATCTAATCATAGGACTGGACATAAAGCTTCACTGTATTCAGAACGCTCAAGCATGGGAACAGCAAGGAAGAACTGAGGCTAAACAGCAAAACCTTGTTTTGAGAGTAAAAGTAGAGGGGAGAGAATTAGATGGATCAACAGAATTGTTTCTTTCCCAAACACACTCATCACCGTTGATCGCTGGATGAATGAAAAGTATCAATAAAGATGTAGTTCTTCCCATCTGCAAATGGATAGGATCTGACTTGGAACCAGTTAATATAAATTAAAAATAAGGTTATTGGTAAATGAAAAAAGTAGGGCTCTACAAAATGCAAATCTTTTTGCTGAAACTACCATTGTAATGAATAATAACTTTTGTTCCTAAGACAACCCTTTCAATCTGTAAATTAATGTTTCTGATAGTACTTTATTTGCATATATTATCCCCTTTCTATCAATAATGATAATATCATTCTGCAGTATTCTTTTTGCTGCAGTATTGTATATTTCATGGCAGTATGTGTGTGCATCTCTTTTACTTTCTCATATCTCTTCAACTTTGTATGTAATATTCTCATTGAGTTAGGTTTATTTAATTACAATCATGATTCTCCTCAAGCAAGACAGTTTGTGGCAAAATGTTTTACAAGTACAGTGAAAGTTCAACATTAACTGCAGCCCTCTCCTCCCTCTCACTTCCCAAAGAAATAAATCTTAAGTGCATTAATAATGCATTAGTTAGGGGGAAAGGAAGACATTTTATGGTTAGAGAGCATGAACATTGAGAAATGTGGTAACAATAAATATCAGCAACAATAGCAATAATAAAACTGACCTCATTTACCGCAACATAGTACTTCTGTTGCTGGAACTGGGGAGAATTGTCATTTCTATCCCGTACAACAATCCGAACTTCGTGGTAGATAATAGTTCCTACTTTTCGATTAATACACTGGACTTGGACCACAATGGATTGAATTGACATTGGTGGCTGCAATGAAGGGGGAAAAAAATAAAAAGTTCAATTGCATTTAATTATTATCTGGTTATGAAGAATATACAAAGAATTGTACTGATACAGCCATCTATCAGTACAATGTCTATTCAGAAAATAAGCTCAACTGAATCCTGTAAATTTATTCAATGGAAATAGTGGCCTGATATAGACTGGCACTATGAGGCACCTGGGCAGAGCCGTTAGGGTTAGGGATCACGCAGTGTTTGCACGCTCCCTAACCCTAGTATGTGATGACACCTATGTCATCACGCCAGGGTCTCTAGACGCTGACGCAACTACACAGCTGATAGATGTAGCTGCGCAGTTGCGGAAAAGTAAAGGTGCTGAATGACGCCTTTTCTTTTAATTGCACCGCAACTGCGGTTTGCCTGCTCCTTTTTTGCTGTGCAGCTTCACCGCTGCATCTAGCTGCTGCTGTAAAGCTCTGTAGCAAAAAAAAAAAAAAAAAAAAGGTGGCGCCAGACCACTGGTGGTCTGTATCGCCCCAAAGACAACAATCCTATAAATGTACTTGAACATAAATCTCAAGCCTTTTCTGGGCCAAATAAACCAGCTTCTCCACATCCTCTCCACAGGGAGTCTGGACGATGCATGAATCAAAACCTAGTTCTGGTGTGAACAGACTGGATGGCGACCAGCATGTTCAGCACCAGAACTGGGCTCTTCACCCTTAAAATGCATTTTAAAATAAATTTTAAAATGTTAATATTTGTTCTGCATATTCCGGGAAGATCTTAGAGCCCTCCATTCTGACACCAGGCAGCTGTTTCAAGCACATCCCACTGAGTCCCCACTATTTCTAGTGTCTTGCTCTGAAGTCAGAACAAGGTGCCCAGCAATGTATCTGTTCTGACTTCAGAACACAGCATCCCAATGAAGCAGCAGACACAGCGGGAGGCTCGGATCAGTGGGATGTGTGTGTGAACAGTTGCCTGGCATCAGAATGGAGGGACAGGTAACTGGGGGTAGGTTGGGGCAGCTCTAGGGCCAGGATATTTTGGGCTGCCCCCAGAGTATCCTGGCCCATGCAAATGAGGCCCCAGACAACTTTATGGATGTTACCTCTGAGTAGATATGCTTGTACTACAAGTTCTGGACTTAAATATCTCTCAAGTGCAGCTTCCAAAGCAAGGCAACTATTTCCTAACATTGCAACATTTGAGAAATTGTAGAGCAAATTCAGTAAAAATGTGTTCCCCCCCTCTCTGTTGGGATCATGTCCTGCCTTCAGCTGACTGCTGTAAAAATCAATAATGAAATATATCCTGAAAAAGTAGCATTACATGTTGTTGATGACTGTGACTTATTTATCTTTTAAATAACTAGTAAGAAAGTTACAAACTATCACATGAAAATAACTAATTCTAATTCTACTTGACTGTATTTATTCATATTTAAAAATCGGAAAAAAATGAGGATCAAGCATAGTTGTGTAGTGATCCGTAAGTTGTCACACAAGGATGCCACACATTAATCAGAAGCAACCTGATTGAAGATAATGACATTCTCTTTACATTTCAGCTTTCATTCTAGCCACAGTGAAATTTAGCTTGCAGTATTATCAATTCATATGTACATGTGTATGAACACACACACAAACAGAAAGTAATATCAGTACAAAATGTATTTTTCCTCCAAATACAAATATGTATTTTAATTTGTTTAAATTATTCAAATATTTATATCCCAACCTTTATCCAAAGATCTCGTGGTGGCTTACAGTAAAATCAACTTAAAACAATAAACAATTGCATGTTTTAAAATAATAAAATATAGTAAATATTTTATCAATTTAAAAACAGACAATTTAAAATCATTTCAAATAACCATGAATAATATAACTATAAAACAGATGCAGTAGTATTGCACTGGATAGACAGAAAATCTTTATACACTTGAGGAATGTAGAGAGTGCTGTCAGCAAAGAGACACAAGCTCTTTTTGAAATGTGGGCAAGATCATGGGAAGCCCATGAAGAAGTTTGCTTATTTAGAAGTGTTTTCTTTGCTATTGCTCGTAGAGCTTCTAGATATATTATCACTATAAAAGCTGCATGGTGAGGATTATGGAGGGGTCAGGCTGGGAAACACTATGTAGCTACTTAAATAAGGTGGTTACACATGCCTAATAGTTTTAGTGAATTCCAATCAAGATCTTTATGTGAAAGATATTGATTACTGGGAAGATTGTAAAGTATTAGAAGTGGAAACTTATCTTAAAATAGGGAGATAATTTTGTTGTAAAGCTCTTTTAAATTTGTTAATTGTTAATTAATAGTGTAAATATGTTTAATACTCTTGTATGTGTAGATGCTGAGTAGACTGTTTTCCTTCACAAGAGTCTCCTACTAGGCTTGTCAGCAGGAACTAAAGGGCTGTTCCTGAGATGAACAGAGCTGATCCGTTTTTAAATATTGTACAAGACATTCAAGAGGACCATAGAAGACACCAATGCTGTAGAAAGAACCACAAGCACTTGAAATGAATTTTGAATTTTACAATATTTATATTGAAACTTAAAATACATAGCATTGTTATATGCAGCCTCTCAATTGTTGAAGACATTGCAACTTTAAAAAAAATAATTTAAGTGAAACACATAGAGAAACGAATACATTGTTAGGAATTATTTGTTGCTGTTTGTGTATGGAGGGGAAATGCTACTGCAGTCATGGAAGGGAAGTCCACTGTCTCAGTTGAATGAACCTGGAAAACTATTAGTGGATAGAGTTATATCAGCAAGTGAAGGAATGAAAGATTTTTTTCTTTTCTTTTGATGTTTCCCAAATCTCTGACAAAACATTTGGAAAGTGAACAGATGCTTCAGAATGCTTGTTGCCTGATCTCTAAGCCTTTCCTCTGACTGGCAGGACATATACAGGGGAAAAAATAACAAAATAAAATGATAGGACAATAGTACTTCTACTTTGTAAATGAATGATAATTTACCTAGTATCCTATCCTCATCACTGAATCCATACTTTTATCTAATCATCTTGAATGCTTGATGAAAAATTAAACTTATGAACAATAGATATAATATAATTTTAATATTCATTTGTAGCTGCTGCTCAGCTAATAAAATGGTAATTAATTTTATCAACAGTTATGCTTCTAATGTCATCCTCATAAATATTCACATCAATTTCTACCTTCCTTATCAAATAAACAATTTCCTCTTATTTATAGATCATCCTGCAATGCTCAGAAATACCTGGTGGGCAGATGGATTTGGACTGAAAATGTCAATGGGCCATCCAGCAAGCAGGAGCTAGGCTTGAAGGTAAAAATTATTGGACCCCAAACATTAGAAGCTGAGTTCCTCTGCTTCTCCCCAATCTCATATTAAAGTGTTGCCTTGCTTCATCTGGGGAAACATACATGCCAATGCATTTCTCAGCTATAATCACCATTATTACTTCAATGATGCTTTGAATTTCTTTTTCCAGTTTTGTCTTTTTTAAGGGGATGACAGCTAATTTGAAGTCTAGTGGGTTAAGTATACCCCAGTACATTGGGTTAAGAAGTACACTGAGTTAAGAAATGTTAGCTTCATCTTTTCAGAAGAGCACAACAGATGTTGTGGTACTTTCAGCATATTTTACAAAACTGTCATATATCACTAGTTGAAGCCACTATACATTTTGTTCAGAAGACCTTTTGCTGAGTATATCTAATTTGTAGCTGCAAACACCAGCTGTTTAAAAACATGTTAGCAACTGTATACAGTTGGCCCTCCGCATTTGCAGCTTTGACTTTTGTGGATTTGATTATCTGGGATTTTGATTAATAGGTTCTCTCTGGAAACTCGAAGTCCCCCAGCGCAACTCAGCCAGAAGTTGACCATACAGTTGTCCTGGAGAGTCTAGAAGGTCCTAGAGAAAACACTTCTCTAGGCATTTGTAGGTCTTCTAGTCTGATTCTATGATCTGGATCTGGCAGATGGTGACCATAAATTGCACTGGAGGACCTGGAGAGTCCTATAGAGGTGCTGTCTCAGATAAAAAGAATATTTGTCATTTTTCCACATTCACAGAGGTCCTTCACCCCTAATACCAGTGAATGTGGAGGTGCTGGAATATGCATTATACATTATACTGTATACATTATACCACTTAATTCTACAAAAGCTCATACTGCCAACTTCTTTCTTTCAATTAGTCTCAAAGGTGCTACAAGAACTGTCTAGATATTGATTCTACTGACTAACACGTCTGTATCTTTGAATAAATACTTCAGTGTGTCTACACCCTATAATGCTACAGACCAGGCTTCAAATCCCTGTTCAGCCATGTGAACCCACTGGGTGACCCTGGGCAAGTCACATTCTCTCAGCCTCAGAGGGAGGCAAAGGCAAACCACCACTGAACAAATCTTGCCAAGAAAACCATGTGATAGGGTTGTCATAAGCCAGAAGCAAACTGAAGGCACACACCAACAACAAATTGTGCTGAAGACACAAGATTTTTCCTACTTTTAGAAGCTAAATCAGGTAGGTTGTAATCAGTACTTAAATGAGAGATAGTGGGGATATCCAGGTAGGCCTAGGGCAGATCCCTGCAGAGCTACTGCTAATCAGAGTTGACAATATTGGCCTAACATTGGTGGCCCACCCAGTTTTATTGGGAAGACCATTCCACATGGTGGGAGCTGGAAAAAAGAAGGCCCTCCTCTGAAATACAGTCGAATAAAGCCCAGTAGGCTATGGTACAGTAAGCATACTTATCCACAAAACATAATGACCAGTCTATAGGAGAAGACTACTGGGAGACTACAGGATGAGTGGAGGGACACCCTGGCTATTCCTGATTTAAATAAACAAGCAAGCTACCTTTCTGCTAAGTCAACATGCACATAACTGGGCTATGCTTTGTTCGCTTATTGAGAAAATAACCGATTATCCCTAATGTAAATATTATGTTTTTGCTCCTACCCACTTCACTTTAATGCTTAGCACTGCCCACTGCTAAAATGTGACTTCTGAAATATGAATTCAGCTGCTAGGGTGAAGTTGTTTTCCTTCTTCTTGTTACATTGCATCTCATGTTAATTTTCAGCAGAGAAGATTCTCCAGCCCTGTTTTGTTTGCCTTTTTTTTCTGGAGCATTTTCTAATTCCATGTTGCTCTCTATTGTGTGGAACAACCAGTCCTTTATATATTCTAAATGGACAAGCTGGATAGCTTTATATAGTAACATCATACTGGAAAATTATCACCTCAGTAGTAGAGCACCAAATTAGTATATAAAAGATCCCAGATCTAATTATTTGCACTGAAGACAAAAGTGAGCTAGATAGGCCAATGGCTTTACATGATTTAAGGCAGCTTCCTAAGTTACTCTTTACAATGCCCTTTCTGATCATTCCTACAATTGAATTTGCTGCTGATGCTGCTTCTTTGGCTGCCTGTGCATAATGTATTGGGCTTGCTACAACATCCAAAGATCTTTTCCATTATTAATCACAGTCAATTAAGACTCCACTAGTGTATAAGTAAAGTTTAAATAATTTTATTATACTTGGCCTTTTAATGCTTGTCATTTTTGTTGCCCATTCACTGAATATGGGAATCACCTTAGAAATCTTCACATAATAATATGTTGTAATTCTTGAAACCATGGACCTTACCAGGATCACTGAGAGATGGCACTGGGGCCGGGGACCCTCATCCCAAAATTTAGCAACAGACATTGTGGCTACTCTCGAAGCTGTTGTGATACCAACATTTGCTTTCCAATATATTACAGTATTTGCTGTGTTACAATCTAGCTTGCAGAGGCACAGGCAATTCAGATGTTCAGGACTTCAGGGTTTCCCCACCCTGTCTCCCTTTTCCTCACACTTGGACTTTATTCAATATCTGTCACTTCAAATCATTTAAGAAAGCTAATAGCACTGTTCATAATCACTGGCCCACACTTCTTGTTCCTTCCTTCCATGCTGAGGACACCAATTTATTTCTATTATCTGTTCCCTATTCCTTTACCCATTTATTAGTCCATAAGCAGAACCATCCTCTTACATAGAGTGCTTTGAGGGGCATAAAATTACATGTTGACCAAAGAGTCCATCCTTGTATGATTACCTAATTCTACTTTAGTTAATCCTCCCCAAAAGCTTCTTTAAATTTACAGAGAATGTTTGCTCTCTTTTCTTGGTCTCAGAATAAGACGCTCAATCTGCTGAAATCAAACACAAATGCAGTGATTCTCTCTTGAAATAAAAATGAACAGCGAGTAGCTTATAAATCTGTCTTTTAAAAACCTTCAATGAAGTTCTTTTAAGAATAAGTTAATAAAAGAGAGGACCATGTATTTGGCTGTTCAGTTCAAAAACTTAGATGCTTCAGGGCTTCACTGGATCAGATGCACTGAAGAGTATGGTGTATGCCCTGGAGCCCCAAAACCTGAAGAAAAGGTAAAGAAATGAAGGAAGTGATTGGCAGCAGAAAGAAGCTTCAGGCTTGGCCAGAGGGGAGAAATCCTTTTGGCTTACACAACAGGCACTCTCCTTATTGTGTGTACATTCAAATCATAGGTATTTTTATGGAGACAGAAACTGTGCTGACTAGCCTGTCAGATGATTACATCACCTGAATATATCTGTTCACTGACTAGAACATAACAACCTAGAAGTGGTACATTTTGAATTTCAATAGGCTTTTTCCAAGAAAAGAGATGAGTTCACAAACATACCCAGTTGAAATGCTCACCAACTGAAGGTAATCTTTTCTGAATTGTGAGGGGGAGATAAGGCATTAAAAGACACACCCTTGTTTGTCTCAATGAAGAGGACAATTACTGCTGGGTGTACAGAGATTTGTTTCTATAAAGATCAGGAAACAAAGTGTGCCATAGTTCTCAGCTAGACAGTGCCAGAGGTATAATGAACAAGGACAGCATAGCTTGCTTGCAGGGAGGGGAAGAATCACTCCACTTTCCAAATTGTAAATGGCAGCCTTTCCCAAATAAGACAACAGAATGGTGAAATTGACTGGGACAAACTGTCAGCAGCCTCTGGATTTATCTTTCAATTGCTAAGGGCAACTCTGGTTGAAAAAGGGCAGGTTAAAAAAGCACAACATTGCTGCAGAGAAATGCCTCCTACACATACTTCTTTTTAAAAGGTTACATAACATCTTGCAGCCAATCTGAGAAACACACCTGTGTGAATGTGCCTTCAAGTCACCTGTCAACTTATGGTTGACCTCATGAATTTCACAGGCAAGGAATCCTCAGAGGTGGGTTTGTCAGTTTATTCCACTGAAATATAGCCTACAGCACCTGGTATTCATTGGATTAAAGTTATTTTCTTTTATGTAGGGTGTGTCAAGCACAGTCTACCAACCAGCTTTTGTCTCCTAACAAGGCACTGACTATGTTTCCTCAAAAGACATCTAGGGGTAGCCGTGTTGGCCATATAGCAAACTGAATAACATCCAAACAATGATACCTTTGTTGGGCCAACCAAAATGCACAATTGACTATTGCAAGCTTTTGAAATCACACTGGCTTCTTCATCAGGCAAACAGGAGAAAACAGGGGAGATAATACATTTTAGCTATCACAAGGGAATCGTAAAAGAGAGAGCCAGTGCACTGGGACTTTGTCATCTGAGGCTTCCAACAAAGGTGAATATTGGGACTGATTGCATGCGTTACCTCTACACCATCTAAAGTTTTCCTGATGCAAAACATGGAGACTTCTTGAGAAATTCAGTGTTCTCTATCTACATAGGAGCCTGTGGCTTCACAAAGGAAGAAGAAATGCTGGATTACAAGCAAACATCTTCTTTGAATTGCAAATAAACATTAAATTTCCTTGACTTTGAAAATCTATCAGTGACCACATGGCCAAAAAGGGGAGCCTGCATATAGCCCTCTCTACCATCTGAACTGAGACCAGAAACAGAAAATGCAGGCCTATGACTAACATCTTCAATTTTTTTCCCTCCTGTTGCGTGATGAAGAAACCAACGTGATTTCGAAAGCTTGCAACATGTAATTGTGCATTTTTGTTGGCCCCAAAAAGGTATCATTGTTTGGATGTTATTGGATATGTTTCCTCAATTTTGTAGTACAAATCAGAGAACGAAACTAGTAGGTTTATCCGTCTGTCTCCAGGTGAACTGCCACAGGGCTGTCTTCAGTTTTGGGCTTCTAGAATGTTCTGGCCTACACTAAAAAGAAACAGTTGTACATGCTGTTAAGCATCTATATTGTTTATTGCTTCAAACCCATGCCCAGATTAGCATGTTCTAGTCTTTAGATCAGAAGTCGTAATTATGCAGTTTTCTAGATGCTGTTGGATTGTAACCATGGTGAGGCATTGGATATTCTGGCTGGAGCTGCTGGGGCTTAAAACACAAAACAGAAGACTACCTGACTCATATTTCTGTCTGATGGCTGTGAATGGCCTTTATGGATATCTAAATTAACAAAATAGAAATCACAAACATCTATGGAAACAAACTACTTTTCACTTATCATTTTGTACTTAGGGATGGATAACAATACAGAAAATGACTACATCAATGTGCATATAAAATCATATTTCTTTATGGGAAAAAAAATCAATTACTAAGTGCGACCAAAAGTAGACTCTTCTAGTTGGAATAGGCCATAGAATTTATTCTTACAAAATTATATCATTATAATCAACAAAGGATCTAAGAACTATAAAATGTACTCGTAGCAGTTTTAGCTCTCAGATAATATCCAGTGTTTGAAAACCATTATTAGGTTGCAGGCCTAAACAAACTTAGCTGCGCTCAATGGGATTTACTTCTCAGTAAACAAATGTGATTAGGAGTACATGGCACATTTCCTGATGCTATACATCATGAAGGCCTCAATTCTCTATTGAAACTGCATTTCAATATGAAAGAACTGAGATGAGGGGGTAGAAAGAGAGAAACCGACTTACATCTCTGTCCAGAATTCGTCCAGTACTGTTGAGATAAAGCCTCTGGTTGATAGGATCTAAGATAACCCAGTAGTCTACATTATCCTTTAAAGTTAGTTCTATGGTGGGATCAGGTCCTCCTGCTGTACCTTTGATCAACATGCTGTCTACCAGGACAGTGCCTGAAACAAATAATAATGAAGAGAGATTTTATGTTATTTAAGTGCAATTCAGCTTTTCAAAAACAATTACAGTCTCACCAGTATATTCAACAAATGCTACATCCTATATTCAATAGTTATGATTGCTGTGTTTGTTTGTTTGTTTGTTTGTTTGTTTTTTGCCTTGAAGTCATTTCTGACTTAAGATTACCCTAAGGCAAACCTATCATGGTGTTTTCTAGGATTGAACGTGTGTGATTCATGCAAGGCCATGCAGTCAGCTTCCAATTCTGAATGCAGAAATGAATCCTGATCTCCAAAGTCCTAGTCCAGTGCTTAAAACCACTACACCACACTGGCTCAAATATTGAACACTGAGGTCTATCATCTAATTTTAATAGAAATAAGTAGCAACAGCCACAAGACAATTTCATAGGACCTCTATATAGCAGGAGTGGGTAAAAAGTGATTTGGGGTGCATGTGACATCCATGGAGATTCTTCTGATCCTCAACACCTCCAGACTCTCCAGATTGACCTTTCTCTGATCACAAAAAGTGATCAATAGCTGTCCCTGGAAGCCTCCAGGTGCAACAAGTTGTGTATTAACTTGACTGAAATGACTCCTTGTACACACATACACACACACACACAGACTGCAATTACTCCTTGTACTGAGATATATATATATATATATATATATATATTCAGATATATATTATAGAGTTGGTCCTCCATTTGCATGGGCTATCTCTTCCCGACGCCCCTGCAAAAACAGAGGCTTGTGTGTATTCAAGCCTCATAAGTTGAATAGGTTGTGTGTGCCATTAGAAATGATGGAGGTCGCCCCTCCATGCATAAACAAGGCCATGAATCTCAGATCTGCTAGTTAGGAGCGGCAACTGTATATGTATAATATTTTTAAAATTAGACTTGTAGCAACATTAAAGCTTGTTATTTTATTTTATGGCTTGTCTTCACTTGTCAGAAAACTCCAGGCTGTCCCCAAAGTATTCTGTCTCCCAATTCCCTCCATTACCTGTGTTCTTTGCGCTGCAATGGCAGTGGCTGCCTTCCCACACAATCCTTGTTTATCGCTCAGTGCCACAATGAGATGCCCAGCCATGTTATCAACACTGGATGCCTCAGAATGACTCATGTCTGCGGCAGTGGCAACAGGTAGATCACTATGTGGAAATGCACTGCTGCTTGTTACTGAGAGACAGGTGAAAACTCAGGGTAAAAGATTTGGTTTTTAAATTCAGGTTAAAGGACGTGCAGACGTCATGAAGACAGGCTGAGCCTGATTCAGATTTTTGGCCCTACATCATGCAAACCCCTGCAGTTAGCCCAGGAGAAATTCAAAGTAAATAGCTTATGTAGACAGATCCTTAGTAGTCCATGCAGCCCTCAGGTGGACAGTCCATTCTCATGTTAGATGGACATGCAGGGGAGGGGCTTCTTCATCACCCTGGAGCATCTCCCTTCTTAGTAAGGCAATTTGTTTGCTTGTTTATTTGAGCATTTATATGTCATCCTTCAACCAGAAAGGTTCCCAGCTTACAATTAGTTTGACAGTGTCTTGCCATCAGTCTTACAATTTAAAGAAGAAAATACAATACAATGATAAGTGGATGGTGGGCTGGGGATATACCATTTTGATGTTTTGCTTTTGAATGAAAACATTATAGATTTCTTTTAATTCTATAGATAGCTCCATAAAATTTTACAGTAACTTTTTGTATGTTTTTACCTTTATGAGTTTTTATCTCTACCTTTGATTTATTTTAATTGCCATAAATTGCCTTCAATGTCACTTTTGGGCAAAAAGTTGTGATATAAATATACATAACAATGACAATTACTTGGCTCAATGGTTAATCAAAATGGAGACCACAGCCAAGAAATCAGAAGATTAGGGTTTGGAAGGCCAACAATGAAGGAATTAGAGAAGATCATCAAGTGTAAAGATATATCATTTTATGTCATGATTAGAAATACGATGGTGGAGAAGAATTCTACAGATGCAATGGATTTCCAAAAAGACAAATACATGGATCCTAGAGCAAACTGAACCTGAACTCTCTCTAGAAGCAAAGATAATTAAACTGAAACTGTTGTACTTTGGACCGATCATGTGAAAACATGACTCACTTAAAAAGACATTAATGCATGAAAGGTGAAAAGAAACAGGAAAAGAAGAAAATTGCATTTCAAATGGATCGAATCTATCAAAGAAGCCACTGCTAGGACTCCGCAAGAACTTTCCCGGGCAGTTGAGGATAGAGTGACTTGGGGATTTGTAATTCATAGGGCTGTCATGGGTCCATGTCAACTCGATGTTAATTAACAACACCAAAACAATGACATCATCAACAACAAATGGTTAAATTAATCAGCAGTAAGTTTCTAATGTGGCAGAAAAGAAGAAAATAAATGAAGAAGGGAGATAATTTGTTCCATAAAACTGGTAATAGGCCAAACAAAATAATTTGTGATAAAAGTTTATAGGTCTCTGTCGCTATCGTTATGAAACAGTGTTACCAGTAAACTGGATCTCTCAGCTCATTTTCGCCCCCTTTGCACTATGATGATATAAAGATTTAAACATGTCTATTATTTCCCGTCCCTTAGGGCACCCACTTTTACATACTGCAAAATAATTTTGTTAATTTCAATTTGATCAAGTGTCCCATTCCACTAGAGTGCCTCATTCCAATTAACTGGATGAATTTCATATTTGGTAGGAAGAACACACAGGAATCTGTCAGAAAACTTCGTATTTGCAGAACTTGAGTTACTCTATGTGTATGTGTGCGCATAAGCACAGGAAAGGTGTTCCCTCCATACAAACTGCCATTACTCTGGCCTCTGAGGAAGAAAAGGACAGCCAGCATTTGCTGGACTTAATTCCTGCTGCCACTGCCATCCCATTTCCCTTGTACTGTATGTTGTGTATTTTTAGACTGTAAGTCTGAGGATAAGGAATTGCCAAATTAACCATTTTTAAACTGCCCTGGAAGCCTTTTTGGTTGAAGGGTGGGGTATAAATCCTCTAAAGAAACAAGTACCAATAGAGTTTTTAATGGTGATTTCATTATTTTCACCCCACCTTTTCCCGCACATTGTCCAAACTCTTAGTAGTACTCTATTTTACAGATTAATAGATTTAGTATTTAGTAGACTATTTTACAGATTAAAAGATTTAATATTTGAAGTGGGTTTTTCTTTATGGACTTTCTTTTTGAAACTGTTACAGAGTAAAAGGATATATTATGAAAGTGAAACTATTCTTTGACACTGAGGACCCAAACAGATACACACTAAGCATATTATTAAAAATCAAGGGGCTTTTTACATTGGCAAGAAAGTGTGACATGAAGTTGCACTTTCCTTAATGCTTAGCAGCTAGACAGCAAGCCCCAGGTGTGCATTTAAAAAGTACAGGGCAGCTAGACTGAGGTTTTTTCTGTGGCTCAGCAACTACATGGGAAGCTGTCAAAACGCTACAAACACAGGTGGAGCAGCTACATGGGCGGCAAGGAACGTGGCTTTTAGCCGCGCTTTAAACATTTTTTTCCCTTGCTGGCTGCGAATTGAGCAATTGCGCAGGTACACCATACAGTCGGAGCTTATCACATGGGGGAGTACAGGACCATTCCGAAAGAGGGAGAAAGTGAGGTCAGTTCGGAAATGCACATGATTACGCACAAGCTCATCACACACAAAACAAGAGAGCATCTACACAAAAAGAAAATGCAGAGTCAATACGAAAGAATTCATCACATGTGAACATACTGGTCGGCTTTCTGTTGCAAATTAAGGCATCTTGGGAAATGGTAGCAAAGGCTCATGGGAGTTGTAGTCTGTGTTCTGTCAGAGCATTATATTGAGTTGTCTTGAGGTTTCAGCCCTCTGTCCAGGAGGGATTCCCATATGTCCTCCATTCTTGAGCAGAGGCCCCCCCTTTTCCAAGTTGACCAGGCATGTCCTCCTTTGCCAGGACACGTCCTACTTTTCCAGCCTTCTTTTTGAAGAGGAAGCAGGAGGGCCAGGCATGCTCTGGCCAGGCTCTGGGAGTCTCTTCCTGGCTCCTTCCCTCCCTCCCTCCCCGCTGCCTTCCTCCTCCCTTTGGCTGAGAGAGTGTGACTTGCAGGGAGGAAGGGCAGCGGTGGTGCTCCAGGTCCTCCTGATGCTGGGCCAGGGCAAGCTGGAAACAGGAGGAGGAGGAGGAGGAGGAGGAGGAGGAGAGGGACATGGGGCCCCTCTGCTTCCCTGCTTCCTTGCAAGTCACACTCTCTCAGCCAAAGGGAGGAGGAAGGCAGCCAGGAGAGAGCCCTGGAGCCTGGCCAGAGTGTGCCTGGGCCTGCCTTCTCCTCCCCCCTTCGGCTGAGAGAGTGTGACTTGCAGGGAAGCAGGGCAGCGGAGGTGCTCCAGGTCCCTCCCCTTCTCCTCCTCCTCTTGCCAGCTTGCCCTGGTCTGGCTGAGCGCCTCCAGTGCCCTGCTGTCTCCCTAGAAGTCACACTCTCTCAACCAAAGGGAGGAGGTGAAGGAAGGTGCAGGCGCACTCTGGCCGGGCTCTGAAGGTCTCTTCTTGTCTTGGCACCTTCCCTCCCTCCGCACTTGTATCGCTGCCTTTAAATGGGCGCTTTAAAGATACAGAGCCCCATTTAACCGTTCAACTACACCTTAGCCTTTAGATGCAATAGGGGTGCTTTTTACATTGGCTAAAAGGGGCGGTCCAAACTCGCCCCTTCTAGCGGCGAGATGAGGCCTAGGCTGCCACACGGGCAGCCCCAGAGGCCTCATCCCGCCGCAACGACCCGCCGCAAAAAAGAGCTCCGGGATCGAGCTCTTTTTTTGCGGCGCGGGAAGGGCGCGATTGGCGCCCTCCCGCGCTGCCAGAGCGTCAAAACGTGCGCAGCGCGTCAAAACGCTGCGCACGTGATGACGCTTGTATGGCGCCACCGTGTAGACGCTGCCATCTTTAAATGTAGGCGTCCATGCGTTTTAGGCTTAGGGAGGGTGTAAAGGCTACGCCCTCCCTAACCCTAAATGCGGGCTTTTTAGCCCTAAAAGCGCCTTTTTTTGCCCGTGTAAAACGGGCCAGCAATGCTGCACCCTTTTTAAAAAAGTAGTGGGGAAATCAAACTACTTTTTAAAGGCACTTCTTCTCCCTTAAAACTCCAAAATAGTGTTTTCATGGCACACTTTCCATTTTTCTCATCTAAAGGCTGGGCTTTCATGCAGCCTTCAACACACCTCTTTTTGCCAATGTAAAATGGGCCAGCTCCTTTTTAAAGCACTTCTTCTCCCTTAAAACTCCAAAATAGTGTTTTCATGGCACACTTTCCCTTTTTCTCATCTAAAGGCTGGGCTTTCATGCAGCCTTCAACACACCTCTTTTTGCCAATGTAAAACGGACCCAAGTCTACTACCAGTAATATAATGCTTAGGGAAGGAACATTTAAGTCTTACATTTTAAACCATCTCTCTCTCTCTAGCCATACTCCTGACTCTCACATTCATATGAGAATTGGCTACATTTTTAGGGGGAAGACCTTCTTATACCTCTTGCCAAGCTGGGGTGCATTTTCATTAGGATTGTGGTTGAGGAGGAAGAGGGTAAACTTTCATGCACTGTGATCCCAAGAGTGTGTATGTTCTAATGTGTTTCTAATCACAAATTTAATCTTGTCCTCTATTCCAATGGTCTCATGCTGGGTTATGACCTTCAGTGTGTTCTGATATAGTAAATTTTATTTTCGTATTTCATTTTCCTAAGGAGTTAATTACTGGGGCATAGATTATTATAATCCTACTTTTCTGAAGCAACACATTCAAATGTTTTAATGGTACTTTTATTACATTTATGAACTTGGGTGTCAATATATCAACTTTTAACAAAAATCCTTTTTTTTTTTTTTTAAAGATACCTTTTGAATTTCAGCTTGCCTTTGTCCTTAGGTCAAAATGCTAACTTGATAACCCATTTGCAAAACATCTGAAAGGATCAGATAAAATTTTGATGTTATGTGGGATTGACCGCCTATGTCCTCTTCTAGAAGGATGCATATTTCCAAATGTGCAGTGTACATTCTTCCTAGCAAGACAGTTGAACTTCTGTTTGCAAATAATTCCTAATTTCCAACAGGGTTCCTTATTTGAACAGGGCAAGTGCTGAAAATCCAACTCTGCCTTTGCATATTGACTCATTTCCACACAAGACAAGTACAGGGCTGTTTAACCTTCTTCTCTCTTTCTTGCATAGACAGATACAGAAGCTTTGACAGCTCACTCCTCTGAAAGAGTGCTCAGGCTAAGATGAACAAGAAGCTCTGGTGCTTCAGGGAGAGTGATGGCACCACACAAACAGATGAACACACAGTTTTAACTGTGCCTTTTGTTACTCTTCTCTTGAAAAACTGGGGCATCACTTGCTGAGGTGATCCTATGGTTTGAAGGGCAAATTTTCTCCTTTGATTTTTTTTTTAAATTATAGGACTTATAGTGTTATTGTGTAGAAGTACCAGCTCATTCATGAACTATAAGAAAAAGAATATAAAAGAAAGGAAGAAAGGAGGAGGAGAGAAGAAAACTTTTGGAATTATAAAGTTGTTTTTTAAATAAAATTCTCAGATGCCGGGGGGGGGGGATGTTGATATTGGTGCTAGGGATAGCAAGAAAATAGGTAGGTACACATCTG
This sequence comes from Urosaurus nigricauda, assembly GCA_034509955.1. Classification (NCBI taxonomy): domain Eukaryota; kingdom Metazoa; phylum Chordata; class Lepidosauria; order Squamata; family Phrynosomatidae; genus Urosaurus; species Urosaurus nigricauda. Next base: position 185,089,327 of record JAOEGL010000003.1, on the reverse strand, counting down.
CCCATATCTCTATCTATCTGTCATCTGAAAAACCTTGAAAATAGCAAGAAATATTGCAATTACTTAACACATTTGCACCATTTGGAGGAGCCAGATAAATCGATAACTCAGATAAGATGGGTAAGGTTTAGCAAAGATTATGTATAAGAGTTTAATACTGTTTCAGCATGGTTTAGGATGTAACCTTATATACATTTGCTGAGTGAGGTGCAGGCTTCTTTGTTTTTAATTTCAGTGGGAGTTGGTTCCTTTTTCCTAAGTGAGCAAACATATTTAATCTTACAGGAATCTTTTAAAGGAGCTACCGGTAATAAGTTACTACATAACATGACGAAAGAGTACAAAGTGAGACCCTAATGGATTGCGCACTGATATCTGTCTCCCTCTCTCTGACTCTCTCTCTCAACCAAATAAAAAACCTGATAATTCAGAAATGTTTTGGTTCTTTCTATAAAAGGGTTCCATTCAGACTCAACTGCAGCAGCCTTTTTGACTGTAGTGCATACTAGTGAGCCTGAAGAAATGAAGTCATCAAACAGTCATGTTAAACAGCAGAGTGCTCATGGTTGCTCCCATAATTTTATAAAGACATCAAAACCCAACAATGGCATGAGAAAGAATAGTGTCAGACACTAATGAAAGGAAAATCAGTTAGAATGCGTCTGTTTGTTTGTTTTGGAGGGGTGGAGTCTCCAGAATGTTCAAAGGAAAGTAGATTTTTAAATGTGTTTCAATAAAGAACGAACAAATATTAAACCTTTTAGAAATCCAGAGCAAAGGAAAAGAGCAAAGCCAGCTATTGAAGGCACAAAACAATGGGGCGATCTTCACCAAACGTCTTAAGGATAAAAAGCAAAAATGTACAGTATGTACCTAGGTTACTTTGATATCTTCTTCAAGATATTCCTATGTGAAAGTGGTGGGTTTTGCTGCTGTTATTTTTGTTGTTGTTTTGCCAACCATAGAAGAACCCAGCTATTATGGTAAATTAATAAAGGAGTGATGAGCCTGTGAGCCTCCAAATATTGATGAACTGTTGTCCTAAACCATAAGACATGCTGGTAGGTGCAGGTGGGAAATGAAAGCCAACAGCATCCAAAGGCCCATAGGTTCCCTAGCTCTGATTTAATACATACATTTTCCCCCTATCTTTAGATTGACAGAAAAACCTATGACCTTATGTTTTATACAATAACATTTGACATCAAAAAGTTCAGATACGAATCTATCAAGCTCTGGTTCAGTCAATCTCAACAGGGTTTTTTCTTTATTGCAAATAGAAGAAAAAAGAACAAATTAGTTTTCCATGTCACATTGCAACTCTGAACATCAGGTTCTTTCAGATCCAACTAAAAATCCCCCTAAAGCTCATTCAGACTGGTTTATCCTGAATAGCATAGGAAGTTTTAGAAACCATATCCTTAAGCTTTGTAGTTTGTTTTCCACAGAAGGAAGGCAATGTTTCTGTCTTCCCCTCTCCTCTTTCCTGAGTCGGAAATCATTTGTGAAATTGCCTTTACTTGGTTCTAGGCTCTTTTGGCAAGTTAGTATCATGTGGTGATCCTTCTAAGGAAATGCAACACTACAGATTTAGATACATATATTCTGAGAAGTAAGAAATATAATTTATACTATTGAAATGGCTATTTAAAAGGGATCCAGTGTGGTGTAGTGGTTTGAGTGTTGGACTAGGGCCTTGGAGGTCAGGTTCCCAATCCCCTCAGTAATGGAAACCAACGCCATGACCTTGGGCAAGTCCTACACTCTCAACCTTACGGGAAGGCAATGACAAATCGATAAAATCCAGTGATAGTGTCATTGTTAGCTAAATTCACTTGAAGGAATCTAACCACAAAAGAGCTTTTAAAATGTTCTTTTTAAAAAAAACTGTGGTACAAATTTTTTAAAGCATATTGTTGTTGTTGTTGTGTGCCTTCAAGTTCTTTCTGACTTATGGTGACCGTAAGGTGAACTTATCATGGGGTTTCATGGCAAGATTTGTTCAGTAAAGGCCACTACCTCCCTCCAAGGCTGAGATAAGCCAATTAACTATCCCAGGCCATTGGAGATTGGTCTAACTAGAGAATAAATGTATTTGCACCTCACTTTCAGACAGTGGTTCTGCATTATCGAGCCACAATGTAAACAAGGAGCATGCTTGTGCTGCCAATTCATTTACTCCTTCCTTTGGGTAAACAAACCAGGAGGATCAGAACTGATTATGATGACTGAATCTGGGATAATGCTTTATTTTGCCCAAAGAAGCAAGGATTTCAAACCAGCTTTCAACCAAGTGTTTTTGTTGATTTTCGACTCTTTGTTTGTTTGGACAAAATAAAACATAATCTTAGGATAGAACATAACGTGAAGCTTTCTCCTTTTGAGTCTGTTTACTTACTAGTGCAAAAGGAAAAATGAAACAGGCTGTGTGTATGTCTAGTTTATTTGAATGGTAGTTTAATAAGGCAGGATTCTTGTTTATTGTGAGCAAAGTTTGTGAAATGCCTATGGCTACTAGGAGAATTCAGTTATCCTACAGGATTCATATTATGATGCAAAGCCAGGTTGATCTTGAGTCAGTCTCTTTTCAGCATTTCTTAGATGTTGAAAGAGAAATGAAAGATGCTGGACTGTTTGGATCCCTAGAGTTTATCCTTCAATCTCCTATGGTTGGTATTGAAACAAACAACTGTCCTAGACCATTATTGAAAAAGCAGGGGAAATGAGAGCTTGGCCTATTTCAACACCAGCTCCATCCCTAGATTGACTGCCAAGATTTGAAAAGAGACAAAAAAAGGCTTTTAAAAAATGGTACTTCAGCACAATTAAAACAAAGAAAATATGATTGTTCCTCACTTCCCAGAATGAAATATAGGTCTTTTGTCTTCGCCACTCACAATCATCAAGAATTAAGGAAAAATTACAATTAAGGTAAATAAATATATTTCCTGGTATAATGCAGAACCCAAGAGTTCTTAAAGAACTCGAATGTGAAATTGCCGGTCTTCTCCCCCCCCCCCAATATATTTTTATTAGTTTTCAAAAAACAAACAAATAAAACATATATATGTACCATAAATACAAGTGTAGTAACTTATTTTCATACCTTATTACTAAAATCAACTGATCTACCACAGGACTGAAAAGTGACCAATGAATATAACACTAATTTTTCAAAAGGTATCTAGAGGCTGGCATAGAGAAAATTACAGGACAATTAGCTTAATATGTTTTCTGAGTAAACTGCTGGACAGCGTTGTCAAAGATAAAATTATCAAGTGGATATAAGGACAAGACTTGCTCCAGATAAGTCAACAAGTATTTTCTGAAGCTAGGTCTTGTTTCATGACTTCTTTGAGGGTGTCAATAATGAAAAACTTGAATGATTTGGTAGACATTAAGTGCTTGGACCTTCAAAAATGCGTATATAGATATTTGGCACTCATGGATATCTCCTATCTGACAAAATGCAGTAAGCAATGCAGAACTGTTGAGTTAAACAACAGAGAATGAGGCAGGATGTGGGAATTAATCGAGAGCTGTAGACAGTAGTTTCAGTTCTCCTGGTTCTTATTGAGAGTGATGATTTTAAGCTTTATCGTAAATTATCTGGAGCTGGGGAAATAGTGAGGGGGCAATAAATAACTCCAAAATATAAACGTCACTAAAAACAAAATAGGATAGTGGTTTGGTTTGGTTTGGTTGACATCTGAAACACAACCTTTGACTAACACACAGACACAGACACACACAGACACACACAGACACATACATGGCAGTGCAGAGCCTATGTAGACATAGCTTCTAACAATCACCTCCTGGGAAGCCCATGTGAATTTTTGTGTCATCTTGGGGCATTCCAGGAAATGCTATTGAGAGGTAAATCTGTCTACTGAGCACCCTTTTCTGATCTGAGCATGTATGAGGTGCTTTAAAAGAATATACTCTACAAGGTGTCCGAACATTATCTTCACAATTTCAATTCTATATACCATTGAATTAGCAAACATTAGGTCCATACTATAGACTTCTTGTTTTCTTCTACATGTGGAGGACAGTTCTCTGCCGAAGACTCCATTATCTTCTCTGAGATTTTAGAAACTAAAAAAAAGTCAGGATTCTCAATTCTCATACAATTTTTCCCAGACAGGGGAGCCTTATTATGTATAGAGATCCACCTTCCACATGTAGAGAGCAATGAGACAAGGGTCAGACCTAGTGTATTTCTTGCCTCTCTTCATTCCCATGTGTAGAACTTATAACCAACACAAAAGAGTGAGAAAACACATTCAGTATAACATAAGAATACACCTTGCATTGAAATATGATACTTGCACATGCTTTTCTCTTCACACAAAAAGGAACAGCAAACACTGATACATTGAGAAAGTCAGGGCAAGACATTTTTCCCACTGCTTGGAAAGACAGAATAGGGGCTGGGGCTTGTAATGGTGGACACTTGTATTTGTCTGCAGATCACTTAATTTGAAAGGGACAGAAAACCAACTTTCTAAAAAATGTGGCTGGGATTGGTACTAAATTTGTGCCTTTTGTTTATTCCTTCCCTGGAAACATGCCACAGGCCAGCAGCCAATGGCTATGGACAAACACTGGTCCATGGACCTTTTGTAGTACTGCTGTACAGAGTGAAGATATTTCAAATGATAATTTGGGTTTTTAATATGGGATTGAATATTTCTGGGAACACTAGACTACGTTGGATAAGCACAGACTCCGTAAAGGGGTCCTCATTTACTACCCACATTCCTTATCCTAGTAGGATGACAGAAATAAGAATGAAGTTCACTTAAAATCAGTTTTAATGGCAAATTTACTCAAACAATGACAAAAAAGTGTTCCACACATCCTTGTATTGCCTCTAGGTATCCCCTAAAGCAACATTTCAAATGTTCCTTGTTAGTGCAACACCTGAAGAATTTCAATGAAACTAGTGGGAGAGAAACATTCTCCACATTACTGCTATGCACTTGATGGTGGTGAAGTGGCTTCAGAAGTGTCAATGATGAGTCAAAGTCATCACCAGCCCTTGACCTAAGCTCTGGTACTCAATCCTGTGCCTGTAGGCAGGTGATGTCAAGCAATTTTATAAAAACAAGAGAAGCAACTTTTTGTTCTCAAATGCCATTTTATTTATTGCAGAACATATCTCCAAGACAGCAGCAAGGACAAGACTTGTAATGAGTCCTGTGTTGTAATAGAAGGAAAAAATGGTTTGTCAGACTTCTAACTCAGAGGGGCAAATCATGTAGCCCTCCAGATGTTATGGACTGCAACTCCCAGCAGTACTAGTCACATAGTAGAGGAACGGAGCCAGCTGCAATTTAACAGTATCTGGGAAACTTCATAATTACCACCCCTGATTTTTAATTGATAAAGAAACATGGTGCATAATCCAGACTGAAAGCTTGTGTGATGTAGTGGTTTGGTAATTAGACTAGGACTCTGCAGATCAGGGTTCAAATGTCCGCTCACTGGGTGACTTAGGGCTAACCACAATGTCTCAGCCTTAGAGGAAGGCAATGGCAAATGACCTCTGAACAAATCTTGCTGAGAATACTCCATGACAGATTCACTTTAGGGTAGCCACAAGTTAGAAACAACTTGTAGGCACACGACAAGCCCGTTGAATCAATTATTGTATAGTGAGTCAACATGTAGATAAATTAAATTAATGCAATGGCTCTACTCTAGTTTGGTTTAAAAATAGGATCAGGGTGATAAGTGAATTTGCTGACATTCAGATGGGTTTCATCAGTAGATCTCATGCTTCAAAACTCTGCTAGATGTACTTCATTTATCATCAATTTACTTTCAAAGAATGGTATAGACGTGAGGTGACAGAAGAGTGCTTGACCTATATCATGCCTCTATTCAAAAGGGATATATAAGTATAGTCAAAATTACTCTGCAAACCCATATACCCATAAAGGATAAACTTTCAAATGAGCTCTCACATAAGGGATGTGCAGTGGGCAGTTTCATAGTACCAGTGACTGGTTCCAAGTGGTCCTTGGAACTACTATGTTTCCTCCCTCCCCTCACCAAAAGTTGCAGAGTAAGTAATTATATAGTTCAACAGTTATAGAAGCTTGTGCAACTTTCTTCCACAAAATCCTCTATTTGGCATTGACTGCTCTGAGTCAGATTTTGTTGTCATCTAGAAATCTGTCATTTAGACAGGAGGAGGCTAGGAAAATGCCCTCTACCATCAAATGGTAAAAAATACCTAGACAAACCCTGTGGCATAGAAAGCTATGCCATTCTCCTTACACTGCAGCTTCCCCGCTTGAAACCAGCTTTGCATAGAGTTGGGTAATTCTAAAATGCGTGGCTCTGAAGCACCTGTGAAAAGTGGTTTTCCAAGCTACTCCTCCCATAGTGACTTGGTTTCAAGGACCACTTGGAACCAGTCACTGAAGAAATAGTCAGCTCTGTACAGTCTGCCTCTCTGGAAAGAGACACACACTTTTAGTGCATGTGCACACAGCTGAAGATCTGGATCTTCATCTGCCATTCACTCCTGACAACATTCTTTTGCCTGCACAGCAAGTTAGTATTGCCCCAGTGTGTGTGTGTGTGTGTGTTGTGTGTGTCTCTGTGTCTGTGTGAAAAGTGACAATTGTGCAAGTGTTTGATACCATAAGATCCTGGCCATAGTTATTTGAATCTGACATATTTATATAACACTAAAATCAACTTAGCACAGTTATAAATTACATGACATATTTAAATTAATATACACAAATATTTTAACAACCCACAAACAAGAATTGGCTTTCAAAATATGATTTGATGGCATTCCATGAATTTGACCAGCTAATTATTTTTCTAACTTTATGTTAGCAAAATATTCCATTAAGACAGCAATCCAGATGATGTTGGATAGCACCTCCCAGAATTCTTTATCATTGGCTTGGGCTTATAATTCAACATCATCTGGAGGCTGCATGATTTCCAGTTCTGCATTAAGACCATAAACACAAGTTCATTTTATCTACACACTACTCTTTTGTTCTCTTGGCATTTAATCTCTTGGTGCTGATAGTCATTTCATCATTGATCTTGAACTTTCCATTTTTAAAATTGGAAAGAGAATCCTAATCACATTTATTTCAATATAAGAGCTTTCAAAATTATAGTCTTCAGTCAGAAACAATGCAGGTACATAAATTCACTTATGACCATTTCTTTTGAGTTTCTTTGATAATGTAAGAGTTTCCACAAGGTGTTGATATGACAATAGAATCTAATTATCAGGCACTTTAATTTTTAGAAATCTGAGATATATAAATGGTGAGGAAATGCTGTCTGAACAGTAGTATATTCAACTGTATCAGAAAGCACTGTGTGGACAGCTACAAAGCTTTTTGGCACCACTTTGGCTCCCTGTAGGACCAAGGAGTGCTACCGTCTATAGTTTAGCTTTCACTCTAATTTTTACCCTTAAATACCTTTACAAATAAAATGCCTCAAGAAGTATGGGTGATTTTATCTAATGGTCCCCCAGGCTGCTGTAGACCCACAAAAAGGCTTTTTAAAGCAAACAAACAGACAGACAAGTAAGAGGAAAACCAGATCTTGACCTGGCTTGCTTTCTGGTTGAAAAGAAGTGTTTTTTTTTCTTTTCCCTAGGCTTAAAATAGCATTTGCTTGGGGTGGGGGGGGGTCATGGCAATTCCCCTCCCCAAAAAACTATCTAGGGGGTATGGGGAGAATTTACTTTAAAAAAAAAAACAACAACAATGTGTAGTGTTGCCAAGTTATCAAAATCTGGGTAGTGTTGCCAGGTTTTCAAAACAATAAGGAACTACAGGTAGTTAAAATTGGTAACTTGCCAGTATAGTCAAAGTCCATGACAACCAAAATGAATGACACACCAGGATAGTCAAAATTTGGGTTGACAATCAGGAAGAAGCAATTAAGAAGTTTATGTTCTGCTTGGATTCCAAATGAACGTATTGATTTTAGTTTTCTTAGCTATGTGTTTCACATTAAAATTAACATTTTGCCCACATTCATAAATTATATACATATTTCTGTGTTAATGAAGGGTCCACAGTAAAAAATAAGAGACTCTTTGTTGGTTTGTTTGTTCAACCTATATAAAAGGAACACTTTCCAGCTCTCAGATAGGGGACAACTTTTACAATAAGAGACATTTGACAGTCCTATGAGGGACAAAATTTCCAATCCTCAAATAAGAGACATCTGTTACAATAAGAGACACTTGGCAATTCTAGTTCTGGAGCCCTCACAATGGCTTTTGGGAATTGCACCAGAAATCAGTAGTTGTAGATAAATTTGCCATCAAGGTTGAGCAAGTATGTACAGACCATATCACACCACTGCAAAATACATCTGACCACTGCCAAATTGAAGCTTCATTTGGGCTGTACCCTGGTGTTATCACATGGCTTTTCCCCTCAAAACCACCATCTGGATACAGCCTGGCTCCAATGCGGGTTCCTGAACTTGCTTCGGTGCACATTTTTCAAAGTTGGGAGCTTTGTACGCTTACTGTAGGAGCTAAAGAGCCTAGACTCTTCTATGTATGGATGCTCTGCACTTGATTCAGAACACTCCTTTTTCAGCACTCTGGATTTAACAAAGAGCCCACACATTGAAGATTCCTTTTTAAAAAGTCACTTATGATATGGGGAGAAACAAGTGAGGCAGGAAGGAGCTACTAGGCACTTCCTCCTCAAATGTCCATTGTACTTTTACTGTATAATAGTCAAATAGGATCTTTTGTTTGTGTAACCTTTAACTAGAATTAACTTATATTCCTGCTTAGGAGGATACAGTCTGGGTGGGCGCTATCAGTCCAAAGCTGAGGACACCTCACCAAGAAGTTGCCATCTGTAGTTCAGTGGGTGCAACGCTCTTGCACAGCTGTACAACTGCCAGCAGCTCCACACTTACATCCAAGAGGTCAGTTCAAGCTTCTGAGGTTCTAACTTTCTGATCCTCTCCAGATCTTGTAGACTTGGAATAGCATATGTCCCAGAATAAGTTAGCAGAATCTTGAAGTGGTATCACAATATGGGGAGTATAATGAACAAGCTCCATTAATTATTGATTCTAGGTACCATTTTATTACTCAGTCCAAATATCTCAAAAGTGCCTTGACCAAAGCTTGCATTGGGGCTAGACATACCAGTATCTGTCAGTTTCCTTCCTCTCTTATCTGAATTTTGTGAATGCTGAGAAATTGTGATAAATACCGAACCTAACTGAAATTCTTGTGTACCCTCTAGCTAAATTACTGCCAATAATGTTTTGAAAGAGGGTCACAATAAATGTTGACATTTCAGATTCATAATTCCTATTATGCATCTTTAGAGGGGGGAGAATTATATTTTAATAAATGGATTCTATTTGCTCAATGTATTTTTAATTCTGTTACCCTATTGAATATCCACAATGTAATTGATTTAGTACTCAGGTTCTACTGAAATGATCTATTAATAACTTGAAAATATCATGCCACAGTTCTAATATCCTGTTTTTCGTTCTTCCCTGGTCTTTTGTTTGGTTCTGATATGCTTGTTTTCTACTTTTTGATATAAGAACTTATAGAAATGAGAAAGAAATCAGTCCAGAATTATCACCATATCAACTTTAGATGACATTTTCTGGAAATACTCATTTGGAACAGCAGAAATTAACAGGAAATTATTGCTTGGTTGCATCTTTCAAAAATTACTGAATTTAACTTTGCAGAAAATAGTGCACTATTGAAAAACAGTTACAGTACTGAAAAACTGAAATTTAAACAACATATGATCCCCTTTGAAATAAGGCAAATCAAAAGAAATTGCTAGGAGACTACTAGTGAGTTGGCCATGAATTAAGAAATGTTAGACAAAATGGAATCCAGGGAGATTATCACACTGGTAAAAAAGACAGGAACATAGCAGTATGCTCCTGTCACTATCACATAATAACACCATAATTATCACACAACATCACACAATATCATGATTATCCCACAATTATCCTTTGAATAAAGAGGAATTCTAGTGCCATTGTTTATTCACGGAGATTTTCTGTGACTAAAAAGCACCGCTAGAATTCTTCTTTATTCATGGGATAATTGTGGGATAATTGTGACGTCATGTTACATTGTGTGATAATCATTGCATTTTTGCACACTATTGATGGGAGCATACAGCTATGCTCCTGTCTTTTTTACCTGTGTGATAATCTTCCCAGGTCTTTCACAACAGATAAATAGTTCAATTCAGTTAGAATAAGTTGTGGGGGGGAAAATAGCAGGTTTGGAAAGAGAACTGCAAGCATATAACATTTTATAGTTATTATTTTATGTGGCTTGTCAAAAAGACCTCAGCCTCCTCTTCGTTGTTTAACCATGAAACTTACTTTATAAAGATAATATATAATACAGTTAATGCTTCCCTGACTTTATTTCCGACTGCAATATCTGTTTGGAAAATCAGGACTGATTTCCCCTCTCTTTTTCTTTTCATTTTTCTTATAAGTGAATATCTACACCTTGTGTTTCTTTGATTAGAAAAACTAACAATTGAAATTTAAACACTTATAACTATAATGAATACAACAAAGATCAAAATGAGCTCCTGCATGGCTATAAAAGCATGACTAAAATAAGTCTGAATTAAATGTCACATTTTCTAGTTAATTTAGACATTCCTGTGGTGACCTGTGTCCCCTGTGCAGAAAGAAGGAACATGAAATATACTGAAATCAAAATGTTAAAAAGACAATTCTCTGTGTGTCTGAAGGTGAACTAAATATTTTAAAAAATTTATTAGATAGGCACCTACGCAGAGAAGGGACAATTTAATAGAGGACACTGGCAATACCTTTGAGGCTAAACAAAAAGACAGAAAAGGCTCTGTGCTAACTTCTAATATCACAAGGTACTTAATCAGGCAAAGACGGTCAAACAATATGCAGGGAGCAAGGTGGAAGTGATGATGTTAGTCTATTAGAAATGTGACCTGCAATCCCTTCCTCATATCTGGGATGTAGTCATTCCTGGCATATCAGTAACTCCTCACATTCTGAGAACGGGTCCCAGAAAGGTCCCTATGAGCTGAGGGTTGCCACAAGTCAAAGTCAACTTGAGAGCAGCTAACAATAACAGACACTGGGGGCTTTTTTTCTGTGGAACATCAGAGAAGGGTGGGTGGTCATACCAGAGTGGTGGAAGTTCAATTGCATTCCAGAGGGAAAAGAAAGGAATGCCCTGGATGGTGTGAACCTCCCCAACACACATGCCTTGCTATCTACTTTACTCTTCTTTTTTACTTCCTCCTGGCATCTCTTCCTCATAAGGCAGCAGGCCGGACTCCCCTTGTCTGAGCAGTCCTGGAAAGAGTGTTGCTGTCATCATCCAAACACACACACATACACACACACACACACCAGAGGCAGCATGTTGTGTGATCTCTCTTTACCCAGGCTCTATTCATCTGCAGCAGGTGGACAGAAAGAAATAGAGCTATACTCCTGGGAGGTCTCTGGCTGAGTTTCAGAATTTCAGTGCTGATTTCTGGCAGTCAACTTGTTTAGCAGTCACAGCAGCGGCAAACTAAAACTAAGCAGCTAAAGAGAAGAACTAGGAGTGGTGTATGTGTGAGGACTCTGAGCTCACTTCTGAAAAGGATTGTCTTGTACTATATCCCTGGAGGCATCTGCTTGGAGTGTATGGCTCCCTCCTTTCTACTAGCAATTGTTTTGTTCTTTATTTCCTTAGGTGATACATATGTACATACACATACATAATATTCTACAGGTCTTGATTTTATCCATCACTCCTGTGATTCTGGGTAGGTGTTTTACACCTGAATTTTTAAAAGGTGGGGGAAAGTGACTTGGATCTCATCTAAAAAGAAATAATGAAACCTGATTAGCACATCCCTGTTCTCCCCAAAAAGGATGCAGCAGCTAAGCAGTTAAGACACTGACTCTGATGATTGCAAAATCAACAGGTCAGATGTTTGAGGCCTAGATGCCACATGATGGAGTGAGGTCCCATCACCAGTCCCAATTTCTGCCAACTTGCCAGTTCAAAAGCACGTAAAAGTGCAAGTTGATAAATAGGTACCATTTTGGTGGGAAAGTAAGAGTTCTGTGCAGTCATGCTGGCCATGTGATCATAGCGTTGTCTTTAACAACACTGGCTCTTCTGCTTAGTAACTGGGATGAGTACCACCCTCCTTAGCAGTGGTCTCCAAACTGTGCCCTTTCAGGGATTTTGGACATTAGCTCCCAGCATCCCAGACTATTGGGCAACATGGCTGAAGCTTTTGGGAGCTGAAGTCCAATATCTCTTAAAGGGCACAGTTTGGGTACCATTGCTTTACAGTCAGGCTAGACTTGATAACCTTGTCAAAGGAGAAACCTTTACCTTTATTCTCCCCATATTGGTTTACACCCAAAGAGCAGAAACACTTCAATCCATGGACAGGGCATTTAACTTTGCTCTGGCAGTTATCTCCAGATGAGGCTAGAAAGATACTGGTTTAAAAACCCTGCACAGCAACATCTTTTAGTAAGTACCTTCAGCTACACTAGGCAAGATGAAGCTATCTAGAAGCCATTTTCCTGCACTCCAAATGATTGCTGTTAATTTTGGTTGCTTTTATTAATAAAGGACTAATTATATTCCCTGGGGAAACACTAAGACAAAATGAGTTTATAGACTGGTTTTGCATGGACTACCCTGAAGACATGTGAGCAAGTGTAGAGAACTTGGGAGAGGGATCAAATTATGTGCTGGTATTATTGCTCTTCCTTTAGAAACTGTACCTCCTACATCTTTGCAGAGTTTTTAATCTAGACCACAAGAGGGAAAGCTGCATTCAGTCACCCGGAGCCCCCATGGTTCAACACTCTTTCCTTCTTGGTCAACTTCAAAAAGACATACACTCAGCCTGCATTCCCCACTCAAACAGAACTCCAAATAAAATAGGAATCTGAACATGCATTATTTCTGTCACAGTCATTCTGTTATGATCTTAAAAGGATGCATCATCATAGAAGTACTGTGAATGGATGAAGCATGACTATCCTGAAGGAATGCTGCACTTCCAGATTCACCACTATACTACATTACTGCTCCATCACACCACAAGACAACAGTTAGATACCTAGATACTTATTTCCCTTCCTCTTAATGCTTTTTGAAAGCATTTTTGGAAGATATAGAAACCTGTGTTTTTAAAAGCATGCTGTAGTGCTTTGAGCATTAGACTATGACTGGGGAACAGGGTTCGAATCCCCACTGAACCATAAAACCCACTGGATAACCCCCCCCAAATGGGGGCTGTTGATCTGGTATTTGCAGGGGGAGGGGGGTACTCCTGTTCCTTTCGTGTGTGTGTGTGTGTGTGTGTGTGTGTGTTTGTCTTACAGAAGGAGAATCAATTTGAGTTGTTAATCTCAATTCTGTTGCTCAATCTCCAACTGCAACTTTAAAAAGGAAAGTTGGAGATTAGACATCCAATTGATTGTTCCTAATGCCCCCTCGACTCATTCAAGCCACCAGTTTCACATGCCTCTAGGCTTTCTCACCAAATAAGCAACAGATAGTGTCACAATGGACATTATTGATCAGCTGTAAGCATCTGTTTGTGTGGCACAGACCATCATCTCACAATCTTTGTTTGCCCTGAAGCATACAGATATTAGTCTTTTGTGTTGATAATAGCAGTGATGTGCACCTAATCAGACTGAAATCAGTGCTACTTTTTTCAGATTATATAGTTATGACTGAAAGGATACATTTTTCACAATTTAGAAAGACAGCTTTCTCTGTGAAAAAGAACATTTAGCTAAATAAGAGTATTTTCCCCCCTAGAATAATGGCTAAAAAGAGAGAGTGGACATTATTCTCCCTTCCACATAGATTTGCAGTTGCACTGCATGTAGGCACAAGCAACTGGGCTCCTTGCTGATTGCAACAATCAAATTAACAAAAATTGTAAATAGAAATTATAAACCAATAAAATAACAGATGCTGCAGCTAAACCTAAATGTGGATCACAGGACATCAATCACTACACAGCAAGCTTTCAGACTGTAATTAATATAATCACTTTCATTATGAGAAATTCAACTAAGAAAAAAAGCACATTAATGCATTACCTCTTTAGCTCTAATATGGCCTATACTTTTATTTACACACTGTGATATTAATTAGGGAATTTAGCTTTAATTCTGATTTGCCTTTTAATCTACCTCATTAGTGTGGCACTCTCCCCCTAGGAATTAATTTAACATCTAATGGCGCAGCAATGTTTGATGCATTATTTTGTAAGCTTCCATTCTCAACATTAAGTCTGCAATCCTATAGACATTTATCTAGGAGTAAGACACTTACTTCTGAGTAGACAAGTAGGCCAAAACCCTTTTGGGCAATTACAAACCATAACCTAGAATTACATACTTGTGGCTGTTTCTTATTTATTATCTTTACATAGCCACTCCAACTTCAATTTACTCAGAAGCAGCCACTGTGATCAATGTGGTCTGTTCCCCTGTTGGTCAAGAAGCAGATGGATGACGGTCCCAGCTCCCCTCCCCATACAAGTAATCTGCAGTGTGAGAGAGAACTACAAGGGGGCACTGCTTCTGCCTGTTCCACTAGAGATCCATCATGAGAGAATGAGACAGCTGCTTTCCAGTAGACAAGGGAAGAGACCCTGATATATCATAAGGACTATTTCTTGGCAAATGGGGATTTGGAGGACTGGGACAGGATTCAGGATGAGATGGAAAACTTTCAAGAATCAATATTTAGAACTATCCATATTAGAAATGTAGAAAATAGATGCTAACCGGCCACAGGAAAAGGTTTCTGGGAGTTGAGGCCCGAGAAAGGATGAAATGCTGACAGGGCTTTTACAACAGGAATGTTTAGATTCAGCCTGCCCTTTCCAAGGACCTGCATTAGGCTCCAGAGTGTGTATGGCAGCCATAATAAATAACCGATAGTGAGCAACACTTTGTACAAAGGGGGTTCATAGTACCATCTTCCCCTGATAAGGAACTTTTGGAATGTGGGCCAGATGTACCTTAAATATTATAATGTATTCTGAACTCTCTGTTTCCATTGCTTGAAATTCTTTATGTTTAAGGTTTGAAATGCCCAATGAGATGTAAGAGATTAATTTCTTTGTTTGAAGGTGTATAAATGAAGCAATTTTCTTCTGTTTGGGGTCCCAAATCTTTTGGAATACTAATTCCGTTTGGGTCAGCTGGCTGAATAAACAATCTGTGTTTACAACTGACCCGAGTCCCCCTCTTACTTCTGCTCTGCAAAAAACCAAAGGTACTGTGGGCTGGTGGGAGTAGCCCACAGACTGCTCTTTCTATTACAATGATGGTATCTGTCATTGTTGTTAACTGCCCTTGAGTCAACCTCCACCCATGGTGACCCCATGGATGAGACATCTCCAAAATTCTTTGTCCTCACCTGCTCCGCTGAGAACCTGTAGGCTTAAGCCCATGGCATCCCTGATTGAGTTTAACCATCTGGCATGTGGTCTTCCTCTCTTCCTACTGCACTCCACCTTTCCCAGCATCACTGTTTTTTTTTTCTTCTGATGAATCATCCCTTCTCATGATGTGGCCAAAGTATGACAGTTTCAGTTTAGTCATCCTAGCTTCCAGGGTGATCTGTTCCAGATCCTGTTTGTTTGTCATCTTGACCATGTACAGTATCCTCATCACACTTCTCCAGCACCACAACTCAAATGAGCTGGTTTTCTTTCTATCTGCTTTCTTCACTTCCCAGCTCTCAAATATGTACATAGTGATGGAAATTACAATGGCTTCTACTGCCCTGATTTCAGTATAACTTTGCACTTTATTATCTTGTCCAGTTATTTCCTAAGTTCCCTTCCCAATCCTAATCAGTTTCTGGCATCCCCAGTTAATAAAGGAAGGGATGGAGAAAGTCTCAGCAAGAGATTCTGAAGAGCTGCTGTCAGTCAAAGTAGTCAATAGTGGGGCAGATTGATAAATAGTGGTATGAGACAGACCATTCACATGTTATTCATTTAGTTAATTGTTTGCCACCAATCCATACAATTGAGTAATTTTCCACAGGTGAAATAAAAGGCAATATTAAAAGTACCCGGGGGGGGGGGAGTAAAATGCAGCTTTAAAATTCTTTCCTTTCGAACAATGGAAAAAGAGTCCAATGGACATTTTTTACCTTAAAAAGTTTTTTAATTACAAGATTATTTTAAACAGTGCTGGACCAGTGCTGGCCCCATTGGCTGCCAATCTTTGTCAAGGTTCCAGGAAAGACAAAAACAACTGTACCCAAAGGGCACAAATATAAATCTGGTTCCTGGCACACTAGGGTCCGAAATACACTGCAGAAATAATCCAGTTTGAGACTGCTTTAACTGCCCTGTTTCAGTGCTAGGGAATCCTGAGAACTGTAGTTTGCTGTGGCAGCACAGCTCTCTGACACAGAAGGCTAAATGTCTCATAAAACTACAGTTCCCAGAATTCCCTAGCATTGAGTCAGGGCAGTTAAAGCAATCTCAAACTGGATTATTTCTGCAGTGTGTTTTGGACTTGGGATAAAGGGGAAAATGTTGATCTTCTGCATCAAATAGTTTGAGAAGCAGTGATTTAAAAGGTTTAAATTGATAAAAAAAAAAACAAGCTCAAGTTTATAGTTTTTTGTGGAGCTTTCGGCCTATGTGGCCATGTTCTAGAAGAGTTCCTTTCTGATGTTTCGCTAGCATCTGTGGCTGGCATCTTCAGAGAAAGATACCCTGAGGACTGTCATTAGCACATTTGCAAATTACTCCTTCCTTCCCAGGGTCACACAGGATATATATCTCCAATCCTTTCCCAGAATCTTCATTCTCTGAAGATGCCAGCCACAGATGCTGGTGAAACATCAGAAAGGAACTCTTCTAGAACATGGCTACATAGCCCGAAAGCTCTACAAAAAACTATGGATGTCAGCCATGAAACCTTTCACTCCACAAGCTCAAGTTTAATCCAGACAAAACAGAAGTATTTACGGTAGGGGCTCCTAAACCAGGTATTGGGTTGCAACTTCCTGTCCTAAAGGGGTTCACGCTCCCCTCAAAGAACTGTGTTCGCAGTTTGGGGGTGCTTCTTGATATGTCTCTTCACATGAGGAATCAAGTCAATACGATGGTCAAGAGTGCCTGTTATCAGCTTCAGCTGATATGCCAACCACGCCCTTTCCTAAAACCGGGAGACCTCAAAACCGTAGTACATGCACTGGTAACCACGCAACCTCACTTTCATAACACGCTCTACGTGTGGATACAGAATATGGCAGCCAAGCTGATTACAGGAACAACTAGGAGTGACCATATTACACCAATATTGAAGTCACTCCACTGGCTCCCTATTAGTTTTCAGGCACAGTGCAAAGTGTTGGTTGTCACCTTTAAGGCTAGCTTAGGCCCAATCTACTTGAAGAATCGCCTGTCTTCATATAATCTGCCCCGTACACTCACATCCTCTGGGAGGAATCTATTACAATCACTGAGGACTAGGTTAGTTACAACCTCCCAGAGGACTTTTTATGCAGTTGCTCCCACTCTATGGAATGGACTGCCAGATGAGATCTGTCAAATATCCAACCTCGACAGCTTCAAGAAAGCTGTTAAGATGGATCTTTTCCAGCAGGCCTTCCCAGAACAGCCCCCAGCTACATAAGAACCCCAACTACCTGCATAGGTGCAACCTTGGTGACAATATCTCTGTCCACCATTAATTGTCAATTGTATTATTGCAATTTTAACTAATGCTGAAATTTTAATTGTATTACTGTTTAATTCTGTTTTAAGGGGGGGGGATACAGTGTATATTTGTATTTGTATTTTTACCTATGTAAGCCACTTTGATTGTTCTCACAAAAAGCGGGGTATAAATAAATAAAAATATTTATTATTATTTATTTTATTTAAAAGGACCTTCAACCATCACCAAAAGAGTAAGAAGTAAGTATCAGGCAAGCTCCTCCGGAGAAGCTATTCCAAAGTTATGATGCCACCATGGAGAAAGTCTTCTCCTTTATATTCACCCACTTTCCTTGGCAGGGAAAAAGAAAGCATAACCTTCGAAGAGGATCCTAAGGCTCATCATGTAGGAAGTATCTTCAGGTCCAGATAAGCTCATGTATGTGTGCCTTCAAGTCACTTGTTGACTGATGGTGGCCACATGCATTTCAGATGGTTTTCTTAAGCAAGGAATAATCAGAGGGAGGTTTGTCAGTTCTTTCCTCTGAAATATAGCCTATAGCACCTAATATTCATTGGCATTCTCCCATTCAAAATCAGCTTCCCAGATGAAACAGGAGGTGGTGCCTTTAGGGTATTGCAAAGCAATTAAATGCTTCAAAACTGAAATGAAGCATTTTAAATTGAGTCTGTAGCCGTTTTAAAAAGAGCCGATACATCACTGACTTAATATAATCAAAATGTCCAGTTCCAGTTAGCAACCTTGCAGCCCTATGCAGATGAATGGCTGTTTCTGCACTGTTTTTCAAAGTTTCTCCAACTATAATGTATTTCAATAGTTGGAGAAGTTATTAGTGATGTATTCAAGTCTTTTACTCTAAGGAGATTATCGCACAGGAAATCTGCACCAGGATAGATGCGGGTTGTAACCATCTGGAACATATCTTATCACACGGCCAGAAGCCTGGGCAGCAGGCACGGATTTCCTGTGAAATAATCTCCCAAGACTCAAGTCAAGATTTAAGTCTCCACCTTCAAGTATCAAGTGAGGATCAAGTCCTTGTAAGATATTTTCAAGTCAAGTAGCAAGTCATGTATCAAGTCTGGGGTCCAACAACAACAAAAAAAGGTGGTGGTGATGGTGGTGGTGTGTGTAGTTTCAATAAATAGAAAATAAAGAAGATGTGCACAAAATTAGGTAAAATAAATAAATCATCACAGGCAATTTATTAAGATTGCATTTGAGAAAAATGAGGTCTATGCAACAGCCTGTCCCTGCTGCACATTGGAAAAGCTTTCTAGGACCTGCAGGCAAGGCTTGCTCTCATAGTGCAAGGTGCATTTCTTGGAGCAAATGCATTAAGCAAGGGACTTGAGGCAGGGGTCTATGGGACACAGGGGTTTCCTGCACAGTAAACATACAGTACTGCTTCCATTACATAACTGGTAGGTAAAAAGCAGTGAGGTGGAAGCGTTGCTCAAAGGTGGAAAACCATTTTCCATTCTGTAATGTTTCTGGATGAAATTAGGCCAGCATATTGGGTCACTAAAACTATACAAGTTGTGTATCAAGTTGGTGTGGCATTTATTGCACAGTCAAGTCCAAGTCAAGTAATTTAAGTAACTTGAGTCTGAGTTAACTGAGTTGAGTCTATATCACTGGAAATTATCGTAACATGCATAGCTGCAGCCATCTAAGTGTGGTTGCATGTAGTGCATCAGCCAAAACTGGTTAAGAGGGAACTAGAAGCCTGTGATGATATTATATACCACCAATAACTAGAACACTCTCAAAATATTTCCAGGGTGAACTGAACATGCCTCTGATTCTATGCCTTCACCTGCCCCAGAACTCAGAGAACCTGTCTGGAAGAACACCATGGTTAATGGTATCAAAAGACATAGTGTTCAAGAGAATCACAATATTTTTTCTCTTTTCCATATGAAAAAAAAAGGTAATTTGTGTAAAAATTCACACTTAAAACCTGTCTGAACGACAGAGAAAAGCAGCTTTATCCAAGAGTGCACTCTTCAATGAACACTATAAATAACACTCAAACGCCCAAAAGGAGCAACTACCAATCAATAATACTTCAATTCTGTCTTGTTCATTCCTTTTTTCCTAATACATTAACACAGCCAAACACCAGCTCAGAGCTTCTATAGCTTGAGCTGTGATTACTGGGAAAAGCTGATACACAAGCTTTCACTGTATCCTACTGAGACTTCAACCCAAACCTCTAGTTAATTTCACCTGGAGAGATTCTAGACAAATCTTAAACAGCATGGGGGTAGCAGAGTGGACCACAGTAGCCTAAAGGATTCCAAAGCATAACTTGCCAAGGAGCCAGGCAATGGTTCCCAAGCATCACCTGCTGAGATCAAACTCCCAAGTAGGAGAATGGCTATGAATGGCAGCCTCCACCTGCTCCAGAACAAAAAAATAATAATACCATAGTTGATGCTATCAAAAGTCATAGAGTTCAAGAGAATCACAAGCTCTTATCTCTCTTCCATAGGAAACCAAGACAATTTGTGTTAAAAATTCACACTGGAAAGCTGACTGAACTAGACTGAGAAAATCAGCTTTCTTTATCACTCAAAATAACACTCTAAACAGAATCTTACACATTCCTCAGCTATGAGAGTTTTGGAGCCTGTTATATAAAAGGGTCTCCGTTCTCACAACGATCACCCTTTAGTGATCAGAGAAACTAAGGTTTGAATCTCCACTTGGCTATGGAAACCCACTGGATGACCTTGGGCAAGTCACTTTCTCAGTCTCAGAGAAAGGCAAACTCCCTCTGAACAAATTCAGCCAAGCAAACGCTGTGATGGGTTCACCATATTAAAAAAATGACTGGAAGGCACACAGTAATGAAACACTCACACACACTCTCACACATATATGAAGAAAACTCCTGTATCCTACATAGTAACAGAAAACAACATTTGTGAACATTGGTCTGCATTTAGACCCACATATGACTAACATGTGCACTATGACTAGAGGATCATGGAACTCCCGCATATCAAAGGAAGTAACAGCTCCATCCGGTGAAGCCTATGTGTGTTTGGTCGCCATGACATCCTGAATTAATTTGATGGAGAGGGGAAAAAAAGCAGATGGAATGAAATGTGGAAGGGGGCATGGTTGGCTAGCTGCAACACTTTACATAGTTGATAGTGGCCCACAGTATCAACTATGTAAACTGTAAATTAGTCTCATTTAGTTAACTACAGGCATAAGATACATAATTAAGGTCCACGTAAAAAGGTTTATTCTGTATTTTCTAGGTGGCATTAAGATGATTATTTCATTAACTATAAGGCTGATCAGCAACACCATCCTCTCTTGTCCAATAGCGATATACAACCACCAGCTTCTGATTTTCCAGGATCAACATAAAAGAAACAAAACAAGACAAGACAAAAAACAAACAAACACTGAAAATGCAATTGCCCTTGAAATACCTCGAAAAAAACTCCAAGGGCCCTTTCACAATACACATTTATAGCACTTTGATTCTAATTTAACTGCCATGGCAACATCCTAGAGACTTCTAAGCTTTGTAGTTTGGTGAGGCACTATAGCTCTATGGTTGAGAATTCCAAATCCTAGACTGCAAATTCCAGGATTCCATAAGATAAACAGTGGCAGTTAAAGTGGAACCACAGCACTATAATTGTGTAGTGTGAAAGGGCCCCTGATCACTGTAATACCTGACCAATATTGAAGGCTGAATGTTTTTATATGCTAGGTGAATTCTGCAGTTTGAGAATATTCACAATATTCTTAAAAACAAACAAACAAACAAACAGAACAGAACCTTTTAAGTTGTGTTGTCTTTAATGGCAACTCTTGCATTTACAAACCAAGTACCTCACTAAACATTTCTGTATTACTGCTATGTCATGTGCTTTTTCTGGCTAAATTCAAAATGTCATATTAATGTTGTCTTTTGTTTTCTCTAATGTCCTCATTTTTTAATCTATTAAATTTGTTTTGTACAAAGCAATTCTATTGAGACATGCAGTTTTGATGTTTTATAGCAAAGAAACTCTTCTATCTCTTAAACATTCAATTAAAATTATTTCTTTCAAAGAAATCTGTGCAAAAGTAATTGTCTTTCATTTGGAGTTATAATTTCTTTCCCTTTCCTTTGCAGCTAAGGAACCATTGCAGTAGCCACAAACCCGAGTTTCTCTTTGGTTTCTGCATCTGCAATGTCTTTGATCTGACTGGTATATTTTAACATACAATATATTTCATGCCAGATGGAAATAACACTCTTCACTTCCTTGTTCATGCATAATGTATGTGGCAGCCATAAAAGTGTAATTCTGCAGTTGCCTATCTGTTCTCAAAGAATGTTAAGAATGAACTACACTACAGATGCAAGTAGCGAGTTTGCAGCTTTGGTGCAAGTAAAAGTATCTAGGGAGGATTTTCAGATGAATAATGTTTTGCCCGGGAAGGGTTAAATACTCTGACTGGGATCCTGCTGATATATACTATATATTAGTGTATATTCTACTAGCAGTTGCACTTTCTCTGCTTTTGTGTAGAGGGAATGTGTAGTGAGAGAAGGCAGCATTCATATGCCTATTTCTCAAAGTATAACCTCTAGTGGGGGGCAGTCTTTGGACTCAAACGCTCTGGGTAGAGTGGCTGAGAGAATCACTTGTACCATAGCATAAGCAGTTGTCCAAGCCATATATATTGCCTCAATTATAATTTCCCGCAGCTCCAAGGTTTTAGTGTAAGGGTGCACATTTTCCAAGACTCTACATATAAGCCATTTTTACCTTCCCCATGTGTTTGATTCAACTTGTATGCAGAAATATCATACATAAATAAGGTTTAGACATGCAAGAAGGAAGAGTGAAGATAGGAGGAAGGAATATCAACAATCTAAGATATGCAGACAACACCATACTACTAGTGGAAAGCATCACAGACTCGGAACAATTACTAAAGAAAGTCAAAAAAAGAAAGCACAAAGGCAGGCCTGATGTTAAACAAAATGAAAACTAAAGTAATGACCATGGATGATGTAAACAAATTGAATCTAAATAATAAGGAAATCAAAATAGTTAAGATTTCCCACACCTTGAATTAAACATTGATCAGAACAGAGACTGATCCATTACAATTGTCCAAGCCATTGTATTCCCCATTAGCATGTATAGATGTGAGAGATGGACAGGGAAGAAAGCAGATAGGAAGGAAATTAATTCATTTGACATGTGTTGTTGGAGAAGCGTGCTGAGGACATGGGGATGGCCAAAAAGACAAACAAATGGGTCCTTGATCAGATCAAGCCTGAACACTCCCTGGAAGCCAAGATGACTAAATTGAGACTGTCTTACTTTGACCACATCATGAGAAAGCACAACTCATTAGAAAAGACAGTGATGCTAGGGAGAGTAGAAGACAGTAGTGAAAGAGGAAGACCACATACCAAATGGATAGACTCGACCAGGGGGACCACGGGACCGAGCCTACAGGACTTGAGCAGAGAGGTAGAGGGTTTTTTTTGTGGGGGGGGGGGTGCTTGGAGATGGCTCATTCACAGGGTAACTATAAACTGAGATCAATTAAAAGGCAGCTAACAACAAAACCAAGTCTTTGATTGCTGCACATATTCTCCAACTCTTTTGCTAATATTCCCTTCCATGACCACTGGAATGTTAGATTGTATCCTGAGAGTCTTCCCTTGAACTTCTAATTTGAAAACACCACAATTCCACATGTTGATCAGACATAAGTCATTGGCTTTCTCTTTGCTTCCAACTTCTCCACAGTCATTGAGGTCACATTGTGCTTCTCTTAAACTGTATCTAGAAAAGAGAATGATTAAGTTCTTGTTTTTTCTCCCATTCTTCAGCCTTTCCTTAGATGATGAGGATACAGCAAAGAAGGATTATGGAATGGAATTATGGTAGGAAGTCAGATCTTCTACACAATTTGTATGGACACAGTCTCTATACAGAGACTTTCCTCCTCACCAAGTTCCTTTTCTTCTTGTCTCCATCCAGTTTAAACTTAGAGTGTAAACTCCTGGGGTATATATGACCTATAAAATGAGGCATATTTTATACAGTGATTCATTAAAAAGTGCCTGTGATGGCAGTCATCCTAGGACCAATGACTTCTTTCACATTTCTGTCAGCAAATCCCACAAATACGGTACACACAAGAGAATCTTCTAAGGTCTTATTGGCCAGGCTCATAATAGAAATGCTATTTGTATGAAATTTCTCCTTCTTTAAAAGGGTATATAATCAGTTTTAAAGGTTTACAGGTAGTTAGTTTTGAGTGTGTCGCAGGTCATCTTCACTTTCAAAAGGCAGCAAAATTCTCTGTGATAATCAAGTGATGCTGCTCTGTTTCTGGTTAAAAGCTCTCAATTTATCCCTCCTTTTAAGAGAGTGTGGGTTACCTATTGTGTTCATGTTCAGCTCAAGGTAGCCTTTTCATTTACTATAAAACTCTGGCTTTGCAGAAAGACTTGATTCTCAACCTCAAATATCTATGTTCTCATATGAGTTCATTATCTATTGTTTATATAACAATGGGGCTTTCTAGATTGGCAAAAAGAAGTGTGTTCATGGCTGCATGAAACTCTAGCCTTTAGATGAGAAAAAGGGAAAGTGTGCCATGAAAACACTTTTTTTGCATTTTAGGGGAGAAGAAGCGCCTTTAAAAAGGTGCTGGTTTTCCCAGCTTCTTTTTTAAAAACTGCGGAACTGCGCAGCTCCATCTAAAGGCTGTGGTGCAGCTGCTAAGCATTAAGGAAAAGGCAACTTCATGTCACACTTTCCTGCCAATCTAGAAAGCCCTATTATCATCAGGATAAAACTGACGAAAAAACACTAGCAATTAACAACTGGTTTGAAAAAGACTAAGCTGCAAATACAATCAACTATGGACTTCACTCTGAGCCTGGATACACAGGTTTCAGCAGTGGCCAGGATTGCATTTGCACAATTAAAACTTGTGTGCCAGCTGCACCCATTCCTTGAGACATTAGATCTGGCTATGGGGACACATGCCTTGATTATATCCTGTTTGGACTACTGTAACACACTCTACATGGGGCTACCTTTGGAAACTGTTCAGAAACTGCAGTGGGTTTTAACCGCAGCAGCCAAAATGCTCACTGGAGCCAGTTATAGGGCTCCAGTAATTCCCTTCTTTAAACAGCTTCACTGGCTACTGGTTTGTTTCCAGGCACAATTCAAAGTGCTGGTCATGACCTATAAAGCCCTACCTGGCTTATATCTAGACTATTTGAGAGGCTGCATCTCCCCATATAAACTGCTTAGAGCCCTTTGATCCTTAGGAGAAGGCTTTCTCTTGATCCCACCACCACCCCAGGCTCACTTGGTGAGGACACGATAGAGAGCCTTCTCAGTGGCTGCCCCCACCCTGTGGAACTCCCTTCCATGGGAGGCTAGGCTAGCCCTCTCCCTGCTGGCCTTTTGCTGGCAGGTAAAACATTTTTATACAGGCAGTTGTTTTTTTTTTTAAATCATGCAAGGGTGGCTTTATTTGGGGGAATTGTTTTAGATTATGTTTTTTAACTTTTGCATATTTTGAATTTTAACTTTGTAGTGTTTTGACTGGGTTATTTTTATTGTCTTTTAAAAAAAATTGTTTGAATATGCTTTTGTATTGTGAGCCACCTTGGGTCTCAATATAGAGAAATAAATTGAATTAGAAATAATTTAATAAATAATTTAATAAATTAAATTAAAATAAATGAAATGAACTCTAGAATTCTCAAATATAAAAGACTGAAAATAAAGTATCTTCCAGAAAAGCAAGAGCTTACTTGAATCGTCTTGGATGGTTACTTGGCAAAACTCAGTCTTGTCACTTGTGTTGTGCAAATAAATATCGGTAAGTGTTACAATGAGATTTCTACAACTACCATGAAAATGGTACAGATATTGCCAGGAATTCTACATTGCCTACTTAGTTATCTATGCTTAGCTAAGTAGCATTTCCTGGCCTGACTCCTTCCCCCAACCTACTTTACCAGTCATGGATCAGGCAAAGGAGGTCCATTCAACTGTCAGTCAGGGTGCAAGGAGAATGCAATGAAGACTCCTGCTTCTATGGTTTCAGCCTTGCTTGCTTGTAGGAGAGGGGTGGAAATATTATCCTTTTGCATCCCAATTACCAGCTGAATGTACCTTCTTCACCTGATCTGGTGGATGTCTAAGGCTGCAACTGAACCAAAGAAATAATGCAATTTGACACCACTTTAACTGTCATGCCTCCATCCGGTGGAATCATGGGGATTTATTTTTTTTTAAAAAAACTTTTTGGCACCAGAGTTCTCTGATAGAGAAAACTAAATATCTCATAAAACAACAGAACCTAGAATTCCACAGCACTGAGCCAAGGCAATTAAAGTAGTGTCAAACAACATTATTTCTGCAGTGCAGATGCAAGCTAGGTAAAGTAGGTTTAAGAGGCCATTTACAAATGTGGCAAGAATGTCACGATCATGACAACATAATGTTCATGATACTGATCAGTTACAGATCTGTACTTGAGGTTACATATTTGTAACTGCTGTATTAAGCTCAGACCTTTATTATTATCATTACTATTAGTTTTACTCCCACTCCTTCAGCTCCTACACTTTTATTTTAAAAGAGAATCAATTAATCATTAAGGATATTGAAATAAGTGAATATTTCATAGCTATCCAAAATTTAAGTGAGGACAGAGGACAAACTATGTATATGTTAAACTGCAGCCACCTGCAAAACAAAGCTCAGGAGAAGTCATTTCAGTACAAAAGCTTTTAGATGGAAATAGGGGTCAGAATACTGTTGGCTGGCATACTTACGTCATGGCAGAGGCAACATGAAAAAGCTGCAGATAAAACAATGGTGAGGAAAGGACAATAGCAGTGGTGCTTGGAAAGCAAAAAGAGTAAGTTCAAACTGATGCCACACTTAGATAAGTCTGACATATCTGGATTAGAAAAAAAAAAAAATACTGGGAAGCAAAACAACAATTAAACAACTATTAGATAATTTCTGTAGGTTTTCTTATGATTTCTTTATGAATATAAATACAAATCCAGCACAAGCAGAGATGCACAACAGGGAAAATTTAGACTTAATGAAGGTATGCTGAAAAAGATGCAGATTTTGTTACTGGAAAAAAAAAAAAGAGTAATCGTCAGAGGCACCAATTATAAAATGGAGAAATAGTAGATATAATTTGAGGTTCTGTGGAACTGTTAAATAAGATATATAGAGTTAAATTGAACTTTCCTACAACTGGTTATTAAGAATAGAGTCTCTTATTGGGAAAAAAGAATCGCGTGTTAAATGGTTATTGGCAGCCATTTGCTTATTATCTATTCAAGTTGTAGAAACCAACGGCAGCTGTGCCAGCTACTAAAAGTGACTACTGAAATCAAAGGGTTGTTCTTTTTTTCTTTTTTTTTTCTGCCAACAAACAGTTCAGCTCTTCATCATAACTAAAAAAAGAAAGAAAAGAAAATGCACATACACAAGGACATTTGCCAAAAGCTAGAGTTTTACATCAGCTGTAACTAAATGACTAGCAGGTGGTCTTGGGCACAGAGGGAGCAAGGATAGATAGCAGCCAACAATTTCTTTAGATTTGGTCTATGCTTTCATCATTTCATATTCCAGGTGATTACAGGAAAATCAAATTAACCTTTTATAATGCAAACAGCAGCAAAGAGTATATTCCAAATTATTATGAGGATTTCTGAAGTTATAACAAAATAGATTTGAAATACACCCAGCACAGGCAATGCAAAAATTGCATCTTGTTACTCAACATAAGGACAAAGAACATGGATCTGATTCACAGATGTCTTACGCTGAGGAACTTTTTTAGCATTAACACTCAGTTGTGGGAATTGCAAGCTCTATATAAGTAGTATCTAGCCATTTCATATGTTGCTTCTTCCAGTTTCACAGTCTGCACAAGGGCTGAAACACTGGCTGTAATACATGACTGTAAAAATATCTTTATCTCTGGGAATGGATGTATTTCGACCTTTCCCACCACTCCTGCAATTTTCCATAGTTAGTCCTTTTTCCCCTCCCTCCTTTCCTCTTCTCTTTGTCATCCTGTTGGAAAGATTCTCTAAAGACATCTGCTCTTGCTGCTGCCTGTCAAAAGAAATACCAACTGACAAGGGAGATTCTGGGCACAGAGCAACAGACATATAGTAAAGAAGAGGGGAGTTGGATGAGCCAGAGGCAGTGTTTGGGAATAATAGAAACTCCCCCACAAACACATAAATATAAAACTGTTTTTTTCATATTACATTTGTAGATAAATAGGTTTTGTATTTTAGAAACAGAACATCATCATGACATGTGCGTATGTTTCTGCCACTGCTCCTTGACAAACACAACATGCTTGCAATACTTTTAGATGGAGCAGCAGTTGATGTAAAATTTTCAGCTCATCCATTTTTAACATGAAAATGTTAGGTTATACAAAACATCTCATTTTTAATCAGCTTTTTAAATAATTGTGGAGGAATATTTAAACAGTTTTTTTAAAAAAATTATGCAACTGGCTTCATATTAATGCGCAAGCAAAAAAAAATTTTTTTTTTCTGAAATACTTTACAATCCTTCCAGGCTCTGGAGACACAATTTTGGATACATAATTTTGTAGCATATTGTCATTCCTGTGCTGAATGTACAGGTAAATAACAGATTTACTAGATTTTTCTCAGAACCTTGCCATTTCATGTCCCATTCTTACCATTGTAAAGTTTATACCGTAATTATAGACATATTACTGTGTCTCTCCTCATTAAATATCTAACTTTATTCCTTGTTCCTAAACAAATTGTTCTAATCTTTATTCTCCTTGTCCTCTCTTCTGAATTTTCCTGGTATACCTTACTGTACTGTATATACTGTACTTGTTGGTAAGTCAACTTCATGTATAAGTTGAGGGCAGGTTTTGTGGCAAAATGTATGGATTTTGATATAACCCGTATACAAGTCAAGGGTAAAACTTAGGGGCATGCAAAAAAATAAAATAAAATAAAAATAAAAATATAAAAATGAAGGAAAGGAAAATGATGCCAAATGATGCCAAACAATGCCACAATTTTCCTGCCCAAGCATTAAAAAAGGCCAGAGGCAGCCCTTCAGTAGATGGGATCAGTGTTTTTCTCCTTTTGCCATTCTACTGTTAATGTACAGTATTTACATTGACCCATGGATATGTCAACCAGATTTTTGGGGGTTAATTTTTGGTTAGAATTTCAAGACTTATTCATGAGTATATACAGTAATGTGTACACCCTTCCTAGAACTCAGACTTTCTGTCATTATCACTCTTTTGATCATTTCCAGTACTAGACTGCTTTCCATTTCTGTTAGCTTTGTTCTGACTAGTCCTGTTCAGTTTCTCCATCTTGTTTGACATTTTAGATTGTATCTTGAATAGCAGCTCCCCCTCCCTAAAACCCAATTTTTTCTAGGGCAGTTGACTCTTTCCTGAAGAGCAAACCTACACAAATAGAAAAGAGAAAATGATTTTTTAAAAAATTACTTTGGCCATCATTTTCATATTTATCCGGTACTATTATTTCTTGTGAACAATACTTCTATTTATTCCTGCCTTGATCTTCGATTTTTGATCACAGAACCTCACTTACTGTGGTTACAGGAGAAAAAGCTGAAACCCTTGAAATGTTACAGGATTCCTTGACACTGATCCATGACAAAGAGAGCATGTGTACAGTAATCTGGGATGAAACAGAAGCAAAGCCCAAAAATCATTCCACCACTTTCCCAACTAGGGTTGCCAGTTCAGGATTGTTCTATGCGCTGATGTTTCTGGCCAAAACCTGAGATGCAGGAACAATCCCTGGTGATATCAGTAGCTGTTATATATTAAGTGCCAACCACACTCACAGTTTGTCTTTCAAACAGAGAGAAAGAGAAAGAGATTGAGAGAAAGTGACTGAGCCAGAAAACTTTTGTCCTGTTTTGAAATTAAGGAGAAATGAGGGATTATTCCTTCTCACTTAACGAGGAAGTTGGGATAAGGACAATTTTATCTAGTCTACTTGCAAAAGATCCTTGCAAATGAAAAGAAGGTGCTGGAGATTTGCACATAACCCTCTCCTTTTTCTTGAGTTCAGCCCACCCAAACTGGAGAATTTGCACCTTCATATCCTGCCTGGAGATTTTATTTATTTATTTATTTATACTTCGCCCTTCAGCCCTAAAGGCTATCAGAGCAGCTGATGGCCCATGAAAGCTGAAGACTCAGGGCCAGGCTGTAATAACTGGTGACTCTACATCCCACAGAGGTTTACCATCAGCAATTTGACACATGGGGAATTTTTCCAGGTCCTATGCTGTTGTTGCTCAGGCTTATGGATGACTGCATTTCACAGGTCCTTGTGCCTTAACAAAAATCTCCTGGTGGTACTCTGATACATGGATTTTCATATATGAATGACTCAGTTTTGTTACTTCAACACCAAAGAAAGTTATTATTGTTGTTACTGACAAGATGGTTTTCTATTGTTTAGATCAAAGGTAAAATCCATATTTAAATCAAGCAAAGTGTTACTATCGGTGATATAGACTCTATTCAGTTGACTTTGACTCAAGTCAGACTCAAGTCACTTCAATGACTCGACTTGCACTTGACTCATCAATATATGACTGGAATATTTTTAGCAACCAACTTGCTTTCACTTTGAGCAGCAGTTAAGAGCCACTATTAGAACACCAGGCACATTTCTTGGAGGGGATCAGCAAATGCATTAGGCAATGGGCTGGATGGTGGAAGAATCCTTTTAAAGCTTCTGAAAATCTTTAGAAGGCTCCTCTGGTGTGTAGCAGGGACACACTGCCAAGTAGTGCTCAAACCCTGCCTCAAGCCCATTGCTTAATGCATTTAATGTTTCCCTCCAAGAAGCTGTGAGCCACCTTGGGAGAAAGACAGCATAGAAAATAAATAAATACATAAATAATGATTAAATAAATGCACAACACCTCCTTTTGTTTCTGTTAAAAGTTGGCTCCCAGACTTGAGATTCAACACAAGACCGGACTTGAAAGTTTCTTACAAGAACTTGAGACTTGACTTGCGACTTGGAGTAAAAAACTTGAATACATTACTGGTTAGTATGCTAGCAGAAGCTCATTTAGGAGGCTTCCTGTGATGCTATGTACTTTTACGGGAAACTGTTCTTACCTTTGTTAGATCATAGAGACCACAAGGGCCATCCAGTCCAACCTCCTGCCATGCAAGAATTCACAATCAAAGCATCCCCGACAGATGGCCATCCAGCCTCTGCTTAAAGACGTCCAAGGAAGGAGACTCCACCACACTCTGAGGGAGTGTGTTCCACTGTTGAACAGCTCTTACTGTCAGGAAGTTCCTCCTAATGTTGAGGCAGAATTTCTTTTCCTCTATCTTGCATCCATTATTACATGGTCTAGTCTCTGGAGCAGCAGAAAACAAACTTGCTCCATCCTCAATGTGATACCCCTTCAAATACTTAAACAGGACTATCATATCACCTCTTAACCCTCTGTTTTCCAGGCTAAACATACCCAGCTACTAAGCCTGGGAGTGAGTGGTGACCTGGTGGAATTCCTCGCTTTTTTTTTTTTTTTTAAAGGCTGATGCGTGGTAATTGTTCAGAATGAGTGAGGGCAGGGTCTGTCAAGGTTAGGATTAGTAGTCTGTCAGGATTAGGAATAAGTATATTTGGAAATTTGAGTGGTTAGGAGACTTAGAGTTAGGGTCAGAATTAGCTAAGAGATGAGTACATGAGCAAGCAAGAAATGAGATTTAGGTATATTAAACAATTTGTAATGCAATTTTTGTTTAATAAATCATTACTTTTGTATTATATGCTTTTGCCTCCAGGAATGCTACGTATTGGAAAGGTGAGCTCAAGACTAAGGACTTTTCAGATGGGCAAAAGGGACAGGAGAATAATGGGATGCTCCCATCAGTATTGCACAATTGGGCAAAGATCTTCAGACAATGCCGCAATAATCCCAACATTATCCCATGAATAAAGAGGAGTTTTTCAGCAGCTTTTTATTCACGGGACTTTCCTATGAATGAAAAGCAGCTAGAAAGCTCCTCTTTATTAACAGGATAATGACGGCTTTATCGCAACATCGTCTGAAAATCTTTTACCCAATCGCTTGAGCATTCTGCTATGCTCCTGTCCCTTTTGCCCATCTGAAAAAATCCACAGTGTCTGTCATAGTAGCAGTTAATAAAGAGTGGTGGTATCTGGTGAGGACAGAAGATAAATAAAATGTCACACAGGAACCACAAGGTCTCCACAGTTGGGGGGCCACCATGGTGGGATAGAAGGAGTTCCTGACATTGGCAGCAGAGTTAGGGAGAAGGGAGAATCATCACTCTTGGTGGTAACAGTGAGAGTTGTGAAAGTCTTCAGATTTGCTGGCAGCAGAGATTTAGACAGAGCCTCCCATTCCCTCCCCTCACACACTTTCCTTCATTTGGACACTACTGACCTCATTTGGACACTACTGTGTTTCCTTCAGCTGTATCCCCTCGTCATGACCTGGGATGCCATAAAATGCTAGGGGTAAGCAATGGTGTGCAACCTTTGCCACAGTCCATATGTTATTGTAAATATAGATAAACAGATAATTAACAAATTGTAAGCCACTCAGATAGCCTTGGCTGAAGAGTGGGGTATTATTATTATTATTATTATTGCACTATTCCTTCCCTTTTGATATACTTTTCTTAGATTATCTTTTTCTTAATGAGGCATGGTACATTTTCACCTTCCCCTTTCTCAGAACTAACTGCCATTGTTTAGCATCCCCTCTTTAGCTGAGAACGGGGGGAAAAAAGCAGTGATAATTTATAAAAACTGCTAAACCTACTAATTCTTCAGCAGGCAGATAGGTGACTGTACAGCGGAGATGCCTGGACTACTGCCTTTAGATACCACAATAGCATCTCGGTGTCCATTTCCATACTCCTCTTCCTAAGAATAAGTGGCATTTTGGTATTTCTGTTTCTGATGAAAGGTCACAGGTTCTCCAGACTGAGTCTATTGCTTTCCATTCCTCTTAGTTTTCTGTCAGTCTCTTTCCCTCAAAGCCAGCAAATCAGTTTAGGAAAAAGAGATGAATAGATCTGCTCATGTGAAGGAATCTGGGACTGTATTAGATGGAAATTACAACTTGATACCTAAAGCATTCACACTAATAATATATCTTTCTGTAAACCCGTAAACAAAACAAATATTTTTGCTGTTTAATGTTTAATTTTGTTCAGTGAGAGGAGCATGTAAAGGCAAAGACAACTAGGTTTAATTACCATATGAAATCACAAATGTTCAGAAGCACATATCTTTAAAAATACCTGCTTCAGAAGCTATATTTATTATTTATAAAGAGATAAAAGCAATATATGCCAGTGTATTACCTTTCCGTTGTCCTCACTTGATTGAGTAGTACACAGTAAAGTAGAAACATCACTCTAGGTATGTTTCTCCAAAATATTGCAATCCTGAAATATCTATGATATAAACAAGTGGTCTCCTGATGGTACACCTCCATAAAAGACATTTATTTGTGATCAGGACTATTTATATTCACATAGTCTTACTGCTCTCATCAATTACCATATAAATAGTTGAAGTCTTTACTGACTGATTTATGAATAATGCATTTATGTCTATAGCCTTTAACAGAGAGTAAGGAACATACTTTGAACTCATAGATACAAAACTAGAAATAACTTGTATGAGTTTATAGAGAATATGTTTTAAGATGTTTGGATCCTTTCCCCATATTTTAAAGCTGTGCCTGGAACTTCCAGTGTTCTGCCATTTCAACCCTGATCTTTTTAAAAGAAATAAATATCAGATGCAAAAGAAGAGTGCAGCATTGATGAATTGCATCAGTATGAGCCATTTAGATTACTTTAAAAAAATTCATTAAAGAAATCTCAAGGTTATTATTCTATTTCTTAAACCAATGCTTGTACATGTATCTATGTTAAATCCTTCCTCCTAATGTTTGCACTGAGAAAAAAACTGATTTAACAAAACCTACACAATTATGTCTGAAGCAATACTCTTGGGACTTTCTAAGTGGATATACACATGTTCCAGTACAACATTTATTGATCAATATCAAACATCCATTTAAGAATAATTCCAATTAAGCTTCCAATCCTGTAACTCAGAAGACTCGAGCTGCATATCCATTGGGATTTATAGTTTTGTGAGATGTTTAGCTTTCTCAGTCAGAGAGCTCTGGTGCCACAATAAACTAGAAATCTCACATTCCATAGGATGTAGACATTACAGTGTCAAACTGCATTAACTTTGCAGTGTGGCAGCAGCCTCAGTTTAGAACCAAACACTGATTTATGTTGCTTTAAGACTACCTCAGTCCAAACTGTTGCAGCACCTTTATTCACTAATTAATCCAAAGCAATTTGCCACAAAGTAACAGGGGATAGAGATACTTTTCTTATCTATTAATCTAAATTAACACCATTGCTTTTTAGCAGCTGATGAAATCACATTTACCCTACCATCTCTCCTGAAACGAGCACAACTTAAAAAGTCATCCAACGGCTGCAGTTTCTAAGCCTAGTTTTAATGGACAATATCTTGAATTTAAAATTGACAGAAGAGCAAAACTTTCAATTTAATATTGATACGTTGTCCTCATTGTTCTATCCCTCCTCCTTATTAGTCTGTTTTGCAACACAGACCTAGAAAAAAAAAAAAAAGAGAGAGCAGGTAAACTGCTGAATAAACTATTGATTGATTGATTGATTGATTCATTGATTATATCCCTCGCCTTTCTCACAGGGTAAACAGTAAAGTTCTTGTGTAAGTCTCAGTTATTCAACAGGCCTATTGCAATTGGGATTTACAAATGAACTTAGGGCTGAAACAGATGGCCCTTTTGCGCTGCTGTCTGGGCAGCCTTGGAGCATGCTATTTATATGCTGCTCATCCTGAAGCCTCCTGGAAGCCACTTGGCTGTTTATACGGGGAAGGCTTCATGATGCGTTTATATACTGCATGCTGCTGGAGAGTCATAAAGCTGGCTTCCGGTAACAGTGAGGGGAGAAAGCCAGCTCCCCCCCCCCCCCAAAAAAAAAGGAACAACTCTTTGATGCTCCTTTTTCAGGAGGTGTCAAGGCAGATTGGGGCTGCAATGTTCAGTTGCTGCAGCCTTAATCTGCCTTCTGCCAGTCTATTTTGTCCCTTAGTCCATATTATACATGGCAGATAACATGTTCACTAGTGGTTAGTTCTTTGAAAAACTCCAAGGGAGAAGGGTGGGGGCTCAACAAACAATTTATGGTGGAGAAAAGTTCTAATATTCCTATCTAGGGCTACCAGCAATAGAAAACGTACATTTAGAACAGACTGTCGAATATGTCCTTGAATGAAATCAACTATCAAGGTAATGTATCCACAGGTATTCACTAGTTTGAGACATCCGATGGAGGACTACGAAATGTTATTGATGGCATAAACAGCTTTTCTCTCTTTCATTTCATCACATCATATTTCCATTCTTTTATTAAGGAAAGTCAAGGATATTTCCCCATGTTACCAAGGTTTTGGGGGTGTGCGGATGTTGCTGCATTTGTTAGCTAAACTAAGGAAAACATTGAGATATATCTCTAACAAAGGAATTCACAGTGGTGTGCAGTACTGTTATTGAACCAATGCCTAACGATTAAGATATGGCTAAAAAATAGTACATAGATGTAACCAACTGAGCATAAGCAGAGCTATTAGAAGTCAAAATGTTTCAAAATTATGTGCTACAGCTGGTTTCTGGCAAACACTTCTCAGCAAAGAATCTAAACCACTGACTACATCCATACTCCATTTGAAAAGTATTCTTTCAGTTGTCTTTTTGAGCCCCATGCTAGTCTACAAAGCAACGTGGGATATCAGAGGACACACACAAAGCACTTCTTGTACATTGATCAATGCCTCTGGCAGCAGGAATATCTCTAGCATAAATCTTCAGAGGGGAAAAAAAAGGCTGACAGTGCCTCTTTCCCAAAATGCTGCTAGTGAAAAAAGGGAAAAGTCAAATTTCAAAGTGGGTTGCAGCACTCAGGTGAGGAAGGTTAACCATTCTGTCTCCAATCCCATTCTCATGCTTTAATTGAGCTTTAATTTTTTTTACCTGCCACAAATAAATGACTCGATACATCAGCTGTATCAGGGCTGTGAGCCAGAGGTTCCTCATCTTTCCCGCAGGTTCTGCTTAGGATCATAGTTTGTGTTTCTTTCTTACTACTACAAATGTTTTCCTCTTTGTAGAAACATGGTTTAGCTTTTCACTGACCAAACACCTTCATTCTAGTCTTCTTTCCACAGATAGCCTGCAGGTCATCTAATGAAATAGCCATTTTCAAACTTTTTACCTTAAAAGAGCATCTCTGATGTGGGCTCTTTGCACATTACAGAGTTGTGATCCATGTTTTAGGAGATGCATGCATATCCTGTAGTATTTAGTGAAGGGCACTGGTATGATTGTTTCTCCCTGACAAAGTGTAGCCTAGAAGGCAGTCTCCTACAGGCTGTATATTGCAGAAGAGGACAGACAGTGATGGGCAAACTATGTTCAGGAAAGCTTGTCAACCACTATTAATGGTGTTTATTGTACATCCCTAATGAGTTTCTGAGGAAGCCCAAGGGTCTGAAAAACACATATCTGTAGAATACTTTAATTTTAAGGAATCTTGTAGGTTTATAGCTACACTTTATAAAAACAAACATTATTTTAGATGTAACCAGATACATACCCAGAAATGTTAAAGCCTGCATTGTATGATTCTCTGTATGTATGTGGTGTGCCCACATGCATGCATGCATGCGCACGTGGACACACACACACACAGAGAACAATTCACAAATGTAGAAGTATCTTCAGTTTCGTTTAATTTGTCACCAGATTCTCTAGCATTTCCCCCGTCACAATGTTATATTTCTATTTCCTAGAAGATAGCAATAAAATGAAATAAAATAAAGAAAAACAAATCAGAAGGTCATAGTGTCATATTTAGCATATTAGTCATAGCTAATCTAGCTCAATGTACTATATGAAATGAAAATTAATATTAATAAAAGGATATTGCTGATGACTTATTTCAACTCAAAATATCAAAGTGACAACGTAATTGGTCACATAGAACCTTATTTCTCTCCTCTAGATCCCAAAACAAATCCATAATCTCATCAATAAAAATGCAGAAGAATAAGTGTTGGTTTTGAAAGAATTCAAGCATATTCTAAAGTAGTAACACTCCAGAAGCGTAAGTATCAACTATAATCACCCCAAAGGAGAATTACTTCCAAAGAAACAGGGCTAGTTTTTAATGATGTGTTGGGATGGCCAAAGGCCATTTTATATTGCATAATAATAGCACTATGGTTCCATTTTAACTGCCATGGCTGCATCCTATCTAACCCTTGGGTTTGCAGATGGAAGAGGTACTCACCCCTTTCCTAAAGAGTAAATCTCAGGATTCTATGGGATGTAGTTATGGCAGTTAAAATGGAATTATTGCACCATAAGTGTGCAATGTGAAAGGGCCCAAAGTTTTCTAAAGAACTTTTCAGTACATTTGCCAGAGCTACCCAGAGGCAACAAGGCAAATAGAAGGTGCATCTACATTGTAGAAATAATGCAGTTTGGTACCACTTTAACTACCATGGCTCCATCCTGCAGAATCTTGAGATTTTTAGTTTTGTGAAGCGCCGGTACTCTGGCAAAGAAGACAAAAGGCCTTATAAAACTACAAATCTCAGGACTTTATAAGATGGCAGTAAAACCACTTAAAGCGGTGTCAAACTACATTATATCTGCCATGTAGATGCACCCATGATCACCACTATGGAAACATTTCATACACAATAGCCTACACATTTGGGCTTAGCTCAGCAGCCAGCCATTATTAAAATCACTTCATATTCCTATTCTTCCCCAAGCCCCCGACATGCACAGACCAGAAAAAAGAAGCTGAGTTTGCTTCTATTTCATCTGGCTTGCGCAGAAGGCATAAAGTTCTAAGACAGACCTGCACAGCTTCCCACTTCTATAAAACAAGTTTGTGAAGGGAAATATCCTTTTCCCTCCAAGCTGCGGACAATAAACAGAATGGAGAGAAAAAGAAAATAATGCTGGTTGTTTGTGAGAGGGGGGTCAGCCAGTCGGTCCAGTAGGTGATAGTCCCCATGACAAATGAACTTCTTTCACTCTGTTTATATGAAATGAACATTTCAAATCACAGTTCAGGAAAATTCATGGAAAGGTGATTTCAAACATGGACTGTGGTTTCCTTGGCTATCACCAAAATTAAAAAAAAGTAGTTATCCATTGTTCTCACCCATTACCAAAGATACCCATGACATTGACTTTACATTTAAAAATGTGATATAATAAACTGGGCAAGTGTGTTGGGGGGGGGGGTAATAAAACAAAAGCGTTTCAGGATTCACACATGCAAACAAAACTATGGAAGAGGAAATTCTTCACTAAAATCTCTTCCATACCATAGAAATGGAAAGACCAACAAGCAGCCAAAGTATATAGAGAGACTGCATGCTGCACTAATAAATAAATGATAAATAAAACTTTTATTTATACCCCGCTTTTTGCTGGAGTAATCAAAGTGGCTTACAGTGTTTAAAACCATACAATGATTAATAACCCCTTGCACTAAACTATAAATCCAAGGATTCTGTAGAATAGAGCCATGGCAGTTAAAGTGGAGTCAAATTGCTTTAATTCTGCAGTATGGATACACCTCAGGTCAAGAGTCTTAGTCCATATAAAAATCCACCATGGATCAGTGATGAAAGATCTTAACTACAGGAATAAGTGCAGTTAGGAGTCAGTCACTGCCCCATATCTGTGTCACAGACATGCAGTGGATTTAGGTTGAATTAGAAGGATCAGATACCAAAATCTGTCGATGTGCAAGCTCCACTAAACACAATGGCAAAGTAAAATGGTGACCCTTATATAAAATAGCAAAATTAAGGTTTGCTTTTTGGAATTCACTATCTTTTTGGAACATTTTCAAGGCATAGATGGTTGAATCCATGGATAAAAGGAAAAGCAATCAGTAAACACTCCCTATTGCAGAAAAATACGGATACAACAATTATTGCAGAAAAGGAACTGCATTACAATCTCCTTACCACCCAAACTAAAAGAGTAGGCATTAGCAAGTATTCTGATTCAGCTAATTAGCTAAATAAACTTTCTTGGTTCCATCCCTCCCTGCAACCTGATGAAACATCATTCATTCATGCTCTGATCACAGGCAGAATAGATTTAAAGTATATTGGAGAAGTACCAACCATGGCAAGTATCACAATTGTAACTAAGGAGTCATCATGAATACAAAACAGTTACTTTGATATACTTCTCTGTAACTGTTCTGCATTCATGATTATTAATTAGTGACAAATGTGACACTATTACCATAATTGTAACCCCCCCTCCCCACAATACTTTACATGGTATCAGCTGTACGGGAGAAGGGGGTCCTTTCTGCTGGCAATTAAAGCATGTGTGAATGATATTTTCACCAGATTGGGCTTCTGGGCTAGGAAAAGTCAAGTATACTTAAAGATACAGTATACTCAACTTTAGGGTGATACAGATGGGCAAAATAAAGTGGCTTCCAACTGCTTTGATGGTGGAGCGTTTAGATGACACATGCCTCAAAAGTGGCTGGAAACCAGGTGGAAGCCTCTCTCCAGGGCTGAAAACCGGAGCAAAAAGAAGCCAGAACAGTCTGATTCAAGGCAGAAAATGTGCGTCTTCACTGCTGTATATAAATGCCCCAAGTGTGGGGCTGTGGAAAAGCAAAGAAATGAAAGTGCGACAACTCCAAGGGATGTAATTACAATTTACACAAAACGGACAGTCCAACAGGAGGTTATGGGGTGAAGGGGGCATATAGAGGAGACCTCCATGATTGTGCTTTACCAATATATCACTCACACATTGATGAATGGATAGAGCATTGCACATGCAATTGTGTGGCTGATCAAAGGGGAGGCCATGCAATCTTAGTGGATGTGGGAGGTATTTGGAAGTCACAGGTGATGTGTTTGTGCATGTATGGTGGGGGAGATGATGACAATAACAACAACAATAACAACAGCAGCAGTGTGGCTCAAGGGGCCATGGGTATTAGGAGTGGGCTGTGCAGGCAGTGGCATTTCAACCCGCTTTGGGGAAAAGTAGGAGCCAACCACTTTCTCCTGCCCATCTGCTCTGGTCCTAAATAGCTGATACAGAATATTGGCCACAGTAACTTCTAACACATTATGTCAAGTTCTGGAATAAATTCTTGATGAATTATACCCGGTACTCTGCCCAATATCATCATACAATTTTGAACTTCTTTTGTAAAAACACACTCTGAGCAGAATTTAAATCTCCAAGAAAATATCATAGACCAAATCTTTCAATTTGAAAATGTAAGCAAACAAAAACACATCCTTTACAAAATTCTATCCAGAGGTACAAGGAAACCAATCTAATTTTAGAAAACCAATTTTAAACCTATGAAAACCAATTTAATTTTAGAAATAGGCATGACCTTTTGTCCTTTCAACAATTCCTTTATCTACTCTGTCAATTTAAAAACAAAACAAAACAAAAATCCCTACCGAAATACCCTCCAAATTTCCAACAAAGAATATGAAGTCAGCCAGCCAAATGGTTAATTAAAAAAGTTTAATGTGATAAATTCTCATCAAAGGTAGATCCTTGGTGGGTAAGTTGTCCACATGGCATAGGCTTCCTTGAATTCCCTTTTGGATTAGAGTTGCAAGAAGATCATATAGTGCCATGTTTTAAATTTGTAGTTGTTAACTTATTTCTATGTAGTCACTATTTAGATTTATACTTTTTTTTCCCCCAGAGGATCTTGACCCTCCAAATACCTGATATTGTAGAAGTCTGCAGACTGTGCCTTACGAGGGGAGTATCGTAAAGTAATAATTATCAGCCAGAGGTTAATATGACATCTTGGTGAAATTTTGTCTGTGTCATCATTGTACACGTGTACAATGTGTACACGTCCTTTTTTTTGTGACTGGCTGTTCTAGAAGTAACTAAAGTGTAAAATCATAATCAGGCACAATCTGCAGGCTTCTACAATATCAGGTATTTGGAGGGTCAAGATTCACTGGGAAAAATGTATAAATCTAGATAGTGAATACATAAGAGATAAATTAAAAACTACAAGTCAAAACAAACTTTCTGTCAATTTTTTAAAAAGGTAATCATTAAAACTTTTGGATACCCACTCGTGTCTTTCTCTCCTCATTAATTACAGTATATTTTATATTCATATCAGCATATGTATTGACCCCTTTGATCTTGAAAACACAGGATTCAGCAGCATATTCACATTCATTTTTCTGTGCTCAATACTGCATGTAATACAAATTACCTGCCAACAATAATCTATCAATAGGTATTGAAAGCAAATAGCTGATCAACACATACCATTCCTGTTTTAATTATTTTGGTGTTATTTTTTGCCACAGTAGTTGAAGAGATATAACCATTTTCTAAGTCTATTATTTTTCTTCATGTTCCTCTGTGGATTCAGTTTTCATGGACTATGAATGTGGGCGAATTATACATCATCACATGATAAATGCTGAGTGCATTCCAAGGGCAAGACAAAAAGGGACTGATTTAAATAAACTCTATGTGCGTGAAAAGACAGTACTTTGAAATCTTAACTTTATTTTTTAAGGGTAAAAA
The DNA here is from genome assembly GCA_034509955.1 of Urosaurus nigricauda. Classification (NCBI taxonomy): domain Eukaryota; kingdom Metazoa; phylum Chordata; class Lepidosauria; order Squamata; family Phrynosomatidae; genus Urosaurus; species Urosaurus nigricauda. Next base: position 185,047,727 of record JAOEGL010000003.1, on the reverse strand, counting down.
ATATACATATTTTAATTATGATAAGAGTGGCAGTAGACAGATCATGCATTAAATAAAGGAATGTTCCCCCCCTCCACACACACACACCAGGTAAGCTCTAGAAAAAATGTTCATTTAAGTGTTCCAGAATGAATCATGAAGGTGGACAAGGATACATATCGATTAGTTATTGTGGCAACATCTGTTAGTTATATTCTATGCCCAGAGCAGCTTGCAACCTTTTTGAAAATGTGGATTTTAGAAGGAAGAGACCATTGTTATCCTATGTGACCCAGAAAAGAGAATGTGTAGCAGCACTGCTCATTTCTAATTACAGTTGCCCCTTAAAACTCTCAGGGGATCCGTTCTGCCCCCCCCCCATGACTTCCAAATCTTGCACATATTCAAACCCCATAGGCTTGAATGAGGTGTGTGCATGTTGGATGTGTGCCACAGGCATGCACCCCATTAACGTTAATGGCAGTCACCCCTTCACAGATTTTCAGATCTGTGGATTTCAGGTCCGTGGACTTAGAGGGGTGCCTGTAAAAGATGTTCAATCAGGACTCATTAGTGGGCTCTCTAATGACCAGTCCTCTGTGAATGCTACCCCATGAAGAGCATTTGTTGTTGTGGCTATTGGTTTGGTAAAAGGATGTGAAGGGCTGGCATGGAGGCCTCACTAGCAGTGGTTATAGGATGGATTCTATTATAAGATGCATCTGAATTTGAAGGCTTGTTCATAATGAATATAATGGTTTGAACAATGGACTAAACCTATGGAAATCAGGTTTCAAGTCCACACTCAGCCATGGAAACCCATCACACATTCTCTGCCCCCCCCCCAACCCATGACAGGGTCATCTTAGGGTTGCCATAAGTCAGAAATCATGTGAAGGCACACAACAACATAACGAAGTGACATTTTTCAGTCTCCTCTGATACTGAATATATTCTGCTCTTAAATAACAAGCATTTCACAAGCTCTGATCACATAACACATGTAAAGCCCTCATATAGTATATAGCCTATGTTCCTTTCGTGGTCTGGAAAAATTTAGTCAAACTGGTTAGAAATATATCTATTTTTGCTTGCCTTACCATACTCTCCATGCATCTGTCATAATTTCTTCCCAGGGGCCTACATGCAGGTACTTCCATCAGAAAGACCTCAAACACATTAAAATGTTGCATAGACACATGGAAGCATATATGTATAAGGCTCTGTATAAAAATTATGATGGACCTTTGAAAGTTAGGAGCTAACTTTATTCCCTCATTTACATCTACCTTTAATCACTGTACAGATCTCTTACTTATGACCTTTTCACCTTTTTTTTTTCCTTCCAGAAGGCATGTTGATACGTTATGGTACGCATCTTAATATACTGCCACACTTTTAAAATAAAGAATACTTCTCAAGTGTCAATTATTTAGTTGACTAGAGAAAATGGGACTTGATTTCCTCAGATTTTTTTCCTCAGATCTGTTTATCACAGTCTCTTTTCATAGTATCTGTTATTTGTTTGACAGATCACTTCAAAGAACCAGGTAATGTTCTGAACAGACAGTATTATCAATTGCCAGTGGTTAAAAAAAAAATCTCAAAGAAAAATATACACCAAATATGTTCAGAAACAACGGAGAGAATTCATAGATGGTCCACAAGAGTTTATTGTGATTTTCAGAAACTGGAGAAGGAGCCAAGAAGATACCACAAGTTTGCAAATTCATGCTACATTATGAATCTGGTTGATCACCCATACACCCATACTCTGTATTTGAGCCTGTTCTTAATGGACTTCTGTCACTTATTTTCCCTTGCCAGTTCCTCCTTCCCAAGCACACTGGAACTGGGGGAACAGTTTATTAAATAAAAGGGGGAAGTTTTGAAATTAAGTGTTTAAGTTTTGCACAACATCTTTCTTGCCTGGATGTCTGGGACAATAGATTTTCTATGCCCTCCAATTCCCGTGCCTCCTGATGAGGAAGAAATAGCTAGTCCCAGAAACCTTGGTAGAACCTTGCATGCTAGATCTAAACTCTGAGAATTGTAAAAAATAAAAATAAAGTAATGGAAATAATTACAAGGAAAACTGGCAAAGGTCCATCATCTCTACCTGGAACATAGTATACAAAAGAACAATTCCATTACTATCTTTTTTAAATCAGATTTCTTACATTCTCCATCACAATCACTTATGGAAAATTCAATTAGAAGCACTGTCACATAATGACCATGGATCCAGTCTTAAATACTTCTATCCAGGCATGTGTGGATCCATTCAAGTTATTATTTTTTTTTCTGCAGAGATGGAGCACTTCAAAAAAAAAAACTACATCGTACGACATTAGTGTAGCAGAAAGTCATGAGTCACTCTGAATGGAAATGTAATTACTTTTCAACATTTTCCCCATCCAGCATATTTGCCAATGTCTTATGCCCCTGAGTTTTCTTTAAATGAAATTAATACAGTTTTGATAGAAACAAATTCGCAAAACTACACAGCACTTTTTCCCCCTGTCAGTGAGTGACAACATATCAGCATGATGCTTAAGCAACAAGAGAGTACTACCACTGAATTACTGCTTCTCAGTACCAATAAAAAAATAAATTATATTATATGAAAATGGATATTATGTATACACTAGCATCTTCATTTACTTTTAGTGTATTTCATTTTAGCAGATGGAAGATGGTTATGGCAAATATATTTTATGTTGCATTAATAAATAAGAGAGATGAAACAGAGACTGTTAATCGGGGCTGAAAGCAGGAAACACATAACTCCCCTTTTGAAACAGCTCCACTGGCTTCCAGATTGTTTCTAAGGCACAATTCAAATTACTGTTTATGATCTACAAAGCCCTATATGGTTCAGGTTCAGGTCCAGGTTGTCTAAAGTACCATATCTCACTCCTTGAGCCTTCTCATGTCTTGAGATATTCTGCAGAAGTCCTTCTCTCTGTTCCATCATCCTCATGGGTTCCATTGGTGTCTCCCTGTATGATCCTGTCAGAACTCTACAGCTGCATCTACACTGCAGAAATGGCAGAGTTTGATACTGCTTTAACTGCCACGGCTCAATGCTATGGCATTCTAGGATTTGTAATTTTGTGAGATATTTAGCCTCCTCAGTCAGAGAGCACTGGAGACCCTCCAAATACCTGATATTGCAGGTCTGCAGATTGCGCCTTATGAAAGGGTATCATAAAGTAATAATTATCACTTGGAAGTTATTATGGCATATTGATGAAATTTTTTCAGTGTCATCATTGGTCCCTAAGTGCATGTTGCTGAGAAAATCAACACATTGTGTCTTTTATTTTTGTGACTGGCTCTGCCAGAAGTGACTAAAATGTAAAATCCTTGTCAGATGCAATCTGCAGACTTCTACAATATCAGGTATTTGGAGGGTCAAGATACGCTGGGAAAAATGTATAAATCTAGATAGTGACTACATAGAGATAAATTAACAACTACAAATCAAAACAAACTTTCTGTCAATTTTTTTTAAGGTGATCATTAAAACTTTTGGATACCCCCTCATGTATATATGAAAGAAAATACAAGTTGAGTCTGCTTTATTCAGAATTTTGAAATCTGAAACATTCCTAGATCCAAAATTGTCCACTTGGGTGGCTGAAATAGTGTAACTTTTGCCTTCTGATGGTTTAATGTATACAAACTTTGCACAACATTATTTCAAATATTGTGTACAAAATTGTGTGTGTGTTATGTGCCTTCACATAACACTGATTTCAATAAACTTAGAGAAATATTAGGGGTGATCCCATGGTCAGGTACACGAAAAGAGAAGGGAGTTCAGGACAGATGGGAGTTCCTCAAAAGAGAGATACTGAAGGCACAATTTCAAACAGTTCCAATGAGGGGGGGAAATGGGAGATGTCTCAAGAAACCAGGATGGATGACTAAAGAACTTTCAACGGAACTAAGTTTTAAAAAGAACATGTATAAGAAATGGAAAAATGTGGAAATCACCAAACAGGAATTCAAACAAATAGCCAGTACGTGTAGAGATAAAATCAGAAAATCTAAAGCACAGAATGAACTCAGGCTGGCTAGAGAGGTTAAGAACAATAAAAAGGGCTTTTTTGGGTATGTCCGCGGCAAAAGGAAGAAGAAGGAAACGGTTGAGCCACTGCATGCAGAAGATGGCAAAATGCTAACAGGGGACAGAGAAAAGGTGGAACTACTCAACACCTTCTTTGTGTCAGTCTTTTCAGAAAAGGCAAAGGGTGCTCAACCTAAGGATAATGGAGCAGAAGACAGAATAGGGGAATTTCAGCACAGAATAAGTAAAGAGATAGTACAGGAATACCTGGTTAACCTAAATGAATATAAATCTCCAGGACCAAATGAACTACATCCAAGGGTATTAAAAGAAGTGGCGAATGTAATATCGGAACCATTGGCAATAATCTTTGAGAAATCCTGGAGAACAGGAGAAGTCCCAGCAGACTGGAGGAGGGCAAACGTTGTCCCCATCTTCAAAAAGGGGAAAAAAGAGGATCCCAACAATTATCGTCCAGTTAGTCTGACATCAATTCCAGGAAAGATTCTGGAACAGATTATTAAACAGAGAGTCTGTGGATATCTAGAAGATAATGACATCATCACAAAAACCCAACATGGGTTTCAGACAAACAAGTCATGCCAAACAAACCTGATCTCTTTTTTTGATAAAATTACTAGCTTGGTAGATGAAAGGAATGCTGTGGATATAGTACATCTTGACTTCAGTAAGGCATTTGACAAGGTTCCCCATGACATTCTTGCAAACAAGCTTGCAAAATGTGGACTAGACAAGGTAACCGTTACATGGATTTGTAACTGGTTGACTGACTGAACTCAAAGGGTGCTCAACAATGGTTCCTTTTCATCCTGGAGAGAAGTGATCAGTGGGGTGCCACAGAGTTCTGTCCTGGGCCCAGTGCTATTCAATATTTTTATTAATGATTTGGATCAAATTATTGAGGGCCTAGTTATAAAATTTGCAGATGACACCAAATTAGGAGGAGTAATATCCCCGAGGACAGGATCACAATTCTAAATGACCTGAATAGACTAGAAAGCTGAGCCAGAGCTAACAAAATGAAATTCAACACAGACAAATGTAAGGTTCTGCACCTAGGGAGGAAAAATGAAATGCACAGATATAGGATGGGGGATACCTGGCTGAATGGGACAACATGTGAAAAGGATCTAGGAGTCCAAGTAGACCACAAGTTGAACAGAGTCAACAGTGTGATGCAGCAGCTAAAAAGGCCAATGCAATTTTAGGCTGCATCAATAGAAGTATAGTGTCTCGATCAAGGGAAGAAATAGTGCCACTCTATTCTGCTTTGGTCAGGCCCCACCTGGAATACTGTGTCCAGTTCTGGGCACCACAATTCAAAAAAGATGTGGAGAAACTGGAGCGGGTCCAAAGGAGGGCAACTAAGATGGTGAAGGATCTGGAAACCATGCCCAATGAGGAACACCTTAGGGAACTGGGGTTGTTTAGCCTGGAGAAGAGAAGGTTAAGAGGTGATATGATAGCCCTGTTTAAATACTTGAAGGGATGTCACATTGAAGAGGGAGCAAGCTTGTTTTCTGCTGCTCCAGAGATTAGAACGTGGAACAATGGATGCAAGCTCCAGGAAAAGAGATTCCACCTCAACATTAGGAGGAACTTCCTGACAGTAAGGGCTGTTCAACAGTGGAATACACTCCCTCGGAGAGTGGTGGAGTCGCCTTCCTTGGAGGTTTTTAAGCAGAGTCTGGATGGTCATCTGTTGGGTATGCTTTGATTGAGACTTCCTGCATGGCAGGGGTTTGGACTGCATGAAAACCTTATAATAAGGTTGCATAAGTTAGAAACAACATAGAATCATAGAATCACAGAGTTGGAAGATACCACAAGGGCCATTATGGTATCTTCCAACTCTGTGATTCTATGATTCTATGTTGTTTCTAACTTATGCAACCTTATTATAAGGTTTTCATGGCAAGATTTGTTCAGAGGAGGTTTGCCATTACCTTCCCTTAAGGCTAAGTGTATATGGTGTAAATGGAAAATAAATAAATTTCATGTTTAGACTTGCCACCCACCTCCAAGATCTGTCCTTATGCATATGCAAATACTCCAAAGTCTGAAAAAAAAATTCCAAACACTTCTGGTCCCAAGCATTTGGGATAAGAGAATACTCATTCTGTAAATAAATAATATTTTAAAGCTGCCTTGCACGAAACAAGAATAAGCTGTCTTTCATTTTGGTCTGCAAAATGGTAAAATTTCCTGGCCTACTATTGGCATAGTTTTGCTACTTATTGTGCCCACATTCATTTCTCAGTACAACATACTAGAAAAATATATATAACTCTGCCTGCCTGCATGGAGATATGGAGATTGGTTTATTGGCTATGCTTGCAAGCACAGCTTTCTGATGCTGATGCTGCTGTCAATCAAGGCAAAGCTATCAGTGCAATTTCTTTTCCTTCGCATCTAGCTTGTCAAGAATTCAGTGAGCAACAGCACAAGAAGATACAACAGAAGAAGAAAGAATGGATGGTGTGCTTTTAAAAGCCAAGTTGCCAGAGACTTTTACGAGAGTTAACACCATAAAGAAGCATCAAAGGGCTTTGGGCCTTAAAATGGGATTAAACTTGCAGCTCTTCTAGCTATTAGGACCTTCATGAGACCAGGTAATCTGAACTCTCACAAAATCAGCTCTCCGTATACACTGGGAAATTAGCAGTATTTCATACCATGTTCTGTGATGTAACATGTAAGGGATATCATCACACGTAGTTAATGCATTATGAATATATATGTATATGCTCTCCACCACTTCTCATCTGTCTCACTCACACTTGGAATGTGTCACTCACACTTGGATTCAAAAAAATGGAATCCCTGGTGCCCTTAGGTCTGAATGGAGTTTTGGACCTACAATCTTTAATTTCAATCCAGTGTGGAATGACTGTAATATAATATATAAATGTACGGAATTAAAAATATAATGTCATGAATGTCTGAGCAATCATCTGGATAGATTGCATCAAATTTCACAGGGATTGGTTTCAACACAAATCACTGGTTCTTCCCTTTCAAGTACTATCTGGAATATGAATAAATGACCTAATACTATATACTCTGTTCTTTGAATACTTAAGAGTCATGTGTTTTGAAGAGTGTTCACAACGCCAATCATTTCTATGGTAGGCTATGTATGTTTCTGATATGAATTATTGAATTCCTATGAACATTTATGAGATATAGGCATGATACAGACGGACCCTTTGGGCCATCCTCGCGTGATGATTAGCATTAGGGAGAGTGCAGCAACGGCATGCTCCCTAACCCTAACACGTATGGATGGCGCCATGATGATGTCTTGGCGCTTGGTGCGCGCCGCATCCAGATGGACCGGCACGCTCCTAACGTCATGGCGCTGCACGAGGGTGCCTAGGGCTCCCTTTCTGAGTCATGGAACGGAGCTTGATAACAGAGCTCTTTCCCTCTAGTGCATTGTTCCCTCAGCAATCAGATTGCTGTGGGAACGAAGGCAGGGAGAAAGTGGATCTGCTGGTAGGGCTGTCCTTGGGGCTTCATGTCCCAAGGACAGCCCTTTTCCAGGCCGCAGGGAAGGGGCATTTTGCCCCTTTTCCGCGGCCTAGAAAGGTGGTGGATTGGGGCTTCTGGGGCATTTAGTATTTTCTTCTTCCCCTTCTTCTTCTTCTTCTTCTTCTTCTTCTTCTTCTTCTTCTTCTTTTTTTTTTTTTTTTTGGGGGGGGGTATTTCAATTTGTTTTTAGTCCATAAAAAAGGCCTTTCTTTAGATAGCCCAAAACAGAATGGGCTAGTGTAAAAAGAAAATCAGTTGACCATCTTAGAGCATGGGAAGCTTCTCTCCTTACTGTTTCCCGCTTTTAACATGCTTTTAAGTGCACTCACTTTTCATCACTCACTTTTCATCACTCACACTTCTCTCAACCATTCAGCAATGACCACACGAGATCTTATAGAATATACCATTCATATTACTGGTAGACACAGGGGAACATTCCTAAAATAGCAATTAGAAACTGAGAAGCAAGAAAGCTAACTTAGGCCTGATACAGATGTCCCAAAAGGGCCATCTGTGTGGTGGGATTAGGGTTAGGGAGCACACAGAGTTTGCATGCTCCCTAACCCTAGCACGTGGCAATACCCGTCATCACGTAACGCTGTTTAGACGGCTTGCATAAGCACATCGCCACAACTGCGCAGCTTTTAGACAGAGCTGCACAGTTGCAGCGGCGGAAAGGCGCTCAATGGCACCTTTTTCCTTACATTGCGCCACAACTGCAGCACTAAAAATCCTTTTTTGCTGCGCAGTTTCGCTGCTGCATCTAACTGCTTTGGCAAAGTTCCACAGCAAACAAAGGAGGCTTCAGACCCCATAGGCCCTATACAAACTGGCAGAAAGCGCCAGCCTGTGGGCGGAGTGAGGGTGCAGCGTCCTGATGCTGGATGCCCTAACTCCACCCCATGGTGCCATTATGGTGCATGCCAGTCCATGCATCCACATCATGCAGTGCTAAAGAGTACTCATAAAGCTGCACCCGCATGGTTATGGCGCTCCTTGGAGGGCGCAAGAAGGAGTAGCTTTTGCAGCTCCTTTTGCACTCTCCAGAGGCCAGATTGGGTCTGCAGCAATCTGTATAGCACCTTAGGGTAGATTTCAGAGGTGAGATGCAAAATAATGTGTTTCCTAAGGCTGTCTTGCTTATCGTCAGAAGGATCTGCTACACACATACCTGTATAAGCACTTCTTCTTTCTCTCTCTCCGAGATATTACATCTGGCTGCTAAGGGGCAACTGCTACCATTACTCCATGGAGATTACTACACCACTTTGGTCCATGCCTAGTATATATAGTTTTGTTTTTGTTTTTTTCCTTTCTTGAAGCTCAAAAATGGGATAAAGTGTATGGGGGCTAAGGGATATAGTCTTGAAAGATTTGGATGGGAATAAATGGTCAATCAAAAAAAGACTCAGCTGCGTATGGTGTCTCAGGTGAAGCTTGATGGATGTGGAGGTCAGGCAAAGGGCAAATAAAACCTCTGAAGCCAAGTGGAATCTGACTTTCACTTTTGAACCTTTTGTCCCAAAGTTTGACCATTTTGCATAGATACTTGATAAAAAAGTCTAAAAACTTGAAACTTTAGGTTAAACCAAAAGAATATTGGATGCAGCAGGAAAATCATTTCTTGTTGAAAAAGATGTGCTTTATTTGAACAAGAAACACAATTACCACAGTGAAAAATAAACATTAGCCCATTATTGCTAACCTTTTTACAGTGCATTAGCATTTTGATGCATACTCACCATTCCGACTTTCTTCATCAATTGGAACTATTGTTGCTGGAGGCCCTGCTCTGGCCAACTTGCAGTCTACAAACATGAAAATACAAGTTACTTCAAATTCCACTATCACTTTGATGCATTGATAGTAACTGTGTACTGAAATTGCTCGATTGGTCATTTTTGAGACGTATGGGGAACAACACTTTGTTACAAATCTGCTATAGGCACCCAATGGTTTCAGAAGTACTTACCCAGATTTTACCTAGTTCCAAATTATACAGACTCCTTGTGACAGAAGGATTTTCCTCAGGAAGACAGGCCCTAGACTATGCTCTAGAAATTTGCTTTAATAGCAACACATTTCAAACCTAATTCTTTTAGTATGTGTTGCTCTACTATGATTTACTTATTAAAATTTATATGCTTTTGTCATGTACAGGAACACCAAGTCTTTGTCACATCACAACACAATACAAATTCACTTGCTACTCTTTAATCATGTCTTATGCTAACCAGACACCCCACTGAGACCACTATGGGAAAGAGATCCTCCAGGACAGAGACGATGTGATAGTAAATTAACCCAAATAGTAACATAAAAGAATGATTAAAAGGAATAAGTGATAATTAAAGCTTCACAACAGAAATAAACATAATTGAAATTTAATTGCAACACAAGTCTCTAATTAGTGAGAGTGAACAGAATTTCAATAAAATGTTAAATAGAGTGAAAAAGAAAAAAATAAAATAAACAGACAAGCAATTTTCAGGAAGTTACAGTTCGCCATCTTACCCTCATATTGCCAGTCTGGAAGGAAGTTAAGAGTCATCAATGGAAGCAGAGCAGAATAATGAAAGAAAATAAGTAAGATTTTGTTGTGGTTTATAGAGAAAGCTTTAAAGGCACAAAAAGCAGTTCAAGTAGAAGTCTGAGGTATCTGATGTGTACACTATATATACCACAATGCAGAGAAGTTGTTGCAGTTGTCACATATAAAGTTCCATACAGATATGATTCACAGCAAATCTCATTTTTTTAAATTTAAAAAATCAGTCTATCCCTTCAACTTCTTTGATGCATGCAAACAGTGTGCTTCCCCGAGTACAAGTAGTTGTGTACAGAAGGAAGAAAGTAAGAAATTCCCTGTTCTATTGAAATGAGTGAACCTTGTCATGTCAAGGTTCTGCATATGAGTCCTGCAAAGCTCTCTTAGAAAGTAGTATCAATAGTATGCTATTTATTAAAAGAAAATGCAAAAGCATTGTGTGTGTAAGACATAAGGATAGTTCATTTTGCTCACTCCTTAATGATGAAATCCTCTTCATTTTTACTCAGTAGTAAGTCACACTGAATGCAACAGGGAGTTACTCCCAGTTCTAAACCAAGAGTGGTTGGAGAAAAAAGTATTGTTCAATTTAAAATACCAAGAGATGTTGGACAAATCCAGATTATTTCAAAACCTGGCTTTAAACCATGTATATCACTATGAAAAACTTAGTTTGACATCTGTCCCTCTCAGCAGTGTTTGGTTGGATTTTAATGACTGTTTGAATTACTGGAAGGCATTTCTGTTTCATAGGAAGGACTCTATGGAAACAAGCACAGTATCACCAGCATTAAATCTTATTTACCGGTAAGAGTCTTTGTTCTTGCAACTCCAACTATTAAGCTTTAAGTCCTAAACTTCAAGTAACAAGATAGTATATAGGAGGGCATGGAGAGAAGCACAGAGCTATGATTAATGAAAATTGAATATAAGCTAGCCTGAAAATTCCTTCACACAGAAGGCACGGTGCTGAAATCAATATACATGACTTGCAGTAGACACAGGAATCCTCTTAATTAAAATGCACATCATAAATGAACAGCAGCAATCATTTACTTTGTGCCTCCAGAACCATTCCTGCCTTGATCTCTACATTACTGATACTAAAACTGAAATGATTCCGCCTATGTTTTACAGGTATATTGTGTTCATGCCACAGCTCTTCCTCTCATACTTTGGAGAATTCAAGTGCTTCTGTTTAATAAGTTCTTTTAAGAATATTGCTACATCTTTCAGTCACAAAGGTAGATCTAGACTCCACTTGTGATGTACTGTTTGTAGGTGTGTGTGTGTGTGTGTTTTAAAGGACCATTTCCATTAGATTTCTCAAATCACTGGCACTGATATATGCACTTTGCCTGTGTTGAAAAGAAAGTTAGGAATGGGGAAAAAAACTATTTTGAGAGCACAGTTAATACTTTCTACTAGTGGTGCATTTGTGTGAAAAGACTAGTATCCTTTTTCTCATTCTATTTATTTTTGTATCTCTGTAATTTTCCCCCAGATGTGTATCCCATTCTTTCTCCAAGGAGCTCAGCATTGTATATATGACATTATATTATTTTATGTTTTCTATCATCACAAGCAAAAGGTGCAAGGTGCAAAAGATGCAAGGGAACAACTGTGATTTATCAAGCTTAGCCAGAGATTTGAATGGCTTAACATGAATTTTGACCAACTATGGGGCTGGACAGATGGGGACAGCCACCCCTTTCTGCCCTGGATGGAGACTGCACCAACCAAATGGTATGGCCTCCAGGAAGCCTACAAAGAAACTGCTCCCAGCACATTCTTTTTAGGCCACGCACGGAGTGATGATGTCTGTGCAGCACGGCGCTGTACTGCGCAGACATCATTGTGGCATCTGTATGGGGGCACACTAAACATTAACCCCCTGTGCACCCCTAGTCTGGGCCGAGGCCAGCGCAAAGTGCCAGTCTGTCCAGTATTAGGTTTTCAGCATTAGGTTTTCCTCACTTTATCTATTGTCAAAACTAGTGGTAGTCTTTCAGGCCAGTGGGATAGTTAATCTGCTCCAGGTTTTAATCTGAACTTTAAAGACACTATCCAAGGTGTTCAGCTCTATCTGCAAAATAAAACAGTATCTTCTATAGCTACTTTGAAGGTAAGAATAAAACTAGAGAAGAATCATCAACCCCACTGACATGGGAACCACAAGGTACCTCTGCTTTTGTGAACAGATACTGAGAAGTTCTCATGCTGATATCTTTGCTAGGGTGTTTCATCTGAATGAGGAAACTGCAAATCCTGCTGCTGTACACGTAGGTCATGATCCAAAACATAAATGTATGATATGTACAGTGGAAGAGAGTTCTTCCCATTTCAATGCTGGCAGTGGGAATGAGTTAGCCATCTCAAACCCTCAATACATTCCCATGGTAACAGTGGCAAGAGTAACAGACTAGGTGGGCCCTTGATATCCACTGGGGTTAGTTACAGGACCTCCTGTGGATACCAAAATCCATGGATATTCAAGTCCCATTAAATAGAATGAATAGTAAAATGGTGGGCGTTATATAAATTGCAAAATCAAGGCTCACTTTTTTGAAATTCATACATTTGTTGAATATTTTCAAGCCCTGGGTGTTTGAATCTATGTATAAAATATTTGTGGACGGTTATCTGTTCCAGATGGTCATAGCTGCCCACCACATGGTAAAAAAAAATGATCTGGGATGTATAGGGAGGTATCATTAAAGTGCTTATGAAAACTGGCATGTCACTTCGAACCTACCCAAAACTGATACCATACTGGGAGTATGCTAACCATGCTCTAAGTAGTATTTTATTGCAAGTATAAAAATGAAAATTTAAGATGATTTGTAATATTTTTTTTTTGCATGAGCATTTCTATATAAAAGTAATATTCTTTTTTAAAAAAACATATAGTTTTAAACAATAATATTACTTGGCAAAAGAGATTTTCATAAGAGTGAGTTAATGATCTAATGAGATGCTGCACCATCAACTTTACAACTGCATCATGGAGATTATTGGAAATGCTTCTGCATGGCAGTGTCTCTGTGTAGGTATTATAATGTGTAGGTTGCCAGGTCACAACCCAGCACACTCAGAATTCTGGTTATTAGAGCAGCTGAACTGGCAGGAGAAAAGGATGGTGATGGCACACGGAGAGGAGGAAGAGGAGGAGAATACAACAGACAAACTCTGTCTGGTTCAGTCGTGAATTCTGTTGATAAAACACATACTTTCTTCTTCAGTTTCATAATAAAAATATTGGTTCAGCCTTTTTACAACAATTGTATGCCTTTTCAATGATTTTATACTGTTTTCTGTGATGTTTTTTGAAGGGTTTTTTTTAATTGACACATTCTGGGAGCCACCTTGGGTCTCATTTTGGGAGAAATGTGATATACAAATAATAATAATAATAATAATAATAATAATTAATAATAATTAATAATAATAATAATAAACAAACAGGCTGTGAAGGTGACCATGTAACACTGCCAGAATCACTCAAAATCTCTCACTCCTTTTTACTGTGCACCACTGCTGCCACCACTTATGTGAAGATGAGACACTCACCCAAGTATTTTTCTCGAATGGCAGCAGAATGGGTCTTTTTATCCCACTGCTGTCACCAAAATGTGATGGTTACCTCCCTAGCTATCACCAGATTGTGTCAAGAAACCCTTAAACTCAGATCCCTCACTTGAGTGGCTTCCACACTTTTTCTTTACCTCTGGGCCACTTTATAGGGCTACCAGACAATCACTATTTTGAGTGTTCTTAACAATATTAATCCCAAGTAGTGTTTGGCTTATAGGTTCTTAAAATACCTCAAGTGACCACACATTGAACCGAAACAAAATAAAACTTTATTTATAATATAGCTGATTACAGTATCTTTTTTTCTGGTGGATTCAGAGCTGATACGGTGTTTATGTGCTTAAAACAAAAACAAAAAAACACCTTCATTTATATACCACTTCATACCCTTAAGGAGTGTCTAAGAGGTTTACAATTGTAAGCTATTTGCCCCCCAACAATCTGGGTACTCATTTTAGCGACCTCGGAAGGATGCAAGCCTGAGTCGAGCTTCAGCCCTTTGCTGGTCTTGAACTCTCCACCTTATGGTTTTGAGTGAGTGGCTGCAGTACAGGCATTTAACCACTGCACCACCAGGGCTTAAACAGTTACAGATTCACATATGAGTTTTGACTAGACTCAGAACTTTAAAACTTTGTTGTTACTTTATGCCTTTTCCAACCAAACCAATTCACTTTCCAAACTTTGCATCCTTTTAGACCAACTTGGATACTCAAAACCTCTTCTTGCTGCCCTTTTTCAGCAGTGCATCACAGCCACCTTGGCTGTTAAAACCCCTCAGTGCATTATAAACCCTTAACTCAGACTCTATCTGGTTCCTATGCAAATCCCTATATCCTCACTCAGTCTAATTATACTTGCTCCTGGGAGTAGCTAAGCTCCCGCTGGATGTTACCAGGCTCACTCCGATTGGATATTGCCAACCCTCCAATCTGCCTTTTCTCCACACAGGTGCAGTAGCATTTGACTGTCCCTACACATTTAAGATGTAGTAGCAGTTATTCCAGAGGAGAGAAAATTACTAGCTACATTTAAGTACCAGCTCAGATCTCTCAGGGGCAAAGCAGATGGGTCGCTTGGAACAACCTCTGGCCACTCCAGGCATGATCAGCCTGGAACTGCGGCAACTGGACACCATGATACTGAAGCTGGCTACTTGCTGCCTACAAGGAGCTGCTTTTTGCTGCTCCTTTTTGAGCCTGCTTTGGGCCACAGAGCAGCTACTGGCCATATCGGGGGCATGCAGTATTTGGCCTCTCTGTTTCGGCCGCAAATACTTTTTTGAGTCTTAATTTAAAATTATGATTATTCACCCTTTCTCCATAGGATTAAACTTGGCTCTCAACTAGTTGCTGTTGAAGTGTTTTTAAATTATTGCTATTGCTTTAAACAAGAACAACAATATTGGGGGGTTCTGTACTTTTGTCCACTTTGGGAGAGTTCAAAAACATAGCCGTGCAAGTATGGAAAATCAGTATGCAAAGGGATCTTGTATCACCTTTCAGACTAACTGAAAAAAAGACATTGTAGCATGAGCTTTTCTAGCCGTGAGGCTACATCCTCACCCTGTGCATCTGAGGGAGTGGAATGAAGTCTACAAAAGTTTTTCTGCTACAAGATACCCTTGCATACCATTTTATCCACATTGTTATGTTTGAAAAACTTTCAAATTGTTTTTAAAAGCTGTTTTGACCATTATGATTGCTGTTTAGAAGTATTTAGCAGTATGTTCTGAACCACCTTAGGTCCCATATTGAGAGAAAGACTTATTATGAAAGGGATAAAGGAAAAGGGGAAAGGAAGGGAAGGAACTTGAATTTAGCCATCTCTTTTTACCTAAGTTTACAGAATTACTCTGTTCTCTTACCTTCCTCTTTGCCTTCTCACTAAATCATAGGGAGTCAAGAGACAATCAAAGAATGAGACTACATGTTGTATATCATCTCTCATCTCAGTCAGATCTACTCATCCATACTTTGGATGCTCTCCACCACACTATTTCATCCCAGGATCCCTTTATTGTGGGAGGGGAAAAGGAAAACCTCTTTAATACCCTGCATGAATCTCTCCCCTCAAAATAAGGACTCTAAACATCACATCTTCAAAAGGCCCTCTAGAGGGGATTTTGGAAGCTACAAGAGAGGATTGGGGGGGGGGGGACGACTACATATTGACCAAGAAAGGCACAGTGTGGGGACAGTAACCATGTGTAGGGAAAACAAACAAACAAACAACAGAACATTTTTTTTCTCCACTAAAAAGCCTTCCTCTCGTCCACCAAAGCTCCAGTAGGATTGGGGGTCTTAAGGTGGCAGAAAAGGTAGAGTGAAATATGAAAACCTGATGCATAAGCTGCAAAGTGATCCATAGTAGTTAGGAAAGACAATTATGCCACCATCCTTTAAGCCCACAAAGGACATTTGTAGTTCTAATGAAATTTTAATTTACAAAAATCTTAAATGTCCAAAATGTCCTCTACATACTGAGTAAGCAACAGAGAACAATTATGAGACTAATGCTGAAATATGAGTTAGAAGAAATGGCCATTAATTTAGCCCTGAACAAAAATGGTCCTTTCCTTCCCAGAAGCTCCTCACAATTAATTTCTGATCAATATATTTCTGCCAAACATTAATTTTCTCTGTCTTTTCCAGATCCCCATTCTTATTCCTCTTCATTTGGCTCGACTGCGTTTTGAAAGTTTGATCATGCTATAGCTGGATTCCCTGTCCCACTGCACTCATCTTAAATTATAGGGACTCGATAATGAAGTTTGGGAGAGGATAAGCTAAATTAGACAATATCTGATCATTCAGCTGGCACCTAATATTCCCACCATCTATACCTGTGTGTCTTTCTCCATGACTTGACTATAGCAGTTCCCAAATTGTACACTGTGGCATCCCAGTGTACTTCAGCAAACTCACATAGGTGCCACAGGTTATTTTAACCCACTCTCTTTTGTATGTTGTTTCACTTGGCTGGGTGAAAGAAGAAGCAGTGAAAAGGGGAAGGGCAAAGACTTGGCCCTTAGCACCTGGAAGCTGCAGCAAACATGAGGAAGAGGACATTTACTTGGTCCTTGGCAACCTGCTTCTGTGACTGTGAGGAGAGAAGTAAGACTGGTGTGGCCACGTCTCTGTTGCTAGAAGCTCTACTCCCATTGTCATCACCTTCACACATACCCTTGGCTCAATGTTAGTTCCATAGCTGCAACCCCAACATGGAACTAGTGCTGAGTCAAGGAAGGTCATGGTGCTGAAAGGAGCAGCACCAGCAACAGTTGCAAGTGAGATTTAATTCTTTTTTAAGGGAGGGTGGTAAGGGTAAGGAAGGGGTATTTTAACTTGATATTGTTTTAACCTCTGCTGTACTCCGCCCCGATTGCTTGTTCAGAGGGGCGGAATAGAAATAATAGTTGTTGTTGTTGTTGTTGTTATTATTATTATTATTATTATTATTTTCCCATATCACCTCCACTCACAGGAGGAGGAGGAGGAGGAGGAGGCTGCCTTCATCCTCATGGTCACTGCTACTGTGGCTGCAGTGACTTGGCCCTTAGTAGCATTTTGTTGCATAAGGGCTCATTCTTCTGCAACACTGCAGAATTAATTCAGTTTGACATCACTTTAACTGATGGAATCCTTTAATATGTTCTTTCTTGTGGCATCAAAGATCTCTGCCAGAGAAGGATAAGTATCTCACAAAACTGCAAATCTCAGGGGGGAGGGAACTATTTTGATGTACTGTACTGTACTGTACTTTTTATTGATGTTAGCCACCCCGATTGATCTCAAAGGGGCGGGATATTAATTATTATTATTATTATTATTATTATTCCATAGTACCGGACCATGGCAGTTAAAGCAGTGTCAAACTGAATTAATTCTGCAGTGCAGTTACAACCATAAATACTTTTTAAGTTGGACCTAAATACTTAATGAACAGAGCTGTTAGGAATTTCTTGTTGGCTTAGGGGAGCCATGAAAAGATTGCTGAGACACTAAGGGTGGTGTGAACCAAGAAAGTTTGAGAACGTCTGCATTGCTACATCCTCATTATTAGATCTTTAAAATGAACAAACCTGAAGTGCTATTTTAAGAACAATAAGTTACCAGTTTATTTTTATTTCTTTGTCCTGAAGGTGGGACTTTGGCCAAGTTTTGGCTGTGTCCTTTCCTAGGGAAACTGGATTCAGCCACAGTGGGTCATGCCTTCCTTAATTTCTTCCTGATGAAAGTACTGTAGTATGCTCTCCATCTGGCTGTCCTTGAACAGTGTTTGGATCACAGTGCACAATATGTTGGTGTGAGCTTCAGCAAATGTGTATCGCCAACACTGTGACAAAGACATGAGCTCCCTGTTTGCTTCTAGGTCAGTTCAAAATACAGCAGCTGTTTTTTTATTCCAAAGCCCTAAAAGGGTTAGAATATCTCAAACACTACCTCACACAATATTCCAAGCACTATCTGAGCCTGCCAGGAATTCAAGTTTCTCAGTGGAGTCCCTGTTGAATGTCCACCAGCCCAAGAGGATGGCTTCAAAAATGCACAAGACATGACTTCCTCTGTAACAACACTTTTTTTGCTACCATGGGAAAACATGTCAGTTCCTTTTCTGGTGGTCAGCCAAGATTTCATTGCTTCATACAGCCTTTGGTCTTTAAAATTTAGGTCTGATTTTGGGACTGTTTCAGCAAAGTGTCCTTATATGTACACATATTTAAACTTATTTTAATATGTTTCTGTGGAAGATTTTCATTTGTTTTTAACTACTCTACATCTCATCAGGAGCCCAAGTGGACTGAGAGGCAATGAACTTTCATATATTACAAATGGAGACAGCTGTTTGCACAATAGAAGTTGCTAATATATTGACCATGGATCCAGGATTCTCTCACAAGGGAAGCTATGAAACCTCTTGCCAGAACTGACTTCTCTTCTGCACTCTGCAGACCAAGAAAAAAAAAATGAAAGAACATGAAGCCTTAGTCCCAGAACAGTCAATTATACTTGCTGAAGAATTTAGCTTCCTTAAATGAAAGTGCAATGTCACATCCCAAAAGAGCACAAAGGAAGCTAGAAGAAAAGGAATAAATAAGTAAAAAATATATAAATTTCCTTGTACTTGTGAAAGGTTTTTAAAACAATTTAATAACAAATAAAACACACACTTTATTGAGTGTGTCATCCATTGTGATCAATGGTCTGAAAACAACACATAACAGGATACAAAATCAAAACCATAACAGATGAAAGCTAAGTTATAAGCCTCTCTGTGTTATGATTTTTCAGATATTAATCAACAGAAAATCTTGTGCATTCCATAATGTGTGCTTTCCCAAAACTTCATAACTTACTGACTCTTAGCAACACAACTCAAGGGAAAGCTAGGAGTCTATAGCTGGAACAGTTCTGCACTTGGCAGTGACTGATGTTTGTTCATATATCCAGCAACTGGAATTACATTTTTGCAATGAAGCCAAGAAACAAGGTAGGATGGCCAGAGGCAGTATGGAAGCAATGGGGTTTTCATTCCAAGCATTATGTACTAGAGATCTCACAGGGCCAAGTCCACTCAGTTAGAGCAATATGTTCTTCTTCATAATTGGAAGGAAAAGCAAGCTTCCTATGGTAACTCCATTGAGATTTGTGTTCTGTTGTTATTCAGGTTGCTAGACACCCTTTCTTCCAATGATACATGATACTTGGCATGGACCAGAGTGCATCTTCTTATCATTGACCTGTCCATCCCCTAACACATAAGTACTGTATATGGAAAAACAATGTATGGGAACAAAATGTTACCTGAGACTCTTGTAGAGGAACAGAAAAATGTAGCGATGGGTTTACATTATAATGGGTATAAGAAGCAAATATTTTGAATGTCCATTAGAGCCCTTGGTATCCCCTAGGGTTTGGTTCCAGGGTCCTCCATAGATACAAAAATCAATGGATGCTGAAGTCCCATTATATATGATGACATAGTAAAATGGTGTCATTTATATAAAATTGCAAATAAAGGTTTGCTTTCCAGTGTTTTTGTTTTTTAAAAAAATATTTTTAAGCCATGGATAGTTGAATCAGTGGATGCATAATCCATGGATATGGAGAGCCAATTGTATTAGATAATATTAATACTTAAAAAAAAAAACACCGAAAAATATGCAGTACAAAAATTAAATCAGTAGAAAGGAAAAGTTTTCAGACATAGTACAGTGATCACAGATGCTTATTGTTTTACTCTTTATTGTAAGCTGCCTTGAATCCCATTTTTGAACTTCAAAAATCCATTTTTAATTTTGGACTAATAGAGAGATCCTATGTTAACAAACAAGTCAGTTTGCTATAAATTTTAGATTTTTTCAAGTGCTCCCAACATGTGCTTATTGTACATATGGAGGGGTGAAGAAGCACTTCACCTTCTAAAAAGCGCAGATGGCTACAGGAACAGAGCTGGGTGCTTCTCTACATTACCACCATCCACTTCCAGCAGCTGCTAAATAGTAAACAGGGATCTGAAGCAGATGAAAAGTGGGTTTATGGGGTGAAAGAAGAGCTGTCCTGTGCTTGATGGACTTTGATGGTATCTCTTCCTGATCCAGGATCTGATACCAATTAAAGCTACATGAACATCATCTCATATTCAACCTGCCAGCCCTTAGGTACTCTGGTGGTGCTAGCAACAACAACAAGAACAACAAAACAAGAACAAAAATAAGTTCTTTTGAAAAGACAACAAAGGGAAAAAACAATACATTCTTGCTGGAGGCTGTTGCAGGGGATGAGAGCCAATTCTGAAAAGGACCCATTCTTTCCATAGTTTTCACCACTCCAGGAAACTGTATTCAGAACAACAGAGATCATAGCCTTATTACTCTTGGCTAATGCACTTCTTAATACAACTACTAAGTTACACTAATACAACTACTAAGTTGTTGGCTACTAAGTAAACAACACATAATATGTCCAAAGTATTTCCTTTTGGCAGAACACTTTTTAAACAAAGGAATTATATAGGTTAAACATCTCACCATTATTTTTAAAAGGCTTTTTAAAAAGGTGAGAAGTAGCAGTACAATTTCCAAATAAAGAGCTGCAAAGAACCATATATCTAAGTCATTTGAGTATCTAAGCAACTCAGTGTTAAGGGGAAATTGCCTTCTTTCATTTCCTGTATAAGTGAATTCAGAACTACAGCTGTGCAAATTAGGATAAGCTTGCCATAGCCCTTTACATTAGCTGAATTGTAGTATAATTCATCTGTATTGAAAATAGCATAAGAAGGGCTTTCAGTCTATTTCTAGCTCTTCCTGCAGAGAGATCCAATTGTAAAGTCCTGGAAGGAATGACAGTGAACCTTAGATGGCATTCATCTAGTGCACTTGTAGTATACTTGTAAACTACACTTGGTTTCTGGGCAAGCGTTCAGACTGTAAATTAGGTGGTCAATTAAGCAGCCTCTCAGAAAACTGTAGTTCAAAGTTTCAGAAGGCGTGATGGCAGAGAATAAAAGGTTCTTACAGAAAGGTGGCCAAACCCAAATTGTCAGCTCCGAGGACACTTGTGCTTTTTGTCTTAAAAAAAAAGCAAAAAGCAAGCCTTTGGCTTGACAAATGCTAAAAGAGCAAATAATGGAAACAAACGTGAAGTATGGCTTCTTGCTCTGATGGCACTAGCAAACTGAAGTACATTCCTTGAGAATTGCATGAATGAAATATTCGTCATTCTCACACATTCTTCTTTAAAGGAAGGTTTTGTTGTAGAGATTTATAACTCATGTTAAATAGCTTGGACAAGCCAACTACCAAGTGCAAAACTATTACATATTTATAAAGGATAATAAAAGGTCAGTAAATCACCTCCCCCAATAAGTTGGGTTTTATTGTTGAGCAAGGAAGTGGCATTTTATTAAATGTCAGTTTTTCATTTTATAGGTTAAAAACATATATGTGTGTCTGATTTTTTTTTTAAAAAAACATACATTGTTGCTAACAGAAATACTATATAGAGATAACATATTTGGGTGTCATTCCAGGAACAAAACTAGTTTATGGAATGCAGGGCATCCCTATATGGATGAAGGTTGCAACAACTCTAGTAGGGCCTGTGTTTACTTAGAAATTGGTTTGGTGTGAAACATGTACATGACCACATGGAATGCTCTTGCCACCCTGTTTCACTCTCTGCCAGACAGAAATCCTGAGTATAATCTTTGTTTTCTCTAATTTCACTGAATGTCTGCTCAGGAAAATAGAGAAGGGTGAGGTTGGGTACAGTGCAGTGTCAAAGTCTTTCAGCTTGACCTGCAGGCTACCAGATGCAACTGGATTGAGTCATAGAAATCCCCAATTCTAATAGAGATTCAAATCAGAGAAGATGGAGGAAGATAGAAAGGAGTGAAAGACAGAAGGATATCTCAAGAGAGTGAAAGAGAAAATGAGGAAGGGTGATATACAGTGTTTATACATTTTGGACCCATTCACCTGGACTGGATGGCCCTTGTGGTCTTTTCCAACTCTAGGATTTTGTGATTCAAAAGTGAAAAAGGGATGTGCTCTTCTAATATAAGATTCTTTGTGTGAGAGAGTGACCTATGGCAACATGTAGGGTAATTTACATCTATACACATAAAGGGGGCTTTGGAAAATGTTCACATTGTGTTGAACTTTGCCCTGAAAAGCCTCCAAATGCACATGTTCACTAGGAAGGCATGTAAGATCATGGTAGGAAGAAGATAAAGATGGAAATTTTGAATAAACAAAGACAAGTTTGGGGTTATATTTAAATAATAATAATAATAATAATAATATGAATATCACATTTGTTGACAAGGCAATTGCCAAACTAAAGCTAAATAGAAACAATAGCAAACTATTGTTCTTATTAATGGTAGAAGATTTATTTTTACAGAGGAAGGAAGGGGGGGATATATCCTTAACTGATTATTTTTTAAAAAAAATCTTCTAAAAGCATGTTATTCATTGGAAGTAAGATTATTTTTCATGTGGGGAGATTATTTCTTTTTTAAAAAAACCTCCACTTCCACTAACAACAACAAAAAAATCACTCTCCAATTCAAAACGCAAAACTGAAACTTGATTACCAACATTAATATCTTGCAATAAAGGGAAAACACCATGTGTAAATATTTGTGTATAATGGTAATTACTGAACACACCCTCAGGGGAATGAATTTCATTTTAACTATAAATAAAATGTATCTTTCCAGTAAATTATTCATGAATGTATTTATTGGTATATGCTATCATGCTATCGTAACAGGTATGCTAAAACAGAACGTGAGGATAACCCACAAAGACTAAAAGAATTCATCAATGAAGTTGAGCATAATTTGGAGAAGGTCTATGTAGAGAAACTAAGGGGTGGCCTGCCACCAGCTCTCTCTGTGCTGGATTGGGGCTGCAGCAACCACACTCTGTGGCCCTGATCTCGCCTTTCCATGGCATAAAAAGGAGTCACAAAAAGTGGCTCCTTTTTGCATCTTGGAAAGGGCAACATAGCCACTGGCTATGACCCGACTCTGCCCCAAGGCTGGACTTAATGGCCAGTCTGTATAGCGCTAAATGTTCAGTGAAAACAACAACAACAACAACAACCTACTGGTTGAAGACAAGAGTTAAAACAAGGACAAAAAGCTTTTTAGATGGCCCTTAGCTGCACATTTCACCTGTAGCCTGTCATTTTCTCAGGACAGGACCCAATGTGGCTTACAACCAATTAAGACAACACAGCTAAAAACTACAAGAAGAAAAGTTTTTAAAAAAGAAAAAAAGAATAGCAATTCTATTAAATCACAACCTTAAAATACATAGCACATCACATTAAAAGCTCTTTGTGCCACAACAAGCTAAGAGCGAAAGACCTGCCCAAATAAATAATCAAATAAATAAACGTCTTTGCCTGCCATCAGAAAGAGCTCAGACAACCATGGGAGGGAATTCTACAACCTGGGAGCAGCCATTGAGAAGGCCCTCAACCATGTCCTCACTAAAAATGCCTCTAATGTTGGTGGGACAAAGAGAAAGCTGATTTTAAAACACAGGTGGAAATTCAGTCTTTCAAACACTCTGGACCCAAGCACTACAGGATTTCAAAGCACTTTGAATTCTGCCAGAAAACAGACCAGTAGCCAGCAAAGCTGTTTCAAGAAGAAATGTAATGTAATGAGCCCCAGCCAGCACCCTGGCCAAAGTAGTTTGGACTCACTGAATTCTCCAAAGGCCATTGCATATAGAATATGATACAGTATTCCAACAACTGGGATGCTAACAAGGCATAACTCACAGCATCAAGATGTGATACCTCAAGGAATGGGAGCATCTGGACACTAGTTTTAGTCATGCAAATGCATTCCTGGTCACTGGTGAATTGTAGGCATTTAAGTTCAAATCTAACTCCAGGAGCGTTCCAAAATTGCAAACCTGGGGGTTAACGCCATCTGGCAGATGCTGAATCCCTTTTCCTTGAGCTGCCTTTCATCTGACCAGGGGTACCTCTGTGTTGTCTAGATTAAGTTTCCATTATTTTTTTTATTTTTTTTGGTTTAGTGCCAGCTTCCTTGGAGTTAAGTGGAAAGGAGAGATAGAGATGGAAAGAAAGAGAAAACATACTGATGACCCATGAGCATCAGGATTGGCACTTCTAAAGATAAGCACCCAGTTGAATATCCAAGTGTCCTCTACAGACAAATAAAAGATCACTCTCAATAATGAATCAAATATTTCTGACCGCTTACATCCACAACAAAAATAACAAATCAATGTTTCAGGAAACATGTGTCACTTAGAATTAAGATGGCAACTATACATCCCCCTCCCCCCACTATGAAGCATAAATTGATATGCTGATAAAACGGTATCACACATACAGTGATTATAAGAGAAGATAATAGGCCTTATTATTATGGTTTATTCAATGGTCCCAGAGTACTGCACTTTTCTTGTCCTGAGGAGTAATTGTAACCTGAAGTAGAAGTTGGGATAACCAAGGGAGTATTTTATTTCAGATAGGATGCAACTTTTTAAGTCCCTGAAATGAGGGATGTGCAACCAGCAATCATTACAGCCAAAACTTTATTTTGGTAGTGTAGGTATTTCGGAATCAGAGGCAGCAATGAAGAGAACTTCAAAGGGAAAGGCTCTTCTCTAGACGAAGGGCTGCTTCCCTGCTGATAATCAGGATTAGGCCTATTGGCTATAGAGATATTAGACATTTCTAGAGGCTGGAATATAAACTGCAAAGCACTGTTGATGAGACTCTGAAGCTTGGGGCACAGATCCTACTTTCTCTGTCTTCAGAGGTAATCTCTACTGCTCAGTCATGAGTAGCTAAGAACCAAGGGTTTGACAGAAAACAAAACAAATGCCGAGAAACTCGAAACTTAATTTACATCATTTCTCTATCAGCTGACAAAACCTTTGGCAGGTTTTATTAATGAGTGTGTTTATTAGTATATGCCATTATATTATCTTTGCAAAGTTGGCCTGCTCCGTCTTGGAGAGGAGGCATAACAGTACCTGAACTTTCGTATTATACCATTCTGTTTCTAAGCATCCTTTTTAATGATTTATCACTTCTAGCCTTTGAGGTTTCTGAATATATTTACAAGAAAATTCAAAACACTTCAGCTTTCTGCACACAGTTTGCCTGAAGATAAAAAAAGGAAGGAAAAGAAAGTCTTGTAGAGTCAACAAAGTCAGAATTCATGTCTAAGCCATATCAGTGTGTTTGTTTCTATCCTGAATGCATTCAATGGCTATCCAACTGTTCGCATACAGACATGATTTTCCCCCTTCAAAAAAGACAATTTACACAGTTATTTTTTTCTGAACGTTGCGACACTAGCACTTGGATTTTGCACCACAGAGTATAAAAGTTCATTTAAAAAACAAAGAAACATGTATCTGCATGCACACACAGTACTTCAAATGATGTGCCATGATGTGCATTGAAAGAACTCTACTTTCCAAACCATCACATTCATTACTAAATCTTACATTTATCCAGGAGATATTTTTATCATTGGCCTTCTTTTTTTTATTTCATTCCTTCATACTTTTTAATTGATTTTTTTAAAATTTTAAATTGTGTGTCCCGTAAAGGTGTTATTTTAAAATACAAAATTAATATTTTAAAATTGTTTTTAAATGAAAAAAAAATGTATATGAAAACTACAAACCTCTTCATGCCAGCTCCTGCTCCTCCCCAATAATGCCAAAAGACCTTGTCTGGCATCCTGTTAGCAACTTACACTCATGAAATTGTCGAACTAAGTTCCACAAAGATAACGTTTATGCTACATCTCCGTAATGCAAAATTATGCCTCTCATTATTTTTTTAAAAAATAAATAACTGCCGAACTCTTCATATTCAGCATGTATATGTGCATATGTGAATGGAGGGAAGAATTTATTTTATAAGTGGTCTCATACTCAGTAAGTCACATTAATAGACATATCCCAGTGTTCACATACATTCATTTAAAAAGAAGGGTATGCAAACTTCCATACATGCAAACATGACTGAATACAAATTATGGCAGTAACTGAAGTCTGCTGCCCCAGGCCAACACACACACACTTTCTTTCACACATGCTTTCTGCTAATCTTATCTACATATATGAACATGGAACTGTGTTCCATTTGACACTAGCTTGGTCTTTTGCATGGTTCTGCACGTAACATGTTATCTTAAACAGGGATCTACAAGGTAGGTTTAATTTTCTCTGGGCTCACCTAGTTAACCAGAAGAATGCCTGTCTATCTGCCCCACTCAGTCTTCTTGGAACACAGGATGTTGGAAGAGGAAATCAGAAGAATGGTGAGGAGGTACTCACAGTCACAGGACCAAAGCCAGGTCCGGGAATACATCTTCCGGTCCTAGATGGAGTCACACTCTCCTTGACGGACCTTGTTCACAGTCTGGGGGTACTCCTAGACTCGTCGCTTCACATGACTAGTCAGGTGAATGCGACGGTCAGGAGTGCTTGCTATCAGCTTCGGCTGATATGCCAGCTGCGCCCTTTCCTGGATCAGAAGGACCGGGAGTCTGTGGTACATGCTTTGGTAACCTCACAATTGGATTTCTGCAATGCGCTCTACTTGGGGCTACCCTTGTGCCTAATCCAGAAATTTCAACTAGTCCAAAACATGGCGGCCAGGCTTATTACTGGTACATCGAGTTCGAGCACATAATACCAGTGCTTGAGTCCCTCCACTGGCTACCGATTAGTTTCCGGGCGCAGTAGAAGGTATTGGTCTTAACCTTAAGCCCTACAGGGCTCGGGTCCATCTTATCTGGGACCGCCTCTCCCCATACAATCCTCCTCGTACACTCCGGTCCTCCGGGAGAAATTTATTACAGCCTGTGAAATAAGGCTGTCATGAACCTCCTGGGGGACTTTCTCTGCTGCTGCTCCCAGACTATGGAATGACCTGCTGGATGAGATGCGTCTTATTACATCCCTTGATAGCTTTACAAAAGCCTTAAGGATGCATCTCTTCCGGCAGGCCTTCCCAGAAACATCTTAACTCCTGGCCCTGACACTGGTTTACAACATTGGGACGTGTACTCCTATCAGCTCCCAGCACTTTATTTAGGAAGTTTACATCTACAGTGTCTATAGAACTGACTAGCTGCTTTTTATGTTCTATGTTGTATGTATGTAATTGTTCTTGGATTTTAATCTAATATTGGTTTAATTTAATTTTAAGGGGTGGGAGGTGGGGTTTTGGGTTATTGGAATTGTTTTATCTTGATGTCTTTTAATTATTGTAACCCACTCCAATTGATGACAGAGGAGCGGGCTATAAATAAACTACTTCCTCCTCTTCTTCTTCTTCTTCTTCTTCTTCTTCTTCTTCTTCTTCTTCGCATTGGGACAAAACAGGGAGCACTTTTCCACAGCATGAGGAAGGAATAAAAGGAACAACATCATGGGGACTTGGGTAAAAAAAGATAATCCCTTTCTATATTCATGTTTATAAAGCTGTTTTGAATAACTTCTTTAAAGGAATTCTGCATTAGCAAGAATCTAAAATGACCAGTGTCTTTATTATTTGTATTTTGCTAACTGGTGCAGCATTTGGACTGTGATCTTCTTTACAAAGCAATTTCTCACATTTTTTTTCTTTCTTTGGGTTCAAATTCACCATGCAGATCTTGTTAATTGGTTGCTTTTATTGCCAAATGAAATTATCCATTACTGCAGTGTTCCATCTTCTCAATTTCTTACACTAGCTAGTTAACAGACAGAATACCTGACAGAGAGATAACCCATCAGATACACTGCACAATCCAATCTGGCAAGAGTAAAGATACTTATGAATTTTGCATCAACCAACATGTTGCAGTTGAAGAGCCTCAGATGTTATGTTATCTTGGAATGATCAACAATAAGGATACACTAATTGACATGCAAGGAAATACAGACACCATACAACAAGAGTAAAAATGTTTAAATCACATAAGAACATAGGGAGGCTGAAAACAGGGTTCTGTTAAACATAATATGGTAATGCACAGAAATACAAATCTTTGCTATTTTTGTCCTCTACACAAAGATGGATCATTTCAGAAGTTTTTTCTCTCAACTAATTGAGATCATTCCCTATGGATAGAAAAATCCATGAACACTCAAATCCCATTATAAATGGCAAAATCAAGGTTAACTTTTTGGATTCCCCCCCCCCCCCCTTTGTAACATTTTCAAGCCATGGATGGTTGAATCTGTGGATGCAGAATCCATGGATACAGAGGGCTGATTGTATAATCCAGTAGGTTCTTTTCCTTTAGATCTTGTTTTCCATGGAACAAGATCGCACCCATAATTTCTGATAAATATACCTTTATTCAAATGTGATAACCTCCATGTATACCCCACGAGAGCCAGTGTTGTATAGTGGTTTGACCAGCAGACCATGAATCTGGAGAATAGCATTTGAATTCTCACTTGGCCATGAAACCCAATGTGTCCCCCTGGCCAAGTCACACTCTCTCAGCCTCAGAGGTTGGTAATGGCAACCCCCTTATGAAGAAACTTGCCAGGAAAACCCTATTATAGGTTCACCTTAGGGTTGCCATAAGTTGGAAATGACTAGAATAATAATAATAATAATAATAATCATCATCATCATCTGAGTGAGCAATCGGGGTGGGGTACAACATGTTAATAACATATACAGTTAAAATCCTCCAAACATACCCACCTCCCTCCCCTTAAAACAGTATTAAACTAATCATAATTTTTAAAAATCAAGATTTAAAATACATTCATTCAAAGTACCCTGTAGGTGGACGGATGGGGGCAGGGGGGCACACAACAACAAAAACAACAACAACTGACATAGGATCAAAACAAAATTAGTAACATTGCTTATCAAAATGCAACATATCAGAATGTTCTGATGCAGGAAACCATGCACAGAGATTCTACCACAGTGAAGCTGCTTCTACTTTTGCTCCCTGGTACCATAAGGCCGGGGGCGGGGGGGGCATAACTCCCTAATAAAACAAGACATTTTTTTGCAGTTGTTCTTATAATTTGCAAACTTCTTTGCACTTAACACAAATACCACATATAGAATGCAGAACTGTCTGAATGTCTTAATGCAGATGATTATATTACAACTACGACTATTTTCCTATTGCTTGTTATATGCCAACAGATCTTCAATATTAAACTGCAGTTTATAAAACGTGGGGCTCTCCCTACAGCAATATTTATGTATTATGTGTTTTACATTTTTTTAAAAAATATATATATCTGTGGTTGAATGCTGTTACTGTGTTATTTGATTACACATTATGCAAAGGGATCTTGTAGCACCTTTGAGACTAACATTCTACAGCTGGGATAAGGTTCTGTTGTATACTGATACTCCAGAGCAATACAGCTATGTCTCCGTGTTACCCGAAGTGCTTTTAATAAAATTTTGGGGGACATATGGACTGTACTATGACCCCTGACTGACCTATGCAAGGACCCACCATTAGCTTCAAGCGAGGAGGTCACGTAGGCAAGCCTGCTTGGAGGGGCAGAGTCCCTAGTAAGGAAATCTCTATAGGAAGTCTGGGAGTCGCCAAACCAGAATCGCCACTGCTCTCCTGAGTAAGACAATAGAATCGGCCTCACACTTAATGGGCCAACCATCAGCCTAGCTACTTGGCTATAAAGTCAGACTTCCCTCGGAATTGTGTCCAGATCTAATGCATTGTGTTATACATTACCAGTTTTTAGTTTAATAAAGCCCAAGCCATCAACACCTTTGTCCAAGCCTATCCTTGTAGCCTCCGGACACGTTTTGCCCTAGAAAAGACCTTGAGTTGGGACCCCATGTTGATGCTAGTATCTGCTTGCTCCCTGGTCCATGCCAGTCTGAGCTCTGATCGTAGCTCCCTCGGCCACCTTCCCCAAGTTCCAGTGGCTGTGTCCCATCATCCATCCACATTCCATCGGACTTCCCGGAGAAGAGTTCTAAGGTAGTATCCCCCAATGGTGCCTCTCTTCCTAAACCCTTCCCTCCTGCTACTGTATGTGGGTGTGGGTGTGTGTATGCTTTCCCCTTTTGTGTTTCCTAATAAAGGATATATAGTTATTGGAATATAACTGGTATCAGTGCCTTGTTCTCTTGGGTTTGCGGCGACCTCTAGTATACATATAGGGACCCAGTCTCGGCTTAAAGGCTTTGTTAGGACCTCCTCTCAGCAGCATTTGAGCTAATTAATTCCCCCACTCGAGAGACCTTTCTTAACATCTGAATTCTACCCCCACATATGAGATGTTGTATTATTAAATTAATTTAATTTGGTTTTAAGTTTACTCACATTCTCATGTGATTTTAACTTTTTAAATTTTCTGCTGTTAAGTTGGCATCTATGTCCATTAGTTCCTGCATCCTTATTGTTGAAATATAGGTGGGCATCTTTTTATAGGTGCATTCGTGCATTTCAGCTACGATCATTTACTTACTTCTCTATGTCTTTTTTTTTGGGGGGGGGGAACTTTTTTCTCTCTCCCAGGGACATAAAAATGAACTTTATAGGGGCAGCTGGCATATGTAACTGACTTTCTTGATACAAGCACAAAGAATAATGAAAAAAATATCTGGAGATAAATGTACAGATGTACATATGAGAAATGAATGTGTGAATAAACACACATTCTGTGAGAGTTCATCCACCAAAAGACTGAACGATGAGTCAGGAATAGCTAGGAACACTTGTCACAGACTTTCTGGGATCCATTATTTATCAGTTTCTTAGTGAAACATGTGTCTGAGCATGTTGAAAGAGAAAACTACTTTGAGGTGAGAGAAACATGCTGCTTCAGCATTCAGTCTGCTGGAATGGCCCGATGATGTGAAGGGTGATGCTAGATTGTAAAAAAAGTCATACCAATTTTCCCCCAGAAGTGACCATGAGTGAGATACGTAGAGAGATCTTGTAGCACCTTTGAGACTAACTGAAAGAAAGAAATTGGCAGCATGAGCTTTTGTAGACTTCAGTCTACTTCCTCAGATGCATTGGTGGAGTAATGTAATAATTCTCATTATGAAAAAAAAGTACTTTGAAAGTCTGTACTGGCTTTTATTTTAACAAAACTGGTCAGCTAATGGAGATGAGCAAACTCCTCCAAGGCACAACTTGACAGCCATTAGGTTTCTTTTGTGCTTTCCTGGAAATACTGGTGGTGGTGGGGAGACTCTTGAGTTCAAAAAGCTGTGAATATTTACCTCATTCCCCTGCCAGTTTCTCCACCCTGTATGTCTTGTCTTGTCCTGAACAAGAAGCCCTTAGGGCATGAGACAAGGCAGCAGCATATATGAACTTGACAATTTGACATAGAGTCTGACAGGTGGCTAAGTCAAAGAAAGAAAGAAAACTCGGGGCTAAAGGTGAGGCTTCATTCCAAGGCAATGCTGTGCTAAGGAGTTGTTCCTAACACTGCTTGCAAATTTCATCCTTTCAGACTGGATTAACAACAGATGTTGATTCACTATGCCCAAGAATAAATACATTCAGAACTATATATATATATATATATATATATATATATATCAGCAAAACCACAAATCACAGAACAATTTAAATCATCAATACAATACTGAGCTTCTAAACACTGGAATAAACAGAAGAATAAATTAAGAAGTCACAGTTAATTCTACAAAAGGAAGCAGGAAAAGACTTGCAGGCTTTCTTATCAACAGCTCTTGCTTAGAATGTTGCGACAGTGCCCTGAACTTACTATTTCTTTCTAACACCTTGTTCTGGCTTTATCTTCATGCTTGGCTTTCTCACAGATCCACCTGTGTACCAGCCATGGCTGAAACTACCTCTGTCTGAAACTACCAGTCTATACTACTGTTGAACAGCTTTTAGGTTCTTCCTAATGTTTAGATGGAAGCTTCCCCCTCCCCCCCTTGTCTGTTGAATCCATTGGTTAGTGTCAAGTAGCAGAAAATACATTTCCTCCATCTTCTACATGTTGTTGTTGTTGTTGTTGTTGTTGTTAACTGCCCTTAAGTTGACCTCAACTCATGGTGACCCTGTGGATGAGGCATCTCAGTGACTCCCTATCAGCCACTGTTCTGCTTATGTATTGTAGATTCATGCCCATGACCCTCTAATTGAGTGTATCCATCTGGCATGTTGTCTTTCCTTTAGCTACCCTTAACCTTTTCCAGCATTATTGCTTTTCCAATGACTTCCCTTCAAATAATTAGCAGTTAAGATGTCAACTGGAAGATGACCAGTTTGAGGTCGAAGTGCTGTGTGTTGGAATGAGCTCCCGTCATTTGTCCCAGCTTCTGCCAACCTCACAGTTTAAAAGCATGTAAAAAGTGCAAGTAGATAAATAGGCACCACATTTTTGGGAAGGTAACAGTGTTCCGTGTAGCTTGGCATTTATTCATGCTGGCCACATGACCAAGGAGTCATCTTTGACAATGCTGGCTCCCCTGGTTTTAGTAATGGTGATGAACACCACCCCCTACAGCATGACTAGACAATCACATGAAAGGGGAAAACTTTACCTTTTACTTATCATATAATCAAAAGCCAGCATGGTGTAGTAATCTGAGAATTGGACTATAACACTGGAGATCAGGGTTCGATTCCCCACTTAAGCATAAAACCCACTGGGTGATCTTGGGTGAATCACACACTTCCAGCTCCAGAAAACCTCATGAAAAGTTCTTCTTAGATTTGCCATAAATCTGAAATAGTTTGAAGGAACACAAACAACAATATATAATCTCCCAATCTTTTCATTTCTAGGTTAAACATATCCAGCTCCCTAAGCCATTCCTGACAGGGATTGTTTCCATATTTTCTTTTTTTACAGTCTTGGTCACTCTTCACTGAGCACATTCTATTTTGTTATTCTTTATGATCAGTGGTACTGAGAAATGGACACAGTACTCCAGATGAGGGAGATGCCTGTATTTGGGTGAATCATATGCATGATTTAGAACCTGGTTCTAAATCATTCAGAAACCTGGTTCTAAATCTGTCAGGAACTCTCCACTTCAGAATTTACTCTCGAAACCAAAGAGCTTCTCTAGTCTCTTATTCATGCAATTCTCAGATTGGGCATGGGAGAAAGCAGACTGGATGTGTCTACAAGTAGAAAGAATTACTGACCCTTCCAAGATTATACTTTCTATTCCTCCTCTTTTGTGTCTGATGGAGGCAAGAAAATACCCCCTATGATATATTAGCAAATTTTAGTGAAGCAAAGCAGCCCCTCCTTCTTTGTGGTGAGCTTCAAACATTTAAAATATTACCAAAAAAACCAAAAACCCAACAAAAAACAAATTGTGCCCCTAGAGGGGTACAATTACTGCTCTGCACCTCCAAACACACTGGTGCTATTAGCTTAACTGATAAAATTGTTGATTGGAGAAGCAGTTTACTTCTGCCACATCCCTACGGCAAGCTCCCATATCTCACTGATTAGCTTAATTCAATTAAATTATGTTTTCTTAATTGTTCATGTGCTAAAGCTCATTAAACACAAACACTCGTGCACACACACACACACAGAGTCTACAGGTTGTTATGTGCTCAACAAGAAAAGGATAGCTGTCCATACAAAATAATAAGTCTAATCAAGACCTCTTGTATTATTGTTTAATGTGAATATTGGAAGTTAATCTCTCTCTCTGTCTTTCTCTGTATGGAGATAGGAAGACAGGGAGAGGGAGGATTTTTTTAAAAAAAAATTGCAAAACTTGTAGAAGTGAAAAACAACAACAACATGAAACAGCCAGATTTTCACATCTCTAGTAGCTTCTATTTTCTTTCTTCCACAACATTATTAAAACTACTTGTAGTGACCAATAGCCCTCAAGGCACAGTATGTAGACTAAAACTGGGTAGTGTCAAACACTGTCGGCAGAGCATGTTAACTTATTATGTAATGCAAATAATAATCATTTCATGGCAACTGGATATATAAAGTTGGCAAACCTTTAATGTCATGGCACCATACTGCACATCTGCTACAGTCAAGTAAGGTCACAGAAGGACTGAGGGGTAGGCAATGCACTGAGTTTTCAATGCCAGTGCTGGCACTTTGGATGGCCTGTGTGTTCTAATGCCAATCGAGACTGCTTTCTTCCTGAGGTCCTTGCAAAAGTTACAGATATGTTTCTATTTTTTTAATTGACTTTACTAATTTTATTAAGCACATCATCACTGGCAACAGAATTGCTGTCAGAAACTATATACATTATATGATTATACATGTATATAACTATATTTGTATATAATTGTACATTAATATTTAGAACATTTTACCACCAGTAACAAGAGTGATGAGTATCTGTGTATGTCTTTTTTCCCTAAGAGTTCACAGAACTCTATGCATCAGTCATAATTCCCACAGCAATGTAAGGTAAGTCAGTGTTATTATCCCAATATATTGCCACAGATGGGGGAAACATGTTTTGAACTGGGAAACTCAAAACTCAGCATTAAATTCACAGCAGAGCCTTGGTTTCTCACAGTAGGTCTTCTAGCTCACAACTCAGTGTATAAATCAGCGCTACACCAGCCCTATAAATTGTACACCTCTCTAAAAAGTGCATTTTTAAAGCACACCAGAAATCCACAATCTTTATGATGATGATTGGGATAGGAAGCCATACGTCTTCTATATCTTCATCTTAAAAATTAAAGTGCTAACTTTCTGGGCTGGTATCAAAATATTATAGCATATCAATATCAACTCATCTATACATCCTTGTAAATAAATAGGGAAATACTATGTATCAGTGGTATCCATGTCTTTCCATGTCTACTTTATAGGTTTGAGAATAATTCTGGCTTCAACTAAAGAAACTTTTGATTTATGGAAACACACTTTCCCCTTTTATTTCACAATTTCAAAATAAGAAATAAATCCTTCAATAGTCTGAATATTATAATTCATCATATTACAGGTTTTATTTAATTTCTTCCCATAGTGTAATGAAAGTCCTTAATAGGTATTAAATGCCTTCTTTAATGATAAAGTCATGCATTATTTTCAATAGTGCTGGTAGGATAATAATACTAATACTACTAATAATAATAATTTTCAAAAATAATATAATTTAGCTTTTCACTTAACTAATCTAAATTGGTATTTCAGTTTTTCTGCAATGGATATTGGCTCTCTATACAAATACTGTAATGGTTGAAATTCTAAAGTATTGTGAAATCTTGCTCTTTTTCAGCTGGTATATAAAATCTCTTTAAGGGTCCTTCATTTTTCATGTATTTCCTCCCAAACTGTTAATAAAGCAAAAGTTAGAGTGGTATGAACAGTGTGATATACAATGTCTGCCATTTCTGTAAATATGTTTCCCTAAAATTGTCACACAACAGGGCAGGATCAACACATACTGTAGTATGTAGCTTGCAGGATGTGGCCTATCCACTATTTTATACTATTTATATTTTTCCTTTCCTGGGTGAGGCAGATCTTTTGGTCTGTGTGCTTGTTGCAATAAGGGACAGGGATTCTGTTCCTTAAAAAGTTTGTAGACAAATGTAAAGGAGTAAGAGCCCTGTCCCTTATTTCACCTGCCATCTCTGTTTTTTGAACTAATATTTTCTTTCCTGCTAGACTATAGACTGCTTTTATACGGCTTTTTGTTCTCTTGGTACTGGTTTTTATGTTGGTTTTGTGTTCATGTTTTTTTTTTAAAGATTCCCTATTGGTTGCCATGCAAATTATTTAAATACATTACAAAATGAACTCATTTTTGAAATCTCCCTAGAAACACCATGTATAACATAGCAATCAACCAATCAAACTGCCATATGTTCTGTCCCCACCGGAGACTTAATAATCTCTCAGCTCAGACAATTCCAGTGGCTGGGGCTTGGGAAATAATACATTTATCAACTTTTAGGCCACAATCAGAAACTGGAGAAATTACTTTTGGGGACTACAACTCCCTGAATTCTCCAGCCACAATAATGTATGGCTCATGGACTTTTAGCAGGTCATCAGTTTTGCAGCCTAATATTCTGCAGTCTGATATTTTAGATATATGTTCTCCTTAATGTGTTAAATTCATTTGTTACCCTCCAACAGAGTAGGCCAGGGTGGGCAGCATCCGCACCTCCAAATGTTGTTGAAATGATGTTGAAACTATTACCCCCAATTTGCCTTGGTTAAAGAACCCTACTGAATATCCAAAAAATCAGTACAGACAGCCCTATGGAATGGAACATGTGGATAAGCAGGTGATGATTACCACTAAAGTCCAGCAACAGCTAATGAGATAAATCAAAATAAACCATTATTATTATTATTATTATTATTATTAACCTTTATTTATATAGCACTGTAAATTTACACAGCAGCATCTCTAGATGTACTTTAGGGCTCTTTCATGAATAAGCAGGCTTATTCTCGAATAAACCTTAGTGATTTTGGATGCAGGACACAAGTCCTGATACAAGAGCAACATATATATTGAGATGGTAAAGAGGAGGAAAAAGTGACCTGTTCGCCACATGTAAATTATGCACACTAAATATCTCAGAGCAAATAGGAATTTCTTGTCCTGCCTCACTTTATCTAAGGTATAAATAATAATAATAATAATTATTATTATTATTATTTTAAAACAGATATCTTGCTACAAACAGACTCATGTCTTCCCACTTGGGACTTCTTGGAAAAACATTTCTAATCCACACAGACCTCTCTAGCTAAAACAAAAGAGAGGGAGGATGAAGGAAGCTGTGTAGGCAATTTGGCCAATAAATATTGAAATTTCATAATGTTACACCAATAGCCAATGCTACATCTCTTCTGTGACTTTGCTCCCTATTGACTTTGCTCCCTATTGGCTTTTAGAAAGTTATATATGTACATGTGTGCCTTCAAATTGTTGTAAGTCTGGTCGAATGAAAAGAAGATAAAGGGTTATAAGTGGTAAGCAGTCTGCACTATATACCCTCTATAAGCCTGAGAATGTCTAGCAATTTATATTTCTTACTTTGTGCAATACATTTACCAAATATAAGAGAAATAACACTTTACAATTACTGACCATATATTCTTCTGTATAAGTCGACCTCACGTATAAGTCGAGGCCAGGTTTTGGGGACAAAATTATGGCTTTTGAAATGACCCATAGATCAGTCAAGGTTAAAATTTAGGGTTGTGTAACAAAAGGATGCAAACAATGAAGCCAAGGAAAACAGTGCCAAAGAACTTACAAAACTCTGGCAAGCATACCAGTTTGTGTTCACTCTAAAGGCTTGATGCTTGAAGAGTGTGCAACAGTAAATGCTGTTTGTGCAATGCGCTGGGGAAGCAACCAGGCACACACACACATATCAAAAAGAATGCAAAGGGCAAAACTTAAAGCTTATCCAAAAAATGAACCATTCCCTTCTCAGTGAAGAATGGTGAAAGGAAAGATCTTACTCCTTCCTGGAAGAACCTAAAAGAAGCAATGGTCCCTTATCTCTTGGTGCTCTTTGAGAGAAAATGCTAAAGAGTAATCACCACAAGTTTCTTACCCAGGCACTCAAAAAGGCTAAAAGTGGTACCATGGCAGAGTTGGTGGAGTTGGTGTTTCTTTTAGCTTCCCCTGGGACTAAGGTTTCACATTTCACCACTCTTCTCAGAGAAGGGGATGTATCCCTTTTGGTTTTGGTTTTAATAAGAGTTAAGAAACAGTACTTACATTGACTTCAGGATAAGTCAACCCATATTTTTTGGGTTGGATTTTTCACTAAAATTTCTAGACTAATACATGAGGATAAACAGTAATCAAATAATGCATCCATGCTCACAACAATACCAAAGGTGAATACTGCTGACCCACCAGACATGGTCCCATTCTTCTTTCTCTCCCTTCGCTCATCAATCATAGTGTGTACAAATTTCCAGAATCTGCTTCACTGTAGCCTGGTTCAATTCCATTCTGTTTTTGTTTTGTTTTTAAAGTTATGAGCTTTCAGAATCACCATTACAAATTTGGATTAATCTCTTGGCAAGTAGTGTAGCACCTGTCTCAATCTCTTAGCCATTCCAAAGCGAAAATAGAGGAAGTGGAAAACTTCTGGCAACTGTAGCACAACTGATAGGCTTTTGTATGCTTCTAAATATAAAATACTTAATTGCTGAACAACCAACCTAATGCATGACTTATCTTAAACTGCACAGCACCGTCGTCTGCAGGCTTAAAAACAACGTGGTCTGCTGTACTTCTGCATTCTACACATTTAATTGAGACAACCAAGATTTTGCAAAACTCATCATAAATTGTAAAAAACAATCTTGTCCTTGTTTAACCAAAAGTAAAATCTGCAAAGTAACTATTCAAGTATTATCTGAACTTCAAGCTTGCACACTCGTAAATTCTGAAGATGTAATTAATTCATTTGGAATAGACTGAACATGTTGAAAAGAATAATTATATGAATATTTATTGATAAGGTCAAGCCCCATCTTTTCCTTTTAGTATTAATTTACACAATCTATACCTGTATTTTTTCTTTACATCAAGTACTTTTGAAAGGGCTTAGCTAGCGCACACAGCCATTACGGTTCTCTACCCTGGCTACAGAAGAAAAAGACGTGTGTGTGTGTGTGTGTGTGTGTGTGTGTGTGTAATGAACCCAGAGGCCTAGAGTACTCAAATCCCAGCTGGACAAGATCTGAGGAGTTTCCAAAGTGAAATAAAACCACTTCTGCTACACACAGATGATATTTGGCTGCAGAAATAAGCATTAAATACAAAGAAAAATTGTGTCTCTTCAACTGACAGAAGTAGATTTTCCTTACAGCTAAGTGTGCATTTTTGATTCCTGTAATACATAGGAAACACTTCAGCTTTCTCCTTCCTCTTTGTTTTTTATTTGCCATCATGTCAATATTGAATTACAGTGACCTTCTGAATAAGAACTCTCCAAATGCCCCAGTCATCAACTAAATGTGATTACTCAGGTCTTAAAAACCCAGGACTAGGGCTTCCTTGACTGAATCAATCCACCTGCAATGTGGACTTAGTTTTTTCCTAATGCCTTCCACTTCATCATCTTTTCCAGTGAGTCACATCATCTCATGATATGCTCAGCCTCAGTTTATTTATTTTGGCTTCTCATGAGAGTTCAAACCTGATTTGGATCTAGAATGCATTCATTTGTTTATTGGGTGGTCCGTGGTAATTGTATTAATTGGAAAGCATCTTACTTTTTCTCTCAATTTAAAGGTTCTTCTTGTGGTATAATTTATTTTACTTGTGTTGATGAAGATGCTGACACTGGACATCTCAACTGGTGTGGTGACATGGAGTGCTGAGGATATGTTACTTCACAATTAACTGGATGCCTTGGCTTGAAAGATGGTAAACAATAGGAGGACTCCAGAGGATGGTTCCTGGTTATTAGTTTTATGAAAATATCAATTTAATATTAATGATTACAAAAAAAACACACCCTCTTTTCTCTTGAAAGTAGTTGTTGATATGTTTTCTTGTTATATATTTTAATACTGAGTATATTTATTTATTTATCTGAAACATCACATAGGTAGGTTGGAAACTGGAGAGAAGTCCTGAGTCTAGAGGAAAGGCAATGGGGACCTAATTTTGTGATGCATTATTTCAAAGCACTTCAGAAATCTTGAAATGGTAGCTCCCAGCAAACTGGGCTTGACTGATATTTTTCTGGGAAAAAAAATGTGTGTTCATAATAAGTCCTTGACAAAGTCTTTATGAGGCCATGTGAAAAGATCTTATAGGCCACATGACAGAGACTCTCCATTCTTGCTTCAAACCCTGAGATGAGACTGTAACAAGTAGCAGCTTCTATTATTACTGCAGATTCTGCGGAGCAAGGAGGCATTATGGGCAGCATGCTTTTATGCATACTGGTGGATTAATTCCGCATATTGATTTGAAGTAATCTGTCATTTCATTGCCTAAACATTTCTGGTACAGACATCTGTGAAAACAAATTCTCTAGCAGTATAATCTATATTTTCAAAGCCTCTCTTAAGAATAATAAAGCTTGTTCACTTTGGCAGCTCTATGAAGGATAATATGTAAAATAATTCTCCATCTATCAACAAAAGCCATTAAAGACTATAAAAATAACCCACCTCTGACTGATTAATGTCTATTACTGGGGAAAAGGCTATTAAGATCTAAAGTATATATAGTTGCCTTGGCTACACATGCTATATAAATCATTTGTTATATGATGTTGCTAGCTAAACGCTGTATGCAAAATTATATTAATATTTAATATTGATGTCCAAGATGAGTTAAGTGCTTCAGCTGTTAAAACATATTCATATTTACACCTGTATAATTATAATGTTCTTTCAATGGGATACACTAATTTTCACCTCGGAAACAAAACCTACAAATGCTGAACAAATGTAAGATTTTATAAACAGCCTCTTAGCAGATCTTTTTCCCAACCCCAACCCTGAAAATGTGGGGGGGGGGAATCTTTCAAATGCTCCACCTGCCATTTTTTTCAAATAATTCACCAAAGTTAACCTCAAATGACCACGTGAGTGTCAATGCAGCAGTCCTTGTGCAACATTTTTTGAAATTAGGCCACTTCAGCATCCCTTCAATGATGCAGTGACCTCAAATAGCCCCAATGGAAAACAAAACTCCATTGGGTGCAACACTGATTGAACTGTCAGAATGATAAAGCTTTCTTCAAACAATAGGACCAGGACTGAAAGAAAGTTTTTTAGGTCTGCCTTAAGTAGAGCCTGGGCGTGTCTTGGGGAAGTTTTGACTCCCTCTCCTCTCTGAGCAGTCATCTGCTGGCCATTATTACTGAATTCCTTCTTAATACTCATTTTCAAAAGCAATGCCCTGCATAGCAGAGGACAGCGGAAAGGATATTGTTTGAGAACTCAAAGTCCAAATATCACTTGTCTTTGAGGACCTCCTTGCAATGTTATGACTTAACATAAAACTCCCACTGATAATAAGTCTTCTGTATTTATGCTCTTGAATATAAGTAATATAGCATAACAAACTGCTTCAAGTAACATCACATAGATTTCTTTTCTCCTAAACTTCAGATGGTCCTATTATTCACAATGGGTATGGCTATTTTTATTATCATCTAAAGGCTTATTTTATTTCACTATTGCAAAGTTTAATGTACTTGGTTGTAATACTGACCAGTAGAAAATATAACATTGTAAATGGCCCACAGCAAGCAAAACAGAAGTGTGGCAAACCACACTTTCCAATGGAGTCAGGACTAGGTCTAAATACCAACCATTAAACTAGAGTAACATCAGGCAATCAGATGTGCCATACATATAAACCTCAGCCATCTGTTAATTTGTGTGGAATTTACTCTGGCTTTATGGCTGTAGAAATTCTATAATTTTGTGCTTCTCCCTAGAATTTTAGTGCTTCAACTTATTCATAAAATTGCTGGGCACATAATAACAGAAAATCTGGCCATGTATTAATTCTTAGTATGAAGCAGAAATTATTTCAGACATTGTAAGAAAAATTCTTGTGATAGTCCTGAGAAAAGGCAGACAGGAACATAAATGCCTCCAGTGATGCAATGTAGGTAAAATTTTGATTGCAAAGAATGCAGCCCTATCAAATTAAAAAAAAATTAGCAAAAACCTTCCACATTATTTTGTCTGTAATGAAGATGCAAAAAATGTCTTAATATATCTATAAACAGAAAAAAGACAAAGAAGGAAGGAGGGAAAGAAGGAAGGAAGGAAGGAAGGAAGGACTAACATTTATTCTAAGTAGGGACAAGATTACTTGTAAAGGGTTACTTTTAAAAATAACAATTTGAGGACTCTGTGTTTAGAAGCCATACATTGTGGCAGAAAGCTTATAAGATATATAAATATCATCCCAGTGTTGCACATGCTTTTGCCTGCATGGCACTACTACTACTAATAGTACTAATAATATGATAATGAATTTCACCATCATCCTAAAAAAACATATAAAGATGACATTAAAAAGGATATAAAGAAAATTCACATTTTTTTCTTGCCCTCAATGAGAAAAAGTATTTCAACATATTTCAAGAGGATAGGAGATTATTCAGTCATTTTCCAATGAAATTTCACATTTGGGGGCTGGAGGAGAGGAGAACTGTATATTCCACAAAATATTTTTGTGCCCAAAGGTTGCATTTGTGCAAAGTACAAGGATGTGCGATTATTGTATTTTGCTGGGAAAAGTCACTATATATATATATATATATATATGTATATGTATATATGATATTATTTGAGCAATCTGAAATTTAACCATTATTGGGGGGTGGGATTCTTTCCTAGAAGAGATAAAACTTTGGAAATCTTTTATGCTCTTTCTCAAAAACAAACAAAAAACTTAAACAAACAAACAAAAAATCCTGTGCCTGGAGTGGGAGGTGAGATTCCTTCCCTACTTGATTTTGCTGATGGAAGGTATTCTTTCATTTGACATTTCATTGTTGAATTCTAGCCATAATAGCCCATTGATATCCAGCACTTGATTTCCCTTGTATGGTTGGCACTTCCTTTTTCTAACATTTAACGGCTAAAATTATCACAGTGATGAGCAACTTTAAGACTAATGCACTTTTGTGAGTTCTCATATTGCAAAGTTTCTATAGGGCATATTTACCAACCTGCAGGTTTCTGCCTTCAAATCAGTGTAATGGTTTTGTGAAAATCCCTGGGATTTTGCTGAAGAGTTTTTACAGCTGAATGTTCTCACTTTTTTAATAATAATAATAATAATAATAATAAGTAGTAGTAGTAGTAGTAGTAATAGTAGTAGTACATAAGCTGAGGGGGTGGGTGCAGGCCCTAAAAAAACAAGCAAACCTATTTATAGGCATCCCAGCCAATAATCTATAGATACTAACCACTGTACCTGCTTTTGTTTTGCCCTTGGTGCATTTTCTACATTATGTTTTTGAGGGTTAATTTTCATGTACAGATTTTATATTATCACTGTGTACCTGTATTTTAAAAGAAAAGTGTATATCCTCTGTAAATATTCTTTGGGTTAAGAATCTACAGTGCGCACTTTGCATCTGCAGTGGTTGAGTTCTGGGCCTCCCCGCGGAGGAGAAAAAAATATCCATGTTCAAGCTCCATTATAATTAATGGGCAGTAATGTGCGCACATCTGCACTGACATGGCCCCATGCATGAGCCACCATCAACAATAATGATGTGGAGTGATCTGCTGTCGCTCGAGTCCACAGATGGCTAGCCTACCAATGTGGTGGACCCACTATATTAATTTTTAACTTTATTTGTAATTCATATGACTATAAAGTTTGAAACAACAATAAAGTAAGGTACATTACTTTTTAGCAGCACAAATCTTAAAATTTATGTCAGTGTCAATTTAATGTAGTTAGATGCAGCCCATTCCTTTAAAGTGTATTGACATGTACAAAAACAGATTTTAAAAAATACTGATAAGACTGAATCTGTTGTTCTTATGGCTGAAACCTATTAATGACGAGACCGCCCCCCCCCCCCCCGGTATAATGTTATAAATGTAACAGGCCAAAAAAGCCTCTCCTGAATAAGCCTCTCCTGAATGCTGGTGAAATAATTTAACCTGAGATGCTGTCTTTTGCAACAGATGCTAATCTGTCCACAGGCTAATGAAAAAGAAAAAGAAAACTATTCAGAGATTATATTACCATAAATTATTAGTTACTATAGAGAAGACAACAAATTAATTAAATAACTTTTAGAATATATTAATAGAAAATACAGTCTGCACTCTTCAAATATAGATGTGTTATTAAATGTGCTGTATCACATTATTTTCACAATACAAATTTACCAAGCAAATAAATAAAGGAGAATAATTTGATTACAACATGTTGAGGAA
The DNA here is from genome assembly GCA_034509955.1 of Urosaurus nigricauda. NCBI lineage: Eukaryota > Metazoa > Chordata > Lepidosauria > Squamata > Phrynosomatidae > Urosaurus > Urosaurus nigricauda. Next base: position 185,003,579 of record JAOEGL010000003.1, on the reverse strand, counting down.
CAGTAGCAAGATAAATGATGGGGGGATGGCTTCAACCTGCAAATCTATAAAGTTATTAAGGGTGAGGTTGGAGTTTCTAACCTGAGCGGAAAACAATACTCTTTCAATGCTTTCTGTGTTATGCTGGAAGGATATATGATAAGAAATCTTTTTTTTTTAATTAATCTATTTTCTTCTCTGACATCTTTTTAGCTTGTACATCATTTTTCTGGTAATGTTATTGTCCCCTAAATAGTGTAGCCATTCTCTTATATATTCTCTTATACAGACACCACTAGCAAACTCTAAATGCACTGCATGAAGCAATATGGAGACAAGACTCTAATACAGTTGGCCCTCGGTATCCATGGACTTTTTAAGAATAATAACAATAAATTTTATTTATATTTCCCGCCTCTCCCTATGGATTCATGTATCCATGGCTTCCAAATATTAAAACACACACACACACACACACACAGAGGAATTACTAAAGCAAACATTCTATCTGCCATTTTATATAAGGGAAAACATTTCACTATGCTATTGTATATAATAGGACTTGAGCATACGTGGATTTTGGTACCCATAATAAACTCTCATTTTATCAAATAAACAAAAAGACAAAACAAAAGTAATATGCCACACTATTTTATCAAGTTCTTAGGCTGAACATAATTTCATTCGCAAAACTGTAATACTTAGGGACAATGCAGCCACAGGATCCCACAGCTTTTCCATGACATGGGCAGCACAAACCTGTTTGGCTGTTGATGTATTCAACCAATGAACAATCTTAAAGGTTTTTTAAAAGAAATATTTTAAAGATTTTTCCAGTTTTAAACCTTTTTTGCATAATTGCATGTAAAGGGATTTGAAAATGGAGAGACACTCACAGCTAATTCCATTAGGAATTATTTTCCCAGATTAATTTAATACACATTATTCTTCAATAGGCTGCATATATCAAGCAAATTTTTAATCCTTGTAACATTTATTTTTAACTGCCACTTAATCTCTGTATTCCACTGGAGGTGGGTTCAATAAATTACAGACCCACCACTCTCCTCAATATTGTCACACATGTGGCCTTGGTTTGTTAGACATATACAGATTAAAACAAATCATTCTCCTCTCATTCCATCTCCCATTCTGAGATGTAATGTTGCAACATTGCATGAACATTTGATGTGGAAGGGGGAAGCTTTGCAATAATGAGCACAATATGCCTATTTGGAAAGAAAAAAGGCCATAGCTTTACAGCTGAAAGGAAAGGTTGGCCCGAAATGCATGAGGTCTGGATCTGTCATCAACCAACTCCTGTTGGCCAATGAACCAAGTTGCCTGGTCACGGTCAAGCCTCAGGATGACACAGAGGTAACCGACCGATTGTGTGCTCTCATCTCATGAAGCCGATTGAGCGCATGTACACATCTCTACCCCTTTCACTGGAGGACACTGATCTGGTGTTGGCCCCGCAATGGTGACACCACAACACTCTCAGCACTCCTGGGGACCCAATAGACTCCCAATCCAGTGCTCCACAGCACCAGAAATCACACCCACCAGATCTGAGACCCATGCAACCACCCCTGAAAATGTTGTGACAGTACATCTCCAACCCTGAAGAGTGGGAGGGAGGGTGGGGAGAGGTGAGTTAAAATGGTGCTGGTTCTAAATAGGCCAGCCAGCCAATCACCAAATGGGAGGCCTGGAAATTCCAGCTCTTCTAGCCTCCCCAACCAACCCTGTTGCTCCAATGCCCCGACACCAACCAATGGGACAGCACTCCCACTCCTGGTGCAAGCTGGGATTTGTAGTCCTGTTCCTGGACTGGAAGTGCCACCCTGCACAGCCCCAGCAGCCAATGCAGACCCCCACGGCCCATTCCAAGGGGCAAGAAGGAGCCACCCGGCTGACACTCTCCCCCCCCTTCCAGCAACCAGGCCAGCCTAGTAAGTTGGGTGGCCTCATTTGTGGCTTATAACTATGTTAGGCCAAGACAATGGTTTTTAAAGTGGACTGTGATATCAGAGTAAGTCAAGAAATAGCATCAAAGATTTGTTTGGAGTAGAATTTGTGGAATTAAAATATCCAAAGGACTAAACATCATCAAGTGTGATGGGGACATATTAGAAAAAAATGGTTCAGTGCCTTCTAATCTTTTCAGCTCTGTTGATGAGCACATATGACACCTGAGTTTTAACCTGAAGGATTTCAATAAAGATATGTACAATAAAAAATGTCATTAAAAACTAACACCATTTGTTTGATAAACAGTAAAACACACACAAACACACCAACAACCATCTCACAACAAAACCCCACCAGCTACATAACAATGCAATCTTTTTTAGTAAAACAATACAACAGGCTATCATACAGTCTAGTAAAGTGATCCTCACAGAAGCAGTCTTCTAGGACGATTTATTTTTAGGAACAAATATAAACATAAAAGAAGTTGAGTAAAGGATGCTTAAAAGTCAGAAAGACAGATCAGTGGGGCGAGGATTGCTGTACAGTTTCAGAAGTCACTTCTGAAAATCAATCTGATAATTTGTCCTGAAATTATATGGAATATAGATTACTTGTATTCAAGCCTACAACCAACATGACCTAGGGCAGGAGTGGGAATTCTGTGGTCAACAGACTGCAGGTTTTTAGTGTGACCATCAGACTCTGAGGTCACCCATATGCAATCACCACAATGGACAACTGTTTCTCCACAGAATCACACAATCACAGAACTGGAATCAACCACAAGGTCCATCCAGTCCAACCCCCTGCCAAGCAGGAACACACAGTCAAAGCACTCCCAACAGATGGCCATCTAGAGTCTGCTTAAAAGCCTCTAAAATGGAGGCTTTGTATTTGTCCAGGGCAGTGTATTCCACTGTCGAAGAGCTCTTACTTTCAGAAAGTTCATCTGAATATTTAGGTGAAATCTCTTTTCCTGTAGTTTGAATCCATTGCTTCATGTCCTAAAAGATTATCAGACTAGCACTTAAGCACTGGTAAATCACCTCTAAAACGATGAGAAGTGTGTGTCTGTTTGTGAAAGCCTGGCACGCTTCCTCAACACTAGGGAATCGCTAGCTCCCTTCCAGTGTCACTGAATCAGTCAGGGAAAGGGAATTTCCTCTGGATGGAAACTTTGCGTTCAGAGGAAATTCCCTCTTCCCAAATGATTCAGTGATGCTGGAGGGGAACTGATGATTCCCTGACATTTAGGAAGTGCACCAGGCTTTCACACACACACTCTTCCTCAACGTTTTAGAGGCAATTTATCAGTGCTTATCCCACAGCAAGTGCTGCTCTGATAATCTTTCTAGTCTCTGGAGCAGCGGAAAATGGTACTATTATTTCCCTTCATCTAGATACTAAACTCCTACTACTGATGCAGCCTGGCTTTTTAGCTGCTGCATCACACTGTTGACTCATGTTCAGCTTGTGGTGTACGAAGATTCCTAGATCCCTTTCGTATATATGAAACTTTAATAAATATTTTTTTTCTGTTTAAGTATAGTACCTTACATTTCTCCCTGCTGAAATTCATTTTGTTAGTTTTGTCCCAACTTTAACCTCTCAAGGTTTTTAATTTTTAATTTTGATCTTGCCCTCTGGGATACTAGCTACCTTTCCTAATTTGGTGTCATCTGCCAATTTAATGAGTATGTTCTCTGTTCCATGATCCAAGTCATTGATAAAGATGTTAAATTGCCTAAGAAAGAACCCTGAGGCACTGCACTAGTCACTTCTTTCCAGCATAGAGAGGAGACATTTGTGAGCACATTTGGTATTTGTTTCATCAATCAGCTACAGATCCACCTAATAGTAGCATTGTGTAGCTTTTTTGCAAAAATGTCATGGGGGATCAGGGGACACAGTTCTTCTATTAAAAGGAGGGGGAAAAGGTCTCTTCTGCCCATTTTCTTCTGGTTAACTTCAGTTTCACAAAAAGCCTCATGTGCAACCAACAGTAACTGGGAGTGGTGGATAACGGTGTGGATATCCTCCTCTGGAGCCTTTGCAGTTGCCTTTGCCTGCTCTAAAGATTTAACTTTAAAAAGCACTGCCTTTATAGTTCTTGTTCTGTGTACAGTGTGGGAACTATAACTTCCTTTTGCAGTTTGCATGTGATAAGGATTACAAGCTGGCTGAAGTGATGAGAGGCTCTAAATATATTACACCGAACTATTGGTTTTAAATACATGTACATGTACTCTCTAGGACTCACAAACAGATATGGTTTCCTGTACGGCTTACCCAGTCATTATAGTTTGATACATTTGAATCTTTTGAGAGAGCAAATGAGAATAAATTACTAATATTAACCAGCATTCACTTTCTAAATTACACCTATTTGAAAGGAATACTTCTTTATTAATTTGCTGTCATTTCTATTTGTTCCTGCACAGCTGGGTTAAAAGTGTAATTATCTGCATTTGGTTTTTCACAATTCAGTTGGAAAGGTTTTGAAGATTTTATTCCACCAGCAATTTAACATAAACTAAGCATTATCACAACTAGTGCCCCATCAAAATCCAGATGTCACAAAAATAAATGTTTCAATCAGTCTGAAAATGGGCTCACAGTTGCACAGTATCTGATATAGAAAATCACAGCTTTCAGATTTTGTTAATTCAAAGGTAAACCATCTTATTTATTATTTTGTCATTACTGCACATACCGTACTTAAGACAATACTGTAGCTTTATGGAATAATTGCAAGTAAAAACTATGAACTCTTTGATATACTTAAGCTTGTTAACTGTTCTCTAATAATCTGGTAAATCTGGAACGGTTGGCTTCACAACATCTGAAGAGAGTAATTTGTGGGACTGTCCTATATGCAGAGCACTTTGGATTAGGCAGGCATACACTGAGATCATCTTAACATATGGTATACATTTTGCTGTGAATATTGTGTTGTTCTAAACCTTTTTTAAAAATCTTTTAAAACTCATTGTGAAATTATGTAGCACATAGAAAAAAGACTTACCATCATCATTCTGGGCCAAACAATCTATGAATACAACAGACGCTGCAATCCCTATGGCTAACCATTTTGAGAAGCAAAGCTGCTGTAACATTTTATGTCACACTTCAGTCAAGGCAGATCTAAAAGGGGGAAAAGGAGAGAGATGAGGTAAAATCACCTTTTAAATGAACTAACATGTGTACAATTCAAAGACATACGTAGCCATATTAGTCTGGAAAATCAGTAAACACAGGAATCTTGTAGCACCTTTGAGACTAACTGAAAGAGATAATTTGGTAGCATCAGCTTTTGCAGACTTGAATCTACTTATTCAGAGGCTATTTAAGCCTATTTAAACAAAAAGTTATTTCCCTGCAGACAAAGAGAAACCATGGGAGGCTCACCTAGCCTCCTGTGGAGGGAGTTCCAGTGGGTGGAAGCAGCCACTGAGGAGGCTCTCTCTGTCTTCACCAAGCGAGCCTGTGATGGTGGTGGGACCAAGAGAAAGCTTTCCCCTGTAGATCTTAGAACTCTGTCAGGTTTGTATGGGGAGATACGGTCTTTTAGATAGCATGGACCTAAGCTTTATATAGAGCTTTATAGATCATGACCAGCACTTTGAATTGTGCCCAGAAATGAACCAGTAGCCAGTAAAACTGTTTGACAAGGGAAGTATATGGTCTCCATACCTAGACCCATTCACCAGCATTATTGAACCCACTGAAGTTTCCAAAGGCAGCCCCACAGAGAATGCATTACAATAATCCAAACGGGATGTAATCAAGGCATATGTTACCGTAGCCAGATCTGACATCTCAAGGAACAGGCACAGCTGTTGCACTAGTTTTAGCTGTGCAAATGCACTCCTGGTAACTGTTGAGACCTGGGAATCCAGGCTCAGAGTTGAGTCCAGGAGCACACCCAAAATGGAAGCCTGAGATTTCAGGAGTGTGTGTGTAGCCCCATCTACCACAAGCAAAGGCCCTATTTTCTGATATCACTAATAACTGATCATGAACACCTCTGTCTGGATCAAGTATCAATTTGTTTGCTCTCAAATAAAACGTTCATAAAACACATCAAAAACGTAAAATGTTACAGACATGAATGCTAAGCATTGTTCTCATAAAGAAGGGATGGGGAACCTGAAGTACTCCAGAAGCTGGGACAGCATGATAGCAGTTGGGGATATCTGGAGAACAGCAGATTCCTTTGCACAACTGTAATAGCATTGCCTAAGTTTACAAGCTTGGCCAATCCTTATAGTAAATGCCTATACAGATTTATTGCATTAAGTTAAAAAGAAGAAGAAAATACCAAAATATGCTTGCAAAAAATCTCTTAGGCTAAGGGTACACTAAAAAAAAATCCAACTGAAGAATAATAAGACCAATAAAAGTGAATAATAAGAACAAAACATGAAGGCTTGTATTAAAACAAACTCAAGATATTATTTATAGCAACACAGAGCTGTGGGTTTAACCTTATAAACCATCTAATCCAGCGAATTTACTCACTGTCACTGTTCCACAATTACGTTTCAGTATTACAGTCACATAAAGCAACATTTATTTTCATTTTCAAGTCAAGAAAGATTTCCTTTTTCTTACCCTGCACTCAACAGCCTTCAACATCAAAACCATGTGTTCTGCCTTCAATCTGAAATCATTAAAGTTACTGCTATCATTTTATTTCCAGAAGTCAACTTTTTCTTATCTGTGAATTTGCAGTGTCGTCTTTGGCACTTATTTACATCACAAACAATAGTATCATGTCAAGACTTTAAAGCTCCTCCTTGGATCTCTCATAGTCTCTTTATATTCTTTGAAGTCAAGAGAAAATAGCTCTTTTTTTAATGGCTGCTAGTCATATTCATAAAAAGCAGGAACTGGCAGGCATGTCTTTTAGAACTTGAGAATTGCTCCTGATTTCTCAAGCCATGAGTTGTCTCAAGAAAAACGGTCATTTCAGTTGGCTCAGTCCTTTCAACAAATAAAGCAAATATACCCATGTTGGCTTTCCTGGAAAAAGAGTATGATATATGCAAAGTAAAAAAGAAACAACAACAACAACAACAACAACAACAAAAACAACCAGATTCTTTTAAAAAAAGAAGATGAATGCAGATGAATGAGATAAAAGGCTGTGGGGGGAAAAACTCTGACAAGCTGGTTTTAGAAGGTTATAGTCAGAAGCATCTAAGCAGTTCAAAGTATTAAAACCAGAGTTTTTTTTTTTTTAAAATAAAACCAGGATCAGTCTCATACAATTTATATCAACTGTTCCACTTGAAAGCACATGCATTTTTCATTTTTTAATAATGAGGTTTTTTTATTGCCTGTATGTTATGTTATACTGAATCATATTATCAGTATGTAGAGAGTTCTTGTAGCACCTTTGAGACTAACTAAACAAAATAAATTGGCAGCATGAGATTTCATAGACTAAAGTCTACTTCCTCAAATGCATTTGGGTTTCGTTTTTGGTTTTGTAGCTTGATACATTTATAATATTGCTGTCTGGGATCATGGCACTCCTGTTGTTGGTTGTGGATTCTTTTAGTAGCAAGACAAATGTATCTGAGAAAGTAGACTTTAGTCTATGAAAGCTCATGCTGCCAACTTCTTTCAGTTAGTCTCAAAGGTGCTAAAAGATCTCTCTACATACTGATTCTACAGATTCACATGGCTAGGTCTTTGAATCATACTATATTTGTATTATCATAATGTGCCTGATATAAATTTCAGAGTAGGTATGTTAGGAACAGCACAATGAGGTGCTGGTGCCAGCATAAAGTGCATTTCTTCCCTTCTCTTTGCTCCTATGGCCCCCTGATGTACTTGAAAACTATCTCTACAGGACTTTCCTGTCCTCTGGAGGACAAGGGACTGTGGGAAAGGGATATTGCTCCTGCCACTCTTGCTGGTTTTTACTCTTCTACCATTGAACATCAACCACTAGATTTCATCCAACAAAAAGAAAAGGAAGCAGGAAAAAAGTATTTTAGAATTTTAAAGACAATATATGATGGAATACAGCATTTTTTAAAACCTAAGCATGTACTGGATATACACTCAGTGAAAACTTCCAGCTTCACATTCGTTATGTATCCATCCTCAATGTTGTTTCTGTCTTTCTCTCAAAATGCCCGTACTGTATAGAAACCTTACTCCATTTCATAGTCTGCTCTCCCACCCTTAAATCCATCACAAGACAATGGGGGGAAAAATTTGTTTCTGATCATCAGAGACTGATCTATTTTCATTCTCCAATATATCTTGCGACCTGGTGTTGTAGCCTTTGGCACATATGGACATAAGAAGTTTCATCTATTTCTTTATTTGTTCACATCCTTGAACTGAGACACAGCTTGGCTGTCTATGACATTCTCAAATGCACCACAGTATCAAAGGTCAATTCTATGAGAAAAAGAGATAGCCACTCCAAACTATAAAGCATTTTATTTGTTTGTTCGCTTGTTTGTTATAGCAGAGGTTAAAGGAATTGGATATGCTGAGAAAATATTCCACAAATAAAAAAACTGTGCTCTACCTCATATGCCTTCTGATGTTTGTAGATATGATCAACAAGTTTAGACTAGATTAATTCCCTAAAAGATCAAGTAAATTTGTTGAATTTATTTTCAGAATATGTTTGTTTGTTTGTTTGCTATATTCATATTTGCTGCTGTCAATGTTAAAGAGAGGTAAGGGGTAAATGCTCATTTTGAATGATGTACATGCTAGGAATATAATTTGTCTCTGATTTTCTTCTTAAATGAAGCAACAAGTAATTTTAGTACTTTACTTCCTGCTGTGAGAAAGACTTAGCACACGGTTTTCAAAGCCTATTCACAATTCAGGACTTGTTCTGCACAAAATTCACTTGTGGTTGTTTTAATAAATAAATAAATAAATAAATAAATAAATCTTTCATTTATATCCCACTCTTCTACCATAAGGTAATCAGAGTGGCTTACAATATAAAAACATTTGATACAAAACACAATGTATCATAACACCCTCCATTAAAAAAGAATTGAATATATTACTATTAAAAATCACTGTATTAAATAAACTATTAAAAACAATAACAGGTGATAATAGCATAATATAAAATATGCAGGATACACCGGGGTGGAGGGTGGGGGTGTCTTTCATGCTGAATGGAAACTATTCTGAAAAGGCCTACCGGAAGAGATAGCTTTTTTGAAGCTATCCAGGTTGGTGATTTGACAGATCTCTTCCGGTAAGTCATTCCACAATCTTTGAGCAGACACTGAGAATGTCCTCTGGGAGGTTGCAGCCAGTCTGGTCTTTTTTGGCTGCAATAAGTTCCTCCCAGAGGACCTGAGAGTGTGGGGTGATTATACGGATGTAGGTGATCCCTTAGACAGGTTGGACCCAAGCCATGTGGGGCTTTAAAGGTAATAAGGATAGATGTTATGTGGTCACTGTTGGATTTTCCGGTGACCAGCCTGGCAGCCATATTTTATACTAATTGAAGCTTCTGAACTAAGCACAAGGGTAGCCCAATTTCAAGACATTGATTGAGGGGAGAAATATCATCTGTCATCTGAGCTGCTGGCTGGGACATGGAGAAATATATTTGGGTGTCATCAGTGTACTGATAACACCCACCCCATGTCTACAGATGATTTCTCTCCATGGCTTCATATATAAATTGAATAGCATCGGGGACAGGACGGTGCCTTGAGGGACACCACATTAAGCTCCACTTTTGAGAAAGTGGCTGTCCCTGAGCATCACACTCTGGAACCTGCCTGAGAGGAAGGACCAAAACCACTATAATGCAGTGCCTCCGATTCCTAACTCTCTCAGGCATTCCAAGAAGATGTTGTGGTCTATCATGTTGAAAGCCGCTGAGAGGTCCAGAGGTTGCTGAGATGTCAAACAGGCTCACACTTCCTCTTGATTTCTAAACGAAGGTCATCAGCTAGAGCAACCATGGCAGTCTCCACTCCGTATACTGTCCTGAAGCCAGTTTGAAATGGATCTAGATAATCGGTTTCATCCAAGATTCTACATTGCATGCCAAAAGGAGCACTGAAAAGTGCCACAGCAGCAGAAGGATGGCTGTTTGCTATCTGTAAAAGGAGCTGCATTTTGCAGTATCTTTTAGAGCCAGAAAAATGCCAGATTGGGGCCACAGAGTATGGTTGCCATGGCCCTAATAAAGCACTGAAAGGGACAGTGGGACACCGCTCTATTAGGGCAGTCTGTAGAGCCCTGTATTTTCGCTTCTAAGAAAGGCTGATATTACTTAAAACCTTTTAGTAAATCAACCAATATTATATTTAGAGATTTACTACATATCTTATTCATATTTACTCAGAATTATGTTCCACTGGCACCAGTGAGGCTTACTCCCAGATAAGTGGGTGTGCAGTTTAACTCTGAACAGTTCATTTTAATCCAATGCTAAAATTAAGCAGTCGAATATGATTTGTCGAACTGATAAAGTTAATTTGGAAAAGCTGAACTTTATTCCCTACACAGCTTTTAAAATATGTGATTAGTTTTAATTATTGTTAAGAGTATTCATGACATTTCCAGTGAAAGCAGCAAAGTATCATAAATGCATACAACTGTCTTTGAATTTCTGTCCTACAATACATTCTATATACTTCTGAGACCAGGTTCAAAATGTTCTCAAATGTAGAAAATTATTTGCAACAGGGCAGATCAGCAAGCAATAGCAATGTCAATTATATTTCCATACCATTTACTGATGTATTAAGCGGTTTACAAAATGTAAGCTAATTGCCCCCAACAAGCTGGGTACTCATTTTAGCAACCTAGGGAAGGATGCCAGGCTGAGTTGACCTGGAACCCCTGGCTGGCACTGAACTCACAACCTTGTGGTTTGTGAGTAAATGGCTGCAGTACAAACATTTAACTACTGCACCACCAGGGCAGCCAAACAAGCTAAAGCTCTAAATATTATGCAAGAGTTCATAAACATGTACTCCTAAAATTAGGCTATGCAAACAATACAAGATTTTCTTCTTTAAAAATTAGATTGTGACTTGACCTTCCTGGTGAAAATAATGTTCCAGTAGACATATCCATATCACGATTTTAAACTGTGACATACTCAGTTTCAAAGATCTGTTGTTGCTGCTGCTGCTGCTGCTGCTGCTGCTGCTGTATGCCTTCCAAGCTGTTTCCGATTTAAGATACCCTAAGGCAAAACTATCATGGAATTTTTTGGGCTCAGAGACTGTGACTTGCCCTAGGTCACACAGTGGGTTTCCATGAGTGAGCAGCAATTCTCCATAGTCATATTCTAATCACAATATCATGCTGATTCCTAGAGATCTATTAACAAGACCCATTTCCCTCCATCATATAATAAATAAATATTTTTCACCTTAGGATAACAGATAATTTGCTTTAAAAAAAAACCTTTACATTTAATTTCTTCCTGAATTCCACATCTATTCATCCCTAGGCACTATTGATCTGATATTTATAAGATGTTTAGGAATCAGCATGGGCAGGCAACATTTAGTTTCAACACACACACACACACACACACACACACTAAAACTAATGATTCCTGAGATTTTTAGTTTGGTGAGGCACCAGGACTCTCTGACAGACCAGGCTGAATGCTTCACCAAACTACAAATCCCAGGATACTCTAGGTTAGAGTCATGGCGATTAAAGTGGTGTCAAACTGCTTGAATTCTGCATTGTGGATAGGCCCTTTGCTACTGACTCTAAATACAAAGTGCACAGAAGGTCAAACTTCTGCTTCCGTAGTCATCTAAAAGTGATCAGGTACCTGCTAATCCTCATATGAAAAAGTAGGAAGTTGCTATTGCTTGCTATTGCTAAATGAAAAAGTATTTTATAATCTCTTTTCTGTCCTAACCATTTTACAGCCAAGGAGCCAAGCCTGAAAGATTGTATTTTCCTGAGGATCACTGGCTGAGTCCATGGCTGAAGGAAGGGATTTTTGTATCAGCCAATTGGCATGACAAGTCCAAACAGTCATCTGGAGGTAATGTCACTTGCATCTGCCCCGACTGCAGATCCCTCTTTTTATGTCCCTCTAGCCAACCCCGACACTTTCCTCCCTGCAGTTTAACTCACACATAATATACCCTCACCCCTTCCAATCTGCCATGGGAGGAGCAGCCTAGTTGGCATCCCCTCCCTCCACACCATGTCTTCTGAATGTATAGTAGGACCTTAGTATCTGCTGGGTTTAGTACCAGAATCCCCTTGTGGATACCAAAATCTGTGATATGCTCAAGTCCCATTAAATACAATGGCATAGTAAAATGGAGACCCTTATATCAAATAGCAAAATCAAGGTTTGCTGTTTGGAATTTATATATTTTTTGACTATTTTCATGTGGTGGATGCCTTAATCTGTGCATAAAATATCTGTGGATACAGAGGTCTGAATGTTTTAGTGTGACTGTATGATAGCTTCTGGGTAAGGGAGTCTCTGTTATCAGCAGAGTACTACCATATGTAATGTCACCAGCATAATAATTTTGCTATTGGATGACAGGTCAAAACACAGTATCTTAATTGTTAGGTTCAAAATGCTAACTGTATTTCTTTTCCATTATGTAACAAGAATGAATTGCATTTCATGTGAAGTCCTTTCAGTTCATGGTGGTAGAGGCAGCAGCATCAATAAAGTGTGAAATATATTTCTCATTCGTCTTAGTGAACCCCTGAGAGTTTAATAGTACATATTTTATTGGAAACTTTTTGGTGTGGTAAATATTGCAATCAGATTTCTTTTTGTCACGTCCATGCAAAAGGCTAACATACATAAGGAAAAGGATTCTCAGAAAAACAGAGTTCTATTATCAGAGGATAATGGGAAATTATAGAGAATGAAGGTCTGGGGCATGACACTGGGAAAGAACTGTTTTGCAGGCAGAAGTCATGAAGGCAGTGATGTATACCCTCCCCTAGGCAATATTTTTGGTTTCACGCATTGTAGTCTCTCTGCTTCACAGGGAACACAATGTCACCCTGCTCTGAGGACACATTCTGTATTATGATGATGAAGTTTCCACAAATCCTCCTCCTCCTCCTCCTCTTCACAGCTCCATTAAATGGATAGTTTCATAAGCTCTTGTTTCTAAAAGAGATTCCCAATGAAAACATTCTGCAAGTCCCTTTTAATGATAGACTGTGTGTTGCTATCCATCTTTAAAAAAGGGATGCTTTAAGGGGGAAACAACTGTAAATTCTGCTTTAGCCTTCAGCCCTAAATCCAGCTGCTATTTCTATTTTAGTGGCAATGCTTCCCACAAATTATTACACAAATATAAGGTAATGTATTATAAAGAAAAGGCATCATTATTTATGAAAATCATCATAAATGCTTTTCTCCTGCTCTCAACCTGCAGGTAATCTGGAAGAAAATATTGTGTAGTGAATGACACTTTGGATAACAAAGATCTCACAAGCACAGCCTCACAAATTTCAGTACTGTACTATCAGAAACATTCACTACACAGAAAGGCATTCTAAATGAGGTGTGCATATTTGCAGAGTGTGTAGGGGGTCATCTTCCAAAGTGGTAATACTTATATGGCTGAAGTTTAGAAATTGTGCACAAAAATACTGAACAATATCTACTCATGTTAGTTCTGGATTCACACACACATGGACACACACACACACACACACACAGACACACACATTGCAATATGAGGGCTGCTTTCCAAAGACACAAAATTGGAAATGTCTCCCCTAGGGACAGAATAGAATATTACTTCAGTGACAGCCAAAGAATTGGCAATGTCTTAGAGTCAGCTAAATATAGTTATTTTGTTAAAGGGTTGTAAGAAAAAAAATTACACTAAAATGATTTTTTGCAGGCTATAATGAGTCATAGTCCGTAAATGCAAAACTCGAAGTTCTTAAACATTTTAACTTTCCCCCAAGAAATTTAGTAACTTTTTTTTGGTCAATTACTCTTCTAAACAGAGAAGAAATTATATGGGTGGGTGTTGTGTTTAAAAGTTCTTGGCCTGACCTACTTCCCAAACTCTTGACCATAATTTTGTTACTGTAGCTTGAAAGAGTGTTCTTTTGTAGTGTAAACTGTCAATTTGCAGCTCTAATTTCTGATTCCCCCCCCCCCCCCAGATCATTAATGGAACCATGCCAAGGAAAAGTATGGAACTTTAAAGTACTGAAGTCCAGGCCATCATGAAGTTCCTGCTCCTGTTAGTGCAGAAGAGAACTCCAAAGGAAATCTATGAATGTATAATGCAAACATTTGAGTGACAAGAACTCATTATTCTTAACTGTGAAGAAGTGGTGTGCCAACTTTTAGCATGGAGATTCTAATACCGAGAATTCAGCAAGGTTTGGAAGGCCATCAACAGTATCAACTCCTCAAATTATTGAGTTTGTTCATGACCATTTGGCATATGATAAATCTCAGCTAAAACAGTTGCTGAGACATGAGAGATATATCAGAAATGCACTGGGTTTATAATGCATGAGCAGCTGGATATACAGAGGAAGCCAGCCAAGTGGGTGCAAAATATTTGAATGCTGACCAGAAACAAAATCAAATGGATACCTCAAAGTTGATTTTGTAGTATTTTGAGTAGTCTAGTGATTTATTTATTTGAACAATTAGTCACTGTTGGTGAAACATGGGTACATCATTATGATCTGGAGATACCCCCTGTAGGGTTGGCACTTGGGTTCTCTGTGACCGAACAAACTCAAAAATCAAAGGTCAACAGGAAAGGTCATGGCCACAGTTTTTTTTAGAATAAAAAGGTATTTTGATGACTATCTTCAAGAGGATCAAATAGTCAATGCTAACTTGTTATGCCAAATAAAGGAGGCATTAAAGGAAAAGTGTCAAGACAAGTTTCAGAAAGATATTTTCTTTTTACAGGGCAATGTAACTGCTCACAATACTGGCAAGAGTGTGGAGGGTTTGAAGAATTTGGGGTTTGAGTGCACAGACCACCCATCATACTCACCAGATCTTCTCCGTCTGACTATTTCCTATTTCCAAACATTAAAAGGCATTTGAAAGGAAGGAAACTTTTGAATGATTCAGAGGTGGTAGCAGTAACAGAGAAGTCTTTCAGTGATAAGACATCAGAATTGTTTCTGGAAGGGTTAAAGAAATTTAAGGAACAATTTGCCAAGTGCATAGAAGTTTGGGATGAATAAGTGGGAAAGCATGAACGTTTCTTGGCTCTGGCTTTGCATAGGTTGAGTCTTGACTTTGTTGTCCTTCAGGACTGGTAGCCAAGCTCAAAGAAAGACTCAACCTATGCAAATGAGAAACAGCCTGAGGCCAGGGGATTCCCAGCAGACAATGAGCACCAGTTAGCAGACATTAATCCTTGTTTGCATATCCTCCCACCCTAAGGACTGCCATTAGCAACAGAACAATACATTTGCAAATGACTCCTTCCTTCCTAGGGTCACACAGGATAGATCCAATCCTTTTCCAGGCTATCATTCTCTGAAGATGCCAGCCACAGATGCTGGCAAAACGTCAGAAAGGAATTCTTCTAGAACATGGCCACATAGCCTGAAAGCTCCACAAAAAAAGCTTTCTGGATACTCCCCCTCCAAATCTTATATCTCTGTTCTCCCACAGCTTAAGCTATAATACATTTGATTGACTCTTTGTATCACACCCAGTATAAACAGTATATACTATACTAGTACATAGTATATTGCCCTCGCCTCCCTCCCCAAACCACCTTTGACAAATGAAATTAAAAACATATGTATTATGAATAACAGTTATAAAGATTTCTAATTGAAACTCACTAAAGAAAACCAACACAGAGAATATTAACTTTTCAAAGGCAAATGCAAATGTTGCCATCATCTCCACTGATCAAGCTATGTTCCCACATTAACTTGTCTTGCAAAACATTATCACTGAGATCCATTCTTAGTATGAGAATTACTGAGAAGGTTGCCCCAGGTGACAAATACTGGGAGAGAACAGCAGGTAGTAGTGGTGAAGTGTTAACAGGATAAACCCTTGTGTGGCATGAACCCCCATAAATAACTTACTGTCCTCAGTGAAGCAGGCCTATTTGAATCCTGTCCGATCACCAGTGCTAAACTAAGATTCACTCAGACAGGGATGTGCCATCTTGTCTTTTCCTTCAGGAAATAAAAATATCTTGTCCTGCTCTATTTCTGTTACCAAATGCTCAAACACCCTACCTGAAAAAATAAATAAATTGAACCATGTTGTTTCTCTCTCTTCAACCTTGTTAAGAACTGATTAAATTATATTCCATTCATTTATATTTTAAGGGTTGTGATTTTCTAGGGGTGGGTGGGAGAGGGAAGATGGAAAATTCCAAAATTTGGCCTCATATTGCCTGGTCCTAAAGTCTATTTTTGTTGATTTTTCCTTCACATCCCTCTCAAGCAACCTGTCACAGTTACTATTTCAAAAAACTTATTTGCTTTCACACACATACACACAAAGTCAAATCTTCAGTGACAGGAATAAAGTTCAGTTCTAAGCTAATGAGATCAGTAGTGATAAGATGAATGCTTCGGAGGGATTTCATTGAAAGAAGTTCTTATCATGAAATAACAAAAATCTCTCCCCCCTCCCCATATCCTACTCTTATATTTATTATTATGCAATCCAGTGTATGCTGCAAAGAACACAAGGCAGTGTTATGCCCACAGGAAGCACCCTATATATTTAAGATGAATGGGGAAGGGATATTTAAGGTGCATAAAGTAGATTAGAGGCCTCATTAATTTCCTGTTGCCATTGTGCTAACACCACTCCAGGCTTAATTTATTTTAGGGAAACGAACAATAAGAGAAAAATAGCAGCATATGATATATTGGACAAGCAAGCATGATTGGATGTAAGCAAATTATTTGCTGTGTGTTGATAAGATCAAAACAAGCTTGTCATGTTGTGATTTGCTAAACTGGACAACACTGAAATATTTGTTGCTTGTTTGCATTTATTTGAATTGCAAGCCTAAACGTAAGGATATATCATGTGTTAAAAGTTGTAAAGAAATTCTTTTGCACATCTGCATTCATTTAAACTGTGACCCCCATTTAAACTGTGACCACCCTCAAAAGGCAGATTTAAGAAGTAGAAAGGTAGAAAAATAATATGACTCATACACATTGCCCAATAGCTAGACTTGCCTATGTTGAAACAATGTTTGCTAGCCACATGAAGTTATTGTTAACACAAATAACATATGAGATACAGGTTTGTAATCCTAAACTGATTACGATACTTAATATCTTGTGTGCAACCATGCATTTCTGACATCTGTGATACTAAGTGACTGAGTTCTGTAAGTTCTTCACATATTAAGGTAGAAATGAGAGTGGATCTCCTGTTAGTGAAAAATCATGATGCCAGGCAAATGTCTCTGTATATTCAATTTACACTACACACAATTTGTTTTCTTATTAGATAGTCTTGAATAGTCCTGCTTCCATCACGAAGATAAGACACTCTCAGCTGCCCTGGCCACCAATATGAAACATAATACTTGTCAATAAATGAATTCACAGAAATACATTTATTGACAAGCTGTTAAGTAAGTATATTACGTCATAAGACTTTTGATACTGACTGCAAACATGAGATGAAAAGGTTATCACAACAAGAATAATCAATATGATAGATCTAATGGTTTAGACAAACAGAATATCACCGAACAATAGTAACTGTCATGTGAGTGTCACAACTTTAAAAAAACAACACAAAAAACCTTAAAATATTTTGGCTCATTGACATGTGAAGTGGACTTTGGGTAAACTTTTGCTTCAACCTAATGTTAAACTTAACTTTTAAATATAGTTCACAAAACATATTCTAAAAGCTAATAACAATAATATGCTCTACAAAAATGTCCAATAAACTCAAGCTTATTGGCCATTATACTTCACCAAAATCTTTGGGCCACTTTGAAACCTTTTGGGGCATTTCAGCCCCTCATTCTTGTTACCAGAGCTGAAATCTTCTGAATTTTGGTTGTGTACTTTCTCCCTATGACACCAAATGGACTCTGCACTGTGGGCAGCTATGATCCTTGAGGTGAGTGGTCATATCCAAACTATCCCATAGGCACATCAAACAGAAGAGTTTGGGAGTTGCAAATGAGAAACTTTAACACCTCCGAAGTCAGGAAGATAGGTGATTTAGGCAGGATGTTCTGCTGGAGAAGCCAGATAAGGCTAATTTACTTCATTCTGACCCCAGAAAGACCAGGTGATCCTTTACAATGTAGATTCAATTTCATTGATGTAGGACAAACAGTCTAGTTTTGGTTATAAAAGATCTCCAAAACCCTTAGATAGTGTGCTAGTTGGAAAACACAGGGACACAGTCTGAATTCTGACTGGTCCCATAGGGGCTTTCTAGATGTGACATGAAGTTGCCTTTTCCTTAATGCTTAGCAGCTGCACCACAGCCTTTAGATGGAGCTGCGCTGTTCCGCAGTTTTTAAAAAAGAAGCTGGGAAAACCAGCACCTTTTTAAAGGTGCTTCTTCTCCCCTAAAACACACACAAAAAAGCGTTTTCATGGCACACTTTCCCTTTTTCTCATCTAAAGGCTAGAGTTTCATGCAGCCATGAACACACTTCTTTTTGCCAATCTAGAAAGCCCCAATATGTCTGTTGTTCCTCTGCTCACCAGAACGGCCGTATCCCGCACCATCCCCATCACAATTGGACCTCTTCTTGTGTAAGCATCACTGTTAGTCCAGCCTCCAACTATTCCAAAGCTAACTCCTGATTTCCTCCGTCTTTGTATGTATGTATGAATGAACATGTATTGTGGTGTGATTTCCCCCTTAATAAAAGAAACACTTCATTTAGAGAATCTGCCTCTGCAAAATTCCTTTGATCTCTTTTCTCTTGCTATACCAGTGGGAAACGATACCAAAAGGGTTGCTTGTAGAATCATAGAATCATAGAATCATAGAATCATAGAGTTGGAAGAGACCACTAGGGCCATCCAGTCCTACCCCCTGCTATGCAGGAAATCCAAATCAAAGCACCCCTGACAGATGGCCATCCAGCCTCTGTTTAAAGACCTCCAAGGAAGGAGACTCTATCACCTTCCGAGGAAGTGCGTTCCACTGTCGAACAGCCCTTACTGTCAGGAAGTTCTTCCTAATGTTCAGGTGGAATCTCTTTTCCTGTATCTTGCATCCATTGTTCCGGGTCCTGTTCTCTGGAGCAGCAGAAAACAAGCTTGCTCCCTCCTCAATATGACATCCTTTCAAATATTTAAACAGGGCTATCATATCACCTCTTAACCTTCTTTTCTCCAGGCTAAACATCCCCAGCTCCCTAAGTCGTTCCTCATAGGGCTTGGTTTCCAGACCCTTCACCATTTTTGTCGCCCTCCTTTGGACACACTCCAGTTTCTCAATGTCCTTTCTGAATTGTGGCACCCAGAACTGGACACAATATTCTAGGTGGGGCCTGACCAAAGCAGAATACAGTGGCACTATTACTTCTCTTGATCTAGACACTATACTTCTATTAATGCAGCCCAAAATAGCATTGGCCTTTTTAGCTGCCGCATCACACTGTTGACTCATGTTCAACTTGTGGTCTACTTGGACTCCTAGATCCCTTTCACACGTAGTTTCATTCAGCCAGGTGTCACCCATCCTATATCTGTGCATTTTATTTTTCCGCCCTAAGTGCAATACCTTACATTTCTCTGTATTGAATTTCATTTTGTTAGCTTTGGCCCAGCTTTCTAGTCTATTCAGGTCATTTTGAATCTTGATCCTGTCCTCTGGGGTATTAGCTATTCCCCCTAATTTGGTGTCATCTGCAAATTTGATAAGTATGCTCCCAATTCTGTCATCCAGGTCATTGATAAAGATGTTGAATAGCACTGGACCGAGGACAGAGCCCTGTGGGACCCCACTGGTCACTTCTCTCCAGGATGAAAAGGAGCCATTGTTGAGCACCCTTTGGGTTCGGCCATTCAACCAATTACAGATCCATTTAACAGTTCCTTTGTCTAGCCCACATTTTACAAGCTTGTTTGCAAGAATGTCATGGGGAACCTTGTCAAAGGCCTTACTGAAATCAAGATATACTATATCCACAGCATTCCCTTCATCTACCAAGCTGGTAATTTTATCAAAGAAAGAGATTAGATTTGTCTGGCATGACTTGTTTCTCTGAAACCCGTGTTGAGTTTTTGTGATTATGGCATTACCATCTAGATGTTCACAGACTCTCTGTTTAATGATCTGCTCCAGAATCTTTCCTAGAACTGATGTCAGACTAACTGGACGATAATTGTTGGGATCCTCTTTTTTCCCCTTTTTGAAGATGGGGACAACGTTTGCCCTTCACCAGTCTGCTGGGATCTCTCCTGTTCTCCAGGAGTTTTCAAATATGATTGCCAATGGCTCTGATATTACTTTTGCCAGTTCTTTTAATACCCTTGGATGGAGTTCATCTGGTCCCGGAGACTTAAATTCATTTAGATTAACAAGGTGTTCCTCTACTATCTCTTTACTTATTCTGTGCTGAAATTCCCCAATTCTGTTCTCTGCTCCATTATCCTCAGGTTGAGCACCCTTTGCCTTTTCTGAGAAGACTGAGGCAAAGAAGGTGTTGAGTAATTCTGCCTTTTCTCTGTCCCCTGTTAGCATTTTGCCATCTTCTCCACGCAGTGGCCCTACCGTTTCCTTCTTCTTCCTCTTGCTGCGGACATATCCAAAAAAGCCCTTTTTATTGTTCTTAACCTCTCTAGCAAGCCTGAGTTCATTCTGCGCTTTAGCTTTTCTGACTTTACCCCTACACATGCCTGCTATTTCTTTGAATTCCTTTTTCGTGATTTCCCCCTTTTTCCATTTCTTATACATGTTCCGTTTCAAACTTAGCTCGGTTGAAAGTTCCTTAGTCATCCATCCTGGTTTCTTGAGACACCTCCCGTTTTTCTTTCTCACTGGAACTGTTTGAAATTGTGCCTTCAGTATCTCCCTTTTGAGAAAGTCCCATCCGTCCTGAACTCCTTTATCTTTTAGTATTTCTGACCATGGAATCGCCCTCAATACTTCTCTAAGTTTACTGAAATCCGCTCTCCTAAAGTCTAGGATGCATGTCTGACTCTGCCTGGCTTCTCCTTTCCACTGTATTACAAACTCCAGGAGAACATGGTCACTTCCACCTAATGATCCCACCACTTGCACCCCATTAACCAAGTCCTCCTTGTTGGTTAGGATCAGATCTAAAATAGCTGACCCCCTTGTTGCCTCTTCCACCTTTTGGACCATGAAATTGTCTTCCAGGCAAGTGAGGAATTTGCTAGACCTTGAGGATTTTGCTGAGTTAGACTTCCAGCAAATATCAGGATAGTTGAAGTCGCCTATCACTACTACATCTCTCTTTTCTGACTGTGTGGTCATCTGTTCTAGAAAGATATCATCCAATTCCTCAGTCTGACTTGGGGGTCTGTAGTAGACTCCCACCGTAACACCCTTGTTGTTTCCCTCCCCTTTAATTCTTATCCAGATGCTCTCCACCTGGCTTCCATGATTGATGTCCAGGATCTCTTCACTGGTGTAAATATCTCTGACATATAGTGCTATTCCTCCTCCTTTCCTGTTTGGCCTATTTCTCTTAATAAGGTTATACCCCTCTATTTCCACATTCCAATCATGAGACTCATCCCACCAGGTTTCAGTGATGCCTATTATATCATATTTGCCTTGTTGTACTAGGAGTTCGAGTTCATCTTGCTTATTTCCCATGCTCTGTGCATTAGTGTAGAGACATCGCAGACCATGGTTCCCTTTTACTTGCTGCCTGTGCAAGTTTTTTTGCCTCCCACTGTTGGGTCCTTGCACTGTTTGCCTTGTTTCCTCTATGTCAGTTTGACTATTTACGCCATCCCTTTTGCGTTCCTTAATATTGTCTCCCTTCCCCTCGGAACTCAGTTTAAAGCTCTCCTGATCAAGTTCTTGAGACTGTTGGCAAAAACATTTCTTCCAACTGGCGTGAGATGCAACCCGTCTGTTGCAAGAAGTCCCTCCTCATGGAACCGCAGCCCATGATCCAAGAATCCAAATCCTTCTCGGCGGCACCATCTGCGAAGCCAGTTGTTCACCTCTGCTATTTTCCTCTCCCTTCCTGGACCATGCCCTTCAACTGGCAGAAGAGACGAGATGACAACCTGTACATCCATTCCTTTCAGCTTCCTACCAAGCGCCTCGTAATCCCTTTTGATGTTCTGAATGCTGTGTCTTGCAGTATCATTAGTTCCCACGTGGACCAAAAGGAAGGGGTATTGGTCAGTAGGCTTGACCAGTCTTGTCAGCCTCTCTGTCACATCCCGGATCTTTGCACCTGGAAGACAGCACACCTCTCGAGACATCTTGTCAGGCCTACAAATCACTGCTTCTGTACCCCTCAGCAAGGAGTCCCCCACTACAACCACACGCCTCCTCCGAGGCTTAGCAGCGACTGTTCCCTCGGGTGGGACTCTCAGGCTCCCTTGCTCTGTCCCTGAAGTCTGTCCATGCTGCTCTTCTTCATCCTCCTTGATAAGGGAAAGAGCTTCGAATCGATTCTCTAGCTGCAAGCTCCCCGAACAATTCCTTCTTGGTTTACTACTCTTTGTGACATTCCTCCAGCTGTCTGCCTCCTCTGTTTGGCAAGTGACCTCTTCCACCCTAGCATCTTCCTCTGCATGGTACTCATCCAAGATGGTTAGTTCTATTGTGTCCAGGAAATCCTCTTGTTCCCTAATCTGCTGAAGTGTAGCTACTCTGGACTCCAGCTGCTGCACTTTCTCCTCCAAGAGTGCTACCAACTTGCACTTGGTGCATGTGAAGTTCTCCACTACTGTAGGCAAGAAGAGAAACATCCCACAAGAGTTGCAGGTGACTGTGGCAGATCCCTCGTTGTCCATACTGCAAAGTCTTTAGTAATAAATATAACAGTCAATCTACTGGGAATACTTCTTTAGGGGTAAGTACTGGCTGCTATCTTACACTTAAAGGGAAGGTTCTGTTTCAATATCTGATTCTAACCTAATGCCACTTGAGCAGAGTTGTTCAGTTAAAGAAAAGTAAAACGGCGCGCGGCTCTGGAAGGTGGTATATAAAGCTAGTCTGCTAGCTCCGCCCCCTTGTGACTCACAGATGTGACTCACAGAAGCTCCTCCCCTTCAGCAACAAGCACACGGTCTCAAGCACACGGTCCCAAAATGGCTGCCAAGCAGCTCCTCTCCTTCTCCTCTCTCTGGCCGGACTGTTCTGGAAGGCTCTGGAAGGTGGTATATAAAGCTAGTCTGCTAGCTCCGCCCCCTTGTGACTCACAGATGTGACTCACAGAAGCTCCTCCCCTTCAGCAACAAGCACACGGTCTCAAGCACACGGTCCCAAAATGGCTGCCAAGCAGCTCCTCTCCTTCTCCTCTCTCTGGCCGGACTGTTCTGGAAGGCTCTGGAAGGTGGTATATAAAGCTAGTCTGCTAGCTCCGCCCCCTTGTGACTCACAGATGTGACTCACAGAAGCTCCTCCCCTTCAGCAACAAGCACACGGTCTCAAGCACACGGTCCCAAAAGCACAACCCAGTGGTTAACTGAGCTAATTAAAAATTCCTCTAGAGAAATCCTTTGCCACATTGCTTAAGGTCCTTATCAGCCGCCTCCTCCTCCTCCTCCTCCTCCTCCTCCTCCTCCTCCTTTTTCAAAGACAGATGTGACTGGAAGCTTGGGAATCAATACTGATCTTTTCTGGATGAAATGTTTTTGGGCACCCACCTTTTCTGGGTGTCTGGGGACTCTTGGGACCACAAGAACAGTATTAGGGGCTGCATGTGGCCCATGTTCCATACTTTTCATGCTTCTGATTTATAGTTAGTTTCTTGATGTGAGTTGTTTTTGTTTTTGTTTTACCTTCAAGAACAGCATAGTAATAGCCGAAACTGACCATGAAAGACTAACATTCAGGACCATACTAGCACCTAGAATCATAGAGTTGGAAGAGACCACAAGGGTCATCAAGCCCAATCCCTTGCCATGTAGGAACACAATATAAAAGCACCACCAACAGATGGCCATCCAGCCTCTGTTTAAAATCCTCCAAAGAAGGAGACTCTATTTCCCTCTGAGGGAGCATGTTCCACTGTCAAACAGCTCTTACTGTCAGGAAGTTCTTCCTAATGTTGAGCTGAAATCACTTTTCCTGTAGCATAACTAGCCTGAACCACTATAGATAAAGCATCAGATCAAAATAGATGGTGAGTGATGCTAAATTCATACAGTGAGTGTGAAGAAAGCTTCTGTGTCTCACCTATCCCAAAGTTTTCCGTTCATCATAGTTGCTATCATAGATGCTATTTACACTCTGGTAGTATGGAGATTTTT
Source organism: Urosaurus nigricauda (assembly GCA_034509955.1). NCBI lineage: Eukaryota > Metazoa > Chordata > Lepidosauria > Squamata > Phrynosomatidae > Urosaurus > Urosaurus nigricauda. The sequence continues at coordinate 184,979,216 of JAOEGL010000003.1, read as the reverse complement.
CTGACAGCACTGATGAAAGTTTCGTTCAGCATTCATGGCTGTTTGGTGATACAGTGGGCACTTGGCATCGACTGGGGCTTGATTCCAGGACCTATTCTGGATACCAAAATCTGTTGAATGCTGAAGTCCTGTTATATTCAATTGGATAGTCTCTTATATGGGATGAAGTGGCTTAGTGGTTTAGATGCCAATTAGATAACCAGAAGATTGGAAAGTTGGCAGTTCGAAGCCCATGTGCTGCATGATGGGATGAGCTCTGATATTAGTCACAGCTTCTGCCAACCTAGCAGTTCGAAAGCATACAGATGCCAGTAGATAAATAGATACCACATCTCAGTGGAAAGGTAACGACATTTGGTGCAGTCATGCTGGCCACATGATCACCAGATTCATCTTCAAACAACGTTAGCTCTTCAGCTTAGTAATGGAAATGAACACTGCCCCCTACAGTTGGTTACAACTAGATATTCATGTCAAGAGACTACCTTTACCTTTACCTAGTCCCCTATATAAAATGGCAAAATCAAAGTTTGATTTTTGGATTGTTTTTAATTTGCAATATTTTCAAACTGTGGATGGTTGAATCCATGGATGCAAAATCTGCAGATACAGAGGGATGACTGTATAAGGCTCTCAAATAAACTGGAAGGTGAGTTAGTGAGTGGGTGAGTGAGACAGTGAAAGAACTATAATGAGTCTCTCTGACCGACTGTCTCCAGCACTTCTGGAGAGGGCAGTTTATCACCTCATCATTTCAGGATGAGACACATCCTACTTGAATTGCTGACAGCCTGTGCTGACTAGAATATTCTTTATTATTGAGACCAAAAGCTGACAGAGTCAGGTGAAAACATATGAGCGTATGTGTGTGGAATTCGTGTGTGTGTGTGTGTGTGTGTGTGAGAGAGAGAGAGAGAGAGAGAGAGGCTGTTATATGAGCAATTAAATAATCAATAATTTGTTGGCAATTGTCTGTTGAGAAATGAAGAATTCATTTTGAAATTGGGATACATTCACAATACATCACCAGCCAGATTACTCTAAGTTGCATACTTTAGCATGCCATGGAATCTTATAGCATCTTTGAAATTAACTGCAAGAAAGATGTTTGCAGCATAAGCTTTTGTATACTCAGGTCATGTCAGCATTGATAGGAAAATGCTGACTTACTGTTGGGGCTTCTAGGTCCATGAGGAGGATGAGCTGTCCACACAATCAGCACTCAAAATGGGACAATACTAGCAGCACTATCCACACACTTCCCTGAGATCAGCGGATTGCCCTGGCCCAGAGTGTTTCCTTTTGACCTCTTCTGCCTGTCTTCCGATGCTCCTTCCTCTCTCTGCACTAGTGTGCAATCCAACACTCAGTCTGATTTTGAGCAAACAGGGACTCTTTGTACTCCAGAGAATTGCACTGGAGCATGGATTGCAGCAGTATTTCACCCATTTTGGCCCCATGCATAATCTAAATAGGTCAGTGAGGGAATGGGGAAAAGTTTCTTTTCCTCTGTGCGAACATGGCTACAGTCTACTTCTATCCTTATATACTTTGGATACATGCAGTTTTATATTATTATTATTATTATTATTATTATTATTATTAACAGTTTTGTCTTCTCTTACTTTTATGTTATATTGCTATATTGCTCAGGTTTAGAAAGGGTATGAAAGGTGTTCAAAGGGCTTATTGAAATCCTTGAGTGATAATGGTTTTTCCAAGATCTACATTACTTATTTGTCAATATGACAAACATACACACAAAGCCACACAGTCATATAATGCCCTACCAACCTGAACAAACTGATCTCACCAGATTTTTGAAGCAGAACAAGGTTGGGTTTGGTTGATGCTTAGATGGGAAACCATTACATAAAATGCAGGTATAGCAAGAAAGAAGCCTGAGACATTGAAACACTATTATTTTCAATCAAGTTAGCAATAGTGGACATAATGGACCAATTTTCTGATTTAATGTGAAGAAGCTTCCTATGCTCATTACATTTGTAACTGCATTTTAAATATAGTGACATTTTCAAACCAAGAGGTATGACACATAAAGAGGCATCAAGAAAACCACTGACATGGTATTTCTGCAACAATTTTAAACAAAATCCTTAGTTGTTACTAGTCATGGTTTCTGCTTTGAAACTACAGTTTCTGGTCAATTGCTCATAGTCCACTTCCTTTTACAACCTCAGTACAGAAGTCGAATTTTAGCAGGGGGTGGCTGTAAAATTAAACATCTGTTACGTTAGTTATACCCACCATAGCCACTGGAGCCTGGAATTTCATTTTTAAAAAATCAAATTATGTGGGCAAGAAAATGATGGAGCAATTGATATCTTAATTATAGACTTAATGATCTGGTTTAATTTAATAACAAATATATGGCTTTACTTTATGAACATTCAAAACTAGCAGAAGAACAATTCCTCTCCATCCACAGTTGTGTAGCTCTTCAATGATACATTACAATATTATTATTGCTTCATTACCTAAGTTGCTGCTGGGCAAAAAGCTGGTAGAGTCTGATGAAACTCAGCATCTATAACATGAAAGCACTTGTATCATAATACTGCTAGCTTTCCTTTCACAAAAATTAAAAATCGTATAACTAGCTCCCATGACTTCATGTAGAACTAATGAACCTCAGACATTGCCATCCAGTAAAACAATTTGTTTGTGGATTTATGGAATAGTAATTGTTTCAATGTTTCCACCCCCCCCCCCATTATCCATGACATTATAGAAATTAAGGACTTGAATTTACAGGAACAGTTACAGCAGGTTCATCGAGTTCCCAGGAAAACAAACAAATGAACAAACAAACAGTTATAAATATTTCAGGGAATGCTACTATCTAAACAACTGGATGCCTGTTTGTTTTACACTAATATTTCAGATAATGACATAAGTAAAACAACAGAACATATCCTCGATTAACAGAACGTTCTATTACCTCCTGTGTATTTTCTTATGGAAATAGTTAGAAAACCTCTTTGAGAAAAGAAACTATTTGTGATTTTCCAATCAGTTTTATTTTCAGTGATAAGGGACTAGCCAATTTGTTTAGGCCATTTGAAATTCTATACATAACAATGATAATTGAGTCATGTGTTTTAACCTGCAGAAAATACATTTTTAATTCTATTTTTATTCGGCTAATCAAAACATATACTATGGTAGCATATCCTATGGTACTGGAGTAGAATGAAATTAATCTCAGAAATCACATTATATTTTGCAGAAGATAAGAATTCTACAAGAAATTTTAGTACAGGATTTCCACTCAGAATTATAAAAGATCAAAATGATTTAATACATAGGTTGCAAATAGTGGCTGATGGGGGGAAAATTTGGCCAATTTGAAAAAAAAAGTGGCTTGCTAATTTAGGATTCATCATGTTCTTATGCTATTGGAAACATTCTTTCTGAGGAGTGGCATTTGTCTAACATATCCCGTTTATGTGGTAGTCCTGCTTAGACTAAATTTTAAAAAATCTTTATGTGTCTTCTGAGTCATTCTGGCATTGATATCCTTAAAAAGAAGATCAAAACTGATTGGGCATTTTTAAATGTGATGGGTGTTTGAATATTCATTATCCATGAAGTCAAAACTCCTTCGTGTTCAGACACATTTCTCTAACCATGGTATTCTAAAAGTTGTGTATGTCATATAGAGTCTAATGTTGTACCTTGCCTGGAGCCTTGAAGAGAGGTGGGAAAGAAATGATGATGATGATGATGGATGATGATGATGATGATGATGATGATGCACCACCAAATAATTTTAGGAAAAAAATCAACCTGTGCTTCATATATACCTATGTAGGTCTTGAAAAACTATGGGTTCCTCTGAAAAAAACGGAAATGCTCCAAAATTTGATTTTCCTGCTGTGTACTGATACTCTAGACCAGAGACCACTGTTAAGATGAATATGGAGAAACAGAATGGTTTCCAATTGGCAAGGGGGCCAGGGAAGGCTGGATTTTATCACCCTGTTTAATTCTATGAATAATATATCACATAAAAAGAGGACTAGACTTGGAGGAAAGAGGTATGAAAATTGAAAGAAGAAACAATAATTTAAGATATGCCAATGACACCATATAACAATAATAGCAAAAAATAGCAAAGACTTGGAATGATTGCTGATTAAAGTTAGGGAAGAAACTGCAAATGCAGAGCTAAGGTTGTTCATTAAGAACAAAAATGACCACATATAATTTAACATAACTTAAAAGTGGATGATTAAGACACTGAGATAGTTAAAATATTTTGTATACCTTGGCTCAGTCATAAAGCAAAATAGAGGCTGTAGTTTAAGAAATAAGAAAAATTAGACAGAATCCTCAAATAAAAAGATGTATCAATCACTGGATAATAAAGTTGGGATCATAACAGGTATATTGACACAAATGAAGAAACCATGGTACTGAGCTCTTAAACAGAGTGTCTTGGAGGCCTCTCACACAAGGTGACTCTTAAGTTGTTGATATGATGGCATGTAACATGTAAGAACGACATTATCAAGTGCCTCTTTGCTTTGTCATGCGTAGGGAAAACAATGAGTGTAAGAACGCTAAGTGTACAAGCAGTACAATCATATGGATTTTTTTCTTTTAAAAAAACTGTCATAAATACCTATTTACTCTTTTTTATAGTTGAAAAGATTACAACACAACAGTCAAGGTCCTGTTCAACGCTGACAAAATTTCTGCTTAAATTACAAAGATGGAACTAAAATTCCTTGTGGTTCTGTTGCACTGTGGATGAACAGGAAACCTCTGGCGTAAAGGGGTATTGAATACCTCTTTATGCAGACATATTAAGATGATGATGATGATGATGATGATGATGATGATGATGATGATGAAATTTTATTTATAAAGTGCTGTAATTTGCATGAAATTACACATGAAATTAAGAATACATGGTGACAGGTAGCCGAGTGGGATACTTGTGCAGACAACTGTGGTTGTGTGGAAATAGAGGTAAGGGGGAAGTTGGGGTCAGAATACTCCAGACTGCTCCTGGAAAATCCTAACCAGTGCAGACAAGGCCTAGGAGACTTGAAAATGCTTCTTTTCCATGTAGGAGAAAGCTACCTGCCCACAATCAGGGACTGGAGCCATTGAACTCCAAGTGGTTTTGAAAATACCAAGAGCAAAGTATAATTGGGGCAAACTACCATGGGAAAACATGCAACTGGGCCTTTTCTGATGTGGCACCCATGTTGTGGAATATCCCTTCTGTAGAAGTCTAACAAGTGTCAACACTGCTGGCATGCCAGCACCTAGTAAAAAAAATGGCTATTCATGAAAGCTTTTTGGTTTCATCTATATTTGCACATGAGTGGCTTAAAATTGTTTTAAGTGTTTTTAATCTGACATGTTTCAGGGTTTTAGCTTTTAAATTGTCTTATTGTTTTAAATTACATTAAATTGTCCAAACTGATTCTACTGTATGCCCCCCTAAGGTCTCTCTCTGGCTTTTCTTTGCTAATGAAGATTCAGGAAGGACTCATCCCATGCTTTCTACAAGCGTGTTGATGACTAAAAAGGCCAATTCGAGATAAACAAGTCCGGTTACACAAAGCATAGCAAAAAGTCTCCTTGGGTGATGTTTCCAAGTTGTGGTTCTTTCTGCATTGTGATTTCTCTTTGAGACTCTTTCAGCGTGAGTTCTTGAAAGAGGCTGCAGCATTGTGGATAGTGCATCTCCATGCCTCCCAATGTGAGGCCAGGGCAGACCATTGGTGATCAATTAGACTGGGCTTGAGATGTTGTTTGTTACTACAGACACTTTTGTGAAGCCTTCCAAATGCACTATATGCCTTTGCTAATCTGTGATCAATCTCTTTATCAATCTTGGCATCTGAGGAAATGATACTTCCCAGGTAGGTGAACTGCTTGAACTGACTTAAGCACAGATTTGCCTATGGTGACGTGGGAGTGATAGTGGTCCTCTTGTGGTGCAGGCTGGTAGAGAACTTCCATTTTCTTCAGGCTGACTTCCAACCCAAACAGCTCTGCAGCCATTGCAAAGCAAGATGTTAGGCGCTGCACACCATTAGTTATTAGAAAGGACTCTGAGAGAGCATCGCGCATATCTTACTTGACCGTGCTGGCCCTCATGAAGCAAGATAATAATTTTAAGGAATTTGGTGGGAACATCCTAGTCGTTCCAGGATCTGCTATAGATCTTTTCTACTCACAGTGTGGAAGGCTTTGGTAAGGTCGACAAATGTTACAAAAGGGGTGGTCTGACACCACCCCTTTTTGAGGAGTAACTACGCCGCAGCAGCTAGATGCTGCAGCGCAGTTGCGCCGCAAAAAAGGAGTGGGGAAACCACACTCCTTTTTTGCACCACAGTTGCGGCACAATTTTCAAGAGAGGCACCACTTGGTGCCTTTGAAGCGCCACAATGGCGCAGCTCCATGCAGAAGTTGTGGTGCCATTACGTGCTAGGGTTCAGGAGCGTGTGTACAATGCGCTCCCTAACCCTTCAGGCCCATCTAGATTGAGTCATAGAGTCCTTTGTTCTGCTCTCTACTTTTCTCTTGCAGTTGTCTAAGAGCAAATACCATATCTGTAGTGCTCCTATTAGCTCTCAAGCCACATTGGATTTCAGGGAGTTCTTCTGCAATAGCAGGGACTAATCTGTTCAGGAATACCCTTGCAAGGATTTTTCCAGCAATGGAGAGCAGTGTTATAGCTCGATAGTTTGAGCAATCAGATTTCGCTCCTTTTTTCTTACACAGGGTGATGATAACTGCATCATGGAGATCTGATGGCAGTTCACCTTTTCCCCACAATTATGTAAATATGACGATAATTCAAATAGAAATAATTTAATGAGAAAGTAAATAAAGTCTCTAGTTTGCTCCTGCTTCTGAACGTATCAGGGCATAATGACTACCTGGTAAGGAGCACAGCTTGGGATCAAAGGACAAGTAGTCCAAACGTCCTCTTGCCAGCATGCCTATTGCTGTCATCTTGTGCCTCATCAGAGCAAGGACTGGGTGTAGGGTATGTATCAGGAGAGCTCTTCTGGCTGGTGGCCCAAGGGCAATATCCATAGCAGTCCAATGCAACAACAAGCTTGTATGATACCTGTAAGATTATTAAATCATCTGATCATATTATCTCCCCTTCCCCAGGAAGTAATATATGTTTGCAAAAATATTTCAGAATGTTGCAGTCTGGAGCCTACACAGTTTCATTCTAAAAAAGTAATTTTCAAAACTGTATAGGCTATTATTAGAAAGAAAACTTGAAAAGGAAGCCATAAAACATTTTATGGTAGCATGAACGATAGACGTTGATAAACCTGTAGAACTGGACAGTTGGCATCAGGCGAGAAAGAAAACATTCACTTTTACAAAGTGTGAAAGGATTCGCGAAAATTACCTCAAAATGGGGTTCTGTTGGCATCTTACACCAGAAAGGCTAGCAAAGATTAACAAAAATTCACAGTACAATTGTTGGAAATGTAAGAAATAAAAAGGAACTTGGATCCATATCTGGTGGCACTGTCCAAAGATAAAAGAATTTTGGCAGAAAAATACATACTAAGTTCTGTAAGATACTAAAAATTAATTTCAAGTTATCCCCGGAGGTTTACTTGTTAAACATGAAGGATAAAATAAGTAACAATACTGCAAAGAAAAAAATGGAAGCAGATATTATACATGTGCTCAATTGCTAGAATCAATCTAGCTAAAAAATGGAAATCAGATGAAATACCAAAAAGCGAAGAATGGCAGCTGGATCTTTTGGAAGTAATAAGGATGGACAAATTAACACAAATATTGAACAAAAAAAATCATCAGAAAATGTTGATAGAGAATGGGGAGAGTTAATAAAGGAATGTAAGAAGTTTTAAGAGTGGATACAAATAAATAAACAAAAAACAAAATAAAGTAAAATAAAATAAGACAAAAAAGGTTGGAAAATAGAAATAACACAAAATAATAAGGTCTCAAAAATGACAGGAAGCAATAATTACTGAAGATAAATGGAAACAAATCTTACTTTCTGCAAGGAAAAAGAGAAGCATAAAAGCTGAAACATAACAAGAACATTCAGTTCAGAAGGACACTGGAAGTCAGTAAAGTAGACAAAAATGAAGAAGGGAAAATGCATAAAAATTACATAAAATCTGTAATAAATCATTAGAAAACATTACATTTAATTTAAACATGACATATAATAGGAAAACTGATTGAAAATTGATATAATTGTACATGATTTAATATGTACACATGTTGTAATATATCATATGGTAGAAAAATAAAATCTAAAAAAATAAAAAAATAAAAAAGTAATGAGCATATTTGTGAGTGTAAGCATGTGGTTTTGTCTCTTTCCTTGCCTTTTCCTTTAACGGAGCTGCTCCATAATGAAATGTGTTTTCACTTCTGCGAGGCAAGTCATAAAATACAGTGTTTGAAACGTGTCAAGTGTTCTTTTTTTCTCCAAGAGAATTACACATCTGATGGAAGAATGTGTAGGAAATTGACTACTGTCTCGATCCTCATTAGAATAGCCATAATGTCTTGGGTTTTTTCCCACTACTTGAACTATTTTGAGTATCATTTGCCTGCTGTATATTGAAGATATACTTGTTTCAATTGACTTCAAATTAGACATTGCACACTTGTTTGTACATGAGATGCTGATGGCCTTAACTTGAGTATAATTCTCTAACTGCATTTAGCAGGATTTTACATATCCATTTATGCATGTGGCATTTATTTATGCATCACCCACCTCCTAGAACATAAGGCAAACAAGTGCTAGGTTAAAGGGCTTAGCCTTTTGATGAAAACAACAAGGAGATGTCAAACCCATGAAAAGAACAGCCAGTTTCCAAAAGGGAAGTAACAGAAGATGACACACTACTGTATTCTTCTAATACATTACAGTTAACCTCCCCCCCCCACACACACTATTGCAGTTTGGACTTTTGCAGATTTGACTCTCTGTGTCCTCCAGCATGACTTTTTGGCTAACTTTCACCAGATTTTGTGCTGGAGGATGTAGAGATTCCTTGAAAGAACACATCTCCACGCATTTCTATATCTTCTAACCTAGTTAGCTTCTGATGAATGTTGCACATAGTTGGGCTAGAAGACCTAGAGATTTCCTAGAGAGGTGTTCTCTCAGGTTGAAAAAAATAGTGTTTTTTATTTGTGGTTTTCTCACTTTCATACGGGTCCTGTGTCCCTAACGCTAGCAAATGTGGAGGACCCATTGTATTTAGTCAGAAGAAATTTCAGGTTTTTAAACATTCACACCAACTTTTTAAAAATCTTTCTTTCCCTTATTTTCCTATTGTTCTCAACTTTAAGAACAAGGAGAAACAAATTAAGAAGCTTGCTGGACCAAAACAAAGATCCAGCTTATTCTGCATACTGTCTCTCACAGCGGGCACCTTCATGCCTCAAGGAAGGCCTCAAGCACTTCATGCTTTTCTTGGACTATACAGTAAATTATACATTTAAAATCTTCCCTATATGTCTATCCTAGCTCCATGAACATCTATTTGTGTTTGTGTGGATGTGTGTATGTGTGTGCATGCTTGTAAGAGGGGGGAAGGGCAGAATTCAAACATGAAATACTTTATCTTCAGCCAGAAGCCATGCACAAGCTGCACCACATGGTTGTAGTAATTATAGAAGGTTGGCTTTGAGAGTTCAAACAGGCAGAGACTTTATAAATCTTTCTACAAATATTCAAAGAAAGAAACTGTTTTTGTTCCTACTGGGGAAGGATGGATGTACAGCTGAACTAAAATAAAAGGGTTGCTCTCCAAACACGTCTATGTCCTATGACCAAAGCTGCTCCCACTTGGCGATTGTGAGGACTGTAATGCACACAGGAACAAAAACTATTTTTTATTTTGAACTGAATAGTTGTTTTAGTGGATTTGGGTACACACCCCCCCCCCCCCATTTTCAACTGACTCTAGTGAAATTTAAAGGATTTTCAATTTGTCTTGATTTTTCTTTTTATTCATATCAAGCATGGTCAATTGCTATACTCTTGGAGGCTGGTTTATTCTCTAGACACTAGTCCTGAGCCTGAGGTTAGAAAAATAGTGGTTTTTATTTGCAGTATAACCCAACATCTCATAGACAGTCATGATTTATAATAAAATGTACATATATGGAGGTGCTTAGCAGGAAATGCTCTACAGTCCTTACAAAGGGAATCAGGATCTTTCTCTTGGTGCAAGCGGACTGTAAAACAATGTGATTCCTCAAAGATATCTTCAGATGGTGAAAAGCCTATATTCTTGACTCACAGTTCTTGTGTTTTTAACATGCAGCCTCCATTACCATTTGATAGGGTCAACTAGGGACCAGAAAAAGTTGATGGCTGGGAGGGAGCTGGGGGCTGTGAGCTATCAACAATACACTAAGATTCTTCCCGTGTCCAGTCTAGTTTAGTTAAGAACCTATTCTTCCTGCCCTCCCCTTTGCAGAAAATAATGTATACAATGACCCTAGCTGAGAATGGGAAGCAAAACAAAAATAGATACAGTTTAGCTCTCAAGGCAAATGTTTCAAGTCCTTTCTTTCTGTGTTCAAACATAAGCCTCAGGCAAGCAAAAGGACAAGGCCTTTAAAAAAAATTCCCACTGCCCCGTCCATTTGCCAACGGCAAAACCTCAATTTTTTTTTTAAAAAAGTCAAGGCCTAAGATTTCAACCAACAGCAGTGATTTGACCAGACTACCAATTGAGACTAGTTTTTCAAAGATCAGCATACAGTATCTTGTCTCTGTGTGTGTGTGTGTGTGTGTGTGAGGGAGAGATAAAATGCAATGAAATGTGGCATGAACCACTGAGAAAGTGTATTATTTCAAGTGATTTAAATATGCATAAGTAATACAACATGCGGAAAAGAAATTAAGCTACTCTAATACTTTATATATATAGCATATTACATTTCCATGCCAATGAATACTTTGTATTCTGAATCTTTATTATTCAGTAGAAAAGTCCACTGGCCATTTTCTGTAAGATATAGAACTTCTTGAAAGCTGAATAAACACGTTCTTAGTCAAGAAAATTAACCTAGTCTAGCTTCTAATGGACATGAGTTGCTTTATAACACCTTGGCTTTGAATCAAATATGTTCTTGTGCGAGTACTTGCAGAAAGTTACTTTTCTGTTGTTTCATTCCCCGTTCTGTCCATAGTGTTGCTGTTCCATTTTTATGGCTCTGACTGCTTACTGTTGCATTCAGAGGCTTGTAGTTCAGTGAAGCCTAAGAGCATTCTGGCTCCTTAAACTGCATATCTCAGAATCCAATAGGAGCCAGCTAGAGCACTTAAAGTGGAATAGCAGCACTATAGTGTAGTGCTGTAATCTAGTGTGTCTAACCACACACCTTTCCAAAGGGTTTCCAAGGAATGCACTTTGGAGAAAAGGGAAAGAAATCTCAGTTCCATGAATGGAGTTTGGATCAGGTGCTTGAAGATCTAAATCTGTGTATATGCATATATGCATTGGTGGACTGATTCACACATAACAGTCAGCATGCATTCATGCCGTGTTTGCACATGGCCAGATGGCTGTAAGGATCCATCTACATGGATTAATGTCTGATTTCTACATATGTACTAGAATCCAATTTAATCCAACATACAGATCATGCATCCACCTGCGATCGTGCATTCAGCTGGGTACACTCATATGTATAATGAATGTACACTGAGGTATGTGAGCATATGAAAACATTACATAATCTTGTAAAGTGCAGACTACTGAGGGATTCCTAAATCACAGAATGAGTGTGTATTTGAGTCGGTGGTAAACACTTGAGAAAGGAAAGGTAGGAAATACAGGAAAAGTGGCTACAAAGCATAAAGAAAACAATGGAGGAAAAGAAAGGGGGGAAAAACAGCTTTGCATAGCATGCCGTCCAACATTTTACAGATGAAAACTAACATGTGTGGCCAAGTGACATCACAGTGTGGTTAAGATAGCAAAAGTTATTTAAAGAGGGAAACACACAAGCAGGGAGAGAATGCAGCAGTTTGCCTTTGCCTGAGCCTACTAGAAAGGGCTAAAGTCCAGCCCCCTCCTCTTTCCTCCCTCCTGTGTTAGGAATGAAAATAATGTTTGTGCTTTGCATTCAGTTTGCATCAATGGAAATAAGTTGAAAACAAAGAGGGAAAGTGGAGGCAAAAACTAGGACATTTTTAAAGCAGCTGAAAAGGTGAAACAAAAGAGGATTAAATGGGGCTGTCCTTGCCAAATCAGGTCAGCTGAAGGGTATGTCATAGCATTTATTTAGCCATAGGATGACTGTGGCTAAGTAGTGACAGGTTAAGCTGTATTGGTGTCCAGGGCAGTGGAACAAAAGACTGTTCTGGTACTCCCCAGACCAGAATACAGAGGGAAAAAATATTTCTTCTTCTTTATTTTATTTTTTCCCTAGCTGAAATAAGGATTTTCTAATGCTTGAGAAACTTCACCAAGATTTTGTGTATAGATTTTGTAGTTTTTACCTGGTATTTGCACATCCCAAAATGTTTTTGGGAATTACAGAGATGCACATGGGTTTATCTTCAGCCTCGCCCCCCCCCCCACGATGATGATGATGATGATGATGATGATGATCATTATCATTATCATTATTATTATTATTTTGGCACTGAAAGCACTGTTTGCTGTTCAGAAAAATGTTTTCTGTAGTGAGAAATCAGAAAAAATGCACTGCTGAACAAAATTATTCCCTAGAACATTTTGCAATGTATGGATATGGACATAATACTGCACTAAAATATTCATTTTCTCTTTCAGTAGGAGAAAGAGTATTGAAATCATTTGTAATTTATATGAGAATGAAGGCAACAAAGCTAGAGATCCCTAGACCAGAAGAATGGCCATTGCCATTTGGAACGAAGAAAGAAAGTTGAGGCTAATTTCCAATAGTCTATGAGCCTGACTCCACTGGCCAGAATATTCTGGGTTGCCCCCAGAGTATTCTAAACCTGAATTCCCCTCATTATTTCTCCGTCATGATGACAGCAGTTGACTTCCCACATGATCCCTGCTTATAACCTGGCAATGCTGCTGAAATCACAATGAGGCGCCCAGTCATATTATCAACGCTGGGTACCTCAATCTGACCTCAGAGTATCTTCTGCCCACAGAAGCAGCACCAGGCAACTGGCAGGGACCGTGTGGGAAGGCAGCAACTTGCCATCATTGTGGAGAGAGCTGAAAAACTAAAGCAAAAGGACAGGTTTTTAAAATTCAGGTTAATGGGGATGGGGGGGAAATCAGGTGTAGATACTAAGAAGACAGATTGCACCAAACTTCGGATTCTCGTATTCCATCATGTAAAAAGGACACAGTGCATCGGTGCGGGGGGTGGGGGTGGATTTGAAGTAAATAAATCTATATAGACAAGACTTTTTCCAGCTTTTATGATTAGTTAATATGTGTGATGAAACATTATACTTCCATTTTGCTGCTTGGTGCAGAGGGTGATGAAGTCTGGTGATGAACAGACTTAAAGCAAGATCTAAAAAGATCCTCCGATCTCAAGGGGAAGTATCACAGGACTGGAAATCCTGTGAGCCTTCTCAGGCACTTTTACCCAGAACATATGGAAGATGACCATTTTCAACCAGACCTTCAGCATGACCCAGCTCTTTGCTCTTTCCTTTGCTAATCCCCAAGCTCTGGCTGGTTGACTTCAGGGACAGGAAGCAATTTTTCTCGATGTTATTGTAGCATGTTCCTCCCGCCCATTCCTTGGGGTTTCTCCCCATTGTTCATAGGGCTCAATTTTGTTTGTGCTCTTCTATGTTCCTGTGTAATTATTGCTTCACTCCTTTGGACCTTTTCAATTACTTTTGCAATTCCAACTGACAGATATGGAAGGGAAGAGGGGACATTGGGCATTAATTAAATCGGGGCAGGAAAATCCTGGAGTGGTTAGAGGGATGGAAACAGGGGGCCTTTGTTCGGGGTAAACATGTGACCTCACTTCCATCTGATCTTTGGACATGAGACACAGATAGGCTAATACAAAAAGCCCAGCCCAGATGTGTACCAGATCTATGCCGTAGGTAGACCTGTTTGAGCATTTCCTGGCCATGAAAACATTGAGCTTCATGTCACCTCAATTTTACTTTGCCTAAACATTGTCAACCTGAGGAAGGTATTGGCTGTGAAAGTATATATGGTTCATGATTGTGTCATTTGGATTACAGGTTCTGGCCTACCTATTCAACCCATAGTATGGTATCCGGTATCTTTGACACGAATAAATATACACCAGTGTATAATAGTATATTTGGTTAATGTTTCCACAGAGTCCGAGGTCCTTTGAGTACTTTAACGAATCAAAATAGTACATTTTTCTGCATACATTTATATTATATAGATAGTAAGGAACAATGAGAAAAGACATAATCTATTCTCAGAATGGCAGAGGAATTATCTGGGCCTGATTTTTTTGGGGGGGAGGGGGGTAGGGATAGACATGTTCCCTATCTTTTTTACCTCTCTTTGTGAAAGCTTTCACTGGCATACTATAAATGCTTCCAGGTCCCAAGTAGAATATAGCTAGTAAAAGTCTTTTTAAAAAATCAATTCAGATTTGCAATCTACAAACATGGGAAAGATTAACACTAAAAGTTGCTAAAAGATGTGCACACCTGTTTTTTAAAATGTACATCCCTTTATTTCTTCCTACAATCTAGTTTCCTGCCTCTTCTTTCTAACATGCTCAAACAAGTTTGTTTAACATACACTTTTTCTAATCTATCTTCAGTATCAGAGAAAACACTTTCATCTTGGCACTGAAAACTTAAAAAAATACTCTAGAAAACCTAGTATCAATCATAGTTATTTTCTTGCAAAATAATAATAATAATAATAATAATAATAATAATAATTTATGTATAGCCGCTCCTCTGTCAGGACAATCAGAGAGGGTTACAACAGATAAAAAGTTACAGAGTAAAACAATTTCAATAACCCCCTATCCAACCTCCCACCCCTTAAAATTAGATTAAACTAGCAGCAAGTTAAAACAGGCAACATCAAAAGCAAAAACAAAGACAAACTGACCATCCTGAGGGCGGCATAATCTGTGGCATCACAGATCAAAATATCAGGAGTTGGTAGGGGAAAAACATATCCTGATTCAAAAGCCGGGGATTAAGGGGTTTCTGGGAAGGCCTGCCCAAAGAGATGCGTTTTTATAGCTTTTTAAAAGCAATCGAGAGATGTAATAAGACACATCTCATCCAGCAGGTCATTCCATAGCCTGGGAGCAGCGGCAGAGAAGGTCCTCTGGGAGGTCCATGACAGCCTAGTTTTCATAGGATGCAGCAGATTCCTCCCAGTGGACCGGAGTGTGCGGGGGGGGGGGGGGGAAATCATACAGGGAGAGGCGGTCCCTAAGATAAGATGGACCAAAGCCATGTAGGGCTTTAAAGGTTAAAACCAACACCTTGTACTGCACCCAGAAACTGATCAGCAGCCAGTGGAGAGACTTAAGCACAGGTGTTATGTGTTCTCTCCTCGATGTACCAGTGATGAGCCTGGCTACCATGTTTTGAACTAATTGGAGTTTCTGGGTTAAGCCCCATGTAGAGTGCATTGCAGAAATCCAAACGTGAGGTTACCAAAGCGTGTACCACAGATTCCAGATCCTTCATGTCCAGGAAAGGGTGCAGCTGGCGTATCAGCCAAAGCTGATAACAGGCACTCCTGACTGTCGCATTCACCTGACTAGTCATGTGAAGTGACGAATCTAGAAGTACCCTCAGACTGTGAATGGAGTCCTTCGAGGAGAGTGTGACTCCATCTAGGACTGGAAGCTGTATTCCTGAGCCTGGCTTCAGACCTGAAACTGTTAGCACCTTCGTTTTGTCTGGATTTAGCTTCAATCGTTTTTGCCTCATCCAATCCATTACTGCTGCAAGACAGTCATTAAAAGGAGAGACGCCATCTAAAGTCTGAGCCGACGATCTAGTCATGGAGAGATATATCTGAGTGTCATCAGCGTATTGAAGACACTGAGCTCCATGCCTCTGAATGATCTCACCTAGCGGCTTCATGTAGATATTAGATAGCATCGGGGACCTTAGGGTGGCGCCCTCAGGGACGCCACAATTAAGCTCGATCTTTGAGGAGTAGCTGTCCCCGATCCTCACCCTTTGGGATCTGCTGGAGAGGAAGGACCGAAACCACCGAAAGACAGTGCCTCCAATCTGCAGCTCCCTCAGCCAATCCAAAAGGATGGAGTGGTCTACAGTATCAAAAGCCGCTGAGAGATCCAAGAGTACCAGCAGGGTCACACTACCCCTGTTGATACCATACTTCAGTTCAGAATACCTATGTTTTTGATTGAGAGCTACCTATTTAACCGCTCTGAGTCTCAGTAACCGCTCTAAGTCCCAGTCCTGGGAAAAGAGCGGGATACTACTACTACTACTACTACTAATAATAATAATAATTTATTTGAATATTTGCATTTTTAAAAAATAAATATGGGAACTGTCATTCTCTATCAAATAAATGACAGCAAAACATCAAAGCTGCAAGAACCTATAAACTCATACTTAGCCCTTGATTCCTGCTTACTGAGGATTCATTATGAACCCAGCGACCATGGGATCCTCGTGGGAATAGGAATTCAACACTGCTGACACACTCCTCTTTCTCCTAAACAGTACATTGCTGTGTGGGTCACCAGGAGCAGCACCTTCAAGCCAGCCAGTGAAAAAGCTTGGCTTAAGTGATATTGACTGCATGGGTAGAAGGGGTAGATCTTTCTTTGAAAGAAAGTTGGCTTAAAATAATTCAACTCTTGGAAGCACTGCTATGGAGACAGCAAACTACTTGGTTGATGACTTTACAGGATTTTCACATCTTTTGTGAAATCACTCTCCATTTATACTAAATCACTGGTAACACATACTTCCCTTTAAACCTTACTAAAGTTAGTCTAGCAAGTCTGAATCCAGTTTTGGAATATGGATATATTTATCCATCACAAGCTATTTATTTAGGAACCATGGAATGAACCCTAATGAACTTGGCTCAGAGGCATTGCAGGCCTCACTCTCAGGTGGCATGTACCACACAACAGTTCACACTGAAATGGAACCCATTAGCCACATTATTTCCATGGTTTTCCCTGCAGATGGGCTGGCAGGTAAGTCAACTGATTTCAGCAATCTGGTCTACACAGAGCCAACATTGCACTGGAACTGAACCCAATACAATTGTGATCTTTTCATCTCAAAATATCAGTGGTGTTGCTGTTTCCTTCTGCTATCAGGCACCAGTGGCCCCTGATATGTGTGGAGATGTAGTTCCACCTTTTACCTACTCTGTGTTCAAACCACAGCAGACCAGTGTTGCCAGGCCTTAAGGGCCTGTGACACTTTGAAAGGCTCATAGTCCCCTGGACCATAATTCTATATGTTCTGAGCTGCTTTTCAGTCCCTTTGGGGGCTCAGCTTCAGAAACTGGGGTGCATGGCTTCTGTTAGCATTCCTTGGAGTTAAACTCTGTAATGAGAAATGCTTTATTCTTATTTAACACACTTCTACGTGTTAATGAGTTACCCGTTCAGGAGAGAGCCAAAGCCATTAAACATTATTCAGACTACTTGTATAACTCCCTAACTCTCTTTGGAAGTGACCTTAGGCAAAGAGTAAAAGAGTAGAATGCAGGAAGCAAATATGGAACTTCATGATTGGCCTAAGAGAAATACTGGCCTATGTGGGGTACATTTATTTATGTTCTAGCTCATTTATTATATTTTATCCTATCCTATCCCTCATCCAAGGAGCTCAGTACATCATAAATGGTTCTCATTTTATCCTCTAACAATCCTGTGACTTCAGGCTGAAAAGTGGTGGTTGGCTTTTAGCTTCATGGCTGTGTGAAGGTTTGAACCCCAGTATCCTCAGTCCCAACATAACACTTTAACGGTGGAATCACATTGCTTCCCTGAAAATGAAAGCTACAAAGGAAGAACAATGCACAATACATTCTGTGCTCAAGGGAATTTTAAATTTCTATTTTGGAACACCAGTCATCCTGCCTGTAATCCTCTTCTGTTCAAAGAAAGGAAACTGAAGCAAACTAATGGACAGGATAGCATTCTGGATCCATCCTCATTGAAGGATGTCTCAGAAATATTGTAGGACTAATTTCCAGTACTTGAATGCTAAATTTAATAGTTAAAATAAAACAAACCTTTAACAAATCTGAGGAAACAAGTTTTGCTTTTAATAAAAGCTATTCTGTTAATAAGCTTTGTGGGTAAAAGTATTTTTGCAGTTAATGCTATGCTTAAATTTGGGTGGTAGTGGTAAGAAAGAGCCATTTAATCTGAAATTCTAGAATAGTCCCTTGGAGAGAAGAACTGCTGATATTTAATAACACTGGCATGCTTTTTGTTATACAACAAGTGCTGGTTTTTGATTGAATTTTTTATCTATTTATTTTATGTATTAACACAACCCTTCACCCTATTTGCACTTCCGACCAGTGTACAGCAAATGAATATTCTGAATTTAAAGGTAGAAAAGTAAGTTGGTTCTTATAAAGCAGTTTAATGTAATATATTAAATCAGGATTTATTCAAAAGTATTCCTCTCACATCGGGACAAACAAAAATCACTGGCTATAGTATCCAAGTATTTTTTAAAAAAAATGCTTTCAGGCCATTTCTGTATTTCATTGCACAAACTAATTAGTTTTTTGGATTAATGCCGGGGGGGGGGGGGGAGGCAGAAAGTCAACAGAGTTCAGCAAATCCATACAGAATTCTTGTATGAAGAACTTTCTTGTGTGAAGAATCCTACATGAGCATCTGACTAGCTTAAAAAAACAGACATGGGACTGAAGCTATTAGTTAGTCCAAACACGAATAGATCCACTGAAACAACTGTTGAATGGTTGGTCAACACTTGGATAAATTTCATTCATTTAATGGGATTACTGAACTTCAGTTGGGATTAGCCATAGTATGGAAACCACAGACCAATATCAATAGTATTGAGGCCACAGAAACTATGAACTTGGATTTCAAAGTAGCTAAATAATAAATAAAAGATAATCCAGAAATATTGAGATGTATGAATAATTGGCAGATGAAAGGGCATCCCTCCATCATAACTGCTACCACCCTGGCCTTAGAGGGAGAGAAAAAGAGGCAGGGAACTGTCACATTAACAATCAGTAGATCATCCTGAGAGCCTTTGTGGCCAAAAAACTATATATAAATATTCTAAATAAATACATAAATAAGAGTTTGCCAAGGTAGCTAAAATGGAATGCAACACTATAATTGTGTAATGTAAACAGGGTCCTGGGTGTTTAGCTTCAATACTACATGTAAACTAAAATCGAAGGGATTAAAGAAATTATCATCATACTA
Organism: Urosaurus nigricauda; assembly: GCA_034509955.1. Lineage (NCBI taxonomy): Eukaryota > Metazoa > Chordata > Lepidosauria > Squamata > Phrynosomatidae > Urosaurus > Urosaurus nigricauda. Next base: position 184,959,776 of record JAOEGL010000003.1, on the reverse strand, counting down.
AGAAAAATCTCAGCTGTTTGTGGTTATGGAAAACTGGTGCACAATTATAAGAAGATGTAAGAGTGATGTGATGGATTTAATCTTCTTCCTCTGAGGAACAGGGGCAATTTCAGCCTGCAATTCTTGGAATGAAAAAAATGTGCATCATGGTCTGACAGCCTCCCCAAAGTTCCAGCTTTGGCTAGGATATGTGGGGCTAACTCATTTTATCTTCAAAATAGCAATATGAGATGAAATTAGACAATGTGATTAGACAATGCAACTCTAGACATGCCAATTCAGAAGAGCAACTAAATTCAAATAAGTGTAAATAGAATTGAAGCCAGATGGACCCACCAAAAACTACTGTTCATGCTTTATGCCAAATCAGACATTTGAACATTCTTCTCTTCAGCTAAAGTCCCCTCTCTAAATTGACCTAGACTGCAGGAACACAAAGAGACACACAGACACAGCAAATTAAGATTTTCCAAAACACTCACCTGGTATTGCTCTTCAACCCACTGATGACTTATTCATATTTCTTATCAATAGAAGAGAACATTGAGGTGGTCATTCACACTTACATTTTTGAGCTGAATAGACTGGGATCGCATGATTGATGTGATACCGAATCAAAGTTCACACTACATTGGCCACGGTCGAAGCTGTCCATGGCAATTTAACCCTGTTATGTTCACATTACATTTTGTTTGTTTTCGGTTGTTGTTTTTAAACTGCCAATCAAATGATGTGCACCTTTGTCATACCAATGACTCAAGTATTTAAAATTGCTACTATGGGCACACAATAGCAAAGATGTGCATAAGCTGTCAATTTTTTATTTTAAAAGAAGTACCCTGCCTAATCTGCCACTGGTGCAGATAAGGAGACATTGGCAGAAGAGAGAGAGAGAGAAAAAAAAAAAAAAGCCGGGCTGCACTTTAAAGAGACCACTTTCCAGGGCATGGGAAGTTTGAAACCACTTCATTTCTGGACCTGCTTTTAGTACCAAAAGGGGAAAAACAAACAAACAATGGGTCTTGGCTGGCAGGGAGAGAGCAAATGGGTGGACATGATCTGCCCTGCACATTAACTCCACCTTTCCTGTGCTCCAAATTGAATCGACAGCAAGTTCCCATTTGTGGCTGGTAAAAAAAAGCAGGTTCTTTTGAAGACTCTGTAAAATTCCTGGTTCCAAAAAACCCGGGTTAAATTTTTTTTTTCCTCTCCCAGCCAGCCCCCCCCCCCCCTCCACAAATGGCACTGAGTCTACTCAGTGCCGCTATGAATGACCTTGAAATAACCCGATTTCCACACCAGGTTATTTAGTAGTGTGAATGGTTACAGAGCTTTGTTCAGTACATTGAGATAAGCATAAGAAAAGGGATCTCATAGCTGTAGGAGATGAGCCCATTTTCTTGAGTACCCAGTGATTCAAAAAAACAGTATTAAAGACAGATGAAGTTTTACATAATAGGAAATCGAAATAATTTCATTGATTTCTTTTCCTGGAAGGTTTTTACTCATTGACATGATTTGTGTTGGAGAATATTAGAACCCATAATGAGGAAGAATCAACTGGGCCAGTGTAAACTTTGATATCCCATTCATTATACGAATGAGAAAATTATTGTTTGAAGAAATAAATAAACCATATAAATGGACTAAAGAGCCATATTATGTGATTCAGGACAACAGATCCAAGCCTGAGTGGCTTACCAAGATGTCCTTTGTCACTGCTTTTAGTCAAATTAATGATGGCATGATCAAAATTGCCAGTGAATAATAATACTAGACCTGCCATACATCACAGTAAAGTAATTCACATGCATTTACCCTGTTTCTTAAAATTTAATGCCATTTTTAATTCTATAGTGAATTCTGCTTATAGAATTAAATAATATAGGTAGCTGTAACTAGAAAGCACCAGAATTAAAGAAAAGAACAGAAGAAGAAATATATAAACACAACACCTAAGGAAAGAAAAAAAAATAGTTTAAACATTCTTAAACTGGACGTTTTTAAAAAATATTTTAAGGCACACAGGACATTAGAGATATGGTGAACCGATCACTGTACACGATGAAATATTGTGATCTACACTTTTTGCTTAGATTCTTATTTTTTACATCTCATTGAATAAAGTAATTATTCATAGCAGAGAAGGCTATAGGGCATATAATGAGATTACGGAAAGTTGAGGGAAAACTGGAAGCTGTTTTCTATTAATTTCTTTAGGGCAAATTATCTTACTTCCAGCCTCAGTTCCTCATTCTCAATAAAGGCATAATAACAGTGGTCTGCTTCACGGGTCTGTTGTAAAGTTATTGATATTATGCTACAAAACATGTCACAAACTGGGGAAAAGAACTGTAATGAATGTTGGGTACTGCTATTGTAACCAGACACCTTAGTCAGATGTCTTCTGCAGTTATCAGAAAACCCCAAAGATCAAAAGCATTTGTGTATCTTTAATGCTGCATCTATGCTAGTTCCGAAATTCTTAGATCTATTAGTTTCCTAATAAAATATTTTGTGTGTGTGTATGTGTCACATATCTCCCTACAGAACTTTGATTGTGTTTTCTTTTATGTTTTCCTCTATATAATTTTCTAGTCTCCCACTGGTTTCTCTTTCCTCTTATCTTCTTCTCACATACCCAGAGGCATCTATTTTTTGGTGTGAATATGTCTATCAAACCATTCATATGACTTATTGCTGCTATTTTATTATTATATTTAGTAGGCTTAACTTTTGTTGCCTAATTTACAGCAACATTTATGTATCATATCTGCTTAAAATCAACGCAAGGAAAGTATAAGTTGATCAAAAGAAGAATCTTCAAAGTATATGTTCAAAAGGACTCTACCAATTTTCACTCTGAACTCTAGGTATTAAATTCAAGACCAATCTTTGAATGCAAGCTAGAAGTAAACTAAGATGGGGTCTTCATAGAGAAAGGGAGAAAACAAGGGGGAGGGGAAGTGAAATGGCTAGAGAAAGTAGAGAGGAATGAACTCATTCTTTGACAAACTATATTTTCATCTAAAAGCTTAATCTGCTGTGGTTGAAGAGCATTACACTTGGTACTAGTATTTCAACTGCTACAGAATATTATTCTACTCCTTACTTGAGTTCGATTGTACTATATTATTAAGCAAGCTAAGACAGGCCTGTCTCTTCCAAGTACTAATGATGGTGAGATTCATACTTTAAAGCTCAGCTGTTATGAATTCCAAAAGGCTCAGGGTATGCACCTCAATACAAAAGTTGAGTATTCCAAACCCTGCATTCTTTTTGCAACTTACATTTTAATTTGAGCTGGAATGAAGTAAAAAAACAAACAAAAAACCTCTTCTCGGCCATCCCCATGCTGCCTTCATCAGAAAAAAATGTGGGATATTAATGTTTAAAAACTATTTTGGGGTTTTCCTCCAAGAATGCCTTTTTACCAATCTGATCTAGCTGGAAATACTATTCTGTGACCTATACTGTAGTGCTCTCAGTTTTTTGTTTTTTTTAAAGAAGAATTCAGATTCCTGGCTTGTTGCTCAGCATTGATCCTTTGTTTTCTCATACCTCCAAATTGTGTTGATTTGGTAGGGACAGTCCCTACCAAATTTCCCACTTTCCATTATCCCACTTTTTCCAGCTATTTTTAAAATCTCCCAACATCCCTATTCCCCTTTCACTGTCCTCCTTTGTCCTCAGCTTACTTCATTTTCTGCAAAATGATTTCAAAGTATAAAAGCAGTTTGCTCTCAATTAACTCAGTAGGGGGGAAGAGGAGATGAGGGGGAAGAATCATGCCCTTCCCCATAGAATACAAGCAAGAGCAAGCTGCTGCAGACTCTCCTTGCCTGTGTGTTCTTCTTCATTAATAATATCTGTTGACAAACCCTGATATTGCTTGGCTCCATGTGTTTCAGTTTTCATCTGTGAAATAGTGGAAGGTATGTTTTGCTTGTTGCTCAATTCTCACTCCCCAGATTGGTTCGTCAGTGCCCATGCTGACCCTCCAACAGTTCAGTAATATTCATGGAACAATGTCAGGTTCCTGATTCTGCTCTGCTAGCTATGGCTCAACACAGACATACTGCAAAGCTAATGGAAAGGGGCAATATGTTATAAATTGGCACAACAACTGGAGTACTTATCCGCTATGTTCTTACTATATTTGTTTCAATTATATTACATCTAGTCTGCTGAGAGGGATTTTTGTGGGCATACTTCTGCTATATACTATACACAGGCCTGTGGTTTTCTCTCGTTTGTTTGTTTTTCTTCTTCTTCACTAAGCATAGCATTTAAAATTTGAGAACATTTATAATTTCCCTTTGCTGATGCTTGACCAACTCAGAATGACAGGTTTGTGTAATAGCCTTTTAGAGCATTAACTCAGGATCAAGTTGTGACTTCTGTGACAGCTTATCATAATAAAGACCTACTACAAGGCAGTTACTGAGACGGTTATCTTTGAGGATACTAGACATGCAAGATTTTGCCAGGGTGTGCAAAAACACAATACAGTTGTCCACAGGATCTGAGGACCCTTTAATTGTGGAGTTTAAATGCTTTCCACAGTTCAGTAATATTCCCCCCTCTGAAATGGTGGTAAAGGCTTCTAACTATTTATTATACCGAGCTTTGTGCTCTTCAGGAAGGAATACTGAATTGCATCTCTTTGATCCTTTACTGAACAGAGCACTCTCTTGCTAAATCTCAGACTTTATATATAAATTTAAAATGTCCCTGAACATCTGGCCATGTCGAACCATCTCCTGTGGTTCAGTCTTGAATGAATCCATTATGTCTGGGAGTGGGGCCCTGTCAAAGCTTGTTCAAACATTTCAGTACTGTCTTTTTATCAATTTTCCCCCTAGGTCTCAGCCTTTAACTCACTGTTGCTATGTTCTTTCTGGTATTTTCGGCACTTCTGTGACTATTTTTAACTGCTGGGGTCCTTGTAAGTTTACATTTCTTGTGAGGTTGGTGGCACACCTCAATAACTGCTCACACTATGTATTAACAGAACTGGAATACTGGCTCTCCTTCATATTTATTTTTACCTAGGTTCCCCAAATAACTATATCTCCTAATGATGGATAGAATCTACAGATGTAGACAAGGTTTCTAGACTTATACATTGCCTTACTGTGCTTTTTCAGACCTACAAAATCATCTTCTAGTTATATGGCCAGTTACTGTATATTGTCTTGGATGAGTTGTTGTTTACCACTACATAAAAAAGTAATAGTATCACTGAAAAGGCAGGGCTCTTTACATAGTAACAAGGTGCTTCTTTAGCTGTAATAGTGTAAGCATGCTATTAAAATTTTACAGATCAGGTTGCACATTTGTCGTTTGATATTCTATTGTATATCAAATAACTTACAAATTTCAGGGACTTTTTTTTTTTTTTTTTTTTGTAAATGAAAATATATGTTACATGCCCCAGAACTGTGGGGAGTGAATATGGGTCTAAAATGCTTATCGTCACCCAATTATAGAGAGCAACAGTCTTGATTTAATTTAGTTAAATAGTAATATCAAGCAACAAGCTTATGTTCTACTGTTGTGGTATATCATACTAATGCATTTCAATGGGTAACATCATTGCTGTTGTGTTATATTTTGCTAACAGTTTTATGTTCTGTCTTATTTTTAAAAGTTCATGAAGCTTAGATTTAAAACCTCTTTTTACCCTTTTAAGAGTGGAAACCAACCTGAACACCAGGAAGTTCTCTTCAGAGGAGGAGGGCCAAGGGTCCACAGTAAACTCCACTCCCATGGAACACATGGAACAACCACAGGAATCCCTTCACCCAGAAGAATCTTCTCAACTCTTTCCTCAGCCTTGACTCTTCTCCTCAACTGAGATTCAAACCACTACAGCACATGTAATGGTTAGGCATGCAGAATCTCATTTACTATAGCACCTTCCTGGTGTCTGATCATGAAAATGGTTTACAGGAGTTGCTAAATACACAGGAGGTGCTAAATGACTCAGCTATGCCCAAATAAAGACCCAAACCCAGCTACAACAAATAAATTATAAAGAGAGAAAGGTGAGAGCATGTATATAAGTTCTCAGCTCTTCCTATGCACAGATATGATCACCTGCAGGGTTCGAATCCCTGCTTGGCCATGAAAATCCATATGGTAATGTTAGGTGAATCACACATTGTCAGCACCAGAAAAACTCATGATAGGTTCACCTTAGGGTCACCATAATTCAGAAATGACTTTAAGACAGACAACAACAATATAAGTGGTTCCTCTTTTAAGAGAGAATAATTATATAAAATGGGGATAAATGTTTGGAATTCATGTGCCATACACAACCCATCTTACTGAATTTACTCATTCTTTCCCCAATACAGCTAAGCATAGAGGAGACCTAGGACAACTATAATCTACTATGAACACATAAATATGAATTGATTAATTAGAGGCTGCCAATTTGCATTCTGTTCTCAAGTGAGGTTGTTAGTATTAAGATCACAAAATCATATAAGTTCCAAAGTATTCCCATATGAGGCGTGTCTTATTTTCTCCCTCTTTAAGTTTGTGGTGCCACTTGAATGATACCAAAAGCATCAGGCTTCCTAGGCATCTTTCACCTTGTAAAATTCTTACACTTCAGCAAGTCATCAAAATAGTTTATATTAGCACAGCAGATGCATTATCTAGCAATCTGTTTGGATTTATTCTGAAAAGCAGCATATGGGAAAAATGCACATATGGAGCATAATGGTCTGAGCCAACAATGAGTGAAGTGCAGTCAGGAAGCTAATATGCAACCATTGTGCTATTTGCTGTTCTATGTACAATGCTCATATTCCGACTCTGCAGTTTAACAAGATTAACTGGCACAATATAATCACAACTAGCATTATAAATCAGCATTTAAAACATAGCACATTATACATAGATCTGAGCAGAGAATATCCTAATGGTGCATACACACTTCAAGTAAAAAAAAAGACTACAATGGGGAAAAAAGAACACTTCTACAAGTACCAACACATCTTAAAATAGAACATTTAAAAGTTATACAAAGAGGTTATTTCTCCTTTAGTGGGAAAATGTAATTTTATTTTTGTGAGGTAGGAAGGAAATTCAGTTAATTCAAGAACAAGGGTTCAGCATCCATCACATTCAAGTAGATACTGGATGCCATGCAACCTGGAACAAGAGTCTGGAAAATACTGCTTTTAATGAACCATATCTCCGCATGAAATAGCATGGATAGATCACTATTTCATGCGGAGATATGGCTCATTAACACTTAGCTGCATTTTTCCTTGTCGTTGGAGTCATCTGGGGCCCTTCAGGTGCTGGACCTCTGCCTTGCTGTTATAATGGGCTGGTTGAGGACCAATAAATTGAATCTGTTCCCAGTGTGATTGAGGCTCTGTGGATTCATGTTTTGCAGATTTGGGAACTGGATGGGATTACACTCTACTTGAAGGAGCAGGTGCCTTACTTGGGCATACTTCTAGATCCATCTTTGTCCAAGAGGCCCAGGTGGACTTTCCACCTTGCAATGCATATAGAATCATAGAGTTGGAAGTGATCCCAACAGCTATGTAGTCCAACCCTCTATCAATTCAGGCATCCAATAATGAAGTACACTTAGAAGCCGGCATACAACTTCTATTTTAATGACTTTCCAAAGTAGATTCCACCACCTTCTAAATATTTTCATTCCATTGATGTACAGCTCAGGAAAATATCCTGAATATTAAGCCAGAATTTCCTTTCCTGTAAATTGCCTTCTGTGGAAAAACAAAACAAAACCTCACTTCTTTTACAGGGCAACCATTCAGATTTGAATATTAGTCAGATATCTGGCTGGTCTAGATGCTACCATCTTCTCCAGGCAGGGATAATCTAGCCAACAATATTTGATTCACTGGTAACTTTAAAGTTATACAATGTGAGCCTAGAAGATGACTCTGTAACTGAAGATAGTGCAAAATGCAGCAATCAAATTGCACACGGAAGCATTACTCTTTTCTTAAAGGACCAACATGCTTCACCTGTGAATTCAAGGTGCTATACTACATATAATTAGCCAGTATCATTAGCACATGGCAAGGGCCTGCTTGTAAACCATAAAATGGTGAAGTAACTCCTTAATAAATTATCAGTTTTGGTAGGTTGCTAACATTGGCACCTAATATCAGTAACATAACCAGCGTACTACCGATGCCACTACCAATACCATCTTTCAAACCTCTCACTACTGATATCAGACACTGCCCCCTTAAAAGTTCTCAGCTTCTCCATTACTACCTATAAAGACTTGTATTTCCACCAATAATTTACATTTTGTTTCCCTTGTTCTCTGTTACTACTTGTTACCAGTTATGGTTGCAACATTTTTTCTGGTGGAATATCATCAAGCTTACTCCCCCTCAACAAAACAAAACAAAACTGAGGAGATTCCTGGACTTATCAGAACCTTCACACTTTGGGATTTATTTTGTGCAGAATTAGTATATTGTATTTTCTCCCTTCTGTTCAGAAATATTATTTTCTGCACAAAAAATGTTTTCCACACAAAATACCACATGTGAATTTGGCACAGTATGAACCCCAAATTTTCTGCACAGAATAATAAAACTGCATCAAAATATTATTTTATGCACAGGAAATGCTTTCTTCTGTGTATACAGTGCACACTAGGTGTAGAATAAGTCCCATACTTCAGCATTTTGTGCACAGAACATAACATTTATCTGCAGAAACATTTTTATCATATTAAATGTTATTTCTGTACATAAAATGCTGTTTTCTGCACTTCCTCCAACAGGTGAATTATCCAGAGTTGTGGATAATCTTTGGAAAATACACTGTTTTCAAAGACATTCCTGCAACAGGAAGAATATTGCTAAAAGTACATGCTCCTTCTTTTGAGGATGAAATTTCAAAGAATTACATCTCTGATTACTCTACAAATGCACTCATGGGGGAAAAACACAAGACAGAAGTTTCATTTTTGTAGCCATCATAAAGCAACTAAAAATTAAAGGCCTTTTGTCAGCGAAACAAAAGTAAGCAACCTTTACCGACAGTCATGGGTGGTTTAAGAAGATTAAACTTTTCCCTCTCTTCCCTCCCTCCCTCGACTTTAACTTATCTACTTTTGTACACGTTCTCTTTTGGTCATCAAACCTACACACTAAACAACTGTAATAATAAGAGTAGCTCATCATCCTATACCTTCCACATTTCTCACTACTGAGAGAGAGAGAGAGAGAGAGAGAGAGAGAGAGAGAGAGATATTCCAGTAAATGCTAACTTCAGGGGGTGGATTAAAACTTGCATGATTCCAGAAAGTGGCTTTCCACTTACTGCTCAAAAGTCATATGACTTCTACAGCAACAACCTTTTCAGCTATGATGTAAGATGGATGAGCAAGAGAAAGTTGGATGATCACTGAAGAGAAGGTATGTCTCACTAAATGCCTCCCTCTTTGAATAGAACCAATTTCCTTCTATTTGCTGTTTGGACCTCATTCAGTATTTGTGTTTTCTTGAAAAATATGACTTCAGTAACCTCTTGTTAATTTTAATTTATTCTCCCACTCACCCATTAAGTAGATATGAAAGTCAGAAAAAAGGTTTGTAGTCAAAAACCTGAGTCTGGACAAGTGACAGGCAACATAATGGAAATATACTCCCCATGTCTAATTTAAACTTTCATAGTAAAGTGAGATTTTCATAGAATAATGGGAGAGATCACAAGGACCATTAAGTACCACTCCCTGCCGTGCAGGAATATACAGTCAAACCACTTCCAAGAGATGACCATCCAGCCTCTATTTAAAAACCTCCAAAAAAAACTTCCACTGTCAAACCACTATTACGATTTCTTCAAAGTCTCCTTGACTTGACAGCCACAGAGAAGTCTCTCTGTTCCTTTCATTTCAAATCTCACTAAAAGTTCTGGTGGCAGCATCAAAAGCATGCTCCAAGGGCAATCTTGCTGCACACTTCATGCCTTTATGGTTGGTAATCCACCCTCTTGACTTCCCACAGTGCCTCAAAGTGTTAAACCCAGTATCACACCGAAGCACTGAGGAGAAAATGAACATAATCAGGACCTTTCATTTATGTCAGTGAAAGAGAAAGACAGATATTGTGGAGAGGAAGAAGATGGGTAAGTGGGCATCAGTATGGGATACACTCCTAGAGGCCAACTCTAACCCAAAGCTGGCTTCTCATGTCAGTCAGCATAAGATTTAAGAAAGTTAATTCACCGATTCTATAAGGAAGCCAAATATCCCTGCCTTGTCATTCAAGAATTTGGTGAAAATATTTTGAATTGTCCTTCTGCTCCCTTGCAAATGATGTCATGGAGTAGCTTCTATATTCTGCTGAATTCTTTAGTTAAGGAGAAATGTATTCAATCCACGTATCCATGGTTTTGGGGAAGTGGGGGCTATTCTGCCCAATAAATGATAAAAACAAGCAAGCAAAATAAACTCATAGTATTCTGAGATCAAAGAGCTCTTTACTAGCTCCTCTTGTGTAGCTTTAGCTGGATGTGCCAGTGAATAACAAATCTGTGATCTCTGAAATGCCACAAACTCAAAATAAATTACTTTTCCGGGAATATCTGAAACAGTCTGTGGATTTTAAGCTTTCTGTAACAGTCAAAGTTTTCTTTTCAATCCAAGTGTCATTCAACCATGCTAACCTTGATCTAATCTGAGCTTCCTTACTTCTACTGCTTGAAAAGCAAGATGCAGTGGGACCTTTGAACCTTTGTAGAAGCAGAACAGGTCAGTTCAGCTCTAATAGATACATCAAGTCAGGCAGGATAAAGAGGAATGGATGCACTGCAAGTATAATGGGGAGGGTAGTTTCAACAGAGTTCAGCCGTCAGACAGAAGGAGATTGAACTTTTTTTAAAAAAATGTAGCAGCATCTCCTCCTTACTAGTAATTTCTTCATGCACATATTCAAGAATAGTTTAGCAACTCTTCTATGGTACAAGTGCTTACAAATTTGGTGAAAAGACAGGAATTACTCAGCAATGAAATATACGTCATATATGTTGAGTTTAGGACGTCTGAGTATGTGATCTCTCTACTAATTTTCTTCACATTGCTAATAGCATACAGCAATTCTTAATCTCCCATAATCAATACTGGGACCATAACTCATGGCTTCTGTAACCAATAATTGCTGTTTCCATTATCATACAAACTTGGTTAAAAAAACAAAAACAAAAAAACAGAACTGTACTTGGGAACAATGCTGAGGGATAAGCTAGAATTCTTACAATCCACCTACCCAGGCCAGTAATAGAGGCCAGTAAACTGATTGGCTGGTGTTTCCTACCAGCCTTGGGGAACTGTTAGGTACAGGGCTTAACTATTTAAGCTTGTGCCGCCCTTCCTTCCCCCTCTTTAGAGATTTGTTGCTTCCTTTTCTCTTCCTTTCTTTTCTCTCCTCTTTGCCTAGGCCCTTCCCCCCCTCCCTTTTGGTTCCCAATCAGTCCTGCGCTTCCCTCCTTTTCCGGTGACTGTGTTAGCATTTGGGGCCCCCAGTCACTTGGCTGGGGCTTGGAAGCCTTAATATCCATAAGCACAAACATTGGCAAGTTATTCTTTTTGGCTTTCAATTCTCAGTCCCTCCATTTGGGTCACTCTCTCTCTGCCTTTTAGATTTAGCTAGTCCTGAGGTCTTATTTGCTGTTTGCCCCTTAAATTGTTATAAACCAATTATAGTTGCTGTCTGTTCCAGCTACACATAGTGGGTGTGCAGGTGTCTATCTATCTATCTATCTATCTATCTATCTATCATCTACACACATAGTTGTTTATATACATTATTATACTTGAGGCTATGGCCCCTATTTTTTTTTTTAAAAAAAGTGTTTCAAAAGATAAGGGAGAGGGCCCTGGGCAGTGAGAGGGAGAGAGAGGAAGCTGATTTCAAGAGGCGAGTGAGGATTCAATCCTTAATCCTATGTTTGTGGGTTAAGCTTTACCCCAGAGGTTTGTTTCTGACTTGCATTGCCAGTTTTGAAGGAGACTTCAGTTGCTTCAGAGATTCAGATGGATAGTTTCCCCTCCAAAACCAATTGCCACTTTCTCTTCCTTTCCTTCCTCCATGATCCACTCGAAGGGAATGGATCAGAGAGGGTTAGAAAAAGGATTTTCCATGTGCAGGGAATCTTCTCCTCCTGCCCCATCATCCCCTAGTCTGGAGGTTTCAGTCACTCCTTGGAGATATCTGGCCAAGACATTTACTTATTCTGCTTGCCTTGTTAAAATAAGAGGCAAAGCTGGAACTGAAGGTGTGGCAGCTATCTTGATTAAGGGCAGCAAGGCCAAAGAAGAAAGGCCTGCTACTTCTGCTAACTAATATGCCTTTAGTAAAACAAAGGAAAATAATACCTATAGTTCATTCCTCATAAGAGGAATGTGATCTGAAAAAGAAAGAAATAAAGAGTTAAAAAAACTAACTAACTAAATAAAGAGGACCTTTTAGTACCTCCTGAAGGCTCCTGAAATCTGTTAGACTTTTGGGGACTGATGGTCTTTCATCATTATTGTATTTGTTATTGTACTTGTTTTATGGTATTATTGTATCAAACAAGTTATATATTGGAGTTTAATGTCAACTCTGACCAGTTGAAGCTAGATGATTCATCCTGATCCTCCTCAAGGGAAGGATTCTCCTCGCCCCTCAAAGCCTGGGCCTTCAACACCAATACTCAACTTCATGCAGATTTTATGAAGGTAATAAGGCCTCCATAATTTGTTATTGGTGAGACCAAATCCAATTGCTGTTTTATATCTATCTATCTATCTATCTATCTAGATATATAGTTACAACTCACCCCAATTTGTCATGGGAATTGACAGATCCCACTTGTGGCTGCCAGGGTTCATGCTTAACTAAAGATGTCTCTGCTATTTCCATTTTGTCTAGGGCTAAACATGTATGGCCTAGACCACTGGTTAAAAACAAAAACAAACACACAAACAAACACTTGAGGTCAAAATGAAGTTCTACCAGGGCATTAACAATGGTTAAAGGTAGTGGCTTTTTCAGGAGACACTAGCCTCAATGATACTGGATGTAATCCAAGACCACAAATGGTTCAGTTCCAGTGAGACTAGATGTAATCCAAGACCACAAGTGGTTCAGTTACAGTTCAAGGACAGACTGACTAAAGAAATGACACATAAATGCCCATTACAAACAAAATCTAACATTTCTCCCTCTAACTGGGGACAAATAGAAAGAAAGAGAGAAAGAATGAGAAGCCTATTTTCTACAGTACATTCCTCAAATGAAGAATGACAACAGGGCCCTGACCTTCCTATATTACCTAAATATGACACTGGGGTGTCCTTGGAGACAAGGAGAGCTCTGATGTAGGGAATCCATCTGCTGACAGGCTACTTCTGACTGAGCATTGTGTAGTGCTACACTTAATGCAGAATGAGGTTACGAACTTGGAATGATAATTTTGAGGCCACCCCTCCACTCCAATGAGTCTACTAGGGACGGTCCTGATTTGTCACAAGACAAAGGTGGCTTTTCCTAGACCAGGGCCTTCAAGACTAGAGGCACTCTCCAGAGATGTCTTCACAGAGGTGTCAGGACAGAGTGGGTTAAACCTGCCACATTACACCTAAATTCTATGTCTGTTAATAAGCTTCATCATTTACCTTGATAGGTAATAGGAAAACTACAAATCTAACAGATAGATGACTCAATATAAGCCCTAGTTTTTCTCCCATTTATACTCAAATTGGAGAATACACACATTCCCTCTCTCTTTTACACACATACATATATACATGTATATATACATACACTAATGACAGATCAAATGTGGTGCTTTAAGAGTCATAAACAACATCCTCCTTGGCAATTAGGGCTGCTTCAGCCATATCTATCTTGAGGGCCAACCTTATGGATGGCCATCTGTCGGGGATGCTTTGATGAAGAGTTCCTGCATGGCAGGGGGTTGGACTGGATGGCCCTTGTGGTCTCTTCCAACTCTGTGATTCTATGATTCTTATATGGGCTAAAGATTTTATGAGACACCCTGATAATCAGATTAACATAAAATTATATCAAGACACTCTACAAGTTACTCAAAGTGGCTGCTTTCTCAGCTGATGCCAGGCCAGGTGTACTACAGTTTGGTAAAGGCTGAAGTCAGCCTCTACATTGTTCAACAGGCAGATTTTGAATAAAAACAATCAGATAAACAAAACCACTGGCATGTGTAGGCCTGTTCTGACATATACCAAATGGGTCTAGCCTCTTTGAAAAGTGGTTGTTGCTGCCAATTGAAGAGGATTGTCTGATTTAGGCCCTGCTGAAGTTCCAAATAATGTTGGATGCCAGCTTAGGGTGAGGGGGAGCATTTTGTGACTCCCTATACATTAATAATAATAATAATAATAATAATAATAATACCCGGACGCCTGGGCTACTCCTAGTATTACATCTGACCTTATCTTTTAGAGTTTTTTTCCCCAGTTTTGGTTGCTGTCACCATATGGGCTGAAGACTTGTCAAATTCTTCTGTTCAATTCCGGTGCGATAACCTGTCCACAGTTCATGTTATTAGTTCCCCAACATCGAAATGTGCTAGGGTCATGAGGTTGGTCCATGGTTTCATGCTGCAATGTTTGAAACATAACATCTTGTTTACTGCTCAGCATGTACCAGGTTTAGCTAATGAGATAGCTGGTGCCCTTTCTTGTGCACAGATGGAGCGATTCCGACTCTTGGCTCCAAACATGGCCGCATCAGACCCAAGGCCACCAGACCTTTGGGGCTTTGGCATTGTGAGGTGATACAAGTGATTGGCATGTCTTTAGTGGCCAGCACCAAAAAGAGCTATGTTAGATCTGTTGAAGAGTTTTTGGTGTTCCGCAAGCATGAGAGGATAGTCGAGGAGCTGCGGTTACCGTTAGAGGGTTGGGCCTGGAAAAAGGTTAATACTATAGATGATAGGACACCATTATCTCTGACTATTATCCAAGGGCTAAATGCAATTTGGTCCTTCTATGTAGCTCTCACTACAAGGTTCTGCTTTTCCAGGCCGCTGTGTTAACCACCTTTTTTGGCACCTCAAGAATTTCTGAATTAGTGTTGGCTTCCAAGTGGGATAAATCTAATACGGTGTTATGTTTCCAGGACATTTCCTTTGTCCGAGATGGCATTTCTCTTACCAACCGCTTTTTCAAAGACAGATCAATTAGGCAGGGGATCTAAAATTTTCCTGGGGCAATATAGTAACTGCTCCCTCTGCCCAGTTCTCACCCTCAGAATTTTCCTTGAAACCAGATGTGCCCATCCTGGTCCTTTATTTTGTCACCAAGATAAGTCTCCCCTTATTTATTCTGGTCTGTTACCTCCAGGGCACTTCGTAACCTAGGGCTACATGGAAGGAAATTTGGATTGGGGCTGCGTCCACAGCAGCTATGGTTGGTTTTCAATCTCAAGCCATCCAAAGGCTAGGGAGTTCTGATGTCTATTGTAGGTATGTCAGACTTATTCATTACTAATTCTTGTTTGTTTTGTTTCAGACCCTAGTCTTTGGCCAAGTCGACTGGGGTGTTGATCTGTGGCCATAGCCGAGGACCCTTCCGATGTCATCTGGGCCTGGGTGAGGCAGCTATGATCAAATGTATGGGCACCCATGGCCTGCGATTGCACGGATTGATCTGTGGCCATAGCTTCGTTTAATGGACTGCTCGCCATGCCATACGTGGACCCTTCTGAGGTCATCTGGGCCTGGGCAAGGCAGCGATGATCGAATGGATGGGCAACTGTGGCCTGCGATGGCACAGATTGATGCCCCTTGTTTGGGGAGTGCTGTTGGCCTCCGCCTCATGTTGTGGTCATTCACCTTGGTGGTAATGACTTGGCCCTTCTCAAAGGCAAAGCCTTAGTTTGGCAAGTTATCATGGACCCTCTATCCATTTTGGATCATTGGCCTTCTGTCCAACTTGTTTTTTCATCAATGTTGCCTCATTTAGTTTGGAGCTGTGGCAGGGATCCTCGTTACTTAACCGGGTTTGCTGAAGGGCCAATAACGAGATCCACAATGCCCTTGCTCATGGGTTGGGCCAATACATAGCTCATCCAGCTATTGTGATAAAACGCCCTGAGTTATATAAGCCTGACAGCATCCATTTAAGTGATGTCGGCAATAACATATTTCTTGAAGACTTGCAAAAGGGGTTGCAGGTGTGTTTCACCAGCCTGGTGGGGGATAGGGGCTAAGCCGACGCTTGCCCCGTATCTGTGGTGGTTAGTGGGGAATATTAGGACTCAGATGAACACTTATGGCACCCAATTGGGGTGAAGGTTAGGCCTCTTGAACTTTCTTCGTAGGTTGTGCGAGTAAGGAGAGAGGAAAGGAGGTCTGCCTTGGGGCTCACCTGGGATATAATCCTCAGTCAAGTCTCGTGAGTTGCCTGTGGAGGTCTCAGGTGGGCGTTCCAGATGCGAGCTGGCCAGGGAGCAACCCAGTACTTGGATTATCCTCGGAGCTCAGGTGTTTCGCCCAGGGGAAGCTTAGGAGGAGGTCTGAGGAACAGACCACCTGCCTTGGCTGCTCCCACACCAGGTTCCCCCCTTTTATAGTTTGCAAGTATTCAAGAGACAGTTAAATAGTTTAATAGTTAATCCCTTCAATAAAGTGGCCCTATTTCAATCCACGTCTTGTGTCTGGTCTCGTTATTTCAAATTGGGCAGTAAACCAGTTGTATTTCCTCTCACCCCAACAGCTATAGAAATTGTTTCATTAATTTTGATGAAAATTGAGAAGATTTGCAGGGATTATTATTTAGAAGACAAATTCTCCCATTTTTTTACATGAGAAATCGATAAATTAACTTCTGTTTTCAAAATCTAATTTCAAGTCTCAGTTAAATCTCAGCTTGGTATTTAATATAGAAATGATACTTAAAACACAATAGATTGCTTGCAGAATTTCTGACACCTTATTTTTTTATACTCATGCTTTTTTGATTGTCTATTTATGTTGTTAATATTTCACCAACATTCTTGTAACATACAGACATAAGATAGAACGCACAATGTGAATTTAAACAAAGTAAATTTTGCCTGTATTCATCGCAAGCAGAATTTAAATATCTAAAACTGGTACACCCCTATTGTATTTTATTAATTTCATTTTCCTCAGTTTTGTTAAATCTATATCCCAGCTTTCTACCATATCATGTCAAAGACAGGAAAAGTAATAGGGATCAAAACATTAGCTTATTTCGTTCTCCCATATAAGAACATGTAATTTCAAAAATATTCTTACCATGGAGTGAAATTACACAGGCTATGTGCATTTTTCAGTAATTGTTCACACTACGGGACTTATTATTCTAAAAAGTAATTTGTGAAAAACAAAAAGCAATGCTATTTTTTGTGGAAAAGAATTTTCACAATAAAACCCCAAAATGTGAAAAATCTTACAGCGGTTGATGATATTCTGATGCATCAAGACACCCTTTATCTTGGAGATGAGGGGAAAAAGTGAATTGCTTGAATGCAGTGTATTTTTTTAAAGCAGTGGTGGAAATTTTTTTTTTTAAAAAAAAAGTGTAGGTGCAACTCCATAATAATATCTATAGTAGCAGCCAATTATAATAGCCATCTGTGGTCTCCATGGTGCCAGACAGTGAAAAGTTATGGATTGCAATGTTCTTCCAAAGTTCTTTTCCTTTGAAGCCACTAAAGATTTATTTGCATATTTGTTATATTTGACTTTTTAAAACCAACATGCAGACTGAATACAGTGGAGAGATTAAATACTTCAACACAAGTCTGAAATCCACTGTTTGTATATCAGAGTCAAGGGACATAAACAGCATCCATCAAGAAGATTAACTTCCAGAATCCAAAATCTCACCTGTCTATGTTTGTTTTCCCTGCCTCCCCCCCCCCCCACAAAAGCTGCCACTTACCACTCTCTGTTCTTCCTTATACACATGACTTGAACAAGCTGTCAAAGTAGAGAAGTGTTCCCTTTTGCTAAACTGACTTTCAGTCTTGGAGAAAAGTCCTTGGGAGCCACTTATAATTTCCCTAACAAAGGGTATATTTACCAGGGGCATTAAAATAATCTCCAGCAATTCTGTTAGTTCTGTCACTTGTTCTCCATCAACAAAACAACAAAACAAAACAATCCTCCTCCACAATAATACATTAGTGTACTCACAGTGCCAATAAAAACAAAGCTTGCAAGCCAAAGACATGTTCAACTATAAATGCAAAAGTCACCAGAAGGAGCTCCAAAGTCTATAATTGACTACTGAGAAGGCTCTTTCTCGAGTTCTCAGACTACACACCTCCAGTGTTTCGGGATGATGAAGAATGGTCTCTCCAAATGACATGCAACCAAAGCATGTGTTCCTGGGAGTCTATTTGCTTTAGCTGTGCAAAAGCACTCATGTCCACCACTGAAACCCAAGGATCCAGACTCTGGGTTGCTGCAGGAGAACATGATTTCTCATGAATTGGTTATCATATGGCCAAATAAAAATGCGGACACATGGTTATATTCAAGCCTCACAGTTTCCTGCACACAACGCTTGGAAATGTTACTAACTATTCTCCTTGTCTCCAGTTTCCCCTGGTGTTTGGTTTCCCAGTCTTGCCTGGTAAGCATACTGCTCATTTGAGTAGCCATGATAATGGCAATGGTGGCAATAAGAGCTGGAAGATAGGCACTGTAAAGCACTCCAGACCATGTGTCACTAATTGTAACCAACATCAAAGCCTCTTAGGGCAATCTATGGCCTATTCTAGATTGGCAAAAAGAAGTGTGTTCATGGCTGCATGAAACTCTAGCCTTTAGATGAGAAAAAGGGAAAGTGTGCCATAAAAACGCTTTTTTTGCGTTTTAGGGGAGAAGAAGCGCCTTTAAAAAGGTGCTGGTTTTACCAGCTTCTTTTTTAAAAACTGCGGAACAGCGCAGCTCCAGCTAAAGGCTGCAAGCCTTTAAGGAAAAGGCAACTTCATGTCACACTTTCCTGCCAATCTAGAAAGCCCCTATGTCTGTTCTGGCTTGTTCTCTCCAAATACAACATGGTACCAGCTGTAGAATTCACAATGGCGAGTTAGATGCCTCTCCCCCCAAATGATGATTTAAACCCATTATAGATGAGTAGGCAAGTAGGTGGGCAGCTGATTATCATCTGAGCCCTGATACTTTCTCCAATATGTCATGACCCTAAATTACTGAGTCAACAGAGTCATTTCATCTTTCAGAGAATTGCCCCTGGGGGATCATTTGCAAGTGAGGTGCTGAAATGCTCACAGTGGGCTTTGGAACTGGAGAATATGGCACAAACTGTCAATAAAGTGGTTTGACAGAAGGCATGCTGCTTTTAAGCATGGTTCCTTTTAAAAAAAAGTCTTTTTAAGCGGGCGGGGAGATTGGGTTATCTATATAGTGTATTGTTGGGATTTTAAATTGTAAACCGCCCCAGTTGTCTTTGTAACAGAGAAGCGGGATACAAATAAAAGTTTTATTTATGTATTATTAACATCCTTCAATGAGTAATAAAAACAAAACATGGTTAAAGAAAGGTGCTTTTGTCTTCAGAGTCAAATGCACTGTGAAGATGGGACATGATAAAGTGGACTGAAATCTACAAATGTATAAGCCAAATAAAAATGTTTCAGGTAAAGAGGAATTACATTATAATTTCATTGCAGATCATAAGAAATGATACTGTGGAAGCATAACATTGTTCACAGACCATTAACAAAAACTGTTGTCAAACTTTCCTTACACTATAATGTTACTATTGGTCAACCTCTTTGCGAACCTCCATTGAGCCACATAATTACATCTCTCGAAGGCAACCTTTTAAAATAAATAAAGCAGACATACGTAGAGACAAGTTTATACACAGTATTGTCTCCAGTGAGTGGTTTGAGGATTGGACTAGGAATCACTCCACTTTAACCTTCATAGATTCCAAGAAGGTCAGTGAAGGGATCAAGGGCAAGGCCCCACCTAAACAGCAGATGGCTAACCACCTAGCTTCCCCAAGTTGCCAGCTTCTTCAGATGGGGATTGGGAAGGGAGGTGATCTCTCTGCTTTTGTGGCTGAACTGGAGGCCTGGTCCTTTTCCAAGTGGCATGTCATCTCAGTTAAATAAGAACTGGAGTCCAGGTCATTTAGATGTACTGGAGAAACAAAGCCACCTGGCGAAGTGGAAGAGATTCCAGCTACCCTCACAACTAGCGAGGAAGGCAGTGTTGGTGAGTTGTACCAGCAAAGTCTGCATCAAGTGAGATGCAAACCCATTACACTCTTGGCTATTCCACATAGTTGGCCATGGGGTTTGTGGGGTGTTCCAGGGGGTCAGTTGGCTGGGGGCACTGACAGTAGGGGGGTGGGTGGATATTCAGAGTGTTGTATTGTCTATGCATTATGATTTAGGTTTAGGGCAGTCCCAACTTACTCTTTGGCCCAAGGAATTTTCTAGTGATTTAGGCATGAAGCATCCTACCACTTGGGTCTACAATTCTTAGGGGATATTTCTTATGGGAAACAGGCACTTCTCCTGGGGGATCATTCAGGGCAAGGCACTAGAATGAAGTATTGAGAGTTGAATATGAGGATGCCTTAACTCTTCTTTATCATGGAGGAAAAGGATGAGGAGGTGGAAAAGGAACTACCCTTGGGGATAGCCTGGGAACTTTGATTTCACTAACTCCTGCAATTTGAGATGTGGTTCCTCAGATCTGCCTCCTCATAGATGGCCAGATGGAGAGCAACCCAGATGGTATTTTCAGGGCAAGGCTGACAAGAAAATCAAAGAGTAACAACTGCTTC
Source organism: Urosaurus nigricauda (assembly GCA_034509955.1). Classification (NCBI taxonomy): domain Eukaryota; kingdom Metazoa; phylum Chordata; class Lepidosauria; order Squamata; family Phrynosomatidae; genus Urosaurus; species Urosaurus nigricauda. Next base: position 184,938,928 of record JAOEGL010000003.1, on the reverse strand, counting down.
AAGCTGATTCCACACTAAGATGTTCCCTGCTCTTGCTGCTTTCCAGGTTCTATCCAGTTTAAATAGGTTTTAGGTTCTATTAAGTATCCCTTCTGAAGCCAAATTTTCTGTGTATAGTCTCATTATTCCATGGTTGTCCAGCAATTACTACATGTAAATAACTGTAATAATGATAATTTAACTACAGGTCAGTATCTGGCAACTGATGATGTACACAACAGTTTTTCAATATATGCACCAAAAATCATGGGGAGAGGGGGGGGATGTCAATTAGCCATTGGCTGAAGATATAATTGTGTATCTTCTCCATCTCTTTGGAGGCTTTGTTTCTTTGATTAAATACTATTCATCCAATTAGAAGTGGCAAAAAATGGTTAACTTCAAAATGTCACCAAGAAGAATCTTAGAAGTGCAACAACTAGTTGACTTCATCTAGGCCAACAGAAACCAACACCCCCTCCACACACAGAGAGAATATTTTCTTCATCAACACTTCTTACAGATATCAAAAGATAATGAAAAAAGTGTGTAATTAGCAAGTTTACTGCAGGCTGAAACCACAGGCTTTTATTTAAATAAACGGAACTGTACCTCATTATTCACGTGCAAAAATAATGTTCAAGGTGACATCCCCTCTGATTAACAAGAAATGACTCTCACTACTTCCTGTGTCCCATATATCAATTTGCTATTCATTATTTAGTATGCATCAAATGACTCCTGCCGGTTACCATCAATAGACTCTTACTATTTGAGCATCTATGAGACAAAACCTATGAGACAAAACTTCTGAGACCATCAACAACTTACTATCCAGCCTGAAAAGTGAAATCTCGGTGCATACAGAAGTGTATGTCAGCAACAGTACTCTGCCCAGTTATTTTGTTTGAGCAGATATATATGCAAAAATAGGAATTTATCTGATTTCTTTTTTAAATCAAGGAATTGATTGCCCTGCAATAAAGTGAACAAATACAGTCAGCCTTTGGTATTCATGGGGCCCATTTCACACACACACACACACACACACACACACGGATACCAAAATCTGTGGATGCTCAAGTTTGCATTGTTCCAAATGGTGGTGTGGCCATGCCACCATTGCAGACAATGGGACTTGTCCTCCCTCGCTCCCTTCTGGCTCTCACCAGCAGCAGACTGTCGCCACCCTCCTCTACTGCTTTCTCTTCCTTCTCCTGGTGTTTGGCCCATCTCTTCCTCCTCCCACTTCCTCTTCCTCTTCCTCCCACTTCTTCCTCCTCCTCTTCCTTCCACTTCTCCTCCTTTACCACTTCCTCTTCTTCCTCCGCTTCCTCCTGCTTCTTCTTCTTCCTCCTCCTCATCATGCCTCTACTCTGCTGCCGCTTCCCCTGCCTCCTCCTCCCACCTGCCTCTGCTTCCTATTCCTCCTCTTCTATCTGCCTCCTCCTCCTCCTCCTCCCGCATCCTCTTCCTCCACCTCTTCTTCCTCCTTTTCCTCCCCCTCCTTCTCCTCCTCCTCCATTACCTCACCATGGGCTTGCTGTCCGCAGATGCTTGAATCTATGGGTGGCTAGTCTGCAGCTATGAAGGGTGGACTATATAGTTTCTTTTAATAATTGACACTTCAACATTTTGATCACCTCTATTACTTTCTCAATTACAGTTGCTTAACACATTTCAGCTGGTGTGTAATTAAAAGGGGTTGAACTCGTCATGTGTTATTTGTGTGGTTCCTGTGTTTTATTTTTCTTGAAATTTGTTTCATTTTTATATGTTTTATTTGACTACTCTTATCTGCCTTCAGTGCCTTTGGGGTGGGGGCAGAGGGGACTGGCTGTAAATGTAATAAATAAAGGGTAGGTACTTCCTTCTGTCTGTATTGATACCTCCTCAATTAAATTCATTGGACAATTCTATATTATGGAACTGTGGTCCAAGACACTGCAGAAATAATCCCATTTGAGACCGCTTTAACTGCCCTGGTTCAGTGCTAGGGGATCCTGGGAATTGTAGTTTATTGTGGGACCAGAGCTCTCTGACAGAGAAGGCTAAATGTCTCACAAAACTACAGTTCCCAGAATTCCCTAGCATTCAGCCAGGGCAGTTAAAGCAGTCTCAAACTGGATTATTTCTGCAGTGTTTTTGGGACTTTGAGTAAGGATAGGGAAATTATCTATTTACCACTATGCCTTACACTATGTTAAAGATCTTCCAATCTCTTTATCATTTTAGCTGCCTTTTTACCTATCTTTTTTCAACCTGTAATTCATGAAAAAGGACACTAAAAACATATCTGGCATTCAATGTACATGAATTTTTATAATATGAGTTAAGTAACAATTATACTTTAAAACCTTATCCTAATAATTCAAGTGAATTTGATTTTCAACAAACATAGCCCCAAGATAGCAATAATTTAATTTCTTGGTAGTTTCATCCAGTTCAGAGTATAGCAGTGTATACATGAACAGCAATATTTTGTTCCAGTATATTATTTTGTTTTTACACAGAATTTCAGCTGCTTATATTCCAAGGGGACGCTATTTTGTGCTCATTAATTCTGATGAGTACATTTATAGTGGGTGTTTTTTTTAAGAAATAAATGTTCTGGTGATTTCATTATTATTCTGAACATATTTAGTAAATGTTATTCTTTGCCTCCACTGAGCAATAAATCAATGTACTCTAATAAATAAAGTTTTGACCATAATAGCAAATAAATATTGCTAAAATTTTAGCACCAGAACACTAAGTGTAAAATCTAAAGTAAGTAATCAACTTGTCTGTTGAATGTTAAAGCAAAATTAAAGGAAGCTGTTCCCAGACAAACAAATTGTACCTCCATACGGATTCAGTGATCCAAAATCACAGAAATGTCACTCTGACTCCTTTCTAAAACAACAGGGAAAGCATTCATTAGCTTGACTTGCTGTTAGAATGATGCACTTCATTAAGTCCATGGCTGTCTTCATTTACACAGGGAGCTGTTGTTAATTCTAGTAGCCATGTTCAAGCTTTCCTTTCACTGAATATGGAAATGAAAGAAACTTCCAAATAATGAAAACCACACATCTCAAAGCAAAAGAACATTTATATTCTAGTGACAGTGGGAAGTCATCTTTTAATTGACAGCCTGTCTGCTCTGTTCTCACTGTTCACCCTGAGTAAAAACTATTCTTCCTAACTCTATCCACCATCTTAACCTAGTGATAGCCCTATGAACATTTCAAAGGATCTGCCTACAATGAATTCATTAAAGACGATGAGCAAATTTCTTTCTAGAATACAGCAAAATTCTTTCTAGAGTATAGAAGTATAGAGAGGAAATGGAAGCAATCATGTTCAAATTAAATGCAGTTATAACCAAATAAATGCAAATAACTTCATCAAAGCAATATTCCTCATGATATGTCATAGCCATGGGAAGGCTTTCATGTTCAGATCTGGAAGAACAATTATGTTCATGTCCATATAGAATTTAGTTTTTGCCTTGCCTACTTCAAGTGCTCAAAAAGCACTATTTACAGTTTCATCTTATACAACAATAACAACAAATTGAAGCCTGCACAAGCTAAAGGATGCATAAAAATGAATCAATGAATGAAACAACTGGGAGCCAAAAGGGGAAGAAGTTATTTTTTCCAAATTCATCACATCACAAAGTTGACATGAGAGCAGACTCTCATTACAGACGTAAAAAATGTTTAAGAACAACTTTAACCATTGATTTGGTCATTCTTATATTTATATATTGTAGGTTGGAATCCAACTGTTAGTCTTAAATAGTATAGATTCTTAAATTGTTGCTAGTATTATGTGGTTTTATTGTGTAATTTTTATAGTTCAGGGAGGGAGGGTAGGGTTTGGGGTTTGGAGGTTTGTTCTTTGATTGTTATTTTTGTATTGTATCAATTTTTGCTGTTACCCGCCTCAGTCCTGAAAAAGGGAGAGGTGGGATACAAATAAATGCATTATGATTGTTCTTGTTGTTGGTCCAATGAATCAGTGGGAACTAGGTGAGTTAACACTTATGAAATTTATTAATTCACTGGGTCCATACTTTTGGTAACTTAACTCTTATATATGTCTCACGAATTTAGGAGACTTAACAATTGGATGTATCTCATTAAATTCAAAACCATTTCATACACATACACACACTGCTGACCTTCCTCCAAAAAAATCAAAGGGTAGCATACATATTTCTATCCCATCCCTGAGTGAGAATTAGGACTCAGGTGTCATTACAACAATGATTGAAGGGTGTAGTCCTTTACACATTTTCTTCTCACAGGAAGCAAAAAGTAACTTTAGCCATTTTTTTTCTTTTGAAGACAACTCATAGCTTGAGACTTATTCTGCGCAAAATTCACAATCCAGAAACAGCACTTTATATGCATGAAAACATTTTCTGTGGAAGGACTAGTCCTAGTCATCAGTCTTGGATTCTTCTCATCAGAATGTCTCAACACTTAAGAGACATGTTTCTTGACTACTTTTGACTATAAAAACATTTCCCATCCATATTCTTCATTTAATCAGAATAAAGAAGTGGGGACAGTATGTTGAGTAACTACCATGTTTTATTATGTACAGTAATCTGCAGGAGGTCCTTAGAACAATGTGGGGTATCCCTTATCTCAAACTTTCACCTTCACTAAAGGCAAACCATCCACAGATTCAGACCAGAACCAAAGAACTTAATTTCAACCTGTCTGGCCTCAAAAATCACTCAAAGTTGTATGTGGACACAATAGCCCCATTCTGACTAAGGGAACATTTTCCCAACAGAAACTAATTTAAAACCCCATTAGCTTGTACAGTCACTAACCAAGATTAACTATAAACAATTTATAATCTGGGGTAAACTTCAAACAAAGAACAAATTGTCTCTGATGTTGCTAAACACTATCACAATGTAAATGGATAATAAAATAATTATATCAATGCAGTAAAATTGTTACAATGCTGGCTAAATGATTTATGTTAATTTAAAGCCCACTGGAACAATCATATACTTGAATAACTATGAACAGATGGAAATCGATAAATGATACTGCCTTTGACACAAAGACATTAGTTTTCTCTAGATAATGCCATTAGATAATGAAGCCTTTTAAAATCAAATATTCACACTTTGTGTTATTTTAAGATTAGGCTTTAACATTCTAACGTTTTGACACATGAAGAATTTTCACAGTTTGCTAAACATAATGCAGCAATTTGTAGTACAATTTTTGCAACTTTAATTCTGAGATTAGAGCCAATTTAGAGAGTCTTCAGGGTTCCTAAAGGGAAGAGGAATATTATGACCAATTTTCAATATCTGGAGTAGAAAGAAAATAAAATACAGTCTTCACTCATTCTGTTGCAATTAAGTTTAAACTGATCTACTCAGCTAAACAGTGAAATATTAATGTAGAGGTAACACACTTGTGGCCCTCCATATTCTGTTAGAGTGAAACTCCTCTCACTGCCCTGTATACCGACTTGAATCAGCTTTTTGGGCAGGAATGATTGAAAATCTTAAATTTTCAGTTTGAAAGCTCTGCAACATTCCTGAATTCACAGAACAGTGAAAATCTAAGCTTATTTTGAAAGAATTGTGCTTCAGAGTTCCCCAGATTCTGTAAAGGAAAGAGAAATATTATGAGCCAATCTTCAGTATTTGGAGGAGGAGGAAAAATTCTTCACCTTTAAGTGGAGTTCCAGTATACATGATCAGCTCACCATTTTCCTTGTGTATTCTTTTTGTATAAAATAAGTTCTAAACTGTGAACAAACTTTGAAAACTATACAGTTTCATACAACCTTGTCCAGCTGGATGATTGTTTGTCTCTTACCTTCATATTCCATCTTTCATTCCAAAAGCTCAAGGTAGCATACAAAACTCTCAATAACTTAGTGAGAACTTCAAGAATCTTCTAAGTTTCAGTCCAGCTCTCTAAACACTATACACCAATGGCTTTACAGATAAATAAGGTGAACAGTTATAGAAATATTGGAAGGGGCTCCTTCTCTAGTAGAACACAGACAAATTCGGGCCGCTAAAAATATTAAAGTGCATTACATCCAATCCCTATTTTCCTCCTCCCCCTTAAAAATATTAAATCAATACATATTAAAAACAGATAGATTAAAACAAGAACAAGAATCACATACATAGATGCCATTTCTGCAACTTTGATCACCTAATTTTTAAAAGTGCAGCAATGTTGTATCCAGCTGAGAAGGACTGTAATTCCTGAGGCCGGGGCGGTTTAATCTGGAAAAGTCTTGACAGCCTTTTTAAAGCTGTCTAAAGATGTCAGTTGACGGATCTTGTCCAGCAGGCTGTTCCATAATCTAGGGGCCACAACTGAAAAAGCCCTCTGGGAGGTAGCTGAAAGTCTAGATTTTTGTGACTGCAGCAAGTTCCTTCCAGAGGACCGAAGTGCGTGGGAGGATTATATGAGAGTAGGAAGTCCCGGAAATAGCTTGGAACCATACCATTTAGGGCTTTAAAAGTGATAACCAACACCTTGTACTGGGCCCAGAAACTAATAAGCAGCCAATGTAGGGATCTTAGTATCAGAGTAATATGATCCTTCCTGGATGTTTCTGATACTATTCCGGCTTCCATATTCTGTACCAACTGCAGTTTCTGGACCAAGCACGAGGGTAGCCCCATGTAGGGCACGTTACAGAAGTGCAGGTGTGAGGTTACCAGCATGTGAACAACAGTTTCAAGATCCCTTACTTCCAGAAAAGGGTGCAGCTGGCATATCAGCCAAAGCTGATAACAGGCACTCTTGACTGTCACATTTACCTGATTCATCATTAGGAGTGACAAGTCAAGGAGCACCCCCAAGCTGTGAACACAGTCACTGGAAGAGAGTGTGACCCTGTCCATAACTGGAGGTTCCAGCCCAGTTCTTGGTTTTGGGGCCGTTACCGTGAGCACCTCCGTCTTGTCCGGATTCAGCTTCAATTTGTTTTTCTTCATCCAGCCCATTACTGGCCAAAGACATTCATTGAGAGAGGAGACACCATCAGAATTCGAGGCCGATGAACGAGATATGGAGAAATAGATCTGGATGTCGTCAGCATACTGATAACACCCAGCTCCATAACTCCGAATAATCTCACCCAGCAGTTTCATATAGATGTTAAATAACATCAGTGACAGAATGGCACCCTGAGGCACCCCACAGGTGAGCTCCCTTTTACTGGAGCAGCTGTCCCTGAGCAGCACCTTCTGGGACCTAGCCGAGAGGAAGGAATGGAATCACTTGAGCGCAGTGCCTCCAATTCCTAACCCCCTTAGGTGATCCAATAGGATGCCATGATCTATCGTGTCAAAAGCTGCTGAGAGATCTAGGAGCACCAGCAGGGTCACACTACCCCTGTCGATGCTCAGACGCAAATCGTCGGTCAAGGCAACCATGGCAGTCTCAACCGTGAAGCCTGTCCTAAAGCCAGTTTGAAATGGGTCTAGATAATCGGTTTCCTCTAAGACAGCTTGGAGTTGAAGAACAACCGCCCTCTCGATCACCTTGATCAAAAATGGTAGTAATGAGACTGGCCTATAATTGTTCATATCCATGGGGTCCAGGGAAGGTTTTTTCAGGAGCGGCTTAACAGCCACTTCCTTCAAACAAGATGGAATGTATCTTTCCCTGAAGGATGCATTGATGATGTCCGTGAAGAACATGATGGGCAAGGGTCAAGAGGGCAGGTCGTTTTCCTCACCCTACCAAGGAGCTTGTCCATGTCATCTGTACTCACAGATTGTAGCTGATCCAGAATAACTTCATCTATGGCTTCTGTTGAAATCCTGGTGTTTAAATCGGCTCTTATCTGAGAGATTTTATCTGCTTAAATGTGTCACAGCAGGTCATTGCTGTGAAGTAAAGGATTTGGCACAGGGGGTTCCTTGCGTCAACTACCCCGCCACCCTAAACAGCTCTGCTGGACGGGACTTTGCAGAGGCAATGCGTGCAGAAGAGAAAGATCTCTTCGCTGCACGTATTGCCTCCCGATAGGACCAAAGAAAGTTCCTATCGCGAGTTCTGTCAGATAAAAGTCGAGTCTTCTGCCACTTGTGCTGTAGTATTACTTTTTTCTTATTATATTTCCCTAAGTTCTTAATGTGCTTTTGACATCCCACCTCCTCAATTTTTTTGTACATTTTTCATGCAAATCTAGATAAAAATGTTCAAAGCCCCCAAAGACCTGACACTTAAGCTTCCAAGTGCAGTCTTTGAGCTAGCCTACAGTGTACAGCTTCTGGGAGCAAAGGAGCTGTATAGTTTCTGATTGCTTCTATTTGTTAGGAACTACCTTTAGAACAGTTTGACATCCTTCCAGATGTTTTGGATTAGACTATCCTTCAGTGCAAGACAACATATGAAAAATGGCGAGAAGTATGGAAGTTGTAATCCAAAACACGTAGAAGATAATAAGGAAGAGAAGGCTGCTTGAGTAAAATTGAAAAGTACTGGAAGACTTTCTCAAATGAACATGATGGTATCATCACCACCATCATCATTGCTTTTGCTTAGGGACATAAATTTAAGTGTGAAGAACGCAACTTATCTTTATGTTTGATCACAGCTTTATTGATGCTGTTAAAGATAAACTATCAGAAATAATACATTGTGCCAAATGTATCGTTTGCAGTCATTTCTTTCATATGCATTGCCAGAATTATTAGAAATCGCTCAGGGAATCAAGTATACTTCAGAGAAGCATCTTAACAACAGAGAATTTTGAGTTCGGCTAATATAAGAAAATCTATAAAAGAGCTAGAATGGAAATAATATTTAATAAATATTTGGAAAATATTGTTAGGGCACCTCGCTAAGGAATATAATGAACACTTAAGAATCTTGGCAGTTTGGGACATACTCTACAAAAAGAGCAGAATTTCTTGCATAAAATAGAATGTTATGCAAACAAATTAACTTGTTTGTTTGTTTTGCCAAAAATGCATTTTTTTTGCAGAAAACAAGTTTCCTTCACAGAAAAATATCTGCCTAGAAAATTCTGTTTTCTGTGCATAAAGCTTCTTTCCTGCACAAAAATTCATAATTTTTTTTGTACAAAATAAGTTCAGAATTGTAGACAGTGCTGAAAACAATTGAAAACAAGTTCTCATAGTGAGAAGAAAAATATTACAATTCTTGTCTTTGAGAACAAAAATTACAAAAAATATATCCATAATAGAAGGCTATTTCCAATTTTGATTTTTTTCTGCATTAGTGATGTGCATTTCGGTTGGCCAATAAAAGGCATCACTGATGGATTTTTGCAAAAGATACTTGTAATTTTTCTTGACAAGAAATTATTGACAAGAAAGGGTGCCTTGATACATTGAGACATCCTGTCAAGAAAATTGACAAGTACCATGGGGCTTTCCATGCCAACAAAATGAAACATCACCTCATCGTGAACCCTACCTGTTTAAACAACACATGTGGCCAAAATAGGAGGAAACCAGAATGAAGCTGTGGTCTGGATCTAAACACCAGAGCAAAATAACACTTTGTTGATCTAGATCAAGCTAGAAAGAGAACTATTGCACCAGTGCACAGACAGTATGTTTGTGCAAAGACAGTGAATGGGGCAAGCGAGCTGCTGGCACCATTTCTGCCCATAGTTGTTGGGTTTTTTGTCATTCACAAGCAAATCAGTTGCATATGCACATGAGTCCTTAACAGCTGAGCCATCGATCCATCACACACCCCATGAAGCAAAATGATGACAAACAGCAAGTTGCCAAAAATACCATGGATTTAATAAGAACATTAACAAAATGGTTAGTTCAACATAGGGTTATGGGGGAAGGGGGGGTTGTACAGTGGGGGGGGGCACCATGATTGGTCTGTGTCAATGTGCCAATGAGTACAACCAATATGCTATAATAATAATAATAATAATAATATTTATTTCTAGTCCGCCCCTCTGAACAAGCAATCGGGGCGGATTACAACAAGGGTTAAAACAATATCAAGTAAAATATCCCGTCCTTTCCTTACCACCCCCCCTTAAAAAGAGATTAAATCACAATTAAGTTAAAACAGTAACTGGCTAAAATAGTAGTAAAAACAGGTTAGGAAAAAGAACGGACCCAAGCCAAGGTTGCGCAGAAGTGAAAACAGAGAGGGGAGGCTGGGAGAAAAGCCACTCTAAACCTAGGTTTGGAGCCGGGGAGTGTTTACATTCTCTGGGAAGGCCTGCCGGAAGAGATGCATCTTTAAGGCTTTTTAAAAGCCTTCTAAAGATGAAATAAGACACATCTCATCTGGCAGGTCATTCCACAATTTGGGGGCAACAGCCGAAAAAGCTCTCTGGGAGGTCTGCACCAGCCTGGTCTTCATGGGTTGCAGCAGGTTCCTCCCAGAGGACCGAAGTGTGCGGGGGGGGGGGGCATTCGTATGGGAAGAGGCGGTCCTTTAGATAGGATGGACCCAAGCCATGTAGGGCTTTAAAGGTTAAAACCAACACCTTGTACTGTGCCCGGAAACTGGTCGGCAGCCAGTGGAGAGCTTTAAGCACAGGAGTAATGTGCTCTCTCCTAGATGTTCCAGTGAGAAGTCTGGCTGCCATATTTTGGACCAGTTGTAGTTTCCGGGTTAGGCACAAGGGTAGCCCCATGTAGAGTGTGTTACAGTAGTCCAAACATGAGGTTACCAGTGCGTGTATCACAGTTTCCAGATCCCACATCTCCAGGAAAGGGCGCAGCTGGCGTATCAGCCGAAGCTGATAGCAGGCACTCCTAACCGTCACATTCACCTGACTTGTCATGTGAAGCGACGGGTCAAGGAGAACCCCCAGACTGCGAACAGAGTCCTTCGAGGAGAGTGTGACTCCATCCAGGACTGGAAGTTGTATTCCCAGACCTGGTTTCGGGCCTGTGACTGTGAGCACCTCCGTTTTGTCTGGATTAAGCTTCAATCGGTTTTTCCTCATCCAGTCCTTTACAGCCGCAAGGCAGTCATTGAGAGGGGAGATGCCATCGGAGGTCTGAGCAGACGATCTGGTCACGGAGAAGTATATCTGGGTGTCATCAGCGTACTGATGACACTGAGCTCCGTGCCTCCGAATGATCTCACCCAACGGCTTCATATAGATGTTAAATAACATCGGGGACAGAATGGCGCCCTGAGGGACGCCACAGCTAAGCTCAATCTTAGAGGAGCAGCTGTCCCCGAGTCTCACCCTTTGAGATCTGCCGGAGAGGAAGGATCGGAACCACCGGAGCACGATCCCCAACTCTCTCAGCCGATCCAAAAGGATGGAGTGATTGATAGTGTCAAAAGCCGCGGAGAGATCCAAGAGCACCAACAGGGTCACACTACCCCTGTCGATGCTCAAGCGGAGGTCATCAATCAGAGCAACCATGGCTGTCTCCACTCCATATCCTGCCCTGAAACCGGTCTGGAATGGATCTAGATAATCGGTTTCATCCAAGACAGCTTGGAGTTGGGTGGCGACGGCTCTCTCTATCACCTTGCTGAGAAAAGGTAGCAAGGAAACTGGTCTGTAGTTGTTTCTGTCCAGGGGATCAAGGGAAGGCTTCTTCAGGAGAGGCTTAACGGCCGCCTCCTTCAGACAAGATGGAACCTTGACTTCCCTGAGAGACACATTGATCACCTCCGAAGGAATGTTCTCAATGCATCTCCTCCCTGGACGACTAGCCAGGATGGACCTGGATCGAGGGAGCAAGTCGTCTTCCTCACACATCCAAGAAGCTTGTCCACGTCATCGGTACTCACCGATTGGAACTCATCCAGTAAACTGATAGCAACGGAGTTACTGGATACCTCACTCAAGGACACTGGACAATGACTGGCGTCCAAGTCGGCTCTTATCCGAGATATTTTATCTGCAAAGTGGATGTTAAATGCCTCACAGCAGGCTGCAGTAGGCTCTAGTAGGGGGTTTGGCGCAGGGGGAACCTGTGTCAACTCCCCCCCACCTTATACGGCTCTGCCGGGCGGGACTCTGCAGACGCAATGCATGCAGAGCAGCGAGATCTCCGCGCTGCACGCAAAGCCTCTCCATAGATGCAAAGATGCAGTCTATAGAGAGTTCTGTCGGATAAGAGGCGAGTCCTCCGCCATTTACACTCTAGTCGTTGTCCAGCCCGCTTCATCTCCCTGAGCTCTTCAGTGTACCAGGGTTTCCTGTTAGGAGCGGGCTGGAAAGGACGCTCGGGGGCGATTGTGTTGATGGCTCTGGCAACGTCGGTGTTCCAGGTATCAACCAGAGCCTCAGCAGAATCACCGGCATTCCCAACCAACAAACCCTCTAGGGCCTTCTGGAACCCAATAGGTTCCATTAGCCTTCGAGGGCGGACCATTCGAATGGGTCCGCCACCCCCGGGGGGACGAAAAATGACTTTTAGTTCCATCTTGATCAGGAAATGATCCGTCCATGACAGCGCGGAGGTCTTTGTTACCTCCGCCCACGGATACTCCTGTTCCGTACAGAAAACCCCATCGAGAGTATGACCCACGCAATGGGTGGGCCCATTGACCAATTGGGATAGGTTCATGGCTGTCATGGATTCCATGAACTCCCGGGCTGCTCCAGATAGATCGGAAGGGCTGGTCTCGAGAGGAATTGAAGTCGCCCAAGACAAGAAGTCTGGGCGACTCCAACAACAACTCAGAGACCAGCTGAGTCAGCTCGGCTAAGGAGTCTGTTAGGCAACGGGGTGGCCTGTATACTAACAGAATCCCCAAACTATCCCTGGTCTTCAGGCTCAGGTACATACACTCGATGTGGGCAGTTTTCTGGACAGGTTTCCTGGTCAAGGTCAAGTTGGTTCTATGAACTATAGCCACACCACCCCCCGGTTGGTTACTTGTGTGATTGAAGAGCCAGTTACACAGCTGGTTATGTGGGGCATAGAATGGGTTGACAGCTAGGTGTGGTGAGGGAGGTGATAGATAACTGTTAGTGGTGTGTGTGTTAGTGGTGCTTGGGGTGAAAGAAAAAAAAATATGGCATGGCACAGCTTGTCCCTGTGAATGGTCCATTTTGGCTAATTTGTTCTTGCAGAAGAAGAGGGGATGCAGATTGCCCGTGAGATTCAGATGCCAATGGAAACCAGCATGTGGTCAGAAAGGTCTCCTCACAAACTGGGACACCCCAGAGATAAGCCATTTTCCACCCTACATCTGCTCAGCATCCATGAGGTTTGTTTGTTTGTTTTTTTTAAAAAATAATAATAATAATAATTTGGCACTTGTTCATAGCAGGGAGGTAAATAAATAAACTACATTTTTTGCAAAACTATTTCCTGTACAAAAGTGATGTTTTGAGCATTAAACTTGTTTTTTGCTGAAATGTTTTTTTCACAAAAGTCTAAAAGTTTGAAAAATAATTGAAGAATGTAGAAAAATTGTCATAATTGCACCCAGCAGATTAAGCACTTTTGGAATTAGATGTTCCTGCATGGAAGATAAATGAAGCAAAATGTACATTCCTATTGTATATAGATTTGGAGAAGCAGCACAAAGAGCATGTTTGAACAAACTTTTGATTGCAAGATCATTTATGCTGAAGTTGTGGTACAAGGTAGAAAATTTGAGAACCAGGAAAAAAGTAGATTTCAGAATATGTTAATGAATGTAGTAATGAAGAAATATATTTCAGTTTAATTGGCATAAGAGGATATAACACACATTTTAGGGGATGCTTCTATAAATATGCACTGAAAAACACACTCTTAACTAGATCTTAACAGGTGAAGCTAGGGGAATTTGCTTGTAACAGCATATAAAAGTTTCTAGTAGTTTTAATCTCTCTGCAATTTTGAGAGTGCATCTTATTGTGTATAATGGACATTTTAATCAGTTAGTGATTCTGCTCATCGAACTAAGAGGAAGGATTTATTAACTGGGCACAATTAGAGGTTAATTCTGTAAATGGCTTGTTTAGGTATGACAGGGTGGTTTAGGATGGTTCGGAGCTACATTTGGATATAGAGCAAAGCTGAACATTGCAAAGCACCAGATTATTGCTGAAGTACCGAAGTACTAAGAAGTCTACATGTAGATCGCCCTAAAGTGTGCATACATTTATTGCATGGTCTTTTAGCTACCAACAGAATCTTAGCAGTTTTGCTGCAACATGTAAAGCACAGATGTTTTGATCACCTATTCACATTTGACAGTGTACACATAGAGTGACAATGCTACTTCTAATTTGCAAGTTAAGGTGATTCACCTGGACAATGCAGCTTTTGTTGTTTAATTCACAAACCTAATGCTTGATCTTGACTACCAATTCAGCCTTTTTGACTACCACTTCAGCCTTAAATACCATTTAATTAAAAAAAGGATACCCGAGGCACACATGAATCAATAACCTAGTGTAAAATAATGCTTTCCAAAGAGCATTAAGAACTTTGTCATCACTGTTTTTACAGGTGACTGCTCTGTTGGCAAAGCTATTACACCTGAGCTAAGATGACATGAGATGACAATGCAATTATTCCAACCAGTGATTTAAGACAAGTAGATAACTATAAAAGCTGAGAAGAAGTTTCAGACTTTGCTACAGTCGGCACACTTGCCATTCAAGGGTAACGTGTGTGACAAAGTGATTGAGGCTAAAATTCAAGCCTAAGCACATCATTACATCAGCTGAGAGAGTGCAGTGCTTTGTCATTAAGTGGAACAGTAGTCTCATTAAACTGCACTCTCATTTCACAGGGCTCTGTCTAAAAGAAGCCAGGTGGATTATGTTGCTGAAATTGAAGTAACACCACAACTAGACCGAAGTATCAAATAACCCATGGCCAGCCATAAGTAAACCCGTTCACATTAAAGAAGAAAAAATAATTAGACTGGAGTAACTGGAGAAAAACACATAAAGTTAAGATTCCGACCATTTCTATGACAGGACAGTGCAGTTAATACTTGAAATATACACTGCTGTGTAAATTAATTGTTCTCTTCTTATGAAAAGAAACATCAGCTTTACCTCCTGGTATATTAGCTTACTAGCAGTAAGAATTAGCTGTCTGTAAGAATTAGGCAAATATGGATACAAAGTTCAAATTGCAAGCTAACATTAGAACTGTCTATGAATGGTATGATTACTGAAATACAGCTTCAATGTCATATTTAAAAAAACACACACAAAAATACATCCTACCAAAAGAGAGTTAATTAATTTGAATGTGTTAAAAAGACAAGAGAAAATGCAGTAGCTACACACATTTTAAAAAATAAATAAAGCAAAATTCTGTGCACACATCCTTAGGAAATTGCAGTTTGACATTCCACAAGTAAAACACACCAACTCTCCCCAAAAGTTATTATTCTGACTATTTTGTATTCATGCAAAGTGTTTATTACTGCAAAGAATAAACCAACCCCATATATTTTCCTCTGCACAGCTTTCCAATTAACTTAATATATGGATCAAATGTTGCCTCATTAGACAACTAATAAAATATAGCCTCTTGTTTCTGGATAGCAGCCCTCTCCACTATTTTCTCATGACAGAACGAAAACAGAGCCATCACATCTATAATTAAGGTATCCTTCTCAGCACCATGCTAGCCAGTATCAAACATACAATAGTTTACAATTGTGAACAGACAAGGAATTTTAAAAAGCATAACACAAGCAAAACCCAGCATGCTTTAGAAGCTAATATGCAAAAGACATGAGTTTCAAGAAGACAGAGTTTCAGCATCTCGTAAAATAAACTGTAAGCACTATTCATTCTGCTGGCTTCTAGCTATAAAACTCCAAAGCAGATATTCATATGCTAGATACCTTTCTTCACTCTTTGATTTTTTTTTAAATCCACTTTCCAGATAGTTTACCATCAGTTTAAAGTGGGGGGGGGGGGGATAACTTACTGAATTGCTGAAAGTTTCATGCTTAGCCAATGCAGTTATGCCTTAAGTTTCTCCTGCTTTCCCTGTTTACTGTATGCCTCTCACATAAGAAGAATGAGGTTTCAATATATCTTTTTTTTTTTTTTTCATATCAAGGTAAACAAGGTGAAGTGCAGAACGGCAGTAATCTCTTTGCAAAAGAAACATTCAGCATAATCATAGCCCCAATAAGAACAAACCTTTTCTCTTTTTTTAAAAAAAAGGAAAATATATATATATATACCTTCTCATATTAGATCAGAGAGAGCCAGAAGATGAAAGAAAAAAAAAATTCTCCACATTCTGCTGTGCGCTCCAGCTGCTTCAGTCATCACAAGTAACTAGCCATCCACTCCAAGCAGGAGGAATTTGTGTGCCCTCTATCTGCAGCTATTAGCTCAGCACATTGATTCACTGGCATTAAAGCAATAGCAATTAGCTGCCCTGTTCTCAGCAGCTATTGGCGAGAGAGAGAGAGAGAGCTGAGTGGGCTAAACTCCACAATGACCACTGAGGTCTTGCTGGCAATTAGTAGCAGGTGCTACAGCCCTAAGACAAATTGATATCCCACGGATAATCGGGCCTCACGCCTCCAAGGCGCTGGGTCTCCAATCAGCCTTGGCCAACTGTGTTTGCTTTTTCTACTTCATCAGTAACAAAGGAGTACAGCAGCTTATGTTCATTTGCAACATATCATTTGACCAGAAAGGAATAATCTCTTTAAAGCCTCTCAGCGCCAGCAATATGAACAGTTAAGTCTACCTTATGCTAAATCTGTTAGGTAAACAAATAATACTAATAATAATACTAATAATAATAAATAAGAGAAGTAGATTTCCTTTAAAGCAGTCCCCCCCCATCTTTGTTTTGTCATGCTGAACAAACAGTAGCAACATTTCTGTCCAAGATTCAATGATATATTTAGATTTTAAAACAACAAGAATAACTTTGAATTATAATACCCTTTTCACCAAAGGTTATAATAATTGGCATATTAATTTAGTATTTTGGCATTTTATAGTGTTTTATCATTCATCTTTGATTGCATATGATCTAATGCACTTTTCACCAAAGGTGAAAAGTGCATTAGATCATATGCAATCAAAAATGAATGATAAAACACTATAAAATGCCAAAATACTAAATTAATATGCCAATTATTATTTGATGAATGCTAAATGCTAAAAAGAAAAACAAACAAAATGATCATCGGTCACCACCAATCTCAGCCACCAATGTTCTTTTCTGATATATAGTCATCCCCCCATATCCACGGATTATTTAATACACAGATTCAATCATCCATGGCTTGAAAATATTTTTTTTAAATATATATATATATAAATTCCAAAAAGCAAACCTTGATTTTGCTAATTTATATTATTGTTCTTTTATCTTCAAGAAATTTTTGACCTATGGTGACCCTAAAAGTGAACTGACCACAGAGTTTTCTTGGCAAGTTTCATTAGAAAAGTTTTAGTTTTGCTATTGCCATCCTCTGAGGCTAAGAGAATGGGATTTGCCCAGGGTCACTCAGTGGGTTTCCATGGCCAAGCAGGGATTTGAACCCTGGTCTCCAGAGTTGTAGTTCAACACTCGTAGCACTACACCACACTGGGGCTATTTTATACAATGGACATCATTTAATTATGCCATTGTATTTAATGGGACTTGGACGTCCACAGATTTTGGTATCTACAGGGGGTCCTAGAACCAAACCCCAGGGGATACCAAGGGTCCACTGTATACTGCAGCCATCCATTATGCATTTAATAAATTTTTCCTTGATGTTCTAAAATATCATGAAGTTTCAAGAGAGCACAATGGGCCAGATTCAATGAAGATTAAAAGCTGGCGTTGTCTTTGCAATGGTCATCACAGAAAATGCCTACCCCACACCGAAAACCAGGAGATATTCAGGAGAAAATACTGTAACATTACAGTATCTACAGCAAATACATACATACATATGAGTGATTATAAATAGGGTGAACTGGGGAAAGGACGCTTTCATTCATTCTAAAAGTAGATATTTTTTTTAAAAAAAGGGAGAAAACATAGTTTACACTAGATAGTCATTATTTTGTTTAACATATTATGAGGTTTGCTTTAAAGAAACATAACCTGTGAATACAATTCACTATGGGTCTTTCAAGAGATAACAATACTATTCTAATTTGTAACACAATTCATATATTCAAAACACTTCAGATAGCAATCATCCTAAGAGCCCTGAAGCACAGTCTAGTGTTGTTATTCTGATAAAAAAAGGCCAAAAAGAATGGCACAATGACTTCAGTCTAGGTCTTGCTGAATGGCACTTGGCAATTTTATAAGTAGTTTGATTTGCATTGTTTGACATTGTGTCTGTTTTCCAGTTTTAAGGCTGAATGCAAAACATGACAATGGTTATCCTATGACAAGTGAGCTGAAAAAACCAGAGACAATATTACTAAGAGCACACAAAATCTCATTCTTTGCTACCACTTTCAACTCTGGAGAATATGAGGCCCCAGTGCCTTTCAAAGGATGGCTTTATGCTGGGTCCCTTGGTCCGACACCAGAACTCTGCTGAGACTCAAAGTCCATTACTGGCCAGTATTGCACTGACAATGTGTCATTGTGAAGAAGCTTACATGTTGACTTCCTGGGGAGATATTTCATGTGAATTTATTGCCAGATCTGATATGGAATCTAGTCAGACTTCAAAAGACCTATAAAGGACCATGTTATCCTATGACAAGTGAACGGAAAAAAACAGAGACAACATTACTAAGAGCACACAAAATCTCATTCTTTGCTACCACTTTCAGCTTTGGAGAATATGAGGCCCCAGTGCCTTTCAGAGGATGGCTTTATGAAATCTAGTCATATGAAATCTAGTCAGACTTCAAAAGACCATGCACATTCTGTACCACAACATTCAAGTGAGCAAGTAACCCTCTGTTATGGGTCACTTTAGGCCTTTGCTGCATGACTTGCCCATGAGAGGGGACAACTGAGTAGGTGCTTGGGCCTTTTGCCCATGGTTATGGAAATCCACTGGGTGATCTCAGGCAAGTCACACATTCTCAGCCTCAGAGGAAAGCAAAAGAAACCCCTCTGAACGAATCATAACAAGAACCCCCATGATAGGTCTGCCATAAGGTCACCATACCATGAGTTGAAAACTTGGTAGGTGCTTGGGCCTTTTGCCCATGCCCATGGAAATCCACTGGATGATCTTGGGCAAGTCACACATTCTCAGCCTCAGAGGAAAGCAAAAGAAACCCCTCTGAACAAATCATAGCAAGAACCCCCATGATAGGTCTGCCATAAGGTCACCATACTATAAGTTGAAAACTTGAACACACACAACAATCAAGTTTCTGAACTGTTTCATGTGCAGAAAACACAGTTTTCTCTGCAAAACAACTAAGTACACAAATTGTATAAAGTAAGTCCTGAACTGTAAATATCTTGTCAGTCCAAGATTCTTATCTTCAGAGTTTATTGGCACATGTTTTTCAACAATTTTAAAAATATTTTGAAATATTATTTAATTCCTTTTGTCTTCAAATCTCTGGAATAACTTTACCATGTTCTTCCAGTACATTATAACAACAGCTGTTATTCAGTTGGAAATATAATTAGAAATGCTGTATTTATAATCTGGGAGTCTTGATGCAGATCTCAACTTTCCCCAGTATTTGTCCTAATTCATTCTTCATATGACAGCACAAAACATGAGCAAGCTTATGAAGATTAGGCTTATTACAGCAGAATGTGGAATAGGCCTAAGTATATATATGTGTGTGTGTGTGTGTGTGTGTGTATATGATTTGTAACTGATTAAATGAAAGCTGAATTTTGAGGGTATGCAGCTAATAATGCCAGCCCTGGACAAATGGTTACCCACTGGGCAAGATTACAAGATATTTTGCTTATTTTTCTACTTTTTTATTTTGGAATTTCTGTGCATCACTTTTTATGAAAGGTTCATTGTACAAAACATAGTAATTTTGTGCAAAAATGCATGTCTTGTGCAAAAAATATGAAAAGAAGCAAATAAACTAGACTTTTAGATTTTACTTAGAAGTGAAAAATCTCACAGAATGACAATTTTTGATGTATGAAAGATAAGAAAATTTGCAAATATTCTTTATATCCTTTGAGTAGTCTGCTACCTTCACTCTTGTCCTTCTGCCAGCAGGAAAATATCTTTTTAATGGGACATCCCTCTCACATGAATGTTTGGTTGAGTTCTAATTAGCTAGGTGTTGTTCCATTTCTATGTTTTTATTTCTGCTTTTGTAAGTTGTTTCATATAATTTGTTTTTATGATCAGAAAAAGAACATGATACAGATGACATACCAATAGAACTGCTACAATCTGCAAGAACAGAATAATGTTCAGTTCTAACTAAAATATGCAAACAAATATGGAAACCAAAACAGTGGCCCACAGACTGGAAGAGATCGATATATAATCATGTCAACGCAAAAAAGGAGACACAAAAGACTGCAGTAATTACAGAACCATTGCACTAATTTTTCATGCAAGGAAAATAATGCTCAAAAGTCTACATAATAGACTCCTACCATATAAGGACTGAGAGATCCCAGAGGTATAAACTGGTTCAGGAAAGGAAGAGGCACTAGAGATCACATAGTAAAGTAAGTTGGATAATGGAGCGCAGAAGAGAATTACAGAAGAAAATCAGCATGTACTTTATCAATTACAGCAAAACATTAGAAAGCAGAGATCAGGAAAAGCTGTGGCTTACTCTTAAAGAAATGGGAAGAGTACTTCACTTGATTGTCTTGATGTCTCAGGACAAAAGCCTGCAGTCAGAATTGAGTATAGAGAAACAGAATAATTCCCAAGGGGTAAAGGAATCAGGTTAGGATACATTCTATCATCATATTTGTTCAACATGTATGCAGAAACATCAAGCACAGAGCAAGCTTAAACTCAGAAGAAAGAGGAGCAACAATTGGAGGAAGAAACATCAATAACTTAAGATATACAGATGACACCATACTACTAGCAGAAAACAAGAAAGACCTGGAACAATTACTAAAGAAAGTCAAAGAAGAAAATGCTCAGGTAGCTTAATGCTTAATATTAAGAAAACAAAAATAATGACCATGGAAGAACTATATAAATTCATCCTAGATAATGAAAGAACAGAAGTAGTCAAAGAATTGCCATACCTTGGGTCAGAGTGGAGACTGCAGTCAAGAAATCAGAAGAAGATTAGGAATGGGAAGGGCAGCTATGTAGGAACTAGAGAAGATAAGAAAGTGCAAAGACATAACACTGAATATTATTGTCTGAGCCATCATTTCCCCCATCACCATGTATAGATATGATAGCTGGACAATAAAGAAAGCAGGCAGAAATAAAATAACTTCATTTGAGCTGTGGGTGATGGGGAAGAGTGATAAGAATACCGTGGATGACCAAAATGACAAACAAATGGGTCCTTGAACATATCAAGCCCAAACTTCCTGGAACCCAGGATGACTTAATTGAAGTTGTTGTGCTTTGGAAATGCCATGAGAAGAAAAGACTAGGAAAAGTAGAAGGCAGCAGAAAGAGAGGTAGACCAAAAGTACAAGGCAGCAGGTGGCTAGACTCAATCAGGAAGATTACAGGCCTATAGGACCTTACCAGAGAGGTAGAGGATAAGGGAGTACGGGGGTGTCACATTCACAAGACTGCCATGACTAAACATTGACAGGAGGGAAGCTAAAAACACTACAAGCAAAATTTGCTTTAACTGTATTCATTTTTATTTAAATCTTATTATTCTACCTGCCATGACTGCCTCTTGTTTTGTCAAAAAGGCACAAGAGAAATGTGATGAATGAAGAAAGGGACAAAGGATTCCTCTGAAACTTAGTCAGTAAAGAGGGGGGGGGATTGAATTCTCCTTCACTGGATGCTGTTTCTTTAAAAAGGAACTGACTTCTTTCATAACAGAGTGTAATGTTTATGATTAATCTATTCTCTGATTTTCAAAAGTATTTCAGAGCACCGTAAATAAGTGTTGATCTAGTAAGACAGAAGATCTTCAGATGAATTGCATGTGAATTGTTACATTAAGATTCCCTTTTTTCTTGGTCTGATAAAAAGCAAGTAAAAGGGACTGTTACTCCTTATCAACATGGTAATTGTTTACACGTGGTAAACCAGTACCACTGAGCTAACTGCACTAGTTGTGATAAGGCATATGACTTAAGACATGCACATGAACACATCTTATTCCTTTAGTTCATCTGCTCCCAGATGGTGGAAGGAGGATCATAAGTCACAGGTTATATTTATTTATTTATTTATTTATTTTTAATTTTAATTTTTATTCACAAAAATTTAAAAAGTAACATATGTTGAACACCATATTAACACAACAAACATAGTATACAAACACCAACATGAGCAGACATAAACAGAGTATGGGAAATAAACAGGATGAACTCGAACTCCTAGCACAACAGAGCAAATATGATATAATAGGCATCACTGAAACCTGGTGGGATGAGTCTCATGACTGGAATGTAGAAATAGAGGGATATAACCTTTTTAAGAGAAACAGGCCAAACAGGAAAGGAGGAGGAATAGCATTATATGTCAGGGATATTTACACCAGTGAAGAGATCCAGGAAGTCAATACTGGAAGCCAGGTGGAGAGCATCTGGATAAACATTAAAGGAGAGGGAAACAACAGGGATGTTACTGTGGGAGTCTACTACAGACCCCCTACTCAGGCAGAGGAATTGGATGATGCCTTTCTAGAACAGATGAGCACACACTCAGAAAGGAGAGATGTAGTAGTGATGGGGGACTTCAACTATCCGGATATTTGCTGGAAGTCAAACTCAGCCAAATCCTCAAGGTCTAGCAAATTCCTCACTTGCCTGGAAGACAATTTCATTGTCCAAAAGGTGGAAGAGACAACAAGGGGATCAACTATTTTAGATCTGATCTTAACCAACAGGGATGACCTAGTCAATGGGGTGCAAGTGGTTGGATCCTTAGGGGGAAGCGACCATGTTCTCCTGGAGTTTGTTATACAGCGGAAAGGGGAAGCCAGGCATAGTCAGACACGCATTCTAGACTTTAGGAGAGCTGATTTCAATAAACTTAGAGAAATACTGGGGGAGATCCCATGGTCAAGAAAACTAAAAGAGAAGGGAGTTCAAGACGGATGGGAGTTTCTCAAAAAGGAGATACTGAAGGCGCAATTTCAAACAGTTCCAATGAGGAAGAAAAATGGGAGGTGTCTCAAGAAGCCAGGATGGATGACTAAGGAACTTTCAACTGAGATAAGCCTTAAACAGAACATGTATAAGAAATGGAAAAATTGGGAAATCACGAAAGAGGAATTCAAACAAATAGCCAGCACATGTAGGGGTAAAGTCAGAAAAGCTAAAGCACAGAATGAACTCAGGCTGGCTAGAGAGGTTAAGAACAACAAAAAGGGCTTTTTTGGGTATGTCCGAAGCAAAAGGAAGAAGAAGGAAACAGTAGGGCCACTGCGTGCAGAAGATGGCAAAATGCTCAAAGATGACAAAGAAAAGGCAGAATTACTCAACACCTTCTTTGCTTCAGTCTTCTCAGAAAAGGCAAAGGGTGGTCAACCTAAGGATAATGGAGCAGAAGACAGAATAGGGGAATCTCAGCACAGAATAAGTAAAGAGATAGTACAGGAATACCTGGTTAACCTAAATGAATATAAATCTCCAGGACCAGATGAACTACATCCTAGAGTATTAAAAGAACTGGCGAATGTAATATCGGAACCATTGGCAATAATCTTTGAGAACTCCTGGAGAACAGGAGAAGTCCCAGCAGACTGGAGGAGGGCAAACGTTGTGCCCATCTTCAAAAAGGGGAAAAAAGAGGATCCCAACAATTATCGTCCAGTTAGTCTGACATCAATTCCAGGAAAGATTCTAGAGCAGATCATTAAGCAGAGAGTCTGTGAACATTTAGAGGCCAATGCCATAATCACAAAAAGCCAACATGGGTTTCAGAGAAACAAGTCTTGCCAGACAAATCTGATCTCTTTTTTTGATAAAATTACCAGTTTGGTAGATGAAGGGAATGCTGTGGATATAGTATATCTTGATTTCAGTAAGGCCTTTGACAAGGTTCCCCATGACATTCTTGCAAACAAGCTCGTAAAATGTGGGCTAGACAAGGTAACCATTACATGGATTTGTAACTGGTTGACTGACCGAACTCAAAGGGTGCTCAACAATGGCTCCCTTTCATCCTGGAAAGAAGTGACCAGTGGGGTCCCACAGGGTTCTGTCCTGGGCCCAGTGCTATTCAATATCTTTATTAATGACTTGGATGACAGAATTGGGGGCATACTTATCAAATTTGCAGATGACACCAAATTAGGAGGAGTAGCCAATACTCCAGAAGACAGGATTGAAATTCAGAATGACCTGAATAGACTAGAAAGCTGGGCCAACGCTAACAAAATGAAATTCAATGCGGAGAAATGTAAGGTTCTGCACCTAGGGAGGAAAAATGAAATGCACAGATATAGGATGGGGGACATCTGGCTGAATGAAACTATGTGTGAAAGGGATCTAGGAGTCCAAGTAGACCATAAGTTGAACATGAGTCAGCAGTGTGATGCAGCAGCTAAAAAGGCCAATGCTATTTTAGGTTGCATCAATAGAAGTATAGTGTCTAGATCAAAGGAAGTAATAGTGCCTCTCTATTCTGCTTTGGTGAGGCCCCACCTGGAATACTGTGTCCAGTTCTGGGCACCACAATTCAAAAAGGATGTGGAGAAACTGGAGCGGGTCCAAAGGAGGGCAACTAAGATGGTGAAGGGTCTGGAAACCATGCCCTATGAGGAACGACTTAGAGAGCTGGGGATGTTTAGCCTGGAGAAGAGAAGGTTAAGAGGTGATATGATAGCCCTGTTCAAATATTTGAAGGGATGTCATATTGAGGAGGGAGCAGGCTTGTTTTCTGCTGCTCCAGAGACCAGAACGCGGAGCAATGGATGCAAGCTGCAGGAAAAGAGATTCCACCTCAACATTAGGAGGAACTTCCTGACAGTAAGGGCTGTTCGACGGTGGAACACACTCCCTCGGAGTGTGGTAGAGTCTCCATCCTTGGAGGTCTTTAAGCAGAGGCTGGATAGCCATCTGTCGGGGATGCTTTGACTGGGAGTTCCTGCATGGCAGGGGGTTGGACTGGATGGCCCTTGTGGTCTCTTCCAACTCTATGATTCTATGATTCTATGATTCTATGATTCTAAACATCTAACCAATCTATACTGTACCATTGACACAACAAAAGTCAACATGTAAGCTTCTTGTATCTTCCTTGACTTCTTTAATACTTCCTTATCTTCAAAATTAAACCGATATTCTTGAATTTACATTACCACTCCTTTAACTATTGTATTTCTACTTAGTGTAATCTTTTTTCTTACCTTAACATTTCAGCAAACAGAGTTTCTTATATTTGCATTGCAATTATAGATGCATATTGAAATTCCATCCTAATTTTTTTCCCGAACTCTATCAGAAATAGCCAATCTTTTTTAGTCTCATTCACAGATTAATTTTTCATTATTTTAGTGAGAATATCCATGTCCATATTTTCTCTTATTTTCAACATCCATTCATCTCTAGTTGGAGTATGAGGGGACTTTCAGTATTTAGCATATAAGATTCTTGCTGATGTCACCATATCAAGTATAATTTTTGAATATTTCATCACATTAATCTTATCTATTTTATCTACCATATTTAGTAAAAACATTTCAGGTATTAGTGGTATTTTTACTCTTAACATCCATTACTGAATCATCATCCAATATTCCTTTGCCCTCTGGCATCTTCACCAGCAGTGATAGAAGTTCCCCTCTCCTTGATCACATTTCCAACAATTCTTTTTACCCATTTTGTATATTAAGTCAATTTTTGCTGGTGTCATATACCAGCACTACAACATTTTGGTATAGTTTTCTTTCATATTTTGACAAAGCGCGAATTTATTTGTCATTTTCCATTATTTTTCCCAGGAGTCTAATTCTATTGTTCTTCCGACATCCATCACCCAGCGTATCATAGAGTGTTTTATTATCTCATGTTCTAAATCAGCATTTTAAGTACTTTATAGAATTTGGTTATATGTGCTTTATCCTTATTTTTAAAAAAGTCATCTAATTCATTTTTTTTTTTGATATTCCTGGTTCATTTTTGTCTTGTTTAAATTGTACAGTCAATTGATGATATATTCTGTTTCTCTTTCTGCAATTGATTCAAGGATTTCATTGTGCATTCGTTATTGCTACCCATATATAATATTTCATTATATTTTAACCAATTTTCCTTATTGGTCCTAGTTCTAAATAGAAATGCCCCTTGTACAGAGGTCCATGGTGGTATTTCTCTATAGAATTGATTTTTTATTTTATTCCAAACTTTAAGCAAAGAGCACCTTATAAAATGATGTTCAGGATTTTGCAAGATATAGGCCCCAAACACATGGATCAAATAAAGCACCTCCCTGGAGCTTTGGGGGGTGTGGTGTTCAAATGATGCATGCCTCCAAACTGCCCAGAGGTTGCTTTGAGGCTGCCTAAGGTGGGCCAAAGCTGGCCTGAAAAGGAGGAGCAAAAAACTACTCCTGCCAGCAGCCTGTTTGAGACTGTGGCATCCAGTCACCACAGTCCTAGAGCGATTGGGGCCAGAGTGGCCTTTGCAAGTTCCTTTTGCCCTGTCTGCTTCACTTCATAATTGCAGCAGCTAAAGTGGTGTCAAACTATTGTAATCCTGCAGCGTACATACATCCAAAATGCCCTACAATGCTGTGCTGAGTGGTTTACACAACTGATGTCATATGCATGAGAAGTAGGGATTGCCAATTTGGAGAACATATCATCTGGTCTATTATTTCACATATAAAGATAGCCACAAAAGAGACCAGTACCAAAACAATACAGAGTTCAGAGAATTAGACCTTCTACTAAAAGGTGATTATTATGACTAAACCATACTGACAGCAAAACAAAAGGATGTATCCCTAACATCTTAAGTCAATTTTTCTAGTACAAGAAATCAGGCTTACATAAATATCCTTGATTTATTCTTCTGCAAGACCTGCTCTTGATGAATACCTACACCAGCCCTATATTTATATCTACTGTTAAAAATATTTTTGCCAATGAAAGTGAGTTTAATATTGTAGTCTTTGTAGCTACTACAAAATTATTTAAGAGTCATACCCTGCATATTTCAAGTACAATTTTTGTCAAACTTAAAGCATGTGTGAGGAAAGAGAGGGGATAGAGAGTTGGTGGTTTTTTTTTTTTTGGTTTTTTTTTAAAGTAGCTCTTTGTTTTTCACAACATGTATGTTTTCCATCATGATATGGGTGTTGAAGGGGGAGGACATGCTCCCTCTTTCTCTCCCTCAATCATATCCAAAATAGAATCTTGTATTTCAATTTGGGTTGTATAACATCAAAAGATACTTGAAAAAAGGGCCATGCTAAGCTTCCATATCACTGTCAAAAGATAAACAGAGCAGTGCTATAAGAGATTAGGGCAATATTATAATTTGTCTTAGAGCATTACAATGCAGTACCTCTATGTCTAAAAAGGAAAGGGAAGAAGCATTGCATAAAGCTTCAGTGGTGCCTCTCTCACATAAATTTGCCTTATAGAAGTTACAAGTGTGGTTCTACTTCCCATTCTATTCTTGTCAGGGAGCGCCATTTTTACAGTGAGAAGGTCAAATGGTAGCCAATTGTAACAACAACAAATAACTGAAGCTGTAAAAAAAAATCTGACCATCATAAAAGCAGTGACAAGATCTTACAAAACAAAGGGGCTTTATAGACTGCCAAAAAGGGGTGGTCCGTAGACGCCCAGAGAAGTGCCGGACTGGGGCCTGGGCTGCCTCACTGGCAGCCCTTTCAGCCCCAATCCACCACTTCTCCAGGCCATGGAGAAGCGGCAATTTGCTGCTTCTCCATGGCCTGAAGTGGGGTGCAGCAGGGCCCCCCCCCGCCATGGGCGGCACTCCCGAGGGTAGAAAGGGGCTGCCACCATGGCCCCTTTCCCTTGGTCTCCTTGGCATGGCTGTGTGAAGGACATGCCAAGTACGCGCATGCTGAGAAGGAGCTCCATTTTGGAGCTCCTTCTTGTACCGCAGAAAAGGAGCCATAGGTGCCTTCCGGCGGTGCGATGATGTCAGGTGCGCACCACGCCGTCAAAACGCAATTCACACCATGACCTCATTGGCGCACATGTGTATGGATGGCGTGATGCAAACATGGCGCCGTCCATATGCACTAGGGCTGGAGAGTGTGCGGTTGCTGCATGCTCCCAGCATTATTCATACCCCGGGGATGGCCCTTTTGGGCTGTCTATAATGGGTCTAAGTCAATTAAAAGAACACAAATAATTAGGGACGAGATGATTAATTAGAAATATTTGAAAAATGGCTGAAAAAACATGTTCTTTGAGTTTTGAGAAACCCTGACAAGAATCTCTGCAGTTCACGACTTTTTTCTGCATAGAATTTACATATAGTTCTTTTGTGCAGATAACAACATTTTCTAATTTCAACAACATGTTCTAATTTCAAAGGCCAGCCTTCAGAACTGTATCTGGACCTTTCACATTCCAGTGTTCTTTATATGGGGGAAAGGGGTGATTGGGGTGTGTTTTGGCTGGTCACTCAAAACAGGAACAGCATTGCCTTTCCAGTCAATTTGAGCTTTATATGAAGTACTGAGACTCATGGTAGTAATGTCGCCTCTCATTTTCACTCCCATCATGAAATAGAATTGATATTCTCATGAGGATATGAAGGCAGATTTGTCATTTTTAGAAAATGCTTCAATTAACTTTTCGAGGTATTCTGCAGTTTGCCCGAAGGAGATACACCAGCTTTGAAAAAGGAAAACCAGCTGTTTACTCTCAATAGCAAACTACTGAAACTTATTGCCTCTCACTATAGTTAATTCTAACTATCATCTGAAGTATCACTACAAAGAACATCACAGTGGCTGTTCCTGTCTCTCTTTCTTTCTCCATGCTCCAAATAATAACACTCAACTCACCAGAAATGCACTACTGTTTTGTACATATAATAGTCTCAGAACTGTTATTAATACTTCCCTCCTTTCATTCATAAGTGGAAGTAGAAGTGCTACCATTTCTGTTCTCCCATATGCCTGATCTGTTTTTCTAAAGAGGAACAGAAGAGAAAAGGCTAGGTGGTACAACCATGCTGGCTGACAGTGCTAACATTTATAACCATTTTTTTAAAAAGTTGAGAAAACAGAAATGGTCTCATCTTACACATCCATTAATCTCACGGTATTCTTAGATTCTGGTTGATGCTGTCGAATGCTACAATGACTACTGCAAGCCAAGAGTAAAGTGCCCTGTCCTCCTTGGGGCCACCACTGCTGTCTTAGTGGACACAAAAGCAGCTCCCTGGCTGGGCACCCTGTTCTGACCTCACTAAGCAAGCAAAGTGTTGACAGAGTGAGTTACCCAGGGGCTGCTTGCCAATGTTGGCAATGGAGGATCCAAAGCACTAAGGGGAAAGACTTTTTCCCTTCCCAACTAGTGCCTGGGCATGGCTGGAAGATGTAGGGAAGGAAGCACTGGCCCTTTGATGATGGTAACATTTGTCATCCACCCAAAGCTAGCTTGAACCCTGCTGTCTCCATGCAGGACACTCTGGATTTACCTGGAAAAAACAACGAGTAACCAGGGTGGTTTTTTAAAAAGATTAAGGACCAGAAGTGGTGGATTCACTGTGAATCAGGCTGTCCATCATGTAAACACATCATAGCAGATACAGGGTGAGTCTGGGTTTTTTGGTCAGTTTAGACAAG
This sequence comes from Urosaurus nigricauda, assembly GCA_034509955.1. Classification (NCBI taxonomy): domain Eukaryota; kingdom Metazoa; phylum Chordata; class Lepidosauria; order Squamata; family Phrynosomatidae; genus Urosaurus; species Urosaurus nigricauda. Next base: position 184,909,181 of record JAOEGL010000003.1, on the reverse strand, counting down.
CCCTGTAAGGACTGATTTTTTGGCCTGGAACAGACAGGTCAAATGAAGCAGCTTCAGGTAACTTTTGGGGCATGGTATTTACATGATTCATGTTCCCACAGCAGTCTGAAACTGTCCCAAAGCCATGCTCTGGTCCTTTGGACTGGAGCAAAAAGGAGCCAGGATCTAGTTCCTGGTAACATCACTTGGATCCTGCAGCAGCAGCTTGCTGTGGAGGTGGGCTGTGCATTTGCTGTGGTCTCAGCCTACTTGCAGTCAGAGAAGTCTCAGGCCCCTCCTTTCCACCTGCCTGCTAAGCCCTATGTCTTCAATCCACTGCTGATATCTTTACCAATGCCCAGTGTATCTTTTGAGCCAACACTGCAAAGGTGTCAAATCTGGTTGTGATATATTTAATGTGATTTGCCACCACATCACAAATGACATCTGCCAACACCCAACCAGCTCGTTCTCTCAAAAGATTTCAGAGGAAATATTTTATATAAAAAGGCATCTACTACAAATGAGATAAGATGTTGAAGTAAAATTCAAATGATAACAGAAAAGTTCAGATGTCAGGCATACCAGAAGCCTGTTTCATGTTGACCAAACAGTTCTGGACACTGAATGAAATACCTTTAGTGTCATTCATTTTGGAAGATCTGTCCATCAGTGAAGGCTTTCTTTCAGAAAATACAGAATAGCACACACATTCTAGAATTGGTGGGAAATAGCTATATATGTAGTTTGTCCAACTTGGCACTCTCTAGATGTGTTAGACTGCAATTCTCACTTTTCCTACACAGGATATATTGGGTTGATGTTATAGGAGTTGTAGTACAAGACATTTTAAGGGCAGTTGAGGAAAGTCCAGCTACAAGTTTAAATCTATGAACTTTCAGTTACGATTCAGTGAGCCTAGCACTAAGTTCCCTGGTTGTTAGAAATCTCTGGAAGAGAGATTAAAAAAAACCAAACCCTCACTGACAGAGTAATTATGGTAATACCTCAGGATTCATAAAAAGAACACAACTTTCCACTGGGCACAGCAGTAGAAATAGGAGCAAAATCCCTGTTGTGATCAGTTCCATGTGGTATGATTTTGCAAACAGTATGTGGCAAAAAATAAGCCCTATCTGCATAAGGGCATTGCAGAAAGCCTCGTATCTGAAGGCACTCTGTTGGTGCTTCTTTAGTTGTTATTGTTGCTGAGAGGCAGGGTGTAAGGAAACCTGATTACAATTTAAAATGCAAGGGTGGGATGTATTGAACAGAGCTCTGCAATCAGTCCATCTGTTCACCATGAGGGCTTTATCTAAATCCCATTGTCACGAATCTGGGGCAGTATTAACTCACTATTTTTTAAAAAGGAGATGTTTCTGTAGCATTTACAATTTTATGTTAGCTTCTAAGACAAGATAGGTTGTTCTTCCAATGTCCTCCTCTGTCCAGTGTTAAACAAATTCTATGTGTCTTTGGAAGAATTATTTAGATACCCTGGTAGTCTGAATATCATCATTTTATTAGAATAATTCTTTGGTACTGAAACAAAACAACCACTAATTGAATTGGCACTAACACACTGCCTTTTGTAGACCACATCTTTCTCATGCATTATAAAGTTACAGTGCTCTAAACTGATGCAAACAATCAGCTACATTTTACATGAGGCTGTGAGTAATGCTGTAAAAGCTGCTTAGATTCACACACATTCACCTCTGCTGGGAGGGAATAATGCACCTGAAAAGTAGAAAGAAAGTTATTTCTGTCAATTTGTTTTCCCAATAAGTTACAGTGGGCCCTCCTTATCTGTGGATTTGCTATCCGCGGATTTGAGCATCTGTGGATTATGGACACAGCCATGCCATCATTGGGGACAAAAGTCCCTAACCCCCTTATACCCTCAGCCCTCACCCTTCCCCCCTCCTCCTCTCCTTCCTTTCCCTCCGTCCTCCTACATTCCTCTTTGCCCCGGCATGGTTTTGGGGGCAGAGTGTGTCGCCCAGTCAGCCAGTGCTGGGACTGGGGGCCCAGGCATAAGTCTTGGAGCCCCGTCCCCAGGCCTAGAACCCATGATGGAGCCTCTGGGCTCCAAAACCCAAATCCCAGCTCCCTTGGAGCTTTGTTGGCTGGAGGGAGCCAGGACCAGGGCTTGGGTTTCGGAGCCCAGGTGAGGAACGGCAGGAAAGAGGAGAAGGATGGAGGGATGGAGGGAGGGAAGAGGGAGGATGGAGGGAGTGAGGGACTTTTGTTCCATTTTTTGTAATGGTGGTGCGGCTGCAAGGCCATGCCACCATTAAAGACAATGGGGCTTGAGCATCTGCAGTTTTTGGTATCCATGGGGGGGAGGGTCTGCAATGGATCCCGTGTGGATACTGAGGGCCCACTAAACTAAACAACATGCATGGAGATATTCAATATACTGTACATATTCATGTATAAGTTTATAAGTTTTAGCCCCCAAAAACCTAAGTTAACATCCATTGTACTTTGACCCCTTTATAAAAAGAACCATCCCCTGCTGAAAGGCAAGATTGTTAACTGTACTAGAAGAACTAACTCTTCTCTGTTCACACATCCATCCAGCCTTTAGTGTGAGTGCAAACAGTTGTGCCTTTTGGAATTCTGTAATATCTTTGGCATTTTTTCCTTTGTTTCATTCTTTAGATACTTTGTTATATGCCCCTAAGTTTTAGTCTCAGCTTATCCACGGCTCATATGAAAATCCAAAATTTTGGCCCCCAAACCTGCCCTCAGCTTATAAATCAGGTTGATTTATACTCAAGTATATATGGTAGCCTTAAACATTATGTCCTCTAATAATACTATGGTCAAAGGCCAAATAATTAATTGCCTCTTCGTGTTGATGAGGTGTTTCTTTTCTGTTATTTCTGCCAATGAAGCAACAGACTTTGGTGCTGCTGTGTGTCTTCAAGTCATTTTTGACTTACAGAGACCCTATCAGTGGGTTTTCAGGGGCTGAGAAGGCATGACTTGCCCAAGGCCACCCAGCGGATTTCCATGAGTGAGCAAGGAATCAAACCCACATCTCCAGAGTCCCTGTTGCAGAAATCCCCACTGCAGAAATAATCCAGATGTATCTATGCTGTGGAAACAATGCAGCTTGACACCACTTTAAGTGCTCTAGCTTCATCCTATAGAATACTGGGATTTGCAGTTACATAGTCTTTGGCCTTCTCTGCCAAATAGTCTAGGTACCTCATCAAACTACAAATCATAGAATTCTGTAGAATGAATCCATGGCAGTTAAAGCGGTGTCAAACTGCATTATTTCTATGGTGAAGATGTGTACTGTGCTGCAAACCGTCCAAGTACTACAGAGGGTGGGAATACAGTAGGAATGGAACATGAGGAGAAAGTCAAGGAAGATTTTCACACTGATGTTTGCTGGTTAAGCACCACTAAAACATTTCTGAAGTGTGAGGGTGTGAAAGCCGGTCGTGCTTCTGAAACGTCAGTGAAGCATCCCCTCACCTTTATCGTCGTTGAATTGTTTGCAGAGCAGTCATTTCCTTTTAACGCAAAGTTCTTGTTAATAGGAAATTGTTGCTCTGCAAACGATTCAAGGACAATAGAGGTGAGGGGATGCTTTACTGGTGCTTAACCCATGGTAAGCACCGGTGTGATTTGATTTACTGTTTTGAAATCAGGCACAAAAACTTTTGAGAATCAGCTTGAAGCAACAGGACTGGTTAGATCAGTTAAAAAAAAAGAGAGAAAATATCAAATTTGCTTAGGAATGTGATGTGGATTGAGGAGATTCTGAATTTTAAACTAAACGTGACTGATCTGTATAGAAACTCACAGAAAACAGATCATCATTTTTATGCAACAATAGTGCTTATCCAGAAGCATCAATATCTCTGGCATCAGGGCAGGTTACTTCCACTTCATTGCTGTGGCCATGATGGTGTTATGATTTAAGTTAATTTAAAATACAAAACTGTAAACCATTAAAAGTTTTTTTTTTTAAATTAAGGATAGCAAGCAAGGCTTGAAGTTTGGTTTATCATTCATGTATCAGGAACAAATAGGGAACTCTAAAAAATGGAATGGCAGAGGGTAGGGAGGTGAGAAGACAAATATTAATGATATGGTCTACAGTTAAAGTCCTTACTTACTCAATATAAGATCAAGTCTTAGATGCATCACTACAGTTCCTACTTCTGCTGGTTGTTGTGTGTCTTCCATCCTTGTTGTAACCCTAAATTGAACCAATCATGGCATTTTCTTGGCAAGTTTCTTTAGAGGGGGTTTGCCACACTCATCCCCAGACTGAGAGAGTGTAACTTGTTAAAGGTCACCCAGTGGGTTTACTTAGATGACTTTGGTCTCCAGAGTCATAGTTCAATGTTCAAATCACCACACCATGCTGGCTCTCTCCCCTATGTAAAATATTAGATTGTTAGATTGTTAGATTCCTGAGGCCAGACTTGCAGTCCTTTACTCTGTAAAGTACTACATACATTAATAAATTAATTAGTTTAATGACAACAATCAGTGACCTTATTAACAATACTATTAAATTAACCTGAAACCATCTGTTCACTTCTCAGGGGCATTTCTCCAAGAATGATATATTCTGTTCTTCTCACCCTTAATCCAGATTTGAAGAACTTGTGATCTAATTGCAAAAGCCCAAACAGGCTATTTCTAGGCCCTTGAATCACCTTATCTCCTGATGTCTCACAAATCTCTTTCTGTGTGTATGTACTTGAGTGAGTAATAGAAATATGAAGTAAAAAAAGGACAAAGAAAGGAATGGATAACATTTTTTTCTCTCTCTCTCCTCCCTCCCCCCATAATCTTCATTATCCTCATCCATTATTTTTAGCTACTCAAATGTATAATGTTCTCCATGAGGTCCCGGTAAACATATACCTCCAAATATATTCCACACAATTATTCCGTGCATTTATAAATTACTCATGAATACTTTTGACCTCTGAGCACTGAACTCCGAACATTTGACCCAAATATTTTCCTCTGTCTCATACAGAAAATTGTTTGTTGAGTAGCAAAAACCACTAGTGGAATTAGCAGTAATAGCACAGTTAATCATCTGCTATTCAAATCAAGTTTCACTTTGTCACAATAAAATAAGAAAAGATACAACCTGAAATCTAAAACAATGATTGGGGAAAACCCAACAAAATTAGATACTGAAGCTATTTCCAACCTGGATATATTTCTGCATGTGACACAAAGGCAAGCTGGGTTCATTCATTGGCACTAGGAGGATCTTCATCAGAATTCCACTGGGAAAAAGGATGGCTTGAGTATGGTAGTCCCATGGTTCACACATAGATATGGTGAAGCAGACCTTTAAGCTGACTGCCGGGTAGTCACCTCTCTTTCAAAGGCAAATCACACAAGATTACAAGACATGTCCTCTAAGCAGTACTGGGTCCTAAAGACCAACATCTTTGAGAAGCATTCATTATATCAATTAATGCAATGACGAGTAATTCTTTGGCAGGGGAAGAGAAAGGAACTGAGGTGAAAGACTACCCTTTCCAGCATGCTTACAGTTTGTATTGACAGCATTGATAGGTGGGGAACCTCTTTTTTGATTTGGCCATTTCTGGACATTTTATTTCCCCATTGCCCCCACCCATTGATCCCTGTAAGAGAGAAACTTCTCTCTACCCTTGAAGAAATATATTTCTTTACAAATTCCTTCACTTTACCTTTGAAGGATTTAAAATTGCTTGGGCAATCTGGGCTACGGATAGCATTCTGGTGAGGCATATGTGTTGGTTGGTATTGAGTTCCTTTCCTTCTTCCACAGTGCCCAACATCCTTCACACACAGTTTACTGTACAATTTTGACCCCCCCCCCCACATGGCCATTTTGTGTTTTATGGGGAGCAGCCAGGATTGCAAAAGTATCTGCCCTTATCCAGGTGGGAAATGACGACATCAGCATGACATACTTCCAGGGACTTCTAGACGTCTCAGAGCTGCTGTATTCATTTTACATGGGAATGAAGCCAGAGGCACCTACCATCCTGGTTGACCCTCACAAAGCAAGGGATGGTTGTGTGTGTGCATGGGGGTGTGGGATTGAAGGAATATTCAGTAAGTCTTAGGTTGGACGACATGGAGACATATGCAACTTCATCATTGCATGGGCAAAATCTATTGTTTTCTTTAATTTTGTTGTCTTGCTAAAAAGATACAGTGAATGATTCTTAAAGCTATAAGTCCTTGAGGCACTCTGTTACCCAAAGGCACACAAGGTACTGAAAGGGTTTGTTTGTTTATTTGTTTTCTCTCATATGGCTCTGTTATAATTCTGTACACTGTGGTGCACATTATTTCCACTTGATGTGATCCTTTATATTGTGATCTCTGGTTGTATTGGACTGAGTGCTGTTTTAATATTATCACATCACTGGCTGCCACAATATTAACATAATATTATGTGTTCTAAGTTTGATTTTTTTTTTTTTAAAAAAAAAAATCTTATTACACATTAAAATATACATGTTATAAGGTAGCTGGGGAAAATTACATATTATTATAAGCCAGCAGGCAAGATACATGATATAAACAGGATATAAGGATGTAAAGAGGATGTCAAGATGTAAGTGGTGGTGGTAAAACTCCCATAGATTTGACTATAGGTGTTGTGTTAATATAGCCTCCTACTCTTCCTAGTTTTCAAGTTCAACTTTTACTAATATTCAAAATATGATGGGGAGTGCGTGTCTACAGGAACCCTGTTTTTCAGTCCTAGATACCACCTTGCCACATCCACATGTTCACATCCAAAGTGGAAAACTTGTTAAAAATCCATAACAGTTTGAATTCCCTTATGCAAAATGCTTGGGACAAGAGGTTTTCTGTAGTTCTGATTTTCCCCCCAGATTTTGGAATACTTGTGTTGTATATACACAATGAGACAAAATGAGGCTAGAGAGATTGAGATCTGTCAAACGATGGGAGATGTGAATTCCAGCCATTTCGCAGATCCTTGTGTCTTTCTTCAGCCATGTCCTCTTCCAGCCTCCCAAATACAGTATAGGTATGTGCTATGCTACTTGTGCTGTAGCTCAAAAGTTTTTGATTTTGAACTATTTTGAAATTCAAAAGTCCAAAGAAGGGATGTTCAACTTGTATTTCACATGAGAAGGGAGACAGGAAAATGTGACTGAAATCAAATGTTTACGGTAAGAAAAGGCTTAAGGGACAAAATAATTTTTACCAGAGGAACTATTGCTGATAAGAAATATTTTCTGGAAATCTTTACTTGTGTTTGGAGTAAATTGATGAGCATGCATTGATCATCTTTTCTGTCTGTCTTTCTTTCTTTCTTTCTTTCTTTTTTTTTGCCAAGATTTACCAAATCCTGAATTAGCCTGGAAGATCATGCTTTTGAAAATAGTGCCGTTGCATCTATAGCAAATGGGTCAGATGCTTTTTAAAAAAATTAACACTTTGCTTTACATGTTTTAGAGATGACTTTCAACAGAATTTTATGTGGTTCAACATAATGGTTAGGACATGTAAACATTTTTTAAACAAACAAACAAACACACACAGAAACCTCTGTGCTTTGTGCAGTGCAAACTGAATTATCTCCCTATCCCTGAAGAGCTTATACCTGCATGTGACTGGAGAAGATTAACATGAGGTTAAAAAAAGGCAGACTGCCTCATTCGCTATACTCAGTGAGTGAGTCAACAAATACATTTAGATTCACATTCTAAAGTGCCCACGTTGGAATGTCTTAAGTAATGCCTCATTCATAATGATTATGCAAGGCTTTTTTTGTTTTGACATCTAAAATGGATATACTAGTTAATACTTCTTGTTCTTTTTCTGTAAATTAAGGTTTAGGACTGTTTTCCTTTTAAAAAGGCACAATACTAAAATATTTCTATAGAAATGCATGAATAGATAAAAGTTTAGAAAAAGGTCAAGAAGTCCTCATGCCTCAAGAGAAATAATGTAGTAGAATAGACTAAAAATTAATACTGACTGAAGTAAAGGGGGGAAAAAATATCTCTCGACACTTTTAAGTGCCCCAACTTCATTTTTATGTTGATTCAAATCCTGGAGGCCCTAAAATTAAAACAAAAAAAAAATGATTCATTAAAAAGACACATTTACCCAGGCAGAGAGAGAAGAATTTTCCCTGACTTTCATGTTATTCAGATAAGGTAGGCATGAGAGCCATGTCATGATAGCCCAGGATTTCCCCAGAGAGTGTATGCAAATCAGACACTCTTTTATCCTATGTTTCTTTTACATCTCTCTCGAGAAGCCAACATGAACTAGAACTGTTCAAGGTAAAATACAAGAACATATAGTACCTAGCATTAAGCCACTGAGCTGAAGCAAGACATCTCCTGTAAGAGTCATCTGCTCCAAATTACACCTTGAATCCTAGTATTCTGGAAGCAATTTGTTCCTTTCTGAGTAAATATCTTAGAAATCTGAAGGAAAACAAAAGAGATTTGATACATATTTCATACCAGTGTGGGATTCTTGGTCTGATTGTTCTGTGGATGTCTGCTGAGTCTTTCCAGTGCAGGAAGTATTATGAAAAAACTCTCTGTGTACTGGACTAAGGTCCAAAACACACTGCAGAAATAATCTAGTTTGATACTGCTTTATCTGCCCTGGGTCAGTACTAGGGAATCCTGGGAATTGTAACTTATTGGAGCATCAAACCTCTCTGACAGAGAAGGCTAAATGTCTTACAAAACTACGGTTACACATGTCTTTGGCTGCTACTTATTACACAAGGTTGACTACTGCTGTCTTGCATATCATTCAATACTGTAGTGCACCTTTCCATTAGTGGGTAAAACCCACCAATAGGGTCTCAATGTCTCTGCTGTTACATTACTATCTTCCTGCTATAGTCTCTTCTGCTGCATTTCCACTTCTCAGTGGATTCTGCTCCACTCTCAGTCCCTCTTGCAGCGATCATGGCCACCAACAGCTTCCCAAAGCTCGCTCCTTTGGGGCGGTACAGACTGCCCAAAAGGGGCGGTCTGCAGCCGCCCCAAGAAGTGATGAGATGGGGCCAGGGCTGCCTCAACGGCAGCCCCAGAGGCCCCGTCCTGGTGCTTCTGAAGGCCATGGGGAAGCACAAACTGCCGCTTCCCTGCGGCCTGAAAGCGGGGTGCAGCGGGTGCCCCAGACGACTGCTGCACCTCACTCTTCCCGGTGTTGCCGAAGGGAGAAAGGGGATGCCGTCGCGGCCCCTTTCCCTCCTGGGTCCTTGGTGCGGCCATCTAAAGCCCACAGCAAGGACCCGGTGCAATAAAAGAGCTCAGCTTTTTAGCTCTTTTTAGCATCGCAGAAAGGGTGCCCTTGGCGCCCTCCCATGGCACAAAGACGTCAGGCGTGTGCAGCATTATCTGAATGCTGCACATGCCATGACAACATCATGGTGCACCCGTATTTTAAAATGGCAGTGCCCATACGTGCTAGGGTTAGGGAGGGTGCGAATGCTGCGCCCTCCCTAACTTTAATTGCACCATACAGGTGGCCTTTTTGGGTCATCTATACCGGGCCTGTGTGTGTATTCACCCATCAACCAGCTTCAGGAGGTGGTTGGCTCAGCAGCAATTGTGCAAGCCTGCTGTGTGAATGTGCACACAGCTGCCCCACACTTTGGGGATGGGGGGGGGGCAGAGCAGGAATTGCAACAGTCAATGTCTTCCCAAAGCTAGCTGTTGTGTACTCATTCACATAGCAGCCAGATTCAGGAGAAGGCTGGCTGCTGCGATAGCATGGGGCTGCTGTATGACATGCACACAGCAAACCCATGCTTTGGAAAGAGGCAAAGCAGCAATCACAATAGACAACACAGCAGCTGCCTTGGCTTGACAGCCACAATAGCTCATTCTCACATTTCCTTCCAGAAGATTGTGTTTGGCAGCGTGGAAAACAGCATGTGACCATGGATTGCCAAAGAACTATCATGGGGGAAAGTGGAGTTTATCACATGGGAGGAATTTCTCTCAATTTCGAAAGAAATGGAAGTGACGACAGTTCGGAATTGAGTAAATTCGCTAGTTTAGCGAATTTACCTGATTGCGTATTGACACTGCATTGCGTTCAGAACTGCCCAAAATTGCCTCCCAGTGCCCGAAATTGCATGTAATAGTTTCTCACGCAATCACACAAAACCCCATGATTGCGTTCAGATTGCCATTGGATTATACTTCTAATACCCTTCATGTGATAAACTCCAGTGTGATATGAAATGATGCCAAACTAGTATGTATCCATCTTAAAGTAGGGTGATTGTCATTGGACAGAGGGCTGGTGTAATAACGTCCTTTGTCTTGCCTGAACTAAGCATGGGAAAGGTTCCAGGACATGGGCGCCACAAACTGACAAAGTGTGCATTCATGATGTTGCACAGAGATATTCAATTGACCAAGAAGCAGCTAACTCTGAAGATCACAAAATTTGACAAAGTATATTCAGGGAAAGATAAACTATTAGGTATTGAGGCCTAAAATAATTTTGGCTTTAGCCTATGCCAAGGCAGCAAATATTTGGACCAATACAGTTCTTTTAACATAGTACGAGGGGGTATCCAAAGGTTTTATTGATCACCTTTAAAAAAACTTAACAGAAAGTTTGTTTTGATCTGTAGTTCTTAACTTATCTCTAAGTTGTCACTATCTAGATTTTTACATTTTCCCCAGAGGATCTTGACCCTTTGAATGCCTGATATTGTAGAAGTCTGCGGATTGCGCCTTACAAGGGGGTATCATAAAGTAGTAATTATCACCCAGAAGTTATGGAATATTGATGAAATTTTGTCAGTGTCATCATTGGTCCCTAAGTGCACGTCGCTGAGAAAATTGTGACTAGCTCTGCCAGAAGTGACTAAAGTGTAAAATTCTTGTCAGGGCTTGTCTACATCAGCCAGAATGCTCAAGGCTGCTCCCAGGGAATTCTGGCTCCAGTGTTTCCTTGTTACCTTCACAGTCCATAGTGATGCTGGACTACTGTCTACACATGGGTCTCACTATGTCACCTCATGCCACTGTCACAAGTCACCTCTTCTGACATCAGAAATGATGCACCCGGCATCAGTCACATGGCTGGGTGCCTCATTGCGACATCAGAGAGAGAAATTCACACTAGTGGTGGTTTAGCTGGGTGGTACATGGGATGCACGTAGAAACAACCACCTGGCATCACTATTAATTGTTCTTGATTTTCTTGCAAAATCTGGAGCAAAAGGTGAGTTATTTAAAACTATTTTGAGGGGGGGGCAGGGCAGATTCAGTGCAGAATTTGCCTTACATAAGAAAGACAGACTGCACTTGATTTGGGCATTGGTCATGCCTTGTGAAGTCAGGTCACCATGAGGACAAGGGAAAACAACTTCATTTGGCCCACGGAGACATACCCTTAGTTTCTCTCTTCATTGTGTGGTAGAAAATCTGCCTTAGTAAAGTAGAGTACATTAATATCCATGGTTGCAAACAATTTATTAGATAAATTAAAATGCTTAAACTAATATGTGAATGTCAAGGGATAAAAAAAAAGTCTCCTGAAACTAAATCTCTATCATCAGAAAGACAACGATTAGAGGAATGTATATAATTTTAATCAATATCTATTAGGTACTCTTGCCATTAAATAAAGTCCTCAGTTGATGAAATGGATAATTAGTTATTTCATAGGTCTTATAAATGAAACAGGAAAATGTAATAAAATACACACACTACATAAAAACAGTTGACACTGCACACACCAGTGTTTGTGAAGAATTCAAAACGGCATCCTCCTGAAACATTGCTTCAATGGTGTGTGATTTAGTAGCATGTACATTTCCACCCTCCTTTTCCCACTTTTTTCCAGCTTATTTCACTTCTTTCTAGCTCTCTGCTCTTTTTAAAAATCTTCTACATTTCTGTTCCCATTTTATTTTTGTATATATCAGTGTGCACACATGGACACAGGAAAGAGATTTAGTAATGGTGGAGAGTTAACTGGCAAAACAAGAGAGAGTATTCCATTGGAGGTGAAACTTGCATTTAATGTATATATTGCAGGAAGAAATATGTTGTTCTTTTGTGTTCTGAAGCTCATGCCTTACCTTTGCTTTGTACTTAGGGCAAATTACTTGTTTCTTAGCCTATTGAGTTTTCTATATTAGAAATGGGTGTTTTGTGATTGGCCATATCAACCACGACAGCCATTTTATTACAGAAACCATGCAACTCTCCAAATTCTAATGGTACCTGTGGGACCTGAAAGGTTAGGGACACTGTTTTGAGGTGTTTTCATGCTCTGCATTATGTCATATATAAAACCAAGAAACACATTCTCTACCTTTTTTTACTTATTCCATATTAAATACTGAATGATTAATGTTGTTAAATGAGATTCACACAGAATATAGGAAAGTTCAGATTTTCAATTAAAACTCACAGAAACACAACAACAACAACAACAACAACAACAACAACCTGTAGTCAAAAATACCTCCAGATACAAATTTAGCAGACTTCATTCATTTACTCCTTAATCTCTCCGCTCTCTCTCTTTTTCTGTTAGATTATTTGGCCTCTCACTTCATTTTAGTACTGAAATGTTTTAATAACCTTTGTTTTATTAGGTATGAAGGGTAACTGCTCAGAAGACAGAGCTCATTTACAACACTTACTATCCATAAAATGTGTTAAGTTTAATTCTGTAATATTTTGCACCTTCCTTAGGAAAGGCAATCACCATTGACTCCAAGAGAAGAGTTCCTGCTTGCATAAGCAGAAACTTGCATGACTTGTGTTTTGATGGCAAGAAGTATATAGCTTACTGCTGATTATCTTTGCATATAGCTTTGCTTGCTGTTTACTTCTTGAAACCCATCATGTATTCTTGTATAATGCTCTTTTACGGACCAATGTGTTCACAAATCAGCGATTCATGGCAATGAAGGAAGGATGAATGCTGATTTCTTCCTACTGGAAAACAACTTCGTCGTTGAGCTTTTCCCAACTTATGAAGTACATTGATCAGAAAACAAGTTTATCAAATCCATCATACAATAAATATGTAAGACCACACATCTGAAAGAGAACCCTTGCAATGAGTAGGAGATTATTTGAAAAGCAGCAAAGCTATCACTGTTGTTGCAGACTTGCCAAGTCTTTCAAGTCATGGCAGATTTTATTACTAAACTGAGGGGGAGGGGGAGGAAGGTTTCCCAAGAACCATATGATGTTTCATTGATTATGAATTACTTTGGCTATATCCCCCACTTTCTTGACTTTTTTTGTTACTACCAGAAAAGTGACTTTTTAAAAATGAAATTAATTTGGGCATAATTTGGGCCACTTGTTGGCATCCTTGTGACATGGATTGTAATGGTTCATATGGATGTCCCTAACTGACTCCCCCCATTTTGCACCCAGCTATATTTAGCAATAGCAGTAACAAGTTTCTATACTACTTACCAATGAACTAGTACTCCCTAAGTGGTTTACAATATGTAAGCCAATTGCCCCCAATGAGCTGGGCACTCATTTTACTGACCTACGAAAGGATGGAAAGATGAGTAAAACTCCAGGATCAAACTTACAATGTTGTGGCTGCAGGACTGGCATTTAACTACTGTGCCACCAGGGCTACTTATATTTCCCTTTCCAGTCTTCACCTGGTCTCTTTTATTTCTTCTCAATATTTACTTAATAATTTAAACCTATTTTCAAAAATAGCACGTGAACATGCACTAAAGTGCATGAGTACTTTGACAATGAATGCTATTTAAGTGTTGCTGGAGAGAGTGGGGCGAAATGAGGAATGAGGTGGAAGAGGTAAAAAATAAACTACACAGGCACATTGGCAAATGGCAGCAAGATACAGAATGACACAGGCTATAAAGGCAACATGGATCATGGACTTAAGAGTAATTGGTATCAGTGGTGTCACTAGGTTTGGTGTCACCCAATGCAGTAATTTCAGGATGGAGTAGCAGCAGAGGTGATCTCCCCTTCCAATGCCTCATGAAGCCTAAGCCCTGCTTGGGCTGCCCACCTGAAGGAGGGAGGGAGGTGAGGACCCCCCAAGAAATACAGCACATTTTGGGGGGAACTTCCTTATCTTTCTTCAGGTCTTCAGCAGCAGAGGCTCAACTGGGCAGTGTACACATGGGTAGGTGGGGAGATGCCCTCTCTCCATGCACCTACCTCTGTGCTGCCCAACCCAACCACAATGTTGCTACTGCTGCTGCATAACCTGATGGCTAGATTGGGCATCATAAAGGCAGGCAGGTTGAGGAGATTCTTACTCCTGCACACCTGCCTCCATGCTGCCTGGGTCAGCTGCCATACTGCCACAACTGAAGGGCCTGATAGCTAGGCCAGGCAGCACATAGGCAGGTGGGTGAGGAGAATATTCTCCCTGCACAGCTGCATCCTAACTGCCCAGCCCAGTTGTGATGCTGCCAAATAGCCTGCCCAGGTTGTCCTGAGGCAGCGTGGGGAGACTCCTCTTCCCACACACCTGTGTCTATCCTACCTGGCCCAGCCACCATGCTGGGCTAGCCACCAAAGAACTGGAAGAAGAGGACATGCTGTTTGGGCATGAAATGGAGTAGTAAAACTGCCAGACCTGCAACTTCCTCACCCCTTTTCACAACACATCAGGTAACATCTCCCTCTTAGGTGTCACCTGGTGTGTTCCACATGCCCTGTCCCTACTGCCTATCTCAAATGTGTATCAAGATGTTGTTGCTAATACTGATGATTGCTCCTACTGCTTCAGCTGTTGTTGCATTTGGGAATGGTGTCTCATCCTTGTGTACACTAGTATCTAAAGAAGGAAATGTCTAACAAATACTATGCATGCACACATTCAGAGCTCTCTTATCTATAAGCAGTTTCAACTTTTTTGAAGATAGTCATATCAAGCAGATGATGAAACTATAGAATAATAACTCCTTCTGAGTTTTGAAAAGAAACAACAGGCCATGGGGGATAGGGAGACCCGTTTTTGCTTTGCTTCCCCTCTGGACTCCCAGTCCACCAACTTATAACCCACATTAAACTGGATTTGACATTGTTTAACAGAAATAAAGGAGCAGTATCTGGATGAGAAAGTGACAGAAGGTGAAAAGAAGCCTAAAGAAGCAACATTAAATGGTGAGACACCAATTGGAAGAGCCCTCATTTACCAGAAGCTACAACTGTATTCTTTATATTTCTCTATTTTCATAGATAATTGGCAGTTTGCATAAAGCCATGTGAGCAAAAATACTACATTGCATGACTCTGTAACATCAAGTTCTTGGACACATTTTGGAGGACAAACATCAGTAACAACTGTTGTTGATAAGTAAAAATCTTAGGGTCATAACAGTTCAAAGGTAGCAGTAATGTTTAATATTTATTAGGAAAATAATAGCAAATATGCCAGTCTGCCTTTATACTTTAAGTTAAACTATAAACATAATACTGTGCATAGTTTGGACTAACAGCCTCTGAAAAATCGAACCGCAGAACTGGAAAGGGTCCAGTCCCCAACAACCTAAGGGACCAGCAAGCTGCCATAGGGAAACTCTGGCCTGATACAGACCGGCATGAGGAGGCACCTGGGCGGCGCCATTAGGGTTTGGGAGCACACATTGTTTACATGCTCCCGAACCCTAACATGTAATGGCACTGGCACCATTATGTAATGCCATTTAGATGGTGTACATAATGGCGCCACTGCAACTGTGCAGCTTCCACATGGAGCTATGTAGTTGTGGTGGCACAAAGGTGCCTAATGACACCTTTTTTCTTTGCTGCACCACAACTGCACAACAAAAAAGGAGCGCTGTTTCCCTGCTCCTTTTTTTGGAGCAACTGCCATAGCATCTAGCTGCTGCAGGACAGTTGCAGCACTAAAAGAGGTGGCACCAGACTGCCCTTTTTGGGCAGTCTGTATTGCCCCTCTATAACTTTTTTGCTTTTTCATTTAGAAAAATATTGTTGCTGGTGAGGAGACCTGACAAAGGCTTTAAAACTCATAGTATAATGAATATTTTTCTCTATATTTCATAATATTTGAACTTGAGACTATCCAACAGTTTAACATGATATTCAGGGAGGATATTTTTGGAGGCCAGTTGCCCAAATCCTGATGCCAGCATGTTTGAATGATTTTAAGGAGTGGTAGCCCTCAAATAGAACAAATATAAAGGCTTTCAGAACCATGCATTCCAAAACATTTCTGGAGTGGGATGGGGTACTTCCTTTTGCTGGAGGCCACAGGAGGCCACACTTGTTGATCCTTTGTTCTGATTCAGCAAGATTTTTTTTTTATGTATACATGGAGTCAGTTCCCAGAGTAAAGGGACCAAATGTTGCTGAATGAAAGCAGACAGAGATCAATTTTAAAGACAGACATCAGGAAAAGAGATTGAGAGTTAGGCACCGTTATCATGACATTCTAGATGCACAGCCAAAACAGAGTACAGTACCAGAATTTCAGGAGGTGAGTTGCTACAGCCTGGTTACTAGAATTTCCTGGTTCAAGATAACACATATCAGTTTTGGCAGTAAAATAACATGTTTCATTTGTAGTGGGATAGTTATTTACCTTTTGCTTCTGACATACTAGCATTTGTAGGATAGTGATTTTTAAATCTTATTAAAGGTAAGGTAACATACCTGGAGCTGAATTTGAAATGCTAGGTTTAAAACATAATTCGTGGAATGCTAGATTTAAAGCATAATTCATATTGCTAATTGTTGGAAAGAGGAAAATTGATTTATTCCCATTAGTATTGGGAAGGGAGGCATCTAAAGCATTTCCTCAATCCCTGATGCATGTATTAATTGCACTATCCATTTTTAAAGAAACTTTGTAATTTAAAGATGTAATTTTTGGTTATCAACCAGTCACATGCTTGGTTACTGTTATCTTCAAAATTGAAGTTTTAGTAGTTTTTTAAATCTTCTCCCAATTCAGCATATTCCAGATGTTCAGGGCTACAAATTCTAAAATCAGATTGCTGGCTGGGGATGGTGTAGATGCCAGTGCATACATCTGGAAATAGCTGTGTTGAGGAAGACTATGCTACAGCACAGAATTTTTGACATTGTGAACTATATCTTTCTTCTCTTCTTTCCATCCCTGCCAACATGTTTGCTGTTCATCTACCATTCAAACACTATGGATTATTTTGCAAAATGTGAACAAAGAATGATAGAGGACCCTGAAGTGCAGCAATAAGTGGCTACAAGGACCATCTGATGAATCAAGAGTGAAGAATTCTTAATCAGAATTATTTTGAGTGCCTTTGAGTATGTGTGGAACATTTTCCGCACTATTGAATATTTGTATCCTCTACCTCCATTCTCATTTAGAAACAAGGACCGCAGTCTGCAAAGATCAATACTGGAGTACATGTTTTGCATGCAGTGGTCTAGATGTCCCAGGTTAAATCCCTGCCATCTCCACTTTCTGACAAAATCAGTGCTTCACTCTTCATGCATCCCAGCATAGTCCTTGACGTTTCAGTCTTCAACTTTTTGCATTGTTTCTCTTGAAAGCAACATTGGACCATATGACTCTTGCTTTTGAGATCACCTTAATTGAGATCAATGAAGAATAAGACAAAATCTCTTATTTATTATACAATAGAAATAATAAGTGTTGCTGATTGTTTTGTTTTATTTATTTATTTCATTTCTATGCTGTCTTTCTACCAAAAAGGGACTCAAGGTGGCTCACAAGATAAAAAATTATTAAAACATGATTAAACAACACTGAGGGAAGGGGGAAACTAAACTGACATATAAAAAGGAAAAAAAAATAGCAAATAACTAGTCATTCAAAATCAGATAGTGAGTGCTATTAGCCAACAAATTAACTCATGAAGCCTCACTGTGGGAGGAGATAACTAGCTAGTAGATAGCTATTTAATTTTAACTAGTTATTTCCCAGATCTGTAGTGAGAGATAGAATGGCAAGCTATTCCAGCTACAGAAGAGTTGCTAACACTACAGGAATACTTCAGAATATTAATGGAACACAATTGCAAACACATATACGATTGTCTCCAGGAATCCTGATCCTCTTTCTTGGGTTGATATTACTATTAAGCAGAGTGCACCAACCGTATCAACCAGCTTATTACTGATGACACAAAACAGCAGACATTTTTTTTAAAAAAATATTATTATATTAAAGGGTTTTTATGGAATTTCCTCCTCCGTGTTGTACCAAAGCAAACTTGGATAGTCTTGTGTAAATATTCATATATAAATGTTTTATGAGTTGACAAACAGATCACCATTTAGAGTTTGGGCAGCAAAGTGTCTTAGGCTGGCCTGTCTTTATAATGTATAGAAGAATGACAAGATTTGGAAGAATATAACAAATTCCAAAACCCACAAGACAGTGATAACTTTATTGGGCCAACTCCAAAACATAAAATACAGTTTTGAAGCTTTACTGGCTTTTTCAACAGGCAAAGATGTTTAATATCATACAAGAGAAAAAAGGTGGTGATGTTAGAGTCATAGGCCTACATTTTGTCTCAGATGTTGTCTGTTGTCAGTTCAGATGGTATTGAGGGATCTCAGTGCAGGCAGAGACCATTCCCCCTTTTGACCATGTGAGGACTAGGGTCAAAGGGCAATAAAGGACAAGCAATCAAATTTCAACTCCATTAGCAAAAGAATATTAACCTCTCCGGAGATCCAGTGGACCCTCTCCAGTGGGAAGCTAACTGCCCATTTCCTAGGTAGAAACCCAAGATCCAGAAGAAGGAACTACTCATGGGCCTTTGCCAGTTACTGATAAGGTTTTTTATGGGTCCACTCACACACATACCTGTAAATTTCCAGGACTGTACACAGTAACAAATACCTTCACTGTATTTTATGGATTTTTCATGCACATGGCTCAGCACTCAATGTTAAAGACAAAATGATGAATTAGGGTTGGTTTGTACTTCACATTTCTCAGGGCAAACTAACTACTTCCTTGATGATATCATTGGCAAAAGATACACACATATACACATGCAAGAAAAAAGAGAAGAAAAAGAAAGTGTATCTTTATGAATATTGATATATTTGAGGTAAGGGAGTTGGGCTTTTGCACTGAGTAGCTCTCCTGAGATACAGCAATCCTTTTTATTCCCTTTTATTTATGAACCTTCCTGTCCTTTCCCTGTGACATTCAGGAGTTGCTATTTTTGCACCATGCAAAGTAAACCTTTAGCTCAGGTTATTTGCCAAATGCATAGGTTAAATTATTATCTGTTCTGTGAAATATACAGCTTATGCATGCAACAAGAGCAGTGTTTGTATTTTTCATTTATGCTATTAGCTTATGAAATTGGACCAGACACAGCCAACAGAAAGTACAAATTCATATTTTTTTTTTAGTTATTCACACAAGTAACAGAACAAATTTGATTTGTATTTCAGTATTTATATTCTGCTATGAATCACTCAGTATAAAAATGTTCATTGCATCACACTGCATACCCTGGCTTTATATCTCATTTCTATATTATGTGCTAACTTTATCCATTCATTTTATTTCTTTGTAGACTAGAAACTGAAAAGAAGTAAATTAAACAGACTTCAGAGACAAATTACAATTATATTAATATGAATTTTGAGATTGTGGCACACAAGGAAAAAAGTGTATTCTGAAATATATTTATTTGCCTCAGTCTAAGAAGAGTATTGTGATAAAGTACTAACTGGATTTCTCCCTGCTATGAAATGCTGAAATACACTGATAAAAACTAATTCTGTTTTGAAGCCAAAAATAAAGACAACATAGAAATCAATAAAATAATTAATTATATGTAGATCAGGAACTTTCTCATAAACAATTCTTATGCTTCAGCAGAGTACTATTGTTTCTACATAAAACTAATTTATTCTTGGCAGAAAGCTAGGTTCTCTCTTTCTCTATAAACAAATGTATGCTGTTTAATTCAATAAATTATAAGACTCAGCAATTTTCCTTCATGTACTCTCTGTACCCACTGAGACAGAGAATTTAGGGTTATGGCAATGAGGAGGGGGAATAGGGAAAGATGTTACCAACTAATCATAAAAGTCACCATGACATTAAATAAGATCTACTATTGCCCTGATATTACTATGGTGCAGGCAGTTCTTGGTTCAGGGAATTCCATGGTTCAAGGAGTTCCCATATGAAGTGGGAAGAGAAAGGTTCAAACTCACACTGTGAATCTTTAGGCAAGTGGCTTTTGAGAAGTTTTTTTTTATTATTTCTTAATAAAGTTGGGAAGTAAAATACTGAAGTACACTGTGCAGATATATTTACATTGATGAAATCCTGTGAGAGATATGCACTTGGGCTCTCTTGGACTGATATTCGGGGGGGGGGGGGGGTATCAATTCCTTTGTATGACCCCTCTCCAGAATAAGGTACACAAATGGTCAGCTACATTCAGTATCCCTGCCAACCCCCTTCTCCCAGAACCCTTATCTGACAGTGGTGAGACCTGAACTGGAGGACATATGCACAGACATACCTCCCTTGAATCTTCAGGACATTGACAAAGACAAAGACTAAACTAAGCAGGATGACTTCCCCGTGATTCCTGATATTCCCATTAGGATTATCAAGATTGTTAGGCAGGGAAAGTCACGTTGCCCTTGTGGGTAGGGTGCTGTCTTGTAAACTCTCTGCCTCATGAATCTATGGGAAATATAGCTAACTACAATGCAGCCCTACTAGGATTTCAGGTATTTCTGTTCCTATATTGTTTCACCCAGAATGATTCTATGTTACTTGAAAAGATTTAATAGAAAGTATACAGAAAATTTCCCTTTAAAACTCATACATTTAGATGGAAAACAGAAGGAACACCAACATGCAGGGCTTAGTGATGTGGTAGAATGAATAATTTCTCCCCGCAGACAGTTTCAGAATTGAGGATGGGGAGAAAATCTCTAGCAACTGAAAAATTGTGCCGGACCCTCATCTGTATATCCCACATGTGACATCAGGAGGTTGGGACTAATGGCAAGTGAAGAGTGGCAGGCTTCCAGGATTTTCCCTTGGTTTTCACCTCACCTACCCTGTATGACATGGGGAGGTGGGGAAACACTGGTGATAACTGGCAGGCTATGCCTCACCAGATTTTCACCTCACCTGCCCTGCATGACTTGGGTAGGTGGAGGGTGGCCGATGAAGATCAATAACCTTCTAAAATCCTCTCCTGGCTTTCCCCCTTTGAGTGTATGTGGCACGAGGGGGGGGGAGGACAAGTGGGGATTCAAGTAAAATTAGATACGCTGTAGCTTCATCACTAATGTTTTCTGAGCTGAATAATAATAATAATAATAATTTCTTTTTTGACTCTCCTCAAGACTCAAGGGAGGGTACAACATGTTAAAATATGAAACACAATTAAAAAAAGAAAACACCTAAAACCAACAATTAAGTACTGAGTGCTAGAAAACCATTAAAATACATTCATATAATGCATTTTTAAATACACCAGTTAAAAAGTCATGATCTAAAATTGACTGGGTAAGCCTTCTGGAAGAGATATGTCTTTAGTGCTGTTTTAAAAGGAGCCAGCATATTCAGCTGTTGTATCTCCTCTGGCAGGTGATTTCACAGTCTGGAGGGAGCAAAAGAAAAAGTCCTCTGGGAAACTGCTTCCAGTCTACTCCTGGTCAGTTAGAGCAAACATTTCCCAGAGGACCTGAGTATACAGGGTGGATTGTATGGAAGAACGATATCCTATAGGTAACCTGTCCCCAAATCATGTAGAGCTTTAAAGGTAATAACTTTGTACCTTGCCTGGAAGCTAAATGGAAGCCAGTGGGGTGATTTTAAGATTGGTGTGATGTGATCACTCCTGGATTTACCCGTAATCAATCTAGCTGCCATATTCAGATCCATATGGAGTTTCTGGACTTGATACAAAGGTAGTCCAATGTAGAGTGCATTGCAGAAGTCCAGCCTTGAGGTTACCACCACGTTCACTACCATCGTTTAAGTCCTCCAATTCTAGGAATTGGCGTATCAGCCTAAGCTGATAATTGGCACTCCTGACCTGCAACAAGATGATGCAGATCTTGTTGATGTGTGCCAAATATCAGAACACAACCCATAAACTCAATCCTCCTTAATGGATTGCCCTGCCTCACATTT
Organism: Urosaurus nigricauda; assembly: GCA_034509955.1. Taxonomy (NCBI): domain Eukaryota; kingdom Metazoa; phylum Chordata; class Lepidosauria; order Squamata; family Phrynosomatidae; genus Urosaurus; species Urosaurus nigricauda. Next base: position 184,887,044 of record JAOEGL010000003.1, on the reverse strand, counting down.
TGGCCAAGAAATGGGTGAATCTGGAGTTAAGAGGTGAGGATTCCAGTCCTCCAGTCTATATGACAACTGTGGACAAAAAGAGAGATGTAATTCTTCACAAAGGAGCTCAACAGATGGCCCCTAAGCACCAGATCGGGGCTGTGACAACTAGATACCGTCACCTGGGTCTGGCCTTTTCATGGCGCAAAAAGAATCCTCAGAAAGTTTCTCAGAAAAAAGCTGCTCCTTTTTGAGCCACAGAAAGGGCACTCTAGCCATGGCGGCAGTGGCTTTTCTCCACTTCATTGGTGCAGTGCATATAAATGCTACGCCAAAGACATGGTGTGATGTTGCCCGTGTAGTTGCTTAGATGGCATCATGCCAGCATGGGGGTGGAGTCAGGGTAGCTGGCATGTGATTGCCACACCCCCACTCTGCACCCATGCTGGCTCTTTATGCCAGTCTGTACAACCCCTAAGTTTCTTATCAAAGAAAGAGATGGAAAAAAATCAGGAATTTTCTTCTCAATGCAAGAAAGTCTTCAAAACTTACAGTTTTCAAAGGCTATTCACAATTCATGACTTATTCTCTACAAAATTTTTATATGTTGTTTTGCAAAGAAAATAGCATTTTCTGCCTAGAAAACACAATTTTTCATGGACAATAATATTTCAATGCAGAGATATTAATTCCCACAAAGAAAATGCTCTTTTCTGAGCAGAAACAGCTTTCAATGAAAATCAACAATGTGCAAATTTCATGCAGAACAAATCCACAATGGCTACACAGAAAACAGCATTTTCTGCACAAGAATGAATATTTCTGCATTGAAATATTTCCCTCCATGAAGAAAACACTGCTTCCTGCAGAGAAAAGGCTGTTTTCTGTGCAAATCAACCATGTGCAAATTTTGCACAGAATATGTACTGAACTGTGAAGATTCTTTTCGTCTGAAATTCTTATTATCAGGGTTTCTCAACACTAAAAAAACAAAACAAAACATGATTTTAAACCATTTTCTGGAAAATATTTGATTATTCTTTCCATCTCTAGAAAAAGAAATAACAAAAGGACCTGAGGAAGATTCTCCTCAGAGTTTTCAGACATTAATTTATCTGTTTGCTTGTTTTAATTTCGAGCAGTCAACTATTCTTTTGAGCAGTCAACTATTCAACTAGTAGGGATGACCATTTCCAGGTATTTCATTCTTTCATGTAAAAATATCAAGATTTCTCCCCACCAGGTGAGATTATCAAAGGTTTTGCTGATGTTTATTATCTTGAGTATTTTGTGGCTATTTATTATTTAGCTATTTTATGAACAAAACATTGTCTTTTGCACAAAATACAATGTTTTTGTGAAATTCGCTTTCATTACAGTTTTAAAAAAGTCTTAAAGTATGTACATACATGAATGCATTTACATCTGGGCACACACAAGCACATACAAGCTTGTACTAGTGGACATTATATTAATAGGGGCCTCTTTTTTGCTGGAGATGAGAAAAAATGTAATTCTTCTTTATTAGTGTCGGAGAAAGCTGGTACCCACCTAAGCTCCTCTAAACTGGATTCTATTCCCAAAGGACCCAAAGGAAGAAGCATGGCACCCAGATAGCTAGTGTCCTACATCATCTGGAATCAAGCAGTGGAAAGAAGAAAATGTTTACTGTAACAAACCATATTGGAAACAGAATATTTCATTGGAAAGAAGCAAAAAGAAAAAGATGGAACTGCCATTCACATATACCCAACTGTCATGCCCATAGTGTAGTTTCACATTAGAATCATTTTCAGAGAGAAACACCTGAAATAATCATTCTAAATAAAACATGTCTTCCCTTAGTTGTGCATCATTTGGCTTCATAGTCTTCAGGGGAAATTGCACAAGCAGAATCAGGCTGCCAACTGACAGCTTGGCAGTGAAAATAATTGGCATCAGACTTTAAGGTGCACGGATGGTGTGACAAACTCCAGTACATCATATATTAATGAATAAGCGTAACAATAAAATCAATCTATTGCTATTAGACCTCTAGGTCAGACTATTAGCATTTATTCTGAAAGATACAATTTCAGTGCTGCATGCCAAATCCCATGTTTATTATGACAAAATATGTGTATTATGACTTGTGGGTGGTATGGCAAAATATTTGCAGTTATCAGAGAAATCTATACTTAATAGCTCAAATGGATCTCACATGTAACAGCTAATTTTTTTTTTTTTTTTAGGTTTCTTGGTTCTAAACTGCTCCATTTTAAGGATTCACATAAAATAAAATTAAATCATGAAAATTATAACAAATGAAATACACAATTAATAATACAGGGATGGGCAAAGCATGCCCTCCCAGATGTAGCCACACCGATTGATCTCAAAGGGGCGGGGTATAAATAATAATAATAATAATTATTATTATTATTATTATATAAAAAATCCCAGCAGCCCAACCTAGACTAACCAATACTCAGGTATACTGGGAGGTGCAATCCACCTTAAAACAAACAAACTAAAACAACAACTCTGTATACCTTCTAGTTGACTACATTTTGCTTGGTGAGTCATGAAGTATTCATGGCCAAAGATCAAGTCCAATGTAATGCTTGTTTTTCCATAACAAAGTGCTACATGGCATGGAGAAGATAATTATTTCAAGACTAATTGATAATGGACATGTTTTCTTAGATAAAACAAAGCAGTAACATGAATCTATCAAGTTCTATGACAACCTGGTTTTGATGTTTCTCAAAAAGGCTATGTGAATTAAAACAAGGGCAGGGTTGTTTTTTGTTTTGTTTTGTTTTGTTTTTTTGTGAAGTAGGGCAAGGTACATATAACACCAGATACAACATGGGGAAAATATAGAAAATCATATATTTATTGAATGTTAGCTCTGCCCCCCCCCCAGAACTGACCAATGACAATTTCCTGCATGAAAAAAGGCCAAGATATCCCCTCCTCGTTTCATGTACAAAAGGAAACTGGACAGCCAGCTAAATCCCAAGAGGACTGGCATTGTGACAAGGGCATCACATTAATTTCAGTTGTGATTGTGATTGTGTATTACTTCACGGCAGGAGGTTGGACTGAATAACCCTTTTGGTCTCTTTTAGCTGTATGATTCTTTGATTCTAGGACAGGTTATGGACATGCATAGTTGAGTCCAATCTAAGGACTACGGTTGTACTAACTAGGATTGAATCCTAGTCAGTGGGCTCAGGTGGAATAGTTGTCTGGCTAAAGATGATGCTGCATAGTATCTGCCTCTTGAGTCAGTTGCTTCATTCTGCCTAATCCACCAGCCTATTTTTTTATCCTCCAACAGGGAGTTGCTTTGATTGTTTTCCCCTTAACTCCATCCGTTTAACAATCATTTAGTAACCCTACTTTATATCCCATATTTCCTTTAACATTAATATTTATAAATCCTAAATCAAACTTGTAATATCTCATTTACACTACAGTCAACACAACCCTTTTTAGTTTTGTCCTTCTCATCCTTTCTGTTCACTTGATAAACTTCAGGCTGTCCCTTGAAACTTAGTTTAAACATCTTGCAGGTCTGCTTTCCCCAACATTCAACCTGTAGTTTGTTCAAGTATGACAGATTATTCACACACACATACACACACACACACACACACACAGTCCTGCTGCATTTGTTCACGGCATCAGGAAAAGAAAAATTCTATCACCCTGACTTATATACAGAGTCTGAAAAAAATATTTTTTTACACTGAAAATCCTATAATTTACTACTGCTAATGGCCAAGGTGGCTGGGGTATTCGGATAGCTGTAGTCTGAAAAGTAACTGTTCCAAGCCCTGTTTATATGTTGCCTTTTGCTTATTCTGAAATGTATAGTTGTGCTATCAGTTTTAAGATGTTGGCCTGTTTCCCAGAAGAATCGGGGTATCTCCATATTTTTCTAGATTTATAGATTCTCTTGTGTAGCAAGGACTATTCTCAAAGAAGTGTGGAAGGGGTACACATAATTCATGCAGAAATATCTGAATGTTTCCAGACTAAGAAAGTCCATGCTAGGAAACAAAACTTCTTCTTTCACTCCCTAGCAGTGCAGTTCAGTGATATGTTGAAGGCATGAATGGGACTCTATGGGGGATACTTTCCTAAACTGCTAGGAAAACCACACTGTCACACCACACTGTCACAGTCACAAGTGTATGTTCTCACATGAAGAGATAAATGCTATTTTCCTCCACAGCAGAACTTTTAACTACTGACACAGTTATCAAGCTGCTGTAAAAGAAAAACTGTAATACTGTATAGACAAGATCTCAATATGTAGTCTTCTTTCAATTCTTAGCTAACCAGCTCCCTCCCCACCTTTTCTCCTGTTGTTTGGACAACACAGTTGCTTTTCATGACCTAGATTCAAGTAGGGAATAATATTCATGTTAAATTAAATGCAGAACACTTAATCTGTATAATGTTTACACAAACAATAGACACCCAAAAGTGTCTGCAAAACAAGTATGAAGTGATCATGGAAACATGTACTGGGTAGGGGAGGAGTAATGTTTTCTCGATGCCACTTCTAAATTTTTAAGAACATATGCAAAATGATTTACTTCTACAGTTTTCATCACTGTGACCCATACATCAAGCATTTACAGAAAACTCCAGGAAGTGTGTCAGATATTCATGGAAACTTCACAGAATGTATGGAGTTTTTGAATACTCTGAATGATTTCCATGAATGCTAGTATATACACACCGTAACAAGGTGGCATTTCCCAATCTGCCTCTATGCTGTAGCGACTAAATATATATTATTTGCTTAGGAACAATGGGGCTTTTTAGATTGGCAGGAAAGTGTGACATGAAGTTGCCTTTTCCTTAATGCTTAGCAGCTAGACAGCAAGCCCCAGGTGTGCATTTAAAAAGTACAGGGCAGCTAGACTGAGGTTTTTTCTGTGGCTCAGCAACTACATGGGAAGCTGTCAAAACGCTACAAACACAGATGGAGCAGCTACATGGGCGGCAAGGAACGTCCTCCTTTGCCAGGACACATCCTACTTTTCCAGCCTTCTTTTTGAAGAGGAAGCAGGAGGGCCAGGCGTGCTCTGGCCAGGCTCTGGGGGTCTCTTCCTGGCTCCTTCCCTCCCTCCCTCCCTCCCCGCTGCCTTCCTCCTCCCTTTGGCTGAGAGAGTGTGACTTGCAGGGAGGAAGGGCAGCGGTGGTGCTCCAGGTCCTCCTGATGCTGGGCCAGGGCAAGCTGGAAACAGGAGGAGGAGGAGGAGGAGGAGAGGGACATGGGGCCCCTCTGCTGCCCTGCTTCCCTGCAAGTCACACTCTCTCAGCCAAAGGGAGGAGGAAGGCAGCCAGGAGAGAGCCCTGGAGCCTGGCCAGAGTGTGCCTGGGCCTGCCTTCTCCTCCCCCCTTCGGCTGAGAGAGTGTGACTTGCAGGGAAGCAGGGCAGCGGAGGTGCTCCAGGTCCCTCCCCTTCTCCTCCTCCTCCTCTTGCCAGCTTGCCCTGGCCTGGCTGAGCGCCTCCAGTGCCCTGCTGTCTCCCTAGAAGTCACACTCTCTCAGCCAAAGGGAGGAGGTGAAGGAAGGTGCAGGCGCACTCTGGCCGGGCTCTGAAGGTCTCTTCTTGTCTTGGCACCTTCCCTCCCTCCGCACTTGTATCGCTACCTTTAAATGGGTGCTTTAAAGAGACAGAGCCCCATTTAACCGTGCAACTACACCTTAGCCTTTAGATGCAATAGCAATGTTGCGCCCTTTTAAAAAAAGTAGTGGGGAAATCAAACTACTTTTTAAAGGCACTTCTTCTCCCTTAAAACTCCAAAATAGTGTTTTCATGGCACATTTTCCCTTTTTCTCATCTAAAGGCTGGGCTTTCATGCAGCCATCAACACACCTCTTTTTGCCAATGTAAAATGGGCCAGCTCCTTTTTAAAGCACTTCTTCTCCCTTAAAACTCCAAAATAGTGTTTTCATGGCACACTTTCCCTTTTTCTCATCTCAAGGCTGGGCTTTCATGCCTTTCATTCAACACACCTCTTTTTGCCAATCTAAAATGGGCCAATAATGCTGATGTTGGCAGGCTCCATACCATCCAGCAGCAAATGCCAAGGAGTATAGTTACTTGACATGGAATTTGAAACTGCTTGTCCATTTCATTTCTCCTACAGTTGATTCTGCTCAGGAGCCCTTTCTCAGTAGGATAAAGACAGGTAGCTCACTTAGCAATTTACCAACAATTTTTACAGGATAAATCACTTTGAATTGTAAAATACGGTGAGTTGTGATACTGCTAAGAAGGGAAGGGAATGCTCTCTGAAATTATTTGCTGAGGATCCTCATTAACAGAGTTCATTAACATTCAGATTCCTAAAGACAACCTTTTCTTTTACAGGTGTCACTATTAAGATTTTTGATGATTAAAATGATAACTGAATAAATGTGTGGTGTTCTTTTGGAATTCCACTAAAGTTATGAAAGAGGGTGCGCATCCATATGAGCCACTCTTCACAAATGAAAAATGAGATGAACATGCCAGTAAATCAGAACACTACCAGAAACCTATTAGGGGAAGATACATCTGCTTGCCCAGGATTATGCCCTGATTATGCCCTCAATGCTACCTTTTATAGCTTGGTGATTAATAAAGCACTAATAAAGCATGCCTACCAAAAATCAAAGTAGGTCTTTCTAATATTATATCTGTCCTTATCCCATATAAGAAATAAAATGCATATATATTATTACTTATTACTTACAGACCAAGCATTATTTTTTTAAAAAAAATCCTTAACTTCCTATTATCAAATAATATAAATTTTCTCAAAGTGAAATTATTTTATTTATTGAAAATCTAGACTGATCACCACCTAATGAGTATCAGAGACACAGCTATGCTGTATGAGACATACAAGGAGGAGGAAAAACAAGAAGACAGCATGGTGTGGGAGGAATGCTGCAAGATTTAAAGCTGCATTTGTCAGGCTTCATTATTTTTGATGGGGTGTGACGGTGCCAGGGTCAGAGGTGCCCAGAAGCACTGTAGCCGAAAGAGAAGCAAACAACATACTTAGTGAGCCAGTAACAAGGTGTATGCTTTCACAGTTTGTAAATACAGCATGGCTTTGCCATTAAAACAACAATGGGGTTTCCCTTCTTGCTCTGCCAAAAAATCTGTACCTGCTTTATATATCAAAGAATAAACACAATTCATCTCCGTCCAAGATACACGTTGGTTCTTTTTTTTTGGGGGGGGGGGTCTGCAAACTGTCCCAAGGATAAAACCAGTTTGAAACAGAATTAGAATATATTGAACTGATGCTTCTACAAAATGATGAGGATTTGGTTTGCATTAAAGGTAGAACTAGAAGAGGTTATGCTCATTAAATGAGATTAGGCATAGGGACAACTACAGCCAGTGCCTTCTAAACAAGTTAAGCAGCTCAGTGGGAGACTGCCTAGTAATCCCGTATGTGTTGCTTTGAGTTTCCTCAGTGAAGACAGAGTTAAGTATTCAAGCCTGTGGAAAATCAATATAAAATAGTCTTTTGCACTCCCCTTTTTACCTGAATACTGAGAAGTTCAACTTTCACTACTGTCCAGGTATGGAGAAGAGAATACTTGCGACTTATGGTGTTCTTGTAATTGTTTTATGTGCAAGGTTACACAAGTACAGCACGAGCAATAGAAAAGTACATGCATTTTTATTGGGCAATAAACCTGCTTCCCCCTCCTTCTGATGTCCAATGAGAGCTTCCAGATTCAAAAAAACATTCTAGACTTTAGATAATTCTTCTCTTTTCCGGTCTCATCCTGCTTCCCTCTGCCACTTCAAAAAACACCTGTATCTCCTCAAACTCTGGTGACTGACAGTTGAACATTCCAGGAATCCTGATGCCATTTCTAAAGGAAAAGAAAAATGCTCCCTTCGAGGAAACATCAAACAAAACTTCAGGGCTGTTAAGAAAAAATCTACTTAGCCTAGGGATGTAAAGTTACAGAAATACAGTGGACAATTTTCTACCCACCCACCCCAGCCTGGACCCTCCTCAGCCTGGACCCTCTACATGTGACCAACAAGTCACACCAAAAAAGGCCATAAACTAAACTTTACTCACATGAAGTTGAAGGCTTTCACATCTGGCATCCATAGTTTTCTGTGGGTTTTTCAGGCTATGTGGCATCATTCTGGAAGAATTCATTTCTGGTGTTTCACCTGCATCTGTGCTTGGCATCTTCAGAGGCTGGTGGCATGGAACTGTATGGAGTATATATACGTGTGAGACCCTTGTTTGGGAGGAAGTGGCTTACATGTTAATGGTGGAGTTGGTTTGTGTGTTATGCTGTGTTGAATGGCACAGCCTGGAGGTGTGTTAAATGGGGGATATGCAAGGGGGGTTGTCTATTAAATTGGTAATCCATTGTCTGTGTTGAAGCCTCCTGAGCCTGGGTGGTATTCAGTTGCTTGTGTTGCATCCTGATTTTGGTGTTTTTCAAGACTGGTATCCAAACGTTGTTTACTTTCAGCATTTCTTCTTTTCCACACTTCCATGCCACCAACCTCTGAAGATGCCAGCCACAGATGAAGGTGAAAATCAGGAATAAATTCTACCAAAAAGCATCCACATAGCCCCCCCCCCCAAAAAAAATCCACAGAAAACTAGAAACTTTACTTATTTATGCCTCACCAAAAGAAGATTGTTGTCCAGTCATAAGAACCAAGTTGGTCATGTCTTGCAGAATATTTAAGTGACCTCTTAGGATCACAAGAGAGGGCAAGATAGAGCCAGGAACATATTTATTTTCTTATTTAAATGTTTATATCTGGGTGGTCTAATTAGCTTTCTAAAGTGTTGACACAGGAAAGCAGAAAACACTCCTGCCAAATGACGTCTTCAGAGAGGTCAAACACTAGCTCCACATGTATGGGGATAGCAAGGAACTGCCAACCTTGGCAAACCCAGGAATCTTGAGGGTACAAAGACCTTGCACCCCAGATGAAGAAGGCCTAACTCAAGAATCAGACAACAAAGTGCCCCTCCTGGTCCATGGGATTCATGAAGAATGATGGCATGGGCTCAGTTTGAGACTTTCAGTAAGGTAGTCGGCTACACAGGTGGCCTCCTTAGGTGGTACAGCTCTTGAGGACAGTATCCTCCTCCAAAACAGATTTGATAATGGAATCCCATCTCATAAGCACTGTGGACACAAGGAAATTGGTCATAAAAACCTGAGTTCTGGCTTAATCAGGGTGTTGAACATAGCTGGACCCTGTTTGATGTCCCTCTTTTCATACTCTTAATCCTGTTGTGACTTAAAAGGCTTGATCTGAACTGCATTTGACCTCCATGGCTTGCATATTCCTACCTGGTTGTTGTTAAGGAAGGAAATCCTATTCAAAAATATTTAGAAAATGGTCACAAAATGGTCTTTAACATCTAAGTTAAGCTGCCAGCTAAGTTCATTAGGTGATTTGCAATTTGCAATCAATAGGTTACCAGACCTCATCTCTCTCAGAGGCAACACATAGTTTAGATAAGTACTTAAATATTCACTAGTTGAGGTCAAACAAGATAAATGTGCTGTGGGTTGCCTGCCAGTATTAAACCATTCCTCTTTTGGAGATGGTGGCAACAGATGTCTCTTATATCACTGGATTGTGAATCTTCTAACTTTTGTCTAAACTTTGAAGGAGTTATCTAAAATCCTGGAGCATTTGGGAGGGTGTGTCAGAGATCAGCATGTTTTATAGCTCCTTTAAATGTGTTTGTAGGCAAATGTCATGATTTTTGTACCACCACCACCACCCTCCCCCATGTTTCTGACCACTAATATTTTGCACAAAAACGTGTATTTGGTGTAAACCCACAATTTTCAAACAAAATGCACTGATTCCAGAAACAATGCAGTTTGTATTAATTTTAGCACCTGTGTAGATTGAATGTGTATAGCTTAATATAGTGATATTTAATATCTGTTAAAAGTACAAATGACAGATGTGTACATGAAAGGCTACACAAATGCTTGTGATTTGTGTTTACAAAGATCAGCCTCATTATGTGTGCAGTCAATGAATGGGGGGGAAAAAACCTGGCAACACAAACTAGAAAAACAGGGGTTGTGTGTGTGGTTTTGTTTTTTAAAATCTTCTTTTTATTGCAAAGTTAGTATTTTTAATGCACTTAATGAAATCATAAGCTCGAGCAATGATAAATTTGGAGGTGGGGATTATGATGATCTGTCAGTAATACTGCATATATGGGTGGAAACCTGTGGCATATGAAAAACAATTTTTCATAAATGTCATTATACTCAAATAAAAAAAGTAATGATTTTTTGGGGGAATTATGAATTAACAGGTGTGGTTTCTACTGATAACTAATGAAACCTGAAATACACTTTCAGAATTAGCAAAATCATACTTATTGATTCTCCCACTTCTACTTCAATGAGTGTATTCACAAGAAAGTGGTAAATGTATTTTTCTCCCCCTTCCTGCAAAAAGGTAATTCTAAGAGCCACATCTTAGTAATTCTAAAATCAAGGAAAGCAAATAAAAAGTGTAAAATGTTTTTGCTGTTGTTTTTGTTGAAGTTTTTCAGGTTGGTTAAAGTCTTTGTTTTTCCCCAAACTTACATTGTCTGCACATATGCATTGGTAAAATGATTCTTCTGCTTTATCCCTAGATAATCTACCTGATTTATTTGTACAGAAATTTCAAAGAAAGAGAGAACCTAGTTCAGTGAGGTGAATATTTCTGTAATTTAAAAATACTGGAAGCCACAAATATAAGTCTGTTAACACTAGAAAAATTACATTTCTCTATATGCCTGAATTATAAACTTAGATTTTAAATGAATGGCAAATCCCTTGCCTTTTTATAACTTCAACCCAATTGCCAACAAACAGAATCAACAATATATTCCCCATTGCTACAGTTATACTGTATTCAAAAACCCAAGGTGGTTTTTCCTTCTATTGGCTCCTCTAGATAAAGCAAACATGTCAGCAAGTTGTGATATTTGTTACTATAACTTCAAACTTTGTTTTGTTGTGTAAGTATGCAAACTATGTTTCTGTTGTTCCAGACTCTCTTCTGGTCATTCCCAGCACCAGATGCAACGTTTTATTCCCTTCTTCGCGTGGGTTTCAGAAGCATTTCAGAACAGATTTTCTTCTTACTTTTTAACAATTATTAGAAATGACACTTTGGCATTTTAACTCTTTAAAAAAACACCCAGAGAGGAGAAAAATTGCCTTTCAAACCTTAGGATAGCTGTAGCGAATTATGCCCACCCTTTTTTAAATACACCCTTGGGAAGACCCCAAGTGAAGATCTAGAAAACTAACTTGTGACTTTTTACCCCGCTCCGATTGTTTGCACAGAGGAGTGGGCTATAAATAAATTTATTATTATTATTATTATTATTATTATTATTATTATTATTATTTTCAAGGATGCCCAGTTTGTTTTATCTTCTTTGCTTCTGTTAGTGAGGAAACACAGTTACATTTGGTTTGAATTTAAATAAAAACAGACAGACTGAAGAATGCAATCACTCTTAGCTTTTTACACTTCTTTCACTTTTGTGGTATGCTTCTCTCATAAATAATGCAGACAGAAAACTATATACAAAATGTGTGTATTAGGGGAAACTAGGTTCTTCAATTCCATATATTTAGGAGGTACACTTGTAAAAACTGAGAAAAGTTCATACAATTTGAACCCCTTTGAAAACAGATGTGTTTGACAAAAGTATATAAAAATGGCAGATTCATCCATCTGTAGTTTTAAATAGTCTGTCTGTTTGTTTGTTTGTTTGTTCTAAGGGAGATGGGATTCTCCATCCCTCTCCGCATTTTGCATAGCTTTCTGTAACTTTTGTAAGACATAGAAGTGACAAGATTTTACACAGAGAGGTGGTGAACATTTCCAATAACTGAAGGAAGGAAAGGGTAAATTCTAAGAAGTCCTCTAGTTCCATGTTCCCTACAGAGCAGGATGAGGATGTGAGTGGCCTTGTTACAACATAACACTAAATTATGATTTAGGATTATGTGAATAAGCCTTGAAATTTCTTCCCTTTCCTCTCTCCTTCTGGTACAGCAATGAGGAGATCACAAGCTTCAGATTCTTTTTTAACAAAACATGGTTTACTGTTAAGTTGAAAATGAATGTATGATGGAACTTGATCTGTTATCATGCAAGGTGGAAAGCAAAGATAGCTCTAAATGGAAAGAGAATTGGGGAAAAGTCATTCAATATATGAGAGAAAAATGGGGCCAGGTGGCTGATTGGGCGTCAAATATGGAACAAATTGTATAATTATAAAGAGTACCTTAGGAACTTGTATTTCAAACAAATATAACACAGGTAATAGGTAAATTAAAAATAAGCAAAGTTCTTATAAACAGGAGGTAATAAGACAGAATATGAGAATGGAAAATACAATAAAGAAGCTTTTAAAATGGGCGTTATTGCCATAGAGGTAAAAGAGCAAAATATAAAGTAACCTCCAAAAGTAAATAAGGAGAAAGTCTGCTACATATTCTGGAGGTTTATGTTAAATTTTCTGTTGTTGTTGTTAATGTATAATACAAAAAGGTAAACAATTATATGAAGATTATAATGTGGTCGACAAGAATTAGCTTGGGTAAAAACCTATCGGAGAATGGAGACTCACTTTTTTGTTTATATATAATGTATCTTTCTCTTCTGTAAAGATTCGTCTTAGTTTATTTGGGGGAAAGTGGAAGTACAAAAATAATTACTCATAATTGGTCTGACTGAAAAAATTCATTGAGAGTGAATATGTGAATTGATGTGAAATTATGTATAGCAAGTGAAATATAATGGATGCATAAAATATTTAAGTTAAAATATAATAAAAAGTATGTTAAAAAAAGAAGAAGATTGGATTATCTTTCTTGCCTATGTTAACCATCACTCCCACTGGATCCATCCTCCTGCTTCATACATAGGCCTTTGGACAGACATTCAACTCTCTGGATCTTGCTGAGAACTATTTTTTTTTTATTCTGTTGCAGAATTCATCAGATACATGCCCTTGACCCTTGTAGTAAGTAGTTGTTGTTTTGTCATTTTTCTACAGACTTTATATGTTTTATTGTAAAAATTCAATAAAAAATAATTAGAAAAAACAATGTTTAACTGAAAATGAAAGTGAAAATTTCCAATCTCCTCTCAGTGCTAGAGTTAGCAACCTCCCTGACTTCAAATACAAAGCAAACAATGATTCAATGATCCTCACCAACTCCACCACTATATGCACATGTTATAGTGGTTTGAGTGTATTGCTAGGACTCCAGATATTAGGGTTATCGATTCCTGCTCTCTATCATAGAAAATCACTAGGTGATCTTGGACAAGTCACATACTTTTAGCCCCAGAAAGTCAGAAACTACTTGAAAGTACACAGAACAACCAGAACAACAACAGCAAACAAGCAGCCTGATGTCATGCATGGTTATTCAAAACTAAGTCCCAGTGTGATCAGTAGACGTGTTCAAAAGCAAGTGCCTGAACAAAGATAGTATAATATGTTTTATATGTGGGAAGTAGGAACCAGTTTATCATATTCTACTGTAGCTCCTCTTAAATCATGCTCAGTTAACTTCTGATCAATTCACTTTCCTATGTTTTCTATAGCTATATCTAGGGACAAGGAGTTATGCAGAACAATGAGGCGTGACCTCCTGGGAACAGTGCAAGCATACGACACAATCTCATTCAGTTACCCACCGAGTTGTCAGATCGCATCTCTAAATGCTTTTCATAGAGGAACTAAAACTCCACATCACTAAAGAAATGACATGCCAGTTAGAAACATCTTCTTCCCAAGCTACTGTTTTCCTGTGTTCAAGGAGGGTTTGTTTTGTTTCTAGGAACATGTAGAAATACTGGTCCCTCCCCCCCCCCAAAAAAAGTGCTACAAACAATTCAGAAGATATTTTGCAGTTCATTCTATTGAATGTAAATCTGACCATCAAAATTCTGAGAGTACTGGTGTTCTAGATTTGTGGGGAGTGGCAGCATGGCTTGGGGAAATTAAATGCAGAATAGATTGTCTACTGCCTATGTTTGAAGAGAAATGTCTCCCTGCCCCATCCTGAGATGCAGGGAAGATCTGTAGCAAGGGAAATTCAGTACCCTCAAAGAAATTTAAATGTTTAAACATCTCTCTCTGAATGGAAAGAAAAAGCAGTTATTTCTGGGTGCCTAGAGTCAGCTCAAGGGAGGAGGCAGCTTTTATGCCTTCCAACTGTCCCATACTATCTAGGAATGTCCTTTTTTATCAGATGATAATCACTGCCCTGAGAAAGTGATTATTTGTGCAGTAGTGTCCAAGATCTTCTGTCACCCTGGTTTTGAAAACCAAGCGAGCATATTGGAGCTCCTGAAAATTCTCATATACTGCTTTACCAATTTAATAGGCTATTGGAGGCAGGCTTGTTCTGACAGCTGAATATATTAGAAGCAGCGGTTTCAAAAGGCAGCATAAAGCAGCTTCATTTTGTGTGGCTCACGTCCCTATGTGGCAGAATTCCCTGGTTTTCTTCTCACAGACATAAATATATGAATAAAAAGGGTAAAAACAAACGGGAAGTCCACTCATTCCAAGTAATGTCTGCATTTCCTCATCAAAAAGAGGGTTGGAAGGGTGGACACACCAGAAATTGAGCTAAATAGATGCCAACTTTCAACATATAGATGGGTGTTGTGGTACAATTACACCATAGCTCTCTGGTTTTTACAAACACCTTGATGTTTTTAGAGATGCTTTTAGAGATTTATCAGTTTTGGACAGGCCTCGTTATCAAAAGCTTTTCATATGTTTAAATCTCAGGAGTTTGAATCCTCAGGAATTATAGACATGAGTCACATGCACCTAATTCTAGGTACAGTCACAGCAGCCTGTCTCTCAGATGGTACCAGTGGCTCAGTCAGTTCACTAATCTGCTGGGGTTTTAAGATTTCCAGTTATATGAATCACACTCATGCCATTCAGACATGCTAATGCTACTTGTAGAAGATCACACCTAAACTTCAATCTCAAGGACTCTTCTTCAGTCACACAAGCTTGTGGTAGATGAGGCAACTTGTTGAAGTATTCTAAGAATGCTCTAAGATCTTTCTGGACAATTTGATTATAACCTGTTTTGACCTGTAAGTAGCTTGTAGTATTATCTGGCTTTTGAGGGTCTTTTTGATGGCTACCTACTGAACTGCAGAGATGACTCCCTTGTAAGAACATGCCAACTGTTGGCTCCACATGATCTATCTCTGTCTAAATGCATTTAGACAGAGATAAATCACAATAGCTTAGATTACTACACTAAAGTTACAGTCATCTAAGCCATGGTATTCCCCACTATTTTCAGCCACCTTTTTTCTTAACATTTTTACTATCATGCTAGAAATTTTGAGGCAACATTGGCTTCTCCTAAGGGTTCCCTTCTAAATCAAGCCCTGCTTGAGCCTGGTGTTGATTTCCTTAAAGATAGTTCATATACTCCTTTGTTATGGTCCACCAAGTCTAATAGTCTTAAGGCAGTTTGAATATTATGGTTTGGTATTTGTTTTGCCCAATAAACCTTATAGGTTTATTGAAGGAAAAAGAACAACAATGCTATTCCTGATCATTTCCCTTCCAATTTGGTTCATTCTGAGAAGAATGTGGACGGCAACAGGTCCATTTTTCAAGATAGCAATGGTCCAGTCAGGCAGCGGCCAAATAATATTTCAATGTAATGCTTGCTTGGATTTTTTAAAAGTTCAGTCACACTTCTGCTTCCAAAAGGCAGTTGTTCTGCTTCCAAAAGGCAGAGGTGTCACCAGGGTTGGTGACAACCAAGTTTGATTCATATTGGCATCCTCAAACTGCCTGCCATACCTCCAGACAGCCAATGGTCCCACAAGAATAGATCAGGCTGCTGAGGAAGAGAAGGTGGTTACCTAGCTGCTGATAGGGAGGTGAAGGACACCCAAAAGGATCATCTGTGTCCCAGGCCATTACAGTCTATCTGTCCTGTTTGTAAAGTTGTTTGACCAAAGGAGTTACCGCCAGGAGTTTGTGGTGAAGACAGTCTGTTTTTGGTGGAAAGACTGGGTCTTTCCCAAGATTTTTAGTCTCCAGGAGTCCTATTCTTCTGCTAGAGGGGTGCAGCAGTACATAATGGAAGGCAATACTTTCCCACAAGCACAATGGGAGACATCCCCTTCTAAAGTGTCACCCAGTGCACTATGCACCCCCAAACCTCCCTAGAAATGTCTCTGGTAGTTTTGAAGACAGAACAGCAGATGTCTGCGCACCAAACTAGCCTCAGTCAGCAGTGTGTGTGGAACTCAAGGTTGTAATATTTAAGAGCTTATTGTTGCCTTATAACTTTATATGTCCCAGATTGTGGAATGGCCTGCCAGATGAGAGGACCCTAAACAGTGTTTAAAAAGCAGTAAAGATGTATCTCTTCCAGCAGGCCTTTCTTGAATAGTTCTCCAGCCACCAGAAGGAAAATTTAACTGCTGCACTCCAACCTCACCTTAGTCATGGTCTATTGTTTATTGTTTTAATTTTTAAGTATGTTTTAACTCTTACATTGTTTAAGGGGGGGGGTTTGAGGGATTTGGATTATATGTTTTTTAATCTTTGTAAGTCGCCCCGATTGCTTTTTGTACAGGGGCGGGATATAAATAATTTTTATTATTGTTGTTGTTTGGTGCTGCAATTAAGGAAGAAGCCATACATGACACATGTTTGACACATGTACTCCTAGGCCATAGTAGATATATGCAAAGCAGACTGCTATGACATAATGACAAGATATTGTTAAAAAGGGGTCCCATTTTGAAGAAAAAGACAAAACATAAATCAAATAAACATGAAGACGTAATAAGGAAATTGCTAACATATTAAGTATGTAGGTTTGTTATATTGGGATGGATAGATCTTATCCATGTCAATGTTTTGTGTGTGTGTGTGTGTGTGTGTGTGTGTGTATTTCACCACCTTGAGTCCCTATATTGGGAGAAAGGTAGGATATAAGAAAATAAAATAAATAAATATTTCTTCCAATCAAAGTGAAATAGCTGATACTCATAATGCCTTCTACTCAATTTCTATATCGATTTGGAATTTGCTTTTGGTTTAAGCACAAAACCTCACATAATTTTTTCTGTTCATTTTCTCCTAACACATGCATTTTGTAAGTAAACTGTGCATAACATGCATTATTGTGTGTGCCCAACTTTTGCTAAAATATTTCCTTTTTTGTACTCTTTTTGAGTTCAGAGCTGCACCACATTTAGAGATAAGAGTGTTCCAATACAACAGTACAGGAAATCCAACTTAGCCCAGTTCATCTAAAATGTGGACCAAACGAAATTCTCCCCATTATCATCATGAGTTCAAGTTAAGTTCCGTTTGGATAAATCTTACTTATTTCAATGCACATTTGCTAAAGCATTAGAAGCCACAATACAAATGGTTTCACTCACATATGTATATAACAGTATGTACATTTCTCAGAATAGCTGAGTCTGTAAAAATGTTTCCAATGAAATGAAAGTTAGAGGAGTACTTCAAGAGGAAAACAAGAAAAGTAGATGAAAATCATTATAAGCTACAATGAAATCTTACCTGATAAAAATGCCTATTCAATGGAGTGTAACAATTTTAACCACAACCATCTAGGATAGTTCAATTTTCAGCACAAATTATGTTGCCATAAATAGAGGGAAGAGATCAAATCTGTTCCTCACAGTACTTTTATGAGCACCTTATTTTACAAAACAAGTTCATTTTTTTCTGCTTCAAAATATAGTTAAGCAAATCTGCAAAGACAATAGTGTTTTAGCTCCATTATGCCATGGCCCTAATGGAAGAACTTCCATCATCTGCTGGACTTAATCCCCTCCCTCACTGCCATTCCCTTTTTCTTGTGTATAATGACTGAGGGCAGGGAACTGTCAAATTGACAATTTGTAAGATGCTTTGGGAGCTTCTTTGGCTGAAGGGAGGAGTATAAATTCTCAAAACAAAACAAAACAAAAAAACAAACAAAAAACAACAACAATCATACCACTGGTTCATCATCTCTGTACTTCTTATAATGCTTTTCCATATTCTCAAATGTATCAAGATGGAAGTCTTTCCTAACTTGGAAATGCTGTGGTTTCAACCTGGGATCTTCTATGTTTTCTTCCAATCAAAGTGAAATAGCTGATGCTCATAATTCAGGCAAATAAAATAAATAAAAAATAATATGACACTTAAATAGTATAAAGGACTGTCTAAACAGCTTATTAAAAGCATGCTTATCTTGGGAAAATGACAGTAAGGGCTGTTCGAGGGTGGAACACACTCCCTCGGAGTGTAGTGGAGTCTCCATCCTTGGAGGTCTTTAAGCAGAGGCTGGATGGCCATCTGTCGGGGATGCTATGATTGGGAGTTCCTGCATGGCAGAGGGTTGGACTAGATGGCCCTTGTGGTCTCTTCCAACTCTATGATTCTATGATTCTATGATTCTAAATATTTAATGGATATTTGAAATAGGAAGGAATGTGCAGAAATGCACGAGAGCAGCAACTGGAGAAGTAAATAGGGATTGTTAGACTAATCATATTTGTTGACAAATACTAAATATTTCTAAATACATACTAAATATGTACTAAAATGAATTACATGTAAATTGAAAAATAAAGCAAGAGCTGTGCAATAAAACATATCTTTACATTAATGTGTTAAACATTTAAATGTGTTGGAATAAGCAACAATTGCTTACCCACACATATGGGTGGCTAGAATGCATATCTCTGTAGGAGTTTAGGCACTGTGTGTTTATGGTGACTTCTTATATGCTTTATATGTTCTCCACCCCAACTCTCTTCCTGCATCACATAGCTTTCCTCTGTTCTCTGTGCTCTCATCAGCCCTCATTCTCTCTCCCTGTCTCTTTTCCTTGAGAAGAGCCTCTTTATGTGGCATGTTCAAACTTGCCTGATACTGCAGGGCACCTTTCTTTTCTGATCTTTGTTCAGGAAGATAATAATAAATAATAATGTTTTATTTATACCCCAGTCTTCAGCCAAGATTATCAGAGCGACTTACAATGCTGATTATGCAAAAATATTTGCAAGTAAACCTAACTTTATATACAGTGGGTCCTTGGCATCCGCTGGTGTTTGGTTCCAAGACCTCTCATAGATATCAAAATCTGTGGATGTTCTAGTGTCTCTTATACAAAATGGCAAAAACAAAGCTTGGTTTTTGGAATTTATTGTTTTTAAAAATATTTCCAAGTCATGGATAATTGAATCCTTGAATTCAGAATCTGTGGATATGGAGGATCAACTGTACATTATAAAGAGGACTAGGTTTAATTTCTTTCTCTGCTAGACACTGTGTGTGGGATGGGTGGGTGGGTGGGTGAACTGCCTCATACGTTAATTAAATTGCTTGAGAGATCCACTGTTCTCTCACACACTTCCAAACAAACTGGGCTTATTAAAATGAACTTAAAGTCCCTCTCACTCCAAATATATTTGGAAGCCTGCACAAAATGAATTTTTGCAATTTCCTATAAATATTGCATGGTATAAAAAGTGTCTTCACGCAGGAACCATTTCATGTCTTTCTTGGACAGGTATTGCTGTTAACCATATATGAGATGATTAATGAGATACTTAATATCATGGTAGCAAATAGGAATAAATGATAAAGAGGAAGAAATCAAAATCTATTTTCAACTCTTAGGCAATAACTACCACTATTCATTATAATGGCCTTGGTATTTTTTTTACAAATCCTGGCCTTACTGGCTATTGGAATAGATTCTTCTTACTCAGTTGTATTACGGTTTTTGGGTTTTTTTTAAATCTCAGTAACATGCATAGTCACTGTTTTTGGGAAAGTATATCTTTAGGTGCTTGTTATCTGGTGTGGTGGTTTAAGTGTTGGACTACAATGACCCAGAGATCAGGGTTGCATTGACTGTCACACTCTCTGCCCCAGAAAACCCATTAATAGCTTCACCTTAGGGTCAACGTAAGTCAGAAACAAAGAGCCCAAACAGACAGGCCAAAATAAACCTTCTTCAGGTCACTTTGGAAGTATGCTGTTTAAATGATGCACGCATCCTAAGAGGCCAGAAGCCATGCCAAAGCCACACTCTAGTCCTAAGGACTGGAGCTCAACTTTGGTGCAGCTTCTAGCTTCTTAAGATGCATGTGTCATTTAAACAGAATACTTCCAAAGTGACCCAAAGCAGCTTTATTTTGGCCTGTCTATTCAGGCCCAAACATAATTTTTTAGCGTCTTCCTTATGGAATTCAGGATTAGCAGTTGAGGTAATGGCCAATAGCTTAGATAGTTTTTTTAAAAGTGGAAAAGACAAATTCATGGATCATGAGTGATATAAATATTTTAAGAAATACAATAAAATCACTCTGTCATGATAGCTAATAGAAGAAATCTTCACAACAATGTTATATTAGCTCACTTTTCACAGACTTCAGTTCAATGATTAAATTGATTTTCTAGCTTGGCTTTTGGCCTATGGTTGACAAATAACGGTGGGAAATTTTGAGGGGTTAGAGGTAGTGAGACCTGACAACCTCTAAGATATGAAAAACATGGCATGATGCTTGATCTAATTTTGAAGTTCACAAGATAAGAACACTTGTTTGCAAAATCAAACTGAAATACAATTTTTTTCTCCTCCCGCCGGCCTCTTTTTCTTAGAAAGAAACATGAGCTGGTAGAGGAATACCTATCAGATGTTAACTTTAGCAGGGATATCATTGGCCAAGTTGGATCTGACTGCTATATAACCAATGACTATTATAATACACAATGGGGCTTTTTAGATTGGCAGGAAAGTGTGACATGAAGTTGCACTTTCCTTAATGCTTAGCAGCTAGACTGCAAGCCCCAGGTGTGCATTTAAAAAGTACAGGGCAGCTAGACTGAGGTTTTTTCTGTGGCTCAGCAACTACATGGGAAGCTGTCAAAACGCTACAAACACAGGCGGAGCAGCTACATGGGCGGCAAGGAACGTGGCTTTTAGCCGCACTTTAAACATTTTTTTTCCCTTGCTGGCTGCGAATTGCGCAGGTACATCATACAGTCAGAGCTTATCACATGGGGGAGTACAGGACCATTCCGAACGAGGGAGAAAGTGAGGTCAGTTCGGAAATGCACGTGATTACGCACAAGCTCATCACACACAAGACAAGAGAGCATCTACACAAAAAGAAAATGCAGAGTCAATACGAAAGAATTCATCACATGTGAACATACTGGTCGGCTTTCTGTTGCAAATTAAGGCATCTTGGGAAATGGTAGCAAAGGCTCATGGGAGTTGTAGTCTGTGTTCTGTCAGAGCATTATATTAGGTTTCAGCCCTCTGTCCAGGAGGGATTCCCATATGTCCTCCATTCTTGAGCAGAGCCCCCCCCCCTTTTCCAAGTTGACCAGGCACGTCCTCCTTTGCCAGGACACGTCCTACTTTTCCAGCCTTCTTTTTGAAGAGGAAGCAGGAGGGCCAGGCGTGCTCGGGCCAGGCTCTGGGGGTCTCTTCCTGGCTCCTTCCCTCCCTCCCTCCTTCCCCGCTGCCTTCCTCCTCCCTTTGGCTAAGAGAGTGTGACTTGCAGGGAGGAAGGGCAGCGGTGGTGCTCCAGGTCCTCCTGATGCTGGGCCAGGGCAAGCTGGAAACAGGAGGAGGAGGAGGAGGAGGAGGAGAGGAACATGGGGCCCCTCTGCTGCCCTGCTTCCCTGCAAGTCACACTCTCTCAGCCAAAGGGAGGAGGAAGGCAGCCAGGAGAGAGCCCTGGAGCCTGGCCAGAGTGTGCCTGGGCCTGCCTTCTCCTCCCCCCTTCGGCTGAGAGAGTGTGACTTGCAGGGAAGCAGGGCAGTGGAGGTGCTCCAGGTCCCTCCCCTTCTCCTCCTCCTCTTGCCAGCTTGCCCTGGCCTGGCTGAGCACCTCCAGTGCCCTGCTGTCTCCCTAGAAGTCACACTCTCTCAGCCAAAGGGAGGAGGTGAAGGAAGACGCAGGCGCACTCTGGCCGGGCTCTGAAGGTCTCTTCTTGTCTTGGCACCTTCCCTCCCTCCGCACTTGTATCGCTGCCTTTAAATGGGCGCTTTAAAGATACAGAGCCCCATTTAACCGTTCAACTACACCTTAGCCTTTAGATGCAATAGCAATGCTGCACCCTTTTTAAAAAAGTAGTGGGGAAATCAAACTACTTTTTAAAGGCACTTCTTCTCCCTTAAAACTCCAAAATAGTGTTTTCATGGCACACTTTCCCTTTTTCTCATCTAAAGGCTGGGCTTTCATGCAGCCATCAACACACCTCTTTTTGCCAATGTAAAATGGGCCAGCTCCTTTTTAAAGCACTTCTTCTCCCTTAAAACTCTAAAATAGTGTTTTCATGGCACACTTTCCCTTTTTCTCATCTAGAGGCTGGGCTTTCATGCAGCCTTCAACACACCTCTTTTTGCCAATCTAAAATGGGCCCATATAGAGAAACTAGTTCTGAAAAAACTAAAACAATTTCTAAGAAAATGAATAAGTAAATTATTTCTTCTGAGTTCCTTAAGCTACTTAAAATAAATATTGCAAAAACAAACAAATGAACAAATCAGGCAGCTGAATGCAGTGTGATGCCAAATCCTTAGCCTTCATCTTGATGTTCAAAACCTGTTCCTACAAAGGAGGAATATCCTGAATTTAGAGAGTTGAACAGTACAAAAAATGCTGTGGGCAGGGGAGATCTCAACCTGAAAGATGATGGGAATGATCAAAGCTGCCTGAAAGAGTGAGGAAATAAAAACAACTCTACCCACCCTACACTTTACATAAAGCACAGAGTGAGAAAAAGGGTGGGGTTGTTTGTTTTTTATGTGATATTAGTTATACCTCTTAATAAACCAGGAATAGTGCTAACAACTGATGAGTAGGCCTTGAGCTATCCTGGAAAAGTAGTGGCTAGGCTCAGAAAGCTTGAACTGACCCTGAAATTGGCCTCAAGGAAAGAGCTGCTAGATGATAATATGGGAAATATTTTGATTCTGCTTGTTTACACAGCATGCAAATATTTATGAACCACATGTTTTCTTATCAATAAATTTCCTACTGTGAAGTTTAAACTTTAAGTTAGATCATGGAAACACAGAAATTCTTTGTGACATGGGAAATGGCAATGCAACAATGGCGGAGAGTATTCCTCATAATATGTATATGCAGCAAGGAATATTATTTGTGTCATTTTCCTTAAAAAGTCAGCCAGGTCAATCATGTTCAAAGCAATAATATAAAAACAGCAGCTAGAGAATTTCTTGATCTTTTAAGAATGATAAATATTTCATAATAATATTCCAAGACTCACATAGCTATTTGAAGATACTAAGCAGTCTAGCTGAAATGGTAAAAACATCCACAAAATCTTTAATGAATTCAGCAGTTTTTAAATGATAACTCTTGACCCAAACATTATTTGACATATTCTAGGAAAGCATGCAGAGTTTCATAATGAAAGCAGATGATATGTTATATATTTGCCTGCATAGATTATGATTATGGGTGAAGCATTCTGTGAAATCTCTCTCTCCCTGCACACCTCTCTCGTGAATATCACAATGATGACAAAAAAAGGGGAAAAAAAAGAAAAGAAAAGAAAACGTAGCAAAAAGGAAATAAGATTATATAGACTTCAAAGTGTATGACCTTTCAAAATGCCCCCCAGGGTCACTGGAGGAAATTTTTTGTTTGTTTGTTTGTTTGTTTTTCTTTAATGGTGTCAGAGGAGTCTTTGCTTTCCAATTACATGCCATGTTCTGATTTACAGGTAGAAAAGCCGAGATGAAATGGATAGCATTTTGCAGAATTCCAATCTCTGATCTCTGTTTATTAAAATGTGTATTAGCATACATCAAAATGTATATTGGCACAATGCCTCTCAAATCCATGTCATATAAATTGATCACGGTGCATTCTCCTTCATCTTGCTTTGCTGTTTTTCACTACAGAATTAACAAGGTAACAGATACTTAGCATTACTTTTCATTAACAAATTTACTCAGTGATGGTAAGGTTCCACTGCATGCAATCCTATGGTTTATAAATTGGATGAAGCACTAAAGGAGTGCTCTGGCAGAGAATTCCAAATGCCCCTCCCTAACATTCGAAGCCTAGAATTATAAAAATAAGGAACAATACCAGCTAAAGCGGAAAAATAGTTCTACAATTGTGACATGTGAATGGGGCCAAGGTTACTGTATATTGAAAGGGATATTCTAGAGGTGGAAAAGGTTCAAAAAAAGATTCATTTCAAAATGAAGAAGTAACTCCCCTGTGTCACATAAGTTAAATGGTGGGTAATTTAGAACAAATAAAAAGTGTACTTCTTCACAGTGTGGTGCAGTAGTTTCAGTATTGGAATATCAGTTTGTAGAGCAGAATTTGGATCTCTGCTCAGCCATGAAAACCAACTGAGGGGCTGTACAAACTGGTCTGGAGGCAGCGTCGGGGCGTGGCATCTACACAACACATGCTGCATCTTGCCTCCAAATTGGCATGGAGCCGCATGCTGTACCACACGGCTCACAGCATTATGGCACTTCTCTGGTGTTGCATCTACATTACACAGCACCAAAGGAGTGTGGAAAAGCTATAGTGCCATGGCTATGGCACCCGTTCCACAGCACAAAAAGGAGCCACTTTTTGTGGCTACTTTTTTCGTCATGGAAAGGCAAGATCGGATTGCTATGGCCCCAATTTGGTTCTAAAAGGGGTGGCCTGTACAGCCCCTGAGTGTCCTTAGGCAAGTCATGGTCTCTTAGCCTCAGAGGATGCCACTAGCAAACCCGTTCTGAAAAAAACTTGCCAAGAAAACCCTGTGATGAGTTCATCTTAGGATCACTATAAGCTGGAAATGACTTGAAGGCACAGAACACTACATACTATTTCTTGACACAGTGCATAGCTAAACATGGAATTCACTGCCACAAGATGCAGTGATATGTGGTAATCTGAATGGCTTTAAAAGGGGACTGGATAAATTCATGGAGAATGGGGACATAAGTGGCTACTAGACAGGACAGCAAAAAGTCACCACCCAGAATCAGAGGCACTGTGCTTCTATATATCAGTTGACAGGGGGTGTCACATGAAGGATGCAAGCAGGCTTCCCATAGACAACCGATTGGACATGTGAACAGAATGCCAGATGAGATAAATGTTTCATCTGATCCAATATGGTTCTTATGTTCTTATATTATTGAATGTGGAGGCTAAAGATTTAGTCTGTCTGCCACCAACAAATCACGGTTATCAGCTTTGGCTGATATACCCCTGTACAAGTGCAGGATCACAGGTGAGATCAGAAGCACACACCAGCACACACTAAACAATTACAGCAACAGGTTAATTAATTTGGGGGGGGGGAGGTGTAATAGGTGGGTAAGTAAGCCAAAAGAAGCCAAATGTAAGCCAAATGTAAGCCAAAAGTAAGCCAAAAGTAAGCCAAAAGTCTTCAAATGCACTGGTTATGATTTAAGAACAAAACAAACAAATAAAAACCCTCAGATTTTATCTCCAGGTTTTGGTTATGAATGAAGCCAATACTGAAGAAAACTTTAAACAGAATGTTTTAGAATTTCAAAAAGAACAACCAAAGGAGGACTTTGGTTATGCCTAAAGAAAATAAAAATGTGCACTGCAGTGTCAACATGGAAGCCATAAGTAAAACAACTCACAGAAAGAGTATAGCACAAAAAGTCATGCTACTGTTCAGATAAAAATTGTATGCATGCTTTTTGTTCTAGTCTATGTTCAACTCTGTCTGTTGATGGAATAAATGCAAAAGAATGGACAGCTGCTTGTTCCAGCTATTTGAAATGAAACCACAGGAGTCTAAAATGCACCCATAAGAAATGGCAGTTGCATTATGCACTATGTGGAAATTGCTAGGGGAAAAATGTTTCCACATTTGGAGCACCCCAAATCTGTGAGGCCATACCAAACACTAGGTAGAATGTAACAAGAATCTCAGATGATAAGAGACAAGACAACCATCTACATATTTCTGTTGGAAAAATGTTCTTTTAAACAGTTGTAAACATATTTTGTATTGCTGAGATTGCTAAGTCACAGTACATGACATGATGCAAAGGCCTACAATAGAGATTACATTTATGCTAAGTAACAACAGGTGATGACTTTTAGCCAACTCTGTATATAAGTACACTGAGAGTTAAGGCACCTGTGGGTTGATGTTAGTGAAGTCTTGAGGAGTGTTTGTATATATTTGTACATACTGCACCACTGATAAAGAGCTTCAAAGGACTTGGAAGATATCAACAAGTGTCTGTGAGTTTATTCAAATGTGGTCAGTGCATTGCCAATACTTAAACTGAACTGGTGCTTCTGTACTCTGCTATTGCTAGCTACTTCTGAGAGTGTTTATCTCAGACACTGCTGAAAGTTGGTTTCTCCAGTGGACCTAAGGTTTTTGTTTCTGTTACTGCACATCAAGTAGGACATCGAAGAGTGCCAACAATTTCCTTCTCTTGGAAAAATTTTCTTGCCTCCTTTCAAACAGTTTCTTCCCTTAAATTTAATAATAATATAATAATAAATATGTATTTGTATCCCACCTCTCCCTTTTTGAGGAATGAGGCAGGTAAGAGCAAAATTTAAATACAAATTTCATCTTCAAGTTCAGCTGTCAGCTTAGCTGGTTTCTGTAGCTGGATTGGGGAAGGGTATCATTTGTTCTTTGCCTCAAATAGCAAAATGCCATGCACTCAGCCAGAAAATGTGGAATCCACATTAATCCATGTAGAACAGCCCAGCGGCATAGATATTCTCCATAGTGGTACCAGTTGCCACCAAGAATGTTCAAAAACTGGATGAAAATTTGTTGTCTACCCACTTGGTAATCTTACTGTGGAATGAATAGCGTCCCTGTGGTAGGGAGTGTCACTGAGTGATTTTCTTGTTAGTTTCTATTCTTTATGACAGTGAAATGCAAAATCTGAAATCATGAATAAACTGTGAGTTAGAGGAATATACACAAGGTTCATGCACAAAGACGAAGTCTGGATTTTGCTTGCTGGAAACAAATGGAGGGGCTTGACTTATGTGGCTATGAATCCAGCTGTTAAAAATCCTCTCTTCTGGCTGCATAATATTAGTTCAGACCTGACATCAGTGTGCTATAAATTAAATTCAGCATTGTTCTCACCTCTGAAGAAAGAAAGAAAACGAAAAAATCTGTCCTGTGAAGCCCAAACTATCCTGCTAAGGAAAAGAGGATCATGCCAGTCTTAACTGTCTTGAGTTAGCAGTTGTGGTCAAAATGAAATGTGAATCTGAAACCTACAGAGGATAAATTCAAGGTATATTTTGCAGATAAAACACACTGATATGAAATATTAATGGACTGCCACAGAGGAATATACCATTGAAACTACATTGTTTGCACTGTTTAGTTTTCATTGAAAAATATGATGCATACTGACTGCCAAGGGGAGGTTTATTTATTTATTTTTAAATAGACTTGCTATCTCAACTCAAGGATGACACACATTTAATGCTGCACATTACCTGCTAGACTCACTTGCAGTTTCAAAATCACCATTTTCCTGGGGAAAAGCCATACGAGAGACCTTTAACTGTTTGCATCAGATAAGGAAAGCTAAATAGCTCTGCTTACAGAAGCTTGCAGCAAGTGCTGAAAATTAGCCCCGACATTCAGAGATTTAGTTCCTGCTCCCCCGCATCCCATTCAACCCTTTGATACTGCTGGTGTCCATGTCTGAGGTCAGAGAAAAGAGCAGTAGAGAAACATGGAGAATGGGAGTACAGAATTATCTGGCAGAGGCAGATGAATGAACTGAAGCACAGAGAGAAATTAAAGAAAAAGATAGGGGTGGCGGGAGTGAAATTACATGGTTGCTTCCTACCAAGTTCTCCCTAGAAGTCTAACACTGAGGGCTTGACCTCTTTACTCAGCAACTGAATTGAGTCCCAGCAGCTCATAGACATAATACCTCGACTTCAATTTTTGAAAGGGTTTGGGGAACAGAGCTGGTAAGTGCTGCTAACTCCAACACCATTCACCCCATTCTTGTCTAATGTGTACAGTGGATCTTTGTTATCTGCTGGGGTTTGGTTCCATGATCCCCCATGGAGAACAAAATCTGTGGATGCTCAAGTCCCATTAAATATTATGGCATAGCAAAATGGAGTCCCTTATATGAAATGGAAAATAAGGTTTGCTATTTGGAATTTACCATATATACTTAACTATAAGTTGACCTCATGTATAAGTCGAGGACAGGTTTGGGGGCCAAAATTATGGAGTTTTCCATCACCTGTGGATAAGTCGAGGGTAAAACTAGGAGGCTCCTTCAGTGTGTGTATGTGTGCATATGGCAAAAGAGACTTTCATTGAGGCTTTTCTTTAGTGTTTCAGCTTTCAGCCATGGAGGGGGAGCTCTTAAACAAATGGCAATATCAATCAATCATCCAGGACATTTTTTGCTTGGCTCTTTCTTGCTAAAATCCTCTCAGCACTTCATGGGGAAATCTGAAAACAAACAAACAAAACAGACAGCTTCATTTATATACCGCTTCATACCCTTAAGGAGTGTCTAAGCGGTTTACAACTGTAAGCTATTTGCCCCCCAACAATCTGGGTACTCATTTTAGCGACCTCGGAAGGATGCAAGCCTGAGTCGAGCTTCAGCCCTTTGCTGGTCTTGAACTCGCCACCTTATGGTTTTGAGTGAGTGGCTGCAGTACAGGCATTTAACCACTGCAGCTGTTATCACATTTCCATAGTGACCCATAAATAAGTTGACCTGGGATTTTGGGAGTCAATTTTTGGCATAAATTTTCAGACTTATAGACGAGTAGATACGATACTTATTTTTTTGAATATTTTCAAGCACTGGATGCTTGAATCTGTGAATAAAAAAAAATCTGTGGATAAGGAGGGCTGACTGTACTTGTCTAATGTGTAATGTGTACATTGACAGCAAGCACTCCAGGGCAAGCATATTTTGGACACAGATGATCAACTACTTTAATCTAGAATTATGAATTCAAGAAAATAAAGGACCTAACAATTTATTTGATTACACTTTGAACATAAAGAAGAAGAGGAAGAGAAGGGGGATATGGTTAAGCAGAAGATGAAGCAGAAATGGCCATGAAATTGTTGTTGATACTCCTGGTTATATTATCAGTACCTCTAGAGGGCAGTGAATTGCCTCGCAGGTCAGGCGCCATAAAGAAGTACAAGAACACCAGGCTGGAGTGAACATGGCCACAACTTTATTTAAAGCCAAACGAACAATAGGGTTGGCCCAAAGCATAAGGTCTGGATCTGGACATCAGCCAAGCCCCCGTTGGCTAATGAATGGTTGCTTGTAGCCAAGCATCGGGATGACGTAGGTGCCAAGCCCCGCCCTAACGCACAGTCGGGCAACTGTGCTCCACCAACTCGATTTGCAAGGCACTCTAGTCACCGGGTGTCAATTGACTGTGGCCCCCGCACTGGCCACATCAGCACGCTCCATACACCCGGGTCGCTAGGACTCCCGATCCAGAGCCATCGAGCCCTGGAAACCCCTCACCCCCAGATCCAGGCCTATGCTGCCGCCCCCTCACCAGTTGTGACATATAACTCCCAGGGAGGGAGGGTGGGAGAGCCGAAGATGGCAATGGCGCCTCGCCGAGCGCGCCTTCCGCTTAAATAGCCCAATGGGCCAATCAGGGGCCGCCACGAAACGTAGCCCCGCCCACCGAGCAGCCCGGGCCAATCCCGGCCAGAGGCGGGCCTAACACGGACCAATCAGGCGGCCCGCCTCGGCGCGAAGCATCCTGGGATTTGAAGTCCGCCCAGGAAAAAGGGCGGGCAAGTTTCCCGCGCTTGCACATCCCGGCAGCCAATCAGGAGGGAGCCCGCTCCTGCAAAGGCTGCCGGGACGAAGACGCGGCGAGGAGCCAAGATGGCGCTTCCCGCGCGCGGCAACTGCGCCGGCCCGGTAAGTCGGGCGGCGCTAATAAAAGAAAATAGAATGCCAGGAACTGGCTGCAGTCATAGCATACAAATCATAATGCAGTATTAATATAAGTGTATGATATCAGATCCAAAATCTTCCTTGCATTTCTTCTGTGATGCCCTTTTTTATGCAATTCACCAAATAATCCTTTAATCCTTAATGCAACTGAAATAAAGCTTAAGCCTATGTAACTCTACTGGCTCATTCATCATACTATCCTTGGCTATGCTTTCCCTCACCACACGGTCTCCTTTATTGTCTACATTGTAAATCCCCGGGGCAAGCATTTGTTAATAATATGTCACAGAAAAAAAAAAGCATGTCTTGGTTGACTTTATTTTTCTGTAGCAGGTTAAGCTTTTTGGAAGTCAGTTTATATCTGTCAGCAGTCACAACAATTAGCTAACTTGTTACAGCTCAATTTAAAATTTAATTTAGAATGAGATACTCTTTCAGATGCACTGGCTGCTACTGTCAGGTGTGAATGGGAGACAGGAGGAGGAAGAGGAAGAGACGGACTCAAAGATCAAATGGAAATTAACCGGAATCTTTGCTCCCACACAGGTATCCTCATTTCACACAAATTTGCCTTTTTAAAACAATCAAATATACACATTGCACTTTAATTCCAGTGGTGAACCTATATTGCCTATGGGACAAGCACCAGAATTAAAAAAAACCATATTTTTCTATCTATCCCACTATAACAACATCCACTCATAAGCAAAATTGTGGAGAGACTCATATATGTTTTAAGTGTCATGTGTGAAATGCCCTGAACATAAATATACTTTGTATCCACTGAAATTTGGTTCCAGAATCCTCTGTAAATACCCAAACCATTGGATACTCAGGTTTCATTTGCAATCTCTGAACTATTTTCAAACCTTGGGTATAGAATCCATGGATACAGAGAGCCAACTGTACTCAAAATGATCATATTGCTATGTTCATAATAGTCATAAAAATTTATGGTATGTTTTAGGTAGCAGAATGACATCAATAAACACTTGAAAATCTCTCTCCTTCTCTCCCCTCTCCCTGCCCTGCCCCACCACATGTTATAAGATACAGTTGGGCAATCATGTATCCATCAAATGATCTCAAGTCTTGAGATGACCAAAGAGTCAGCTATCACAAACAAAGGAATCTGCTTGTATTTGATTTTTCTGCTTGCTTTTTAAAAAGGGCATTGGACTGTCCGATTTATTTATTTTACCAGACAACTAGTGAAAACAAGTTTAATCTATTTTTGGCCACTGCAAAGGTAATTCATGCCCACAAAAAAGAAAACATCTGAGTGCCCATTCTTAAAATGTATGCTCAGATTGAATTGTTGAGTGTAATTGCAAGGGAAACTTGACACAGAGCAAAACACAATATTGAGATGCCTGTATTCCCAAAGTTACAACCAATATAGTAAAGTGTGACTGTCAGGAGGATTAAAACATAACTGCATATTGTCACATAGGGCCATTTCACATATTATTATCATCATTAAAATCCACCTATAAAACTCTAACATTTGAATGTTACTAACACACATTTGCAGACATTGCTATGCTTGTGTCAGAACAGAAATCCACAGTTTCTTCCATAAGATTTTTGAATATTTTTGTGAAGAAAAACTTTCCACAGATCTTAAGATATGGTGTAATACTGTAATTATTTAGGTTGGCAACATATTTCACCCTTACATGATACATAGTCACATGCAAACAATTATATCATAAATTCCATTTAGGACAAAGTAAATGATTTTAGTACATTGAAGTGATGTTTTAGTATTTTAAAATGTTCAGTGAACATTTGCATACTTAAAAGGTCATTTAACTAAGTTTTGTAATGTTTGGGATTTATTCTCAGGTAAGAGATGCAGACTGAAAATGTAACACATTTCATTGGTGGATGTTTTTTCATCATATAGTCACCTCTCACCTTATTTTATTTTATTTTTAAATGTAGCTCAGCCAATAACCTTATTCTTGGGCTACAAATTTAATTCTAATGAGCACAAAACAATATTAGTGTTACTAAAAGTGGTTTCATTTTGGGTTATGTGCATTTGTCAAGAAAAAGAAACATACCTGAACTCTTTAGGGTCACTTCATTCCCTGTAAGAGTCTGTATTTTCATTGTCATGAGAATCATTCTGTAAGAAATTATTAGAGAAAATAAAGAAAGTGCTGAACAAAATTGCCTTTATTCTTACTGATTTGTGTGCACAAGAGTGTGAACATGAATTCAAATAATGCTTCTGAAATAGTTTCAAGTTGTATCCAGTTGTAATGCAGTAAAATTTTTAGGGCTCACTTTTCAAGACATCCCACATGAATAAAACAGAAAAGAAGTTTCCATGATAGTGTTGCACAGTTTTGTAAAATCTAACATTTACATTCTTTATGAACAAGTTATACAAAATTTATGCACATACTCTCCTAGTCCCTATTTGATTCATGTTGCACCGGCAATGTCCCCACTATTGCTGGAATTTAAAGTTTTTGATGTTATGGATATCTACTTGGGAGCATGCCACTTTGACTTAAGGAGAATCACTTATGAGCAGATAAGGGCAAGCTTCGCAAAGCTCCTTTTGGTGAACTTTTCCGATGATCCATGCATGTCAGAGTTCCCAGGCTTCATTAGTTGCTATATTGAGTGTAAAAGATGATTTCAAGGCCAAATCCAAAGCTAAGGGAAGGTCACCCACTCTTCTTGAGGGTGTGTGTATAAACAACCTTCTGAAGAACTTGTATTTGATCAGATTGGAGGGGAAAGGAAGCTACTCTGGATCAAGAAGTAGAATACACCAAAAATTAATGAAACTTCTCAACTCCATTAATATTTATGGTAGAACATTACCAATTTGTCTCCCTCTGAGTAGGCATACATTTTACTCAGCTGCATTTCACAGAAGTCATAATACGGCCACAAAGAAAGTACCTGTTCTACTTTCAAACTGTGTAAACTGTAGAAAACTGATTATCTTTTTTGAAAATCTGTAGCTTAAAGTTTACTCCCTTGGGTATAATTTCACATACAATGAGGCAAATCATCCCAGAACTAATACAACAAAGGTTTTTAAAATTATTATTTTAAAGACAAAATAGAACAGAAGAAGGCAAAATAACTTTACAAAAGACGCCATTCTGAGTGAAAATGCAAAGAAAAGATTAAATTATAGTTTACATGAAAAGCCTTGTTGATAACATGCTTCTCAACAGCAATCTGAACTTATTATTTCTTATTTGATTTCTCCCCTTCATATTTGGTCTCATGCTGATATTGTAAGTTCTGCAGTACTCTTATGAATGCAAACCAATGTTAAAAGAGGTCTGTGAGAGAGAGCGTATGTGTGGGTGGGTTTAATAAAAATGATACATTGTCTTTTGCTAATTTTCCTATTTGAAAATTTGAAATACACCCCATCACCCTCCTCCAATAACTCTAAAAATACAGAATTTTGCTTAAACCTAAATGTTTCTAGTGACTTTTGGTTCACTTTCTCTCCCATTATTATAATTTAGAAAGTTAAGTTTCTTGGAAGAGAAAGAGTGCATGATGAACTGTCTTTTCTTTACTGAACCTTATAAGATGTCATACACAGTACATTGCTATGAAATCACAATGTAATACTATTTTAGATCACACATGGGAGACATTCCTCCTTTGGGAAACACTGGGGCAGAAAAAAAAGATACTTGGCCAAAATAGATTGCAGAAATAATCCATCTTGAGATCACTTTAACTGCCCTGGCTTAGTACTAGGAAATTTAAGGAACTGTAGTTTGTTGTGGCACCAGAGCTCTCTAACAGAAAAGGTTCAATGCCTCACAAAACTACAGTTCCCAGAATTCCCTAGCATCAAAGCAGGGCAGTTAAAGTGGTCTCAAGCTAGATTATTTCTGTCCCCAATAACAAGCCTTTTCTCTTTCCCAGTCTCCCTCTTCACTTTCTCCCAAGCCTTATTCTGGAACATTTGATACTACAGTTATCATTATGTATTTGCAATTCATTGTGTTTGACGTTAAGAAAACCAATGGGCACTTCACTGTCACTATCACACCCCATTGTACGCAGAGAATGTACAGCAGGCTTCTTGTTTCCAATACACTGAGAATGTACAAAATCCCTCAATCCCTTACTCATACACTGAATATGCTAAACCTGCAAGTGTACCAGATCTTGTAGGACATCAGAGACAGAGACCCAAGTAAGATTGAAAGTACAGAATTTATTTTCAGGTTGGCTGTGTCCCAGGGGAATCTTTTCCAAAGCCTGGGCCACGATTGCCCTGGGACAATACCTTTTATATATCATCAATACAAAGGGATGGTGTCAACATTCAGCCTATACAATCTATTGTGTAATTGGTTATTCACTTAGCCCCAGCCCATTACTTTACACAATTTCTTGATCCAACTTTATAGAGCATGTTAGTGTATAAGTACATTCTGACCTTTTAAATTTTCTTTTGACCTATCTAACAAAGTTCTTGAACATATATTGTTTTCATATTGCTATCCAGCTATATTTGCTTAAGCAGAAAAGGACAAGCTAATAGCGCAATCAATATCTTCTGTTCGTTCTTTTCAGCTTTGACTTTTTACCCACAACCTTCATCCTGCTATGGTCTTCTCACTACACAGACAATGCTGCTTTTCTGCCACTGTCCACCTTACAAGAACTAATCTCATCATCCCATACTGTATCTTTTTTCTCTGTAAAAAACAAATAACTGTGCTGACACAAACAGCTTATCTATTTTCCCTGCAAAGGTATCCAGCAGGAATGTAAACAAGGTACACCAGGAAAACTAACTCTAACATTATTAATTCTCTTACAGAATTATCCAATGTATGTAATTACAACATACACAAACCAGACAGTCCAAGAGGGGGCATGGGGTGAAGGGGGCATATAGGTGCGGTCTCCACGATAGTGCTTTGCCATTGTTTTACTGGGTACACTATGCTCCGATGCCCTGTACAAGTGCAGAATCACAGGTGCAATTTTGTGTCCATTCAAAGGGATGGCCATATAATGGGATGACATCTAGGCAGCAGGCAGTTGCTGGTGGTGTGTTTGTGGTGCATGGATGCTGTGGAGGTGACCAAAAAATTACCCAGAGGTGCAGCTTGATGCTACATTTGGGCTGTCTTGGAAGCAGTGGGTGTAGTTGCTGTGCAGGTCATGCCCCAAGGAAAACAAGAAACTGGTTGGAGGAAAAAAGGCCAACTTTATTGAATCAACACATATAAGAACAACAAATCCATAGGGTTGGCCCCAAGCATATGGTCTGGATCTCGACATCAGCAACACCCCGGTTGGTGGATGTACGCTTGGTAGCAGGAGCAAACATCAGGATGACGTAGGTGCTAAGCTCTGCCCTGTTGTGCAGTTATGCAACTGTGCTGCTTCAAATCGAATTGCCTGGCATCCTAGTCACCAGGCGTTAATCGACTGTGGCCCCCGCACTGGCCACAGTGAATCGCTCCTACCCGGGTCACGAGGACTCTCAATCCAGTGCCAGAGAGCCCTGAAAACCCCTACCCCAGATCCAGGCCTATGCTGTCGCCTCCAAAATGAAAGTTGTGACAATCAGCTCCCAAGCAGGGAGGGAGGGTGGGAGAGCCAAACTGGCAATGGTGCCGTCGCGCACCTGATGGGGCCTTAAATAGGCCCGTGGACAAATGAGGGGCCTGGAAGACGGAGGCACCACCTCTCCTGGCCAGTTCAAGCAATCAGGGACCCCACGCCAGGACCCGGAGGAGCCTGGGACGTGTAGTACCTAACCAAAAATGGCGGGCGCCGCTTCCGCTCTATCCAGTGGCCCAATCAGGGGCAACGCTCGCTGTGGCTGCCGGGAGATAGGTCCTGCAGCATGGGAAGGCTTGGGGCTTCCTGCACACGGCAACAGCACTGGCCCGGGGAGTCAGGCGGCACCATATAGTTGGGTTTCAAACTGCTTTTGGAAAAGGCAGGTTTGTGCCACTTTCTCTTGTCTGTCTTTTCTGCCCCTAAGGTCCCATAATATATCTGAGCCGTATGAGATCATAGTTAGCATACTGTTGTGGACACTCTATACCTCGGAGTCAGCATGGCTGCTTTCTGATCTATTCAACTGGCATATTTAAACACTTGAAAAACCAATACACTAAAGAGGCCTTGGTTGCCCTGTTCTGATAATATAATATTAGAGCTATGAAAATGTAAACTGTAGTGTGGATTCAGTTGTTTCATCTAAAATAATCACAGCAGGAAGATTGGCTCTAGCAGTTAAATTTTTATTTTGTTTATGCAATGCTGCCTGGACACCAACAGAGCAGCTCACAATTTTTGAAAATGATGCGCAATCATCAGCATTCTTGAAGCATTCATAAGGCTACCATCATTATATGGAAGTTAATGAGAACACTCAAACATATTTAAGCCAGCTTGTTTGGGGGGGAAAGGCTCACTTGAAACAATGCACAGTTTATATTCTTGATCTTTTATTCTCATTAAAACAGTGATCAAGAGGAGACAAGAAGTAGTTATGTACCTTAAAAAAATCTGAGATGCTATAATTTGAATTCAAGGGAATCTGAGCATGACTTGCTTTTTTAGTCAATAAATTGGTAAAAGCAAATTTCATTTTTGATATTAGTATATTCAGTCCTTTAAAAACAAAACAGGTAGAAAGTTTGTGCTTCAGAGGCAGAAGATGAAATTGAAAAATTCTATGCTGGATTCCAAAAGAAAATTTATCACACACCAGAACAGGATTTCTCATAAGTGGAATGCAAAAATTAGGAAACATGGAACAATCAAATTTGGCCAAGGATCAAGAAATGAAGCAGCAGACCAACTGATTAAATTTTGTGAGGCCACCATTTTGTTTATTGCAAACTTATTCTTCAAGCAACCCAAGAAGTGTCTGGATACATGGACAATACCTGATGGCCAATATAGAAATCAAACAGACTACATAATTGGAAGCAGAAGATAGAGGAACTCTATTCTCTCTACAAAAACAAGATAACGAGCAGATTGTGGCACAGACTATGAACTAGTAATATTAAAAATTAGTATAAAACAAAAGAACACTCAGCAACAATCATGTTGAAATACACCTAAAGTACATCTCCATAGAATTTAAGGATACTTTGAAAAATATAGTAGGCCCTCAGTATATATGGGGGATTTGTTCTGGAACACCCTCCCCCCATGGATACCAAAATCCGCCGATGCTAAAGTTCCATTATTCTTAATGGTGATGCAGCCGCACCACTATTAGGGACAATGAGACTAAAGTCGCTCACTCCCCATCTCCCTCCTTCCCTCCTTTCTTCCTGCCTTCCTTCCCTCCCAGATGAAGATGACCCTTCCATTTTAGAAA
Organism: Urosaurus nigricauda; assembly: GCA_034509955.1. Taxonomy (NCBI): domain Eukaryota; kingdom Metazoa; phylum Chordata; class Lepidosauria; order Squamata; family Phrynosomatidae; genus Urosaurus; species Urosaurus nigricauda. The sequence goes on along the minus strand of JAOEGL010000003.1, from coordinate 184,849,607 downwards.
ATGAAATGGAAGTTATAATGAGAACAATTGGGAGAAATAAATCACTCGAAACAGATGGCATACCAGTAGCCCTGGTGGCGCAGTGGTTAAATGCCTGTACTGCAGCCACTCACTCAAAACCATAAAGGTGGCGAGTTCAAGACCAGCAATGGGCTGAAGCTCGACTCAGGCTTGCATCCTTCCGAGGTCGCTAAAATGAGTACCCAGATTGTTGGGGGGCAAATAGCTTACAGTTGTAAACCGCTTAGACACTCCTTAAGGGTATGAAGCGGTATATAAATGAAGCTGTTTGTTTTTTATTTTATTTTTTTTAGACTGCTTCAAACTACAGAGACTGAATCTACTCTAGTTCTAACTAAAATCTTTCAAACAATATGGAAAACAAATGAATGGCCTACAAATTGGAAACCCTCAATATACATTCCCATCCTCAAGAAAGGGATATCAGGGATTGCAGTAACCAAGGACCATTGAATTAATCTGCCATAAAAGCAAAGTAATGCTTCAAATTCTACAACAAAGATGTTTACCATATATTGTGTGAGAAATGTCAAATGCCCCACCTGGGTTCAGGAAAGGAAGAGGTACTAGAGGTAATATTTACAACAAAGATCAGATCTACAGCAAAGATGTTTACCATATGTGGAGAGAAAAATGACAGATGTCCCAGGAAAGGGTACTAGTGATCATATTGCAAATATGTGTTGGATAATGGAATGCCCCAAAGAATTTCAAAAGAAAATTGGCTTGTGCTTTTTTGGTCCAAAGAAATGGGGGGGGGAAAAAGAAAAAGAAAAAAGAAAAAGGAAAAAAGAAAAAAGAAAAAAGAAAGAAAAAAAGGCATCTTTCATGTGGTTTTGGGGCATGGTGATTAGATGACCCATGCTCCCAACTTGCACTAAAGTCGCACTGGAGCTGCCTTAGACTGCCCAAAAAGGAGTGGATATATCCTATTTCTTTCTGCATCCCATTTGGGAATATAGCAGCAGTTGCCTTCGGGGCTGTGGCATGTGGTCACTGTGGTCCCGAGGTGATCAGGGTGGGAGTGGCTTCTGGCTGCTCCTTCCTGCCCATCTGTTTCATCCTACAAATTACAGCAAAGTCTTTAATTTTATATGTCATGAAAAACTATTGATTGCTCTTAAAGAAATGATTGTGTTTGATTGTCAGGATGCATAATATGTAGGGACTACAGGGCCAAATATGTAGTACTGTAATGGCTTCCAATTGGCAAAAGAGTTGGGCAATACTGCATTTTATCACTCTGTCTGTTTAACTTGTACACTGAATATATCATATATAAAGCAGGTTTAGACTCTGAGGAAGGAGGAGTGAAATTTGGAGGAAAATACATCAAAAATGTAAGATATGTAGATGACATCATGCTTTTAGAAGAAAATGGCAAAGACTTGAAATGATATAGAAGAAAGTCAAGGAAGAAAATACAAAGGCAGATTTATAGCTGAACATTAAAAAAAACAAAAATAATGACCAGAGATGATAGGAAGAAAATAAATCATTTTAAAGGTGGTGCATAAGAAAATTTCTACAGATACCATGGATTGCTAAAAAGACACATAAATGAATTTTAGAGCAAATCAAGCCTGAATTCCCTCTGGAAGCCAAGTTGACTAAACCGAGACTGTCTTACATTGGCAATGTCATAAGAAGATATGACTCACTTAAAAAGACAATAAACCTTGGTAAGGTAGAAGGCAGCAGGAAAATAGGAAGAAGGATAGATTCATTCAAGACAGCCTCAACCCTGAGTTTGCAAGACCTAAGCAGGGCTCTCGATGATGGAGTGACTTGGGGGGGGTCTCTCATTCATGGGGTCACATTAAGTTGAAGCCAACTTGATGGCAGTTAACAACAATAAGAGAGAACCAAATGCATGTGCTTAAGTCCTTCTAATCTCAAATTCCCTAATTCACTTTTTGAAAGCCTGAAAAGCAATTGTAACACTGTTCAACTCAACATGATTATAGAGCTTCATGACACCACAGGATATCTTGATAGCGCAGGGTTCCCAAATGCATACAGCTTTGTAACAGTGGCTACTTGGATACAATTATAGTTTCTTTGCAAGGTAGTCAGAAATAGTTGTGGGAAGACTGGTGTGTTTATCTCCTGTTACACTGTTTCAAGTAAAAAAAGCTCAAATAAAGCCAGTATTCCCCATTGATGTAAATCTGAAAAACCACAAAGCATGTAATGAGGTTGATGGGTCATGCCCTGTTGACTAAAATCTCTACAACTTTATTGTACTGATTTAAGAAAAATGGCAACAATATGATTTCATCAATGAGCTACCATAATAGGATTGCCTCCTGCTGATCCTACAGCTTAAACTTTTCCTTGAGTAAGGCCCGGTACAGATTGCCAGTTTGTGGTAGCCTCTGGCCAAAATTAGGGTTCAGGAGCATGCAGCATCTGCATGCTCCCAAACCCTAGTTTGTAACGGCGGCACCATAATGGTGGCCTCCCATCCACCCAGGGGGCACCATCATGATACAAGCACATTGCAGCTTCCACACTTTGTGGCCCCGCACTTGCATCATCAATGTGTGCCAGTGCACCAATGGTGCAGTCGTGGACCCCAACGTGTACAATAAAAAGAACCTGTTTTTAGCAGGTTCGTTTTACTCCTGACGGAGACCACACTGTTTGGCTGCAGCAGCCTCCATCAGGAGTAAAAACGGGCAGCTCCAGTCCACCCTTTCAGGGCGGTCTGTCAAGCCCCTAAGTTCCTTGCTGTTTTCACCTCTCCTTGTCCATGTGGGTAGATTTCTGACTGTGTGAGGATACAGCAGGATCATTTCCTTTCAAGCAATATTGGTGAATGAATTCTGCCTGATCAGTGTAAATGTAAAGATGGCAAGTAGGGATGTGCAAAATAGGGATGGCACAGACCACATATACAAGAATCCCTGTATTCTCTTGTGGTACCCTATTCCTGGATCCCTGGATTGAGTCATGATTCAAAAGAAGTGTGCACTCAAACAGAGTAAAGGCTTGAAGATTTTATTAGCAAACTACAGAATAAAATTACAACGCTTACGTCCCTCCCGCTGTTGGAAGCCTCTTGGAAAAGACAACAGACACACTCCTGAAGCCAGTCAGCATGTAGCTCCTTTAGAATCACTCTACATGGTGGTCCATTTGTCAACAATGTTTCTCAGACAAATACACCACCATCAGTACTGCAAAATCCTTTCAAGATGAACTAGGAAGGTTAGGACCAATCCTTCTCTTGCCTTGGGTAGCTTTAATATCCTGATTACAAGAAGGTTGATAGCAATATCCTTTTGCAAAACTATGTATCAGCAACGGGTTTCCATTAACAGAGACAGTTTTCTTTCTTTTGAAAAATAACCTTCTTGAATATTTGGTGTTTTCCATTTTTACCTGCCGGATGAGATGCGTCTTATTCCATCCCTTGAAGGCTTTAAAAAAGCCCTAAAGATGCATATTTTCCAGCAGGCCTACCCAGAAGATGTTTAACATCTTCTGACTCCGAAATGCTGGTCTTGTGTGTTTCCACCTTCTCTCCAGCGTTTCCACCCTATATAGCTAAGATCACCGGGTTGGAACTTTTCGTTGCTGTTTTAGCTTATTTTTAATTGTTTAAATTAGCTATTTTAACTTTGCTCTGATTTAATCCTATTTTAAGGGGGGGGGAGGGAGCTGGGAAATGGGATGGGATATATTAACTTGTATTGTTTTTTAACCTTGTTGTAACCTGCCCCGATTGCTTGTTCAGAAGGGTGGGCTAGAAATAAAAATTATTATTATTATTATTATTATTATTACTACTACTACTACTACTACTAAGTGATTTTGTATTTAGGTTTGCATGTTAAAATTATCTTTGTTTTCAGTCTCATCAATTGAGCTTGAATCTCATATACTCACACAGGGATCTTTTTTATGTGTTTGCTCTCTCCTTACAACACACAATGGTTAGGAGGCAAAGATTTTGTTTTTTCCTGAAAAGGCAGCTTGGCTTATTGATTAGAGTGCTTTGTTTTTCATTTCTATTTCTATGAATGTGTGGTTCTTAAAGTACTTTGGTCATTATGAAAAGAAAAGAAAAACCAGAAAAAGTATGTACAAGTAACAGCTCTTCTCTTCTTTAGAGAGACACTAGTATAGAGGAGAGTTGTCAGCTGGATTTAATTTCTGTCTTAGATATTGAAGTTCTGCTGCTGTGGACATGTATCCTGTATTCTCTGCTAATGAGTAAACTTGGTTTGTTTTCTGTTTAGGGAGAAAAATATTAACAGCAACAGCTGGATTTGTAAAATCTCATCCATGCTGGTTAATCCATGTAGACACTGTGTTGTTGTTGTTGTTGTTTTGTATAAAGGGATGGAGGACCCTACTTAAGGTACAGGGGGGGAATTATTTTTCAAATGGCTGTGAAGAATTATGTTTCCTTCTTTCCCCCACCCCAGTATCTGCAAAAAGGCTGGAGAAGTCCTTTCATTCTATAGGTGTAATTGATAACAAGGGATTATTTCTGTACTAATCTGGACGTTCATGAACAATTAACCCCTTTTAGCGGCTTAGCTGTTCTGTGAGACGTTATGCCATCCATGGAACAAACAGATATGTGGTTCAGTTACATATCAACATATTTGCTGGAGAATGCACAATAAACACTTGATGAACTGACTAATTACTAGAAAAAAATTGAATTTATTTTGCCTTTATGCATTGTAAAAATTCCACCTGTTTTGATTTGGGATGGATAGTCCCTGTTGGTACTCTGACATCCCACTTTTTCAGCAGCTTTTAAAATGTTCTGCTTTCTCCCTTCTTCTCACAGTTTTGCCCTCTGACCTCCACTTCAATTGAATTAAGAATTCAAAGTCCAAATGTACTTTGCAATCTTTTATTCAGTAGGGCAGAGAGGACAAGACAGGGCAGAAACTACTCCAGCCCTTCCTAGCTTATCTATTATTCCTTATTAGTAACCTTTGCCATCTTGACCACATTCTGATACTGCTCGGCCACATGTGTCCTGGTTTTCAACCGTGCAATGTTGGAGGGTCTGTGCTATCTGAATTTTTAAAAAAATCTGAAAAGGTAGTATTAATTAAAATGTAATACTAAAATATGAGAATATTTAGCTACTAAAAGCACCTTCTCAATCTCTATTTAGTAGTTTTAGTAGTTCTAAAATTTGTTTTAGAACAAATTTATTTTTGGTTCTAAAAACACAAGATACCTATTTTGAAAGCCAACACAAAGATTTTTAAACCGTCCAGATTTCTATTGTCTTCCCCTCTTTCAACAGAATTAAAGACCTTCATTTTAACATCTATGACATCTTCCTGTCCCTAAAGTAGCACCTATAAATGCACAGTAATGTTCTTTAAATGACCTGTTTAAGGATGCATTGCAATGTAGTTCTCTTCAAGAAAAGAGGTGTCTCTAAATATATTTAACAAGGCTAAAATTGTTCTGTAGCACTATAGTCTCTTGAGAGGCTACAAAGCAAATTGTTGATGTCACTTCTTCTGTGTTTTCTTAAATGAAATTCTAAGCCAGTTAAACTCAAAGTCATCATTAAGGCAAGATAACAAAGAATAAATTATGCTTTATATAATGTCAGAACATTTTAAAAGTTATGATCAGGTATGCTTGGAACTTAGTCATAATTGCCCATTTTCTGGCTGTTCACACCTACTTCTGAGCATGTATGCCTAAATACCAGCTGACAAGCATAGCTTAATTATTCAGGTTTCTTCCACATTTAGTGGTGAGGTGATATTGCAGTTAGCAAGGAGCAGAAATAATAATAAAAACAAAATGAAGGATGATGGAGCACAGGCAAAACAATTACTCAACCAAATGCAACACTGGAAGACAAAACTAACTTCAGGTCAATGGTCACCTAGCTAATCTTTCACAATCCAGCCACTGTACAGAAATGTTGAAAAATTAGACCCTTTGGGGGATTTAAAAAGTCTTGTTTCTTCTCCTACCCTGTCAGCACATGTGAAAACTTATATCGTAGTTAAGGAAGCAGCTGTATGCATACCATTCTCAATAAGACTTGTTCAGGCGCTTGCCTGATTGCATAAAGGACTATAACTGGGGACAGGGATGTATGCTTCAAACGTTGCAGCATACAAGGAAATAAGTTAGTCCTTTGTACATCCAGCATAAAAATCTTAAGAGGGCTTGTAAGTAAAGTTGTGGAATGCAGTTATAGAGTTCCAATAATGGAGAGCCTGACTTTATCAGGATGCCTGATCACAGGAGTTCTATAATTGTGTTCAGCTGGATGCAATTACAGAGCCCTCTTTAGACCTTTGCACTCAGGTTATTAGCTGCAAAGGTGCACATGGGTTAATTTGAATCCCTATGGATCATTTCATATATGAGCACTGCACTGATATAGAAAAGACTGTTACTACCTAGCATGATAGCATAGAACAATTTTGTTCATACATTTATGTCAATGCCAATTTATGCTTATGCAATATATGCAATACATTTATGCTTATTCCAATTTGTATTATACTCTGGAGTTTTTGTGAAATTTTGTGAGTATTTTATTAGAGGAGCGGGTTATTAAACATTATTATTATTATTATTATTATTATTATTATTAAATATATTGCCAGGCATGCACACTGGCTATGCAAAGTTTTGCCATGTTTCAAAAGGTGTCTAAAAGTGTTCATTACAAAGGATTTTAAAACAGGATCAAGGAATGGGTTGGGAATTTTAAAATCAGAGTAGGTTTACAAAATTGTACTATGCAGTGAGATCAACTTAGATTGACTGTTGTAGCAGCAGCAGCAGCAGCAGCAGCAGCAATAAGCTAGCCACAGACTGATGATGTTTCTAGTCCCTTCATAATGCTTTGTATGCTAAATCAATCACCTTTATAGAAAATGTGTGAGAATTGCATGATTAGTTTGCATATGTCTTAAGAGAATACATAAGTCAAAATAAATGGAATCACCTGAAAGATCTGACTTACTGCACAAAGTCTATAAATAATACACACTTATTGTAGAAAGTCTAAAACAACAAACATTAAAACAGCCCTTTCATTTTTGCATTGTTTGCAATTTTGTTATCAATATATTTGTTCCAGATAATATTCTTAATTGACTGACAAACAAAGTACAGTTCACCAGCCATTGCAGAATTTCAGTCTACATAGGAGGATGAAAGTAAGGGGACAATTCCACAACCCACATTCATAGAAGACAATTCAAATGAACTAGTGATGGAAATTGGAATTCAGGTCCATACAGACATCCAATAGAGATACACAAAGACTGGCACACTGAAAGCTGTTAAGTCCAATATCATCCAGTATGTCTCCACTTCTGATTGCTATTATCATTGTTATAATTGCCACTGTTATTACAAATAGAAGGATGGAGAGAGATGTAATGATATTAAGAGCACTGTTACATCTTGGAGACATCTGAGAGGTTGACATAGGGTGGTTGAGGCATGTAGAGGAGGCAAGACCTGAAAGCTCTCTGTGTAAGGAAGATTAGGCAGATGTCTTAGACAGAGGAAATCTTAATAATATGTATAATCTGATAAATCAAATAGTACTGTGGTACTTCCGTTTTACTAAGGGGCTGTACAGATTGGGAGAAAGGGGCAGCCAGAGTCCTCCCCTTTCTCCCCCTGGATCATTGTTGCGGCAACTGCATGGTGCAGCAATGATCTTCTCCAAAGCACTGTTACAGAGGTGCCATAAGTGCCCTGGCACGACACTGTGCCGTCCCCCATACATTGCACCATTTGAATGCAGCACATGAGGCATGTAACCATGGCACACCCCTGTGTAAATGGTGGCATGCCAAGATGGCATCCGAGGCATGCAGTAGGATTTGGAAGCGTGCAGACGCTCTGCTCTACCGAGCCCTACTTTCAACCCCAGGCCAGTGCAATGTGCCAATGTGCCAGTTTGTACCGGGCCTAAGTGTGTTTTTTCTAGTGGCCTGATTTCCTAGTAAGCCACATCCCCAGGCAGCATCCTGATGAGGATGTGCTTCTACTGACCTCTGGAATTGGCCAGCAGCCAATAGGATGCAGCACACCACATCAGAGAAGGATTTGGGGATGGAGCCAAAACTATTTAAGGCAGGCACCCCCCTTCTCCCTCTTTGCCATTTCGCTACCCCACCCTCTGGCTCCTACGTAAGTGTGAATATGCTAGTTACTCTGGGTAAGTTGAGTGTGGAAATCTCAGATTGGTGTTCCAGATCTGAGCTGGCTGAGGAGCAACTCAAATATGGGTTACCCTGGGGCTCAGGTGTTTCACTCAAGGGAAGCTGAGGTGGTGGTCTGAGGAATAGACCACCTGCCACAGCTGCTCCCAAACCAGGTTGATCCCCCCATTTTGGCAGATGTCAGAAAACATGTAAATACCCAAAATTCTCAAGATCAGTTAAATATTGCATTCCAACAGATTTAATAAGAACATTAATGGATCTAATCTCCACATCACAGAAATTATTATTTTGATTATCTCTCATACCCCCCTCCATAACTTTCCTGCTATAACACCATACTATTTTATATGAACATAAATTTGCTTGCATTGGAGTATATATAGACTCCTTAGGTTCCTGATTGTATGAATCAATACAATGCAGTACTGGCTCTTGATTTTATATAACTGCCCTGAAATTTTTAATTACCATAATAACATCATAGTTTTATAGCAGTACAACATACTATCATGCAAGAGTGTTATGGCATTGTAATCATACTTCCATACATTGGTTTTATAGCATGGGGGACTCTTTCCAGCCATTATAATATAAAAATGTACTTAATGACAGTGGCCAGAGGGTTCATTCTATCTCCCTCCTTGCATTTTAAAAACATTATGACATTATAGCATCTTAGTACTTACAGCATTCTTAAAGCTTAAATGCATCATTTAAGTGATCTTTAATATTTGAACATTTTTAGACAAAATTAAGCCACAAAACAAAAAACAGGGAGACCAATTATATCTATTTCATGGTTATAATGAATGCCTGCTGAGGCATGTCATGTCTTATATACCACTGGTCCCAGAAAAGCTCATCTCTTTAACAAGACCGAAGAGCAGCACAGTTACTAATTAATGCTCATTCCAAATAAAGCTGAATATAACACCATCTGATTAAAAACAACACAAAACAAAAGACTGCAAGGAAAATAATGGCATTACTTTAGATGCCCTGTGAAAAGTGAGTGAATGAAATATGGAATGAAAACATCAAATAGTAAATATAGTTGAAGAACACTATATATTATTTTACATCTCTTTTTAGGAAGGAAGATCCACCTAGCAAACAAACTGTGCCTGTGGGGCTTGGACAACTGGCTTCAAGTGGTGTCATTAAATAGGCTTTCACCAGGCGTGTGTGTGTGTGTATGTGTAGGAGAGAGAGAGAGAAAGAGAAGGGTTCAATCTAAGTATTCAGTGATATAAGCCATCCTTGTAGAGTAGGACTCTGAAACTCCTCTTATAGAGGGCTGAGGCCCAGGAGGATGAAGAGGGAGGCTATCCTTGAGGTTAACTTGGGATCTGGTGGATGTTCCCTTGGTTATCTCCCAATTGCAGCCATCCAGGGAGAAACCCAAGTATTTGGATTGCCTTTGGGGTTGAAGCATTATATTCAAGGGAAAGCAAAGAAAATTGTCAAGGGGCTGACACCTGATCTCAGCTGGACTCACATCATGTTGGTCCCCTCTCTTGCTTAATTTCCACGCCAAGGCATCTTAAATAAGAGCCAGAAAGATGGGTTCTAAAAGCCAGCTTCCTGGTGGCTTGGGGGCATGGCGTTTAGATGCCATACACTAACAAGTGCTCTTGAAGCCACCTGACTGCCCATGTTGCACGCTGCCAGAGCATCATAAAACCACTGTGGGGTTGCAGTGGGTCAGGAAGAGCCATTTTTTGCCAGTTGAAAAAGGAGTGGATATTTGCCACTCGTTTTTTTGGCTGGCTTCAAAGCGAATTGGGGCAGTGACGTCTGTTTGTCATGGCCCCAATTCATCTTCAGAAGGGGCAGCTTCAAGCCACCCCTTCCGCCTGTCTGTTTCACCCCGAGTTAGGTCAAATAAAGTGGCCTTTGTTTAACCTAATTGTCCCTATCTGGTCTCATTATTTCCATGGTTGATCATCAAAAGCTTTACAGGTCACAAGGCACATGGGATTCAGGGAAGTGATCACTAGCAAAACAGTTAATTGAACCAATACCACTACAACTGTTTTTCAGTCTTTGACTTAGATCTGGCAGTCTTAAGTTTAGATATTAAACCAACAGAATGAGACAGAAAATTGTCAAGAACCTCTAAAACATGCAGCTAAAATGAACTCATCTGGAAAGAATTGAAATATTTTATTAATAGTTGATTGAACAGCTTATGGGATTAATCTCTCTTGATTTAAAGTGGATCTTTTTTATTACACAGTTATAACCTGCACTAATGATTTGAGGTATGACCATTTATGAAGAAAAGAAAAGTCTCCAAAGTCTTCTGCCTTCTCCACTGAGAGTAAAATTAAACTTTCTAAAGAAAACAATTGTTCAAATTCTCATTAAAGCAGAACAGAATAAAGAAAATTTCTTGGAGAAGGAAGTATAAAAATTGAAGAGTGAAACACTTACTGAAGCTGTGATGTTAGACTTTAAAATACCCCAAAGACTGGATTACTTTAATTCCCACTTAGTGAAGTTTACATAAAGGCTTCCCTGTCAGTTGCAATGGACTTATAAGTGTGTTTGTTTATGGGTTTGAATAATGTATTGTCTGTGTTGTTGTTAAATTGATTTTTATAAAGTATTGTTTAAAAGCTCATGACTTTAAAGGACACTGCAATTGCTATTGCCTTCATCTGCTTTCTTTTTTTTTCCCCTCTTCTTTCAATTTGTTTTTTTTTTTTAAACATCCCTACATTTGAATCCCTTTAAAGAGTAGTATTTAGTTACATCATCTCTGTTAGGTTAAGAGATAGCAAATGTCCCAAGGCAATGTTCAAGTTTTTGTTCTTATATGCCATCAAGTTATGGTGACCGAATAAATATGAGACCTGCAGGAGCTCACTGTCAATAGCTCTGTTAAGATCTTGCAGGATCAGGACTGTTGCTTCCTTGTTTGAGTCACCGGTAATACTTTGCTTGATTGAGTCGTTGGTAATACAAGTAATACAATTACTTCTTTGCTAAATGTAGGGCCTATAAGCACAGGCTACAAGGCCCCTGTTCTGTCCGGCCTTACATTGTTGTGTCTGGACAATGCAGACCATTAGCCCTGGGCCAGGATTGGCCAGTCCAAATACCCATCCAGCAGTCTTGGACTGATCCTGGCTGAAACAGCCTTAATCAAAACAGCTGTTTGTCAGGGAGTTTCCAGCAAACCTTGCCGCAACAGCCAGCAAACCAGATGATCTCATGTGCCTCTTACCTGCTGTCACCATCACATCTTCTCTGAAGGCCCCCACTGTGACCTCTACTGTTAGGAGGCTTCTTGCTATGTGGGTGTAGCCAGACACCCTAGTTCTGTTCTTAGGGGCTATGATGGGGGCCTTCAAAGAAGGTGTAACATGGTGGTCGGTAAAGGGCACATGGTGGCAGTGGGACCATAGCACAATGGCACCTCTTGCCATGCCAGACACTGCCCTGGGTTGGAACAAGGAGCAGGATATTTCAGGCTTTGCCCATGGTATCCTGGCCATCTGCTCAGTCCCTAGGTTTCCTATATTCAAGCTCACTGAAAGCAGTGATTCCTAAACAATGTGCCAGGCACATTATACATAACCATCCATTATTCTGAGTGGATCCTTCACTCTATTTCCATCAGTATACAAAGGGATCTTGTAGCACCTTTGAGACTAACCCTCTGCCTACTGATGTGATCCCTTTGCATACTAATATTCCAGACTAACACAGCAATGGAGATTATCACACACACTTTTGTCTCCATTCTGGGCACAGGCTGGAACGTGCGTGCCCGAGTGAAAATGGAATTTATCACATGCTAAATTGTTGGCAAGGCATCCCCATGCCATCACTGACCCTAACCCATCCCTGAGCCAGGCAAGGTGCGTGAATTTTGCTCAGCAGGAAAGATTCCAGCCTCAGCCCTGCTCAGGAACGGGTTAGGGTTGGTGATTGCATGGGGATGCCTTGCCAACAGTTTAGCATGTGATAAACACCATTTTCACTCGGCGACACACGTTCCCTGCCAGTGCCCAGAACAGAGACAAAAGTGTATGAGATAAGCTCCAATGTCTCTGAACTCTATTTCCCTCAGAGCAGAAAGGCTGATTGTAACACTGAAACTGTCTGCTTTAATAACTTGGACAAACATCCCTAGAAAGGTGTAACTCAGGGGTGGGACTCATGCATTAACAAGCTGGCCCTTGACTTTTCCATATGGTTTTTAGAACTACATTATTTCCCCCACCTTCCACCTCAAATAATTTGTTTTTGTTTACAACCAAAAAAGAAAGAAAAAAGGCTAGAAATTTATTCCTGGAGGCACAATTAGAATTTCAGAAAATTTGGAGGGGAACCTCAAAAGAGAACAAAATTGCATCCAATTTTAATTCCTTTGCTTACTGGAATATCACTTTCAATTCCTAAACCTTAGGCCTGACCCTTGGAAGTATTTCCTGCTCTGTCTAGAAAGAGTATCTCATAATCCTTGTGTGGTGAATAGACCTGCCTATCAGCCAATCCCGAGGCAGCATTTGACCAGCCAATGGGAAGCCGGATGGCCAGGGTTAAAAATGCCGTGCAGAGAGTGAAACGAGAGTTGGGAAGAAGTTAAAGATGTTTATGGACTGCAAAAAGGTCTTATATGTCCAAGGTGGGACCGTGTTAGGCTTGGAGAGTCTAGTAGTGAGAGGCTCAGAGCAAGCCAGTCCCTGAAAGAGAGGTTTTGGTCAGTTTTCCTAAAACAGTATTGCCCATGTGGCTGAATTATTATTAAGATTATAAAGAACATTTTATAACTAAGTAATAAGTCAATATTAGCAACTTTGAGCCTAAGTTATAGCTTATATTTACATTTTACAATAAACTTTTGTTAGTGTTTGAATAACTACTTGGCCTCTGTTTTATAATCAAACCACACTATTAAATATTAGAGACACAGAGGTGCTGTGCCATCTTACAGAGCAGTGCTAAGGTGAAGGTTGACAGGAGTTCTTCACATAAATTGATGGCAGCAGTTGGATCAAAATCCACCTCCCTAGGCTGTATGCCTGGGAGGGGAATTTACTGGCCCACTTTAATAGAGGCTAGTAATGTGATTGGTTGGCGGTTCCTGCCAACCTGGAGGACCGTTAGGGGCAGGGCTTAGGCTATTTAAGCCTGCACCACCCCTCGGTCCTCCTCTTTGGAGAATTGTTGTCCAAGGAACACTTTCTGTACAGAGAATAACATTTATCACAAAACTTTTGTTTCCTCCACATAAAATGATGTACAGGGAGGGGAAACCTATTCATGTGGATTTTTCACAGAATAAGTCCCTTCTCCTTGTCAGTGTTTTATGACCCTTGAAGAACCTGTTTTTTGTTTGTTTGTTTTTGCCATTTTGTAAATATTTTTCAATATATTTTTGATTCCTGGACTTGACAAAGAAAGATTAACAGCCAGGCTCACTCATAGGAACAAACAGAAACGTGCACCTTTTTACTGAATAACTCTGACATGTTCTATATAGAAAAACCTCTTCAGAGGGAGGGGTAGAAGACATATCATTCCTCCCACCAAAACACACACACTAAAGAGAATGTAACCTTTGTTTCTGTGTGAAAAGAAACAATACAGGTTTTTTTTGTTTGTTTTTTAGTGTGATGCTGAGAAAGGGTCAGCGGGTCTAAAACTTATCTAATCTTGAAAGAACTGAAATATTTTATTAATATTTGGTTGGACAGCTTATGGGATTAATCTCTGGGGCTTTATGGATCTTTTTATTGCACACTGAGAACAGTCTTTTGGTGCTGTGCCTCTCTGATGATCTCATATGGAGAGCAGTGAATCGTATTGCTGGACTGTTCCTCTGATAAGATGAATGGATAGTGATCATTAACACTACAGGGCTGACTATTGATCTGATTTAATTCAAAGAAGTGAGCTAATTCCTTCCCTTTTCATTCTGACCTACTTCCTTGAATAATAGAAATTAGACAAAAGTAACATTTCATAAAAAAGATTCAAACCTATTCTTTCACCACTTGATTAAGCAACATATAGGTAGCATCTGATCAGTCACTTTCATTGACCCTAGCCTACTTCAGAGAGTGGTCCTAAGGTTACATACTACTCAGAATTAACTGAGCAAAGTACAAGGTTGTCAATATAACAAAAGGTTGAACTAGTCACTATATGAAATTCTTAGCAAACAGTGGAAAGAGCTTTTAATTCAAGTTGTGTGTGTATACGTGTGTGTGTGTAAGCCTGCAGGGACCTGATCAGAACTTACTTAATGATAAGTCAAAATTTTACTAAATTCCATTGATTCAATGGTTCTGTTCTAGTCAAGAATACAGTTTGACTTTAAGCCTATAAAGGTAAATCTTAGAAAGCTGAACCGATGAACTCCTTTTGAGTTCTACATCATTTCACTCACTGAATTTTCTAAAGCATGTGGACCTATTTAAAAGTTTCTTACACACTTGATTACATTGACACCCACATATTTAAAACATCCTATGTTTTGGTATTTCTGCAGGGTCATACTCAGCAAAACTGCAGTCATTTGAAATCTTCTGGACGGATATTCATGCCACTCAAACTAAAGTACACTGTGTGATGCTTAAAATGTTAACAACATAAATTAAACAAACCAAAGAAGATTTGACTGCACAGGAATCAGTTAAGCAAATTAGAGTAGATTCACTGAATCAATTATGGCATAATAAGTAAACCGTTATGTAAGCTCCTTTACTCAGTAGTTTTACTTTAGCTGCTATAGTATTAGCATTTGGATTTAGACCATTTATATATAAAGGATAAAAGGGGGAAATGTCATATTCTATCATTATTCAGAAAAATTAATATTATTAATATCTGGGGAAGTAGGAAAAGAATTCTGTGGAATTCAACTTTGCCTACAGCATTTTGTAGTAAGAGAAAATAAACTGTACCTTATTTGCAATTCTTCACCCGACTTCTGTATACCATTTCAATTTGATGGCCTGCAAACAAGAAATGCATATTTTCTAAAGCCTTTTGTTTACATTTTTATGTACTAGTTTCACACACACACACACACACACACAGAGCTGTTTTTTCCTACTCACTACTTACAATTTATTACTATCAACTTTGACTCCAATTCCTAGGGGCACAGTTGGTTGCAAAATTAAAATTTAAAGAAAAAATAAAAATTGGAAAAATGTCCTGGCAGATATTGTACACCCTTTAATAAGACAAATAATAAGGAGATGAAGCTTGAGGCATTCCTTCAGAAAGTTTGAATATTCTAAGGAAGCACTTGTCAATTAAGAAACCAGACAACTAATGCAAGATTAATGTATCAGAGCATAAATGTATACAACATGACTAAAATCCCCCAGGGCTATTACTCCCATATAAATCTCACAGGACAAAATGTGTTCACATCTGCAGTTTATAGATTTACATTTCTCCAATATTGTTTAGTGATATTAAAAAACAGAATTTACATCTAGATTGAATTTGTTTCTCCCTTCATTGTAAACCAGAAACAATCTGATGTATGCAAAAGGAAAATCCATAGCCTTGGGATCAAACATCAAACTAAGTTCTGGTAGTACTAAGGACTGATTAATTTTTGCAGGCACGCCCATTTAATGATACAAGGGAAAATTTGTGAGATAAAGAAAAAATATTGTCTTTGAAGGGAGGCAAAAGTTCAGCCTGTGGTTTCTGACCTAAAATGGCTGTCATGCTTGCATGAATGGCTGTTTGTAAGCATCACTTGTCAGCATGGATGCACCAGCTGAGACATGAATTTCTCCACGTAGCTTGCTAATGGGGATGTCCCGCATAGAGGGTTTTAGATTTCTTATTTATTTATTGGATTTATATCCCACCTTTCTCCCAAAATGTGATTCACAGAGACTAGATCATCTGAACAATGCTATCTAATAGATAGAAACATGTATGCCTTCTGCCCCTTGCCAATTGCATTGCTGTTTGAGGGATGCCACATATGACACACACACAAAGCCAGCTCATGTCATGTCACTATGACTTGTGACGGAGAAGCCTAACAGAGCTGCAATTCACACATGGATCAAAAACATTTCCTTGTAAATCTCTGACTCACTACAACATTGTGAGAAACCATTAGTAACAAGAGGTAGAAGAGTGGAGATTCTTTGGATAATGTTAGTCATTCATATAGTAGTGTATATACTCAGCTATAAAATCGACCTCGTTTATAAGTTGTGGTTAGGCTTTGGGGCTAAAAATATGGATTTTTATATGATTAAATCAGAGATGGAACTAGGGGCATGGAACAGAGGGTGTAAAGGATGAAGCAAAGGGAAACAATGCCAGAGAACTTACAAAATTCTAGCAGGCATAACTATTTTTGCTCATACTAAAGGGTGAGTGGACGAGGGGGGAATTAGGGTGAATGGTGGCTGTGCGATGTTTGTAGGAAGCTTCCAGAGACAGGTGGGGTTACAAAAATGTGCACAAAAGGGGTGGAAAAAAAAAAGCAAAGAAAATTGCAACTACGTTAGCAGCTATTATAGCCTTTAACTCTAATGTGATAACTTTGTCTAATTTTTATCCAGAAAAGCTGACAGTCATACACAAATGTCTCATTAAAATCTTTTAATGTCTAATTCCTCTTGGCACTGCTTTGAAGGGAAGCAGCAAAGAGCTGCTGCTGCCATCATTTCCCCACCCAAGCACTGAAAAAGGTCAGAAGCAGCACTTTTTAAAAAGGTGTTCCTAGAATTGAATAAGCTTTTGTCTTTTACCACTCTACTCAGAGAAAGGGATATTGCCTCTTTTTACAAGAGTTAAATTAAAGTACTTATACTGACCGGTGGATAAATTAACCCAGCTTTTTCCGGTCCATTTTTTAAACTAAAATTTATAGAATTATACATGAGTCTATACAGTAAATGTTATTTTCCCCTAGGCTGGGATCATAAACTATGGAGAAGCCATTCTCCGTAACATGTTAACCAGCCTAGAATCATAGAATCATAGAGTTGGAAGAGACCACAAGGGCCATCCAGTCCAACCCCCTGGCCATGCATAGCAGTTATTGTGTAAATAATTTATCACTTAGTATTTCTGGCCAATATTGGTTTCAGTCCTGTAGAAAAGCTCAAAAGACTCCTTACATGAGCCAATTGGTATAAAACTGAGTGACAGCTTGTCTGATGTAGAGGTTCATAAGGAGGACCAGGATTTGAATCTTCAATCAATTCTGGAAACTCATTGGGTGACTTTAGGCAAGTCACACTTTCTCAGTGTTAGAGGAAGGCAATGACAAGCCTCTTCTGAACCAATCTTTTCAATAAAACCCTATGATAGGGTTGCCATAGGCCAGAGTTGATTCGAAGACACATACCAGCAAATGCAACTGTATAATTCTTATACGTAGCCCTTTAAGGCTTGGGAATACTCATTTTCCTCCAAGCAAAACCTTTTTTCAGAATTGCAGGATTTTAATACAACTTTAAAGGACAATATTTCCTGAATTTTTAAGTGTATTAATAAAACAGATAAAGTTGGGACTGGTATGGCTTCCACCTCTATACCCCCTTACTTTTCCACATGGACACATAGAAACCCATCTCTGTATACATACAAACATTTGTACTCCTGTAAATCTCCAGCCACATGTTTCTTAAATGTGTAGAAAGTGGGGATGAGTTCAGCAGGATCAATCTTGCACTTTTTTTTGTAATCTTGCAATCCTACACTTTTTGCCTTCACTGAACATGAGTCAAACACTATTGAAAATTGGAAATCCAGTTTAAGATTCAAGCCTAGCCCTATCTCTGAAGTGTTAGGGATTTAGATGTGGATAGATATGGACAAATACTTGATTACATCCAAAGACAGCCTTATCATACCACTTGTTATTTAGTTAAATTTAGCTTATTTAGCTTTTAGCTAAATAAAAAGTCAGTCAGCTAAAACTAAGTTTTCAGAATGTTCAGAAAAAGTGTACATTTATGGCGCTCTATAAATAAAGCTAATAATAATAACAATTCAGAACTAGGACTAATTTGTACATGCACTTTTTAAGTACTTGCTCTATGTAATTGACTATCATAATTCTGTTAATTACTGGCATAAATGACCAAAGCATTTACAGTTGGTCCTCAATATCCATGGTTTCTGCATCCATGGATGCAACCATCTATAGCTTGAAAATACCTCACCCAAAGGGGAAAAAAAGCCAAAAATAACACATTGATTTTGCCATTTTTTATAAGGGACATAATTTTACTAGGCCTTGCATATAATGGGACTTAAGTATCCACAGGGGGTCCTGGAACCAAACCTCAGCAGATACGAAAGATCCACTGTACTTTTCTATTGCCAAGAAAACAGTCAAGCCTTCTAATTAGAGTCACACCAATGCATTAGGTATTCCAGTCATTCAAATTCTCCTATCAATATGCTACAGGTACATTGTTGATTATTACAAAGAGAAAATTACAGAGTCATTTGGTAATATTAGCTAAACAGCCATTAAAGCTAAAACTGTTTATCAGACTTGTGTAATGACCAAAAGGTTTACTTTAGGCCCTGGTTTAGTGATTAAAAAAAGCAGCCTAATTTTCATTAGTCCAATTTGGAGGCTGCTTGATTCAATTTAAATCTAAATTCTAATCGCAGTTTAGGAATCTGTACTTCCAACCACTCCCTCCATTGACTATCACTGGAAGTTAACAAGCATCTACAATCATTCTTTCCTACATGTCAGAATTAGATCAAATTTGCACATATAATAATAGTTCAGTTGGATGTGATCGTGCTTGAAAAAAACCAAAAACACATGGCATGTTTGTGAGTAGTTGTTATTGTTGTTGTATACCTTCAAGATGTTTCCAGCTTATGGAAACCCTAAGCTAAACCTATCATGAGATCTTCTTGGCAAGATTTGTTCAGGGGATTACCTCCCTCTGAGGCTGAGAGAGTATGACTTGTCCAAGTCACCCAGTGAGTTTCCATGGCTGAACAGGGATTTGAACCCCGGTCTCTAGCATCATCGTCCAACACTCAAACCATTACACCACACTGACTGTTTGTGTGTTATACAGGAGTCTCATGTATTATAGGAGCTTGTATAACACAGGTTCACTTTCACATGTCAGGAAAAAAAAGTTCTCTGTAGTCATTTTCCAGGTCCTCCAGTATGATTCTATGGTGTGCTTCCACCAGAAGTTGAGCATATAGAGTCACACTTGAAGACCTAGAGGTTCCTGGAGGGGAAAAAAAAAACTTTATTTGTATTTGCAGAGTGCAATACATGAGCATTGTATTTCCAAGTACAATAAACCAAAATGAGATGGAAAGAGGAAAGTGTACATGCTGTTAAGGCCACTGATTTTAGGGGGGAATGTTGATCACTTTGAGGATGCTGTCTTTATCGATGAACTGAGTGTTGAAAAATGGCAAGTTCAGGATGAAGCATTTCTGGAGCTCCTCCAGATGTTTCTTGAGAAGCTCAAGAATCGTTTCTTCAGTGAAGATGAAGATAGTACAGGTTTCTTCATGGCATCTGGTTTGTAGTAGCAGTCAAGGATGCTGAATATAACCGTGGGCTGCAAAGGGGGTGTTTGCCAAGGAGACAAGGTAGTCTGTATAGTAGAGGGCAAGTCCATTCATGCTCATCATATCTTGCCATAAGGAGGTTGACATGATAGTGGGTCTGACTCTGCAGATCGTCCACTAGATTCAGCATATGAAATTGGCAAGCACAATTGGAGACAGTTCATAACTATTTCTCATTTTGAAGAGCTGGAAATATTCTGGAAGTATTCTTCAAACTGGACAGTGTTTTCAGCCTCTTCATTACAGAGAAGCAAGATTTTCATGCTCATCTTGAACATCTTGTCATGGTCATATTTTCATGTGGATGATGCTTCCAATGTTCACCATGTCAGCAGCCACAAGCATGAGGTTGGGCTCCTGGATGCAGATGGGGGACCCTATTTTGATAAGTGAATAAGTGGCAACAAAGAACAAAGGGCCTCTGAGGGGCAGGAAGCACAGTAAGACAATGATACAGTGGGAAGGCAGAGAAAGCCCATAGACAATACTTCTCTGGGCATTTGTCTTCCTACAAAATTATGGGTAGAAAGAAAACATTTAAAATGCATGGGGGGGGGGATTTGCTGTTTTCCCATCTCTCATATTGTTGGTGCTCCTGTTTGGTATACAGGAATATCATGTTATAGAGGTCTCTTCATGTACTTTACAGTGTTTCTGTGACACCTGCAAGTGATGGATGTAGGGTATACAATAGCAGAAGCAAAAAGACTACAACATCCAACATTTCCAAGTGAGAATTTTGCAGTGCCGCATCTTCCTAGTCCACACATACACCAGGAAAAGAGAAAAGAAAAAAAGGATGGATGACAATCAGTCCTGCTATTTATTATTTCAACATCTCATATCTAAGTCCCATGATATATTACTTTAACATCACTAACTTAAGGTGCTGATGATGAAATTTAAAGCACTAAAAATGGATCCTTGACAACTGAAGAAGCATATTTGCCTTGTGAGATCTGAGATACATGGAAAGGGGTGGGAGTACAGGGAAGGTCTTCTGTGCTGGACCATTTCAGTTGAGAGAATGCTTTCTCATTGGAGGCCCAAAAAGTACCATTTTTGGCTTTTACCACAACCTTCAGGGTGTAAGAATCTTTTGAATAGTCCCACTATTTTAAATCATTTAAAATGACTCAAAATTGTTTAAATTGTTTGATAAGTTTTAGACCACAATGGGTTCACCATATTGGTGGCTAACAACCTGTGGATTGGAATTCCTGTAGATCACTCTATCCCATAGTAATCATTGGTACTGCATGCAAACAACCACACCAACTCGGGCGCACACATGGTACTGGCCATCATTTAATATGGACTTAAGCTCCTGCAGGGTTTTTTTTCCCATCTGGAAAGGGGCCCAGAACCAAAGCCCAGCAGATAAGAAGGGCACACTATATTTTAAATTGCCTTTAATGGCTCTTGGTGTTTTGCATTATTTTATATGTACAGCATCCTGAGAACTTATCTCACATGGTGAGATATAAATATTTACATAAATAAAGAATTTTTTAAAAAAAATATGTTCAAGGATACAATAAATGGAGACTACATATAATTGTTACAATCATTTGTAATTTACTTAGTACAAGGAAAGTTCATGGACAAAACAGTCATCTGCTACAGGCTCTTATAACATCTCATAATCAACGTGAAGGTAAAGTATGAAAGTATTTTAACCTGACCACCAAAGCCAACGCTGGAAGAAAGTTCATATGAAAAGAAAGAATGGAAGCAACAACAAACAATATATATATATATATATAGAGAGAGAGAGAGAGAGAGACCACACAATACAGAAATATAGCCAAATTGTGTGGCTCCCCTTCTTAATGGATGATTACAAATAGCAGGAAACTTCTAGATTCCTTTAGCAAATTAAAAGATTTGTAGGGAATGGCTGAAGGATGATGTCCAGTAAAAAGTCTGAAAGAACAAAAATTCCATGCCCAGAATCCAGTAAAAACTCTGAAAGACCAGGAATTCCATGCACAGAATCCAGCCATTATAAGCTACTAATGGAGAAAAAGTATTTCTTTTTATTATATTCTGATTTAATATTTGTAAAATAGCTACTCTGAATTAGTGCAAATATAGTACATAGACTTGGTTAATTCAGATTCATTAGCATAAAATATGCAAGACCACATCCAAGAATGTGCCACCATAGTTATACTGCTTATTTCATTTATATTATTTATTTTCCCAAATATGTAATGTAGTACAAACCATAACAGAAAAAATATCATATCAAATTTATTCTTTTTTTAACCATAGCAAGCAAAACCCAGTAATAGTGGACTGGGTTCACATTCCCACTCAGCTCCAGAATTCATGTGGTTACTTTCCATTAGTCACGATGATTCCACCTCACTCAGCTTAGAGAGTTATGGAGGAGTTTGTATCTTACCCTGAGCAACTTTGAAGTGTGAAAAACAGATAGAAATTATTGGATTACTGTAATGCCCTTTACATGAGTTTGAAAACATTCTACAAAATACAATTAATGCAAGTGGAGAAAAGATATACTATAATATGAATTCTAAAAGATTACCATACATTGTTTATTTCCAGCCTGGTTTCAAGGTAATGATGTTAACCTAGAAAGTCATAAGTGATTTGGGATTCATGAACCTAAAGAAGCATGTCTACTATACTATGTCCTTATACTGGCACGTCCTTAGACTGCAGTGGTCCTAGCTCACCCTGCCACTTTGCTGCTGCTGTTAACTGGGAACAATGCTGTGAAAGGTGAAAGACAGTAGAAAGAGAGAAAAACCATGAGCTAGATGGACAGCCTCAATCAGGAGGTCAGAAGTACAGTGGTCCCCCGGTTTACGAAATTAATTCATTCCAGCACCCCTTTCTTTTTCCATAAACCGGGGCCATTTTTCCAGCCCCGGCTCTTTCGTAGACTGGGGTTTTCGTAGGTCGGGGTATTCGTAAACCGGGGGACCACTGTATGAATGTACAACTGTCCTTGAATTAACCGTGACTCATGGTGACCCCATGCATGAGACACCTCCAAGACCCTCTGTCCTCCACTCCTCTGGTTAGGTCCTGTACATTCATACTTCTGACCTCCCTGATTGAGTCTATCCATCTAGCTCGTAGTTTTCCTCTCTTTCTAATGCCTTCTACCTTTCCCAGAATTCTCAGCTTTTCTAATGAGCCATGCCTTCTCATGATGTGGCCAAAGTATGACAGTCTCAGTTTCATCATCTTGGCTTCCAGGGAGAGTTCCAGTTTAATCTGTTCTAGAAGCCATTTGTTTGTCTCTTTGGCTGCCCACAGTATCCTCTGCACTCTTCTCCAGCATCACATCTTAAATGAGTTGCTTTTCTTTCTGTTAGCTTTTTTCACTACCCAGGTCTCACATCCATACATAATTATGAGAATAAAATGGCTTGGACAATTCTGACTTTAGTGCTCAGTTGTGTGTCTTTACACTTTAGGCTCTTATCTAGTTCTTTATGGGAAGTATATTGGGTATGGACAAAATAAAGGGCCATCTCCATGGAATTAACTCTCTCTGGAATATCCTTGCCAAATATACCAAATGCAACTTTTTTGACATCTCAGCATCAAGCTAAAAATCATCTGTTTAATAGGGCTGCTATGTATTGTTTGCACCCAATATAATCAGTCCTGCTGCTAACTGTCTTATTAGTTTCATCAGATGTGCTGTATTTTCTTGCTATACATTATGCACATAGAATATTTTTAAAAATGCATAATGAATGGAAGCTGTAGACAGTATGATATTAAATAAGAATAAGCAAAACTGCAACACTCAAATGAAAATGTAAAAGCAGGGATTGTAACTCAAATCACAATTTGGATCTTTAGCCAGGTTGCTTTCAAGAAATGCATAGATTGGAAATGCATAGATTTCTGGTTTCCTCCTTCCACTTTACCCACCTGCAATGCCTAGAAAGCTTCTCTGAAATGTCAGGAGGCCGCATGATTAATATAGGGTTCAA
Organism: Urosaurus nigricauda; assembly: GCA_034509955.1. Classification (NCBI taxonomy): domain Eukaryota; kingdom Metazoa; phylum Chordata; class Lepidosauria; order Squamata; family Phrynosomatidae; genus Urosaurus; species Urosaurus nigricauda. Next base: position 184,825,831 of record JAOEGL010000003.1, on the reverse strand, counting down.
AATGGCAAGCTGCTAGAGAAGAAGAAAGGTAAACTCTCATTCTGTTGCATCTCTTAAAGTAATTTATTTTAGGATCCAAATATCACATGGGGTGATTCTTTCTCTCTCTCCCTCTCCCAGTGTTCCCTCACGATATTCAACATTCTTCAAAATATAGAGAGGCTTTTGTGGAAAAAGCTCCATGTGACTGTGGTGGGACTTCGGGATGGATTGGGATGGTAAATATTCAATTAATGAACTTTTTATGTCAACTGCTTATATGCAAATTTTCTTCTAATGATATCCCATCCATTAAAGTTACATTTTTTATTTTATTTTAATCAAATTACAGCTTAAATAGGTTTGTATTGCTTCTCAAATATATGTTGTTTATTTTCAACAACTATTTTTTCATATATTTACAAAAAGTAAAACCCAGTATTTGGTAGACTGGCGTATTAACATTGCTGTCATATACAACACCAAGCTTCAATCAGGAAAATACAGAACAGAAGCAAACAAAAATACTTTGTGAAAACAACATACTAAATAAATTGAGCAAAGCCAAGCTAAGTTCAAATAGTTTAATTAGGCATTGTTTAATTTGTTTAGGCTGCATTGATGCCAACAAACAAACTAGCTAAATTCATTAAGTGCGGTCAATCCAATTAAGCAAAATTCAGCTTTGTCAAAACAAGACAAATAACTAAATGTCAATTTTTGAGCATGCAGTTAAGAGTGTGCACTTGCATTTCAACCACTTAGCAATGATACTAGCACTGGCCCTCTTTTGAAAGGAGATCAACTTCTTAATTTACAGAATTAAATTATACAATAGCTAACAATATGATCAGAAACTGAACAAATTTGATTTACTATATATACTAGTCTATAAGTCTAAAAATTTATGCCCCTAAATTGACCCTAAAATCCCAGGTCGACTTATTTATGGGTCACTATGGAAATGTGATAGCAGCTCTTTCAGATTTCCCCATGCAGTGCAGAGAGGAGTTTAGCAAGAAAGAGCCAAGCAGAAAAAGTCTTGGGTGATTAATTGATTTTGCTATTTATTTAAGAGTCCACCTCCCACCCATGTGTCTGGCTGAAACAAAAGCTAAACTGATGGGGGGGAGCCTAAATTCGAGTCAGTTTTGCCATACACACATACACTGAAGGAGCCTCCAAGTTTTATCATTGACCTATCCACGGGCCATGGCAAAATCCTAATTTTGGCCCCAAAACCTGACCTCAACTTATTCATGAGATCAACTTATAGTTGAGTATATATGATAGTTAATACTGCACCATTGATCAGAGCTGACTGGCTTATTTACAATGTAAAGGGTATGGCATAACAATACGCATTAGACACATAGAGTACTGGCACAAAATTTCATAGGAAATGAGAGGACGCTGTGTCAGGTTCAATTGGCTACTGAGAGCACCTTTCTCATTCATTCAAGTTTCTAGAACAGGGATGGAAACTGGAATCCTCCAGTTATTGTTGGGCTGCAACTTCCAGCATTCCTCACCATTGTCTATGCTGACTTGGGCTGCACAATATTCATTCCTGCCGGAGAAGATATGTTACTATTTCTAACAATCAATCTGTATTTCTGACCCCAGGAGAACATTGCCATTGCTCCAGGGGTAAAGTGTCACACTATAGGAGCAAGCTATTCGTTTTTACAGCCCTTTCAGGTTTAATTCCAGTGTCATCAATACTAGATGACAAAAGAGATAATAAAAATATTAGTTCCAGTATCATGGAAAGCATCTTATAGAAAATGTGTGAGAAAACTCTCTTCCCTAAAGTCATGCATGCTCTATATATTTTTGCTACCCTGAGATATTTTTCAGAATTTGAACTGACAACCCTAAAATAAGTTTTCCCTCCAAGTATAAAAGAAAAGGTATCCATATAAATGAAGTGGACCACATTTCAGGAGAAAGACACAAGAAAATAAAAAGGACATAGATAGAAGGAGAAAAGATGTGACAATATTTTACATCTTCCTATGTGGGGAATTTGTTTTGATTTTGAACATGACATATAGCATGTTTAATCGAATGTAACTCCAAGGCCTAATCCCTTTGCTTCCAATGATAGAAAACAATGAGAAGCCTGAAATCTTTAAATGTAGTCAGAACTTGATTTTTATTTCCAATTGTGAAATTAGAGCACAGAACAAACATAGAGGCCTAAATCCTCTTGTTAAGCTCAACTAGAGTAGACTCATTGGTTTAATAAAATTTTATCTATGTCTTGTTTTACCATTGAACAGTTGTTTACATGAGCCAATCTAGTTAGGACTAGCCAGTATTAACCAGTTAGTTAAATAGAATCTGGAGTGTATCTATATTACACAGTTATCATAGTTCAATACCACCATAACTATCATGACACCATCTTACAAAATCGAGGGATTTGTAGTTTGCTAGGATACAAAGAATTCTCTTCTAGACAGTTTTAAAACCCCAGATAAAAATTTTAGCTCTAAAAAAATGGGTATGTCTGGGGAAAGGAAGACATATGGTAACCCTAGTCATCATCAAATTATATTTTTAAAAAGACCTCACAAGGGTGATGCCTCATTAGATGATGTATATGTCAAGGAAGAAATATTGAATTAACCATTGTAGTTGACAAGTACATTAATATCTTATATGGCTAATCATTTTCCCTAAGCATTCATTTAATGAATAATCAATAATGAATTATAAAATAGGAGCTGTCTGAACAAATGACAATTTACAACTTATTGGATGTATTTCCACATTTTGATTTTTTTTATGTTCTATTTTAAAATTGGTATTAGGTTGCAATATTACACTTCATGATTAAGACCAATAATTTTCTAACCTTTTTTTTTCTTAGTGTTTTGCAAACACTGATGTCTAGCCTACTATATTCAGCCCAGAAGATACAACCCATTTCAAAAGAAACAAAATTATTGTCCTAGCTTTTTATTGCTTTGACAAATTTTGACCAAATCTTGAACATATTAATTTGTTTTTCTAACTCTATACAAATACTTTGTTCCAAAGTAAACAAAAACTTCCTAGTCAGTAATGTTCTGCTAAAAATGAAGAAACATACTTTCCTGATTGTTCCTTTTATTTTACAAGATTAAAATATAGTGCAATTGGAGCTTGTTGAATTTACAGATGAAAGCTATTTTCTTCCACAGAACCATCTATTTTGAATGAACTGTGACAGTACTTCAAAAGGCAGACCATTCATTCTGAACAAAAATCAGTTTCTAAACTGCAGCTATTACATAAATAGTGAAAGAAGGGCCTAGAAAGCACCCACATTTACTATCTGATTCATATGTCCTATAATCCTGTTGCAGAGCCTTTTCCTATTCATTTTTTAAAAAAGGATTTTGTGGGTCAATCAGTTAATCAATTGATTACATCTTCATAATTTTAAATAGGGGTAAAATATATGAATCTAGGACAAATGTCACAATTTTGCTCTATTGTAGCAGGCTTTATCTAAGAAGAAATACTCTGTTTTCTCTGGAAGATAAGGAAAGGGAATTAATCGCAAAGTGGTGCTTGCAATATATTGCTTTCTAATTTTTATTATAATAAAAATAGCACATTTTAAACTTCTAACTAGTCACTAATTTGAACATATTGGGCTTTAGTTGGTGTAATAATGTATTTTACTAATTAACTAACAAACGCTGTAATTTGCAATATCTGGATTGTGGTATTATATGGTTTCATTTATTAGATAGCACTGGCTTATTTGTATCACCTTTTATGCTGTTATTCTGTTCTTCCTTAGGAAAGATAATAAATGTGCTTAGTTATCTGGCTGTCATGTCCTGAACACTGTCAATGACATCTATGTCAGAAAGCAGCTAGTGGATATAGTGCCAGTGGAATGGTGGATCTGTTCTGGGTTTTAATCCTAGGTTCTGAACCCATTTCATGGATAGAATTCAGCAATTTGAATAGCTCCTTTAAAGTTCAAATTAAAATCTGAAGCAGATTCACAACCTGACTGACATCAGACCATGAACCACAACCAATCCAGTTTGTACACTATATCATTAATAATAAAATAGAATTTATTTACATCTCCTGCCACTCCCTACGGATCGAGGCGGGATTACAGCATGATAAAAATACAATACAATGAAATCAATAAAATCAATATGACATTACCAAAAGTTAAAATCTGCTACATCAACAACAGCTACAACTGGGGGTAGCTCTGGTTCAGTGAGGAGTTAGATAAGATCAGGTGGATATGCCTGCCGGAAGAGATCCATCTTCAGTGCTTTTTTGAATGTCTCCAATGTAGGTATCATACTATTTTCTCTGCTTGCTTTGTTTGCACTTTCTTGCTATACCTGGACAACATATCAGGGCATTTCTACATAATATACTAGGTGGAGGTTCATATGGAATAATGAGTAATGGAGTAGTATGTTTGGACAATAAACTGAGTAAAGGGCCACCAGTATTAGATCTCAAAGCAGAATCGTCAGTGATATCATTAGTACCATTATGAGAGAAGAATCCTGAATCATATAAAGATATTGTATTGCATGTAGATGGGTGGGCATGGCATGGCATGGCAAGGACAGAGCTACTTTTAAACCATCCTAATAATTTATCTCTCATGACATAACAATTACTTATGCATTTGGTATGTTACCATGAAAATGGTAAGCAACTTGCGAAAATGTGCACTGACTTATGTTGGATAATACTATATTCTTGCCATTCTGTGCCTTAATAAGATAAAACCAGCATGATCCCTGAACCTCCCAAATTCCTTTAGCAATGAAAAATGGCAAGAAGGAAGACTCTGGAGACAGAAAAGGCATGCCACCGAATCTCCCAATAACTATTCACAAACTAACAGCTGATTTTGTTTATCCCTCTTCACAAAACCTCCAAGAGATATCCAGTTGCTGTGCAGATCCGGCTCAATGAAACATAACACAAAGATGGAGGAAAAAGGCCACGACTTTATTAACAGTTCAAACAAGCAGCATAACCATAGGGTTGGCCCAAAGCATAAGGTCTGGATCTGGACATCAGCAACTCCCCGGTTGGGAGTCGGGCGGCGCCATTTCTTTTTCCTAGTGTGGGAAAAAAAACCTATTTCCACTTCTTTCCTGTTTAGCCCATGCTTTCTTCTAGCCTCCATTTTGTTCACTCTCCTTGTGACCATTCACAGCTCTTGCATGAACTGATTCAGAGTATCTAATAATGGAGACTTTCCTGTTTTCTGTTTTCGTTGTTGTTGTTAGCTGCCCTTGAGTCATCCTCGACTCATGGTGACCCTCTGTATCTCCAAGACCCCTTCTCTTTTACCTCCCTGCTCAGGTCCTTTGGGCTCAAGCCTGTGGTCTCCCTGGTTGAGTCTAGCTATCTAGCTTGCAATCTTCTTCTCTTTCTGCTGCACCCACTTTTCCTACCATCATTGCCTTTTCTAATGAGCCTTTCCTTCTCTTGGTGAGTCCAAAGTACGTCAACCTCAATTTAGTCACCTGACATCTAGGGAGTGTTTGGACTTTACAGTAACTGTTCTAGGACCCATTTGTTTGTCTTTTTGTCTATGGTATCTTCAGCATTCTTCTCCAGCACCACATCTCAAATGAGTTGATTCCCCCCCACCCCACACGCTTTCTTTACTGTCCAGTTCTCACATCCATACATGATGATGGGGAATGGTTGGATGATCCTAATGTGAGTATTCAGTTTTATGTCTCTAAACTTTAGGATCTTATCTAGTACTTTCATATATGACCTTCCAATTCTAGGCTTCTGATTTCTTGACTGGAGTGTCCATTCTGATCAGTGTTTGACCCCTTATATGCTGATTCTGGTTTCAAGCCTTTCCCAATTAAACTTTCTTAAGTAGAACAGACTTAAAATCCCTACACAAAGAGAAGCAATATAAAACCTGTAACTCTCATTGGCTATTTGCGGCTTAGATGATATGTGATTTATCTTTTTTCTTTAAATACCAACTCTTCTACAAAAAATAAAAATTAACAGATACTTTAGGTGTACCATTCAGTTATTTTTTTCAAGGAAACAAACAATAGCTGTGGAATTACATATGTTATCGTTTTGGTTTCTACAGATAAAGTAATAACATTTCAGTTTACTTTCATCCTTTATGACATTCAGTGGCTTTTTGAATAAGTAAAACCTCTGGTCATCCCAATGTATCTAAAAAATTAACTCCATCTATATTTTGTGGATATTATTATTATTATTATTGGTAGTAGGAGTAATAGTAGTATGGTAGTAAGACTCTTCAGAAAGAAACAAAAAAACCTTGCAAAAGAATATTAACTATTTCAGTTAATATGAATAGTTGGAACATAACAATTCTTCAACTGTGTAATTATCTCCATTACTGCTACTTCTCATTATTCTAGGACTTTATATTAGTCCATTAAATTTTGTAGTTATTCATTGTAGTAACAGTTTTAAACATTTATTTCAATATTAATTCTATTGTATTATATGTTAATTAATAACTAAATGGCTATAATTTAGTAACTGAACTCTAAAATTGCTTTGCTGAACCCCAGAACATCACTCAGCCAAGCAATTACATGGTAGGATGAAAATTAGATAAGTAATGAAACTCCATGGCCATTCGGGCAAAATATATTTATATATATGCAAAGATTCTGATGGCTACTAAGGAAATGTTACAGGATCTGTCAGTACATATTTCATGTAAGCCCAAAGAGCAAGCAGTATAAACATGTGCACAAAGCAGCACTCTAACAAGTAACTCAATATCAAAAATACTTTTACTAGTGGAATGTGTGTCATTTGTTTATTAGAAGCTGTCCAAGACAATTGAATTTCTGCTCTATGGTCACCTATTTAGCAATATTAAATGAGACAGATGTGCTGCTGTATGCAGGATCTAGACATGAAAAGCTATTAGCTCCACAATTACAAACAAAAGGCAACAGATGTGATATAGTTTTGACTGAGTTGTGAGGGTACTAACCAGATGAAAATATGAAAATCTGTGAGAAATAAAGGGGTTTATTCATCTTGTTTGTTTGCATATCTTTATTTGGATATTATCATCACTAGCATGGGACAGCAGGCAGGTTATTAGAATGGGACTGTGGACATCTAAGTTCAGTTCTGGCTGCATCCACACTAAAGAAATAATCCAATTTTGCAATATTTTAACTGCCATTCCTCAGTGCTATGGAATTCCAGGAACTGTAGCTTTGTGAGACATTTAGCCTTCTCTGTCAGAAAGCTCTGGCAATACAACAAGCTACCATTCCCAGAATTCCATACCATTCAGCCATGGCAGTTAAAGTAGTGTCAAATTGGATTATTTCTGTGGAGTGGATGCAGTCTTTACTTATATTAAGGGCAGGATAAATAAACTCCCAAATAGCTTCCACAGTCAAGATAGGACTATTGTTCTGGTGTGTGTGTGTGGAAATATCCTCAAAGGTGATACAGCAGGCATAGGTACAAATAGAGTTCCTAGAATGTTAAAAAATACATCCAGCTGCATTGTGAACTTGGACAGGTAAGGTGGCTTATCTTGAGAGTAAAGGACACTTGTCAAGACAAAAAAGTAATACAGTACAAACTGTAACTTAAGCCTAATCTCAGGATCTACACTCTTTTCTAACAGTCTAGGAACACATTACCCCAATACAGAACTTCACTGAATCCTCTGCAAAAGGTCAAAGTGTTCTAAAGGAACACATTCAAAGTAATTTATATTATTTATTCAGTGCCTCATCTTCTAATATGATACATCCTGTCAATAGTCAGTAATGCCCTTCCGCGTTCTCATATAAAGCAAAGAAGACAATTTCTACTCAAAAGATTGCATGGATACAAATCTGACAACAGCAAGGTCAATGTTTCTAAAACATCAGGAAAATAAGTCAGTCTTCCAGGACACCCTGTTACTGACCTTAAAGTGACCATACTTGAATAAAGGAACTACAAAAAGAGACTCAAATCTCCTTCCCTTTTAGTTCCTCAAGGAAACACACTAGCTCCTCATTCACAAGAACTGCTGTCTCTATTTTATAGAAGGCAAAGCAATACAGCTAGCTGTTCATATCACAGATTCTTCATCCACCAATTCAACCGCCCATGGATTAAAAATATTATATCTATATCTATATCTATTTGTGTGTATATGTGTAAATAATAATAATAATGATGATGATGATGTTTATTTATAGCCCGCTCCTCTAATAAAATACTCGGAGCGGGGTACAGCAAAATAAAAAGATACAGAGTAAAAACAACAATCACATCCCACCCCAACCACCCCCCTTAAAACTGAATTAAATCTAGACAGTTTAAAATTAACACAGTTAAAATTGGTCGGCAGTTATTAAAACAAAGTGCATTTTCATGAACAGTCCGTGTGCAAGGCCGCATTAAATCGATTCAAGTAAGTATTAAGTAAAGGGATCAGTAATAATTTCCAGTACTATTTATATTTTTAGAGCAGGGAGCAAGGGTTTCATTTATTCTCTCCTTCAGGGAAAGGCCTGTCGGAAAAGATGCGTCTTTAAAGCCTTTTTGAAACTAGCCAGTGATGTAATGAGACGCATCTCGTCCGGCAGACCGTTCCAGAGCTTAGGGGCAGTAGCTGAAAAGGCCCTCTGAGAGGTCTGGGACAGCCTGGTTTTCATCGGCTGCAGTAGGTTCCTCTCAGAGGACCGAGGTGTGTGGGGCGGTTCATACGGGAAGAGGCGGTCCTTAAGGTAGGATGGGCCTGAGCCATGCAGGGCTTTAAAGGTTAGTACCAACACCTTGTACTGTGCCCGGAAACTAATGGGCAGCCAGTGGAGAGCTTTGAGCACTGGTGTTATATGCTCTCTTTTAGATGTTCCTGTGATAAGCCTGGCTGCCATATTCTGAACCAATTGAAGTTTCTGGGTTAGGCACAAGGGTAACCCCATGTAGAGCGCATTACAGAAATCCAGACGTGAGGTTACTAGAGCATGTACCACAGTCTCCAGGTCTTTCGTATCCAGGAAAGGGCGCAGCTGGCGTATCAGCCAAAGCTGATAGCAGGCGCTCCTGACTACCGCATTCACCTGGCCAGTCATGTGAAGCAAAGAGTCAAGGAGTACCCCCCAGACTGCGAACTGAGTCCTTAGGGGAGAGTGTGACTCCGTCTAGGACTGGGGACTGTATTCCCAATCCTGGTTTCGGACCGGTAACTGTTAGTACCTCCGTTTTGTCTGGATTTAGTTTTAATCTGTTTTCCCTCATCCAATCCATTACCGCCTCAAGACAGTCATTAAGAGGGGAGGCGCCATCTGATGACTGAGCCGATGATCTAGTCATGGAGAGGTATATCTGAGTGTCATCAGCGTACATCAGCTCCATGCCTCCGAATGATCTCACCCAGCGGCTTCATATAAATATTAAATAGCATCGGGGACAGGATGGCGCCCTGAGGGACGCCACAATTAAGCTTGATTTTGGAGGAGCAACTGTCCCCGAGCCTCACCCTTTGGGATCTGTCAGAGAGAAAGGATCGGAACCACTGAAAAGCAGTGCCTCCGATTCCTAACTCTCTCAACCGACCCAAAAGGATGGAATGATCTACAGTGTCAAAGGCCGCTGAAAGATCCAAGAGCACTAACTGGGTCACACTACCCCTGTCGATACTCAAGCGGAGGTCATCGGTCAGAGCAACCATGGCAGTCTCCACTCCATGTCCTGTCCTGAAGCCGGTTTGAAATGGATCGAAGTAATCGGCTTCATCCAAGACTGCTTGGAGTTGGGTGGCAACTGCCCTCTCGATGACCTTGCTTAAAAATGGAAGCAAGGACACTGGTCTATAGTTGTTTCTGTCCAGGGGGTCAAGGGAGGGCTTTTTCAGGATGGGCTTAACCGCCGCCTCCTTAAGACAGGATGGTATAATCCCTTCCCTAAGGGACGCATTGATCGTATTCCGAAGAAATATTCTCAGTGCGTCTCCTCCCTGGACGACCAGCCAGGATGGACAAGGATCGAGGGGGCAGATTGTCTACCCATACTTCCAAGTAGCTTGTCCACGTCATCGGTACTTACAGATTGAAACTCATCCAGTAATGTGAAAACAACGGAGTCGTTAGACACTTCACCTATAGGATCTGGGGAAAAGGTGGCGTCCAACAAAGGTAGTGTCCAATATGTGCCAAAAACACCTTGATTTTGCCATTTTATAAAAGGGACACCATTTTAGTGTGTTATTGTATTTAATGAGACTTCAGCATCCATGGATTTTGGTATCCAATTAACTAATTGAAGAGTTTTGTCTGCCATTCAATCAGGTTCCCCCCCTTTTTTTGGGGGTGGGGGATAGATAATTGTTCATAGAATTATAGAATCATAGAATCATAGAGTTGGAAGAGACCACAAGGGCCATCCAGTCCAACCCCCTGCCATGCAGGAACTCCAAGTCAAAGCATCCCTGACAGATGGCCATCCAGCCTCTGCTTAAAGACCCCTAAGGAAGGAGACTCCACTACACTCCGAGGGAGTGTGTTTCACTGTCGAACAGCCCTTACTGTCAGGAAGTTCCTCCTAATGTTGAGGTGGAATCTCTTTTCCTGCAGTTTGCATCCATTGTTTCGCGTTCTAGTCTCTGCAGCAGCAGAAAACAAGCTTGCTCCCTCCTCAATATGACATCCCTTCAAATATTTAAACAGGGCTATCATATCACCTCTTAACCTTCTCTTCTCCAGGCTAAACATCCCCAGCTCCCTAAGGCGTTCTTCATAGGGCAAGGTTTCCAGACCCTTCACCATCTTAGTTGCCCTCCTTTGGACATGCTCCAGTTTCTCCACATCTTTTTTGAATTGTGGTGCCCAGAACTGGACACAGTATTCCAGGTGGGGCCTGACCAAAGCAGAATAGAGTGGCACTATAACTTCCCTTGATCTAGAAACTATACTTCTATTGATGCAGCCTAAAATTGCATTGGCTTTTTTAGCTGCCGCATCACACTGTTGACTCATGTTCAGCTTATGGTCTACTTGGACTCCTAGATCCCTTTCACATGTGGTCTCATTCAGCCAGGTGTCCCCCATCCTGTATCTGTGCATTTCATTTTTCCGCCCTAAGTGCAGAACCTTACATTTCTCCGCATTGAATTTCATTTTGTTAGCACTGGCCCAGCTTTCTAGTCTATTCAGGTCATTTTGAATTTTGATCCTGTCCTCTGGGGTATTAGCTACTCCTCCTAATTTGGTGTCATCTGCAAATTTGATAAGTATGCCCCCAATTCTGTCATCCAAATCGTTAATAAAGATGTTGAATAGCACTGGGCCCAGGACAGAGCCCTGTGGGACCCCACTGGTCACTTCTCTCCAGGATGAAAAGGAGCCATTGTTGAGCACCCTTTGAGTTCGGCTAGTCAACCAATTACAAATCCATGTAACAGTTAACTTGTCTATCCCACATTTTGCAAGCTTGTTTACAAGAATGTCATGGGGAACCTAGTCAAAGGCCTTACTGAAATCGAGGTATATTATATCCACAGCATTCCCTTCATCTACCAAGCTGGTAATTTTATCAAAAAAAGAGATCAGGTTCGTTTGGCATGACTTGTTTCTCTGAAACCCATGTTGGGTTTTTGTGATTATGGCATTGGCCTCTAAGTGTTCACAGACTCTCTGCTTAATGATCTGCTCTAGAACCTTTCCTGGAATTGATGTCAGACTAACTGGACGATAATTGTTGGGATCCTCTTTTTTTCCCTTTTTGAAGATGGGGACAACGTTTGCCCTCCTCCAGTCTGCTGGGACTTCTCCTGTTCTCCAGGAGTTCTCAAAGATTATTGCCAATGGCTCTGATATTACATTTGCCAGTTCTTTTAATACTCTAGGATGTAGTTCATCTGGTCCTGGAGATTTATATTCATTTAGGTTAACCAGGTATTCCTGTACTACCTCTTTACTTATTCTGTGCTGAATTTCCTCTATTCTGTCTCCATTATCCTTAGGTTGAGCACCCTTTGCCTTTTCTGAGAAGACTGAAGCAAAGAAGGTGTTGAGTAATTCTGCCTTTTCTCTGTCCCCTGTTAGCATTTTGCCATCTTCTGCACGCAGTGGCCCCACTGTTTCCTTCTTCTTCCTTTTGCTGCGGACATATCCAAAAAAGCCCTTTTTATTGTTCTTAACCTCTCTAGCAAGCCTGAGTTCATTCTGCGCTTTAGCTTTTCTGACTTTACCCCTACATGTGCTGGCTATTTGTTTGAATTCCTCTTTCGTGATTTCTCCATTTTTCCATTTCTTATACATGTTCCGTTTAAAACTTAGTTCAGTTGAAAGTTCCTTAGTCATCCATCCTGGCTTCTTGAGACATCTTCCATTTTTCTTCCTCATTGGAACTGTTTGAAATTGTGCCTTCAATATCTCCCTTTTGAGAAACTCCCATCCGTCTTGAACTCCCTTTTCTTTTAGTATTCCTGACCATGGGATCACTCCCAGTATTTCTCTAAGTTTATTGAAATTAGCTCTCCTAAAGTCTAGAGTGCGTGTCTGACTATGCCTAGCTTCTCCCTTCCACTGTATAACAAACTCCAGGAGAACATGGTCACTTCCACCTAAGGATCCAACCACTTGCACCCCATCAACTAGGTCTTCCCTGTTGGTTAAGATCAGATCTAAAATGGCTGATCCCCTTGTTGCCCCTTTTGGACAATGAAATTGTCTTCCAGGCAAGTGAGGAATTTGCTAGACTTTGAGGATTTGGCTGAGTTTGACTTCCAGCAAATATCAGGATAGTTGAAATCACCCATCACTACTACATCTCTCTTTTCTGAGTATGTGATTATCTGTTCTAGAAAGGCATCATCCAATTCCTCTGCCCGAGTCGGGGGTCTGTAGTAGACTCCCACAGTAACATCCCTGTTATTTCCTTCTCCTTTAATTTTTATCCAGATGCTCTCCACCTGGCTTCCAGTATTGACTTCCTGGATCTCGTCACTGGTGTAAATATCCCTGACATATAATGCTATTCCTCCTCCTTTCCTGCTTGGCCTGTTTCTCTTAAAAAGGTTATACCCCTCTATTTCTACATTCCAATCATGAGACTCATCCCACCAGGTTTCAGTGATGCCTATTATATCATATTTCCCTTGTTGTGCTAGGAGTTCAAGTTCATCCTGCTTATTTCCCATACTCTGTGCATTAGTGGAGAGGCATTTAAGACCATGTGTCCTCTTTACTTGCTGCTTTTGCACATTTTTTTGCCTCCTACTGTTGGGTCCTTGCACTGTTTGCCTTGTTCCCTCTATGCCACTTGGACTATTCTCTCCATCCCTTTTTCTACCGGGAGAAGAGATGAGATGACAACCTGTGCATCCATCTCTTTCAGCTTCCTTCCCAGAGCCTCATAATCCCTTTTGATATTCTGAAGGCTGTGCCTTGCAGTATCATTGGTTCCCACATGAACCAAAAGAAGGGGATAACGGTCATTAGGCTTGACAAGTCTTGTCAGCCTCTCCGTCACATGATGGATCTTTGCCCCAGGGAGACAACACACCTCCCGAGACATCTTGTCAGGCCCACAAACCACTGCTTCGGTACCCCTCAGCAAGGAGTCCCCCACCACGACCACGCGCCTCCTCCGAGGCTTAGCAGTGGCTGTTCCCTTTCGTGATACTCTCAGGCTCTCCTGCTCTGTCCCTGATGTCTGTCCCTGCTGCTTTTCCTCATCATCTCTGACAACAGAGAGAGATTCAAAGCGATTCTGTAGCTGCAAGCCGCTCACAGAACGTTCCCTGGTTTCCTTACTGGTCTTTTACACTCTCCCTATGTCCTTGGTTTTAGATCAGAGTTCTTAAGGTTCCCTGTGAATAAGACTTATTAGTGCAAATCTATCTTTACATGGGCATTACATTATGAAGGAATATTCTTCAGGTTGTGGTTTGGCACAATGATGTACTTCTTTAGCTTTACTCTCAATTTCTGATGTTAGCAGTTCATGGCCTATGCTTCAATCTGCTCCTGGCCTTTTTTTTCCCAGAGAAAATAGAGAAATCTCAATATCTCTCTCTCTCTCTCTCTCTCTCTCTCTCTCTCTCTTTTGTATTCACCATATGGTGTATATGTGAACTGTCATCTCTCAAATTGCCTTAGGAATGTATTTTCCATGAACAACATGTTGGCCTCAAAAAATAAAATGTTCTCCTTCTTCATTGCATGATCCTAGGCCACATTCTCTCACAATGTTTAGTTCTACTCTGTTCCCTACTTTAGCCTTCTGATCACTTATGATTATTGATGTATCCTGTTTCAATATGTGATCAGGTTCCTCCTGGATGCCAAAGTAGAATCTTTTGATTTCTTCCTCATCTGCCTCTGTTGCGAAAGCATTAACTTGGATCATGGTTATATTGATAGCTTTTCCCTGAAGTCTTATTGATATTATTCCACCAGACTTTTCATTGTATTCCCTGACTGCTTTTGCTTCATCTTGCTTCTCCACCAATGACCCCGTTTCTTTTTTTCCTTTTGTTTTTGTTTACAAAGTAAAAACATTGTGTAATCTGACTGAAAATGCCCTCTTCCTGTCTACTATTGCTCACTCACACCAACCACATTACCGCACTACAATCTTATAGTGTTGCTAGTCCACTTTTACTGCTCTGGCTGCCTCTTGTTGCATTCTGAGGTTTGTAGTTCCGTGAGGCCTAAGAGCATTTTGGCTTAGAAGTCTAAATGTCCCTCCTTAAACTGCAGCCAGATCAGTTAAAGTGGAATAGCAGCACTATAAGAGAGTAGTGTGGTAATCTAGCAAATATGGTTCTGTCTATGCATTTTATTTCTTGCCTTGTATATTCCAGCTTTCCCTATCTTGTACTTCTCATATTCCATATCCCTACCATATTATGTTGTCCAGCTTCAGATTTTTATTTCATTTCTACACATGTCAGCAGCCAGACATCTTTTTGGCTTAGGTCCAGCTGCATCATTAGACACAACAGTAATCCCACCTTTTCCCTGTTCTTTCCTGGTAGTGCAAGTGCCTTCCACTTTCTATAGTTTCACTTTGGATTGTCTCGTCATCAAGTTTTCTAGGTGAAAGGATTCAGAAGTTGTTTAGCATTGTCTTATTTTGTGCAGTACCAGATAATTTATAGTTGGTGATGATGCCACTGTCATTGACTGAGAGATCTTCCAACAGTGCCACTCCCACTACTGCTGCTGTCCAGTAACTATTCAGCATCTAATTCTTGTCAATAATCTTGGACTCTTTCACCTCTTGATTAATATAGCCTACCAATTGGCAAACCTCTAAAGCCCAGCATGTTTCAGTCTCTCTCTTTTTCCTCTGTTGTGCCCTGCTCTAGATAATTTGCCTCTGAAATGTTCAGAAAAGAGAACAATGACTTCAACACAAAATTTCCATTATTTTTGTTATATTTACATTATGCAAATCAGAAGAGATGAAAGGCAAATTGAGTTTTGTATGGAATACAAACTCATTTATCATCCTGTACTGTCAGATTGGTTCTGAATCTCTAATTCTTTATATCATTGTTTGAAATAAAACAAGTTTTGTCAAAAGTAACAACCTTCTCTTGCAGGTATCAGTATTCATAATGAAGAAAACTCATGAACTAGTCTTTTCCCAATCTTTCTTCAAAAGACTGTTTTGATTGTAATCACACTGCTTTCAAGTTACTCAGGAATACAATTTCATTAACTTACAGCCATCCAATTTTGCTTTAATAATACAATTAAGAGAAGTGCTAGCATAACAATTGTGCAGCCCAGTCCCTTAGAAGTTAGTTACATAGTGTGGATTGGGACTTAACACTAAACTGCAGAATTATTTCCTTTCCTGATATAAACTGAAATAGTAGAGTAGCAAGGAGAGTCATTATGGAGTAGTGGTTTAGATATTGAACTAGGGCTCTGAAAACCAGTGTGTAAATCCTCACCCGGCTATGGAAACCCACATGGTGATCTTGGGCAAGTCACACACTTGCAGCCTCAGAGGAAGGCAGTGGCAAACTTCTTCTGAACAAGTCTTGCCATGAAAAACCTGAGATAGTATGCAAAGGGATCTTGCAGCACTTTGAGACTAAAGATGCTGCACACTTTGTAATCTGATATTCCAGATCCCAAACTGTGCCCTTTAAGAAATTTTGGATTTCAGCTCCCAGAAGCCTCAACCATGTTTGCCAATAGTCTGGGATTCTGGGAGCTGAAGTCCAAAATCCCTTAAAGAGCGCAGTTTGAAGAACATTGTTCATACATGTCTCTGAATTCAACCCTGAGCTAGGTTCACCTTATGTCAGAAAGAACTTGGAGGCTCACAACAAAGTAGAACAATAACTCATTGAAGATTTGCACACCAGCGCTTCCTGTGGGGTAAGTGCTGGTAAAATGCCAGTAAAATGTCAGGGAAGCATGTGTGTGTGAAAACCTGACATGCTTCTGAAATGTCAGGAAATCATCCCCTCTCTCTATCATTGAATCATTTGCGGAGCAGCAATTTCCTATGAACAGTTTGCACTGCTGTGAAAATCTTGTAATACCATATTGAGGCATATTTTCCCCAGCTGTCCACCTCATGAAGTGAATTGTTATTGTTAGCTATGTATTCATTACATTTGTTTTTTGTTAACTGCCCTCAAGTCGATCTCAACCCATGGCAACCCTATGGATGAGATATCTCCAAGACCCTCTTTCCTCCACTGCTCTGCTTAATTCCTGCAGAACCATACCCTTGACTTCCTCAATAGCATCCATCTATCTAGCATGTGACCTCCCTCTCTTTCTAATTCCCTCCATCTTTCCTAGTATTATTGGTTTTTTTCTAATGAATCTTCTCTTCTCATGATGTGTCCAAAGTACGATATCCTTAGTTTTGTCATCTTGGCATGGAGATTTCCAGCTTAATCTGCTCTAGGATCCATTTGTTTGTCCTTTCGACTGTCCATGAGAACCTCTTCTCCAGCACCACATCTAAATGAACTGATTTTCTTCCTATCTTCTTTCTTAACTGTACAGCTCACACATCCATACATGGTAATAGGGAATACAATGGCTTGTATGGTTCTAATTTTTATGTTCAGTTGTATATTTTTGCATTTTAGAATCTTTTTCTAGTTCTTTCATAGCTGCAGTTCCCATTCTTAAACTACTTCTGATTTCTTGACTGCAGTCCCTGATCCTATCAATGTTTGGTCCCAGGAATGAGAATTCCTTTACTAGTTCTGTTTCCTCATTTTCTATGTTGAATTTGTGTAGATTCTCCATGGTCGTTATTTTTGTTTTCTTTATGTCTAACAGTAGGCCTGCCTTTGCACTTTCTTCCTTGATCTTCTTCAGTAGGTATTCCAGGTCTGTGAGGTTTTATGCTAGCACTATGGTGTCATCTGTATATCTTTGTTTGTTAATATTCCTTCCTCCTATTTTACTCGTCCTTCTTTTGTGTCCAGGCCAGCTTTTCTTATAATATGTCCTGAATACAAGTTGAACAGATAAGAGGAAAGGATACAGCCTTGTCTGACCCCTTTCCCAACTAGGAACCATTCTGTTTCTCTGTGCTCTGCTCTGACAGTAGCCTCTTGTCCTAGTACAGATTCCTCATCAGTACTATCAGATGAATTTGCACTCCTATGCCTTTAAGGGTGTCCCATAGCCTTTCAGGAGTTATGCAATTGAAGGCTTTGCTATAGACTATAAAGTACACTCTAATTTTCTTTTGGCATTCCCTGGTGTGCTCCATTGGTCATCGTATGTTTGCAATGTGGTCACTAGTGCCTCTTCCTTTCCTGAACCCCACTGGACTTCAGGGATTTCTCCTTTCATGTATGTCTGAAGTCTATGTTGCAGAATTTTGAGCATAATGTTGGTTGTGTGGGAGATCTATGCTATGGTCCTATAGTTGCTGCAGTCTTTTGTGTCTCCTTTTTTTTTTTTTTTTTTTTTTTTTGTGGATTGGGATGAATATTGGCTACTTCCAATCTGTTGGCCATCGTTTTGTTTTCCATATCTGTTGACATATGTTGGTTAGCACCAGAGTTGACTCTGTCAATGTGCACTGTAGCAGTTCAACTGGAATATCATCTGTACCTGGAGACTTGTTTTTTGCCATTTTTTTCTTATTGCAGCTTCCACCTTGCTTTTCAGAATTTGGGGTGCATTTTCATATGACTCTTTGTTCTATGCATCCTTTATGCTGTCATATTTTTCATATAACTCTTCTGTTTCTCTGTATTCTTTTCTGACAGTAGCTTCTTGTCCAACATCTTTTTATTCCTTCCTGGTCTTGAATTATGTTATTTTTATTGTCATCCCATTCCTTGGTTTTAATTTTTTCTTTGATTTCCCAGATCTTGTGAAACAGATATCTTGTTCTTCCCTTTTTCACGTTGCCTTCTATTTCTCTGCATTTGTTGGTGTAGTAATTTTCTTTATCTTTCCTCACTAGCCATTGAACTGTTGCATTCATTGTTCTTAGTCTGTTTCTATCTCCCTTTTGTTTTTCTTCTCTTCTTTTCGTTATTGCTTTTAGTGTTTTATCTGTCATCCATGTTTTTTCCTCTTTCTTTTTGCATTCTTCTTTTATTATGTCCCTTGCTTCAGACCATAGTTCCTTTGGTTCTCAGTCTATTATGCTGTTTCACATGTTGTCAGTAAATTCTGTTGTAATATTATTTAGATCATATTTTGGCATGATGACTGGTTTTTTCTTCTTCTTAAGTTTTACTCTTATTTTTGATATGAGTAATGTGTAATCTGTGCCACAGTCAGCACCTGTCCTAGTCTTGGCTATCTGTATAGAGCTTTGCCATCTTTTGCTTCCGATTATATGACCTATTTGATTTTAAAATCTATTTGCTTTTGGTGTTGACCATCTGGTGATGTCCATGTGTATAGCCTTCTTTCTGTTTGTATGAAAAATGTGTTTGCAATGAATAGGTTTTTGGCCTCATGAAAAAGCTATGAGACACTTACCAGCTTCATTTCTTTTGCCTAATCCAAATCTGTATTCTGCTTTTTTAATTCTTTTCTGCTTCCTGCTTTGCATTCCAGTCATCTATGATCAGTTTGACATCCTGTGTTGATATAATAATAACAATACGTTTTATTTCTAGCCTGCCCCTCTGAATGAGTAATCAGGGTGGGGTAAAAAAGAGAATAACAATTAACAAAGCAAAAATACAAAGCAGTTATAGCAACAACAAAAATACATAGTAATTATAACAAAAATAAAATTAACAAAGCAAAATACATAACAATTAACATATCAAAACAAGTAAAAAGAAAATCTCCATTCTCAACCCCCATTCCAGTCCTAAAACAATGTGAACTATACACAATCTAAAAAGAAAAGAAAAAATTGGAAGGGGGGAGACAAGACTCCAGGAGCCAAAGCATGGGAGGAGCCCAGGTGGAGGTAGGGCAAACAAACACTCTCTCAGCCGAGTCCTCTTCACTGGCAGACATTGGGGAGGAGGGAAAAAGGCCCATTTCTCCTCCATAAGTCCAGGAGCCAAGGCATGGGAGAAGCCCAGGTGGAAGTAGGGCAAACAAACACTCTCTCATCCGAGTCCTCTTCACTGGCAGACGTTGGGGAGGAGGGAAAAAGGCCCATTTCTCCTCCATAAGTCCAGGAGCCAAGGCATGGGAGGAGCCCAGGTGGAAGTAGGGCAAACAAACACTCTCTCAGCCGAGTCCTCTTCACTGGCAGATGTTGGGAATGGGGATATTGGGAATGATATGCTGTCTTCCTGTACTCCTTCACAAAATATTTCAATTTCTTCCTGTTCTGTGTTTGTGATTGGTGCATATACTTGAATTATAGTGATATTCATAGGTTTACCACGGAGCCTTATTGACATGATTTGGTCTGATTTTGCATTGTATCCTCTGACTGCTTTTGCAGTTTCATGGCTCCAGGCAGACTAGAACCTAAATTTCCCAGCTCCAGTCCATCCATGTAAACATTATACCATACTGTCACTGCTACAGAGCTTAGAAAATCTACTTCTTGGCTATAACTCCTGGAATTTTCCAATCACCTGGATATGTGGACCCTGGAAGTTGTTAACAAATCAACATTTCCAAACTTTTGATTTGAATTCTAGATTCTTCCATGTTGAAGTTAGAGATGCCAGAGTGAACACTGATAAGTGCTCTTGCAGATTTAATAGTTGTGTAGATGAGAGGGTTTCAGCTTATCTAGTTGGATGACAAGTAAATTCTCTCTTCTACACAACCTCTTTATTTTTCAAACTAACAAACCTAGCTGTAGGATGTGTGGGGAGAGGCAGCATTACATTTTATCCAGAAAACAGTTGTTATGATGTTAACTGCAAAGTTAGTTGTTACCAGTTAGTTAGGAGATTTGTATGTGTGTGTGTTTTGGTTGTTCTTTTTTTTTTTGTTTTGTTTTGTTTTGTTTTTTTGTTTTTTTTTGTTACTGTGTGCTTTCAAGTCACTTCTGACATATGGTGACCCCAAGGCAAAGTTGCTGTGACCCCAAGATTTTCTTGGCAAGATTTGTTCTGAGAGGGATTGCCATTGCCTCCCTGTTAGGCAGAGAGATTGTGACTTGCCCAAACTCACCCATTGGGTCTCTATGGCTAAGCAGGAATTCAAATCCTGGTCTCCAAGAGTCTTAGTCCAAAACTCAAACTACTATACCATGCTGATTCCCTCATAATTTTTCTAGAAATGAATATTGTAGGCTGGGAAATCAGGGAAGACCATAGTAAGAATCCGGTCTTATAATTCATTCATCCCTTCAACTAGTCATTTAGCCATCAATGGTGGAAATCCAACATCCCTCCAATGGGTGAGTCTGGGCCTGTATAGGCCCCAACATCACCCCTCTCCCACAGCAGCGTGGCGCGGCAGCGCGAGGAGGAGCCGGGACATTCTTGGGCCCTATTTCAGCCCCAACGCTTTCCTCCTTTAGTGGCAGCGCGGCAGAGGTGGGGGAGGGGCCTGGGCCAGAATACCTGGGTCTACACTGGCCTTTAATGCCACCCCTCCTCCTTGTTACAGCGAGGATTAGCATTAGACCTACCATCTCAGTGGCAATACACGTAGCCTCTTCTAGCCTTGGCATAATGCCCACTATGGCAGAGTGGTCTAGACAGGATAGCTGGCAATACCTGCTTACTCTTTGTTTGACACTGTATATCTATGCTGGGACGGGAACTTCAACTGGATTATCCATCTATCCCATCAGATAATGGGGCCAGGAACAATCTGGGAGCGGGTATTGAGGTTGTGTGGGGGCAGGGAAGGTATGGCGGTAGCAGAGTGAAGACATGTTACAAAAGAAGTAGGGATCGATGTTTAGTATCTATCCCTTCTTCAGTTCACTCTGTTACCCGGGATAATGTGGAGAGTGTACCAACCATTCCACAGTCCCTTAATCTGCTCCTCTGCAATGTCAGGTCGGCCAAGGGTAAGACTCATATCATCCACGATCTTCTCGTGGATGAACAAGCCGACCTGGCATGCTTTACCGAAACCTGGCTGGGAGATGCTAGTGCAGCAACATGGGCGCAGGCTCTCCCAGCGGGCTATACGGTCAGTGAGCAGATAAGGGAAAGTGGGCGGGGGGGCGGTGTGGCTATAGTCCACAAAACCAACCTAACCTTGATCAGGAAGCCTGTCCGGAAAACGACCCACATCGAGTGTATGTACCTTAGCCTGAAGACCAGGGACAGTTTGGGGATTCTGTTGGTATACCGGCCACCCCGTTGCTTAACAGACTCCCTAACCGAGCTGACTCAGCTGGTCTCTGAGTTGTTGTTGGAGTCGCCCAGACTATTGGTTTTGGGCGACTTCAATATTCCTCTCGAGACCAGCCCTTCTGATTCACCTGGAGCAGCTCGGGAGTTCATGGAATCCATGACAGGCATGAATCTTTCCCAATTGGTCAACGGGCCCACCCATTGTGCGGATCATACACTCGATGGGATCTTTAGTACGGAACAGGAGTATCCGTGGGCAGAGGTAGTCAAAACCTCCGCACTGTCATGGACGGATCACTTTCTGATCAAGCTGGAACTAAAGGCCACTTTCCGTCCCCCCGGGGGTGGTGGACCCATTCGAATGGTCCGCCCTCGAAGGCTAATGGAACCAATCGGCTTCCAGAAGGCTTTAGAGGGATTGATGGTTGGCAACACCGGCGACTCTGTCGAAACCTTGGTGAATACTTGGAACACCGATCTTCCCAAGGCTCTCGACGCAATCGCTCCCGAGCGTCCTCTCCAGCCCGCTCCCAACCATAAGCCCTGGTTCACGGAGGAACTTAGGGAGATGAAGCGGGTTGGACGACGACTAGAGCGCAAATGGCGGAAGACTCGACTCTTATCCGACAGAACTCGCCATAGGCAACACCTTCGTGCCTATCGGGAGGCTTTGCGTGCAGCACGGAAATCTTTCTGCTCTGCACGCATTGCATCTGCAGAGTCCCGTTCAGCAGAGCTGTTTAGGGTGGTGGGGGAGTTGACGCGGGTTCCCCCTGCACCAAACCCCCTACTTGACCCAACGACAGCCTGCTGTGATGCGTTTAACACCCACTTTGCAGATAAAATCTCTCGGATAAGGACTGACTTGGACGCCAATGTTTCAGCAGAATCTATAAGTGAGGCTCCCAATAACTCCGTTGCTGTCAGTTTACTGGATGAGTTCCAACCTGTTAGTACTGAGGACGTGGACAAGCTCCTTGGAAGTATGAGGAAGACGACTTGCCCTCTCGACCCCTGTCCATCTTGGCTGGTCGTCCAGGGAGGGGATGCATTGAGGGTATTCCTTCGGGATACAATCAATGCGTCCCTTAGGGAGGGCTCTTTACCATCTAGTTTGAAGGAGGCGGCTGTAAAACCCCTCCTGAAGAAACCCTCCCTCGACCCCCTGGACAGGAACAACTATAGACCAGTGTCCTTGCTACCGTTTTTGAGCAAGGTGATCGAGAGGGCAGTTGCCTCCCAACTCCAAGCTGTCTTGGATGAAACCGATTATCTTAATCCATTTCAAACTGGCTTCAGGACAGGACATGGAGTTGAGACTGCTATGGTTGCTCTGACCGATGACCTCCGCTTGAGCATTGACAGGGGTAGTGTGACCCTGCTCGTGCTCTTGGATCTCTCAGCGGCTTTTGACACTATTGATCACTCCATCCTTTTGGACCGGCTAAGGGAGTTGGGGATCGGAGGCACCGCACTCCGGTGGTTCTGGTCCTTTCTCTCCGGCAGATCCCAAAGGGTGAGGCTCGGGGACAGCTGCTCTTCCAAGATTGAGCTTAATTGTGGTGTCCCTCAGGGTGCCATCCTGTCCCCGATGCTGTTCAATATTTATATGAAGCCGCTGGGTGAGATCATTCGGAGGCATGGAGCTCAGTGTCTTCAGTATGCTGATGACACTCAGATATACCTCTCCATGACAAGATCATCGGCTCAGACTTCAGATGGCGTCTCCCCTCTTAATGACTGTCTTGCGGCAGTAATGGATTGGATGAGGGAAAACAGATTGAAGCTCAATCCAGACAAAACGGAGGTACTCACAGTCACAGGACCAAAGCCAGGTCTGGGAATACATCTTCCGGTCCTAGATGGAGTCACACTCTCCTCGACGGACCCTGTTCGCAGTCTGGGGGTACTCCTAGACTCGTCGCTTCACATGACTAGTCAGGTGAATGCGACGGTCAGGAGTGCTTGTTATCAGCTTCGGCTGATACGCCAGCTGCGCCCTTTCCTGGATCAGAAGGACCTAGAGTCTGTGGTACACGCTTTGGTAACCTCACGATTGGATTTCTGCAATGCGCTCTACTTGGGGCTACCCTTGTGCCTAACTCGGAAACTTCAACTAGTCCAAAACATGGCAGCCAGGCTTATTACTGGTACAGCGAGGTGCGAGCACATAACACCAGTGCTTAAGTCCCTCCACTGGCTACCCATTAGTTTCCGGGCGCAGTACAAGGTGTTGGTCTTGACCTTTAAAGCCCTACAGGGCTCGGGTCCATCTTATCTTAGGGACCGCCTCTCCCCGTACAATCCCCCCCGCACACTCCGGTCCTCCGGGAGAAATTTATTACAGCCTGTGAAAACGAGGCTGTTGCGGACCTCCCGGGGGACTTTCTCTGCTGCCGCTCCCAGGCTATGGAATGACCTGCCGGATGAGATGCGTCTTATTACATCCCTGGATAGCTTTAAAAAAGCCTTAAAGACGCATCTCTTCCGGCAGGCCTTCCCTGAAACATCTTAACTCCTGGTCCCGACACTGGCTTACGACATTGGGACGTGCGCTCCTACAAGTTCCCATCACTTTATCTAGGAAGTTTACATCTACAGTGTCTATAGAATCGACTGGCTGCTTGTTATGTTCTATGTTCTATGTTGTATGTATGCAATTTTATTTTTATTTTTATTTTTTATTTTTTGGATTTTAATCTGATATTGGTTTAATTTATTTTTAAGGGGTGGGAGGTGGGGTTATGGGTTATTGGGATTGTTTTATCTTGATGTCTTTTAATTATTGTAACCCGCTCCGATTGATGACAGAGGAGCGGGCTATAAATAAAATTATTATTATTATTATTATTATTATTACATGGAGATATGCTGCACCAGCCCAACACAACCCCTATGCAAATTAGTAACACTGCAGAACAAATATCAATGACTGGATATGGCTGTGCAATGACAACCACAACACACAACTGGAATGTGCAGGGTGTAAATATAATGCATAATGCTGCAGTATGCACATCATTGCTTTTGCCTTTGTTGGTAGAATATATCCGTTGTACTATGGCGAATAATTTGCCCTGCATGCATACAGAAACTTGAGTATGTGCATGTCCCTAACAGAACAGCAGCCAATAAATGTCTGAGTAATTACTACCCAGTGCATGCAGCTGCGAGTCAGCATGCTCACTACTGTGAAGTGCTGTTCCATGCAACAACAAAGGGAACAGTATATCTGTGGTAGTGGTAGCAGAAGCCCTTTATTCCACCAGTTACCCATAGTATCACTCATATTTGCATAGTTGCTAAAATGATCAAAAGAGTTTACAGACTCTTAATTGTACTGTAGAAAGGCAAGGCTTGGCAGGACGAAAAAAAACATGTTATATTAGATATGGATCTTTGCATCTTACTAGTCAGCTGAAAATGTGTCAAATGGAGGTGGACGTTTTATTAAAACCTAGTAAACAGCCTGTAAACAATACTGAGATGTATCAAAGTTTAAACTGAAAATATACAAAACTGATAATGTATGGATTTGTATGAATCAGCAACAGCAAATGGCATTACTGCCTGAAAATACGTGCCATGCATCAGAGATATATCTGATGAGTTTCTATGTCCAACTCATTCTATATATGGTTACATTCTGTAAGTGGCTATATTTATATATATGTAGGGAATAACTTCTAACCTATTGTTGGAACATCTACAACTTTTCTACTGAAAAGGATTGTTGCTCTGTTAAGATTGCAGATTAGTAATTTTTACAAATTCTGTGCCAGGTCAGAAAATGAATGTCTATGACAGATTTCTCAAAAATGTTTCACATCGCCAGTGCAAGGATGCTTTATATACAAAAGGTGTTAAGATGCTATTAGATGCTGGGAAGAGATAGGTCTTCCTTTTCTCCATTGCAGCACTTCTAAATGTATTTATTTCCTTAGTACACTTACTCTTTTTCTAAAAGAGCTCTTTGTTATTTGCATTCATGCACACAATAATAGATGATTTCATAAATTTCTGAGAAAATTTCATTTCTATGAAAATATTGTACTTTGTATTTTTATTTGTGTAAATGTAATAGATTTTGTGCAAGAAGTATTTTTGCAAAAAAATTTTTTCACAGATAAGAGGGTTTTTTTAAATGCACAAATGTATGCAAATGGGAAAACATACAAAACTCTCATAACACACAAAGCCTCTCATTAATGATTCAGAATCTGTTAAGACACTGGTTGTTTCTTAGGACAGTATTTGTGATTATTCTTTCACATCCTCATACTTGATAACTTGGTATCTGAGGAGAGATACAGAGTATGGCATTGCAAAATCCCTGAGTTTTATTAGGGCTATGGGAGGAATCTGCTCCAGTGGATATATTTCGGAAACTTTTCCTGGTCCTCATTTTAAAAGTGCCCACAGACAGGAATCAATTTGCACACCAGGTTCTACATGATGACAGACTGTTGCGGACATATCTGGGGATTAAAATGGCATGTTTGAAAAATTTGCACAAAGCTGTTCTAAACCACAGCTTCATTCAATGTTAAAGTATGGTCAAGTAATCTATTGTAAATTAAAAGTGGAGCATAAAGAAGCACACATTTGGGCAGGATAAGGGAAGGATGGATTCTGTCCTGTAAAGTTCAAGGAGGGGAAATGTTGGAAAAAGGCACAGTCTTGTGTTGATTTGTCTGCAGGTGTCTGTAGGTGTCATTGCTGGGTACATCCCTAATTCTGTCAAATCTATAGAGGGTTTTTTGTGCTATCGGGCACATGCTGCCCTCTAGTGTGTAGACACTTTTGTGTTATAGGACACATCCTGCCCTCTAGTGTGCAAATCACAGCATGAAAGATATGATTCTTTTTTATTGCACTTTCTATGGCTATTCTTCACCTGACTGAAAAGAAATGTCACCAGGTAGTACTCCCCAGTGGCATGGACATTAAGAAGATAAACCACCATACTTAAAGAAACAAAATGTAATATTAATATGCTTGCTAATAAGTTCCAACACTCAAGGAATATGTTCAAAGAAATAACTTTGGCCCATCTGTGGAATGATATGATAAGCACAGTGATGGTTGCAAAGTATTATTTTTTTCTAAAAAGAGTATTTGTGAGAGAAATGTCACTGAATAGCTAGCATATTACAAGTTTCTGGAAATCTCTAAAATCCATTACCATCAATCTGCGGTCTCTTATGAAGATATTGAAGCTTAGGTTGTGGATAGTAAACTGTTGCAGCAAAATAGTATTTTGAGCCTCAAACAGGATTGTGCTGTTGATTGCTATGTCTAGATTAAGTGCAGATATGAAAGATGCTATTTAGGTGCCCTTTTCATACTAACAAAGGAGAGTGGGATCTCTGCATTTCTTATGTCTCAAAAGGATATATTACCAAGTGCTAATATACAACTGCTGTAACACGTGCAGATTGCAGTTTTTAAAGGAAGGGAATTGGTGAAAAAACCTAATAAGCTTCCCTTCCTCCAAAACATTGAAAACAATTTCCTTGATTCTTACAGCATTAAGGAATAGATTTAACAGCAGAATGCCCCAATGAAGCTGAGATAATGTGACTTACCCAGTGGGTTTCTATAACCAAGTAAGGATTTGAACCCAGAGTAGAACTGGGTTAGAAATCACTATGCTCAGCCATGAAAACCCACTGGGTAACCTTGGGCAACTCGTACACTCTCAAACTCAGAAGAAGGCAAAGACAAACCCTCTTTGAGGAAATCTTAGCAAGAAAACCCTATGAAAGATTCACCTTAGGGTCACTATAAGTCATAAATGACTTGCAGACATACAACAAGAACTGGAAGATGGCCAAACAGGCTGGGAAAAAAATGCCATCAAGTTTGTCCGATCTTTGACTTGCCAAATTATAGGCACATCAATGTTATACAGAATGGAAAGGGATATCACTGTAGTTAGTTAGTTCTTTATTTCAGTCATTGACCAGTATAAAAGTAAGATGATATCACTGCTAATATAACTGTTCATCTCCAGAAGAAGGTTTTGAATGATAGATACAATAGTTTTGCACCAAAATCATTACACTACTATATGCTGCACAATCTAATCTGCAGTTAATGAAGTATTAATGTACCAAGATCAGCGGTACATCAAAATATTGGCGATATTATTCATTTGCATGATGTATATGTGTAGGTATTTGAAAGTAGATTAGTATAACACGTTTCATATCAGATAAAGGGGGAGGGGAGAGAATGTCATTCCCTGTGAAGAAGCTGGAGATTCAGTGGAGGAAGCAGAGGAACCCAGCCTTGAACCTGTCCCCTGTCCCTCAGTGCCTGTGCCAGCAGAGATTGCTCCCAATGAGGACAGGCAGGAACCAGCACCAGTGCAGCAGAGGTTCCTGCTGGCTTGGGCACTGAGGAGAAGGAGGAGGAGGAGGCAGACTTTATCTGTGCCTTCCTTCAACCAACAAAGGTCTGAAAGAGAGACCCGGCATCACTCACAAATAATTTATAACAAACACTGATCAATTAGGGAACAGCTGCACCACTGAGAGTGGGAGACAAAAGCCTGGAAAGAATGCCAGAACCTTATCAGAGGTTAACTGACTTCCGTTGCGAAAGCACTTTGTTTATGAACTCTCATGTTGCATGACTTTCTGGATTGGGCCTTTGGACTTTGGTTAGATGATTCTGCTTTTTGGAACCCCAGATTCTTGAACTGTTTGACTACTCTGTTTGCTTGAACCCTGACTCTCAGACTGGCTGAGGACTTTGCTTTTGGAACTTCTGGTTTGCTTTAACTTCTTCTCGTCTGATACTCAAGACTTGATACTCAGGACTTGATACTCAGAACTTGAATTATTTCATATGATGTGTTTGTTGCTCTTTTTGCTTTCTGCTTTGCCATTTTCTCAATTGTTTTGGTTTGCTATCAGCTGCTGGCTGCTTTCCCAGATAGACACCAGATGATGCTAGCAAACATGACTGATGTGCATCATATAGCTACATGATCTTTTCTTCATCTGAATTAAACTATTTAAGATATATGAATAACATATTCCATTATCAATAATATATAACTATGATTATCTTCTTTTGTAGCATAAAAATGTTGTGCATTTTCAAGCAATTTCCAACTTACGGTGCCCCTAGGATTACCCTGTCATGGGACTTTCTTGGTAAGATTTATTGAGGTGGGGTGGGGAGGTTTTCTCTGCCTCCCATTGAGGCTGACAGAATATGAGTCGCCTGATGTCACCCAGTCATTTTTTATGGCCATGTGGGGATTTGACCTTTACACTCCAAAATCATAGTCCAGTGCTCAAACCATTACACCCTGGTGGCTCTAGCAGAGACAATACTCTGCAAATAAACTCTGCTCACATCTGTATGCACTGCATGGCAACTACGTAACCATTACTGGTGACTGATCTAATAAATAAATTAATAACATTAAACAGTTAATATGAAGCTTTTCACTAACTGAAATGATAATAATTCCCTGCTCTGCTATATTGAATACCAGCAGTATTTTTGACTGAGACAATTGTTGAGGTGCTATTTATAAAATTATAAAAATTTAAACAAATAGCAACCTCCACCCTGGCTGTTTAGTTCTTTGCATATTAACAAAATTGCTCTTAGCATGAATGGTAATTGAGAAATCACTGAGTCATGTACGATTGCTGTATAATCATAAATGAGAGAGATAATGCCAGTTTTCAGACAACAAAATCCTGACTTCATCAGATCATTATTGATTTAGCAACATCTGGTGTGTGTGTGTGTTTGTGTGTGTGCATGAACGTGCATCTTGAAATCACCTGTCAACTGATGTGACCTCATGAATTTCAGAGTGTTTTCTTAGGCAAGGAATATTTAGAGGCAGTTTTGTCAGTTCCTTTCTCTAAAATATAGGCTACAGCACCTGGTGGTCATTCACTGGTTGTCTCCCATCCAAGTACTAACCAGACCTGGCCCTGGTTAGCTTCTTAATTCCAAGATCACACAGGATCTGGTGCCCTTAGGTGTCATAGGAGAAAAATCTTTTGAAAAACCATGCCACAGTATTGAACTGCAAATATTCTATGGAATTCACAAATTGTTTCTTGTCTAACAGCTTCTGTAATCTTTCACAGTTTTACACTAGATTTTTAGTTGGATTTTTTTTTAAAATTTAAGGACATGTTAAAAAGAATGTGAAATACAATTCAGGGAGCTCTACAGTGTCTGAAGAGCAGATTAATACATGCATTATTGAAAACACACACAGTTTAACTTGTTAACAAACTAGTATATAAAATGTATATACTCGACTTGTATGAGACCAAGGAAAAATATATATTGACACACTGCACAAACTTGTTCACACGTAAGACTTTTACAGTCCCAAGCTGGGAATAAGGCGCAAGAAATTATTATACTGATAAAAGGTGGTGTAATCTATGCTAATAAAGCCTGATGATGATATAATACCTTGGAGGACATTAGGCCAAGTGGAATAAATGTTCATTAGTACAGTAATTAAAAATCAAAAGAATGGATAACAGTGAAAAATGGGGTGTTGTTCTTAAGGGCAAACTTTTTCCCCGTAGCTGTAAAATGTCATTCTTTCACCATATTTAGTCATGTTCAAAAGGAATTAATTTCCACTATTTCTTTTTGAGCTTCTAAACCTCTGTCTACCACTTCATTCTCTAGCTAAGGTTTAATATTCCTCCATTCAAACAACTGCATCCTTGCACACACCAAAAATGAGGTTTGAAGTGACACTATTGGAATTTTTCTATATAAATGGTATCATTGAGTATCTACCTACTTTCTGAAATAGTATAAACCAGAAACTGGTTTAAACACCTCAGTGGTGACTGGGCTTCAGACACAACTATACTCCTGACCTTGTGACTAGAATGATCAGAAGAGACATGACATCCAACATTCATAGTATTTAGAAAGAGACTGAGCTGACCTCTCTATAGCAACTTTTCCTTTCGTTCTCTGGTAACTATAGAGATCTTGCCCTTCAGGCAAACTTTAGAGGTTTTCAGCGCTTAATTTTGATTGTTGCTGTACCTGAAAACTATAGCTTTAGTACTGAAAGATAATCTGTCATTCAGGCCTTTGGGAGAACTTCGTGATATGACAATACATTTTACCTTCTTAATCTTTTAAACTGTGCAAAACAATAGCTTAAATATTTGAACGGATTGCAGTCCTCACATTTGGGAGCCTTTACAAAGTTTTTTTTTTCCTGTAGAATTTGATGCTGCTTTGTTAGTTTGGCTTTCCATCTCCCCCCCCCCCCCCAAGCCTACCAAGTCATGAATTCTGGAGCCAAAACAATGAAGGCTATTGGGAGTATCTGCCTCAGGAGATGTAATGCTGGCTCATTTCCACAAACCATGATTTGCAAAACAAAATTGGCTACAGTACAGTCCTCTTTTTCCTCCAGTCAAGTATTCTCTTACAATATTGGTTAGTCTAATATTAGTCAGACCAAGAGTTGTGTCATCTTACCAGTCTGAGGTTCATTTGCAAACCTTGATTCCCATTAGAGTTCTGCATACCACTAATTACAATGATCACAGATCCAGATGTAATATTAAAAAATAGTTTAAGGTAGCCAAAGGAAAGGAAATCTGTACAAGTGGCAGGGGAGAGAGAACACTAGGGGCCTGTCTATTTCCAAGTCTGGACTCTATTTTGTAAATGACAATTTTTTCTTCTTATCTTATGTCTCTTTTGGACCAAAGACTTAAATATCTGTTAAGATGGAATGAAGCCAACTGGTTCTTATCCCAGCATTTAAATATCTCGACCCTATAATTAAGAAAAGCTGTGACCTAATTAAATCTACAATTGCTTTCTCTGCTCTTTTAAGATTCAAGAAACATGCAGACAAAATAAATGAGACTCAGCACCATGTCTGCTACACTCATTTTTCCCCATTTAAAAATTCTTCTTGTCTATCCAATCAGGAAGAATACAATTTGCATCAAAAACTAACAACAAGCACTGCAAATATTGGCAGGTTCTCAAATAAATAAATAAATGTTTTGGTTAATAGAACTTGTAGCCTCCCTCCCTAACACTCTCTCTCTAATAGTGAGATAAAATATTTCCTTCCATAAATAGTAGTTGTCTTTATAAAATTAAAAACCTAGAAATTCTTAACTTAAAATAATAAATTTGTTTTACTGAAACTGGGATAAAGACAAGATGATATGACTGTTTGTGCTCTGATAACATTCTTATTCAAACTGAAGTAATACACTTTAATTCTATTCTTTAAGAAACAGAACAATGAAAGAAAAGAGAAAATAAACCACTTTTTCATCATTAATTTAAATTGGAATGCTCTTGAAGAAGAATAAGATCAAAAATCATACAAAAGTTAATTTTCCTGCTTCTTAATTGGCATGTTCAGCTTCTAAATATACTTTTTCAAACTGATTACTTCATTGTGGAAGCAGAGAAGGCAACTTTGCACAAAGGAGATAGATGTTCAGCCATTGAACATGATAAGGATAAACGAGCATTAAATCTTTATATAAATAATGCACCAGAACACTGTCAGGCAGTTGTAGATGCCTGAATTATGTATCTGCTGCAAACTTTTACAACTTAAAAGGTATAGTGAGGTCGAATCTTATGACCTCTTGCTGAAATACAATTAGGGAAAATGCATCTCTCTTGGTACAGTATGGAAAATTTAATCCATGGGGACATGGTAACTGGGGGAAAGAATCAATATAAACAAGTGTGGCCCTTATATGTTTCCCCATTTATGGTAGTAAGGCATCAAAGTTCACTTATGAATACCAGGAATACTGTTAACATATTCATTATTTGATTTATAATATTTTATAATATTAATCTTCTGGAAAATAAACAAAAATGTAAAAGCCTAAGCAAATGAATGTAGTTAAAAACAAAACACCAACAATGTACCTATTTAAAGCCTAAAATATCCCTCATATCCAGCAAATGATTTACCCTTTCATTTCATTTCAACTACGCACCTACACTTTTTTTTAAAAAAAAGATGTAACAGTAAAGGAAGTTTTTGAGAAATTAAATGTTCTCTGCCTAACAAAGGAGTAATTAGCTTTGAACAGGAGAGAGACAACCTGGATCTCAAAGGAAGTTATTTTTCTTTTGCAAATAGAGGTGAAAATTTATTTTGTTGCTGTTGTTTTTATTAACAGACCTCAAATCAATTTTGACTCATTGTGACCCTGTGGACGAGACATCTCCATCCTCATCTTCTCTGCTCAGGTCATGTAGGCCTAGGCCTGTCTTCTCCCTGCTCAAGTCTAACCATCTGATATGTAATCTTTCTCTCTTCTTACTGCCGTCTACCTTTTCTAGCATCATTGTCATTTCTAATGATGTATTTTCCTCATGATTTGCCAGAGTACTACAGATTTAATTTATTCATCTCGGTTTCTAGAGAGAGTCCCACTTCATCTGCTCTATCACCCATTTTCTTGTCTTATTGATTATCCATAGTATTCCCAGTACAGTACTCTTTTCCAGCACCATATCTCAAATGAGTTTTCTATCTATTGGCTTTTTTCACTATCTAGCTCTCACATGCACACATGGTGATGGGGAATATGATGGTTTGGCTATCGTTAATTTAGCATCCAGAGTTATGTCTTTACACTTTTGATCTTGTCCAGTTCTTTCACAGCTCTCCTTCCCAATCTTAGTCCTTTGTTGTTGTTGTTGTTTTGTTTTGTTTTGTTTGTTTTTTTTACTGCAGTCTCCATTCTAAGCAATGTTTTAAACCAAGGTATAGTGGCTCATTGACTATTTCCATTTTCTCGTTGTTGAGAAATTAGTGTGTTATTTATGTTTTTTGGCAAACAAATAACCTAATTGTCACTGGAGAGGCGGGATATAGAAATAAAACATTATTATTATTATTATTATTATTATTTCCACTTTTCAACTGATTCTGCATTCAGACAGTCTGCTTTATCACACTATGGGGCAACCTGGATTTAAATGAGAGTTAAACAAGAATTAAACAGAAAATGTCCTGTAATAAACACAGGCCATTTCCTGTTTAACTCTTGTTTAACTCTTCTTTAAATCCTATTTGCCCCCTAGTGTGATAAAGCAGAGTGTTTTGGTCTCTAACCTTTCAGATAAATGGAGGATGCATGCTCTCAGCTGTAAAGAATTTTCTACTCATACCATGTAACTTACATAGAAAGTGCAAGCTGATTCAGAAAATCTTTTCAGATTTCTCAGCTATTAACTGCTCTGCATTGTCAAGATTCAGTCTCAGTTTTTGGCCTTCTTGAACCTAACAGAATTTAAACATTTGTTCAAGGAACTGATTGATGTTCCTACTTTTTGTGTAAAGGTAAAAACAAAAAGCAAACACCAGTTAAATATGTTTGTACCCTTCAGAATAAGTCTCATGGGAGAAAGCAGCCATTGCCCCCATATTTTCCTTATGGACAACTGGTCAAATATAAGGGAAACCTCAAGAGAATGGTGCCCTGAACTGCAAAGTCACAGAATGATTTAATGTTCCACTATATCAAGCACTGTTGAAACTACTAAAAACATCAATAGAATCACATTCTGTCAAGTCTGCAAAGATCTTTTACTGAGGCTGCCAAGAAGTCTCTTTCTCCAACCTTGACCTGAATAAAAATTGATACACACCAAGAGAACATTTTTTCTAGAACTCATGGAACTGTTTACCAGTACTTAATATGGGAAATCATCAAAAGAATAAAGTTCATATCAAATGCACTAAGTGAAAGCTTTATTATAAAATGTGCTACAACCTCTTTCCATAAAGCTCTTCATGTTGTAAGGCCTTACTCACAATAGAAATGACTTTAAAAAACTCCCAAGTATCTCTCCATTAACCAAATCAGTAAGCCATACATATTATGGGGCTTTCTAGATTGGCAGGAAAGTATGACATGAAGTTGCCTTTTCCTTAATGCTTAGCAGCTGCACCACAGCCTTTATATGGAGCTGCGCTGTTCCACAGTTTTTAAAAAAGAAGCTGGGAAAACCAGCACCTTTTTGAAGGCGCTTCTTCTCCCCTAAAACGCAAAAAAAAAGTGTTTTCATGGCACACTTTCCCTTTTTCTCATCTAAAGGCTAGAGTTTCATGCAGCCATAAACACACTTCTTTTTGCCAATCTAGAAAGCCCCGTAGTGGTTGGGTGTACTTTTAACAAGGATCACATCCATATCTTCACATATCAATAACAGTCTATATAAAAACTCAACAAGTAAGTTACAGCAACATCTATTTCAGTTTCTAATTCGTGTCCTGAAATTTTATCAGGCCAATGTTTTATTTCTTGCTGTACAACTTTTAATATATTTTAGTTGAAAAGAAGGTGCTGAATTGTTCCACATGGCTTTCTCCTCTACCCTGCAAGGACAATGCAGGCAAGAGACCACTCAGTTGCTGCTCAGCCAGTTGCTCAGCTGCTGCTCCCAAGGTGACCAGGTACAAAGAGAGAAGCTTCTCCCTGGTGAGAACTCTCAATTCTTCTTCGCTAGGGTGGAGATGGGTGCACCTGGTGTTTGTGTGGGGGGGGGGGGGTTTACTGAGGTCACATGCCCTGGACCAGAGACTGGCATAGAGAGGCAAAGGGTGAGATATTAACTACAGGAGCTTCTCCTAGGTGAAGGACACTCCAAGATTTGCCCTCAGATAATCCTCCATCTCTTCCACCAGAGACATGTTTTCCCCAGCTTCAAGTGTTCCCCCTCACACACACATATGCACAAACATTGCTTCTTCTGTTACATCTTCTCTCATCCTGTCTGATGAAAGATAACAGAAGCAGCAAAGCTGTCCTGACCTGCCAGCTAAGTCCCACCAAAGTTAACAAAGTTTAAGCAGGGTTCCAAATTTGAAAACTCTTTTTTTACCATTGCTAGTTCTACAGTGCCATGTGCTCTAACTTCTTGTTCTAGTCAGCCAATCTGTCCCAAAATGGTGCCATTCTGAGCTACAGAAGCAATGTCCTACATCCAAGCCTCACAAGAGTTTCCCAACCACCCCTGCCACCACCAGTGAAAGATGCAGCTTTTAAAGAGGGAGTTTGTGCAGGAAGATGAAGAGCGGAAGATGCCACCACACAAAAAGATCAGCCACATTGTGCTGTGGTTTTATGGGATCCTGAAAGGAAGTTTCATGCAACCCTAATCCCCACCATGGTCCTAAGGTTCCACTTGTCTTTTTTGTGTACCTATACTGAAGGTCCCCCTGCTGCCCCTTTTCCCCCTCATTGCCCCCTGGAACTTTTCACAATCCCCTGGGGAAGAGTTCCCCCCACTGGGAATCACTGCTTTACATGATTCTTATGTGCTTTACTATGGCCATTATCACATGGAGGAACTTACGTTGCCAAAATGTTGCTAAACTGTTTCAGAAGCGTGAAGGAGAGATCATCCTTTGCACTTCTAAAATGTAATTGAGGCTTCCTGCTTTCCTTCCATCGACGAAGCATTTGCGGGGAAGCCATGTTTTTGGATAACTGGATTTCCACTTATTAAAAAAATGTCTTCTCCTGGCTTCCCCGTGAACACTTCATTGACTGAAGGAAAGTGGGAACTCTCAATTACTCTTTAGAAGTGCAATGGATGATCCCACCTTCACGCATCTGAAACAGTTTGGCAACGTTTTGGCATCATAAGTTTCTCTGTGTGATAAGGCCCTATGTAAATGCATGGCACAGCTTAGAAGGGACATTTTATACTTTAATCAAACTGTATTCCCAATTAGAGTAGACCACCTTCTAAATCTACACACAATTCAATTGGTGTACTCTGATTGGGACCAGGAACTGGATCTGGGCCATGCATAACTGCAGAAAAAGAATATATAATTTATCAAAATTACAGTATGATTTAATTATACAGAGAGCAAGTTCCAAAATGATTCTTTTCAAGTTTCCATCTGTTCCATTCTGATTGGATTTCATATAAGAGTTCATATAATGACTAAAAGAGTTCATATAATGACTTCTAGCTAATGGAATCTTGAAAGCATTTAATATTTCAGCATTATCAAAGTTGGACAAACTTTACTCACATATAGCCAATCAGGAATATTGCTCGCTCTCTCTTTCTTTCCACACAAGCATGTGTTTGTATGTGTGTGGGCGCACGCACACACAGATATATTCAAACATACAGTAGAAATGTGATTGTCTCAGATGCAATTAGGTCAAGGAGATTCCTAATTATTATAACTGCAATATTGTGTAAAAATCATTTCATCCATTAATTAAATAAATTAATTATGGCAATCATGTTTCTGAGCTTCAGCTGGACTCCTTTCCTCCTCTTCCTCCTTGCTTCAAGGCCAAGCAAAGAAAGCAACAAGGGCAATACCTCAAGACTAACTGCTTTATCACACCAGGGGAAAAATGGGATTTAAACGAGAATTAAACTAGAGAAAACCAGGAAATGTCATGTGATAAACATCAGGCAATTCCTGGTTTTCTCTAGTTTAACTCTCGTTTAAATCCTGTTTGCCCCCTAGTGAGATAAAGCAGCTAAAATTGTGGTTCAGTTCATTTCTAATAACAGAGAAGAAACAACACCTACATTCTCTTAATAAGTATCTTTCAAAAATAATATTATTTTTAAAAAAAACAGGAAGGAAAATTGTTTCTGAGATAACATGATGGATCATTTTTCAAGCTATAAGAGCTGAAAGTTTCTGAGATATCTCAGATCTGGAATCTCAGTTACAAGTTCTCCAGGCTCTGGATAACCACATTGTGGAAAAGCAGATTCAACAGCAATTGAGCTGTATGTTTGAAAGTTTGTGCATGTCATAAAGTAAATAATGGCCACATTTCTTTTCAGGCAGTGAATATAGTGACTACAAGAAGGTCATTACCACACTCCAATCTCTAGCCCTTCATACATATCAAGCATCTGTAGGGCAGTAAAGACATACTAAGAAATGTCACATTTGAATTTTCTTAGAACGCAGATATATTACAGACAGCATTTGTTTCAAAGTTAAATTCTTTAATGCAATTTGAATTATTTGTCATTTGCTTCTGATTTGTACAGAAGGAACCTCTAAGAGATAAGGACACATCATCATCATTTTGAAAATGAATCTGCTATCCAAAATCACATTAGTGTTGTGCATTCTCCTTTGCAGAAATGAACACATAACTCACTCGCAGTAGTTGAATCTTTAGAGAGGAAACACCATAAAATTTTCGATATCCTCTAGGGCAAATGTCTGCATGGGGAAGATAGTGAAGAATTATAGGATACATGAACCTTGAGCAGCCTCCTCATTGATGATATGTAATTACCTGCCATCTACTAAAGCAGTAGTTACTATAAAAAATTCATTGTTCAATTGGACTTCGTAGATGCAACCCATTTGAGAGTTTTACAAAGCTTTAAAGAATAATTTATCTTTAAATAGCAAATCCTTAAGAACTAGAAAAACACTGATACGTTTAACTAATAAAATAGTCATTACAGAAAACAAAATTCCAATCAATATTCAAAATCAATCTTTGATCAACTCTACATGTTTTGCAGTTTGGTATTAATCAACGTTGAATAAAACATACATACATATTCAAAAAGATCTGCCAGTAAACAATAGTCATGTTTTGTCACTGACAAATGTTGCGGCCAAAACAGAAATGTAATTAAAGTTACTTAAAATTAACTTTAAAAAGATAAAATGTACCCTAGGGGAAAAAATGAACAAGGGACAGAGCACAGGAAGGACAACAACTGGACATTTATGGGTTTCCAGCACAGATTATGGTGTTATGGTTCTATGCTGCCACAATTAGTACTTCTAAGGTAATATATTCATACAATATTTTAATAAAATCACAAGAATAAATAAATAAATAAAATGTACACATCTACATGTCATGCCTCATTTTGTTTAATCACTTTGGCAGAAACATGAACAAGTTGTCCTACAAAACAAGAGAAAATAAGAGCAGCCAAAATTACCTTCAGTTCATTCCCATAGTTTTTATGTTGCTGAAGTTGTCCAGATACACAGGTGATTTTGTAAAGGTCTGAAGAACCCTTTGGCCCATTTTTGTTGAAGAGGTCTGAATGCTGATTACTTCTCTGAAGGCATTGTTCCTGTAATGATTAAATACATGGAATTCAGAAAGAAGTTGATGGAAAAGTGAATAATAAAATAAAATTGTCTGGAGAATCCAAAGCTTACTGTTGTTTTGGAGAATTTTTAAAGGTCGGGGGGAGGGTCTAGAAAAAGTTTTGGCAACAAATTAAATAGCCTTCATTTTGCTTTCTGAAAGTGATCTGTCTTGGTTCCATTGGCCAAGGGAAATGTCCCCTGGCCTCCTCTCATAGAGGCCAACAAAGCGTCGTAAAGTCATTTGCCATAATGTCATTTGATGTGCAGCTCAAGGACCAAGATTGTCAACGATATTAAGGATCATTTGTGTTTCTATCTCCTCTTTAGCAAGGTAGTTCAAAGATATTTGCATAGGATTTTGAGTGAGGTGAGAAAGGGAGTTCCTATGATCTATGTAATAATTACAGCACACTTCCAAGATGTGATTGTAAAATTTATTTATATAAATAAAGTTTAACATATTTTCAAAAAACAACCCTTCCTTCTCCAGTAAAAGGAGAAAGATACAGAGGGACTCTAAGGCAGGGTATTCTTTGCAGCCTTCTGCAGAAAAGGGAGGAAGCAAAGGAGCAGTAATGGCAGCGAATACAAAATAAAAAAAAATAATAAAAAAATAGGTTGCCATTCCCAATCCATTCCATATGAAACCTGAAGATCACCTCTAAAAGCATGAATACTGTACCCTTTTGTTCTTCCATCTCCCAGTTTGATTCACCACCACCCTAATACATGTTGAGCAAAATACTTCATTCAGGATAAACCATGCCCTCTGAGTCATTCATATGCTTTAAATTCTGTACTATTCCACACAAGGGATGAGTTTTCACATACATGTTAATCCATCAAATGATATTTTGCAGGTATCAGCAAAGCACTCAGAAAGAACCTGAATATCACTTCCAGCTTAATGTGTGCCAGAGGCTGATTTTGACTGTACCACAAAAACATTCTACTTTTTTCTAAGAATAGGGTAAGCATTCCTTGTATTGATAAACTGTCCTTAGCCTCTAGAGATAAATAATAAATTGCATAGAAGTTCCTGGCTACCACAATTGTTTGTGCCTTCTTTTTGGAGTTCAGAGCCTCAAAGTTAGGACTTTTGATAGAGTTTCTAGTGTCAAGGTGAGATGTTATTTGCAGACCAAGGGGGGAAATATTCTTTTGTTGACATTTGAGGAGGGTCCCTATTTTTTTTTTTTTTTTATCATTTGGCAGAGATCCACACTGCTATGTATATTATTGAAATCTTCACGAGAAATGAATCTTATCCAAAATAATAAGTAAATAATCCTGGAAATAAGAAAGCAGTCACCACACACAGAAGATAACCATATTTGTTCAAGATTACAGCTATATGTAATGCTTCCTTTTTCCAGCATGGCACCCAAAGGATATGGTGTCTACCTGGGAATTGGACAATCTGGACAACTGAGTATTAATTTTCAGTGGGAACTCACTTGCTCATGGCTTTAAATAATTGTTATAATGAATGAGATATAGCCATGTACCTGACAGCCATTTAATGACATTTGCCTGGACCTGTGTTGGCAGAAGTCTGTTAGGTGTGAGAGAGGGAAAATAAAAGGGACATCTTTCATTTGTTGAACTAGCTACAACAATAGACAGAACTACAGCAGAAAAGATGGCAAGGTTTATTCCATACTTTTGAATTATAATTGATGTATCAGTTCAGTTGGCTTGAGAAATATTTGCTTATTAATAAATGGAAGGGTCCATTTAGCTCCAGTATCATCTCAGTTTATTTTGTCCCCCATTCTTCTAACTTCCACGTCCAATCCTGTCCCACTGGACCAATCTGACATATGTAGATCTACATAACCAATAGAGAGGTTAAACCATATGCTGGAATAAGATAAGGATATATGTATTCATCCTCTTCAGATGTTATCTGCTTTCATTAATGTTTTATCTTGGTCTTGCTGAACACAGTTGAAAACAACAAATGCTACTTTGGGGGCTTGTATAGCTCTAGCAATTATGTGTCTCGACATTGTTTAATCAATGCTAATGAGTGCCTTATATCTGAAAGTATTTATACTTAAACATAAAGACATTATCCTCACCAACTGGATGCAATTAGTCTCCAAAGGCCATGGACAGGGTTATTATTTAACAATGTTAACAATGTAGATTATCATGATTTAGAATAAGAAGTTGGCAATAATGTGCAATTAGGAGATACATTTTTTCTACTTAAAGTGCCCTAAGGTTTTCATTTGCAAGGGCAAAATGGTGTGCTTTCAACTTTATCCAAAAATACCTATATAGATGAAGTGCTTTATCTATATGAAGTGTGTGTGTGTGTGTGTACCCCTTTATCTTTTTTCTTCTATTTTGATTCAAGATAAGAGGGAGACAGTGACAGAAACAGTGAAAGGTGGAGGAAATAAAGGGGACCCTCCCCTCCTCCAAACTTCCATTCCCTACGATTTATCAGCTCAAACTATCATCTGAAGGATTGTGCTTTTTCCTCTGTTATAGACTACTTGCAGCACTATTTCACCAGAGCTTGTCTGGCAACAATGATGTAGCTCGAGTTTTTGGTGACCGGAGTCATCTCAGGGAGGCCTGGAACTGCAGCTACTCCAGCTCAGAATAGTTGGTTTTTGGGTCCCCAGGGCAGAGGATAGAAAGACTTGGGTGAAATCACAGCAGCCCATCTATACAATTAATCTGTCCTGCTTCATTTTTCATTGGAGCCTGTACAGCACTGTAGTGGAAGTGTCAGAGCTCCCAAAACTTCTGGTATCTTTTTTGTTTCTGAAGCATAAACCAAATTACTGTTGCTGAAGCAAAGTAAAATTCCTTTTTAAAAGACTATAGTAATACACTTTTATGTTCAATTTCTAACAAGCCATACTTACACCAGCTATCTCTAGATATGCAAAGAATGAAGGATTTAATAAAAATTGGTCAACCGATACTGAAAAGCTACTAGTGATTGAAAAGCAATACTCTGCTTCTCAGATCATGTAGGTTGTACTTACATAGAAAAAAAGTCACATGTTAAAATTTTTGCAAACATACATATGGACAATCTGTGGGAGCCAGTGTTGTGAAATGGTTTGAGTGCTGGACAAGGACTCTGAGAGACAAGGGTTTGAACATCCATGGAAACTCACTTGGTGACCTTGGCCAAGTCACATTCTGTCAGTCTAAGAAGAAGTCAATGCCAAACCTTTTCTGAATAAATCTTGCCAAAAAAATAACATTAAGTAAAATAAAATAAAATAAAATAAAATAAAATAAAATAAAACATATATTTTAGAGTCGTCATAAGTTGGCGTTGACTTCAGTGGCACCTGGTGCAGTAAATTATACCACAGCACACAGGACACTTAGTAATGTGTTTTGTACTAATGTTACTCATAAATTGTAATTCTTGTATATCACTGATTGTAATGTTAATAGTTGTGACATAAACAAATAGCAAGCTTTAAATTGCAATATCATACGCATAACCTAAATATATTTACATATACTTTATACATAGTTTCATGTGGATAAAGAGACAATTTGATAAAGTGTGAAGTTTTAAAAAAAAATTTAAAAAATTAATGAAATATTTTTTTTAAAAAAAAACGTGAGGCCTCTCCTTTCTTCATGCACTGAGCCTCACCCCACTCACCTCATCTCTTCAGCATTTTAATGGAACAGAGACAAATGCCACAGCTTGTTTCTGTCAAAATGCAGATATCGGAGGAGCAGTGGTGTCACCCCACCCCCCGCCCTTAGAGTGTCACCTGGTGTGGTCTGTATCTTTGAGTGATGACATTGGTTGATTTGAAGGCATGTAACAGAACGGCAGCAACAATGCATATGAATACAAGATACACACACACAGAACGAACCAAAATTAACAGGAAGCAAGAGGAACTCAACCTCAATTGGTAAAGTTCGTAGTACTGTGTGATTCAATAAATAAATAAATAAATAGCTATGCTTCTTTTTACTCTCTTGTTAATTCCCCATAGTGAAGCCTTATTTCAGAATATACTGGACCTGCAATATAGGCCTTCTGTTTCTTTGCCATTTACATAGCTGTAAACAATGGCAGGAATTCTACATCCACTTATTTATGCAACTATTTTAGTTGTCTAACAAAGTAGTACCTCCTGGCTGAATTCCCCCCCCCCCACCTATTTTACTGGGCAATCAGTCACATGGGCCAAAGGGATCCATTCTGCTGGTTATTTGGGCACAAATGGATGTCACCCCACTCTCACCAGCCAGTGAGGCTGCAACAAGTGTGCTTCTGATCATCACAGCCTTGTTGGCTGGCAGAAAGGATGGTGGTGGGTATGCCATCCACCCATGTCCTGATCACCAGCTCATGCCTAGTAAAGTAGTTTACAGGGGGGTGGCAGTTAGTGATGTAAAGAATATTTGTCAAAATTCCATAAACAGAAGAAATATTAGTATTTGTTATTTGAAGATTTCATAAGCTTTTTAAGGAGAAGAAATTAAGAGCACTTCTTGATCAATGAGTAAGAATTTTGGTTTTTAATTCAATGGCCAGGATTTGAGTATTTTGCATAAGCAAAGCTACCATTCACATTGGATTTTTCTAGCAGAGGAATGTTCTTTAAATCTCTCCCAAACTTCCTTTTGACATGCTAATTGAGTTTGAAATGCCAGGTGATTAGTGTAAATGTTCACCTCCCTTGTCTTTTATTTTCATTTGAGAAATCTGTAAAAAATATTTCTCGACAGGAAGAGAAAAAATAACCTTTTGAAAGTGGGACTTTTGAAAAGAATATTTTTTTAAAAAAAATGCATCTAGTTCTCGATGGGAGAGAAGAAAAAAATTGGTTTGTCACAACACTAGTGGCAGTTATGATTATGGGAAAACTGCTATAGTCAGGATTATGTAAGAGCCATAAATATGCATCTGCTATGATACGTAACTCCAGTTTACACATCTGTAAGTCTGATCCTGA
The DNA here is from genome assembly GCA_034509955.1 of Urosaurus nigricauda. Lineage (NCBI taxonomy): Eukaryota > Metazoa > Chordata > Lepidosauria > Squamata > Phrynosomatidae > Urosaurus > Urosaurus nigricauda. The sequence continues at coordinate 184,782,018 of JAOEGL010000003.1, read as the reverse complement.
ATCCAGATTTGTGGCCAGTGTTTCCAAACTTTAGTGACTGTCCATGTTCAAGGTTCTTTTTGGGGGTGAGGGTTGTTAATTTAAAACAAAATTTAACAAAAACTGTCCCATGCCCTTTTTTTTCCTGGTCCCATGAGTGTAATGTGGTATTTTCACTGGAGTGAGGCAGCCCAAAAAGTGTTGAAAAGATTACTGAAAAGCAACTTAATAAAAGAAAACAGTAAGGAGACGTGCTGTAATTGTTTATTCGTTTTAAAATAGCACAATGCATTTTCTAATACAAGAAGCATATCTGAAACCAAAACACTAACAACCCTATTGCCAACTCTCAAAATATTGGAATTCTTATTGAGTTCAGAAAAATCCTTCACCTCAAGCAAGCTTTTAGAATAGGCCTGATTCATGAGGGTTGGTGTAAAAACACTTTTAAGGTGATTTAAATAGTAAAATGCTATGCGACCATAATATGACATAAAATTATTTGTGATAATTATAAAACACCCCCACTCAGAAACTACTAAAATCTAATGCATAATTATAAGTAAATGTATCATTTTTAAAGTGCTCAAAAAATAAAAAAATCAATCAAACAAACAAAAAAGCATTTTCAGTTGATTCTGATTGAAAGCCTTAAATGAAAATGTTCAGTAACAGCAAGTACTACGCTCTCTCTCTCTCTTTTCAGTTTGCAAAGACAGAATATTTTTCTCTGTGTGAAAACTCATTTCAGTTATTTACCATCTTAATTATGAACTTAATTAGATTACATCTCACTCTCCATGATATCTCAGGGATCACAACATGGAGTGAATGCTCTCCCCAGATTCCTGTGAATTTCCAAAGTCTGTGAGCCTGTAAAGAGCCATAGCTTGTAATTTCTACACAGCTATGGTAGTAGAAATGGGTGGAAATGTCATTTTGTTCATCACCCCACTCTAAGAATAAAGAATGACAGTAGTGGTCCAGAAGCCAAGACCCCCTAAGAGACACCTTTATATAAAATACTTGGGTGAACAGAAAGACCATAAGAATGCCACAAAGTAAGCCTCTATAATAGATCTATTCTAAAAGAATAGCAGCTGTTCTGAAAATACATCCTCCATAATACTATCCTCCATCAACTTATTTGTTGGGGCTACTTGGAGCTTTGGCTTTTGAAAAAGATCTTGGTTCAGACAGGAACAGGATTTCTCTTGGCTAACCTGATCACAAGATATTTAGGATTTTATAGGTTAAAATCAATTTGGCTCAGAAATGAACTGAGTTCTAATCCTATTTTAAACCTTTTAAAATATATATAAATGATCTTTAATATATTTGATAATGCTGACCTGGCATGCTTTACTGAGACATGGCTGGGGGGTGCCAGCACTGCTACATGGGCGTAGGCCCTCCCAGCAAGTTATATGGTCAGCGAGCAGATAAGGGAAACTGGGGGGGGGGGGGGCAGCGTAGCAATAGTCCACAAGACCAACCTAACTCTGATCAGGAAACCTGTCCGGAAAACAACCCACATCGAGTGCTTGTACCTTAGCCTGAAGACCAGGGACAGTTTGGGGATTCAGTTGGTTTACTGGCCACCCCGTAGCCTAACAGATTCCCTGACCGAGCTGATTTAACTGGTCTCTGAGCTGCTGTTGGAGTCGCCCAGACTTCTGGTTCTGGGTGACTTCAACATTCCTCTCAAGACCAGCCCTTCTGATCTATCTGGAGCAGCTCAGGAGTTCATGTAATCCATGACAAGCATGAACCTCTCCCAATTGGTCAACGGGCCTACCCATTGCACGGGTCATACACTCGCTTGGATTTTTAGTTCGGAACAGGCATATCCGTGGGCGGAGGTAACCAAAACCTCCACATTGTCATGGACGGATCATTTCCTGATCAAGAGGGACCTTAAAGCCGCGCCTTGTCCCCCCGGGGGTGGTGGACCCATTCGAATGGTCCACCCTCGAAGGCTAATGGAACCCACTGGTTTCTAAAAGGCCCTAGAGGGTTTAATGGTTGGTAATGCCAGTGATTCTGTCGAAGCCTTGGTGAACACTTGGAACACCGATCTTCCCAAGGCTCTGGACTTAATCGCTCCTGAGCGTCCTCTCCAACCCGCTCCTAACCACAAGCCCTGGTTCACAGATGAACTCAGGGAGATTAAGCGGACTGGACAATGACTAGAATGCAGGTGGTGGAAGACTTGTCTCTTATCCGACAGAATTCGCCATAGGCAGCATCTTCGTGCCTATCGGGAGGCTTTGCATGCAGCGCGGAGATCCTTCTGCTCTGCACGCATTGCATCTGTAGAGTCCCATTCAGCAAAGCTGTTCAAGGTGGTGGGGGAGCTGACACAGGTCCCCCCTGCACCAAATCCCTTGCTTAACCCCACGACGGTGAAGCTGTGACACATTTAATACCCACTTGGCAGACAAAATTTCTCAGATAAGGTCTGACTTAGATGCCAATGTTTCAGCAGTATCTGTAAATGAGGCACCTAGCAACTCCGTTGTTGTCACCTTACTGGATGAGTTTCAATCTGTAAGTACTGATGATGTGGGACAAGCTCCTTGGAAGTGTGAGGAAGACAACCTGCTCTCTCGACCCATGTCCATCCTGGCTGGTCATCCAGGGAGGGGACACACTGAGGACATTCCTTCAGGATGTCATCAATGCGTCCCTCAGGGAGGGTATTGTTCCACCTTCTCTGAAGGAGGCAGCTGTAAAGCCTCTCCTGAAGAAACCCTCCCTTGATCCCCTGGACAGAAATAACTACAGACTAGTTTCCTTGCTGTCATTCTTAAGCAAGGTGATCGAGAGAGCGGTCGCCTCACAACTCCAAGCCGTCTTGGATGAAACTGATTTTCTTGATCCATTTCAAACCAACTTCCGGGCAGGATATGGAGTTGAGACTGCCATGGTTGCTCTGACAGATGACCTCCGCTTGAGTATCGACAGGGGTAGTGTGATCCTGCTGGTGCTATTGGACCTCTCAGCGGCCTTCGACACTATAGATCATGCCATCCTTCTGGACCAGCTGAGAGAGATGGGTATCGGAGGCACCGCGTTGCAGTGGTTCCATTCCTTTCTCTCTGGCAGGTCCCAAAGGGTGAGGCTCAGGGACAGCTGCTCTTATAAAATCAAGCTAAACTGTGGCGTCCCTCAGGGCTCCATTCTGTCCCTGATGCTGTTTAACATTTATATGAAGCCACTGGGGGAGATCATTCGGAGGCATGGAGCTCAGTGTCATCAGTACACTGATGACACTCAGATATACCTCTCCATGACAAGATCATCTGCTCAGACCTCAGATGGCGTCTCCTCTCTCAATGACTGCCTGGCAGCGGTAATGGATTGGATGAGGAAAAATAGATTGAGTCCTAATCCAGACAAAACTGAGGTACTGACGGTCACCAGCCCGAAACCAGGTCTGGGAATACAACTCCCGGTCCTAGACAGAGTCACACTCTCCTTGTTACTGTTATCAGCTTTGGCTCATACGCCAGCTGCGCCCTTTCCTGGAGATGAGGGACCTGGAAACTTTGGTACATGCTTTGGTCACCTCATGTTTAGATTACTGCAATGCGCTCTACATAGGGCTACCCTTGTGCCTAACCCAGAAACTTCAACTGGTCCAAAATATGGCAGCCAGATTAGTTACAGGCGCATCTAGGAAAGAGCACATAACACCTGTGCTGAAATCTCTCCACTGGCTGCCGATTAGTTTCCGGGCACAGTACAAGGTGCTGGTTTTGACCTTTAAAGCCCTTCATGGCTCAGGTCCATCTTATCTTAGGGACCACCTCCTCTCATATGAGCCCCCTTGTACTCTTCGGTCCTCTGGGAGGAATTTGCTACAGCCTATGAAAACTAGGCTGGCACAGACCTCCCAGAGGGCCTTCTCTGCCATTGCTCCCAGGCTATGGAATGACCTGCTGGATGAGATGCGTCTTATTACAACTTTGGATTGCTTTAAGAGAGCCACCAAGACGCATCTCTTCTGGCAGGCCTTCCCAGAAAACGATTAATTTTCTGTCATCTACTGTCATCTACTGTCCCTCCAGTCCCATTTATCAAGACATCAATACTCTTGAGGCCGCCCACCTATCCAATTTTAGAGCTATTATTGTTTAATGTTTTACTGTTTTAAATCTTATTCTTAGTTTAATCTATTTTTAAGGGGTGGGAAGGGAGACAAAAGTGTTATTTTAACTGTATGTATTTTTAAATGCTGTATTCCGCCCCGCTTGCTCACCCAGAGGGACAGAATATAAATAAATATTATTATTATTATTATTATTATTATTTGTAGTTTCATGAACTGAAGAGTGTGAGTGATCAGAATGTTGGAGCACACAACATACACAGTTGTTTGTATCTACACATTGCAACCCATCAGCCAAGTTTTTCTTCTCACCAGACTAAAAGGATTTTGTCAATAATTTTGCCCTAAGTCTTGGATCATTACCTAATGAGAAGTCAGTATTATCAAAAGTTATCAGGTGATGTCCATGCTAGAACTAGCAGAATCTATCCTTACAAAATAGCATGATAAGAAAAACATTTTACTTTGAACAATGCTCCCCCCTTCTTGCTTCTTTCTACCCCTAGGGTATGTTGAGGTTAACACACTTAACAAAGCATATTTTTCTATACCATACAAAAATCAAAACAAACATATAATACATTATCCTTTTCATACTAGTAGAATGAATTTAAACATTACTGGGTATATAAGGACCTTAACAACTCAATAAAAACCAGATGCTCCTATTGAATGCATGCAAAGGAATATGAAATGCAAACATTAAATAAAGTACCAAACATCAAAACAAAGAAAGGGAAATGGCCTCATAAGCGAAGAAAAGTAATAGAAGGAATTGAGGCCATCCAACTTACCAGACCGGCCAATTTGCTGGGTTGGGGGTGGGGGTGGGAAGTGTTGAGATGTTGTGGTTATCTTGACCAGCTCCTGGCTCTGGCTGCTCCCAGCAGGTACCAGGGCCAGGTTTTTAGCACCTTGATTGGCTAGCTGGGGCCTCAGGGGTGGGATTCCCAGTGCCAAGTGGGGACTACAAGTCTCAGGACACACCTGGAGCCAGAAGTGGTTCCCCCTTTTGACTGACAGGGGAGAGCCTATTTAAGGCCATGTGGCCTGTGTTCAGTGCCAATCTGGCTTGGATCCTCCCATTCTCTGATTCTGATAGGAGGGCTGTGGTTATCTGTCACAACTTTTTGGGGTGGTAGCATAGGCCATGGATCTGGTGGCATGGCTACTGGTACTGTGGAGCAATGGTATTGAGAGTCCACACAGAGACCCGGATGTGCTGGGATTGTGGAGGAGTGGCCATTGTGGGGGCAACTCCTAGTCAACATTCCCCAGTGACAAGGAGCAGAGATGAGAACAAGTGAATATCCATTGACCCCCTTTTTGTCATCCTGAGGTGTGTACATGGCCAGGCAATGGGTTCATTGATCAAAGGTTGGGTTGTTTGATGACAGATCCAGATCCATGCCTTGGGCCAACCCTAGCTGTCAGCTGTACTCAAAAGTTGTGGCCTTTCCCCTTCCAACTGGTTGCCTTCATGTGTTCTCTCATTGTGGCGCCCCCATATCCCCCCTGCAAATGTATTTTCTATACACATTAGTCAGATTGGCATAGCCCTGACTAATGTGAAGATCAGCTTTTATATATTGCTAATTTTCCAAAGCAGTTGTTGTCTTAAACAACAACACATATTGATATACATTTCTAAAATGCATACTGTATATACTCATGTATAAGTCTAGAAATTTAGGTCAAAAAATTGAACCCAAAAAACTGGGTCGACATCCACGGGTCAATGTAAGTACTGTATCTTAATTCTTATTTAAAGAAGGACCCATCCTCTGCTGAAAAGCAAGAGTATAATCTGTCCTGGAAGCACTGACACCCTTTACTCTCTCATCCATCCAGTCTTAAGAATAAGCACAAAGAGTTATGTCTGATGGAGTTCTGGAAGGTATTTGACATTGTTTTGCTTTGCTTCATCCTTTAGATGCTTTCCTATATGCCCCTAAATTTTACTCTCGACTTATCCACGGGTATAGCAAAATCCATAATTTTGCCCCCAAAATTGGCCCTCAACTTATACATGAGGTCGACTTATAGTCGAGTATATACGGTACTTAGAAAAAAAATTGGCATTGTGGTTTGCGAGTAAATACACTTAAATGACATATTTAAAACCTGTTTAAATGCAGAATTTTCTGCATTTTTAAAAATCACATAATGCCAAAATATGACAGGATGGGTTTATGGAAGAGCAGATGTAAACATTACAGTGGGCCCTTATTATCTGCTGAGATTTGGTTCCAGGATAACAAAATCCATGGATGCTCAAGTCCCATTAAATAGAATATCATAGCAAAATGGTGTCCCTTATATAAAATGGAAAATCAAGGTTTGTTCCTTTGGATTTTATCCTTTTTAAAATATTTTCAAGCCATGGATGCTTGAATACATGAATAAAATATCCATGGATAAGAAGGGCCAACTGTACATAGACCAGAAATAGATTTGCTCATTCATCTCTCTTCTTCTTTTTTAAAAGTATGAAATACAAAAATGTTGAAATCATTTCCAAGTTATTGAAGAAACAGCCAGGAAATACTTTGTTGTATGCAATATTGTCTGTATTATTGCGTGTAATTTGTGGTTTATCCTTTTTGTTAATACCCCCTTAGTAATGTGTACTTCATAGTCTTTTCTATACCATCTCCACCTTCACGATTCACTCTGTTATTGCTTAGTAGCTTTCAGGTTGCAATTGGGACAATACAAAAGGTGGATGATCCCCATCTATGAACTAAACTATTTTTGTGAGTGTCTCTGTGTGTGTGTGTGTGTGTGTGCATGTGTTTCAGGGAAGAGGGGTTGTACTAAGTGTAACAGAGTAGTTGGGAAACTACTTTTCAGAGTACTTTTCTCCTTTTTCCCCCAAGGGAAGAAGATTGGATTATAAAACCAGTGAAATCAAATAAGTGATAATGGAGGCCAGCAAAGCAGCAAGGGTGGAAATAATTGTGTTAAAACTTCTTTCTCCTTTCTCAGTCATCCTGTTTTTGTTCCTGCAGCGTGCTTGCCTGAGGAAACACATAAGCTTATGGTGAAACTACCCACCACTTGTTCAAATCAATTTACTCTGTTTTAGCAGCCCTCTTATTTTCTGAGCTTTTTAAAATCTTGCCTTGTCTTCCTTTTTAACCAACTTTTTTTGTACCAAAAAGTTAACTAAAATCCGTTTAAGTTGAAGTCTCTGAGGCTCTTAGTGGCATAAGGCTGGTCCACTTGCCAGAGTATTCAGGCTCTGGATCCTGAAGGCCTCTGAACTGTTGTATCCTAAATGATATTCTCCATCTCAAGTGTGGTACCACTGAATTCATACCCTGCTCACCTCACAAGTGCCCCTCCACTCGTTCCCCCCGTATGTTTTTCACTCTTCATCCTTGTTCACTCCCCATTCCAAGTAATGGCATGCTTTTTTACGAAATGAAATAGCCTGTCATGAAGAAATTCACTTAGCTTTCAAACAAATTCACCCGATGAATCAAAATCAAAACAAATTAATCAGACTAGCATTCTGTCACAATTTGTCATATTCAGCAATCTGAATCCTATGCTGATCGTACAATTAGATTCTTAAAAATTTGGAAAAAAAAATCCTCAAAGACTATTTCAGGTTCATGATTAAGAATAAGTTCTGCTAGCAAAAGCAACTAAGGCCCGAAACAGGCAGGAAAAAGTGCTGGCTTCGGGCCAATATGATTCATGCCCCCAGATCAGCCAGAAGCCATGCCGAGGCTGACTAACACAGGCCAAACCCAGCCACAAAAGGAGCATGAAAAAAATGCTCCCTGCCGGCAGTCTGTTTTTGACTGTGGCAGCAGCCAGCCTTGGGACTGCAGCATCCAGTGACCACAGTTTTGTGCCTCTCAGGGCTTGATCAGGGCTGGAGAGGCCAGAGGCAGCTCCAAGCTGGCAGTCTGTTTGACTCCCATGTGAGAGTAATCTTCCTTACCTCCTGAGATAGTGATTCACTCTTATTCTGTGAAAAAATGTATATTTAGTGCTTTCTGTATTATTCTTTTTTGTCAGTCATTACACATGCCATGGTCATTAGAGATCTTCACAAGTATGGTGTTTTCACCAATGCTTGCTACAGTTTGTTTACCATATCAAAAGTCCTTGGGGTTTCATCCATACTGCTAATGTTAGCCATATCAATATCATTCTTTTGATTCTACTTTATAATAAATATATGGATTGAAATGACCTTTTCATCCAAATGATCTGAATGCCTGGATCTGACAAAATGGCTCCAATGTGCCAAGGGTGCTTCAGATCTTCTGAATCCATAACAGTTCATCAATTATGTACACCAGCCAGCTAATGGTTTGAACTCTGCAGTGCCTTCAGTTGCTGAATATCTCTATCCTTACATAATTTGTTATTCCACCATCTGAAGTACCCTTAACCAAATGCTGGACTGAGTCATGATTTCACCATCTTGTCTGCATTCGGTGACTCAGGCATTCAGAACCTTTTCCATTCCATCAAAAGCCAAAGGTTTGTCACACAGCATTTTCTGTGACTTCAAACTTCTTTGTAGTACAGCCTCTTTCTCCAGGCTCTTACACCAAATTCTCTCACAGCTACAGAATTACTGGATTCCTTTGCACAGTCAATAACTTTTAGTTTGAATGATGACATTTAAGAAGCATGTAAGAGAATTACTCTTCTTTCTGACAATTACTCTGGAGTTCCTGAAAAATTAGAGCAGAACAGATCCAGAGCAATTGCTGCAGAAAGAGCCATGGGTATGTATGTTTGTCATAGAATCATGGAATCATAGAATCACAGAGTTGGAAGAGACCACAAGGGCCATCCAGTCCAACCCCCTGCCATGCAGGAACTCTCCATCAAAGCATCCCTGACAGATGGCCATCCAGCCTCTGCTTAAAGACCTATAAGGAAGGAGACTCCACCACACTCCGAGGGAGTGTGTTCCACTGTCGAACAGCCCTTACTGTCAGGAAGTGCCTCCTAAAGTTGAGGTGGAATCTCTTTTCCTGGAGCTTGCATCCATTGTTCCAGGTCCTGTTCTCTGGAGTAGCAAAAAACAAGCTTGCTCCCTCCTCAATGTGACATCCCTTCAAGTATTTAAACAGGGCTATCATATCACCTCTTAACCTTATCTTCTCTAGGCTGAACATCCCCAGCTCAAGGGAGCAGACTGTGAAAAAGCAACCCAGCAAATTCCTCCCAGCTTGAGGTGTCTTGAGCTGGGAGGAGTTTTCTGGTTTGCTCATTGATCACCGTTCCTACACCATCCCGAGATGGTCTGAGTGGGAGTGATCACTATGGAGTTCCCTGAAAACACATTTATTGAGATCACCCTGGAGTGGGCTACTGGAGGGCTCAAAGGAGTGGATTGTGCAAAAGCAACCCAGAAAACTCCTCCTGATTGAGGTAGGTCCTAGGGCCTTTTAAGCAGCCTAAGCATTCTTCATCCTTTTCCTCTGAGTTGGTGGCATGGTCTTTACTCCTATGAAACCAGCACTGACCAGTGAATAAATTGATCCAGGTTTTTAAGGTTATTTTTTTGACTAAAGTTTTTCTATTTATAATAAATATTATATGAATTACAGTATAGTATAACATGCAGTACATCAAAACAAATATTAAGAACTACTGTTTGTATTCATGTATAATTGTAGAAATGTTAGTCAAAAAATTGACCCCAATTGACCCCCAAATGCTAGACTTATCCGTGGGTCAATGTAAGTACTATAGTTTAATTCTTATCAAAAAATGAACCATCCCCTTCTCTGAGTAGAGTAGGAAAAGGTATGAGCTTAATCCATCCCAGAAGAACCTAAAAGAAGCACTGGCCCCCTTCTACTCTCTTTACCGTGGCACAGTTTCTGGACTTTTTGAAAGCCTAAGTGGGAAGATGGCAGTGGTGACAGCTCTTTGGTGCTTCCCTTCAAAGGAATGCTGAAAGGAATCAGGCTTTGAAAGACATTTGTGTATGTTGGTCAGCTTTTCTTGGTTAAAAATCAGGCCATGTTATCATATTAAAGACTGTAATCACTGTTAACGTAGTCACCATCTTCTTTGCTTTGCCTTTACATCCTTTTTGACATGCACATTTTTTAGCCCGAAATGGGACTGGTTGTCTCCTCCACAAATTGCACAGCCACAATTTACTGTAGTTACCCCCTAATCCCTCCAGCATTTAGGCTGAACATGAACAGTTATGCCTGCAGGATTTTGGAACTTTTTTGACATTGTTTTTCTTTTGCTTCGTGCTTTATATCCTTTGTTACATGCCTCTAAGGTTTATCCTCAGTTTATCCATGAGTCATATTAAAATCCACAATTTTGGCCCCCAACCTTGAATTATACATGAGGTTGATTTATAGGCAAGTATATATGATATGAAATTGTATTTATTTATTTTATCAAATGAAATGAATTTATGTATTTATTTTAACCATTTATCTATTGCATTTCAGCCCATCTAAGATTATGTACAATCCAACATAACTTCAGCACAGCTACACTGATGAACAGCTGTCATTATTTTTTTTTCAAAAAGATAAATAAATCTGTGACTAAATTTCATAGATGACAGGAACAGCAAAATAAAATAACAAGTTAAGAAGATTTTTTTTAAAAAAAAAAAAAGAAAGAAATATTGTCTATCATGAGTACCGGGTAGAAAATAACAATCTGAAACTTATTCAGGAGAAGGCAGAAACACTGCTACTGTAGGTATTCAGGTTTATAGGTATATCCTGCTCCTCTTCAAGGTTGTATTCAACCTGAGGGATTACTCCTTGCTATTGGAGCCTCAAATAGTAGTGCTAACTAGGAACAATTTTCATCGATCTCAGTTAGTTGTTCTGATGCCACCTTTGTCATAAGAAATAAATGAGCAGCCCAAAGAATTTCTCTCCTAGTGAACTGTGTGTCATAACACTTGTTACTCAAATCAGCTTTGGTTCTATCTATGACAAAGTGTGAAATAGGTTATTAAAATATTGCTAATAAAAAAGTAACACCAATCTACTTTACATTACTGTTCTTTGGTTCATGTCATGACACACATGAAACTCTCAACTCATGCAATTTTCTTATTGATACTTATTGTTCTATTTCGTAAATAATCTCCAGAATTCCTACAAGGAGCTGCCATACTCTGCCCCAAGGCCAGCTTTAAACGCCAATCTGTTCAGCCCTAAGTGTCATAGCATCTACTCGCCATCTTTGGAAAGAGGCAACTGCACACACATCATGTTATACACAGAGCCTGTCTGTTGTTCTATTAAGCATTTAAATGAATTGTCTCTGCAATATGGAAGACATTGGAAGTGCATTTTAATTCCCCACCAGTTTTTCATTTTCAATAATGATTTTAAAATCAACAAAGTTCAGTGTTTAATTTAGTAATTAATTAGTCAGTGAAATCAAGGCCTGGGTTCTCTTTTTTCATTTGGCTGAGCAGTTAAGATACTGACTCAGGTGACTGCAAGGTTGGCAGGTCAGCAGTGCGAGGCCCAAGTGCCATATGATGGAGCGATCTCCTGTTACTAATCCCAGATTCTGCCAAGCTAGCAATTTGAAAGCGTGTAAAAGTGCAGGTAGATAAATAGATATCACTTCAGTGAGAAGATAACAGTGTTCTGTGCAGTCATACTGGTCATATGATCGCAGAATTGTCTTTGACAGTGCTGGCTCTTCAGCTTAGTAACAGAGATGAGCACCACCCCCTACAGTCAGTTATGACTAGACATTCATGTCAAGGGAAAGCCTTTACCTTTTACATGCCTTCTCTAAATGTATTATCCCACCAGCAGTTGTTGGTTTTTAAAAGTAAAGTTAATAGACCTCCCTAATTTACTAGTCAATGGTTCAGTTTACTGGATTGCTGGACAGTAAATATTATATGTAGAAAAATGAAATAATAATATTTATGTCTGAACAATATATTGAAAAAAGATTTTATAGAGAATGAGCATGGATCATTATTTAACCTTTGAAATATCACTAAATGATAATTTTGGAGGCAAAAATGTGGAATGATGGTTAGAAACTAAACCAAATGCTAAACCAACGGACATCTAAAACTATTTTGGTTGTTGGGCTTTTATTAGGAATATACTTCTCAAACTTTATACTAAGTCAAGCTTCTGCCCCAAACAGAACGTTTTGCCCTGTGGACTTGCAACATATTTTCCCCTGGTGTCTGGTATCTGAAAACAAGAAAAAATAATTTGGAAAGAAAGAGTGAAAGTTCAGATGGGTGTTTTGTTTTTGTTTACTTTTATGAATCTGGTGACAGTCTTTTCTGCCCCTTCCTTAAACAGAGCCAAACTCTTGCTACCTGTACAAACATTGGCTGCATTCACACTGGAGAAATAAACTGGTTTAAGTGCCATGGGTCAATGCTGTGAAATTCTGGGAATTGTAGTTTGTTGTGGGCCCCACAACAAACTACAATTCCCAGAATTTCACAGCATTGACCCATGGCACTTAAACCGGTTTATTTCTCCAGTGTGAACGCAGAGATTGACTTACTGTGTACCTTTGCAGAGTGCTTCTGTTCTCCCAGTACTACACAGAGAAACTAAAAGCCTAAAATCAATTAAATTATCAATTAAGTTGCTCAATTTTTTTAACTAAACTGATTAACCTATTATTTTAATTTATTAATTAAATGAGAGATTGTTTTATGTTTCCCAATCAGTTCTTTTTCTACAGCTTAAACTTCTTGGGATTTTAAGGAGGAAAAACCTTACAATTTGCTTTTTGAACATCCCCCAGGGTTGGGAATTTAGAGCCTCTACAGATAAGTGTTATACACTGGCATGAGGGTGGTGTGGGGGCGTGGTGTACACATGCTGGCTGCCCCCACACTGGCATCCCATCACATGCCCAACTGCATGGCAGGAAGTGGTCATGGTCCTCTGTTGGCACATCATTTAAACACTCTGCACCAAAGGAGCACTGAAAAGCAGCTGCTGTGGCTAGGGTGCCCTTTCCAAAGCACAAAAAGGAGCAGCTTTTTGCAGCTTCTTTTTGCCCTTTGGAAAGGCCAGATCAGAGCTGTGGTGTGTAGGTGCTGTGGCCCTGATCTGGCACAGAAAGGGGTGACTGCCAGCTGCTCCAAAGGGGCAGTCTGTTGAGCCCCTCAGTGTTTAAGTTATATAGTCTAAACCATTTATTTTGGTTCAATATATTACAGTATGGAACTTTAGTTAATTCTAAGGTTTAAAAAAGTTAAACTAACAAGCATAAAGGAGGAGAAAGCAAAAGCCAAAAAATATTGTTGGACAGGTGCGAAATAGGATTTTCAAAAATTCATGCAGTTGTTTCCTTCTCTCCCAGTCCCACAAGTACAAGGCACAGGGGATGTTGGTAGTAAAAATCATAGCATTTTATGCTTCATCCTGATAGGCCTTTGGTTGCAAGTTTTTACCTAAAAAGTAAATAGCAACTTAACTTAAACTTAATTGTTATTTTTCCCTCTTTTAACATAAATACAGTTGACTAAAGGCATTAACATTTTCTCTGCTACATTTCCATAGTTTCTCTGGAACTATAGTACAATGGACCCTGCTGGCGTTCCAGGTCCAGGATTACCCGTGGATATCAAAATCTGTGAATACTCAAGTCCTACTAAATACAATGGCATAATAAAATGTTGTGCCTTATATATCAAGTTTGCTATTTGGAATTTATATTTTCTGGAATATTTTCAAGCCATGGATGTTTGACTCTGTGGATAAAGTATCCATGGATATGGAGGCCTGGCTCTACTTTGTTAAGCTGGAGAAAAAAGAAAGAAAAGAAAAGAAAAGAAAAGAAAAGAAAGAGGAACCCTTGCCACTTCATTAAAAATGTGAATTTAAAAAAACAAATCCCTCCTGAAATCTTTGCAACCTTTTCACATGCCCAGCAAGCCACAAAAAATTTCCTCCTCCATCTTCTCCAAAAACGTAGCACAAAGATCAGTTCAACACTGATATTAACTAATAATTACCATGCTGGACAAGAATCCAGAGGGAGAAAAAGCAAGACTTACATGTCAAATTAAATGCTACTGTTAGTTGCAACAGCTGCGAGATGGAGTCAGTTCTATTTATTATTATATGACTCTGACAAAACACTCTGGTATCTGAAACCGTGTCTCCAAGGAAATAACTTGATGAGTGTCAAGAACAAGAACTCTACATAATGATAACAGAAGCCTCGAGCTATATATGCCCCCATGTACCAGATCACCTGTCAATATCATACTGGAATTCTATCAAAAGCCATGCAATTCTATTAGCGCTTCCATTGATGGTGGTCTCTGTGGATGATGCATTTGTTTTTCCACTTCTCTTTGGAAGATTGACTTTGCACCAAGATTCCACTGAGAAAAAGATATTGTTATGATTTATTTATTGCAGATGCATAAACATGGAAAGAGCTGTCAATTGAATATAAAATATAGCCGCCAACTCACAAGACATTATTCTCCAAGCTGTCTCTCACCTTAATAAGTATGTGCTAAAAGTCAGATTATATAAATTAAATGTTTCTATTAGACAAGGAACAAGTAATTACAATTGGAAGTAGCAGTAGGAAATTAAACACTAAATATTTCCAAATGAAATTCTGGCTCCAGAAAAGGACACGCACAGACTTACAAATATGTGCTTCATCAACAGAAGGCACCACAAAATGCTTATCAGAATTAGAATTAATACTGCTAGAACTTTAGTTTAGTTAACTTTAGTTAAATAAAACAAACAAGTGCATCAGGAAATATATTGCAAAGTTCTGCTCACACATCTCCCTTCTCACAGGATTCATCTCCCACCCATGGCCATTTAGTGGCCAAAGGAGAGTGGGAGGACATCAAGAGCACATATGACTATTTCTTTAAAGCCAACCACTTAACAATGGCATCCTCTTCCTGAACTTTCTTGTTCTGCATTCTAGTTACAAAGACATAGCCAGACACTTCTCCAATGCCCTCCCCCTGGTAAGTAAAGGATGACGAAGAGGGGAGTTGCAGAAGAAATGTGAGTCCTGCAGAGGTGAAGGGGCTTGTTGTGCGAAGGGGTTAGTGAATGCTTCTTTCTGCAACAATCATAAAAAGACATTGTTGTCATTGTGTGCCTGTCGTGGGGTTTGCTGGTGCTGACAGTGTATTACCCTCCTAAGGTATGTCAGTGGATTTCCATGGCTGGTGTATACAGCCAGTATGGTGTAGTGTTTTAAGCACTGGGCTATGATTCTGCAGATCAGGCTTCAGTTCCTCACTTGGCCATAGACACAACAACAACAACAACAACAACAACAACAACAAGCTGGGTCCAACAGCTGGCCATGTCACTAACAGGATGCCTGCTAAAGTCTACTAACTCTGAATAGTCAACTATTATTCTAAGAACTATTATTAGAAGAACTATTACTCTGTGAAGGCTTTCACAGTCCTTCAGTTCTGGCAAGAGTATACGTTTTGCACAGTGTTCAACACAGAACTCACAATTTGTGAATGTCAGCGGCAGCTCTGGCCCCTGACTTCACTCTAATATCAGGTAAACAAGGCTCAGACTGTCTCCAAACTGTCGCTGACATTTCAACTGCAGGGAGTAATGTTTCTCTTGCTTATTAAATGCCTGGCAATGTGCAGTTGCATTTTAAAAAAACCCAACCACCACCACCACCTCACATTTTTGTGGAGGAAGGTGCCAAATGTTTTTGGGATGTTTTAAGCAGTATTATTGTATGTACTTCCTCCTCCCATCAGGTGTGATTTGTAATTTGGAGAATATATGCAACAACTTTTCCCACGTCTAATGACTACCAGGAAAATTGTTATGGCTCCTGGTGGCTAGTTGCCTATTATTCTCCACTACCTTTTTGTGATATAATGAGAATGATTCTGTGTATAATAGTTCCACTAATATGACTGTCTGCTAAACAAAAATCCAATAAAAATGTAAAAACAAAACTGTAAGCCCATAAAAATGTAATGAGGTATTAAGATGCCAAATGTTCATGTTTGTGATCTACTTCCTTTCAACAGAATGCAGCAAGAGAAAAGAAAAAGAAAGAAACCCACACAATTTTTATATCTCCTATTTTGTGGTGCTCATTTCATCATCTTTTTTAATGGAACTGGTTAAAATGCAACAACTAACATTTTATAAATGATTATAGTTTTATTATAAAAGATTACATTTGCTCTTTCTTCCCTTATGCATTTTAAAACTATAATTGCATAAATCTGGTTTCTTCAAGAAGGTAAAAAAATGAACAGTTATCTACAGCAAGCAAACTTTTAAGAAAAATATTTTTTTTAATTCAGAGGGGAAATGTGTTTGGTTTTTAAACTGAGGTAAATTGCCAATAGAATCTATTGTCTTGCTGTTAGATAATACAGAAGATAGGACTCAAATGAAGAACGGTAAATGGAAGCAACAGCAGCTACATATAATGGATGAATGGGGGAAAATGTGTGGCATTAAATTTTAACATATAACATAATGTATAAAATTTAACTCTTACTGAAATGGTTCAGAAAGACTCTAAAGGGGGATATCTTGGAAAACCAGGTAACCTTTGTTGTGGGCCACAAAAGAAATAATAATTACTTGTGAGTAAAGTGGTAAACATAAGTTTTAGAATATAAAGAAAATGACACAATTATTTGGGTTACTTAATTTTTGGAGGGATGGATCTTGATAAGCTAATGTATATAAATCAAGGTATGAAGGTATTGCATGCCTATACATTCATTTATTATTTTATTACCATATATATTTGACTATGAGTTGAGAAATTTATGACCCAAAATGGACTCCATGGGTAGACTTATATGTGGGGCAATAAGTTAATACTGCTTATAATGTTCCTAAAAGAAGTGCCCACTTTCCTCTGTAGTCAGGGATCTTTAAACAGCTCCCCCTTTGTGTTCCTGCACACTCTCCTCTCTCTCCCTCTCTTTGTGTTTAGCCTTCCCTCAGAGCCAGAACTAACAAACAGCTGCTGAGTCAAGGGACACAGAGAGCGAGAGTATATCCAGGCTTGTACCCCGTTTTGCAAACCACAAAGCCTGGAAATCCTGGGTGTTTAATACCAGGAGCTGTAGGCTATATCTGACAGGAACGAACTGGCAAAACCATCTCTGAGTATTCCTTGCCTAAGAAAATAGTATGACATTCATGGGGTCAACATATGTTGACAGATGACTTGGGAGGCGTGCGCGCGCACACACACAAGTATTGAATAGCTTTACCCAATGTGGTTCCCCTCTAGATGCTTTGGATTACAATCCCAGTCATTCTCAGCTAGTGGCCAGAATGGCTGTGGCTTATAGGGAAGCCTCAAATGTTTGGAGGGCATCCCTTTGAGCAAGACTGCTATAGTGCATGGGCTGGCTGGTACTGTGCACTACACACACTGGCTGATTCTATGAACAAACATAACAAAACAGTATGGTGCTATTGCAGGTCGGAGTCTTTGTTCCCAAGAAATATGTATATTAATAGCCATGTTTGTCATGCAGCAAAATACAGCTAAATCCAAAATCCACAAAGCAGTGAAACCTTTATTCAGCCAACTCCAAAACATAAAATACATTATCAAAGCTTTTGAAGCATCACTGGCTTCTTCATCAGGCAAAGATGTTAAAAATCATGTATCATTGCCTGACAAAGAAGCCAGTGAAGCTTCAAAAGCTTGCATCGTGTATTTTATGCTTCAGAATGGCTGAATAAAGGTATTGCTGCTTTATGGATTTTTTTATTTTATTGTATTTTGTTCCTATGAGTACATTGAGCAGTAAAAGCTGCTATTTGAGCCTTTGACTTATTATGATCCTATGATCCTTCAAAACATCCTAACATCAACAACCCTGTTCAGGTCCTCAGGCCCAGCTTAGACCTTGAGTTTTTCCACCCATAAAAGCCTCCTCTTTTTGTATTGCATCCCTCTTAATGAGTCATGTTATCTTGAGATAGTATCTTCAAGCTACAATAGCATATTAGTTCGTTTTGGGTTCTAGGAAGAGTTCAGACCTGATTTGCTCTAGGATTCATTCCTTGGTCATTTTCGACAACCCATGATACTACTTTCCTCCAGCACCATCTTTCATATGAGTTTATTCTCTTCTTGTCAGCTTTCTTCACAGTCCAGCTTTCACAGCCATACACCAACATAAGAAATACCAGGGTAAGTACAAGTTTGTGGTTACCTAATACAAGTTAAGTCTCACTGCACTCAATGGGACTTGCACTCATGTTGCTTCACAGTACATAGAAGCTCTAGGTTTCTGCTATAAGTTGTCCTATGGGACTTGATGGCTCCTAGATGCATAAGACTCTGCTATCTATTAATAACACTATTAGTGAGAGAAGAGATGGTAGTCTGGAGAACGGCAGAGGAAAGGGTGATAAAGGCCATAACTGCTTCAAATACTCCTTTGGTATGTCAAAACTTATAGCTGAAAGCAATTCTGAGAAAAGTATGGTGCTAATAGCAACAGAATCTAAAATGCAAGCTTTTGAAATGACAAATATGTCTTATGTGAAAACCTTCTTCAAATAAAAAAAAAATGCTATGGTTTGAATTTCTTAAAATGTCAGTGGCTTATGTGGCTGAAAAATGAGCCACATTTACAAACCTTCCACATATCAGCCAAATATATTGATGGCTGGAACAGTGGATGAGGTCATTCTTTCTTTATAGTGTATCTATGACTAAACATACCCTTCGTACTCAAATGTCTAGGACCCCAAGTGATCTAATATTTTTTCAATAGGATGAGAGTGAAAAAATGATATTTCTCTGTGATATCATTAATTTTATCTCTTCTCTTGGTATTATTTCCTCACTGTTCAGTATGTGAGATGCCACTTAAATCATTTGTTCTTCACACCTCCGAGGCGCTCCGAGGCACTATCAATGTCTTTTTTGCTCACTATTGAAGCTTCTTCTTTCCTCAAATTGTAATAGAGAAAGATGGTAATTAGACATAATTCCCACTTTTCTCCGAACCTTGGAATTATTGCCACTACTTGAAAAATAAAGCCTAGGTCTTTGATTTTGATTTGCAATTGGTTTACAATTGCAATTGGCATGTTTTCAAGCTATGCTTACCCACACTTATTCTCGTACATTCTGCACTGTATTCAGGACTGCCAAAAGAGGGAGCAAGGAAGCTGCCATATGTGTATGTAAGCTTCCTTCGTATCTCAATTTATTAAGATTGTCCTAACACAGGAGATTACTGTATTAGACGGGGCGGAGGAGGCAGTAATAAAAGGCATACGCCCAGCAAAGTCGTGCAATTGCACTGAAGATTATCAGACGCATCGTGCTCATCCAGGACTTATCCAGTGAAGATCCAGGAATGCTCCAGCAACAAACCATTCATAGGGAAGTTCCAGGAATTGTTTGTTTCTGGAGCATTCCTGGATTTTCATAAATTAAGTCCTGGATAAGCATGATGTTGTCTAAAAATCTTCGGCACGATTGCACGGCTTTGCCGGGAGTATGCCTTTTTCTTCCCAGATTTTCCCCCATCTGATAATCAAAGCCATAGTGACCAAGATATAATGGTAATCAGCTTCACTCTTGAAACTTATAGCTTTACTGTTTATTCTACCTACCTATCAAACATTAAACATAGAATACATAAATATATTTCATTAAAATCAAATGGCAGATTCCTTTATGTATTCTAGGATGTACATGGTATTTTGGGTACTACACAGCTAAATCAATGAAATTATAAGGTCCTATAGTATTTTAAACAATAAATGTTTCTTCAGTAATAAAATGATGGGACAATGTACACAATACCTCTGTGCTGGTGACTATCCTTCAGCAAATCACCTTCAGATAGATGATATAATTATTTCTGGATAATGCAAATTTTGCAAGAATAAATACAGACAACTGAAGTGAAAAAAAGTTAAAAATGGCATCTGGTTTACCTGAAAATCTCCTATATCTAATGATAGAGGTCTTATTTGGAAATGCCATTTATCTTTCAAGGCTGAAACATACCCCCTAGTTTTTGGATATTATATGCCTTGTATCTGGCTTAATCCATATGAAAACCATGAGATGACCAAAGAAAGACCTTAGTATTATCCTGATGTCATTAATCAACACAACATTGATGTGCTTTGATCTCTGGAGCATTGTAAAAAGAAGTTTTATGGTTGGTTTTGTTGTCCAGTAAATCAAGATGTGACTGACTAACCCTTTCAAAGCTTCACTTTTCTTTTTCTTAGTCAGGCTTGGAATTCTAGGGCATATTGCATGTTCCTGGACACTAAAATATAATCTTCCACAATGCATGATGGATTTATTCAGGCCAAGGACTTTTCTAGGAACTCCAATTGCCAAATGCTCTGATTTAGAGGCTTTAAATCTTTACATTCACGCCACTATCATTTTTATAAATATTTGTTTCCAAAGACAGAAAATTTAGCACTAGGATTGCTCTAATACCAATGACTATTTTTACCTGTAACAAAAATAAAATAAAATATTCTGGAAATTTGCAGGTGGCTGTTAATGAGAATTAACTTATTTTCTGTTACACAGTCTGGTTTTGTTAGATACAGTTGTGATCCACTTTGTCTATAAAGGTTATCATTTTTTGAATTGTGTTCCTTATTTCATTGTATTTCTCTATAGGTTGCCAGATGTTCTAGGAGCTATCACTTCAAACTCTTTTATAGTTTAAGCCTCTCTAGCTTGGTCTTGGTTTTGCTGTTGACCCACCTTCATTCATGTTTTTTTTTTTAATTTGCCCACATCTTTAGTGTCGTTCATCATGGGTTACTTTATATTATTTTTTGCTCTTTTTTCACTATCCCAGCGGAGACCATACCTGAAAGACTTAACTGAAAACCTTAGAAATTTCTTCACAACAGGTCTATATCCCCCCCTTTTTTAACTTAAGGGAGGGGACATTTTGTTTGTTTGGAGCCTCTGTTGAGAATAATATTCTTCTTCTTCACCCCTGTTAATAATACCGTCACCCCTGCTGCTGACCAAATTCTTCAAGATAGAATGGTATAAAAATCCAGACTAACAAAAAACGTAAATTGAAACTCCTATCTATAAACCCAAAATATTGCAGCAAATATTTTTAAAAACTTTTTTTCCTTATAACCTCTTTGCCTTTAGAGAATCTTACTTTTTAAAAAAAGAGTTAACTAATTTTAATATTTTAGACATGTTCATTTTAAAAGAAGAGTATTTTCATCACACACACACACACACCATTTTAGTCTTAACTGGTTGATTATGACCATATGTGTTGAACCTATATAGCATGTTTTTAGTTGCACAATCTTAATCAGTATTTGGAAGCTACAAATCTGAACTGTCTACATAATCTAGATCAAGTTAGATAATTTGAAATCTTACTGATGGAACAGTGAAAAAAAAAGATTAATCAGTCCATCAACCTGATCAGTTGGAGTCGGATCGTATTTTGTGTATATTCAGAAGCAACCCTGTTGTTTCATACACCTGACATGGAATAATTAGTTTTAGGATTACCATAAGGACTATACTCACTTACCTAAGAGTGAACCCCTTCAAGTAAAAAAATGCAGAGAGTTGAAAGAGAAGTCTGATCTATGAATTCAACCACTTACCTTTAGCTATGGACAAATATGTCTGTTCACCATTCTGTAATTTTTTAATTTTGTCAAAATCGAATTCATCCCATCTTATTTTTTTATATAAAGTATTGATATATTGACTCTTACCCCACTGAGGCCACTGAGACAATGCAAACAGCACTTTAAAGGTATTTAAAACAATATGGAGAGTTGTTGTTTTTTTTGTTTTTTTAAAAAAGAGCTATCTAATTGAACAGGTTTGACAAAATGGATTACACAGGTTGAACTGGTTTGAGAAATTTGAGAATTGAGGTGGTTTGAGAAAATGGACTATGCAGAGGTTTTTTTTTTTTAACTTCTCTTTGTAGTCCATTTTCTCAAACCTGCTCATTTTTGCAAGCTCTATACCTTTTTGTATGATTCCCCCATATTTTATGCATTTTAATACAGCAAATAGAGCATTTTTGTACACAGCCTTATTAAATAAGAGCATCTCTATGACTGGAGAAGGGGGGAAATAGAAAGATACTTGCATTACGGTTCATTCATCTGTCTGAGAAGTATCAATTGGATCAGCTCAAATTAAAATGTGAATCAAACAAATTTCCTCCCATCCTTGTAGTGGCTTGGAGTGGGTAAGACTCATCATACTGCTGGAATTCTGATGATTCCTCCTCCTCCATTCTTTAATACTTCTTGTTGTTGTTGTGCTTTCAGGTCACTTCTGATTTATGGCAAAAACAGGGTTTTCTTGGCAAGATTTCTTCAGAAGGAGACTGCCATAGCCCCATCTCTGAGGCTGCAAGAATGTGACTCACCTAAGTGAGTTTCCATGGCTGACTCAAACTCCTATTTCCAGAATCATAGTCCAGACTCAAATCATTATACCACACTGTCTTTCCCCTTTACTTAATTAAAATAAAAACCCAAAACAAAACAAAACAAACTTTTTAAAGTTTTTGAAAAAAAGGCAATAAGGGTTTTAATGATACTGCTTTTAATGATGCTACTTAATTGTATGCTCTACTACGGGTTAATGTGGTTGACAGTGTAAGTATATTTTAATGTTAATTATTTGCCTGTTTTTAACATATTGCATCTGTTTTGATTTGTAAAACACCTTGAGTCTTAGCTTAGGGTGGAAAGGTGAGAGATAAATAAAGTTAATGATAAAAACAATAATAGCATTCCTAGTGGATAATAATCATCATCTGCATTAACCTGCTTAGGAAATGTGCTAGACACATATAACAAGATTACTTCTTCCATCATCCCACCCAACCCTATATCCTTTGATTCTTACTTCTTTGTTAATAATAATAATAATAATAATAATAATAATAATTTTTTTTATATCCTGCCCCTTTACAAGATGCAATCGGGCCGGCTTACAAAGATTAAAAACATACATTCAAACCTCTCAGTCCCCACTCTTAAAATACAATTAAATGTTTGAGGACAGAGTTATTCATGACCTCCATATACTGCTGAAAAATATCACAGAAACTTAACTACCTTCTCAAGAAGGAATGTGCCACAGATCACTTGAATATCCATTTAACTTCATTTTAGATTAATGGTAATAAAGGCAAGGCTTTTGCAGCTGCCCCCTGAAATATATGATTAAATATTCATAAAAAAATACTTCAGTGGTATAGGAAGCTAAATCTCAATTATTTCTTAGTGACTCATTCTCTTTTCTCCAGCGTCCTGACAAGCTCAACATAAGTCATCCTATCTCTAAGACTGAGATAATTGTCTTGGAATTTTACAATATTTTCATCATATACTAATCATATCAAAAAAGCAATAATGGAAGGATTCACCAGAAAGAGGTGGCTGGGATTCTCTAACAGGATATAGTTTAGTGGGTATAGTTTTCCTTTAAAGAATACATCCCGAATGTGTTGTTGACATTGTTTCAAAAAAGGCTTCTGGAGACAAGTGTGTAATGTAAAATACCTCTACTGCTGGGGTAGACTAATGGGAAGTGACTCCACATCTTCTAGTATGACGCAAAGAGAACATTAGCCAAATTGACTACATCAGGAACCTTTTGAAAGCAATGGTAAAATCACATCCCTAAACTGGTGAAGCCACTCCACTGCTGGCACACACATATACAGACACAATACTCTCTCTCTCTCTTTCATTCTCTTTCACACACACACAAATATGAAAGTAATTCTCCACTGACAGTCTCCTTGAAGGAAGCAATGAGTAATTTAGGACTTATCTCCACAAAATCCATGCATGGTTGTTTTGTGCAGAGACCAGCATTTTCTTCAGAGGCAACATAATTTGTACAACTCCATGGACAAAACATTATTTTTTTTGCAAATAAAATGTTTATGAATATACAATATTGGTTTATGTGCAAAATAACTATATGCAAATTTTGTATAAAATAAGTACCAAATTGCAAAGATTTGTGTCAGTCCAGGATTTTTCCTGTCTACATTTTTAAAGGCTCACAAAGGAGTTTTTTCTACTGTTTTTCAGCTATTTTCAAATATCCTTCATATCTCCCACACACCCACACACCCACAGCCTGACTTTCCCCATTTGGAAAGGTGAATGAAGAAAAGCTTCAATGTAGGAATGTGCACCAGGCTGAGACAAAGTCCTAGGCTTGAGCAAAATCAAGCTATTTCAGGCCATTTGTAGTGCTTCCTAAGGCAAAATAAGCCTCTAAAGCAGCAGAACTAAAGTGGGATTTCAGTGAAAGTTTTGTGCACTTAATGTGAAACTTTTTTAAAACTCTGAGTGACCACCTTCTATATTGTAGCTCAGTAAAAAACAACCTATGGCTGTTGTGTTTAGGGGATGGGCAGATTCAGAAGGCAACAGCTTCAAGTGTTTCCCTTGAATTAGGGAGGTAGAACCGATGCCTTGAAAGTACCACTGTGTACTGTATGAATGCATATGTATGAAAAGCTTCTTTTTTTTTCTTTTGTGGTGGGTGACAGTCTCTTCATTTTTACCTCTATTTTTTTCCCATGGGATTCTGAAAGTATAATTTCAAAGAAAAGAAGAGAAATGATGGGGGAAAAAGAAATGGTGGAAAGGAAAATGAACATTAATAGGATAAAAGCATGGTCTATGTACATATATTAATATTAACTGACTATATTTTTCAGGCATACATTATGTTGTTATCTATAAAATGCATATTCATGCATAACTAAAGCAGTAAGATATTCTTTCTATTGAATAACAGATGGGGAATATTTATCTTTCCACATGTATACGATAAGTCATTTTACCACATTAAAAGCATGCAGGATTAAAACGTGTTGATCATCAGTTAGTTTCCACACTGCAGCAACATAACTGGAATGTGTGCATTTACAATTACCAAATATTTTCTCCTAATACAAAATACGAAATCAGTATGTTGTAATACATCACATACATATATCAAAAAAAGTAGCCAGAGATTATGCCTACATCATATGTCAGTAAGGGAGTACTAACAGTGTTAGATCACCGAACTCTTTATTTATGTTATTTTTTTAAAAGGTGCAAAAAAACAACAACAAACAAACCCTGAAGCAACAATGTTCACTGAACCATAAACAGTGTTATGCTTAAGGAAATTTCCTTTCTCCTGTCTCTATAATAATGGTACTTGCAGAATTTCTTTTAGTGACCACCAGTTAGCATTCATGTCTTTGCATTAATCCATAATATATACAGTGAAAGAGAAAGAGAGAGAGAGGAGAGAGAAGTAAAGGGGAATAATGGCTTCCGTTTTTGACCTCATTGTGCTTCAGACATGGCATCATTCTGGGGCCCTCTGGTATGAGTAGGAGGACTGCCTTTCCTTAGAATGCCCTCACCCAGCAAAGAAATTAATTGTGCCCATCTACTGGATGGTTGCCATAGTTAAATTTACTCTTACCAGCTAAATTAACTGTCAGAATTCTCTCTTTTGTTTGCAAATATATGACATATTGGCAATGTTCCAATTTTATAAGAATTTAGCAACCTCATTGACAAAATGTTGTTTCCATATTACAGTGTTAGCAAGACATCGGCCAAATGTCTGGGATAGATAAGCAACCATTCTATGGACAACCAGGTTTTTTTCTTTAAAAAAAAGTTGCCCATGAAATATAAATATTGTTATAAATGCACAATGGCCCTTTTACTTTCACCATTAGAGGAAAAACAAAGAGAATTACACATTCCACATTTCAGCCACTGACTTCTCAGGTTTTCCCAAACCATCTGAACTTTTGACATTTCTCTTTAGATAAGAATACATGGGTTAAATAATGAAAGAGTGTACTGGCAAAAACTGCAAAGAGAAAAAGGATGCTGCAACAACTCTAAAAGTGGAGCAAAAGAGAACTAAAATTGTTCAGGCTGGACTGAGTCAGGACAGAAGAAAAAATAAAGATCAAATGGAAATTTTATTGGTAAAGACCAATAAGACCAATCTTGACTTACTGGTAAAGACTAAAGGAAAAGGGTCAAAATAACATCGGTATAAATGGATACAACAGTCTTGGCGAAAACAAACAGACAAATGGTTATGATGTCTTTAGCTTTTTAAGTGCAATATCCTAAAGTAATTATAGATATACTTTCCTAAATAGGCTAGTTTTTTTCAGCATGTAAAAATACAGATGGATGAATACAACATGCTGCAAAGGTTTCATTATACTATAATTGAACACTAAAGACAGAAAGGTGGATCTTAAAGTTTGAGTGTTAGTGAGGTCCTGTCAACCATTTAACTTCTGAAATGTAAACTAACAGAAAAATAATACACACAATCAAGAAAGGCTGTGATTAATTTATTGCCTCTCCCTCCCACACCTGCCCTCTGAGTGACATAGGAATACACAGTAATGGCACGATCTGTTTTCTGACCAGTGTCCAAGTGTTGTTTAATTCAGGGCTTGCCAATTTAACAAAAACTACATTTCTAGATGCTTTGTTTAAAATGAATTATCCAAACCTGAAATTTGCTCATTCATATTTTAGCAAAACAGCTAGTGATTGCTGAGTAAACTTCAGAATTCCATTAACAGCTTTATTTCCTAAAATTGCATGCCCCACACAATGGCAACTCACAGAGGAAAAAGAAAGCCACCCTCCAGCTCGCCTCTAGGTGGTAGGCTGTGGGTGATATACAGCTCCCTTTGTGTATATTGCCTCAATAATAGCTTTTACCTTTGTTCATCCTAAAAACTAACAAGCCAATGAGGAAGAAAAGAAGAGGAAGGGTGTAAAAGAAAGACAGTACAAGAGCAAATGGTAGCAACTGCTATTCTTTGCAAACTGCCTGCTACAATAAGCCACTATCAAGAAACAAAGAAGGTGAGCAAAGGACTCATTCAGTATTTTTATATGTGATAAAGATGTTGCCTTCTGATGCAGGACTACTAAGAACCAGCTTGAACAACATAGGTGTTAGAATGTGTTGGATCTAAAAATAAAACAAAACAACAACAGCAACACACACATCTGTACGTCTCTTTTCTCTTTATGCATGCCGATACTCAAGTGCCTATCGGATCAAAGCAAATTCCATTTATATTGTGAATACTTTTTTAATTGTTTGATTATTCTCCAGTCTCTGCACTGTAAACCTAGAGATAGGAATCTTACAGCCCTCCAGATGTTGTTTGGGTGCAGCTTCCATCAGCCCTAGCTGGCATTATCAGTGATGATGAATGCTGGGAGTTGGCATACAAGAACATCTAAAAGCCACATAACTCCCACCCTTTCTATAAGAAGTAGTGACTATGAGCAAGGGACTTAAATGGAAAAATACAGTGGGATGTGAAATGCAAGTGGAGCTAGAAATACTTCCATGTGCTAAAAGTGTCTCTTCCCATTTTGTTCCTGTTCCTACCTCCCTGCAACTTGCAGTCCCATACTTCAGGTCACTCAAAGATTTCAAAGGGCTTCAGGAACTAAAGTGGGGAGGAGCAACTGCTATCAATTCTCATTGCATCAACATACTTGAACCTTGCGCTGGCTCCAATGTGTCACTTATGACCACCATTCTTAATGATCTTCATGTTTGTGTAGGCACTGTAGTTATGCACTGAATACTGGTGCAACCTCTCAATCAACACTTACCAGACCATGAGATCCATGGGGTATGCTCCCTTTTTTGTTTGGAAAGGACCTGGCTGCTGTTCCCACTCCTTCCTGTGTGGAATCCCCATTGTGACCGGCAAAAGTAGAATCCCTGCTTCAATTCCTCCTTATACAACAGATCACTCATAACTCCTCCTTGAACAGCAGATCACTCACACAAAAGGGGTTGGTTGGAGGAAACAGCAGCCAGTGTCTTTCAGAAAGAGAGGGGAATGGAACCCTATTAATAGTAGTTGATGTTTTCCAGGAAGTGGAGATTGGTAGACATTCATAGCCCCTACATAGCTTCTAAAATCACACAAGAACCATGAATATGTAACAGTCATGAGTGCTTAACTCTAGGTTACAGACTGGTACCTGTGACACCTGATGCTGGCCTATATATTTCTATGAAGTTGCTGTTTATATTCAAACAGCATCTGCTCTCTGACTTACCTTGAGTTATATAAAACTTACCTTTGTCCTAAAAAATCCAGGGTATTGTTTTTGCACAGTGGCAACTAAGAGTGAATATATTCTTTAATGCTTCTGCCACACTGTAGAATTAATGCAGTTTTATACCACTTTAATTGCCATGGCTCAATGCAATGGAACTCTACAATCTGTAGTTTTGTGAGATATTTAGACTTCTCTGTCAGAGAATTCTGGTGCCACAACAAACTACAAATCCTAGAATTCCATTAGATGGAACCACTACATTTAAAGGCAAAGTCAGACTGCATTAATTCTTCAGGGTAGATGCAGCCTGAGAATGGATTTTTAGGTAGCCAAAAGACAATATCCATGCACAAGATGGAGATACCAGAAAGACCTCAGGGTTTGTAGAGTTTTAAAAATATGCACAGTTGCCTCAGAATGCTGAGAAAAGCAGAGGAGTTTATTAAAAAATCAGGAAGGGGAGAAAGAATGGACTCTGGTATCATGTAAAGGGTATCAGAGGCTAGAAAAAGGATCCTCTACACTGCAAAATTTTGTTACAGGTCTCATTTTTTATTTATATTTTTGTGTTCTAGTAATTGAAACATTACACACATTCCTTGCATAAATAATAAAAAGAACTAGTATAATGTAAACACTTGGGGCTAGGTATGCAAAACATGTGCTTGTCATCCAGGTAAAATGTCAGAGTTCTAGCATCGGTGTCAGAAAATGGGTGAAATCCAGGTCACAAGGTCTTCTTGAATAATGCATTAATCACAAAATGAATGATTGAGCCACTACATCAATGAAGCAAAAGGTGTTATTTATGAAGAACACAGAATGCTTAAAACACCTAGGTATTGGGGCATGTTTACTATCTCTTTTTTATAAGTTGCTAATACTTTGCACAATGATAGCAATTATATCCTGTGCAGTTCTAATGTCCTGTAAAAGATCGCAGGAATTCCCCACTGGGAACGCATGACTACATTTCATGTTTTTCCTTGGTGAATTGTTGCACACTCAATGAGCATATAGTTTTATTTTTTTAAAAAAAAAATAACCTGTTTCAGGACAACATTCTCCTGTTCAACTGTGTTCATGTATGTATTGTCTTCTGAAGTTATCTCAGAGAACATGATAACAACATTAGTATTAGCAGAACATGTGCTTTCCCCTGGAACCATGTCAGATGGCACAGATTATTTGTCTCCTTGGCAAATGGAAACAAGACAGCAGTTTCAAATATATTCTACAGTACTGTCATTGTGCACAATTAGCTAGGTGGACCACATTGTTTCACAGAAATATATCATCTTGAGATTTTGAAGAGTTACCTTTGCAAGGCTGAAATATAAAAGCATCCCTGCCTTCCATATCTGAGAGATGTGCCTGTTCAGTTTTCAAAGACAGTTACTTATTGGCAAAAACTGTGAAAAAGCAATTTATGTTGATGAAAGAAACTTATATTTGTACCTGTGAAATGTAGTGAAAAATGAAAGGAGAATTTTTAAAGAGGCCGAGCACAGCAAGTACTGCTTCTCGCATATATATTTTTTCTACATAAATTCCTGAAGGGGCTGGGAGATGGACAGATCTCAATGGCTCTTTAATTTCAAGCCTTTCAAGTCATACAATAAATGATCTTTTTGGTGACTTCATCACATTGAAACCGAATGTGTTTATAAGCCTCTGAAATATTCATATTAAACCAGTAGGTTTTGCACTGGGATTACAATGCTAATAAAATTTTGATTTGGAGATGCAATCTTGCATATGTGGGAGTAAGTCTCACTAAACTCTCACAGACACACAGAAGGATGTGCTGTCAATTTTGATCTTAAAAGTCTACATCAAATTTGTATTTCTGTTCTGAAATTAAAGATAAATTTTAATTGAATTACATAGATACATCAAAATAAGGGCAAAGGAATATAATTTTATTGTAAGAACTGCAAGAATATTCAAAAGAAGAATATTACTATGCCTAATGAATATTTCTGATGTAACTGGTTGGGCAACTGGCATCTTTATTAAAGATGTTCGTATAGTTGAACATCATTCCTATGGCTTTCTTTTTGTTTGCCTGCCAGCCAACGTATTTCTGCATCCCTCAGGTGGAACAAGCAACAAGCTGTGGTCTGCAACCTAAGACTGTAAGGAGAGCTTAAGACACAGCTTCCGATTTTGATGTTACAGAGAAACTGGAGTTTAACAAACCACAACATCTCTGAAGCAGAGCATGCAACACAATGAAAGAGGGAAAGGAGGAGTGATCAATCACATTTCTGTTCAGAAAACAGAACATTCCCCTCCCCCCACTATACCACCATCCATGGCAAAAAAACCACAACAACACCACACCCCAAAATTACTATCTGAAGCAGCCAAACACCTGCTATCTAATGGTAGGGCCAATCCTGGTGGCTTGCAGACTTCCATTCCCAGACGGCTAACATATTACACCAGCATCAAACACATTGCACAGATTCTTTTTATTTCATGATTTTTGCATCTCCTATATTCTTTTCATTGCTGCATTGGCAACTGGTGAATTTAAATAAAAACTTAGGTATTAAACATGGAGTGTCTTCTTACAAAGGCCACTGGAGGGAACAGTGCAACCCTTTCAACCCCTTATGGTTGTCCACTCCTGTTGTAGGTCCTCCTTAGTTGAAATTATGACAAAGAAATAAAGAAGCCTAGGAAGGTATCATAGCTTTGCAGAATCCTTTGCCATTCTGTGTGGTCATCAGAAAGCAAGCAACTAACTGCAAATTTGTAAAATGTATACAGGAGGCAGAACTGAATGCACTTGGCACACAATGTGACTTATCTCTTCACACGGAGATCATAATGTTATGTTTCTGAAGCTTCTGTAGGAGCTACAGAGGGTGGTGCAAACCTGCTCATCATAACAATATTAGTATTCACCAGATATTCCAGGCATGCATTGTTCTTTAGCTGCAGCAGAACAAGCTTCTATTTGCATTGTTCCAGCTAAAGCCAATCTACAGGACCAGGCTGTTAGATACAGTACAGGAACAGACAGGCATTCAAACTTCTTTTGTTCCGGTTGAACAAGCGCAAGATTAAAACATTTTCTCAAACTGCTTGAAGCTTTGTCTAAGTACTGCTTTCCACATAGGCAGGTCACCTTATAAATTACATTGGCAGTTTTAGAACACTGCTGAAACCTAGTGTTAAATTGGTACCCAATGATGGAGCTCCAAAACATTTTTTTTTTCTGTTAAAGTGACAAAAACAGAACTCACATTATATATCATGGCATCGATCAAACAAATGACAAGCATTAGGAACACTTTTTGTAACTTTAAAATGCTAAAAGTTCAACAGGGTAATGCCAAGTCCTTACAATGTAAATATGTGTAGTAACAGAAGGAATTTTAAATGTGGAGGGGACCAATGGATGCAGTTCTTACCTATTTTTGAAAAGAGTAATAGTAATGATGATGACTGGACTGTTCTTACAGAGGTTTGTGAAATAGACCTCACTGGTGTTCAAACTTGGGTTCGCTCCTCTTAGGAACCACAACAAATATATCAAATCTTTATTTCTTGCATGGCAAAATGCAGGGCAGCCAGTTAAGTGTTGGACTGCAACTCTGGAGACCAGGGTTCAAATCCCTGCTCAGCCGTGGAAACTTCTTGGTTGACCTTGGGCAAGATACACTCTCTGTGCCTTAGAGGAAGGCACTGGCAAACTTCCTCTGAACAAATCTTGCCAAGAAAGCCTCATGATAGGGTTGTCGTAAGGTCACCACAACTTTATAGCACACCACAACCAACAACAACAAAAGGCAAGCACAATTCACTTCTGGCTAGGACTAGGTTAAATGTTGTTTCCGGTATTTTTGATAAATAAGGATCCCAAACTTAACTGGAGCCCCTTTGCCAAATACAGGGGAGGTCAAGAAACATAGATGACTGCCATCCTCATCTGAAAACAGGGTTATCCCACCTGAGAGCCTTTACATTACATAAGAGCCGCTTACATGGTCCTTTCAGCAGATGCCAATCAGGAGCTGGCTTTCTGCTGAGCAGGCAATCATTCCAGGTCCAACCAGAGAGTGGAGAGGTCGCTGCCCACTAACATTTTGGAAGAAATCTCTCTTCCCCATCCTTACTTTGGTTTTTGGCTTCTGTTGTTTTGATGCTAGATGTGGCAGGTGGATTCAGAGTTCTCTATTAAATTCACAATTGTGTGGATGTTATGTTTCAAGTTTGGTATTGGTCTTTATCTATTTGTGTGTGATGATGGTGGAGAATGGGGCTGGCACCTAAATTTACATTCCTCTTACTATGAGGATACTTTTTAGCAATCTTGGGGGATAAAGGCATTTAAGGTGAAGACACGCTCAGGGTTCATCCATGTGCCACACCCAGAAAGCTCAGGGAAACACACAGTGCAGGTTTCCCATGTGTTTCTCACCTAATGGCATCTTATGGGTATATCCCAGCATCCTCCTGGGAAATGTGGGCCTACTCTCTGGCTACTGGGTCAGTTGATTACTTCAAGCCATAACCAATGTAGTAGTGGCCATTTTGGTGCCTGATGTCCTCTTAAATGAATACCATCATATACAAACTTAGATGAAAAGCAATGTGAATAGGCTACTATGAAAGAACACTATCTACTTACAAATCTGTTACAGTATTTTGCTTTGGTGGCAAGAAATCGGTGACTGCTTTAGAAACGTACTAAAGCAATTGGCAAACAATCTTCAAGGCAATTTTATGATGACCATTCCTGGCAACTTTCTGTAGTGGAAGTACTTAGAGAGTGTACTCTTATAGCTGCCTACCTAGTTTGTTATTAATTTAAATTTTGTTTCTGCTGAGAAGCTAGATTACAGTGTGCAATTCTGCACAAACTGTTTCAGACCTAATCCATTATGAACTGACTTCTCTTGTTGTGTTGTGTTTTGGTAGTGTTCTATGTATGTTGACTTTTTTGGTATAATTTGTGTTTCATGTATTTTTTTTACCTTCTTATTGAATTGTGTTTTTTAACATTCATTATATGTGTTTTTGCATTGCTCTAGACATCATTTTCATTTTACTGTTTCACTATAATCATTAAATCCACTAAATATTGTTTTGTCTCTGTTTGTGTGACTCTAATATTGGTTTGATAATCATAAACTGATCTCTAAAGACACAATTGCTATAATGTGCATCAGAATTTAATAAGCAGAAGAAGGTTCAGTACTGTTTGTGATCGAATCCTTTAACTAATCCCCACATTCATTATTGAGGACATCACATCAGGCATACCTACTACTGTTCTCTTTCCTCCTAAATGAATACAAACTCCAGGCTCTAAGGAGGTAGAGAAAAGTTGTTTTCTATTTTATACCTACTTACAGTGCAATATCCTTTTATTTAATCCAGCTCCCTTTAGGGTTGTGGGATGTACACTGCTTTTCTCTTAGAACTCTATGATACTGCTTCTGCACCCCCCACCACTGTATCCTTGTGGTGGCTGAGTTTCCCAATACTGGTCCCCAAAACGTATTGTTGCAATATTTTCCCATATGAATGAGTGACAGCGATTCAATACTTTGGGAAATGTAAAACATAATTAGTGACACAGACATGATAGATGCAAAGGCTGCTGATTCTCCCAGGCACCTTATGCTATATAACATTCTCCAATCCATCTAATATTCCCCATGACAATTTCAACAAGACTCATACAAAAGCAAACCAGTTGTCTTTGATTGGGAAAAAACAACAACAACACAACTTTTGAACTGATGAAAGCAGAGCTCGGAAATAATGAGTTACAAGAAACACAATTACCTGTAATACTTCAGGTGTGTGTTTGTTGGATGATTGGTTTATAACAAGGACATCATGAAGCCACATTTCAAAAATAACATAATGAGTAAAGTAGAATTATTCTGCTGGTGTAATGAGTAACCATTTTTAGTTACTTTAAAATTTTAGTTTTTAAGGGCATTTGTATAGGCAATTTGAATTTTTCTAGTGCTACCCCATTTCCATATCGGTTCTAAGGACTTTTCTTGTCTGAAAATAAAATAAAAGGAAGTGATGACCAATGCAATAATTAGTTACTTTTGTAACTACTAGTTGCTTGCTTTCATCATGTTAGTGAGGAATGGCAACAGGCTACTTCTTCAACTTTGTACCAGTAGCAATAACAGAGTTCTGGATGAAAGAGAGAAAGTATTGCCCTGGCAGCTTGGTTGCTAAAATGCCTATTACTCATGAGCTATAGGGTACTGCCACACTGCAGAATGCATCCAGCTGACAGCCCTTTAACTGGCCTGGCTCCATCCTATGGAACCCTGAGAGATATAGTTTGTCATGGCACTAGAGTTCTCTGACAGAGAATGCTAAATATAATAAAACTACAAATCCCCGAATTCCATAGCATTTAACCATGGCAGTTAAAAGAAGTATCAAACTGCAGTGTAGATGCAGCCATAGTGTGTTATGCTAGCTTTTCCAAATGAGAATCTACTCCCTTCAATAAGTAAGTTAGTATTTAAGAGCCAACACCCCTTTACTGCTCATGTAATTTGGACTACTGCATAATGACAGAAGATAATGTACAATAAATGACAGCAAGCTAAGAGCTCAAACAGGCCCTCACATGTGTGATAAGTACTACACTGATTCTAGTAACTGACATTCAAGTGGACTATGTACATGAAATTGTCCATTTATAAATTACCTAAAGGCAAGGTAGGCATGTGAGAAACATGTGTGTAAGAATTCCCATTCCAGTAACTGAACACATATTGGGTTAAGTCTAAAAAAGAAAATTGCCAACTGTGTCTTCAGCACTACCACATTACCCTCCAGCAACCCTCTTAGCAACAGACAAAATGTTCTTGCTTCTCTTCTTGCATAGAAGAAAACTTATATATAACTACATAAAAAAGATAATCTTTTAAGCATAAACTTGGAATGAAAGCTAGAATCAATGAACAAATCTTTAAATTTAGAGGAAAATGAAAGACATGCCTCTTGATTTTTCACCTATTTATGCATTCAAAAGAAGCATCAAAAGTGCAATAGAAACTGTTCAATCTTTTCCCCAAAGTGACAGTCAAAGAAGAAGCCCAGGTGAATCATGAATCCTCTTCCTATGCTTTGGAGAAACCTAAAGCAGAGAGAGACAAGAGGAAGGTGCACCTTTCCCAATTGAAAGGACAGACTGTCAAACTCTTCCCAGGTAAGATTTATTTATTTAATTTGTATACTATCTTTCTCCCTGAAAGGGACCAATATTTTATCTCAAGTAAAAACATTTTTAAAACTTTACAATAAATTGCATATCTTTCCCCACTTTAAACAGGAGGCATGGGGAAATTACATTCGGTTTACCTCCCTGCATCACTTGCTTCAGGCAAGTTTCTCGCAATGTGGTTCCACATTGGAAGAGAGGCAGGCTACAAACAAAAGTGCTTCAGAAGTGACATAACAAAAGATGTAAGGTGGGGAGAAAGAGGGGAGAATTAATCTGCATGGGCTGAAAGGAGTAAAAATTAGGGGAGGGAAACCTTACTACTTTAAAAATGAGCAGAACAGATCTCTGAATAAAATGTGTCTGATTCGCCTTCTGTAAGTTATTTGGTTACAAAGACTTTTGACAAACACAGAGAGCTAAACATACATCTTCATACAAATAGAAGAATGGTTAGAGTTCCTTCTTGAAACACTTTTCTTCTAGTACTTTGTGTAAGGCGTGACAGAATCCCCTGATCTCAATATAAACAAATATCAAGGTTCTGAAATGTTTTCTCACCAGGAATTTGGAGACATGGTGCTGGGCTGAGATTCACAATGAGATGGCATTTTGCAGTTTTTCTTCCATTCTTCTGAACCTGCAGATTTAAATAAATAAATTGTAAACTGTGTATTTTAAGACAGCATAGCAAGAGCTTACCATGTTTTAAATTTATCTAATAAGTTGTTCTCATAAACTCGAATCCATAACAGTACTAGTGAAAAATCCGTAGTGTTAGCATTTGTACATTTAGTTTTAATTGTGCATGTGGCTGTCAAAGGTTACTTTGAAAATTAAAGTGAAGCCCAACTCCTTGGCACAACCAGTTACACAAAGATGTAATCCAGTGTGACTTCACAAGCAGGGTTTTTCAATGCACTGATGTTGAGCCAAAGCATGTACCAAATATTACACGAAGACAGAACAACCTTAATAAAAGTGGATTTCTTTTTAATGTAACTGCACATTAGGAAGGGTGGTATTGTTGTAGTAGCATTCCATATTAAGTAGGGAAGAAAAGCATGAAATTGTGTTTTTAGTATGTGAAGTAACTGAAACAAATTTAGAATAGGATCTTTTCTGTTATTTAAATAATATTTTGTATGTCACTGATAACCAAGAACTTATTAACAGTTTCAAAAATATGTCAAGATCAGTTTGAAGCAGCTATGTATTATTCAGTATTATAAGATGGTGAATCAATATTTTGAAGATATATATGCATCATGTTCTTTAACAGTTAACTGAATATCTCACAGCATTGTTACAAAGACACTTCCAAAAGACTGTTCATTCCAGATAGTTAGCTTTGCTTAATAGAAACATGTGATCATCTTGCTACGTGCTTTAAAAATTCTCAGTATTATCTAAAATCATACCTACAATTTATCAATTTTGCAAAATGGAAAAAGTATACCCCTTTCTTTCCCAGAAATCCTCTCCTGTTGTGCTGCATGTCATAAGGCTGAATAGTACTGGCTACCAGCTCAGTCCAGTGGAATGGCACTAGATGGCTTCAGTATCAGTGAGCAGTGAATCTGCTCCAGCTTTTGGTTCATACCTCCAAGGAGTTAGCCAAAGTGCTGAACTGATTCTCAAAATAGTAACATACTGGATCATTCTTTTAAAAGCCTAGGCAATTTCCCCGCTCCTATGACACTGGAGTCACCTGCTCCCTTGTGTATTTCTGAGAAGCAGGAAAGGAAAGAGCTAGTAACAACATATTTCAATAATGTAGAACGTTTTATATACAGTGGGCCTTCCAAAAGAGCAGATCTGGATCTGCAATTTCAAGTGACTGTGGGTTGTCATGCACCCTTATCCACATTTATGTTGCTGCCTTTTAATAGTATGGGTTGCATTCATCCATATGTTTTCCAACACATGGGGTAGCGCTTCCTTCTGTCCGTTCATCCACTTGCCTCCTTTCTTCTTCCTGATCCTCCTTTCCACCTGGTTCAAGCTTCTTTCAAACTCCACATTGCCTGCCTGAGCTCCAATCTCCTACTCTCATTTCCATGCCTCTTCCAAGTGCTTCCAAGCTTCTTGTTTGTCAGTGAATCAGGGAGAGGGGCTGTTGACAGTGTGCACCCCAAATCCTCCATCTGTCAGTTACAGTGGCATACTCTTGTTCACAATTTTTAAATCATGGAGTTTTAGATCAGAATTGTTACTAGGGGTATGAATTATTTTGTTTTAATCCTGAAAGAAAATTGATCAGATCACATTACCAGATGTTTCTCATGCATAACGATGCTATCTGGTGTAATTTGGATTAGAGATGTAATTCTTCACTAATGTTCTTCTCAAAGGAAGAATTTTTTTTTAACATTTTTATTCTCAATGGGAGAAAGTTTATGACAACTGTGCAATTGTTGAAAACTTAGCAGTTCAGGACTCCCCCCCCCCCAAAAGCAGCATCTTCTGTGCAGAAAACAATATTTTCTAAGCAGAAGATAATATTTCTCCACATTAATATTATTTTGTGCACATAAAATGTTGTTTTCTGTGCAGACATCATTTTCCGCCTCAAAACAGTAATGTGTAAATTTCCATAGTACAAGTCCTGAACTGTGAAGATTCACACTTAAGAAACATTGTTTGTTTGTTTGTTTAGCATTTTACAACATTTTAAAATCTCCCATCACTAATTTGAATTGATCCAGGGATTCAGACATGAAATATAAATGAGGGAAAACGTGTTTACCTTTGATTACAAGAAAAAATGCCAGAGTGGTGTTAGTAAGAGGAGGGGAGAGGTAGGATGAGCGAATTGATATGTCTAGCGTAAAAACGGAGACAAAAACTGTCACCAGCACATTCTAATCATTGTGCTTCTGAGGAAAGTTTGTTTGAGGCTACTTTCCATTCTTATCCATTTTTTTAATGTTTATAGTAATCTAGACATCTGTTTATTGTGAAAGTGTCCTTTTATACTTTAGCCACTAAAATTTATACCTCATCCCAATCCAACTGGCCCTAGCTTTTGTTAGGAATATTTGGATATACAAAAAGAACTACCTTGGTGATAGGACCTAAGTCTAAGCTCAATATCCATTTATGTTCTGTATACATCCTATACACATAGCCTGAAGTTAATGTAATATGCAATATTTTTAATAATTGTGTGTAGGAAACAAAATATGTGGACACTGAACCATCAGAAAGCAAAGGTGTCACTATGTCAGCCACTCATGTAAACAAATTTGGATTTTGGAGTACAGTTGGCCCTCCGTATCCACGGATTCTACATGCACCATCCATGGCTTGAAAACATTATTTCAAAAAATCAATTCCAAAAAACAAATGTTAATTTTGCCACTTTCTTTCTTTTCTTTTTTCTTTTTAAGGGACATCATTTTACTATTCCATTGTATATAATAGGACTTCAGCATCCACAGATTTTAATGGAGATTATCCATGGGGAGTCATGAAAGCAAAGCGCAGAAGATACCAAGAGCCCACTGTATATCAGATTTTGGAATTCTGGATAAGAGAGACTCAACCTGTAATGGCATTTAAACCCTAAATGTTTGGGAACCTAAATATTTGAAGCAACAGTTCTCCCTATATATGCTTGCTATAAAATTGAGATCTGTTGGAGGGGAGGTTCTAACAGTGTCTTACAGTGGGGACAATACAAGAGGACCTTCTCCACCATGTCATCTATTGGAATTCCTTCTCTTTGGAGGCCTGATGGGGGCTAGCATTGATCTCATTCCAACACCAAATTAAATGTTAGCTTTTAATAAAAGGCTTTGGGGAGGAGGGGTCTAAAGATTTCATTCAAATACCACATGTGATCATAGTTTTAGACCAATTGAACTTCGATTGTTTTACATGTTTTTAGAATGTTTATTTTATTTTTAAAAATTGTTATTGTTCTAATTTTAAAACATTTAAACTGATTTAATGGTAAGCTGAAGAAAGCTCTGATGATATAGGGTGATGTGTGTATATATACGTGTGTGTGTGAATAAAATAATGGAATTTATTACATGAGGGAAATCAGGGGTTTAAGGAGTGAATATCCCATAAAAATTGTGAGATTGTGATTAAGATTTTCACACACATCATGATGAAAGAGTCATTATCCTGGGAATAACCAGGGAATAACCAGCAACAAATCTTGCTGGGTATTCCCTGGTTATTCCCAGGATAATGACTCTTTCATCACAGCATTGCGTGAAAATCTTAATTGTGATCATGTGATTTTCAGAGGAAATTCACTGTTCAATCCCCCAGTTTTCCCCATGTGATAAAGTCCAATGTGAAAAAGCTGAAAAGTCTAACCATCACGAAATGAAATGGGGGTGGTGGTAGTCTAAACTCTAGACTGTGTTGCAGGATTTGTGGCAGGTTCTGTTAATCAGCTATAAAATTCTCCAGATACATTTCCCTGTTTCTGTTTAAAGAGTGCTTGTGCTTTCTAAAGAGCTCTTCTTAAGATTCAGTACTGCCAGCAATTTCATCAATCTGTTTGAAAGAAGAACCAGGCAGTGCATAAATACTCCTGTTGTATTCTCACTATATATTTAAATAGATGTAATTTTTTTTCTTATTGCAGAAGAAAACCAGTGGGAGGTGAATGAATTAAAATTTTCTAATAGAGCATCACTGCATTCCCATCAAACTTCTACTCTTAGATTCTTTGGGGAAACAATTCCAATTAAACAGGTATAGAAGCAATATATGTTTGTACTCTAAATTTATAACACTTCTTTCTGCCAACTAACTTAATGATTGTTCAGTGCAATTAGTACTGGTGAAAGTAGCCTATGTAATTGACCTATTTGATATAATTTGAATTTGAGAAATGGAAATAGCCTTTTGTTTTTTATGAATAGAAGACATAACTATCAATATACCAAATGGCATTAAAATGAACCCATTAAAATGAACAGGAATTATTAGTTATCACGGATGTGACACTACTATAAGTCCCTTTGGGAAAGCATAGTGTAGTGGTTTGAATGTCGAACTACCCTTTTCCCCAAAAAATAAGGCATCCCCTGAAAATAAGACCTAGTAGACGTTTTGCTGAATTGCGAAATGTAAGGCCTCCCCCAAAAGTGAGACCTAGCAAAATTTTTGTATATAAATATATATACCGTATATAATAAAGGTTCATTTTACAATAAATGTGCATTCTACTTCATGGAAAAATAAGACATTCCCTCTAAATAAGACCTAGCACATTTTTGGGAGCAAAAATTAATATAAGACACTGTCTTATTTTCAGGAAAACACGGTAGGTCTCTGACACAGCCAGATTCAGTTTTGTGAGATATTTTGTCTTCTCTGTCAGAGAGTTCCAATGCCACAACAATATCCAAATCCCAGGCTTCGTAGTATTGATTTAAAGTGGTGTTATTTTTGCAGTGCAAAATAGATTTTTGCCCTACAGCAGGAAAGAAGGATGTGACTATTTGCACCACAGGCAACCATTATCTTGTGTTCAAGCAGCCTAAAAGCCACTACATTGCAGTGTAATCTTAATGTGCATTCAGAAACATGCCAGAATAAATGTTGTATTATTATTCTCTAGAACACACATTTACACTGGGAGATTATGTTACTACAATGATAGATAGCAGGATGGGGGGATATATACAGCAGGACTGTGTGTTGAAATTTCATAATCACAATTACTTTATGCACCGCTTCCCAACATTAGCTTCCTTTCTATAGCTTTCACAATTAAGACTCAAGGAAGATGTCAAATCAGAGAAGTCTTCAAATACCCTTGACTGCCTTTCAAAATATAATTTGGCTGGTATGTTATAAGAGGAACATCTTGTGCTTTGCTGATGAGTGCTTGCCTCCATAAACTCCACAGTCTATAATCTCAATCTGGTCTGGACCATTCAGCTAAATTGCATTCTTCCGTTCAAATGAAAGGTGTTTGTTTGACAAGCAACAATGGGCTTCACAGCCAACTGTAGCATTCTTCTATTCATTCTGATTTCCCTTCTCATTTACTTACAAAATTTATAAATGACTATATTCCCCCCTCCCCAATACTTATAATGGACTATTTATACTTTACTGATACTTTTAAGAGAATATTTGTCATGTGCTTACATAGTGGGCATATTCTAGTAATGCTGCAGTTACTGCCAACCCTTCTGATTGCAGATATTTCCTCTTTCGTGTCTTTCTAGAGCAGAGATACCCTGTTTTTTCAGGGTTAAACAGTTATTAGAAAAGTAAAGCACAAACCATTTCCATCAATAAATAAAATAACAGTTCATTAACTCTGCTGAGGCATTGTATTTTTGCAGTTAGTTGGAACAGAAATTAATATAGAGGTTCCAAGCTGTTAATACAGCACTCAGTTAATTAGCAGTCCCTTTGCACAAAGAATCACTCTATAATATCTACTCCCCAAAATCTCTGGTAAATGTAATTGCATGTTTACACCTTAACATATTTTACTGAGGCAGGTGGTGATGGTGCGGGGGCGGAGGGAAGATGAGTAATTTTCTCATTTGTATGTCTTTTACTTTGGATTGTAAAGTACATGACTATGTTTGCTGGTAGTAAATCTTTTGTAGAGAAAATTTCTTGATTTTCTAATAGCTTTAGCTGCTGCCACATTGCAGAATTAATGCATATTGACACATTTATTTAACTTTCACAGAGCCATTTTATGCAATCCTGGGATTTATAATTTGATGTGGGACCAGAGCTTTCTGAAAGAGAAGGCTAACCCCCCCCCCCAAAAAACTACAAATTTCATAGCACTGAGCCATGGTAGTAAAAGTGGTATTAAACTGCATTCGTTATGTAGTGTAGATGCACTCTATTAGTTCACGATGGGAGATGGAATCCTAATAAATGAGATCTCTTCTGTCTTTGCAAAACTTCAGCTAATGAGACTTGGTTAAAGTAACACCCCTCTAGGTATGTGAAGGGATCTTATATGAAATAAAATAAAATAAAATAAAAGGAAATAAAGGGAAAGGAAAGAGGCCTTCATGAAACTCAGAGAATATTCAAGGCAAAATGTAAGTATAATAAGTAGAAACAACCATAAATACAAACAAAAAAGTAACAGATTTGCAGAGCTGTGGGAAATAGCCTCCTCAGATTGGGTGAGGAGAAAATATCTGTCTCTATAGCTGAAAATGTATGTCTCACAGGTAAGAACCAATGTTACTTTTTCCATTGATGGAGGTGGAAACATCCTATGATGGGACCCTGACCAAGGAGTGGGTGAAGTGAGGAATATCACTTATGTGAGAAACACAAGATATGTGTCTTCCAAAGGAAGCTTCCTCTGACTCAAAGGTAACCAAGCAGTAGTGGCATGCAAATGTGGAAGAGGAAAGACATACTGCCCTACATGTATCTAAGAGGAGGAGCCCTGATGGCGCAGTAGTTAAATGCCTGTTCTGCAGCCACTCACTCATAAACCACAAGGTTATAAATTCAATACTACCCAGGAGCTCAGGGCCAGCTCAGCCTAGCAGCCTTCTGAGGTCACTGAATGAGTATCCAGCTTGTTGGGGACAATTAGCTTACACTTTGTAAACTGCTTGGGGAGTGCTTAAGTGCACTGATAAGCGGCATAGAAATGTACTTGCTATTGCTTGCTATTGCTAGTGCAACGGATGTAGCTGCATTATAAATGGAATGATCAGCAACTGCTCCCAGAAGAGATATTCCAGACTTATTAAATAATTAAAGCACTACGACACCACTTTAATACTCATGGATCCATCCTGGGGAATCCTGGGACCTTTAGACACCAATGTGTTAGTATGCAAAGGGATAATCTTGTAGCATCTTTGAGAGTAACTGAAAGAAAGAGGTTGGCAGCATGAGCTTTTGTAGACTTAAGTCTACTTCATCAGATGCATTTGGGCTAAGGCATCTGAGGAAGCAGACTTAAGTCTACAAAAACTCATGCTACCAATTTCTTTCTTTCAGTTATTCTCAAAGGTGCTACAAGATCTCTTCACATACTGATATTACAGACTACCATAGCTATATCTTTGAATCCCTCTAGGTACTGCAATTCCCAACGCTCCTACCGTCGGACTAAGACAGTGTAAGGAGAAAAAAACCTCAGCTTATTCATTGCAGTTAAATGAACCTGGAGGGAAAAATAAATGAGGAGAGGGCAACTATGGTTCTTTTTGAATTTGCTATATTCTGCAGGAATGTGTTTTTGTTTCTGCTGTGTTCCAATGATATATT
The DNA here is from genome assembly GCA_034509955.1 of Urosaurus nigricauda. Classification (NCBI taxonomy): domain Eukaryota; kingdom Metazoa; phylum Chordata; class Lepidosauria; order Squamata; family Phrynosomatidae; genus Urosaurus; species Urosaurus nigricauda. The sequence goes on along the minus strand of JAOEGL010000003.1, from coordinate 184,738,310 downwards.
TTTGAATAGTCACAAACTAGATATTTTTAATGTGGAGTCGAAGTCTTTCATGGCCGGCATCCATAGTCTTTTGTGGAGCTTTCGGGCTATGTGGCCATGTTCTAGAAGAGTTCCTTCCGGACGTTTCGCCAGCAGCTGTGGCTGGCATCTTCAGAGAAATGCCAGCCACAGATGCTGGCGAAACATCAGGAAGGAGCTCTTCTAGAACATGGCCACATACCCCAAAAGCTCCACAAAAAACTATATATTTTAATTTATAATATTCCATAATGTGAAGAATTGTTACGCTTTTAAATACAGTTGTTTAATTGATTTTTAACTCATATTACCTGTTAAAATAATGAGCCAATTTAGATCTCATGCTGGGCAAAAGGCAGGGTATATAAAGAGATACTGTATATACTCAACTATAAGTTGACTTCATGTATAAGTCATCAGCATGTTTGGGAGCCAAAATTATGGATTTTGATATGACCCATGGATAAGTCAAGGTTAAAACTTAGAGGCACGTAACAAAGGATCAAATGATGAACCAAAGACCTAGGGATGTAAAAATTTCAGCAGGCAATAACTGTTTGTCCTAAAAGGCTGGAGAGATGAGAGATTGGGGGAGGGGGGGGCAGTGCTTTCAGGAAAGATTACACTCTTGCTTTTCACCAAATAAAAGTTAAAGTACATTACTTTCAGTGGCCCATGGATTAGTTGACTCAGGTTTTTTGGATTAATTTTTGCCTAAAATATCTAGACTTATACAAGAGTATACACAACACATTCAATCAATTAAAATTATGTGCATACTAAGATTCAAATAAGCTTGTGGACAGCCTTGTGTGCAGTCCACACATAAAAAAGCTTAACTACTTAAAGTATTGCTGTCACTGATTTTCATTAACATTTAGAACTTTGGTAACTAATTTAGTTATTTCAACCATTCTGCTTGTAGTTCACTGGTGCTCAATCTTTGATGGTTGTTTTAAAATTGTGAAACTCCATGTCATTGAAGACTTGGCTCCCTCCCTTCCTCTTATTTCTGTTAGGAGGCAAAGATCTTTTTTACTTTGGTGGCTTTGAGAGGGGGCTTTCTTAATGGCTGGGTGATGTACAATGAGGTATCAAAAAGTTTTAATGGCCCATTTTAGATGGGCACTTTGCGGCGTCTTAAGGGCTAGAAAGCCCGTCTTTAGGGTTAGGGAGGGCGTAGCTTTTACACCCTCCCTAGGCCTAAAGCGTATAGACACCGCCATTTAAAGATGGCGGCGTCTATATGGAGGTGCCGCAAAGGCGTCATCATGTGCACAGCGTTTTGACACACTGCGCACGTTGTGATGCTTTTGCGGCGCGGGAAGGCACCAATCGCGCCCTTCCCGCGCCGCAAAAAAAGAGCTTGAACGCGGAGCTCTTTTTTTGCGGCGGGTCTTTGCCGCGGTCTTTAAATGGCCGCGGCAAAGACCTAGGGAGAAAGGGGCAGCGGTGGCGGCCCCTTTCCCCCTTTAGCCCTGCCGAGGGAAGCGGGGTGCAGCGGGCGCCCAGAGCGCCTGCTGCACCCCGCTTGGAGGCCGCGGGGAACCGGCAGTTTGCCGGTTCCCCGCGGCCTCCAAAAGCAGCAGGATGAGGCCTCTGGGGCTGCCCATGTGGCAGCCTAGGCCTCATCTCGCCGCTAGAAGGGGCGACTATGGACCGCCCCTTTTGGGTGAACTAAAAAGCCCCAATGATCACCTTTTTAAAAAAGTGACAGAATGTTTGTTTTGATATGTAGTTGTCAGCTTATCTGTATGTAGTCACTATCTAGATTTATACATTTTTCCCTGTGCATCTTGACCCTCCCAATACCTGATATTGTAGAAGGCTGCAGATTGCGCCTGATGAGGATTTTACACTTTAGTCACTTCTGGCAGAGCCAGTCACAAAAATAAAGGATGCAATGAGGTGATTTTCTCAGCAACGTGCACTTAGGGACCAATGATGACACTGGCAAAATTTCATCAATATACCATAATAAGCTCCAGGTGATAGTTATTACTTTACGTAAGGAGCAATCTGCAGACTTCTACAATATCAGGTATTCGGAGGATCAAGATATGCTGGGAAAAATGTATAAATCTAGATAGTGACTACATAGAGATAAATTAACAACTACAAATCAAAACAAACTCTCTGTCATTTTTTAAAAAGGTGATCATTAAAACCTTTGGATACCCCTTTGTACTTTTTCACAGATGTGCTTTGCATTGTTTTAAAGATTAATATGTGTCATTATAATGTATTAAATTGCATTTAAAAATAACTTTTCATATTTTGATTTGCATTTTTTCTTTAATATTGTGAGCTGCCTAATTTTTGGAAGAAGACCAATATTAATACATAATTTTCTCCACTGATCTTGAGGAGAAAAATGCAATCAATATGAATGCTCCATGAACTGTGAATGATGGAAGAGGGCAATTCTAAGGAAAAGGGTTAGGGCGAAGCCAACTCAATTTTCCTGGAAGCAAATGTGATTCATTCCTGGCCAGCAGTTGTGGTTCAAAGCTTTACATGTGCAGTGTATAGAGTACTCAAAAATAAATTGTGCTGATTTGTGGAATGCTACCAACTGCTCTGTGGAATTTGAGGAACATAATGCTTAACTGATTTGTGGAACACTCTTGGTTGAAGCCATTATTTAACATGCAATTTTGTACATTTGCTTGGTTAACTCATCAAAGTATTAATTTGCCAGATTTACTAGTGGTCTATGATCAACTCACTAGATTAGCCAATTAACATAAAAGTTAAAAGTATGTGAATTGGGTCATTAGGGTTTGTTTGACCATATTAGGGTGGTGCTCCTCTGTCACTATCAACTTTTGGAACCCACATTAGTTAGCAGAAGAAACAACTAAACAACAACTAAAGGTGGGAGGGATGATCTTGCAGGGGAGAGGGTAAGTGATGTGTCTGGAAACATAGGTTCTCAAGCAGCCATGGCAACTTCAGAATACCAGGATTTTTAAGGCTCAAAGGTAGGTTCTTACACACACCTCCACTATTGGATGGGAGGAATGCCCTTGCAGTCTTTCTGGGAACAGGGGTGCATGGTTACTCTCTCCAATAACATCTCTTCTATTCATTATATTCTGGACTAGTTTCTATAACATATCATTGTATAATCTAAAATGGTATAATATTTTTGGATGAGCTAGACAATCATTCTGTAATCTAATGAATGTTTTTGTAAACACACAGCACTATGCATTTGGATAATTAAGTAAAAAGCTTTCTCCTTCCTCATCTCCTCTTTGTTGGATCGCCGCTCCATTCCCATCTTTCCCATTTGGCTTTTTGCCTCTTTCTTATGCACCCTTTTTTATTTATACGATTAAAAATGTATAGAGGACAGTGAAATACATGCAGCTGATCACAACACATCTTGGCCAGGAGTGAGAAGACAGAAAGTATGAAATGTTATGGATATGTTCAGACGTTCACATAGCCAGATATATAAGAATTCTACACCTTCAGCTCACTGGCAGATATATGTTGCCATCCACTTCTTGCTTGTGGATCAGTGTTCTTTAACTGACATACATAATTACTTATTAACCTTTAACAAATAAGGTATTTGTAAGATGAGTAAAATGTACATATTGGTGGGATGGAAAGAAAAGAGAGGTGCAAATGAATGGCATGAACACACTGTTTCAGCCATTTAAAAATTTAACAAGCATATTAGACTCCCACCATTCATAGGAAACAAAGAAATTATGGATTTTATAGTCCATGTGGGAGTAAAAAAAAATCTAAATTGAAGGAAATCACCTTTAAAATGTCAAATATCACTTTTGAAGGAGTCCCTTGTGTCATAGCAGTCTGTAGGGTGAATAGTGGCAATGTCCATGCCATTCTTTGTAAATTCCCAACGGTTTCAGCAATGAGTTAAGTAATGATAGCTCAACTAATTGAACAATTACAGTTATTAGTGCTGATGGTAATTAATTTACAAATCCAATATAATTTAATATTATTGACCCAACATTCCAAGTTCTGGTATCTATACAGAATATTTCATGTCTGCAGATAAATTAATTTCCTCATCCAATTCATTTTCACTAATGGCACATTATTAGTTTCTCTTCTACTTTAAACGCATAGTAATTTCTCCCCTTCTATTCAGTTTAGGAGTTTAGAGACCTATCAGTAGAATCTTTCACATCTTTATTTAAATGCTTAGAATAATTTAACATGAACTTATGTTGGCTACAAATAAATAAGATATATCATTGAAATAATACAATGTGAATACAATACTAGCCAGAGGGATAAACATATTAATGTTACTGCATTTTTTTAATTGCTGAGGCAAAAATACATGAGCATAAGATTTAAAGTGTACACATATAATTTTATCTACAGCTAGTTTTATATCTGGTTTCAAGCACTTGGGATATCCAAAGTAAATTCAGACCACAACAGAAATTGTGCATAATTTGGAAGAGTTTATATATACTAGCTTTGAAAAAGAGAGCAAAATAGCAAATGAAGATCATTCTTTTGATCATTTTGGCTCATATATTTGTCATTTGAAAGAAAAAAATCTCTATAGTCCCCCCCCCCCTCTAAAATCACACTGTTTCCTTCTAGCAAATGCCACACAATTGTTCTGGAAATAAAATTATGGCTAGAATTCTGTTGCTTATTCTCAACTAGAGTAGACACATTCAACCAACTGTTGAATGGTGAGTCAGAAAACAGGTAAATCATATTGATTCAGTTGGTAATATATTCTAAATTCTGGCAACAGGATTTAGCCCTATGTGACTATTCAGAAAACTCAATCATGACCTATTTGCACAGCCAATAATGATGGGGTAGGTAGAAAAAACACATACAGATAATGACATGGCTTGAAACTAGAAGAAAGACAGGTGATGGACTAATACAGGTAACATACATACACATGGTGACATTACGAAAACACGTCTTTACGTGACATCAGTTGCTTACTAAAAACGTTAATTTATGGCAGAAAAGAAGGCAGGGAAAGGAATAAAAGCAGGAGAGAGAAATAAGCAGTAGATTTCCTCATGAATGCATGAAGTTCAAAAAGTGACTCAAAAAAGTTACACAGCTTTTCTCAAGATAATAATGGGGTGGGACTGCCACATTTCTTCCCCAAAGGGATGGAGTTTTGGACTAAGGTTATGTGGCTGTGTTCTGGTAGAATTTATTCCTGACATTTCGCCTGCATCTGTGGCTGGCGTCTTCAGAGAAAGATGGGCTTTGTTGAGATTCATTTTAAAAATGTGTCATTCATTGTTACCATGGCTTTGCGGGAAATTTCAAGGTGCACTTAATGCACTCGAATCATCAAGAAGTGAAATTCAACTGTGTTTGAGGAGTCAACGAATTCAAGTTGTATCCCTAGCCTTGAGATTATACTAGTGCTGTTTTATTGGTGTGTACAGAACTGTCATGACTATAGCAGGGAGGAAAGACATTAATTAACCAAAGGCACCCTATGTGTAGTACTCTGTTCAAAATGCAGCAAAACTTAACAATGGGAAATTTCAAAAGTATTTGTTCCACTTTGGAATAGAGGAAATATTTGAAATTCCGAGATTCTGGGGGAAAATTTGATGCATCCTTAAGACATGAAAGGGTCATATCAATGCCAATAATAGCTAACTTGATAAAAGCATTTTACCTAGGATGGGCGAGGTATAGTGACAACAACAGAAGTTGATCTGAAACGTTTTTAAGCCCCTTAGGTGCATAAACAGACAAAACACTACAAGCATATACCTACGTATATTTCAAGGAAATGCCTTCAGGCAAAAAGCAGTATTGATGATTTTCATCGCTATTAAAACAACAGGAATATCAAAATCAACAGCTGTTGAAGTAAGCAAAAGAGGATTAAAGTGAACAGAGAGCTCACAAACCATGGCCAGAATATAATGAAACATGATCAGTAGTAATGGTTTGAGAATTACTCCCAAGGTACATTTATGCCACAATAAAAGGAAAGAGCCAAGGGCATATACACAGATTTTATCAATAAATGTAAATTTTTCTGTAGCACATACAACATGTAGAGCTATTGGCAACCATGGAAATTAATTTAACTAATTAGTTATATCACATTATAATTATACTTTTAGAATCTGCATATGTGCCATTGGACAGTAAATGAAGACATACAGGGGCAATACAAATGGCCCAAAAGGGGCGGCACCAGCAGCCTCAAAGACCCCATCCCGCCGCTTCTGGACACCGTGGGGAAGCAGCAGACTGCCGCTTCCCCACGGCCTCAAAGCGGGGTGCAACCGTATGGATGCTGAGCCCTCCCTAACCCTAAATGTGCACTAAAGAGCCCTAAAGGTGCTCTTTAGTGCGCATCTAGATCAGGCCATACTGTCCAATGGCACATATGCAGTTTTTAAAAGTTGTGATATAATTAATTAGTTAAATGAATTTCCTTGGTTGCCAATAGCATGTGTTTCTGAGTAGGGTTGGGAAGTCTGTGGGATAAGCTACACATTACATTAAATACTTAGTATGCAGGCTAGCCTCATTTTCTTTTTACTCTCAAATAAGAACATGTGGGGCTGATTCAAAATTTAGCTTGACACGTTTGGAAAAGGCTTTTATGTTCACCTCCTTCCCATGCCCTGTTCTTCTCAACTGCTGCCAATATAGTTTTCTTTTCTATTCCTTGAGCAGGAGGGTGTCAATGGTATCAAGCAAGTAAGGTGTGCAGCAAGGAGAAGTTGGGGTAGCCTACTCTTTTCTTTGTCTTATCCATTCACATATTTTTATTTTCACCAAGGGAATGAATTACACATGCATGTGAGTGGTCAGCTGCACCATATATGTGTGTGTGTGTGTGTGTTTGTGTGTATATTGAAGAAAGTGTGGCATAGTGGTTGTAGTGTTGGACTGTGACTCTGGAAAGCAGGGCTCGATTCCTGGCCATGAAAACCACTGGGAGAACTTGGGCAAGTCACACCCTCTCAGCCTCAGGAGAAGTCAATGGTAAACTTCCTCTGAATAAATCTTGCCAGGAAAACCGCATTATAGGCCCTCAGGGTTGCCATAAGTCAGAAACTTATGGCACACAACATCAAAACAAAATATACAATTTTCCTACCCTTTATATAATACACATAAACATGGGAATCTCTAAACAGCTTAACCAAACCAACCATAATCCAAAACACACAAGATCACCTTGCTTAATCTCTCTCCCACCATGTAAAATATCTGTTTACTCTCCTTATTTGCAAGCTTCAGTTTATGAGCTCAAAGAGACTTGTGAGGGCAGCTATATAGTTCCACACATACACCCCATGACATGTTACTCATTTCATCTCCACACTCATATCTTCTCAGCAGTATCTCTTTCTTTTTTAATCCTAAGAAAAATCAAAATGCAACACAAACTTCATCTTTAACTCAAATTGTATAAATTAATACTGTTTCATGTATCAACAGGTTTCAAACCCAGTTTAATAGTCTTCTTCCCCCCCCCCATAACAAGGTGCCCTACATTCATTAATTTTCAACACAACTACAGTTTCTATAAAGTGATTCCAGAAATAAATACAGGGATTGCATTACTGATTACTATCTGCAGTATAACAAATGAGCCCCTCACAAAACCTATCCCATTAATCCAGGTTTCCTCATATTGGCTCTTGTCGTTGTGGTCATGATATAACACCAAAGGTGTAAAATGATATTCTTAAAGAAAAAAGCAGGATGCTTACTATGCAAAAGTGTCATTTCAATATAAAAGATTAAAATTCTGTACAGAACTCAATTCACCTAAAGCTATTTCCACATCAAGGACACCCCTTGATGATAGAAAAGTAGCAATTTCATATGCTCGAAAGTGAACATTTTGCTTGTAATTGTATAACAGGTGCCCTTCTGGATTTCCCTTAAGATTTGCTATCTTTATGAAGTCTATGAAATCTTCAAGATTCCTTACCTCACAAAGTTGAAAAAAACATATTTAGGAACTGAGAGCCTTTACAGACCAGACTGAAGGGCCAGAATGGGGGGGGGGGGGGAGAGAGAAGCCAGGGCATAGCATCATAACAATGCAAGCCCGTCTTCATCCCATATTGTGCCCTGACACTGCATGCCAGTCCAGAAGGCACATGGCATCATGGCGCACATCCAGCACTGTGTCAAGAGGATACAGCACCGAAAGGGTGTCATATAGCCATGCCACTGCAGCTATGGTGCCCTTTTGAGGGTGCAAAAAGGAGCCACTTTTTGCGGCTTTTTACTCTCTTGAAAGGTCAGATCAGGACCATGGTATGAGGTTGCCACAGCCCTGATCTGGTACAAAAAGGACAGTCTGTAAATCCTCTGACTGGGAAAGAGGAAGACATTACTTGTTAGTGATCTGCTTGGAATACACGGGGCATTTCTTACACATTGTCCCCTATTAAGACAATTAACAGTGCCGTCTTATACATGTTCACACAGAAGTACCACTGAATTCAAACAGACTTACTTTTAGGTGTGTAGGTGTAGGATTGGAGCCTGATTCTCTAACATTTTGGACAAACATGAACATACTTGAAGACTAAGATTAGGCTGACTAATCTGAAATTGCACTTAGGGAGGAAAAATGAAATCCACAGATATACGATGGGAGACACCTGGCTGAATGAGACCACATGTGAAAGGGATCTAGGAGTCCAAGTAGACCACAAGTTGAACATGAGTCAACAGTGTGATGCAGCAGCTAAAGAGACCACAGCAATTTTAGGCTGCATCAATAGAAGTATAGTGTCTAGATCAAGGGAAGTAATAGTGCCACTCTATTCTGCTTTGGTAAGGCCCCACCTGGAATACTGTGTCCAGTTCTGGGCACCACAAATCAAAAAGGATGTGGAGAAACTGGAGCGGGTCCAAAGGAGGGTCTGGAAATTGTGCCCTATAAGGAACGACTTAGGTAGCTGGGGATGTTTAGCCTGGAGAAGAGAAGGTTAAGAGGTGATATGGTAGCCCTGTTTAAATATCTGAAGGGATGTCATATTGAGGAGGGAGCAGGCTTGTTTTCTGCTTCTCCAGAGAACAGGACCCAGAACAATGGCTGCAAGCTACAGGAAAAGAGATTCCACCTCAACATTAGGAAGAACTTCCTGACAGTAAGGGCTGTTCGACAAGGAAGCCAGTGGTAAATAGCTACTCTTTCCTGTATTATGTCAGAAACAATAAGGCACAAGATTTATGGTTGTAGAGACACATGAATTTCAGTAGGTTCTGCTTGTATGGCATGTGACAACAGATGAAACTTCATTTTCTACACAACATAGCCCTGCCACTTATTTCATCTGGTAACCCTCATGCTGCCCTACTTTATCCAAGTAATTTCTTATTGTTGTAGATGTTGTTGATAGATTTGTTTTTTTCCCAAAAGAAGTGTTGTATTTTTCTGTGCACACATGATTCAAGAAAGAACAAAAAATGGAAGAAATGGGAAAAAGTGGGAAGCAAAAACACATCTCAAAGCATTAAAAGAGATTTTGCACAATCCCGATAGGGCTTTTTGTGAAAATTGCGTTCCTTCAATTTATCACAAAATGTAATGTTTTTTCCCCTACAGAACACTGTCTTTTGCACAAAATACAAAATGTTTGAATGAACACATTTTTCATAAAAAGTTCCAAAATGAAAAAAAAAACAAATATCAAAAATATTAGGGGAAAAAATCTAACATCTGACCAACTGGAGAAAAACACTGTTATCCTATGCAAGAACAAAATAAATCAAAATTTATATCCCTAAAGAGTACATGTATCCATAATGACTGTTATGCCTTATGTTTTTGTCATGTTTATTCCATAACTATTTATTAAAAACAAGAGAATGTGTTCTACTTAACTGAATAAGCCTTTCTGGACTGACTTCTTCCCCAAAACAGAAATCTCATTTGCTCATTCCCTGATCATTGTCAGAACTGACCTCCTTCTCCACGTACAGATGACACCCAGTAAAGTATGTTAGGGGAATTACCCTAGTGGCAGTGGTGCCACAATTGTGAGTAAGTAGTGAGTGATTGTGAATATAGAACAGTTAGCCAGATTTACTCAATTGTGACACTACTACCATGATCACAACCCCTCTCATCTCCTTTGCTAGCCATGAGCTGCATGGAAGAAGGAAGTCAGTTTTGTTGGCAATCAAAACACAGGTGAACAGCAATTCTGTCAAGTTTGGGTATAGGGGTCAGGCAAGAAGAAATTACTTACTTATAAATTACCCATGCAGATGGTGACTGGCAAAGTATACTTTACTAAGTACAGTATACCCTTCCTATCTATGGCGGTTCTGTTCCAGGACTCCGTACAGATGGGAAAAATGTGGATGATCAAGCTCCATATTATTCAATGGGTGGCAGTATATCCCTGTTTGTGTCAGTGTATCCATGTGCACATGCCACCACTAAATAATCCATAGATTATTCAAATCCATAGATCGGCGAGCCCACTGTACTTGACAGAGAATACTGGATCATGTGTTTATTTTATCAGTGTCTTTCTATTTCTAAAAAGTTAGCAACTCAGAAGGATTTCTGCAGAATCACAAGAACTGGTACTACTTAATAAACTCTCAACCAAGCATCTCAGAGCAACAGCAGAAAGCTACTACTCAGTCTTCCAGGGTAAGCACATAGTTGCACAACCTCCAGCAGTACTTTTAGCTGCAAACCTGTGGCAAACAGCCAATCAGCATAACCCCTTAATCATTTCTAGAGTGTGAAAAAGTGATAGGAACAGAGCATGACAAAGAGAGAAAGACCAAGTTGGCAGGTAGGCACGGCATATTAGCTTCACATCAAACCTAGAAGTGAGGTTGACTATGAATGAAAACCTGATTGTGACACAGCTAGGCTATGTGTGAATGACAACCATTTGATATGCAAATGGATTTAAATTTCCTGGACTTTGAAAATCCCTATTGCCACATGGCCAGAGTAGGAGGGACCAGATTACTAAAGATACCCTCCCCATACCATCTGAACTAGGGACAGAAACAACAAAATGCAAACATTTACTAACATCTCCCATTTTTCTACGGTTTGGTATGTAACATCTTGTCTGCTGAAGAAGCCAGTGGAGCTTCAAAAGCTTGCAACAAGTATATCGGGCATTTCAGTTGGCCAATACAGTTATCACTGGTCAATTTTTGTTTCAATTTACTAAAGGGCCAGCACAGCTACCCCTGGATGTAACCTACAAAAATGTTACTCTTGTAACATCACACCTATTCAGTATTTTAGTGATACAAAATAATGATACCAATTTCCATACCATTGCTTAGTTCCAATATTTTCATGCCATCTGATCAATTTTAAAAGGTAACTCATGGATTGCCTTCAAATACGTGGGCTCCAAAAAAAAAAAAAGGTACATAAGGAAAAGTCTTCAACAAGCTTTGCAATTAATAATTAACCTTGATGCAAACAAGCTGGCAAAGGTCAGTCACTTTGGCAATGGTATCAAGATGAACATTAATCTGATTTACTGAAGCATGCAGGCATGAAGCTGATTTGGTCTGTACCTCCACTGAGAGTGACTGGGAGGGGAGCCAAAGCAGTAAAATAAAATAAAATAAAAATAATCCAAGAACAAATGCTCCATATTTCCCTGAGAGACCTTGAAAGGTCTTGGGTTTAAAACATGACCTGACAGCATTGCAACAATCCAGATTTTGTCAGGCAAGAAAGTCTGATTGTTTTAATACATACATATGGCACAAAGAGCCCTTGGGGCATGCCTGAAGGTGAATAAAAGCAGCAGATCAAGTCTGCAAGCAGAGGGTCATTGTGCAGAATCTTGAACATCCTACATATTTTAATGCAGTGTAAAAGTAAAAAGGAACATTTAAAGTCTGTCAAGATGAGTGTTTACAAATGTGTATTTTCTTTTCATATCACATCCATTTCCCATGTTGTCCCCCCCTCCCCCCGCTGCTGGGATGATCTGGGACCAATGTTTCACAAACCTAGGACTCTTTGTACTGATCTGTCTTTTGGCTTGGATTCAAAGGATTCATCTTCAGCCTGTTCTATGTGAACTGTTTTCTTGACTGAATATGTTGCTTCCCTTTTATATTTGTTCAGAGAAGCTTGTCCTAAGGTGCTCCTGTCTCGCAGAAAGTGTGGTAGCAAGACTGCTCCTGTGCAGGGTTGCTTAGTTCTGCTGACATAAGTTCGAGATTGTAATGTAAATCAGCATGCCTGGTTGACATTCATGAAAGATTCAGGGACTCTGCAACTGCTCTTTGCGTTCCGGGGACATGGTTCAAAAACACATGGCCAATGCATCTTCAGTGCAATAGCAAACAGAAGCAAAAGGCCATGAAGAAATAGTTGAGCAACACCTGGAAATGCTCTGCAAGAAATGATATTGAATAGAAAAAAAGGGGGCAAAGCCATTTGCTTTAGAAGATGGATTCCCTACCTATGATCCATAGACCCCATGAACAATCACACTAATGAATGAACCTCAGGGGTCTGTGAACTGTGTGACACATAGAATTATTTTCCTCCTTTGATTTCTTTGTGTGTGTGTGCTTGTATTGCATTGCCTCAGTATATTTGTCTGTTGAGGGGAGCCATGGCATTCACTAGAATCCCAAGGGCTCCGTGACCTCCCAAAAAAATTAACAGCTACCACTTTACTACTGCTCTCTTCATAGGACTATTCCTTTAAGTGGAAAAGGGTTTTAAAATTCCAAAAAAGTAAGATCAAACACATTAGAAATTCAGTGCATTTACAGAAGAGAGCAGGGAACCCAACCAAATTATGCTTCTAAATCCACATGCACAAAGTCCTATATATTTCTGGCCAAATTGTAGAAGATCTCAGACATGAGTGAGAGAGAAAGGCTGGGTAGTGATATTGGAGTTAGAGATAGGTTTCCATTATGGTATATATCTTCTTTGACGTTAAAGAGAAAGAAGGTCTGGTAACTGCAGACTGATGGGAATAAAAATTGTATTCTTGGCTAGGTTTCCAGAGTAATCTACCAGCACCTATATAATATCATAAATCCAAGTATTCATGTGACATGTTTGGATTAAGTTTAGAATATGTGTGCTTATGCATACATGTAAAATCTTAGTATTTAACACATTTTAACACAATAAGATGGTTTCTTAGGTGTCATTTCCTTTTCCGTACTCATAATTCTGGTTCTGCATCAGGGATTACTAATACATAGAGAATATTTTTATGATGAAAAAAATGCAGTGCTAACAGTTTAGTGCTGATGTCAGATCTTCTTTAACAACTCTTTAAAATGTAGTCCTACTATCTAGATCCTCTTTTTGTACAACTCCCTAGTTATGTTTGACAGATTAGACCATATATTCCAATCAGTGCTGACACAAGGCTGAGGGATTCTATTTAAATATCTAATGCTTCCCTATTAAAATAAATATATACATTAATAAATTAATAAATAAATCTGCACTTTGGTTGTTGCAACGTTAGAGGTGGAATCAAGAAATAATAAACATATATTCACAATAAAACCAGCATTATACAACAGGAACAAATGCAAAAAGATGAAATACAACATTGTCCTTTGGGCAGCTGAATACACGCTGTTTGCAGAATAGATTCCCTTGCTTTGTCCATCCTGCACACCCCCAAATATTCTTGTTTAGCTTTCTGGGGCTGCACAGGGGAGGATATAAAGGGCAGAGAGTAAGGGGAACTCTTCATTCATGGTGCTACCTGCCTCCCAAAGAAATTAGCACACGTATAACTGAACAGTAGCACTGCAGCCACTGAAACATATACTTGAAGGGGGGGCGGGGTTCCTGGTGTTCTTTTTCTTTTTTCGACAATGGAAATAATTACGCTTGCTGTCACAGCCACACTGGGTCTATTGACAGCCACACCTCTGACCAAAACAGGAAGGTTCATTCTCCTGCTTACACGCAGCATGCTGGTAACTGAAATACAGAACTAAGTAAGAACTTGACTAAGCAAGAGCAAAATGACAGCCTGTTGCGTTTTGTTTTTTGTTTTTTTCAGTTGTAGCCAACCTAACTCAGTGGCTCTACTGACCAAGGGACCAATGACACCCTAAGTGTAAGGTATAGAAGTGGGTACCAGTAGTGACCAGTATCTGCCAGTTGGTACTGAATGTTTCAACTGACATGGCGGTCTCTGCACTAACTTGTCAGGGATTGCTAGGTTCAACCATTAGTACTGACCACTCACGACAATGATCCCAATTTAGAAAGTGTATCATTCCAGTCTAAATTCATGTCCACAATGTCCAGCCAGGCCCAACAATACAGCAGCTGTGTCTTACTCTTAAAACACTGCACAAGCCATCAGCTTCCGTAGAATCAGATTGTCAGAGTCTCAGCAGGTATTGTTAATTTATTGATGTGTTATAAAACAATTGTTATTTGCAAATTATTTGTACGTTTTAAGTTTGGTATCTTATTAATGCATCAGTATTTCAACTGTTTTATTATTTCTTTCTTCTTTTCAATAGCTCCCGATGAAAGCAACAGTATGATTAATTGGCAAAAATTCGTTGCTCATTTTAGAAAATATCTCCCACCCATCCTTTTTTCCTTTTCTTTTTTAACATGTTCAGACCCAGTCTCAATATTTCATTAAGTTTCTTTTTTATTTTGTTTCCTCTTCTACTGTTTTTACAAACAGGAGCTGTTTTCAATAACAGTACTACTATTTAACATTTATATGAAGCCGCTGGGTGAGGTCATTCGGAGGCATGGAGCTCAGTGTCTTCAGTACGCTGATGACACTCAGATATACCTCTCCATGTCCAGATCGTCAGCACAGACTTCAGATGGCTTCTCTCCTCTTAATGACTGTCTTGCGGCGGTAATGGATTGGATGAGGGAAAACAAATTGAAACTGAATCCAGACAAAATGGAGGTACTAACAGTCACAGGCCCAAAACCAGGCTTGGGAATACAGTCTCCAGTCCTGGATGGAGTCACACTCTCCTCTAAGGACTGTGTTCGCAGTCTGGGGGTACTCCTAGATTCGTCGCTCCACATGACCTGTCAGGTGAATGCGACGGTCAGGAGTGCCTGTTATCAGCTTCGGCTGATACGGCAGCTGCGCCCTTTCTTGGATATGAGGGACCTGGAAACTGTGGTACATGCTCTGGTAACCTCACGCCTGGATTTCTGTAATGCGCTCTACATGTGCTTAACCCGGAAACTTCAACTGGTCCAAAATATGGCAGCCAGGCTTGTAACTGGAACATCAAGGAGAGAGCACATAACACCGGTGCTCAAGGCTCTCCACTGGCTGCCAATTAGTTTCTGGGCGCAGTACAAGGTGTTGGTTTTAACCTTTAAAGCCCTACATGGCTTGGGTCCACCTTATCTCAGGGACCGCCTCTCCCCGTATGAACCCCCCCCCCCGCACACTCCGATCCTCTGGGAGGAACCTGCTACAGCCGGCGAAAACTAGGCTGTCGCAGACCTCCCAGAGGACTTTTTCCGCGACCGCTCCCAAACTTTGGAATGGTCTGCCGGATGAGATGCGCCTTATAACATCTCTTGATTGCTTTAAAAAAGCTCTGAAGACGCATCTCTTCCGGCAGGCCTTCCCTGACACCTCTTAGATCCCAGCTCCGAATGGGACCTATAAATTGACCCCTTGCCTGGTGTTATCTTTTCCTCAATGTAAGAACTATGGAGGATGAATCATGTTTTTAATGTTGTTGATTTTAAATTATTGCTAATTTAATTTATTTTTAAGGGGTGGGTGGCTGGGAATGGGTCAATGAAGTGTTTTAATTTGTATGTTTTAATCTTGTTGTACCCCGCTCCGATTGTACTCACAGAGGAGCGGGCTAGAAATAAAGATTACTACTACTATTATTATTATTATTATTATTATTATTATTATTATTATTATAACAGTACTACTCTAACAAGTCTTCCCTCATCTCCAAAATGAACAGTATTAGTATATCTTGCCCAATTCCACATTATCATCATATCATGCATCAAATTAGCACTGTACCACCCTCAACAAATCTAATTTTTGCCTACTTTTGGAAGCTAAGCAAGGTCAAACTTGGATAGTACTTGGATAGGAGCCTATGGCCAGGTTCGCATGGGCCAGAATAATCTGAGAACATCCTGAAATATTCTGGTCCTGGAGCTGCCCTCATATCTCCCCATTACCATGGGCACTTTGTTGCAATGCCAGGTAGCTATTTGCATGCACATTCCACTGTGCCAGCTGGCACTACTATAGCTAGCACAAGTTTTCAGTCTGAAGTCAAAATGAGGTGCCCACAGTCAACCACATAGTTGGGCACCTCATTCTGACCTCAGAGTGAGTGATTCACACTAGCAATGGCACTGTTGGGTGGCACAATATGACACACTGAAAACAGTTGCCTGGTGTCGCAACAGAGGGCTCTGGAGCTTCCAGGAAAATCCCGAGCAAAAAGTGATTTATTTTAAATTATTGTTTTTAAATCAGGAGATTGGGCATTGTGCCATCCATACTGATTGCTGTGGGAAGGGGGAATTGTTTACATTTGGCCTGTTTGGACAGGTCCTATGAAAGAATACTAGAAATCTCCAGGTAGGGCTAGGAAAGAAATCTGTCTGAATCCCTGGAAAGCAAGTGTCAGGAAGAACTGACATAACTAATCTAGATAGACCAATGGTCTGAGTCAATATGAGGCACCCTAAATGCTTGGCTACTACTGCTACTACAACACAATGAAGTTTACTCTGGATTGCATCCAAAGAAGTGGATTTATATCCACGAAAGCAAATGCAAAAATAAAAACCAGTTTATGTTAAAGGTTCTGGTACGTTCCTTTCCGGCCCTCCCTATCCCTTCCTCCTTCTTTTGTTCTATAAATGAACTACACAGGAAACTGACAAACCTAATAAAAAATAATATTTGCCTGGATGCTCCACATTATCAATAATGTATATGGAGATGATTATAGGAACAATCATATAACATTCTAAATTCCTTTGTGCAATGCAGCTAAGGAAGTAATAAGTTGCAAGAAGTAGCATTGATAGATAATGCTTCACTGTGGTGACCCAAACAGACAAACAAATAGGAAAACAAAAACCAACCTTTCCTTAAAAAACAAAACAAAAGACCAAACAAAACACTCCACCAAGGCCAGCTCTGCAATTAGATATTATAAAGCAGGTGCCTCAGGCAGCAGATTTGAGTTACACGAAAGAATAGCAAATTTCCCATTATTTAATTTGTAGTAACTACATTTTTACTTCCAGGAATGGGGACAGGAAGATGTGACTGTTTCTGCCTTAGATGCCAAAATAACTGGCTAATTGAACTACACTTCTTAATTTTGTTGTATCAAGCAGCAAAATGCCTTGGGCTGGTCCTGGTAGAGAGGATTTCCATTTCCTTCACAAAGTTACAACTCAAAATAAAGAGGAAACAGTTTTTACCTATAAATTGGTTCTAATCTAGGGTTTTTGTCCCAGAATCTTTGATAAACACAAACTTTTTAACAGATGAACTGAGATCTGTCACAAATAAAAATCAATTGAATGGGAGCTGATCAAATATTTTCCATAGATGTAATTTCCTCCCACCCACTTTTTTGGAATAATGTATCCAGAGGGATAGATCCAGACATAATTTTATTGAAATTTGAAACCGTATAGCCACCAACTTCTTGATATGAATCCTAGCTTTTACTCATGATTGTTCCTTGGAAATTCAAGTGGATTTCCATTTTCTAATACTGTACAAAATTTTCTTTACATGTTATTTATATCACGGAGGGTCTCACCTCAGTAGATAAAGATATTTTCAGTTGACTGAAAAGAGGTGCAAGTTAAAATAATTCAGAAGAACTTAGATTTGTGTTTGCTAAAGCACCTTGTGAAATGATGCATGCATTTTTCTGCATGGTTTCAGTTTCACAGTGCGTAAAAGATTATATACAGTAAATGCATGCAGTTTCTTCCTAAAAAGTAACCTTTTTGCTGATATTTTATTTTGCATAACCAACTGCAATTTGCAAATGTCAGTATTTAATTCTGGAATGAACTTATTTAAAGTATACACATTCTTAATCACTGAATATACATGTTCTAAAACCCATTGACTTTACAACTATCTTTTATATGGGTTATAAAGCTTGAAAACAGAAATGTCCCAAGACAGCAAAATAACCTCAAGAAGTAATTCTGTCCACTAGGGGACACTATTTTTTTCTTCAGTACAACAGCTCTGTCCTGTTAAACCTATAACTGAAATACAGATTAGTTGAATATGATTATTTTGTACCACAGAACACATCGGATGTTTAGTGTGCTTGTATCTGTAGTGCTATGTTTGGAAAACCTACCATACTATCTATGAATTCTAAAAGCAGTTTGGGAAAAGGAAAAAAGGGACTCTTGGGCTGCATCCACACTGGAGAAATAACCCAGTTTGGCACCGCTTTAAGGGTCTGGGCTCTAGGCTATGGAATTCTGGGAGTTGGAGTTTGTTGTGGGCTCAGAGCGGAGTGTGACACATTTGAAATGCTAAGTGAGTTTCCTTTAAATATGCATATTTTACAGACTTACATATGAAATTGGCAGAGGGGTCAGACAAGGCTGCATCTTATCACCCCAGCTGTTCAAATTAGATGCAGAACATATTGTTAAAAAGCAGGATTGGACATAGGAGGAGTGAAAATAGGAGGAAGGAATACCAACAATCTGAGATATGCAGATGACACCATAATAATAGCAGAAAACCCCTAGACTTGGAATAATTACTAAGGAAGATCAAGTGAAAAAAGTGCAAAAGCAGGCTTACTGTTGCATATAAAGAAAACAAAAATAATGACCACAGAGAAATTACACAAATTCAACCTAGAAATGAAAAAAAAAAAAATAGTAAGAGTTCAGTACCTGAGATCTAACATTGATATAAATGGTGACTGCAGCCAGGAAAAAAGAAGATTAAGAATGGGAGGATGGATATGAAAGAACTTAATAAGATCCTAAAATGCAAAGATATACAACTGAGCACAAAAGTTAAAATCATGCAAGCCATATTATTCCTTGTTACCATGTATGGATGTGAGAGCTGGACAGTTAAGAAACAAGATAGGAAGAAAATCCATTCATTTCAGATGTGGAGAAGAGTGCTGAGGATCCCATGGACAGCAAAGAAGAAAAACAAATGGGTCCTAGAGCAGATCAAGCCAGAAATCTCCCTAGAAGCCAAGATGATAAAACTTAGGCTGTTGTACTTCGAACACATCATGAGAAGGCACAACATACTGGAAAAACTATAATGCTAGGAAAGGTGGAGGGAAGTAGAAAGAGAGGAAGGCTGCATGCTAGATGGGTAGACTTTATTATGGAGGTCACAGGCATGAATGTACAGGAACTAAGCAGAGTAGTGGAGGAAAGGGGGTCTTGAAGATGTCTCATCCACAGGGTCGCCATGGGTTGAGATCGACTCGAGGGCAGTTAACAACAAAACATATGAATTAGAAGTGTATGGCTAAAGATCCACTTCTTTGTCCAAATCAGTAGATGGTTTAACCTTCATTACCTCCTTGGTGTTCTAGGGTCTCCATCCTTACATCTAGTTAGCTCTTCTCTTTTGAAATTCTAAAGACATAAACAACTCACTGCTGGCCCAAAACAGATGGGTCAAAAGGGGCATTATTGGCCTGTGTTAAGGGTGTGGTGTTTACAATATACGTGTCTCAAATGTGGCTGGAAGGCATGCTATGCCCGCCCCAACCCAGAAGAGCCAGTCCAAGAAGGAGTGGACAAAAACGGCCCGGGGGTGTGTGTTCATAATCATGGCAGTCCCACAGCAATCAGGGTGGAAAGTGCATCTAGCCATTCCTTTTGCCCTATCTGTTTGATGCCACAGTTACGCATCCTTGACTTCTCATCTAACTTGATGAAGATTGTTTCAAGTCTAAAAAATTTACAGATAGCCCCTCAGAGTTACCTTTTCACTAAACAGGATTTTTTTCACTCCTGCACTTTCCTCTTGTCCTTTCCTTTTTCAGATCCTACACCATACCATGTGAATGTTGCCAGGTTTTTCAGCTATCAACATATTCTAACAGCGTGGGAATCATATTTCCTCCTGATATTGGTTGACCAGAGTCCTCACTTTTCTGTATGCTACCTAGGGCTAATGGAATTTGGTCTGCAAGAACATCTGAAGGGCCACATGATTCCCATCCGTGCTCTAACTAATCTGGCTTTTGACCAACTGCTTTGTCTGCCCTCTCCCAACTCCATGTCTTTTCTTTCTTTCACTGGCATAGCTTTTCTGTTATCTTTGAGGTGGTTTTCCTACCTCTTTCACTAGTCTCAAGGGATTATTTGACATTTTTTATCTGAAACCTTGGCTGCTTAAGCCTAAAGTAGATAAATGTGCATGAGAAATGCATGAACACCTTCTCTCTCTTTTTCTCAAAAAGCATCAGTGTCTCTCATCAGGAAGAAAACAGTGGCAGGAGAAAGGCTGCTCACACATTTTTGTTACAGTTCTTTTTCCTTCCCACATCCAAAGGAGGGGGGTATGTAACCTCCACAACATTCCCCTAACCAGAATGGAAATAGTTTCTTGTGAGCATTGCTTCTTTTTTCAGCTGCACAGAAGTCTGGGTGAATGAGGGATCGAAAGAATATTTGAAAATATCTGAAAAATTATATTTATTTATTTATTTATTTATTAGGAACCCCCCCCCCCAAAAAATACTATGCTGGACTAATGAGACTCTTCGCTGTTCAGGACAGCATGTGGTTGTTTTGCACAGAAAACAGCAATTCCCACTACTTCCTTCTCTGCAATGGAATAGGAAAGGGTTGTGTCCACTCAGGCAGACCTTCCCCCACTTCTTCAGGGCTGCTGCCACATATAATAATAATAATAATAATAATAATAATAATAATAGGTTTTATTTTTATACCGCCCTTCCCAAGATCAGGGCGGTGAACAGGTAAAACAATAAAAATACATATAAAAAATTAAAAACATCTAATATCACAATAATGCATTATCGGCCAGGGGAGCGCAGTCACAATAACAACAATACAACTCGCGGTGTGGAATAGGAGCAGGGGAGTAAGTCAGGGGTACGCAAGTTCAAAGAGGAAGGTTTTCAATCCTTTTTTAAACACATTAAGGGAGGTAACTGAGCGGAGCTCCGTGGGCAGCGAGTTCCAGAGGCTAGGGGCCGAAGCAGAAAAAGCCCTCTTCGCCGTTGTTGACAATCTAGCCTCTGGAACTCTTAGACGTTGTTGCCCTGTGGATCTAAGTGTGCGGGGCGGATTATATGAGGAGAGACGGTCCTTTAGGTACTCTGGGCCCAAGCCATATAGGGCTTTATAGGTAATGACCAGCACTTTGTACTGAGCCCGGAAGCGAATAGGCAGCCAATGTAGATCTTTCAGAATTGGTGTTATGTGGGCGGTCCTGGGAGCGCCAGTGACCACCCGAGCTGCCATGTTCTGAACCAATTGTAGCTTCCGAGTGTGATACAAAGGCTGCCCCATGTAGAGCGCATTGCAGAAGTCCAACCGAGAGGTTACCAGAGCATGTACTACTGTTTCAAGGTCCCTCCGGTCCAGGTAGGGACGCAGCTGGCGTATCAGCCGAAGCTGGTAGCAGGTGCTCCTGACCGTCGCATCCACCTGAGAAGTAAGATGGAGCGACGAGTCAAGGAGCACCCCCAAGCTGCGTACAGTGTCCTTCACAGGGAGCGTGACCCCATTCAGGACAGGTGGAACCACCTCCAGACCTGGACCGGGGGAACCTATCACGAGCACTTCCGTTTTCTCTGGATTCAGGCTGAGTCTGTTTTCCCTCATCCAGTCCATTACCGATTCCAAGCAGGCCACGAGAGGAGCGACGCCATCCCTGGTCACTGCATCAGTCGGAGACATAGAGAAGACTATTTGGGTGTCATCAGCGTACTGATAACACCGCGCCCCATGTCTCCGGATGATCTCTCCCAGCGGTTTCATGTAAATGTTAAATAGCATGGGGGACAGAATGGCTCCTTGAGGGACCCCAGATGTAAGGGCCCTCTTATCGGAGCACACGTCCCCCAGCTGCACCATCTGGAACCTCCCAGAGAGGTAGGACCGGAACCACTGGAGCGCAGTGCCCCCGATTCCCACCTCTGCCAGGCGTTCCAGAAGGATACCATGGTCAATGGTATCGAAAGCCGCTGAGATGTCCAAGAGCACCAACAGGGACACGCTACCCCTGTCAATGCCCAGACGGAGATCATCGACCAGGGTGACCATGGCAGTCTCAACCCCGTAGCCCGCCCGAAAACCGGTTTGAAATGGATCTAGAAAATCCGTTTCCTCCAAGATCGATTGAAGTTGGAAAGCAACCGCCCTCTCGATCGCCTTCCCTAAAAATGGCAGCAGCGAAACTGGCCGATAATTGCTATGAATCAGGGGGTCGAGGGAGGGCTTTTTTAATATAGGTTTTATAGTGGCCAATTTGAGGTTGTTGGGAAACTGCCCTTCCCTCAGAGATGAATTAATGCTCCGGTGTAACAGTGAAGTTACCACCGGTCCCCCCTGTGCTACTAGCCATGAGGGACAGGGATCGAGGGAGCAGGTCGTCTTCCTAAGACTTCGAAGGATCTTGTCCACATCCTCGGTACTGACCGACTCAAACTGATCCAGTATAACCGAGTCCACGGAAGCTCTGGATACCTCTATTCTGGGTTCTGCTCTAATACTGGTGTCAAGACCTTCGCTTATCCGAGAGATTTTATCCGCGAAGAAGTTGTTAAATTGGTCACAGCAGGCCTTAGTAGGTTCAAGGATCTGGTTCGGGGCAGGAGGGAGCTGAGTTAGCTCCCTCACTACCCTGAACAACTCTGCTGGACGCGACTCCGCGGACGCGACACGAGCAGCATAGAACGAATTCTTAGCTGCTTGTATCGCCTCTCCATAGTCCTCCAAATGAAGGTCTAGGAGAGCCTTGTCGGATAAGCGCTGGTGTCTCCGCCAGGTGCGCTCTAGCCGTCGCAGGACCCGCTTCCTTGCCCGGAGATCTTCCGTGTACCAGGGCTTCCTTTTGGAAGCAGGCCTGAGAGGGCGCTTGGGAGCGATACTGTGTATAGCCCTGGAGAGATCAATGTCCCAGGTGTTAACTAGGGCATCAACAGTGTCGCCGTCACTTCCAACCATATGCCCCTCTAGGGCTTCTTGGAACCTCTTGGGTTCCATCAGCCTTCGAGGGTGGACCATTCGAATAGGTCCGCCACCCCCGGAGGGGATCTGGGTTGATGCCTTGATGCGTGCCTCCACTAGGAAATGATCCGTCCATGACAGGGCGGAAATGTTGGTAATTTCCGCCCACGGAGCTTCCATGTCCGTACAGAAAACCAAATCGAGCGTATTCCCCGCAAAATGCGTTGGACCTGTGACAAGCTGAGACAGGCCCATGGCTGTCATGGTATCCATGAATTCCCGAGCCGCACCAGATGGAACATTGTTGGCCGCGAGGGGGATGTTGAAGTCTCCCAGGACAAGAAGCCTGGGAGACTCCAGCACCAGCTCTGAGACCAACTGTGTCAGCTCGTTAAGGGAGTCTGTTAGCGCACGGGGTGGCCGGTAGACCAACAGAATCCCTAGACTGTCTCTAGCCTTCAGGGTCAGGTAAATACACTCGATATAGGTGGTCTGACGGACATGGTTCCTGGTTAGAGACAGAGTGTTTTTATGCACCAAGGCAACACCCCCCCCGCCCACCTAACCTGTTCTGGTCCTTCACCGAGTACCCGGAAGGGAGGACCTGAGCCCACACAGCATCCCCTTCAGGCCCAAGCCAGGTCTCGGTTATGCACGCCAGGTCACAGTTGTTATCGCTGATTAGATCATGCAACATGTGGGTTTTGTTCTTGATAGACCTGGCGTTGCACAGGAGCAGAGACAGGGTTTGTGGTACGGTTGGAGTGACCCTCGGGTCCCTTTGGTTAGGAGTAGGACCGGAAGGGGAGATAGATATTAAGCATCGATCTCGCCTTCCCCTGTAACGCAAGTCCTTGCTCCTACCGTCATGCTTCCTCCTGCCCCACACAACTGGGAAAAGGCCCTCTGGGAGGTCTGCGCCAGCCTAGTTTTCTTAGGTTGTAGTAAGTTTCTCCCAGAGGACCGAAGAGTGCAAGGGGGCTCATATGGGGAGAGGTGGTCCCTAAGATAGGACATTGCAGAATTAGTGCAGCCTGGCACTGCTTTAATTGTCATAGCTCCATCCTACAGAATTGTGAGATTTATAGTTTGTTGTGACACCAGAATTCTCTGACAGAGAAGGTTAAATATCTCACAAAACTACACATCCCAGAATTCCATAGCATTGAGCCATGGCAGTTTAAGTTGTGTTGAACTGGATGAATTCTGGAGTGTAGATGTGTCCTAGGCTGCAGAAAGATTTGCAAAGAAGGGGAATAGCTGGAGGTGGGGAAAGAACATTTGAGCCTGAAGACCTTTCCTGATAATTTTTGGAATAAATATTTTAAGGTGGGCAGTTGGGGAAGTAATAGTCAGTGAGATTGGAATATGAAAAAGTTACTTGATGATGATGATGATGATGATGATGATGATTTCTTACCTGCCCCTCTGAGCGAGCAATCGGGGCAGGGTACAACATGTTAAAAACATTTACAGTTAAAATCCTCCAAACATACCCACCTCCCTCCCCTTAAAACAGTATTAAACTAATCATAATTTTAAAAAATCAAGATTTAAAATACATTCATTCAAAGTCCCCTGTAGGCGGCCGGATGGGGGCGGGGGGGAGGGGTCATCAGGCGATGGGAAATTAGTTACTATCCGGGAAGGCCTGCCGGAAGAGATGTGTCTTGGTCGCTTTTTAAAAGCTTTCCAAGGTTGTAATAAAACACATCTCATCCGGCAGGTCATTTGGATTATAACTTCTTTCCCCCATTCAGCATGATCAAGCTCTGTATCAGACACACAAAAATCTTATTTGGTTTGCTACCCAACTTCACTTTCCTCCTTTATTGTTTCCAAACTACTCAGTTATGTGAAAATGAAAGTATTCTGTGTTTTCAAAGACTAAAGCTTTGTGAAACTACACAACTATTCATTAGTACCTTAAGCTGGCTGAAACTATTGGTCACAATTTTCTATGCAGAATCAAATTAAATTTATGAAACATATTGTCTCTGCTAGCATTAGGATTAATATTATCCATGAAGAATAGCAGGACAATGCCAGAAATATCATGGCAGATACCAGAAAAGAAGCCAACATCACAGGATTGCCTGGCAAGTTTTCATAATAGCTTTCACTAAGCTTTGCTTTTATTTGCCTCATATGTTCCAAAAACTGATTGCACAAAATATCAGTGTCAGTAAACAATTTTGTGATCCTTTGTGATTTAAAATGTTTCCGGTATGCAACTCTATGGAGACAGCAAAATGGCTTGTCAAACATTTGTATAAATTTTGCCAAGTATTTTCTTAGACAGCTTTTGCCCAATTTGCTGAGGTGTTTTGCAGTTGTCAGATGAAAAAAGTAGGCTGCTATGTTTAGCAATGGTAAAATGCAAGTCTATCTGTCTTCGCAATACTTCCCTCTTTAAAATTCAGTAATGCTGGGATTGTGCAAATTGGAAATACATTACTTTGATTGGGTTACTAATCATTAACACCAGATGCAAGTATTAGTTCACCAATATATTTAGAGATCATTGAAGGTATAGTGATGAAACATGTGTCTTTCATATAATTATACTTCTGCAACTGAACAGACAGACATGTTCAGTCCTTATTATTATTATTATTTGGCTTCTGTTGTGCCCTTCCTAAATGAGTTCTGAGTGGCTAGCTATTCCACTTAGTGACTTGCCTATTTGGTTGTGCAGTTTGGCATTTTCTTGACAACTGATGTAAATGTCTTTGAATACAATTTAGTTGTACTAACAGACGTCAAACCTTTTACATAACCTGCTGGAAGGGACAAAGATCAGTTCCAGGATATTGATAATGACCAATGAATGCTTCAAATCATTTTGCCCATATTTATTTGATTGCTAGATGCTGAGAAGAAATAATAATAATAATAATAATAATAATAATAATAATAATAATGGAGCTTGTTAAAGCTCTTACTATTCTTCAGGATATAATAAAATCCATATTAATTATCTTCTTCTTGACTCTTGGCTCAGATATCTTCAAACAACACAAAGCTAACACACAAATTTGTCCACACTAAGGGGTCACCTGGATGCCCAGAAACCCAGTCCAGGAAAGAGGAGAGTTGTGGGAATAAGGAGAGGGTGAGTTGGAACTGCAGATTCAACCTGGGTAAAAGGATCTCTCACATCTGCCTTTTGCAGGAGTGAGGTACCAGAAACATACCACATTTCCACATAATTTCCACTGGCTATCTTTTTTTTTTTTTTTAAATGGGCATAATAAAAGATGTTAGTAAAAACAGAAATTAACTAATTCTACATATTTTTTAAAGACTCCTACAACCTGACCACATAAAGAAATTACATTTGTAAGTTTATTTCATTATATAGGAGTGGAAATTATTGTGCACCATTCCTATAGTCATCAAATGCAAAAACTGACCTCCCTTTTTCTAGAATACACCAAATGCAATTAAAACGTCAATATAAATCAATGGCAGTTTTCAAAGAAATAGCCATGTTAGTCTGTTCATGCTAAGAAAGAAAACCAGGGTGGGGGAGGTTCTAGCCAAAACTTTGATAATGACTGATATATTTCAGCATAAGATTTTGTGGAGTTGACAAAATATGCTGAAATATATCTGTCTCAAAAATGCTGCCAGATCCTCCCTTTCCTTATTATATGAACCAATAAGTGTTTTTGTCATAGCTAACTTAATCTTTGGAAGTGCAGATATCAGTGTTTCATTTAAAACATTTTATTATATTTTCTAATACTTTTTTTTTTTAAATGACAACACAATCCTACACTTGTTCACTTCCATGCTAAAAACAAAAACAACAAAACAAAACAACAAAACTGGCAGAAAATTGATCCAAAAGAAAAGTAGACATGGAGATTACACTTCCTTCTTTGGTATTGTTTTAGTGTGGTCTGCTGGATAGGGAAGAAGAGATAAAATCACATCAGACACAATTATCCAATCCATTTTTGGGACTGTAGTCATACACTGAGTGGGAAATGAGGAACAATTGGGTTGGAGATCAAAGACAAATAAGTAAAATATAGTAAAAGATAATGAAGAAAGAAGGAAAACTAGAATGAAGCTCAATTCTTATTCAAGCAGTTTTCATGGTTAGCATTTCCAATTAACCATTTCTAAATATTGAAGATGCTTTCATATTCAGGGTGCTAAACAAGCAAGTTGCCAGTGATCTGCTCCCATACACTTTCTTAAAATTAAAAATAAAATAGACTTTTATCAAGGACACTTGGCAATGACAGAAATTGCACCAGCCCCGAGTTAACCAGTGCAGCTTGTTTAAGGGCTAGTGTTACAACAAGCTTAATAAAAGAAGGGTGGAGATAGTTTGTTACCGAAAATTGGGAAAGATCAGCACTCCTAATTCAGTCACAATGCTATTCTTATTCTATTGATACAATTTAATTTTGTCTTTGGTTTTTCTTTTCTATTCTACTCTTTTGTAGTAATAGATTAAGGCAAGCTTAATAACTTTTACAGAATAAATGTTCAACAGTCAAAAGTAAAACAAGTTTCTTGTCTTACTTCCTGCTTTCTTTATGACTAATAAACCATTAAACACTTCAATATCTTTCCAAGTAATTCTGGGAGACATACAAAAATCACCATTGTCTTCTTCCCTAGAGTAACCTAATTAGGAAATGTGTTAAAAAATTGCTATTCATTCTGATAGTATGTTTCCTTCCTCTGACTATGTTGAAAGCACTCAATGATACCAATAGAAAAGCAACAGAAGACTGAAAGAACAATCAGTGACATTTTCATTTCACATTTGTAAAATGTTGCGTTCTTTAAACACTAATGTTTAGCACCACAGCTGCAAACATCTCAATGGAGTTGTCTAATGCTTTTGATTTCTGTATGGGAGGCAGTGCCTTTTAGAGAGAAAACATTTCAGCTTTTGCTAATAATGGCTAGTTCTTCTGGTCTTGTACATGATCAAAATGTTATCAAATGTGTTTAGTAGTGGACTGTACTATCCTGTACAAAGGGCATACAGTTTTGCATATTCTAATGTTTCCTCCTGTACAAAAACACTGAATGGAAATATAAAATGAGCAGGTGAGAGCCAGATGAAAACAAACCAACCTTCCTTTTCAAATGTTTTAGTATCTACAGTGGAGCTGTTATTTTTTAGGGGTGAGGAACAGCATTGGAACTAATGTGTTACAAGTATTACATGATCTTTAACCACAGATTGAGACTCACTGTTGAATACTGATATTAATTAATCCTATTTGTATTTTATATTAAAAAAATCTTAACCCACAAGTAGATCAATGACTCAGCACACAGAAAGTTAGTTGAGAGTTAGTTGAGAGCATTTGACTAATAATTACAGAAGGAAACAATAGGGACATTGTTCATTGGTTTGTGTGTGTGTGTTTGTAGAGGGGTCTCATATAAATCTCCAAAGCAGACTATGGACTTGGATTATTCCATCCTATATCAGAGAAATGATCATTTGACAAGGAGAATTCCAGTAGTAATAAGAGTCTCCAACTAGGATGATATCTGTGGAAGTAAAAGTCTATAAAAATATAAGTTCCAACAAATTAGTTGCTTGTCTTCCTGACAATGGGGCCAGAGCAGACAGGTAGGCTCAATCCTGCTTTCCCCCCAAAGTGGGTCACAACCTTGCTGCCCACACAGCCCACACCCAAGGCAGGCTGAATGTGCACAGATCGACCACATGGTGCAGCATCAAGCCATGCTGCTAGGTAATGTTGTTGCCTCTCCAATGTACACCATTGCATGAATACACTACTGCCAACCCCCACGTACCTCTCATGTCCACCCAGATGCCATCCCATTGGATGGCTACACCTTTGATTGGCCACACAGTCACACATACAATGTTTTACACATTTGGGCTAACGAGTGGGCCAATTCATCTGTATATTTCTGCTGCAACAATATGTCAAAGATTCAGGTCATCGGTGTCATGTCATCCAAGTATCCAAGGGTGATGTGTCTGGTCAGAGCATTCATCCTGCAATGTATGAGCGATAATATCCTGTTCATGGCATGACATGTTCCAGGTGTGGACAATGGAATAGCTGATTCTCTTTCCCACAAACAGATGGAGCACTTCAGGCAGCTGGCTCTGGAGGCAGATACCTCTCTGATTATGATGCAACTAGACCTGTAGAGACTTGGAGGGGGTCAGGTTATCCAAGCTATTGGCCTCTCGCTAGCTCCTAGTACCAGATGTCGTTATAACATGGTGGAGAGGGAATCTGAACAGTTTAGGTTAGCTTCAGCCCTAATAGCCCATTCCAATGGACCACCTTCTACAGTATTGTGTTGTTTTAAAGGGCAAAGGACTGGATCCACAGTCCATATGGACTAGGTTTTCAGCCCTGCAAATGGACCAAGTTTTCAGCCCAAGTTTTCAGCCCTCTACAGCATTCTCACTGGGGATGAGCCCAAAGTCCATTCAGTGAATGGGCTGCTGGAGATCCATGGCCTACAAGAGGTATGTTTGACCATTCAAATACTAATGTACTCGGCCATGCTAACATTTTTATTTTTTTAATGAAGAGTTCAGGTGCACTGCCAGAAGGCAGGGGTGCTGGTTTGTGGCCACAGCATGTTCTACTCTACTGGATGGAGTGCCAGGTCAGGCGAAGCCATTGGGGGCCCAGTTGGGCTTGAGTGAGGTGGTCACTATGGAATGGCTCACAAGGAGGGGCCTGCGCTGCAGTGGTCTGCTGCCTTTGTTGTTTGATGAGGGCAGAGCTCCTCCTCCAGACGTGTTTGTCATTCACCTGGGAGGGAATGACTTCAGCCTACTTAAAGGCTCAGCATGACCTCGGCATCATACAGAGAAAGTGGTCTGGCATTAGGCTAGTATGGTCAGCAATCTTGCTAAGGCAGACTTGGTGCACCAACTGAGATCCGCAAGCCATTGACCTGGTTCAGTGAAGGGTGGACAGAGAAATCTGCAACACCATGATTAGGGGATTAGGCAACTTTCTTCCACATCTGGCTATATAACTTCATCACCTGGAGCTCTACAGAGCTGACAGGGTCCCTCTATCCAAGCCTTGGAATGAATTATTCTTGGAAGACTTGTGTGGGAGAATAAGTGCCATATTGGCTGGCTTGCTTGGGGAAGGGGACTAGGCAAAAGGTGTCCCTTGTCTGCAGCAGGTAGAGGGGGAGAAGGTAAGAGTTCTGGCATACACCTTTGGCACCCCTCCCCCCTTTTTGGGTGTAGGGTAAAGCTCTGGAACTGCCTCTTGGATCCCAAGGAGGGGGAGCAAGGAAAGACTATGACTTAGAGGCAAGTCATATCTCACTTGTAAAGTCATGTGTTTTGGGTGGGAACACCCAGATTTGTCCTGGTTCACCAAACACCTACACAGGCTGGTTGGGAGGGAGCTAACAACTAATAATGCAGACAGAGACAGCAAACTGCCAGCAGCTAGAAAGCATTCTTGCATGTGGGAGTCCATTATGAAAAAGACGTCATCAAGCAGTACGAGTCCAAGGGAGGGAACAGGAATCAAGATCCACATGATCAAAGGATTGAAGAAGCCAGAAATTCCAAAGTAGAAAATACAGGCGTCTGGAAACAAGTATCAGGAACAGGAATGCTGGCCAGGAAACAGACAAATTGCTTCCAGGACTAGCCTTAGGCAGACTCAGCCCTTAAATGGCCTGATACCACATGCTCCTCTTTATTTATTTATTATATATATTTATATCCCACCCTTCTCTCAGGACTGGGACTCAGGGTGGCTTACAACATTAAAAGCAATACAATTTAAAACATACAAAAATAGTACATTAAAACTAAATAAAAAATAGTACAACAATTAAAACCTGTTACCGCTTGACTCGAAGCCTGGCTGATCATCTTTGCACTAAACATTTCTCCCTCTTCCTTCACTGAGGACTTAAGACTATAGTTATATCCTCTGCCTCATCTGCAGGTGAGCCTTGCCCTGTCCTGCTGGCTGAGGCTGCAGTTCAACAGGTTGAACTGGCTGAGGCTCTTCAGCAGGGAGAGCAGGCTGCTCTGCAACAGGGAGAGCTGCAGGCTGTTCCCTGTCTGGAATATTTGCCTGGGTTTCTTCCTCAGACTCTTCATCAGACTCTTCTTCCAAGTCCCAGTCCTGCAGCTCCTGGCCTATAAACAAGATTCGCCTTCCACAAGAAGACAGACAGAGGAGCATCCCAGTTAATGGGCTCCCTCCACCCCTGTGCTCAGGTGTCTCACCCATGAAAAGGCTGTGGAAGTATTCAGGGAATGGCAACTGGCTGCAGTTGAACCCACATCAGATTGCTGCCCCATTGCTTCTTCCAGGAATATTACATTGCAAATAGGTCAATAAAGTAGCCTTTATTTAACCCCAACTTTGGGTTTGGTCTCATGATTCTGGGTTGATCATCAAATGGAAGACTTGGGGACCTTTGGCAGGAACAACCACATCCTTCTGAGATTCAAAGAGAAGGGAAATCCATGAGTGGTTACACATGCACCTCTGTACTTCAGTAAATCTGATTCCAATGAGCTTAAAGAAATACTGAATAGGACTATGAGGCTGAGGCTTTAAATTATTTGGATTTATGTACAGTGTAGAAAATGAACTGTTTTTATATAGCAATGAATACACCTTTAGATAAGAATGTACCTTTAGCAAAGAGGTCTTCCCTGGAGTGATATTTCCACTCTTCTAGCCTTTTCAACTTTTACCCATCAGTTTATTTATTCCATTTACATTGTGCCTTTTCTTACATTACATTAAGTTCCAAGCATCGTACAAAGAACTTATAGCATTATGTTAGAAGATGTTTGTGTTAACAGTTGATGGATATTCATAAATTGAAATTCCCAATATAATTTAACATACAACTGTCTAATAAGAGGGAGTGGAGAAGCCACTGCTCTTTCAAAATTAGAGAACCTCATAAATGGACAAGGTAAACCCTCTCTTTGCACCTTTTAGAAATAAAGAGATAGGAAGTATTTAATAAGAAGAACTTTTAAAAAATTGGCCACAAGCCCAGTTTTTGGTATGAGTCCATAATCACTGTGTCAAACTACAGAAAATCCACAATTGCAAAGAACAGACCTGAGAAATTGACTAATTATGACCCAGAGCAAACAAAGAAACCAAGAATATTGACTTTATATTCATAATTTCAAAATACAGCAGGAAAATAATGCAGAATATTATCAAGGAAACAATACTGCATGGTTTATCAGAGTCACCAGTGTTTTCAGAGATGGGATTTTTTTTTAATATAGATAATGTCTTAGGTATACCACGGTGAAACATGCTTAGATTCCTGGGAAAGAGGAAATCAGTTTAATCAGCTGCTACTTAAATGGGCACACATGAAGTCCCACTATGCAATCTATATTACTAAAGCACCCACACACACACACACACACACACACACACACAAAATAAATATATCATGCTTCTCTCCAAATTTATTCTTCTACTTTCTGTTCCATCACCAGCTTTAAGTCAATTATGTCTATGGATGTGTGTGTTCATGGTTAGGGTCACAGATGCAGTGAACTGTGAATCACAGTTAATGCTAGGGGCTGCTATCATTCCACCAGAACCATTAATTTCTGTTAGATCACTGGGTATCATCATGTCAAATCAGCGTGGGAATAGAGAAAGTGGCAGGCAGTAAAAGGAAGAGATACCTACTGTCACCTCTTCACCACACACATTGAGCATCACTCCTGAAAGCAATACTTTGCAGCCAAAGCGATGAACAGCATCACATCAGCCTCATTTATTTTAAGTTGTCAAGTTTATTATGTGATGGGAAAAGGTAACATTGATGTTGGGAAATGAGGCTGAACAAATTGGGACATGGAGTGTATTATTTTGATTGCCAGAGAGAAAGACCAATGAACTGTGCAGAATGAGATAGTACCCCTTTCTGGTTTCCCTTCTGATCTTAAGCCCTATGCTACTGGCTGACCTGGGGTTTCAGGGAACAATAGTCCACAAGATCAGCTCTATGCCAACTTTTCCCAGCCTACTGCATTGAGCCACAGCCTGCTGCACCAAGCCAAAGCCTGATGAGGCAGATCCAGGAATCCCATTTACTCTTTACCTTGAGCCTAAATACTTAATTGTTGATGTGAAAGCTCCAGGATGGCAAACATACATCAGCCAGGATGCAACAGACTGAAGAAACACCTGTATTTGGCCCTTATAAAGTTCCATACATTTGAAGTGGAGGGTGGAACTTGAAAGTAGCAGACAGATATGTACGTGCAGACTTGAAAAATGACTTAAGTTCACTGATGCCCGAAACAGACGGGCACTATGGGGTGTACCTGTCACATGCTAAGGTTGCCTCGGGGCAAAGCGTATACATGCCCCGCAACCCTAGCATGTGATGAGGGCATTGTCCATACACAG
This sequence comes from Urosaurus nigricauda, assembly GCA_034509955.1. Lineage (NCBI taxonomy): Eukaryota > Metazoa > Chordata > Lepidosauria > Squamata > Phrynosomatidae > Urosaurus > Urosaurus nigricauda. Next base: position 184,704,680 of record JAOEGL010000003.1, on the reverse strand, counting down.
CGCCATTTAAAGGGAATATACGTAGCAATGCCGTTGCAGCTGTGCAGCATCCATATGGCACTGCGCAGCTGCAACATCGCAAAGGCGCCCTATGGTGCTGTTTTTTTGCGTCCCAACTGTGATGCAAAAAAGGGAGCTGGGTTTCCCCACTCCTTTTTAACTGCAGTTAAAAAAGGTGCCGCCAGACTGCCTGTTGGTCCCAAGTATTTCAGATAAAGGAAACTCAACCTTTATGTTACTTTGTACATGTTTCTCAAATGCATTTCTGTATATATGTTTCAAATATATACCACCATTCACTAAAGGAAAGGTGGACAAAATGCCACCCAATACCTTCATGTAGCCCTTTCACCCCCACCCCCACCATATTTCCTCAAAATAGCAAATCACTCCCCAAAAGGCCTCCACCATGCAATGTTAGCTTACTCCACCTTTTAAATGCTAGCTTCCCTCACCTTTATTAATGTCAGGAATCACATTTTTGAGAAACCAGGAATATCTTTTTTTCCCCCAGAGGGAGATGGTATGAGTGGGAAGCAGCCCTCCAAAATCTAAGAGAAAAGGACAAAATTGCAAACCAGACCTCCAGAAGCTTTCTATTCCTGCAGCAAAGTATAATTCTGCTCATTTTATAATTAGAGATTTTTTTTGTTCATTTTCCAGATCTGCTTATGTTTTCGAACAATTTTGTTTCTTTACAAGGAACATGTCACAAATTCATAAATATATGGATTTCTAACTGCAAGTTCCCCCTGTTTAGAATCATCTTTGTTCAGGACATAAAATTTAGACATATCAGTTTTAAAACACACATACATACACACTAGATGCAGCATATTCCTCACTCATCTCTTAAGACTACTTTCCACTTCTTTCTTTGCACCATGAGGATCCCTCCCCATAGCAGAGAAACCCCACAACAATCAATCAATCAATCAAAAAACCACACAATAAACAAAACACATTTAAAAAAAAAAAGTTAAAATGACTTAATGCCACACCAGAGAAATGCTGCAAAGCATGTAAATTAGCCAGGAAGAAGCAATCAGGTGAATTTAATGAAACAGCAACCATTATACATTAAAAAGCAAGACATGTGTGTGCATGTGTTCACATGTGTGTACTTGCATGACATTTTCACAAAGACTACATCCCACCTATTATGTTCCTGCCTCAGCATTACACTGAAGAATATTCAGCAGAGGTTTGCATATGAGGTTTCTCTTCCAAGGTTATACCCAAATCCAACAGTCTGTAACACTGGCATAACATAATTTTTTGTTTAGAGAGAATGTGGTGGTGGAGGCAACATTGTCCATATGAGAAGGGGGGCAGTGGGAGCAGCCATGGGAGAAGTCGGATGATGGCTCTGGGCAACCTATTTCCAAACTCCTGGCTTGCATGTTTGGACAGGAATCCTTGGAGTTATACAATTCTCTAGGAGGACTGGCTTGGAAAAACATGTACCTGATCAGAAGTGACTTTCTAAGCCACTCAGAGTGCCTTTAGTTCCAAGGAGCGCCCTTTCAGAAGTCAGGTATTTGGATAAACGATGTTCAAAGCTATCTGATTTCTCTTCATAAGGCATCTGCCAGCTTCATTGCCTTGAATTGCAGCCACTATGGCCTCTCCCAACCTATTCTTATCACTGCTGTTGCCTATGATTTCACCAGTTAATTAGGCTGGTAGAGATGCCAACATGATCCTGGCACGAATTCTGGCATATAAGCCTCATATTCATAAATCATCAGGAAATATCAACAAAGATTGTAGCATATGCATATTCTTGGAAGAAAATCATGATTTGTGTTTTACTACAACACAGAAAATATCAACCTAGGTGGAAAAAGTGATTTTGAAAAAAAAGAGGTTAAGATCTGACTCATAGTCTACAGAGACCATTTCATCACAGTAATTCACCACAGATTTGAAACTCTCTCCTGGCAGTCTATAAAGCCCCTCTCTTTAATTTAGGAATAGCCTTATCACCATTCAGCTCTGGCAGTGTCTTACAATCTTGAGGAGCATAATTAAAGTTGAGGGGCCATTTTCAGATTAAGTTAGAAAGCATCTTCAAACATTTTCTGAACCCTCCAAGAGGTAACAGCCACTTCAAACACTTTCCTGCATACTATTTGTATGTTCTGCAGCAATAAGGAAATGTTACCCTTTCCTTCTGAATGTGAAGCTAAATTGTAGGTGTGAAATATTTTGAAATCTCATTAACAGTGAATGAGCGCATATACTCCAATTCAACTCGCAGGTACTGGATTAGGTTTTTCTGCTAAATTAAGGTTAATAATTCTGCAGTGTGCCCAGCACTTCTTGTATTTATTGATGATATATATTTACTTTGAAAGAGAGGATAAATTCCCACTGATATCTTTTTGTCTTGCTAGCTCAGTGTAAAGCTAACAAAACCCTGTTTTTATTTAATAAAAAAGATAAATGACATCTAGTTAGTTAGGGCAAACACATCTACACATATCTAATAATCTATTGAATGAAGGTGCTTCAAAGAGCATATGATGACTCTTTCATTTTCTCCAGTGATTAAGGCTTGACTTACTTGACATTTCTGTATTCCCTTATCATGTGAGTAAACAAAAAGGACCTGCTAGTCTGACTTCTTGAGGAAACTGGTATGTGTTTTAAAATCAATTGAGCAGCTTTCTTGAGCATTAGAAGTTTTGTGCTTCATAAACGAAATAATTACCAGGTTGTCTTGGCCTGGATGTTGTTTGAGAAAAGAAAGGAAGAGATGATATGAACCTTTACTTGGGCTGGTGTCAAATTTAGACATGCTTAGAGTCGGACCCAGACTTTAACAGGCTTATTCTAAGCTTGTCTATATTTGGAGCCAAGCTATAATGCAGAGGTTTCAATTATGCAACCTTCCAGATGTTGTTGGACCTAGCCAGCATACCTGATGGTGGGTGGCCATAGAATCCCCACCTATAGTTTAGGATCCTGGCATCTCCTCTGATTATATTTTACTTTTCAACTGAAGCCCTCTGTGAGTTTGTTGAAATTCCAGGAAACCAGGTTTCTTAGGTTACAGATCCCCTGTTCTAGCCTCTGTAACCTGAGAACCCTAGGTGGTCCATGGCCAGGTTTCAGAGGCTCTGTGAAACTTCTACAAAAAATCCTACCCTTCAATGTTACACTGAAAATTGTCAATGGGATATAATTATCTTTCAAGTTACCTTCCTAAGGTATTATTTCACACCAGGTGCAGGATGTGATAATATGCTTCTGCATGTAGGTGACATGCAGCCAGGTTTTTTGCTGTGTTGTGGAGATGGGTCCATAGCTTTCATCCCATTGCCCTAAAAGGATTTAAACAGTCCTTGAAGGATGGGCTAAATTTGAGCAGCTCTCAACTATGAAACTTAAGGTATTGGAATGAATGGATACATGAATGAATGACTTCCAAAATGTGAAGGGTATCAGAGACACATGTCACAGTAGTCAGAATCAGTTTCTCCTTTCTAGAATTTAGGGCAGTGCATACCTCTAGGCCCTTTATTCCTTAACTCAGCAAACTCTGACAACATTAAGAGCAACAGAATTAGTGTTCAGACCTGTGCTTCAAGAAGCTTTGCTGAAATGTCAAGCCCTTTAATTTGAATAACTTGAATCTCTGGGAGTGAGAAACCCCTGGAAGTCTAAGCTATAATGATTAACGTTCAATTGTCTCAAACACACTTGGAATGATTGGGAAAATCACCTTATAAAATCACAGATTGTAAGAAATTGGCCACTAGAGACTGAAAGTCTCCTATGTCTAAATATATTTCATTACCAAATCTGATTCATCTCTTTTTTTAAGTATGGCAAAGATGGTTTAAGGGACACATTTCTTTCTTGTTGTCAGCTAAGATAAAATTATGTTCCAATTATTTTAACATGGCTATACAATGGACATATCACGGGTTGATTCTCCCTTATTCAAAAAGGAGCAGAAATGTTTTGGATTTTGTATTCCCCACCCCCACCCCGATTTTGGAAGATATTTGGAAGATGTTGCGGTGAAAGGGGTCTGTGGGGACTACATGAAGCATATGGTGGTGTTTTCTTGTGAAACACATTTGAAATACATATACAGTAATGTCATGCATTTCAAAAAAGTGCATAAAGTACATCCAAATTTCTTACCTTCTAACTGCTCTTTTTGCCTTGTTAAAAACTTTTTTTATATTATAGAGTTGGAGCTACTGCCAAATTGACCTCTTATAGTAAATGACTAAATGAATATATCCATAAAACTGCCCCCAAAGTTTTTAACCTCACAACTGCAAATGGACTGTTTATAGTCTAATAAAATAAACAATGCTGTAAAAAAATGCAACAAACTGAACTACAGTAAGAATGCAGATTATATGACTTCCATACCATACTTTTATTGCAAAATGAAGCAGCAGCCCAGGGACATTTCTATAATACAAGTGCTTCATTGTAATCTAATAACTTCCAAAAGGTCACATTACTTTTATGATTTCATTTATGCTACAAAAAGGTCATCCAATATAAGGACATTAGAACGAGTTGATTTTGGAGAGTAAAGTGTACTCAGATGATGGATATTTGGGGTGTATGCTGTTTTGTCATATAATGTGCAATAAAATGAAGCTCACTTCTGTTTAAAGCATCTGCTATGCATTCAGATTTAGAAGAAGAAAAACACTTTCCCATTATCAACTAATTCTAATTCCTAGTTCTAACTAGCAGCATTGTCCCATTGATTCAATTTTTAAACAAGTCAATACAGTACTTAAAGAACATTTTATTTATTCAGTTAGTTCCTTCTAATTCGATTAGCAATCAAATTGAGGAAGAGAACTATGACAATGGATGGGACTATAGGACCATAGCTCTAATCTCTCATGCAAGTAAAATCATGCTCAAAATTATGCAGCCTAGACTCCAACCATTCATGTAGAGAGAAATTCCAGAGGTACAAACAAGATTCAGGAAAGGAAGAGGCAATAGGGAACACATTGCAAATATACTGTGGCTAACCTCCCTCAATTTGGAAGTCATACTTAAAAAGAAAAGAAAAAAAAGAAAGTCCTTTCTAATTAATCATTAACACCAATAGGAGATGCCAAGCAGAAGTGAGTGAATAGGGTGAATTCTACACACAGGTTTTCATAGAGGTACAGAATTGCCCCAAATACTTATGAACTACTCTTCATCCACAACTACTAGAAGTCAACATTATGGAACAATAATGGGCCATGATAATATTGGATCCTGTGATGAGTGTTTATTTATTTATGTATAGAATGTATAGAATTCATACCCCACCCTTTAGCCAAAAAGGATCCCAGGGCAGCATATAAAAATGGATGTGACTGTTCCTTGTCCTCAGACTTGCACTCTAAATAAGACACAACACAAAAGGAAAAGAAGATGATGGCTGTTCTTCTCTCCCTCAGGCTGCATCTGGACTGCAAAAGTAATTCAGTTTGACACCATCTGTCATGGCTCAAAGCGATGGAATCATGGGAATTTCAGTTTAAATAAATAAATAAATAAAACTTTTATTTGTATCCTGCTTTTTGTAGACAAAATCAAAGTAGTGAACAACATTTAAAATCATACAATAGATACACAATATCCCCCCTTAAAAAGAATTAAACCAGTCAAAGTTAAAATTACATCGTAAATATTAAACCTAATAATGATAGACAGAAGCATAGCATAATTCATACAAACCATAGTATATTGTTTGTTGTGGCACCAGAGTTCTCTGACAGAGAAAGCTAAATGTCTTTCAAAATTACAACACCCAAAATTCTATAGCACTGAGCCATTACATTTAAAGTGTTATCAAACTGGATTATTTCTGTACTAAGGCTGCAGCCTTAGAAGCCAGAACAGGGACACATGCTAATAACACATTATTACAAGGAGGGAAAGCAAATTGATAGGAATTGTGTTACCTTTAGTAACTTATTGAAAACACAAATAACAGGTACACAGGCTTTGAAATAGCCAGTAATGCATATACGTGTAGCAGCTTTTTAAGAACACAATAATTTTTGACATATTAATGACTTTACTTTGGGCACATAAATAAAATGAAATGCAAATTAGATTCTTCTGCTGTGTGAGGCTTTTATTGAACCATTTACTTCATTCTTTTGAAAAGAACTATATAAAAGGGAGGAAAAAGCTTGATTTCCCCCTTTCTTTGAAAAACTGATATGTTTGAAATGTACAGAAGACAACTAGTTCAATGTAAACAGAATAATAGCATCAACTCAAAATGAAATAATTTGGTATTTTGTTTAAAAATATAATTTGATTTGCTGAGGTAGAAACAAACCCTAATTAAGGATCAAACAAAAGGCAAGAATTTTGTTGTTGCCATTAATATGTTTATTTATTTTATAGAATTTATATCCTGCCTTTCTCCCAAGATGGGATAGTCCACCTGAAACATTGCCACTAATTATGGTAATTATTAAATCTACTTTGTCACTGCATTTGGAAAATTTATATTAATTAATGAATAAGTAACACAGTTTGGTATCCTTATGTGATCATTTTTTTCTTTTCCCAACTAATTTCTATGGGAATGAAATCTAGGCATAAAATTTTATTTTTAGTTAAAAATTAAATAATATCATTATCCTAAGCTCTGCATTTCCACCCAGCTTTACTTCATGACATAATTCCAACCAAGTTATCAACTTGGTTATACATATCAATTTTTGGATTCTTTGGATATCCTGCTGTTGGTGCTGCTATCGATGAGTCTGGTAGGCATATGGGCTACTGGTTATTATTTTTGATGATCCCTTACTACAATCTGCTGTTATAAAAACTGATGAATACAGTCAGTCAAGCACCTCGATTTTGTCCATTGTGGCTTGAAGTCCTTCCATAAAACAGCAATTTGTAGAAATGAGTCAGGAAATCAATGGGTGATCTATAGGTATTGGGCAGCTATAGTTGTAAATTGGTAAACCATGCTCATGTGGTCCCAATACTGTACATCAATCCAATCATAAGCTCCATACAAGCAAAATTATAGTAAACCAAACTTTGTTGTACTTCCTCACTTGTTTTTAATCCAATCAGTTGAGGTAACAGAGATATTTTTGTATCAGTAACCAGGTTAGTAAGTTTGGGAAGTTGCTTTATAATTATTTCCAGGCTTTGAACTTGAGAACCCAACACAATTTTGCTATGATGCTCAGGAGAGAAGGAATTTTCCCCAACTGCACTATGTGAGCTTAATCTTAAATTTCCAGGAGTCTGTCCCTGTAGTTTTTTCTTCTTGTTGGGGATGGTATTCTTTGCACCATTTTTATTGGACAATGATAGGCAAGAAACATTTGATTTCTGTTAATTGCTGCCCTTAACCAGTTTCGAAAGAATATCTTTTAACAAGGCCAATCGTGATATAATCTCACATTGTTCCTGTTCAGGAAGTGCCTCAAAACTATTAATAAGATGAAATTCTTTAGAAGATAGACTTCTATGTATGCAGACCATCTTGTTTCTATCATGGCTCCTCACACCACACATAACCCTCAAATTCATCAACTCTGAGTTTTGTATTGCCATATTATTTGTTGATGATAATCGAGATAGGCTAATTTGAAAATCTGAAGGTCCAAGTAAGAGGCTCAGAATAAATACATTATGGGGAAAACATATCCCTCTCCTAGAGTAAACCACAGGCAAAGGGGGTGAGTTGTCTCTAAAATGTTTCTTAACTTTGAAGCCCCTTCTTAAAATTGTCTTCTTGAAGGAATAGACTAAATTTGCTAAGCAGAAGCAAAGGATATTCTTGTGCAGACTGTTTTACATTCATAAGAAAGGTATTCAATTTTCTTAGAGTACAATTTCAGCTGTGGCTTACATACAGATGACAAAAACTTCAGCGAATGAATTTTACAATCCCGTTGTTACATTCAACCATAAGATCTGGGATAAGTAGTAAAAACTAAAACCTTATCCTCTGACTGGAGACACCACTTCTTGTTTCCCCAGGTTGAAGATCCTCTTGATAGTCACAAACCAAAGTTTTGGATACAGTCCCTCTTTTATTAGGTTGCAAAGGTTGTGGAGGCTCCAGGGGGCAAGTCTCATCACTGGCAGTTAACATTTCAAGGCATTATGTAGAGGAGGCTCTGTTTTGTTCAGCCTTAATAGTTTTATTTTTGTTTTCCCAATTCAATGAGCCAGGTATTTCAAGGTCTTTCTCTTCACCTTCCATAATCTTGGAAGGTCTGTTAAAGTTCATTTTAGAACCTTTTTTAGTACTACCAGCAACTTTTGTATTATCCAATTTTTGTTTTTTAATTGCTGGAGACTTGCAATTTTTCTATTTAGAGCCCTTTCTCTTTGAACCCTTAGAGTCAGTCTTGCTATGTGTAAATTTGTGTTTGTAGTGCAAGACAGACTTACTCTTGCTTGCTGAATATTACAATTAGACAAATCCAATTTAAGAGAGGGGTTAGATTCCCTGTCCTCCCTAGACTCCAAATGCACTCCACCACTTGTTAGATTTGTTTGGGTGGGGGGGAGGCTGTTTAGAAATCTTTGAATTAGTTAATATGGAGATCATTAGTAAAATCAATTGATCTCTGCATTCATTTACTATATCCTTTATATGACATAGATCCTCTGTACATCTTGTGAACAGACTCTTAGTCAGCTCAGGCTGTGTGCAAAAAAAGATTTACCACCTCTTGGGAATCGGTGCCATTGCAGTTGACTTCTTTACAGCTACAGCTAGAAGACTGGTAAAAGCTGAAGGAATGAGATTGTAATAGGAATGGAGTAGAATTGTTCTTCAAGATTCCCTCTTTTCCAGCCTGACTAGTACTCCTAGTGCTCCACTGTATATGTAGTTGATTAGTATTATGATCCTGTCCAGAGTTTGCTGTTGAGTAGTTTGCTCTAGCTGCATGGCCAAAGAGCACTCACTGGCTCCTGTATAATTCCCACAAGGTGGTTTCATTAGGCACTGAGGACCCAGGGAACAATCTAGGGGATGTCCATTGTCTTCGGTCTGGAGCCAAAAAAGTCTGTAATTTTGCACTGGTTTTGTTTCTTCTCAACAGGCCTAATAACCTTCTCCAATTGCTACATCCCTTTCTGGTAAGCACCATCACACTGAAGTTAAAATGTTCCAAGGATAAACAAGAGAATAATTCTCTTACCTTTCAAGTCAGAGTAAAATATGTATTGGCTTGAATAAAATTCAGTTTTGACAACTTAAATCCACAAATCTCATCCAGCTATTCCATTTAGCAACCACACTGATGACACTTTCATTAAGAGTTGCTGGAACTATTTAGAGCTTCCTCAATGAAAACAAATCCAAGGTGGGAGAGGAGAAGATCAAACACTGTCTCTATTACTCCTCAGAAGCCCACAGTTTTTCTACAACAAATTGCTAAAAATAGGAATAAAAACAGTTCTTATCTTCTAGCTGTGGTGAAGATAATTTCAGCAGCATTAAATGTTTTAACACCAAAAGGCTAAGAGTAATGCAGAGCTTAATGAAAAATAGTCTGTCTGCTGTTCACCATCTTGCCTCCCATGTAAAACTGCATCACTGAATAGCTCAATCAATCAATTCCTTATTATATTCCAGAGAGGCAGTAAAATCAATTTCACAACATATAAAATAAACTAAAAGGACAAGAAACAATTAGTAAGTTTGTACAGACAGAACTCATTTCTGACCTTTTCCCCTTACTGTTATCTGATTCTGACCTCTTCCTACAAAAATAACTAACTAACATAAAATAAATCTTGGCAGCCTCCAAAGTCTAATAAACATTTGACAGAAGACTGGGTTGATTTTCCTAACAGATTCACCATTAATGGACTAATCATGTGTTGTCAAACCTACTTGTTGAAACCACGAAACAAAACAATGTGCTTCATGGATTCTGCTTCCTGATTACAGTAGGGACATAACATTGTAGTATAAACCAGCAAATCTACCTCAGATCATTTCAGAGGGGAAAACAGTAAAAGTAATGTTTGGTTAAAAAAAGTCTATGATAATTAACAACCCTTACTGTTGTTAAATTCTTTAAATTAAATTTAAAGTCAAATTATTTAAATATTCTACTGGTGGAAAAGGCCCAACATGATGTATACTCAATGCACTCAATGAGCAAGGCGATTATAAAGAGGCCTAAAGGTTACAAAAAACAATATCCCACAGACTTTATTTTACTTATTGAAGAATAGTGTCATAATTTAGATGTAAAAAGGAGGATGATGATAAAACAATAAAAGCATCCTTTTGAGCAACAAGCTTTGACCAACAGCTTATGTATTCATCCTGAGACTGATAGAAAAGTAATCACTGAAAGCTGTGTATTCTAAATAGGCATTGATTTTTTACCGTTGAGTGATATTTCAGTTACCAAAAAAAATTCTGATGCAATTCAGATAATTCAGATACATGAAAGGAGCATTTTCCCATTGGTTTTTTGAAGATAATTCCAGGAATTACATGTCTGGCCTTCTAAAATAAATTTCAGATAAAACAACAGAAATCTGTGAACACAAACTGGGGAAAAGCTGGTGGTCAGAGATCTAATACTTCACAATTGTTGAACACAGTTACAAAGATCAGCTATTCCCCTCTTGCACTACTCTCCATAAAGCCCAAGGGTAGAATCAATGAAGCCTGCAATTTGTAAAATGATGAATCAATAAGTCACACAAATGCAAATTGTGTTGTGAAATTTGAATAGCATTGGGTATTTCTTATTTATTTGAAGGCAAAGTACATTTTAATCAATTAAAGGCCATGGAATCCGGCCTAAAGAAAAGAGTATGAATAATTTACAAGTTTATCCACACAGTGAAATGCTATTTCAAGGATGCTGAGTTAGATTTCCATAATGGAGTAATAGCATTTTCAATCAATTGTTTAAAAAAAGTAGGAAAGAAAACCACCCTGAGATTAAATTGGCTACCCATTTTATTTCATTAGAAATACTATAAACACTATCTCTTTCAGCACAGCATGAGGAAATAGGTTCTTGCATTCTATGATGACAATGCCAGAGAGGCAACGACCTGAACAAAGTCTTGCTTTGACCTTATAATATTGCAAAATTAGAATCATAACCTTAATCAGATGCATGAAAACATGTCCAACTATAACTTCCTCATTCAAATATTTTTTTATTAAAGGAATGTAGGATTTCTTCCATCATGGAACAATGCAAATAATACACAGTGAATTTGAAGCATATTTAACAACAGAATTCTGATTGTGTGTGTGTGAATTAAGACAGAACTCGCCATTTATATAAATTGTATATTAACCCAAAGACTTAAAAGTTCAGTAAGATACAATCTTCATTTTAACATGCATGGAGTTGATTGAAGTCTTGGAATTAATCATGGGACTAATCAATTTTATTTTACCCATAAATACCCTCTCACCCACCCTACAAAATGAGACCAGATGCTGCATTTCGAATTAGATAGCATCTTTTCTTCTTCATCTTTTCATTTCAACAGCCTGCAAAAACCCAATGAGATTGTAGGTTTTGTATAATCTTTAGCAAGCTGTCTGCAAAGGTAGTTCCACCCTGCTTCAAAATACAACCCAGAATCTTTTGAAATTGATTTATCACAGTCCCAAAGCAAAAGAAAGATGGGTAGAGGGCCACCTGAATAATGCCTCTTCCACTGGTCAGTTTTGGAAAAGGTGACAGCCTCCCTAGCCCCCTTCCCACAAATTCAGCTGCTCACGTCAGATGGCTTTAAAAAGAAAGCAAACAGGGATGTTAAACCTTCATCAAGTGTGTTTTCTCAAGGGGCTTACTTGTCATACTAATCCAAATACACCCCATAAGTCCACACATCCTGCCAGTTGACCAATGTAAAATATCAGTCAGACCAAATTAACCCAGCAACAGTCTGGCATATGCAAAAAATAAAATAAAATAAGGGTCGGTGGGGTATTTCAGCATGTTATTTGGGGTGAAATGAAAAATTGCATGTGCCTTCACCTGGTCCCAAAACAGAGCTAGGAAACAGATTCCTGGTTGTTTATCACAGGAGAGTCTTCCCATCTTCATGACAAATATGCAGTGTAAAACTGTATAAAATAGACTATAACTGGTAAGAAAAATGATATACCATAGAAAATCTCTGTCAAAGGCTAATATCCAGCATGTAACAAGTGAAATGATAAGGTGCTCCCATCAAGTGAGCCAACCTCCACTTCTTATCTCAAATGGGAATGGAAAATAGTTTCTTACTAATGTATCACATCAGGTTGAATCAAAGTGTCAAATATTGATTATCTTCTGTCCCTAATATATATACTGTATGTATGTGTAAGTGTGTGTGTGTGTGTGTGTGTGTATATATATATATATATATATCACTGAGAGCCACTACAGCTGAAAAAATAGCACATGTAAATATCATGCAATGTCATTTTAGAGAGATTTTAGAAATTAAAATAATTTAGAGGTATATTCTGTCACTACTACAGTTAATAAAAATGAAGGTATGAAACTGAGGACAATGCTAATAGCTGGGGATACTCAATAAAACAGGAGACAGGGCTACTGTATCTTTACTGATTTTGTAAAGCGAGTATTTCAACAAGTGTAGCTAGCATGACAAGTAACACATACTGAAATTACCTCATCCACAGAACTATTAAATGTATAGGAGCCTTGTCACTTATTCCACCTGGAAATCTCATAATTAACTCAAAGACTAGGAGTGGAAATAATATGAGAGATCTGTACTGATCTGTATTGATCTATCAGCTAAAATGACAGTACAATCAGTTACATGAATTCTTACAGAGAAAATGAGTATTTCTGTGAAATAATTATCAAGTACTTGTATATCCCAAAGTGCTTCAGAAAATTATTTGTGTGACTGTCTGTCTGTGTGTGTGTGTGTGTGATATGTGTAGGTGTCTTCAAGTCACCTGATGATCTATGGTGATCTGTTAGTGGGGGCCAATGCCCATAGGTGGTAGGGGGGAGAGAATCCCAAGTCACCCTTACTGTGTTGCATTGGAAAAGCATAGGCTAGGTGACCTTTTCAAGACTTGAATGCAGAAGCCATCACCAGGGAATAGCCCCGCATGTAGGTGAGCAGGCAGGAGTTGCAGAAGGGTGCCAGTTTGCCAGACTGAGGAGGAGGTGAGGAGAGATTCAAGACTTGGGATAAACACCTAGCCTGAGATATCATCTCTGGTTTGGAAGTGCCTGTTGAATTGCCATCCTTTCAGACCAACTTGGAAAACATATCAAAACAACTCATACCATTTCAAAAAACCTCAAGACTCTTTTGGTCATATCAAACCCCTTGCCTCTGCCCCAAGGCAGGACTCACTGGGTACTTTGCCCAACCCTTGGCTCAGTTCAACGAATCTATGCCAATTTGCTAGGCTAAGCACATCCATCACTATCTCACTTTGCACTAGGAGCATTACAGCCTGTCCTTCACATTGTGGAGATCCCTACAACTTTGAATCAAGTTCCATGCAGTGCAGTATCTCTAGTATTGTCTCATGTCTGTGCCTCACTTCTTTGATTCTCTAGTTCTTGTGTGTGTGCATGAATGAATGTGTGTGTGTGTGTGTGTGTGTGTTATTTTATTTGGACTGATATTCTCAGAAGATTCAAATTAACCTGAACTGGGTTTTGGAGAATCTGCACATTTCTATTACTCATATTGTCATTCTAAGACAAGTAATTTTTTTTTCCCAAATCAAAGGATGTGCAAGAAGCAAGCATTATTGAAAAGCTTGATTTAAAAATGATAATGTAAGCTGAAAGAACACATAAATGATAAAACATTATTCAGCAGCATGCACTGACTACTGGATAGTATTTGATTCTGTGGCATATTTTTAACTATTTCAGCGTCATAGAAAATACAGTCTACCCTGCCATTGCAACAAGTCTGATAGAAAACTGCTCTGAAAAGGAGTAATATAAAGCATGACAATGTGAACACAGGATATTCAATAAAGCAGAAGGGCATTTACCAGGGGGGCCTTTTGAATAAATAGACTTGGCCCTCCATGTCCATGGATTCCTTATTCATTGATTCCGTCTTCCACTGCTTGAAAATATGCCCCAAAGATATAAATTCCAAAAAGCAAACCTTGATTTTTGCCATTATATATAAGGGACACCATTTTACTAGGCCATTGTATTTAATGGGACTTGAGCATTCACAGATATTGGTATCGATGGTGGGTCCTGGAACCAAACCTCAGCAGATACCAAGGGCCAACAGTATGGTTGAATTTAGAAATGAAGCAGATAAAGAACTAGCATCACATATTTGCATTCATATTCACTGAATTTCCCACTAAACCTGTCAGCAATTAATCAATCAGTCAGCTATTAATTAATTAAAAATATCAGCGAAGATCAATTCTTCACATAGAAAGTGAGAAGTCTATCAGAGAAGCACTTAGTAAACATTAACATTAATATATTACTGATTTGATAGTAATTTCATTAATGGATGATACACAAAACAACAAAACAACAAAAAATAGCACAAGATGCCTCTTGCATCTTTGTAGACAGACACTCCTTTAAAGATAAAAAGTTTGAGCTTGCAGCCAATAATAAAATTAATGCATTTAACATCTGGGCAGTCCTGACTCAGAGTTACTCTCTGGATTTAATTAAGTGATCTAATACTTGTTTGAATGATCTTGATATATGGACCTACACCATTGTAACAAAGTTCAAAATGCATTATCCAGATGTCACATCGGAAAGGTGATAGATCTAAGGATCTGAATGAAGTGGAGTCTGAGCATACATGTGTAGATTCTGCAAAAAGCAGCAACTGAACATTTTATCCCAGATATTCAAGACTGTATAAGGCCAATAAGTACAAGAATGAATATATATATATATATATATATATATATTATAGGCAGGCTACAGGTACTGGCACTTGTAAAAATATAAAAGATAAATCAGAATCAGTGTAACAGCAATATTTGCTTGTTCTATGTTGTTTAAAAAGAGCATGGGAATTTTCCTTTTTCAGTGGCCATGAGAATGTCTATCACTTGCAGTCCAAAACTTGAACTTTTCCAAGCTCTTTACCCTGCACAGTAGCTGTCTGGAAACTTTTTTTTTAACTCCATGAGCTGTGGAGGGAGCAAGGACACTGCAATAAATGTATACTTCTCTGCTCATTGGATGATGGAATTTGAGGAACTTGTGCAGGAAAAGGCTGATGGTATGTTAAGGCATTATCACACTATCACTGATCCCAGATGCTCCCAAGAGTGAGAAACAAACTTTTTACCCCATTTTTTTTTCACTCTGGGGAGCATGGGATGGTTTTCATGGACCCATGGCTTGTGCAGATATCCTTGGAGTAGCATGCTGCCTGGGATTAACAGTTTGCTCACCCCTGCAATATTGATATATTATCAGGTGCTGTGATAATCTTTCATCAGCCTACAATAATAATTTACTATAATCTATCAATGCAGTCTCAATTATTTCAGAGATACACTTTAATACAAGCATAGAACTGGCACATCTTAAACTAGTAAGCAGTTATATAGTATGCAAATTTAAGCCTTTTGCAACAAATATGTCAATCCATCAAATTAGGTCTGATGAACAAACAACTAAAACAATTTCTATACCACTCACAACACTGGAAAAGATATAAATGAAAACAAACAACCCAATAAATACCAAAACTATATCCTAGAAAATAGATCATGTCTGGAAATGAATGAGAATCTATGCAGAACTCCTTTCTATACCAGCTGTATGATTTGTTTCAAATACCCCGAAGCAAAATGAAGAGTCATTCTAGGGATGTGTCTATACTACAGAAAAAAAAAAAAAAAGCAGTTTGGGCCCACTTTAACTGCCATGGCTCAATGATATGGAATTCTAAGATTTGTAATTTTGTGAGAGATTTAGTTTTTCCTATCAGAGAACTCTGGTGCCCTGTCAAACTACAAATTCCATAATTCCATAGTATTGAACCATGGAAGTTAAAGTGGTGTCAAATTGTTTTATTTCTGCAGTGTGGCAGCAGCCTAATTGGAGGGCTCAAACTACTACCAATTAAAAAATATTATGTAGCTGTTATGGTCCCTCCCACCTTTAGCATATGGTAAGAAGAAAGATGGATGATTTAGTAGTAAAATCATGTTTTCAAATGGAAAATATTTTCTGGATCTGGCACACGAAAATCTCTGTCTATAATTATCTGGGGTGGAGGTGGGGAGATGCTACAATTCCTGTTACAGTTCCCTTGACTTTTCTGCGTTATGTTGTATTACAACCTGAAATTAAAACAAATTTAATTGGCATTGCTACCACTTGAAATGCACAAGAAGCTCAACATTGTGAAGGTGCAAAATATCTTCATTGTGGCACAAAGGTTAAACAAACAAACATGAACTGGCACTTTTCAATTGTTTAAGAATTAATCCGGGGGGGGGATTGATTGAAGAGTGTTAGGCAGACAATACAGCTGGAAGTCATCTTGGGTAAGTCTCTCTCTCTTAGCTTTGCACGTTTGGATTGTTATTCATTCTTCTTGGTAAAACTCCTCCAGCTCTGTCCAATTGGATGTGGACCATTGGAGAACACCAACTTTGAACTCTTGCCACAAGTTTTCAGTCAGCCTGAGGTCTGTCACTGGCTGGGCCATTCTAAGGCATTTGGATTCTTGGTTTGGTTTGGTTTGGTTTAATGATTCCAGTGTAACTTTGGCTATGTATTTAAGGTGAATCTCTACCTTAGTCTCATATCCCTTGCAGAGTGAACATTTTTTCTTATAGAATTATCTCGCACTTGGCTCAGTACCTCATGTCCTCACTCCTGGCAGGTTTGTGGTGAGAAAAAGCATCCCCACAACATGGTGCTGCCACCATAATCCTTCACAAAAAGGATGGTATTCTTAGAGCAATGAGCATTGTTGACTCAGTGGCACACACGGTGTTTTGCAGCAATTTTGGTCACATCAAGCAAGAAGATATTTCCCCACATGTTTGTTGTATTCCCCCACATGCCATTTTTTGTTAATTCTATATGGGCTTTAATATTGGCTTGTTTCAGTAGCAGCCCTCTTCTCAGTACTGATCCATAGTCCCAACTTGATCACAGTTGTACAGTGAATGATTTCTCTCACCTTAGCAGAGAATCTCTCTAGCTCCCCCAGAGTTACCATTGACCACTTGGTCCCTTCTCTGAGTGCACAGCTCCTTACTGAGCCTTGGAGGATGGCCTTCTCCAGCTAGCATCATGGTTGAGCCATATTCTTCTCATTCTGTAGTAAGCAATTTATCAACAGTTTGGGGATGTTCACAGTTCTTTTTAAGTTTAATTTTTATTAAATTTCATTTTTAAAAGATACAAGCCATGTATATTTTTTACATATTTTTTTTCTTTGTAAAAATAACCCAACCCCTTCTACACAACTTTATTCTTGACATATATGGAAAACATGCCTAGAGAAACAGCATCATGAAGACTAAGGAGCTACCAACCAACTCTTGGTCTCTCCAGAAAAAGGTGACCTTAAGCTAAGACCATGTGGCACTGGAATTATATATGGGTGAGTCCATTTAATTACTTATTTGACTTTTGGGAATAGTAGGTTGCTCCAGAGATTATTTATGATGTAACAGCAATTGGGGTGAGTGCTTTTTATAACCATCAAGTAGCAATTTGTTTTGTATATTTAACTTTTGCACTGAAATTAAGATAATTTGCACTTTGCACTGGCTCTTCCAGATGGGTCAAATATATAAATGCAGTATATCAAGAAAATTGCATTTTTGAATTATAACTCTAACTCTACAAATTAAAAAAAAACCAGAGAGGAGAATTTTCAAATCATATGACCATCTCAGCAAGCCATGTCCCAGTTCTTAAAAAAGAGTCCTACAAAAGATCCAAGAAATCACTACCAACATCCCCCCAAGAATTGATCAAGTGGGTGCAGAAGAAATAACAACTGGCAAAACCAGAGTGATGTCATGAGAACTCATGCTTCTTTGACCAATCTGGAAGAAAACAGTGTTTTACATCTTGTATCAATTGGTGGTACCAATTGGTGGTACCACTAATCAATTTCACCTTCAGGTTGCAAAATAACAAAATCTGGAAAAGTCGGGGTGAGGAAATAAATACTTTTTGTATGGTACTGTGTATATAAAAAAGTGAGTGCCATATAATTAGTTATTTTTAATTATTAGTTGGCAATTATCAGTGGAAAACGGAGGACAGGCTTAAAATATCAGATCAATAGTTGTCACCCAAATACCAACCTGAAAACTCTTTCTTAGGTAGTACCTTCATAAGAAATGTATCCGGTGTTAAAGGGCTGGGAACATTTGCTAGGATTATATTTACATTTTCAGGATAAATGGTTTCCAATAAAAAGGCAAAAAAGCCCTGAAGGAATAGTAAAGCAAGTAACAATCAAATGACACTCAAAACAGCAATAGCAACAACAACAACCTCACTTCAAAACTTTCTTATATTGTCACTGAGACAGCTGAGGAATGATGGTGGCTTAATGGAGAGCCTGTTAATTACAAACAAATTTAGAATCTTCAGCATGAAAATATAAACTGCTAGACAAACAAACTAACTTCTATTTTCATATCTCTAACTGTTCAACTAAAGCCCATTCTTTGTTTACCCAGTTTTTGAAATGAAAACTGAGATACATATAAATTCAACTCAGATAATTTCTGGAAAGAATTCAGATTAGGAGTGTTATGTATAGTTTGCTCACCGCCTCATACAAATCAGATGTGTGACTATAAATGTTTCCAAAGAAAATCAATGCAAGAAATTTAAATGTGAAAGAATGATTTCTGAACATCACACTTAGATGACCCTTTAAAAAGGAAAATGAAAACACAAGATATGCATGCATTAAGTTCTCTCTGCAAGCAAACACATTTTCTCTTTTAATGGGAACATCTCAATGTAGTTGCTAATTATAACTCATTTAATTTGGGTACTGATGAAAGTGCATGGGATTTTTTCATGCTCTTCATGAGTCCACAAATGAACAATTACTCAGAGCACAAGCAAGATAAAATACAAATAGAGAAGGGAGGAAGAGACATATCTATGAGTCGCACAATCTCTTACAGATAATGGCATCAATCTATTTACTTAATACTTGTTGTCCATTCTCAGCAATGTAGAAAGCCCTCTTGGTTGTAGCACCTTTGCTACAGAATACCTTCCACAAGGAGGTGCAACTGCCACCAGTATGACAGTTATTTTGGTGCCAGCTCAAAGCCTTTCTGATTACTCATGAATTTTAATTGATAGGGCTTTCTTCCCCATTCTGTTCCCATTTCCCCACCTGTTTTCAGGATGATGATGTGACTTTATTGTTTTTATTCCACTGTGCACTGCTTTAATCATAAACATACACCATCAGAGGATTATGAAGGACAGTTTGCAAATGGCTTGATACAAAATAAATAAATAAACAAGCTATAAAAATGGTAGCTGGATCTGGAGGGGAATCCAACCCTCCCCCCCCAGTAACTTTCCAAAGGGGGGGAAATAGATTGTTATTCTAACACAAAATCATAGAGATGGAAGAGACCACAAGGGCTATCCAGTTCAACCTTTTCTGCCATGAAGGAATACACAAGGCTCTCCAGCCTTGGTTCGAAAACCTCCAAAGAAGGAGACTCCACCACACTCTAAGACAGAATATTCTATTGTTAAACATCTCTTCTACTGTTAAACTTCTCTTACAATTTAGGTGGTATCTCTTTTTGGGAAAGTGCATCTATTGCTCTGTGTACTAGTATCTGGAGCAGAAAAAAAAAAAACCCAAGCTCGCTTCTTGTAGAAGCAGGAAACATCCTGCTTCTAGATGTGGCATTCCCTAATGCTCAAGAAATAGAGGTCAAGATAGATACGGGTATCAACTCTAATTAAAATAGAAATAGGTGAAGAAAGGAAGAATCGACAGAACGACTACCAGACTGTGCCAAATATATTATACGCAGAGAAATGGCCGATCAAAAGCTCCTAGAAATCTATAAATAGATCTACAAGAGAAAACAACATTGGTAAACAATAGCAATACATAGCGACAGATACAAGGATAGCTTGATAAGAAAGACTTATATATTCACTTATTTAAAAAAAAAGAAGGTGAGATAAAGATGTAACGCTACCCAGTGGAAAAAGAAGAGAAGTCAGGCATGAAAGGGGGAAGAGTGAAAGAGTGGAAGAATGGAGTTAGAAGGTATGGGAAGTCGTTGAGGGTATGAGAAGGTTGAATGAAATCAGGAAAGCAGAAAGAGGAGAGAGGATGGAAGATGAGATGAAAGATAAAGGAAAGGTTACTTATTGAGAAGGAGTTTGGTTTGAGATTAAGCAAGGAAGAAAGCTAAGGAAGAAGCTAAGGCGGAAGGGTAATTCTAGAACGGGGGGAGGGGGGAAAAGAAGTTGGAATTGTAAACGTTATATAATCCTGTTCTCCCCATCTCTTGTTCCCCACTTTTTCTTTTTCTTGATTAACTATGCTTTCATATTTACAATTAAAGAAACATATACGTATATATGTATAGTAAATACTATGATACATTTAACACAGTGACAATGTATGGATATAACTTAGACATTTGTGAAAAAAAAGCTGATACTATAGTTAATAATACTGTATTTCTTTTATGTGACCTCTACCAAACCTGCAATGATGTAATTGTATGAGATGTTTTTAAAAGTAATAAAGATTTTAATTTAAAAAAAAGAAAAGAAATAGAGGTCAAGGAAACCATAAATACTTCCAAAGTGCAGGCAACAAAAGGAGGATGCAGCTGCTTTTTGCAAGAGACTTCATAAACTAAAATGTCAGACAACCTGATGTGCATTTGGGTTAGGTATATTTTTACAGCCATAAAAACCTGACATTATATTGATGGTCCAGAATGAATGTCACTAGCAGATGGCAACCAACATGCTGCCAATATGCCAGAAATGGATATTAGGATGCTTAGAAAGTTGTGAATTCTCCCCATTATTATTACAGTATTTTAGAATAATTGACACAACTCATTATATTAAAAAAAAAAAAAAGTAAACCATTGCATTTCAGTACATTGAATTGCTCTTTTTGTGGAAAGTTTCTTTAAAGACAACTGAAAAGATTACTTATGACACCAATGAAGTGCCACTATTTCTCCATAACACATTGCTTTTGAAATGTAAATCTTCTCTGCCTTCACTACCAGTAAAAATAAACTAAAATTTAACTCTTCCCTGCCTTAACTACCAGTTACTGTTACAGGTAAGTGTAGTTGAAATTTTCCCTAGCTCTGAAAACATCACCATTGATCTATTTGACATATATCCCAGTCCAGCCAAAAGTATGCGTATTTTGGGCAAATTGGCCAAAAATAGCATCTGTAATATATATATATATATATATATATGCCGTGGAGGTCAGGTGCCAAGTTGTGGAGGAACATGGCCACAACTTTATTAACCACAACAAAGAAAAACATATAGGGTTGGCCTAAACCATAAAGTCTGGATCTGGTACATCAACAACACAATGGCTGGTTGATGTAAGGTTGCTTGGAACGCCAAGAATGTGGATGACATGGGTGTGAAGCCCACGCCCTTTGCACAATTACACAATTGCTCAGCAACAAACTCTATTTTGCAAGGCACCCTAGTCACTGGGTGTTAATTGACTATGGCCCCCGCACTGGCCACAACGAAGCGCTCATTGCACCCGGGTCACAAGGACTCCCAATCCAGTGCCAGAGAGTCCTGGAAACCACACCCACCAGATCCAGGCTGATGCTGCCGCCCTGACCAAGTTGTGACAATCAACTTCCAACAGAGGGAGGGAGGGTGGGAGAGCCAAGATGGCATGACAAGGTCTTATATAGGCCTATTACCCAATAGGGAACTGGAGAGTACGGAGGCACCACCCCCCAGCTCCCTCAACCAATCAGCTGGGCAGAGCAAGGCCCCAGTCGACCAATCAGGGAACACTCCACCGCAAAGGGAGTTGGGACTTGAAGTCCCCATCCCAGCATGCAGGGCTCCCTCCCCATCTGCCCCAGCAGCCAATGGTGATCAACGCCACTCACGCAATGGCCGCTGGGGTGCCAAGACCTGCGAAAGCACAGGCAATCTTGGCGCCAGCTACAACACGGCAACAGCACCAGCCTGCTGAGTCAGGCGCTGCCAGTATTTAATGTTTCCAGATATATAAGACAAAACAATAACAATAACAAGAAAAACAGAAAAAGAAAATGACCAGAAAATGAGGGAAAATAAAATACCAAAAAAAGAAGAAAAGAAATAAAGATAAAAGTGACTTTCGATCTTCTCTACAGCAGTGTTTAATCTGTATTAATCTCTCAAATCTCTCTTAGCGTTCTCTCAAACACTAAACTTCTTTCAATAACATACACTTGTTAACTTTCAAAATCACAACTCATATATTCATATACATTTTCCCTACCGAAAGTCAAGCCGAAAAAGCTTAAAAATTATGAGATAGTTTTTATTAGTGTGCCTTAAGGTTTTCATGCAGCAGGATACATTTGATGGATTTATCATGCAGTCTTCCCCCAACTCCCAGTTGACTGCAATAGTCCCCATGAACTTGGCAAGGTTTTCAGAACCTTCTGGGTGGTCTCCTCATACTTCCTTTGTCCAGGGAGAAGATAATAGGCCAGAACTTGCCTCCAAACTAGTGATTGTTATCACCTGCACTCTCCTACTCATGGAGAGCCACAAAAGAGGTATCAGCTGCCCACTGCCACACCTGCAACAGTGCATTCAGCCTGTGCTGGCCAAGTGCCGCAATAAATATTTGATTAGTGCATTCAGCTTCCAACTCCTCCAACACCAGGTGGATATTTTTATTAGACTATTTCCACAAATCCAGCCCCCCCCCCATTGCATTTCACAAATGATCCCCTTTTGTGGTAAAGTGGTAATGCACTAGGCAAAGGTGGGCAACCAGTAACTGCAAACTAAAGCAATAATAACATTTAAAAATTTTTACTGGTGCTATATATAAAACCCTTTCCTTTTCTTAAAGTTCACAGTTATGTCTCAAAGTGTTTCAAAAATAGTTTGTTCTGGTTTGCTGCCATTCCCAGTTGAGCAATAGGAAAAACAAATAAATAAACCGATTCATCTAAATCTATTATGGATTGCAATCCATAAGGAAGATCTTACACTTTTCCTGATGTCTTCCTCTCAGATTTCAGGCAAGTTGTTTTTACAAAGCCAATGTGGTCTATTTTGATCTTTTTCCAAAACTCTTCTACCATAGATCAAGCCTCACACTCTGACTATTCTTCTGTTTCTATTATTATTACTTTGGTTACTTCTTCTATGTAGAGAGATCTTGTAGCACCTTTACAACTAACTGAAAGAAAGAAGTTGGCAGCATGCGCTTTTGTAGAGCCACCAAAAGGATCTAAAGAATACACTGAAGTCTATGTAAGCTCATGCTGCCAACTTCTTTCTTTCAGTTATTCTCAAGATCTCCCTACATTCTGATTCTACAGACCAAAACAGCTATATCTTTGCATTGGTTCCTTCTTGTTGTCCTACTTGTTGTCCTGCTTTTTCTCTTCTGCACTTATCCTTCAACATCACTGGCAATTCCTACTCTCTTCCCACTGCTTCAGTTTACTTCTAGCTTTCTTCCACCTTTAACATCGTTGTTTCCAACTCCTAGGCTTCACTCACTTATATACCCCACTTTCCATTCTCTACAAGCTTCTTGCATTTTTGCTACAAATATACAAATATAAAATAATATATAGTGTTATCCTTTCATAATCTGTGATGCCATAACTGGGAGAAAGTAATGAATTCTGGTTGCATGCTTGCATGAGATCCAAAGTAATTAAGTTAAAAAAAAAGTGTAATCCTATATATTTGACAAGAAGAAACAATATTTCTGTCCCTATATTTTGTTAAAATTGACTTCATTACCATTAGTAGAACTGATGATCGCCTATGCTACAGCTAAAAAAACCCACATTTTAGCAAATATAGTCCAGCACTTTCCATGTTCAAGACACCTCAATCATGAAACCCATTTCAAGGTACAGTCCATTTACACACATTGTGTTCAGCTCATTAAGCATTCCACTATGCCATTCCAAAACAAATGTTTGTTTTTAAAAGCTATGCTAGAAAACTGGAGTGGAATTATAAAATCAGTCCTCTTTTGAAAATTGTATTTCTGAGGCCAAGGAAGATTATGCTTCATCTTAATTTTGTTTGTCCAATCATGCAGAAAGCTCTGCTCTTTAAGTGGAAGTGTTCTTCCTTAGACCTTTGTTCTTGCTAGCTTCAGACAGTTTCTTTACATTGCTGTCATTAGTAATAGCATTGCATGCTGAGACATGTGCAAACAACAAATGTGCAAACAGAATGCTTTTACTTGATTTTCTCTCTGTCAGAATAAAGGCTAACACAATGTGAATAATAAGGAAAAGAGGTATCTTCCAAAAGCATTACTTACTTTTGAAACCTTTGAAAATCTTCTGTTTTACAAATCATTCAACCACTCACAATACCATCTGAATTCAGATGAAAAAACAGAGTTTTAAGTTAACATCAAGGTCACATATTAATTGGGGGAAGGGATTGATAGACATCTCAAGACTAGTACTTCTTTCGATGTGGGTAAACTGCTGTCTTTGAAAGAGACTTATACTGTATTAGTTTATGCACCTTTGCTTGTAGATTACACTATCCTGATTCAGATACATAAATGGAAAAAGCAACCTTTGTGTATTCTACAATTAATTGTTTAAAAGATTTTTTCCATGAAGGTGTAATTGCAAAATTAGGAAAATGTAGTAACACAGTGTGCATGTGTGTGTGTGTGCAGGTATACACATATATCCATGTACAAATAATTATCGTATGTGAAGTTGAAGGCTTTCATGGCTGGCATTCATAGTTTTTTGTGGGCTTTTCAAGCTATGTGGCCATGTTCTAGAAGAGTTTGTTTCTGACTTTTGACCAGCATCTGTAGCTGGCATCTTCAGAGAATGCATTCTCTGAAGAAGCCAGCCACAGATTATGGTGAAATGTCAGAAACATACCCTTCTAGAACATGACAACATAGTCCGAAAAGCCCACAAAAAGATAATTATTGTATGGCTGGAACACCCAAATAATTATAATAAAACAGGCATTGGAAGTTTAATTGCATTTGAATTTGCATAATGCATACAATATGCTACCCATGAAATATGGTATGGAAGATTCAAATAGTGTAAGATTATTTACTTAGAATGTGGACTGGTTTGGGTAACTTCTGAAATACTACTTTGACCTACTGCCAAGCAGAAGTCCAATTGGCAATGTTAATTCTACAACCACAAATGGTTTATCTCCAAATAGATGAAGGACTACCTCCTTCCATAGAAATGTGTCTGTGCCCTATGGTCATCAGATGATTCCTTCTGTAAGTTATAATAGTAGGAGAGGATAATTACAAATTCAGGAAGGAAGACTTTTCTGTGATGCTTTTAGGTTAGTTGAACTGCCACTGATATCATAATTTTTGGTATCAGTTCAAATATCTATTTTATTTCCCTGTGCATTTTAATCCATTTCTATATATTTACAAAGTGGCTGAATAGGGCTTTGTCCTCTTTGTTGTTCACTGCCCTCGAATCGACTTTGACCCATGGCAATCCTGTGAATGTGTCATCTCCAAGATTCATTGTCTTCGGATGTCCTGCTCAGGTCCTGTAGGCTATGGCCTGTGGCCTCCTTGATCAAGTCTAACCATTTGGCATGTGGTCTCCCACTCTTTTTCTGCCTTCTGCCTTTCCCAGCATTATTTTTTCTTTGTGATCAAAGTATGGCAATCTTAATTTAATTACTCTGGCTTCTAAGGATAATTCTGGCTTGATCTGTTCTCAGACCTATTTGTTTGCCTTCTTGGTCATCCACTCTTCTCCAGCACCACATCTCAAATGAGTTGATTTTTCCTTCTATTAACTTTCTTCACTGTCCAACTCTCACATCTATACATGGTGATGGGGAATGCAATGGCTTGGACTATCCTCACTTTGATGTTCAGAGGTATATTTTTGCACTTTAGGATCTTGTCTAATTCTTTCATAGCTGCCATTTCTATTCCTAATCTCCTTCTCATTTCTTGACTGCAGCCTCAGTTCTGGTCTATTTTTGATCCGAGGAATGGGAACTCTTTGACTATTTCAATTTTCTCAGATGAATTCTTGTAACTCTTCCATGGTCTTTATTCTTGTTTTCTTAATGTTTAGCATTAAGCTTACCTTGGCAATTTCCTTTTTGACCTCCTTCAGATGATGTTTCGTTGTTGTTATTGTTTATCATACTAGTAACATATAGTTTTACTGTTGTGCAATACCATTGAAATTTTCCTTTATCAATTAATGGCTATCTAGAGAAGGTTAAAAAAATTAACAAATATGCTACGTTAAGTAATAAATATTTTCTATTATGTTATCTGAAATTTCATTTTAAAAGATGTGAGGTAGGGGTCAAGGAGGAAAGTGGCAGGGGGGTGATATATTCATGTCTAGTTTGGCTCTTATTTAAATATTAAATATAATGAAACTGAGAAATAATTAGTTGACTAAATTCTACTTTAGGAATGCAGTTGCCCTTTAGGATTTCTTGGACAGCAGACTCCACTATTTTTCACAAGTAGCTTTGCTTTCCTAATGGGAAGTACAATTGAATAACATCTAGAGGGACATATATTTTCCACCTTGGCTCTTCACCAAAAACAAAAAAACAAAAAAACAAAAACAAAACCTTATCAAGTTTTTATTTATTCAGAAGTTTAGTCTGTAGAATCACAAATTTCTTGGTTACTAACATGATCTAACACTGATCCTTAAATGAATATGACCATAGTTCAAATATAATATAGGGACATGATGGGTTAATAGCATGATGAGGTGAGCTCCTGTCACTAGTCCCAGCTTCTGCCAACCTAGCAGTTCAGAAGCATACAAATGCAAGTAGGTAAATAGGTACCACTCAGGTGGGAAGGTAACAACGTCTGGTGCAGTCATGCCAGCCACATGACCACCAGAGCAGTTTTCGGATAATGCTGGCTCTTTGGCTTAGTAAAGGAAATGAGAACCACCTCCTACAGTTGGTTGTGACTAGACATTCATGTCAAGGGAAACCTTGACCTTTCAAGTTCAAATATAAATGTGACATTTAACAATATCTTGAAATATACACTGGGATATATTATGGATTGTGCCACTGAAATATATTGGCGGAGATATATACATGTTAAGCTCTTTTAAGAATGAAAAATCATGGTATCACATACAGAACTGCGAACTATTGTTGCTTGAAAAAAAAATTTCACTCCTTACAAATTCATGGAAACATTACTGGTTCTGTTTACTTCAATGTAATTAAAAGGAATTGCCTTTAAAAACAATTGGTGGAATTGAAATTTCCCCACTGTAAGGGGCCTGTGATGGAGAGAGACCTGAAACTTTTGGAAGACTAAAGTGGAGTCCCACCTCTGGTCTTGATAGTTAGTGGACCAAAATGAAGCATTCCTCTCCAACTTAACTATTAAAATGGGTTTTGTAGTAATTCATTTATATATCCCAAATAGGGAATTAAAGATAATCTGTGGTAATAGAAGCTGTATATCTTGATTCTTTAAGCTAAAAATACAATAACATGGTTAGATTGAGGGCTTATTTCACACCCCTTCCCAAACCTCACTCTATATGTTTTTACAACCATTGCAAAAGCCTGGATTCAGAAATATCTTGTTATAAAGATTGATTTTCATCTTGAAAATGTCAGACTGTTGCTGGTAATGGTCAGAAAGGTTTTCTGAAACAGCAAAGTTCAAAGAGTCATCAACCTGACACAACTCTGACACATTATAATAGGTGCAACAGATCTACCACTTTATTGCCAGAGATGTCCTTCAATAAAATGAGGCAATCAATGACAAATAATAAATCTCACCTGAAGAAAAGAACCACAGCCAGTTGTAAATATAAGAGTGGAAGATCAACACTGGTATTTTTTTATCCTCTAAGAGATTGATGCATACATTTAAAAAATCAGGACTTCATTCTTTATTCTTCTTTCCTATGGATTGTATATGATAGATCCTAGATTCACCCTATACCAACAAGGATAAGCAAACCTCACTCACGTTTGACCTCTCCACATTCCTCACACAAAGCCCGATGGTACTCAGTCATCTTATTCCAAGAGAAGACAAAGCTATTCTTCTCCTATACCTTTTCCTAATCCTCATTCATAAATAAGAACCACAACAGCATACCCCCTGTGCATATATCACAATTTGCTGAACTCTTCGTGAGTAATGTAGTACTCAAAGGAAGACTCTAGCCAAGCTATTTTTGCTGGTTACACAGGGGCACAGAGAGGTAAAGAGTATGTCCCTTTTGACTTGGGTAGGGGCCTTCCTGCCTTGTTCAGTTGAAAATATGGACTGAGTTAAAAATCGGTTGTCAGGGCAAAATCTTGGAACAACCATCATTTTGCCTCTTTCTATTGATAATATAAATCATTTCAATGAATACCTAAGATCATTTAAAGAAAACAAAGATTTTTTTCCGTCAGCAGTAGAATTTATCCTATATGTCTAGCTTCCTCGGTCAGTCAATACAATGAGAGCTGTTTCAAATGCATGCTCTCATCTTCATCCAAAACATTGCAACTGATTAAGACACTATCATGGTCTTTACTGCAAGTGTCATTAAGTTTCTTCTCAAAGGTAGCAACGAGCAATTTCAGCAATTTTCTTCCTGTTGTGAGAAAGTCATTGAAACCCATAAAGTTTTCAAATACTACACACAGTTTTTCATGCATGTAGATGTTCTGCCCAGAAAATGTTTCCTGCACAGGAAACATTTTCTGTCTGTAAAATAATATTTCAATGCAGAAATATGAATTCCACTGCAGATAATGCTGTTTTCTAAGCAACTCAACCATGTGCAAATTTAACATACCTTTGAGAAGACACTTAATGACACTTGCAGTAAATGCCATGATAGTGTTTAATCAGGTGCAATGTTTTTGATGAGGATGAGAGCATGCAGTTGAAACAGCTGTCACTGTATTGACTGATAGAGGAAGCTAGATATATAGGATAAATCCCACATTACAGCATTTTCTGCACATAAAACTTTCTGCGGTAATTAATATTACTGCATTGGGATATTTTCCATGAAGATAGCCATGTACAAATTATGCAGATAATAAGTTCTGTACTGTGAAGATTCTCATCAGTCCACAATTGTTTTTGTTAGGATTCCTGAACACTGAAAAAACACTCAAAGCCACCAAATGCATCTGAGGAAGTAGACTGAAGTCTACAAAAGCTCATGCTGCCAATTTCTTTCAGTTAGTCTCAAAGGTACTACAAGATCTCTCTACATACTCAAAAAACTTGTGTCTTGAATATTTGTGAATATTCTTTCTATTTTTAAAGTGTAGTGTGAATAGATTTAATTTTCTTTCAGGAGAAACCGATATTTGAAATTCATTACAATTAGTCTAGAAGAATAAATATTTACCATCATTGACTAGAATATTTGATAGGTAGTACTAGTGTGATTCACAACAAATTCTTCATAACATATCCTATCATTTACTCTACCAAACTCTTTGGTGGTGGAGATGGAGGGGGGAAAAATCCATGTCTTGGGTCCCCTGTGTATAGTAGCAAATTCCACAGTCATAAAGCATACCTAATAGTTACTGTGACTCAATAAAACAAAAAATCAATTAAAACTCAACTGTATTTGTTACATTTAAGAAGTGAGAAAATAATGTCAGCCCTTTGTATCTACTGTGGTTTGGTTCCAGGACTCCCCTGGATATCAGTGGATACTCAAGTCCCAACAAATACGATAGCATAGAAATTGTGCCCCTTATATAAAATGTCAAAGTTTTTTTTATGGAATATGTGTGTGTGTGTGTGTGTGTGTGTATTCAAACTGTGGATGGTTGAATCTGTGGATAAGGAATCCATGGATACAGAGGGCTGACTATACAATTAATTTCTGAAATTATAACTATAAAAATATGTAACTACCATTTTAGTCCTTGGCCTTACATCTGTTCTGAATTAATTTATCTTTGCAAGTTCTGTTGATCTCTAAACACTTTCAGTGCTTGTAGGTGCCAGTTAGATTTGGCTAGGCATGCTTGTGGAACAGTGTTAATTGGTTTTAGGAAACATAGGAATTACATTTTTATGCTCTTCTGCACCACTGATGGTGGTGCAAATAGTTGTAAAAATCTGCCAGGCTTCAATCCTCCTGAGGACTTCATTTATCCTTTCCAGGAAGTAATGCTGCATCAGCAAGGAAGAGCTGACATTTTCAATAGTGGAGGCAGCAGATTTCCAGAAAGGAAATAGCAGCAGAGTTCACTGGTGGAGGATCTCTTAAAGACAATGCCAGTGGCACTTTAGCTAACTCTTGTTAGCACTGAGCAGATGGAGACACTGATTAACAACACCCGGATCTCTTTTACCCTGAAAACCCTGTGATGTGACATTTCAAAATGAAGAATGAAATAGTACTGGGATATAAGACCTTCAGAAAGGTACTCAACCTGCTACTGGGAAAGAGCAAAGGAGTAAAGGATATGTACAATTCATATAGCAGGAACATGGAACAAGAGCATTCCATGCCACAGTGTTTCTCATTTGTAAGTATGGTCAAGAAAGCAAGACAGTGAACAAAATTAACAGGAAAAGGAAAATCAGCACATTTGAAATGTGGTGATGGAGAAGAGTCCTATGAATACCATCAACCAACAAAAGACAAATATATGGATCCAAGAGTAAATTAAGTCTAAACACCCTAGAAACCAAAATGGCTAAATTAAGGTCATCATACTTTAGACACATCATGAGATGACCTGGCTCATGGGAAAAGAAACAATAAAGTGGAAGGGATTAGGAAAAGAGGAAGGCCATATTAGGAATGGATTTCTCAACAAAGGAATCCATAGCCATGAATTTGCAAAACTTGAGAAGAGTTGTTAAAAAGAAAACCTATTGGGGATTGCTCATTCATGGAGGTGTTGATTATGAATTGATGGCAAATAGCAACAATACAATCGCCTCTCTGTTTCCATGGGGATCAATTCCAGACACCTCCCCCCACAAAAACAACAACAAAAAAAATGCTAATATTCAAGCTCCATCTGCTTGAGGCTGGTGTGCACCTGGGGGCACCCGCGGCTGCGTGCCCCATTTTGCCTCCTCCATTTGCTGCCCACAAATAGGCAAGGGATGTGGATTCCAATTCCGCGAAAACAGAGGGACAACTGTAGTTGAATGTCCTGCTTGTAATTTCAACTCTTTGCTTTTTCTTTCTTGGACTACTACCAACATTTTAGCCTTTGAAGCACCTTGCCCACATTTCAGCAGAAACTATTTACAATGGCTATGCATTGCAAGGTTGAGCACCTGACAATGACACTTCACAATTGACAAAAACACATAATTTTGTGTATTTATTGTTGCTGTCTAAATGTGAAAAATATGCACTATAACCTCCACTATGCTTAAATTATATTGCCTCCCATCCACCCTCCCTAATTTTTATTTTATTGCAGTCATTTTTTACCCTGTTGTTACATTTATAAAATGCCCAAGGCAGCTTACAACATAATAAACACATGTAATAGAAGTACAGTAATACCAGCATATCACAAGGAGGATAAAAATAAGAGTGAAATTACTGTGAAAAAATTATGTTTACTTCTTTCTTTACAATTTTAATGAAAGCTCTTTCTGCCAAGTTTAAGGAATATACTGATACTAGGAGGTTGTAAAACCTGGTTAGTGTATGCATGTGTGCAAGACAGAAAGATTGAGAGCATGGGAGAAGAAAGGGGGGGGGGGAGGATGGGAAGGAGATGCCAAAGAACTGCTGTTGTCAAATGCAGCAGTACTTGTGATATTTAATCCCATTAGCCTTTAACGAAGAGTTGCCCCAGGGAAGATGATAAACAAGTATTATCTCCCACTCAAAGGATTATATCTTTACTGCCATTTTCACTCCTGGATCATTATTTTCTTTAAAAGCCTTTATTAGTTAAACTCTCTTCCCATTCCAATCATGTCTTAATTTTACAGAACAGTCAGTTACTGAGAAGCATGCCACTAACTGCCTCAGCCAATCTCACCTGCTGCCAGTAAAAGGGGATGGGAGGCTACTTATCTGTCCCTCCAATAAGCATAGATGCTGTGCTGAATTGAGAGCTATCTCCTGGACCAGGGGAACTGGTATACGATGACCAGACTGAAATGACCTATAGACATCCATAAAGTTATTTAAAGTCATATATTCAAAGCTACATTGCTGTAATTCAATGCTACTGTGAGTGATGACCTGTCCTACACCAAGGGTGGGAATCCTGCAATCTTTCAGATGCGGTTGGAATGCAATGCCTAGAACTCCTCACCATTAGGTACACTCATTAGGGCTATTGGAACCTAGAGTCCAAAAACCTCTAGTCAGACACAACTTCCACTTCTGGAACCCTTTCACACCACACGATTACAACACTATAATTTCATCTTAAACTGCCATGGTTCCATCCTATGAAATCCTGGGATTTGCAGTTTAGGGAAGGGAATTTAGAATTTTCTGCCAGAGAACTCTAGTGCTTCACCAAACTACTAATCCTAGAGGTGGGATATAAATTATTATTATTATTATTATTATTATTATTATTCCTAATATTCCATATGGTAGAACCATGACAATTAAAGTGGAATAATGTCTATTAAGAAACCTGACTTATACTAAGATGAATGCCATATGTATATTATCTCACCTGCTTCCTATCATGCTACAGAAACATAAACCACAACTGCAAAAAAGGAAGAGTTGCAACAATTTCTGAACTCACATGGAAAGATATTCCTAAGAGCAAGAATGCAGAATAAACATCCAACAAATACATTAAAAAATTTAACCACTTCACAGCTTCCAACTCTCTGTCCCTTTCAAATGTTGGAGATGGCACTAAAGGTTAGTGACTCATTAGAAGGTTAAGAAAACTCTTGCCAACAGAAGGCAAAAGCAAACATGGAGTTCTAGGAGGTGATGGGTATAAATGGGAATGAGCAACTCACTGTCAATGGGGATCAAGAGACAAGGCCTAATGCAGGGATGGATGAAGTAACAAATAAATGGGTAGTAAATCAAATCTAACCTTGGAGTGTGGAGATTTTTATACAGAGGCTGTTTGGCTATCTGATGGGGGGGGAGGGGGTTTGATTGTGTATTAAAAGAATCTGCATGGCAGAATGGGGTTGGACTGGATGGCCCATGAGATCAATTCTGTGGCATACTGGGGGGCAGAGATAGAAGCCTAATTCTATATAATTGCTGGCAGAGGATTTCCAGATCATTCTTTGCATAAAGGGAAGAAGGAAACACTGGTTTTCTGTAGCCATTTTGGCTGGGTGAGTTCTTAAACTTTTTAAACTGTGAGTCACTTCTGTGAGTCACTGAGGGGGGGGGGGATGGAACTAGAAACCTAATTCTATATAACTTCTGGCAGAGATGCGCACCTAATGGATTTTTATAGTCAAGGAGGAGTACAGAGGAGAAGGTGACCTGGGGACAGTGTCTGAGGGGGTCTCCTTTAATTTTTCACTTTTTCTTATACACTTTTTTTTTTCCTTAAGGGGATCATGAGGATTCTTGCTCAGAGGACGGGAGTCAGAGCCTTGCTTCTGGAAGGAGCTCGTACCTAGGAGCTCTCAAGATAACTATAGGCCCAGTTGATTGAGCTCGCTAGCAGAGCTCAATCAAAGGCCAAGCCAACAAGGGTCCTTTACTTTGGGGTTTAACAGGGGGCTTTTTGAGGGGGGAGGCCACAGTCTTGTTTCAGTGCCTCCTTAAGATTTCTTGGTATGGACACTGAGGGGATTTGCTGCAGTCACCTGCAAAACTTGTTGGATGTTTGGTTTCTTGCCTAGGGGTGTGGGGAACTTCACCTGCACCAAGTGAAAGTTGGTAGCCTTGTTGGAAGAGAAGGTTCAGCAGCTGGAGGCCCAGGAATCTACACTTCAGCACCTTAGAGAGCAAGATATTTTCCTGGACAGACCAGTCAGTCTTGGATGGGAAACACACAGAGGAAGTTGCTGAGGAGGTCACTGAACATACCCAGGAGGTAGATGGTTGGAAGAATGTCACACACAGAAGTTGGGAAACCAGGAACCATTCTGGGAGCTTGCAGCTACAGAACCGATTTGAAGTGCTCTCCCTTATCAGGGATGATAAGGAGGAGCAGCAGGGACAGACTTCAGGGACAGTGCAGTGGTGGACTCCTGCTGAGGGATACCGAACCACTGGTTTGTGGGCCCGGCAAGATGTCTTGGGAGGTGTGTTGTCTTCCTGGGGCAAAAATCCGTGATGTGATGGAGAGGCTGACAAAACTTGTCAAGCCTACTTACCATTACCCCCTTCATTTTGGTCCATGTGGGAAGCAATGATACAGCAAAGCATAGCTTTCAGAATATCAGAAGGGATTATGAGTCACATAATCACAGAGTTTGAAGAGACCACAAGGGCCATCCAGTCCAACCCCTTGCCATGCAGGATCAAAGAATCCCCGACAGATGGTCATCCAGCCTCTGCTTAAAGACCTCCAAGGAAGTTTTGGGTAGATAGCTGAAAGAGCTGAATGCACAGGTTGTCATCTCATCTCTTCTCCCAGTTGAAGGGCATGGTTCAGGAAGGGCGAGGAAAATAGATGTGAATAATTGGCTCCACAGATGTTGCCGCCAAGAATGATTTGGATTTTTGATCATGGATTGTGGTTCCATGAGGCTGGAATCCTGCCAAGAGATGGGTTGTATCTCATGCCAGTCAGTAAAAAAAAAAGAAGGGAGTTTTAATAGTCTCAAATCATTGATCAGGAGTGCTTTAAACTGAGTTATGTGGGGGAGAGAGACAGTATTCTGGAAGGCAAAAAGGCTGGAGAA
This sequence comes from Urosaurus nigricauda, assembly GCA_034509955.1. Classification (NCBI taxonomy): domain Eukaryota; kingdom Metazoa; phylum Chordata; class Lepidosauria; order Squamata; family Phrynosomatidae; genus Urosaurus; species Urosaurus nigricauda. Next base: position 184,669,625 of record JAOEGL010000003.1, on the reverse strand, counting down.
AGTAATAGTAATAGTAATAATAATAAAACTTTTACTTCTATCCTGCTTTTTGTAAAATAATCAAAGTGGCTTACAGTAATTTAAATAATACAAATACAAACAGTATTCCCTCTCCCGAAAAAGAATTAAACATTTTCAAAATTCAAATTACACACATTAATAAAAGCTCTAAAAAGTCAATCATGCATTAACTGTGGGCAGAATCATCATGATCACAATTGCACAGTATCCAAAAAAGTATATATATGGGGGTCTTTATGTGGCCGGGGGTTGTTCTGGGAAGGCCTGCCAGAAGAGATCCAACTTTACAGCTTTCTTAAAGCTATCTAAATAAATAATAAAATAATAAAAATAGTCAAACTGTCAAAATGGGAGGACCCCATAGTGGGAGGCAAAAAAATCTGCACAAGCAGCAAGTAAGAGGGACACATGGTCTTAGATGTCTCTACACTAATGGGTATAACCTTTTAAAGATAAATAGGCCAAATAGGAAAAATGGAGGAATTGCATCATATGTAAGAGATATTTACACCAATAAAGAAGTCGAGGTCTTCAGTCTTGGAAGCGAGGTGGAGAACATCTGGATAAAAATTAAAAGGGAGTGGGGACATAATGGTATCTTCAGATGTAGTGGGTCCCATTGGTTTTGAATTTAAAGAGTTTTACAAATTTAAATTTTAATAATCTAATGTTTTTAATTGTTTGAATTGTCTAATTGTTTTTAAACTTGGTATTTATAATGTTTTACACTGTTTTAACTTGGACTGTTTTAGATTTGTTAGCCATCTTGAGTCACTGTACTGGGAGGATGGTGGGATATAAATAAATTGAATAAAAATAATAATAATTGGTTTGGGGATATATTTTTGTGGATGTTGGTGTGTCCAGGTATGGCAAGAGGAGTGGGCTGAAGCAGGTTTGCTGTAATATCTAACATACCTGGATTTTCCCCCCACAATCATGGTAGCTGTTGGGATTCCCCTCAATCATGGTGGCTCTGTTCAGTTCTGATGTGATAATATGGGCACAGTACAAGTTATTAATTTCTTGTCCTCTAGGTCACCATAAGTCATGTGTTTGGTCAGAGCCTTTACACTATAGTATCTTCATTATAATATTCTTTTCACTGTGCTACATATCAGCCCTGGTGGCGCAGTGGTTAAATGCCTGTACTGCAGCCACTCACTCAAAACCATAAAGTGGCGAGTTCAAGACCAGCAAAGGGCTGAAGCTCGACTCAGGCTTGCATCCTTCCGAGGTCGCTAAAATGAGTACCCAGATTGTTGGGGGGCAAATAGCTTACAATTGTAAACCGCTTAGACACTCCTTAAGGGTATGAAGCGGTATATAAATGAAGCTGTTTGTTTGTTTGCTTGCTTGGTTGGAGTGGACAATGGGATTACCAATGTTCTCTCTCACCAACAGATGGAGTGCTTCGGACAACTGGGTCAGATGCACAGCCCCATCTAGATCTGATGCCAGCAAATTTATGGAGAGGCTTGGAGGGGTGAAGTTACCAGAGCTACCTTTTTCCCCTGAATATGACATCCCCAAAAAATAAGACCTAGTAAAGGTTTTGCTGAATTGCTAAATATAAGGCCACCCCCCAAAAAAGTTTTTGTATATAAATATACATACAGTATATAATAAATGTTCTTTTTTGTTGTTGTTCAACAATAAATGTGAATTCTTCTTCATGGAAAAATAAGACATCCTCTGAAAATAAGACCTAGTGCATCTTTAGGAGCAAAAATTAATATAAGACACTGTCTTGTTTTTGGGGAAACACGGTATTAGTCTTTTCTTAGCTCCTGGTATTAGGAGAAGTTACAAGAAAGGCATTTTTTGAATCTGAAAGGTTTAGGTCTGAGGATTGGCTTTGGGCCAATCCATGTTTCACACTTTTTGTAATTCTGTGTCCATCTGGAAGGTTTAGCTTTGCAGTCCACATGAGCTAGGTTGGCAGAAATGGTCTCTGCTTCCAGGGCTAGGTGATCTTGGACAAGTCATACCCTCAAACTTAGAGGCTGACAATGTCAAATTCCTACAGAACAAATCTTGTCTAGATCACCTCATGATAAGTTCATTTTAGGGTCATCATGAATCAGGAATTATTTGAAGGTAAATAAAACCAGTTGTTCTGATCTGAACTGAATTCTTATAAAAATGTTTTCTATTATTTTAATTTTAAATGTTATCAACACTTTCATTCCATTTTAATTACATATTAATGTTATGCTTTTACACATTTTAACTATATTATATTTGTTTTATTTGTAAGCTGCTTTGAGTCTTGATTTTGGAGGGAAAGGTGAGCTATAAAAATGTTACTAACTATACAACATGATCTCTTAAACTGGAGATACCAGACATAAACTTGAGGTTTTTGTCTCCTGTTTGCAAAATATGAACAGTAAATGTGCATTTTCATAGTTGTTCATTGGGAATGGAAATAAAGAGAATGGAGTGATGATGTTATTTCAGAAAAAATGTAATGTGCATTAAGTATTTTTTAACACTGATTCACTAAATGATCTCTGAACTGAGTCATTACTGCAGCATTTGCAGGGATCAGTAGTTTCTAGCTGAAATAACACATCACCTTTAGCATAACTGCTTCTCAACCTTTAACAAACAAGGTGTTTCAAGGATCAATGTACATGTTGATAGGGATGGTACAAGAAAGAAAGAAAACAAAGATAAATGCACATCTATTGAGGAATGCTATCTTTTATCACCTATTATACCAATAATAGGCTTCCATGAAGAAAATAATTCATTCCCATAGAATCGGATATATATTTCCATATCAGCCATTTATACGGATGGATAAGAAATGCATATTTGACAAAACCTATTTAACATTTTGAAATGAAGTCTTTCCCTCTGTCCCTTACCAAAAAAAAAAAAAAGCTCTCAGAGAGAGTCAAATTTTGCTTGCAATACACACACACACATATATATACTTCTTTCTTATTTTTAAGAAAGGAAGGTGGCACAAACTTCAGTCACCCGCTTCATTTTGCTACCTTATTTGTCTAACTAACTTGGGATTCAATATAAGTCTCAAGACAACTTACAACAGTTTTAAAAAGTAGCTAAAGCATTAATTAACAAAAGTTTTAAAAGAATTAAAGAGCCTCATAGATCACCAGTGATTTTTTTTTTTATACACTGCATCAGAATTAGCTGGGCTTGCAATACTGACAGGCCTAGACCAAGCAGCACCACTGTTGATTCATTTTCATTCCCCTGAAGGCAAATGGATGCAACTTGAGTTGGCTGACTATCCTTGTCTTCTTTTATCTGAGCAAAAGACTGGGGACTAATTTCAATTAAAGGAAGAGTCCTATTGACTGTTCTGCGTTATTCTAGTCACTCACACTCTTCATAAACATTGCTGTCAAGCTCAGTCCCCACTGCAATTGTTAAGAGAGACCCATGTCCCTCCACCCTTTTTTCCTTAAAGGAAGGAAAAAAAGTATTCAGAATAGTAAACTACTACAAAAAGTAAATGAGAAATATTCCAGTGTGCTTATTGCCCAGATGCACCCATGAGGCATTAATTTCAAGCCCTCTTACTGATTCACTGGAAAACTTTCTCCTGTCTAGAATTCAAAGATATAGCAGTGTTAGTCTGTAGAATCAATATGCAGAGAGATCTTGTAGCACCTTTGAGACTAACTGAAAGAAAGGAGGTGGCATCATGAGCTCTCATAGACTAAAATCTACTTCCTCATACTGCCAACTTTGTTCTTTCAGTTAGTCTCAAAGATGCTACAAGATCTTGCTACATATTTTCTCCTATCTAATTCATTCATAGGTATGTGGGTTGTTTTTGTTTCACAGAAAAAAGCAATTAGCTGTTTGATTTCATATCTTATTGGTGTACCATTAACATACTAGTATATTAATATATCTTTCATAAAGAATATGTAGACAAATTCAGAAGATGTAAGCTGACCTAAGAGGTGAGTTGAGAAGAGAGGTCAAGAGTCAGCATTAAAGACAAGAAACAAGAAGCCAGAAGGTGCAGAAACAGACAATAATTAATATAATTTTAAAATAATGGAGTTACTATAAAAATAGCATCCTTAGAGCTATATCTTCTACACCTCTACTGGCATGATAACCTGGGATGACGAAACACCTGTTAAATACATGTATCCTTAAAAAAACAAAAACAACCCACCAGCAACAACAACAACAACAACCTTCCTAATTCCTTCACTTGTAGACTACCCTCAGATCTGGTGATATGGGATGGGATATAAATATTTTAACTTTAAAAACTAGTTTAAAACTAGGCTAGTCTTGATTAAATTATTAAATTGGCAACAGTAACAATATTTGGATAATTCACAAAAAATATAATGGACAGCCTTTAGTAGAAGCATGCCAGTGCTCCATAATATTCTCATCCCAACATTTAATGCTAGGATATTTTACATTTTATGGAAGGAAGTGAATTCTGAGTCATGCAAAATACCAGCTCCTATTGTGCAGTTGCAAAACATCCTTGAGCTACAAATAAAAATTAATCTTTAGAAACAATCCAACAGTTGTATACAGATTTTCACAATACCAAAAACTTTAAAGAATAAGGTGGAAATCTATGAAACAATGCAAACAATAACAACTCTAATAGCTATTTCAGTGTGAAGAAGTACTTAACACACATATTCTTGAACAAGGCTGAATAAGATTTGATGAGGCTGTCATTACATGCCTTGAGAGAGAATGTTCTCCAGCCAATTTTTACAATGACTTATTGAAGAACTTCTCAAAACAGAAATAGTCTTTCTCCCCATCCTTTTTCCTTTAATGTCAGACTTGGAGGGCTCTGTATTTGAAAGTGCATACCAATATTTACATTGCAGTATAATTCTATGTGCTTTCAAAGCTGTATGCACATCTTGGTTATTTGCTTATACTTTTTTAAAAAAATGATTACTTACTTAGGACTCTTTCAGACGTGGGAAACTGGAAGTATAATCCAAGGGCAATCCAAACACAATCATGGGGTTTCACGTTATTGCGAATTAGAGCTTCTCATGCAATTTCGGGCAAAAGGGAAGTCACTCCGAATGCAATCATAAGTTTCACGTTATTGCGAATTAAAGCTTCTCGCGCAATTTCGGGCAAGGAGGGGTCATTTTCGGGTAATGGGAAGTCATTCCGAACGCCTTCCGAATGCAATGGGGATTTACATAAATTCGCTAAACAAGCAAATTCACGTGAATTCGCATTGGCTGCATTCGAAGTTGGGAGAAATTCCTCCAGTGTGAAAGAGTCCTTAATCTGAAGTTGCTTCCACCCCCCACCCAGAGGAATAGCTGTATTAATCTGAATAAGAGCAAGCAATAATCTGCCATCACCTTTATGCCATAATCATGTGTGAAGGTGTCCCACAAAATCCCCAAGATTTGATTTTATAGATTTAATTTTATAATAATGTTATTTTATCTAGAACTACTTGTCAAGTAATAGTACAATGTATCTAACAATATTAGCCCAATTGATTGTGACATTATCATTGCCACTGTTATTTACTTATTATTGACTTATTATTATTAAAATATTTTAATATTACCAATAATAACAATAATAATCTTTATTAGATCCTTTTTTTTAAAAAAAAATCAAGGCATCTTATTCTACTTAAAATATAAGGTGATTCAAAAAGAATGGTACAAAATGAATAACAGCTTCACTTTTGCACCATTTTTCATCCTGTATACAAAGTTACAAAACAAAACTTAGAAAAAAATGTATCAATAATAATAACAACATTTATATTTTTTTCTTATCCACCTCTGCCTATAGTCTGAGGCAGGAAAGCGCACAGATTAAAAATACAATACAAATATAACATCAGTTAGAAATACATATCAGAACAGTGTATAAAATGAAAATATATTTAAAACCATGAAGCCATATTTTACAATTTGTAATTTAAAAAATATCTGGATTGGCCTGCTGGAATAGATCAGTGTTCAATGCTATTTTAAATTTAGACAGCTATCCAGCTATCAAATCTTGTCCAACTGGTCATTTTGCAATCTGTGGGCACTTGAAGCAAAAGTCCCCTGGGTGACAAATATAAATAAATATAATATAAAACTACATTTCTTCTCAAGACTACCAAAGTCTGGATCCAATTTCTTCAAACAATTCATTCAATAATCTTTTCTACCACTTGCACATAAAGACAAGTGTCTTCTTCCACAAATGACTGTTCTGTATTAGCAATAGTGACTAACGCTTGTGCAACATAAAATGTGAATAATCCGGTCAAATTTCATAGGTGGGACTTTCTGCTCCCAGTATCTGCCTTGCCTCTTGGCCTACACACCCAATTACAGTCACCCCTTGGAACTCAAGGGGGATCTGTTCCAGACACACACACACACACACATACACCCCGCAATTTCCAAATCTCAAGCATATTCAAGCCCCATAAGCTTGAATGGGTGCATGCATGTGGGGCCCGCATGTAATAAGGTTAATGGCAGTTGCCCCTCTACAGATTTTCAAGTCAGTGGATTTCAAGTTCATGGACTTGGGGAGGTGACTGTAGTTTAAATTTAAAAATTAGCCCATCAAATATCTAGGACTAGAAAAACATTTGGACCTTGTGCCCAAAGGTTGATAATGCCAGAGCCAGTTAGCCTATATAAGGAGGATGTGTTACCCAAAGAACTGGGGGGGGGGGGTTACCAACTGTCAGCATTATTTCAAATGCTGCGGAAATTAGCTTCCCAAGAGGCTTTGGTAACATTTGGAGTGTTTGCACCAGTGTGTATCAGAAATATGGAAAGTGGATCATGGAGTTCTATGGGTTTACACTGGAGTTACAATTATCTGTCCAGTGAGAAGATCATGGAAAGCTGGGGTGGTTCAGATTGGGAGGTCCAAGGGCAACACAGAACATACACAGTGTGTGTGTGTGTGTTGGCTGTGTGTGCAGAGGTTATGTTTTGAAACTACATTTATGCCTTAAAACTAGCCTCAATGATGTACTATCTTGGTTAGGTAACAAAGTCTGAATATCTTTTGCCAAAAATCAACAATGGGATTCCAAACTAGTTGATAGCTTTAACTTTACTGTAACAAAAAACAGTCATTTGATCAGGATGCCCACGAGTTGGCTGAACAGGGATATTGGGCTGGGGACACAACAAGGAGTAATGAGAGAGATTGGCTTAATGCTTTGGGGTGCAAAGAGATCCTTTGTCTCAAGTTTCAAGATGAAATTCAAATTACTTAGGGAAAGGAAGGAGCATTTTTGATTTGATGGTTTTGTTTACTTGGATGAGAAAATATCTTTTTTCTTGGGAAACTGGCCTAGTGTTTTTGAAAGATCAATGATCTCTGAAAAACATGCTATCTCCAGATAGTATTTATGAAGATAGAAGTACCCCAAAGTACAGCATGGGATTTTAAAAGAGGTTTCACAGTTGGGGGGGGGGGGGGGACTGAAAAAAGTAATCTCCCTTGGATCCTAAAAACACTTCAAATGTTGATATGCTGATGTGGTGTCAAATAAATCAAACATATTTTGAACACTTCTAGTAAAATAAAAATAAAGGCCTGTTTCTGCTTCAGCATAGCTTCAATGTTATTTCGTTTGCACAGAAAAGCATATGGAGTAGGAAGGACAATGCGCTGTTCCTTACTTTAGCACTAATTTTTCACATGAAAAACCAAACTATATCAAAGCTACAAAGGCTAATAACACAGGACACAGAAATTAGGTTTGTCTAATGTTAACAGTTGGCAACCTTTGCATGTATGTAATAATTTCTAGTTTACATGTTAGTCAAAAGGTCCCCCCCCCCTTTATGTTTCTTCATCACTCTTACCTACAGCAATTTTACTTTTCCTCCTTTTCTAGACCTTGTCTTTGATTATGTATAGACATACTGAATATTTTTTTATGTTTTATAAAAGTAAAACTTGCTTCTTCTTGTTTGGTCAGCGACTAGAACAATATGGAAATGAGTCTACATGTGTTGACTTTAAGTCATTCCTTTAAGGTAAAATTGCCGTTACAGATACAAATATAAGACTGTAGCACAGGAAATAAATTTTTTTTTTTAAGGATTGGCTAGTTTATTTAGCCTGGGCTGTGTGTCAAAATCATAATGTGGTGTGCAGGGAGACAGTGAAAGTTGGTCACTGGATCATTGAGCATTATCATTGCAAGAAAAAGCTAATGAGGATTCTGCAGAAGCAGAAGAACATGGATGCACAAGTACTATTCAAGGTAATGATACATTTGTGTCGCACCTCATTTTTGAATAATTTTGTGGACTAATTTTTCCGTACACTTAACATTTACTTCATTTTCATGAACTAACTATGAAACATGTGGAACAGTAATACATGTAGATGAGAAAATTGAATTTTTGTAGAAATGCAAGATGACTAAAGAAACATGCAAGTCAATCACTGGCATGTTGATATCACAATGGACTTGTATAAAGAAGAGAAATAATTCCTTTGGCTGACTCTGGCTATATTACCATGGAACTATAGAACATCTTAAATAACAGTAATTTAAAATTTATTTCCAAATGTACGTGCACTTCTGCATATCTTTTTCATTTTCCCAGTGACAGTAGCCAAAACAGAGTTCATTCAGCATTTTGGCTCATATTAACAGTTCCTCAGGTGAAGCAGATGTCAGGAAGAGCTCACAGATCTGGGAACCAAATGCTGAATCTGATTTAGTAACTTAAATTTTGAGTCAAAGCATACAAACTCCTCCAAAATTTGATTATATAATTGAACTATTTGCAAACAGAAAAGCCTGCAGAGCACTGTTAAAGGCATCATAGACACATGGATTGTTATAACAAGTGTGTTTTATTCAAATGTATTAATATTACCAATTAAGTAGCTGTACAAAATTGTATTTATTTGCACTTGACTTTAATAAAAAACATTAACTCTCCTCTTCTGATAAATGTTTTTCATTTTATTTTCCATTTCTTCCACATGAAGATAAACCTGTGTCATTTAACCACTTGTTTTAAGAAAGGAACAACATTTGATGTATAAGAAGGGTTAGAAAAATGGGCCCAATCATGCATCTTATCCTATGGCCAGTGCCAGCTCTCAGTGGCCCTTCTTCTAATAAAGATATGTTTGAGATCTGTATTCTTTTTATCAATATATTTTCCTATCTTCACTAGTGTTACTATGTTATGAGTTCAGAATATTCATTGCAGAGTAGCATTGCAAGGTGAGGAGCTTCACGTGTTCTGAGCGCTCAGGACCAAAACCTGAAATCTAGGATGGCCCATAGTGATGCCACAAGGAAAAGTTCCTGGAGATATTATAAGGTGTGGTCTCCTTTTCATGTCAAAAGAGATAAAACCCACTATTGTCATTGAGCCTGATGCAGCGAACATCAACTAAAGTTTCTCACAAGATATCATTCCAATAATAATGATGATGATAAAATCTAACAAATGTGAAAATATTTCTCCGCATAGAAATCAAGCTTCCTTAGCTCTGCTTTGAACAGAGCAAATACCCAAAAATACTAAAAACCACACACAATTTTTCCAGCTCTGTTTAACACTTATACGAGTACCAAGTTGTAGTCCAACCAATCAATATTTTCAAGTAAAAATAAAGCTTTCCAGACACAGCTATTAAAAGAGTGTTGCTATTAACCTGTGTCCCAAAATGGCCACCATCTTGAAGCCCGTGACTCCATGTGTGTTATGCATATTATGTATCATGTATTTTTTATATATTATTATAATTTACATATTACAGACTCAGTACGGCATAATAACTTTATTTATTAACTGGCTTTGTACATTCATCTGTACACTAGTTACGCTTTCAAAAAAAGAAAACAAATCTCTCTTATCTACTTATCTTATCTACTTATCTACCTTGCCTACCTTGTCTTTAGTAAACCCTTATTAAGCCTTTCTTGTCAGTCCAAAACACATTGCAGAAATAATCCCATTTGAGTTCGCTTTAACTGCACTGGCTTGGTGCTATGGAATCCTGGGAATTGTAGTTTATTGTGGCACCAGAACTCTCTGACAGAAAAAGCTCAATGTCTCAAAAAACTACAGTTTCCAGAATTCCTTGCTCTGATCCAGGCCAATTTAAGCGGTCTAAAACTGGATTATTTCTGCAGTGTGTTTTGGGCCGTTCTGGCCATTCCAGTTTGGTCATCAGTCTTCCTGTCTTTGTTTCAACTTATAAATATCTGTTATTATCTCTCAACTAGACCTTCACTCCATTGGACTACCTCTCTTAACATCTAGCATGGCCAAGACAGTTGAACACTACCTTGGTCTATATAGTCAAACAAAGCTGGAGGTCAGGCAATCTCTTTGTTCAGCAAATTGGAAGGTGTTTTATTATTACTTCTTTCCTTCTCTCACACAGTACTTTATTCTTTAAATATTAAGTTGACGTCCTCTTTGTCTCAATTTAAGGAAAAGTTATGAAGTTATCTTTCCTTTTTTGCATTCCACTCTTCATATACTGAGTGTTCAGATTCTTCCCTATACCTAGGATAATGATTAATTTTTCTTCTTTTACTTTTTCTCAGGTAATGCAAAATTTCCAATTCCCCTATCCTTCTGTCTCATTTTTTGTCAATTATGAACATGCAGGCAGAGACCTGCTCCTTCTATTTTTGAGCAGTCCCTAGTGTATTTTAAGTACTTTTATAAATAATAAATGATGGTGATACACAGGGCTAAAGTTGAATCTGTAAACTTAGTAGCGGATTAATTTAAGTGAAAGTACAAAGAAAGTCTAGTTCAGTATTCATTAACAATTAGATTTTTCACAGTGGAAGTGCTATTTCTAACCCCCGCACCATGATATGTCCAGACAAACCAGACTATTCAGTTACTCATACTGATTTCTTTCCATAAGTTTTGAGTGAAAACCAATTTACATTTATAAGATCCCAACATCACCAACTATCAAATCAATTCATACATTTCCATACGTAACATAACTGGAATTATTTTAGAAGTGAATTCTATTGCTATATCTAAGTTATGAAAAATGAAGGGTTCTTATACATCCTGTATTCCACAGTGTGTAAAAATACTCTTCATGAAAAGGATATTTAAAAGGCACAAAGTCAAAGTGACAGAAAAGAACAGATGGAAGCCACACAACATTACTTCCAAGTCTTCTAATCCTTCCCATTCTCTGTCAATTTTTAACTTGTCAATAAAGCCAGAATTGTATTATGATGCTACTCAGGCCACAGCCACCTTGAATAGATTTTGATGGAACAAATAACTAGCCTGCAATATCCATAGTGAGGGAAAAGGAAAGTAAAAACTAAAGCCACTTTGAAGGGCACATATTTCTACTGAAGCTTAAAAGGTTCATAGAGGTTATTAGTTAGCTATTACTCATCCTCCCACAATAGTATCGTGCCTTAGCTAGGTAGGACTTACCTTGTATCTTTAGGTAAAATGGTTTGATTTATAAAAGTGACAGTATAGCAAAAAGCAAAAGTTACAAACAGCAAGTAGAAATAATGGAATGAGTATGGACAGTTAGAGTTTTTTAAATAAAATATACTGATACAAAATGGCAACCACCACCACCCCTGAAAAACCTCCAGAATGTGGAATATAATTTAAACTGCTTTATACATTTACAAAAATGCTTAAATGCAACAAAAAAAAACAAAACAAAACACTATACAGGTTTAGTATCCCTTATTGGGAAATCTGAAATTCAAAATACTTCAAAATCCAAAATGTCCACATGAGGGCTGAGTTGTGACACCTTTGCTTTCTGATAAAACTTTGTTTCATGCACAAAATTATTAAGAAGGTTGTGTATAAAACACTTCTGCCCTCAGGCATTTAGAATCATAGAATCATAGAGTTGGAAGAGGCCCTATGAGGAACGCCTTAGGGAACTGGGGATGTTCAGCCTGGAGAAGAGAAGGTTAAAAGGTGATATGATAGCCCTGTTTAAATATCTGAAGGGATGCCACATTGAGGAGGGAGCAAGCTTGTTTTCTGCTGCTGCAGAGACTAGGACGCGGAATAATGGATATAAATTGCAGGAAAAGAGATTCCACCTCAACATTAGGAGGAACTTCCTGACAGTAAGGGCTGTTCGACAGTGGAACACACTCCCTCGGAGCATAGTGGAGTCTCCTTCCTTGCAGGCCTTTAAGTACTATAGGGTTTTCCTGCAGACAACAGGCTAATATTATAAGTAAATAATTTAGATTTTCAATATTATTTAGTGTGGACTTAAAGAGGAGAAATATGACAGAAACAAAATTAACACAATCAGATATGAATTGGCTGAGATAAGATTTAAATTTCATACTGGATTCTTTCATCCTTCATACATCAGTATTTTTTTCCCATAAAAACTGGGACAAGTGTAACGGCAGTCACATTTTTAAAGGAATCTTTTAATTTCTGGGGTATGATTCAACAGTCTGAGTTTATTTGCCACCTCTTTTCTAGGATGAATAAAATTTCTACATAATATTTGTTGCTGAAATCAAAGATAAACATTCACTTTGTAGCATCTAAGGTTTATCTGCTACTACTTCTACAGGCATTTGACTTTACAGAACATTAACAACATTAAATTATATTGATTATAATGCCATGAGGACAAAAAAGAGGAAAGAATGGCTTGCCTACTTTGATCATGTTTTATAATTTCATAATATAAATGGAAGCTATTTATTAATGATTTGGATGACAGAATTGGGAGCATACTTATCAAATTTGCAGATAAATTCAAAATGACCTGAATATACTAGAAAGGTGGGCCAATGCTAACAAGATGAAATTCAACACAGAGAAATGTAAGGTTCTGCACTTAGGGAGGAAAAATGAAATTCACAGATATACAGTGGGGGACACCTGGCTGAATGAGACCACATGTGAAAGGGATCTAGGAGTCCAAGTAGACCATAAGCTGAACATGAGTCAACAGTGTGATGCGGCAGCTAAAAAGGCCAATGCAATTTTAGGCTGCATCAATAGAAGTATAGTGTCTAGATCAAGGGAAGTAATAGTGCCACTCTATTCTGCTTTGGTCAGGCCCCACCTGGAATACTGTGTTCAGTTCTGGGCACCACAATTCAAAAAGGATGTGGAGAAACTGGAGCGGGTCCAAAGGAGGGCAACTAAGATGGTGAAGGGTCTGGAAACCAGGCCCTATGAGGAACGCCTCAGGGAACTGGGGATGTTCAGCCTGGAGAAGAGAAGGTTAAGAGGTGATATGATAGCCCTGTTTAAATATTTGAAGGGATGTCATATTGAGGAGGGAGCAAGCTTGTTTTCTGCTGCTGCAGAGACTAGGACGCGGAACAATGGATATAAATTGCAGGAAAGGAGGTTCCACCTCAACATTAGGAGGAACTTCCTTACAGTAAGGGCTGTTCGACAGTGGAACACACTCCCTCGGAGCGTAGTGGAGTCTCCTTCCTTGGAGGTCTTTAAGCAGAGGCTGGATGGCCATCTGTCGGGGATGCTGTGACTGGGAGTTCCTGCATGGCAGGGGGTTGGACTAGATGGCCCTTGTGGTGTCTTCCAACTCTATGATTCTATGATTCTATGATTCTAATTAAAACATACTACACATAACATTGACATACTTGAAGGTACACACACACACACAATACACACACATACAAAACTATGGTTGCAAATTGCATGCTGAAGATGAACAGCTTATCTTGAAAACTACAGAAGTGGAAAATGAAGCAGCTAGCCTTTTGAGGTTTAGTCTGTCCACACAAACACACAAATAACTATCTTGCACTATTTCAAATGAGGCTGGAAAGGGGACAATTGTAAACAGCATGGAAGAATAGATGTGGAAGTTTCATTTCTGACAAGGTTTAAAAGAAAAGTGCATATTGTTGCTTTAACATCTAGCAACTCTACTTATTTAGACAGTGTTTTCTATTACTCTGATACAAAAGTACTAAACAATTTTCAGGGCTGAGTAAAAGAAGGCAGCAATGGAAAATCCTTGGGGTCTCCACCTCTCTAGATGGAGAAAAAACACTTAATACTTTGCAATATGATTGTTGAGATCTCATTCAAGCAGAGAGTAGCTCTAGTGCCTGTTGCTAAATTGAGGGTGTCAAGTCTGGCAGGAACCAAGTTTAGAAACTCAGGCTTCAGTACTGTAGTTATAACACAGTAAACTTTTATTCAGTAACCATAAGTGTAGTCCAGAGACAAAACAGGAGGCATTAACATTGCCTAATTAAACTGTACACATTTCCAAATTCAGAGTGGGCTCAATTCTTATTTTTTATGATTAAAAAACATATTTGCACCTCTCATTCTTATACTGCCCCTTCCTTGCTGTTACAGCTACATTCTTTTTGCAGGAACAACCATGAGCAGGCTTGATTCCTCCTCCTCTTCCAGTTTTTGTGGCAGAAATCACCATGTCAGCAACAGAGATTTCTACTGTATAAACCATCACTTCAACTTCAAAATATTTTATCGCAGGAATTGTGTTATTGCAACACCTGACAGAGGGAAGAGATACACCCTACATCTTGTCCCAGGCTCACACTGGGACAAAATGTAGGGTGTTATCCCTTCAGTCTGCTGGCTCACACTGGCTGTTTTTCTCAATTCAAAAAAACAAAACATTGTTGAAAAGTGAAATGTTCAGATTAAAATCACAAACTTATTTTTCTTTTGTGAAACTAAAAGCACTGTCAAAGACAAGAAATAGGCTGCAACGTAATTTACAGAACAGAAACAGTTTAGAGGACCATAATTTTTAGCTAATTAAAAAAACCCATGAAGTTATATCTCAAGATATTTTCCTGCCTAACTTTGGAAACCACCACCTTGGGAAAGTTTCTTCAACCCATTTATTTATGATTACAGAAGCTTCTTGAAACTTCTAAAAAATATTATTCCAGAAGGGGCTTGGCTGAGCTTGCAGTTAGGTTTTAATGGTAATTTTACAGTTCATTCTTATGTGTCTTTTATGATTCTTATATAGATTTTATTGCTGGGTCTTAAAAGTTATTTACTCTGAATTTACTCTTTTTAAATTATCACTTCTTGAGAGAAAACATAATAGCCTCAAAATTTAAATGCCCAAAATGTTTAGGCTAATGATGTGGTGATATTCAACAAGTATAGTTGTCTTGGTAGGGAAAGAATCTAACACAGTGGTTCTGAAACTTTGGTCCTCCAAATGTTTTGGACTTCTGCTCCCAGAATTCCTGACTGTTGGACATGGTGGCTAGGACATCTGAAGCTGAAGTCCAAAACACCTGAAAGACCAAAGTTTGGGAACCACTATCTAACAGATACTTAATTTTGGAATAGTATGTGACTACCAGATGGATTCATATAAAATCCCATTTCTGCATATCACCATCTGTATGCCATATACTCCTAGCTATGTGAGATTAATTCTATACAAAAGAATAACAGTGACCTAATTACTCCATAGGAATTTACTTAATAGTTTACTTAATTATACAAATTCTAGCAAATTATACATTACCAAATGAACGCTGTTTTTTCAACCCATTTACATTTTTTGCTTTGTTGCTATATATCCTAAACAAACAAACAAACAGCTTCATTTATATACAGCTTCATACCCTTAAGGAGTGTCTAAGCGGTTTACAACTGTAAGCTACTTGCCCCCAACAATCTGGGTACTCATTTTAGCGACCTCGGAAGGATGCAAGCCTGAGTCGAGCTTCAGCCCTTTGCTGGTCTTGAACTCGCCATCTTATGGTATTGAGTGAGTGGCTGCAGTACAGGCATTTAACCACTGCGCCACCATCATTGTCATCATCGTCATCACTTATTCATTTATTTTTATCCCTCCTTTCAATATGGGGACTCATGGTGTCTATCAACCAATTTAAAGCAGCACAAATTAAAACAATATTTAAGTGTTATAAGGTATAAAATTTAAAAAGCAATTGAGAGAGAATTGAGGGAGAATGAGTATGGGGAGAAACCAAAATAGTTATGGTGGAATGCAATCCCACCTTCTGAATGATTTTTTAAAATTGTATCTAAGGGGGTAACATTTATAAAAATTGTAATTTTTTTCCCCAGGAATCCTGTGGATAAATGTGAACTTTACACATATGCAGGGAACAGTAATAAGTCACAGCTTTTGGGTAAAGTGAAAATTCAATGTGTATGATAACTGCATTCAGCTTTACATGCATAGTCTGCAATTCCGTTCATACAAATACCAAAATTTTGTAGCAGAATATGAGGCAGTCATAATCTTTGATGCCTGTCATGCTTCCCTTCTCACAAAGTGGCCCAAGATGGGAGAAAGGCCCAGTTAAATGCAACAAAAGAGATACTTATAGCTGACTTCACAGACACAAAACATCTTGGTGGTTGCTTTTCGCTGCCATCATTAGCTTAGCTGCCAGAAATCCTTACAGTCTATGGACCAAACTCATGTGTAACTCATCCGTATCAACAAAGATAATGGAGCAAAACAGACCATAGTATGCCTCAGGCTTCTGCCACTACAATTTACACCAAGCCAAACTTATATATAAGCACTTACAGTCAATTTACCATAACCCTTCCTATAACCTTTACTCTCTGATGATTTTTACTTATTCATGAGAACAGTTCCATCAAAATTGACCATTAGTCCCTCTTAAAGAGAATTCAATACAATATGAAATAGGTTACCCATGAATGGTCTTGTTGCTGCTCATGGAAAGATAATGATATATGATGTGGCTCATTTCCCCAAAGGAGACTGAATAATACCACTTTTCTCTGGACCCAGCTTATCTGTTTATCGAGAAAACAGTTTGTGTTTTCTGAATAATTAAAGGTCAGAAATCCTCATAAAGGGAAGATACACATTTCTTGAAATAGACTCAAAACTCATCATCAAAGGGATAGTCATTGATGCTGCTTGGCTCTCAAATATGTCCACCAGTTTAGCTAGAAATACTTCAATTCACAGGTAGCCAGGTAATTGCAGCTTTCTCCTTATCTGATAAGCATCCCTATCAGTGCAGTTCCAGTAGTAGTTAGCATGCAAGAAGGATGATTACATCAGCCAGTTTAAATGCTTCCTACAACATCAGAGGGTTGCATCCAGCTGTGCAACCCTGATCTGCCCAGGTTTTTGGCTGAGATCAGAAAGGTGCCCCATCTAGGTGGCATGGCTGATAATTTCAGCCTACTAGTAGTGGAACCCTGTTTTAAGCCCACACCAGCCCCCTTAGGGGAGAAGTGACCATGATAATGGGGTAAAATGGGCAATTGTATCCTGCTGTATCTCCTCGAGCAAGAGTGGGCAATTGTGGAAAGGCCCATAAAGAACAGCAGTGATATCACGTTTCTTCTTATTTTGTTTTCAGCTAATTTCCCCCTGGTTTAGGAGGTTTTTATCAGAAGAATCTTGAGGTTGGTTGTGGAAGCAAAACCACCAGCTGGTTTTAGTGGCTTTGTGCTGAAAAGTTGCCATGGTGGGGGGGGAGGGAAGTTCTGGGTACACTAGAGATGCAAAATTAGGCCTCGCGGTAGGCACTTTCTCTATTTCTGTGCTGGACGTTACAACTAGATATTTCTGCCAGTGGAGGTGAGGGCAGTTTTGAGGGTCATGGATCAGACCACCCTTTGCCCACCCCTTTAACAGCTCAGTATCTGACAGATGGTGCAGCTAGTTTCTGTTGCATCCAAAGGTTACACATTATGCAAAATTCATATTCTCAGATAGTAATTATGAAGTTCAGCAACATCACCACTTATTATCACTTGATCTTGAAACATCAATTTAAAAAAAAAAAAACCTCTCAAGTGCCCTCTATTACGGCTACATTCATATGGGAAAATCTTTAATGAAGTTATCTAGAGAAACTGAAATGGGGTGGCTTGTCAACCATCTGCCTGCGTGTTTCTTTATGGCATAATATAATTGTTAAATGAATGGTTCTATATGCCTTGGTTAGAGACAGTGTTTTAGTTTTAATGACTGCCAAAAGGAGAAGAAAAAGGAAAGGAAGACTTTTAAGAATTTTTAAACATAAAGATCAAATGAAGTATAAAAATGATTGAAATATGCATGTTTATGATAAGAAAGGGAATATCACAATCAATTCCCTCCCTATGAGATTTACTCCGACCATCACCTTTCTTTTGATAGAGGATGGAAAGGAAACTGCACAGTTAATTTAAATTTAGATTAATAACTCATTAAATTGACATCCCAGATGATACTGTGTTTTATTCACAAAGGATGACTGTGGATTTTTCAATTAGAAAGGAGGATTCTGAATAGTTTAGTATCTATGGATAATAAGAGTTATCAACATGAATCGCATACATAACTTCAAATGTACCTGTCAAGTAATCTAACACATACTAAACTGAATGTTAATGTTTGCATTTTCCTAACCAATATGTGCCTATACTTTCTGTCTGCAAAGACTCAAACAATTGGAAAGCTTTCTGATTAGTCAATTATTGCTGTAATGTTTTAGGTAGTCATTTGCAATAGTTCTGATATTTTTCTGTTTAAATAGTTAGATCAGATCAGTACAGAATGTGGCTAAAATGTTTAAAACAGTTCATAAGTGTTCTCAGACAGGGGAAAAGATTCATATACATGCCATAAAACAACACAGAAAACCATCAAATGGCCATTCCAGTGGAAGAATTCTGGGATGTGGAATGTAAGGGCAGTCTTGTGGACATGCTGATTTCAGTACCTTTTCACAAGTTTCCCCATGATATTCTTGTAGACAAGCTGTTAAAACGTGGGCTAGACAAGAGTATTTTTGGGTGGATTTCCAGCCAGTTGATGAGCTGAACCCAAAAAGTGATTACCTGGTGTCATGGACTGGACTAGCTTTGTCTCATAAGGGGAAAGCAAGATATACTTAACCTGTATATAGTATTATACTGGCTTTCCACTAGAAATGGAAACAGTCTGATGAAAATACTAAACAGCATTTGTACCACACAACTACTAAAACAGGACTTTTGTTGCTATTATTATTACTATTCTTTAGTCATATAGCGCTGTAAATTTACACAGTGCTGTACATACAGTCTTAAAATTAGACTGTTCCCTGCCCTCAGGCTTACAATCTAAAAGCTTTGGTAAGGCATTCAGCTTAAAAGGCAAAAATGCCAGTTCCCCTTGGTTTGGAGGGAAAGGGCAACCAGCAGGGTGGCATATGTTCCATGTCACCTGAAAACTGCTACACACCAAGCCACCTAAATTCACTGTGAAAGAGAATTATGCTTTCCTTTTTGGAAAGATAATATATGTTTTGCTTTATTTGTGGGCATTAAACCTTCTATAACCTGGTAAACCAACCTTTAATACGAAGAACACAGCAGTTTAAAAGAGAAGTTGATCATTTCCAAAGCTGTTGTTGTTGTTGTTGTTGTTGTCATTGTTATTTTATATATATATATATATATATATATATATATATCCCCCCCAATATAGGGACTTAAGGTGGCTACTTCCCCAGTCTCTGTTCCCAAAAGGAGGAGGCACACACTCTTTACATCATGTTCAATTTCCATTAAAGAATCAGATTTTTATTACATCCAGGACAGCTTTATTAGAACAGACATTTTTTTAAAAATGAAAACACCCATGATTTAAAGAAAACTTAAATGGTATCCCCTAAAACAATTTGCTTGTAGCAAGGCCCATGAGAATTAGTTGGGATTGCTTTTAAGTAGGCATATGATACCACTTTAGAAGTATTTTGTATTATGTCATCTCCTTTGCCCCATTCCTATAGCCTGTTTTCTGGCCAGTTTCTTATGCCAAATTCTGTACAAACAATGAAAATCACAAATAGCTAAACCATTATGGGAACCAAAATAACCCAAAGTACTGTAGCCAAATGCAATTTGCTACATTAAAATTAGGGCTACACTGCAATTTTGTCAGTTTTAATCTGTCAGCCCAACTTACATCTTCTGCAGAGCAAAAAAAGTGAGGGCACAGTATTTGCCAAAATGTTAGTATGTCTATATAAATGTCTGAACTATTATTTTGTAGCTGTCTCATGCATTGCTTTCAGCATATGGGCTGCATGCCTCAGATTCCTGAATCAATATCTGTCATACTATCTGAGACCTGGCAAAGCAGGCCAGCGGCTTGCAAAAGTTTCATTACAACTGTAAAGTTCTGCCTCTACCTAAAATAACCTCTTCCATTTGTTGGTCTGGAGCGTACAGAATAGTACACTATAACATATGGGGCTGCCCACCACACTGGGCCAGCCTAGTTGCCGGGGACAGAGAGGTGTGCAGGTGTTGATGGTGCTCCTCTGCATGCCCGGCGGGGTTATGCACTTCCAAGTCTCAGTGGCTTTTGCTGCAAGAACCCTCACTCCTTTGGCCCAGCCAACAGCCTCGCTGATTGGCTGGGAGGCCAGGAAGGGCAAGACTTCTGCCCGCTGCCAGCCAGGATTGGCTAAGGGATCTTTTTAAGGCCACATGGCTTGGGTGGACGGCACAATTCTTGCCAGGCTCTTCCCACCCTCTCAGCCTTTAGTTGGGTCAGGGGTTTAGGGTTGCTGTGTTTATGGGTGTTGTCACAGCCTTTCAGGAGGCGATAGCATGGGCTGTGGATCTGGTGGGCATGGTTTCCTGTACTGCAGAGCATAGGATCAGGAGTCCCACAGGGACCTGGGGGTGCTGGGAGCAGTGGGATGTTGCCTTTGTGGGGGCATCTCCTGTACTGCATCCCCCAGTGACAAAGGGACAATGATGTGAACATGTAATCAGTTGTGATCCCGACGCTTGGCCATGACTAGGCCACTTGGTTCACTGAGGAACGAGTGGGCTGGTCGATACCATATCCAGACAATGCATTTGGGCCAACTTTACCTGTCAGCTGTATCCAATAAAGTTGTGACATTTTTTTGCCAAATTGTGTGTGATGCTGTTTCCGTCTGGCAGCGTCTCCCCTTCCTCTGCATCTACTCATTACCACCAGTAGAAAAGGTAGCACTAAGTGACTTCTCCAAGTACAATTTTTGGAGTACTATCAAAGAACAGCAGATCTTAAACTGCCTTAGACAGTCAAATATCTCTGATCTCATATTATGAGATCATTATGATTTAGCAGTAGTAATTTGTAGTAACGTGCAGGGACATTGCTGTGGTTGGGGTTCAGACCGCATCGGGTGACACTTTAAAAGTAGGTGAATACCCAGTAGGGCAGTTGCTCCAATCCATCCCATGACCCCACCCTACCCCACCCCCACAGCCACCCCTCTATGCTGTAGCCACTGGTGGGGTTACTGGCCAAGCAGGGGAAAGTCTGCTGGACAAGCAGGGGAAAGCAGATCTGCTGGCCAGGTGGGAAAGTGAATCGCCTCTGTTTCCTGCCTGGCCAGAAAAGGATGTTGAAGAGAGGTGTGTTTGTTTGTGTGTGTGTGGGGGGGGGGGGAATTTTAAAACGTTCCACACCAGGTGTCAAATTATGACACTGGTAATGAGCATATAATTACACTAGATACATAGCTTTCAAATTGTAAGGTAGGAGCATGCAGAATCTTTCCTTGCCCACCTCCCGGTCAAGAAGCTAGACTTTATGTGTGCTAGACTGCACTAAGATTTGTGTCATATCAATATAAATAATAATCTCTGTGGTGACAGAAGCACAACAACTTCGTTGTTTCAACTAACCATATACATATATTTTCCCACTCTGGTTTTTTTGCATAACATTTTCAAGCCTATAACATTTTATCCCCACAAAAGAAACACCTGCTTTCTTTCAGAACTATAAACTATGCAAGATCTCAATTCAGTAAATGAAAATCAGTTTTATTGAAAACACACTATTAACCAACAAAATCTTATTGTAACTATATTTTTAAAAAGTATGTTTGTTTTTCACTCTTCTCTTTGGTGTCATGTTTTAATTTTCATCCCCCTCAACAATGTAATTAGATAATAAAAATAGGTTGGCTATTTTATGATATTTCAACAATTTTTTATTCCAAAATCATAGAAAATGAAATTACAACCTCTGCTTTCTTCTGTGATTTTGACTTTCAGAACCAATTTCTATGTTCACATGAAGTGATTCGCAGCTGGAATAGCCAAATGTTAAGATTCAAAATGCAGATTGAATGTTCAGTGATCATTCTAGATAACCTCTTGGGTGCCTTTGCTACCGAATATCCTGACAGTTAGGTGATCAAATACTATATAGTAATCATATTTTCTTCACTGGTTATTAAAATTCATAGCTGGGAAAAGACCTCATTATCACTTTATTTTCAGTACTGAATAACAAGAATTTGTACTAAAGTTAAAACAACTGGGTTTTAGACACCAATAATATGAATATGCACTATCTCTGTACGGGGAGTGAATGAAAAGTTCGTAATTGGTAAGTATTGAATAAATATGTAATTTTCCATTTCACAAATTAACACACATTTTCCCTAATCATTTGAGCTTTAGTATATAAATTATATCCAAAGGACTTTTTGTTTCTTCTGTATTACACTTTTTTCACCCTGATGGAATTTCATTTTTAAAAATCCTGAGGACTCAAACCAGTATAAGTTAACAGTAAGGTATATGGTATGGTAATTGTATGCATGTGAGCCAGAGTGGTGTAGTGGATTGAGGCTTGGACTATGACTCTGGACATCAGGGTTGGATTCCCTTCCCTGGCCATGTAAACCCACTGGGTGACCTTGGGCAGGCCGGGCATACAGCTAGCCCCAGAAAACTCAATTCATAGCTTCACCCTAAGGCTGTTGTAAGTCATAAAAAAAACTTCAAGGCATACAACAACAGCAGCACCCGTACACATGCCCTTCATTCCCATTGAAATGTACTTGGGCATATAAACAGTGCAAGGGGCCACTGCCAAGGACAAGCAGATCTGGGGTAACCCACCCACCCACAGGGCAGCTGTCTGCCAAGCAGTTTTCTCTGTCTCTCTCTCTCTCTCTCTGATTAGAGTGCATTCATAGCTCAATAAAGCACAAATGAATAACAGATATGATTCATGGCAAAACCTGGATGAGAAAACACAGAAACATAATGCATGCATGCCACTCATTTTATTCTCTATGATAATTAACGTGTCTAGCCTGGAGACTGAACCAAAGAAAGTGCTTCTGCCCAATTTTGGGGGATCTTCTTGTTCCACAGCCTACACTATTCAGCAGGGTCTTTTGTTCTTTAGTACAGCACTTTTGGGGTTAAAGATGTCATGGGGAGCAGGAGGAATGGATATCTGCTTTCAGCAGGCCAGGTATGTTTGTCTGCATATGTGTTTATCTGTGCATGCCTTCAAGTTGTCTGTCAGCTTATGGATGGAATAGGGTTTTCTTAGTCAAGAAATATTCAGAGGTGGTTTGCCAGTTACTTCCAGTGAAATATAGCTTACCACATCTGGCATTCATTGGTGGTCTTCCATTCAAGTACTAACCAGGGCTGACCCTGGTTAGCTTCCAAGATCAGAGAGAATCTGGAACTTTTAGAGTATTTAGGTTCTTCCAGTTGTATACAGTATACCCACTGATATGTTTCCTGCTTTATTTGAAAGCCATCACATTGACCTGTGCCAATAACAAGAAATATTTTTAGAAATAATTAATAAGAAAGCATGATCCCATTTCCTCTACAGCTTCACTGCTGTGTCAGTATTGTGTTGGGATGCTGTTTAAAATGCCATTTACATCCTAATTGCACAGGGTAATTAAATATGTTTCAAGTAAAATTAGCACATTCAAACTTCCCCCATTTCTGGCAGTGGGATACAGTTTAATTATGTTTATTATTTGGCATGTCCCCGTCAAACCTCCGCAGAGTTGGATTTTTAGTATATGAGCAAAACACTATCTCACACCACTACTACCACCATCCACTAGACGCACAGAGACAAACAAAACACACACAAAATGATGACACCAAGTCAAGTTTAGTAGCCAAGAGTTCCAGGCAAAATGTGACTAAGGGGTAGACAGAGCTTTGGACTCAGATTGCATGGCAGACTGCTTAGCAGCTACCCAGTGTGGCAATGTGTTAACATTGTTTCATAACCACACTACTTATTAACAGCTAATGGTATCACACTGCAAGAGGACTTGAATAACAGTACATCTTAAAATGTACCTGAAAAGACGACACTTTTTAACCTGAATCCCTTTTGTATTATTATTTTCTTACGTGTTTTCAACTAGCCTGTAATAGCATAACTAATTCCTATGTTGTCCTACTGGTTTGTTCCCTGATTGCCTTGAGTGCTGTCTTCAGTGTTCCCTGTTTTCTGTAACCATTTTCACTATTATTTTTGTACACGCGAGACAGCGATGATGATTTCTAACAGTGGCAGTGGATGCAGAAGGGAAGGAAATTTGAAGGTACCACCCTACAGGTGTGCTGGGACAGACATATACAATCTGACTCTCTATTGGAAACATGCAGACACATTTAAGATTTATTTCAAAGTCATTTTTTTAGAAAGCAAGAAATTGCTGTCCACACTCACATGAAAGTAAGAAGGTACTGATTTCTTTTTTCATGTTTCTTTTCTTTTAAAGACTTCATTTAAAAAAAAGACTGCATCTATATATTAGTTAGGCTATTTCTTATTACTAGACAAATTCCACAGGGGAAAAATGAATATTTTGCAATAGGAACTTGAGCATAATTTTTGATATTTAAATTTACAGGAACAAGAAAGAAACAACATTGTTCCCATCTAAAAGTAGGGGTTCTGAAATTATTTCTTCTAGTCTTTGGATACTCAATATTTGAGTTTGTCACTGCATGCACTTTTACAGCATTGCAGATACCAGAATATAAATTAAAATTCAACTCCCTAATCTACTTCTCATAAAGATTTCAGGAATTTGGATTTTTGCAAATTGTGCCACAGCCAGAACTTTCTTAGGAATCATTGCTTGAATAAATATAAAGGAAAACAGGTGGAAATAATATTGTTCATTACTCATTTCATTGCATAAAAAAATAAAATAAATGGGGGGTGAGTGTGCTTGGTTCCTGACATTCTGGAAACATAGTATGGAAAATAACACTGAAGTGAGAAAAATGCATAGTTTCTTCTTGGTATTTTCACAATTCAAAGTTGTTCAGGAACTTATTTTTGCTTATTTTGCATAGAAATTCATCACATGGGTTGTATATGACATTTGGTGTGTGTATAACAGAAGTGTTTTTCATGCAAAAACACTGCTTTCATAAACACATGTGGCGTTTTGTGTAAATACTTTTTGACACAACCAACCACAAGATAACAAGCCAGACACGATACATTTGTTTAAACAGGGGCCACTTTTTTGACCTAAGTACTATCTAAACCAAACCTGGAGATAAACAACAAAAGGGGTGGGGGGAACAATCTGATGTGGGCCCAGCTGAGGCCCAGTTGCCAACTTGTGCCCAACTCCCCAGCCTTATCTTGGGTGAAACCACTTAGACAATTGACAATCTACCATGAATCCAGTGTTGGGTAGGCAATAAAATAAAATAAAATAAAAAATAAAAAGTGAAAGATGGGGAAATTCCTACCCACAGCCCCAAAGTTACAAGCAGAGCTTACACTGCACAGAAGGCAGGGGGTCCACACAAATCTTCAAAGAGGGCTCACAAAAGGGTGGCAGAGCAATAAGAAATCTGCCTCTGCCCCCTTCAATCAAATCTGGCCTTTTATTGTGGATCACCATCTTCCAGATGCCCAGGCACACAGTATAGGTTCTTATATAAAACATCAAGTTTGCACGAAAAGACCACATGTGTTTCTGGAAGCATGATTTTGCATCATCATCATCAAAAATGCTCCACAATTTTACTACTAAAAAGCATTATTTCCAGAACACACATGGATTGTGCATGACTTTTTGCACAAAGCTCCATCTATTTTGTTTCTGGGAGGAAATGGGGGAGAGTTGCACAAAATTTGTTTGTTTTTTGCTCAAAAACCTATTTTTCATGCAAAAATACACTTCATCCATGTCTGTGTGTTATTATGTGCGGAATAATTCCCTGAAAGGTTGTGTAAATATCAGATGAAAACTGTACAAGTATAGTCCTCTTCTCTCACACAAGGATAAAATTTACATCCACATAAAGCAGTAGGTGATATCTCCAATATCTGTATATCTCCAATAGCTGTTCTTCAATATGTCCAATAGCTGTTTCGAGCTTTATACTTTAATACAAATGCGTCCTTGAACAGATCAAGCCTAAAATCTCCTTGGAAGTGATAGTGATCAAATAGAGGCTATCATTTTTTTGGCCACATCATAAGAAGGCACAACTCACTAGAAAATAAAATAATGGTAGGAAAGGTAAAGGGAAAGAGAGGGAGACCGCATGCCAGATGGACATACAGTACTCAATTTGGGAAGTGACAGGTCTGAGTTAGCAGGACCTAAGCATAGCAGTGGAGGATAGAGGGTCTTGGTGATGTCTCATTCTCAGGGTCACTAGGAATTGGGGTTGATTCATGGGCAGTTAAGACAAGCAGTTCGAGGCCCAAATGCTGCATGCCGGAGTGGGCTCCTGTCACTAATCCCGGCTTCTGCCAAACCAACAGTTCGAAAGCATGTAGAAATGCAAGGAGATAAACAGTTACTGCTTGTTAGGAAGGTAGCAGCTTTCTGTGCAATCATGTTGGCCACATAATCACAGAATAGTCTTTGACAATGCTGGTTCTTTGACTTAGTAACAGACATGAGCACCACCCCCTACAGCTGGACATGGCTTGACAATCTTGACAAAGGGGAAATGTTTACCTTTTCACTGCCTCTGCCACTAAGGAACACACACACACACATTCATCATGACAGAAATGTGAAGGTGGAAGAAAGTGAAACTAAAAAAATGAATCAACCTTTGCTTTTCAACAGCTCATTTATAAAATGGAATAACTTGTCTTAGGACCATCACTACATTCCACAGTTTTTATTAGTGGGCTCTTTTGTTACATATAGTAATTAGTGCTCTTATATTGTGGTTTGAATTCTTTTAAAAAAGTTTTGGCCCAGCTGCAAACAATGTTAAATGTGTTTCTGGACTGAGTTTGTGTGCATGCATGGGTGGGTGGGTGAGTTTTCAATCTAGGCATTAACAACACAGAACCAATACACACAACTATCTCAAATCATTTGAGGAATATACCCACCTTCTTCCTGATCATATAGCCAAATGATCAGTGTAAAACTTTTGCACAGTTATGCCAAACAGTAACTGGCACAATATAATGACGGTAGTTAGGAGCTTTCCCCCCTAGTTTAATGCTAGCGTATGAAGAACCAACCATCTGGACATAAGACTTAGAACTGCATAATTGTCACTCATAGTACAAATTGTCTGCTATTTTCTTTCTGATGACTATAATATCACAGCAAATTATCATTTTTTATAATTAAAACATGGACATAGACAGCCTGTTCTCCTGTTCACAGTACCATTGTGCCTAATCCTAACAGGTGGAATATTTAAACAAACTGGTCCATTTATTCTTCAGATAATAACTTTACTGACAATTAGTCACAGTGTACAAAAAGGTAGTGTGCTTTACATCATACTTCAATTTGGCCTACTTCTCTAATCTCAGAAGGAAACGCCATTCAATCTTAATGTTTTGTAAACAGAAACTGAATATGTGTTTGGTTTCTGGATGTAATTCTTTGACTACATTGTCCTCACATGTGAGGATGAATCATTATAGATGTGATTTTCTGTACAAAATGGATGGAATGTGTGTGCAGCAAGACATGATTTATGCACAGAAAAACGACAGTATTTTTTATGAAAATGTGTTTTTACATAAAAACATAATTTTCAAATGAATATTTATGGTTCTTGCAGAAATAAAATATGCTTTTTACGTAAAAAAACAATTATTTCTTGAACTTTCATAGACTTGGTCTATTTCCTGAGGCAGTAGACCAAGTCTATGAAAGTTTATGCTACCATTTCTTTCTCACAGTTAGTCTCAAAAAAGGTATGAGATCTTTTTGCATGCTGATATTCCAGACTAGCATGGCTATGTCTCTGAATTACTTCTGTACGGAATAATTTCTTGAAGCGTTTTAGGACTGGGTGACAGCTGCATAATATCACTGCTCCTGCAATAATCTTCCAGATTGTTTTTTCCTGGGCATTGGGAACCTCATTTTTCAGCATAGAAACAACTAATGGTGAATATTATTTCCATATCTAGTTTGGCTGTGTCACTTCCACATTTCCACAGGTCTACTCCACTCTAATACTTTTCTTTAATTTGTTATATATGTCAATTGCCCAAGCCCGATTCTCAATTTAGAAATCCAGATGTGGGCACTCTCATTAACTGTAACTGGAAATCAGTTTTTTGGGGGAGGGATATTTGTACATGAGCTGTGCATGCTTATTTTCCCTCTACGAAGCAGCCCTTTATCCATCTAATTTTAGGATGTTTTGTGCTATGTGTTTTGACATTTGTTTTAAGGGAAGCACTGCTTATCTTTTCTTATATCTATATTCAATTTATCACCTTGTGTTGATATTTGGCAATTTTCATTAACATGCTGTAAAGAGGAAGAAGCCTGCAAAAGTTCAGAATGCTCAAAGCAGGGGGTCAAAGTGAATAAGAAGGAACTTTAAGATCTCACTGTTTTCTGATCAGTAGGACCCAAAGTAACAGAAAATCCAAGAGGACAGGGATGAGTGATGGAGATGAAGCACAGAGCAGAAGGACACAAACATCCAGCTTTTTTCCCAAGCAAACAATGGATAGTAAATTCTCTTAGATCCCCCCCACACACACACACACACAAAACAACTCTGTGAATATTCATGTTCCTGGTAGAAAGAAAAAGCTAAAAATAATAAACACTTAAACAGGCTTGCACTTTAGGACTTTAACATTCTTGCACCAAAACACTGGGATTGATGAGCCCTGGAAATAACACTTACTGCAATCAGAAGCAAGCATGTTCCATCACAAAATGAACCTTTTTAGGATTCTTTTAATAATGTTTTCTTTATATAGACAGCTTTGCAAGAATCCTAATACCATTGGCATAAACACAGGTGGGCCTCTGGGCATCTCTGTATGAGTAATACAACTTTGGAAAAGTTCTGTTTCACTCTGCTATGAGGCTGGGATTTGGACACCTTCCAAAACCTCTCTAAAACATCCTTATTGGGCCCCAGATTTGTACAAATCTCATTCATACCTCTAAATCACAAACATAAACATTCATCCAAGCAGACAATAAATACTAACATGTTAAAAAAATTAAAAAAAGGGAAAACTACTACCAATTTCAGGTCTTTGCTACAAAACACACACACACACAACCACAGGCTGCATCTACACTGCAGAAATAATCCAATTTGACACTACTTTAACTAACATGTCTCTATGCTATGAAATTCTGGAATTTGTAGTTTCATGAGACATTTGTAGTTTCATGAGATATTTCTCTGTTAAGAGAGTTCTGGTGTCACAGCACACTACATATCTCAGGATTCCATAGAATGGAGCCATGACAAGTTAAAGTGGTATCAGACTACATTAATTCTGCAGTGTGGGTGCAGCCATTGAAGAAACAGCACATAGGGTGAAAACAATTAATATAAACATGAACATGAACTGAATTAAAATATCACAAACAATAAATAAATTAAATGCCTTTGCCTGGCACTGAAGAAGGATGCATATAGACAAATATGTCAGCATTCCATGAAAAGAAGCATAATACCCTGTTTCCCCAAAAATAAGACATCCCCAGAAAATAAGACCAAGCAGAGGTTTTGATGAATTGTTAAATATAAGGCCTCCCCCGAAAGTAAGACCTAGCAAAGTTTTTGTATATAAATATATATACAGTATATAATATTCGATTTTTTGTTGTTGTTGTTCAACAGTAAATGTGAATTCTTCTTCATGGAAAAATAAGACATCACTTGAAAATAAGACCTAGCACATCTTTGGGAGCAAAAATTAATATAAGACACTGACTTATTTTCGGGGAAACACGGTATAGAGGACCTTTTCTTACAATTATAAGTTCAGGAGCTTTTGCTTTTCACTACTCATGGTTGTTTGTTATTTGAACCCTACGTAGTGGCTCATCTTGGCTGTACTCTATTGAACCACACTGGTTCTGTGGTTTAAAGCTTGTTACGATAAGTCACTGTTTGTCCAGCTTCAGATGACATGATAAATGAGGGTTAATTTAAAGCAGAAGGTGTAAAAGAAGATATAGAAGAGAAAGGAATTGATAAAGTGTTGTTTGGGAAGTCTGGGAATAAAATTGTAGTTATACAGTTGGCCTTCTGTATCCATGGATTCTTTATCCATGGATTCCACCTTTCATGGCTTGAAAATATTTTTTAAAAATATTAATTTCAAAAAGAAAAACTTGATTTTGCCATTTTTTGTAAGGGACACAATTTGACTACATCATTTTATTTAATGGAACTTGAGCAATGAGCATCCATGGACTTGGGTATCCACAGGGGATTGTATTAGAATCATAGAATCATAGAGTTGGAAGAGACCACAAGGGCCATCCAGTCCAACTCCCTGCCATGCAGGAACTCTCCATCAAAGCATCCCTGACAGATGGCCATCCAGCCTCTGTTTAAAGACCTTCACGGAAGAAGATTCCATCACACTCCGAGGGAGTGTGTTCCACTGTCAAACAGCCCTTACTGTCAGGAAGTTTCTCCTAATGTTGAGGTGGAATCTCTCTTCCCGGAGCTTGCATCCATTGTTCTGGGCCCTAGTCTCTGGAGCAGAAGAAAACAAGTTTGCTCACTCCTCAATGTGACATCCCTTCAAATATTTAAACAAGACAATCATATCACCTCTTTACCTTCTCTTCTCCAGGCTAAATATCCCCAGCTCCCTAAATCATTCCTCATAGGGCATGGGTTCCAGACCCTTAACCATTTTAGTCACCCTCCTTTGGACATGCTCCAGTTTCTCCGCATCCTTTTTAAATTGTGGTGCCCATAACTGGACACAATATTTCAGGTGGGGCCTGACCAAAGCAGTATAGAGTGGCACTATTACTTCCCTTGATCTAGACACTATACTTCTATTGATGCAGCCTAAAATTGCATTGGCCTTAGCTGCTGCATCGCACTGTTGACTCATGTTCAACTTGAGGTCAACTTGGGCTCCTAGATCCCTTTCACACGTGGTCTCGATTAGCCAGGTGTCCCCCATCCCATGTCTGTGCATTTCATTTTTTCCATCCTAAGTGCAATACCTTACATTTCTCTGTGTAGAATTTCATTTTGTTAGCTTTGGCCCAAATTTCTAGTCTATTCAGGTCATTTTGAATTTTGATCCTGTCCTCTGGCGTATTAGCTACTTCTCTTAATTTGGTGTCATCTGCAAATTTGATAACTAGGCCCCCAATTCTGTCATCCAAGTCATTAATGAAGATATTGAATAGCACTGGGATCAGGAAAGAGCCCTGTGGGATCCCACTGGTCACTTCTCTCCAGGATGAAAAGGAGCCATTGTTGAGCACCCTTTGAGTTCGGCCACTCAACCAATTACAAATCCATGTAACAGTTAACTTGTTTATCCCACATTTTATGAGCTTGTTTGCAAGAATGTCATGGGGAACTTTGTCAAAGGCCTTACTGAAATCGAGATATACTATATCCACAGCATTCCCTTCATCTACCAAGCTGGTAATTTTATCAAAAAAAAGAAAAAAAAAAAAGAAAGAAAGAAAAAGAAAAAAGAGATTACGTTTGTTTGGCATGACTTGTTTCTCTGAAACCCAAGTTGACTTTTTGTGATTATGGAATTGTCTTCTAGATATTCACAGACTTTCTGTTTAATGATCTGCTCCAGAATCATTCCTGGAATTGATGTCAAACTGGATGATAATTGTTGGGATCCTCTTTTCCCCCCTTTTTCAAGATGGGGGACAACGTTTGCCCTCCTCCAGTCTGCTGGGACTTCTCCTGTTCTCCAGGAATTCTCAAATATTATTGCCAATGGTTCCGATGTTGCATTTGCCAGTTCTTTTAGTACCCTTGGATGTAGTTCATCTGGTCCTAGAAACTTATATTCATTTAGATTATTAGATTAGTATTAGTATGGCAATTTGCCACTTTGCACAGAAAATCTAGAAATTATTTTACATTATATGGAAGATGTCATAAGACTTCATAGTAAAACCATTAATGCCTCAGTTTAACACAGTGAAATGTCAGCTTTTATGAGTTCAGTAGCTCGTCTACCTCAAGACACTTAAAGATAAGACATTGCAGCAGCTGAATTTTGTAAAAGGAATATCTTTAACATTAAAAGGAATTGCTCATCTGTAATTTAAACATAATGTAAAATAAGTTATTATCCAAGGATTCAATATTTCCCTTCCGGATTTCTACACATCCTCTCCAGCTCTTATATGCCAGCTTAAGTTAGGGATATGAAGAATACTAATTGATATTGACTTTTTAATTTTTTAAAAATGGTTTTTCAACATGTGAGACACCTGACCAAAGAGGAGACCAACTACAACATTCTTTGCATTTTCAGGACTTGGGAAAAAATGTTTGTAGTTCTCCCGAGCAAAAAAAGATGCTTTGGGGCAAGAAAACATGTAAATAAGTTTGTATTATTTTTGCATAGATAACAAGAAACTACACATTGTTTTTCTGCAATTATTTTATTCAGACAGGGTAAGAGAGAAGGAAACATGGTAAAAACTTTGATGATGGGAAGATCAGAAGGTCGACAGTTCAAGGCCTGAATGCTGAATGATGGAGTGAGCTCCTGTCATTAGTCCCAGCTTCTGCCAACCTAGCAATTCGAAAGCATGCAAATGATAGATAGATAGGTACCACTTCTCAGTGGGAAGGTAACAGAGTTCAGTGCAGTCCTCGGACAACACTGGCTCTTCTACTTAGAAACAGAGATGAGCACTGCCCCCTACAGTCGATTACAACTAGACGTTCCTGTCTAGGGACTACCTTTACCTTTTTAACCACAATGCCAAGGTTTGTTGCAACAACCAGTGGTATCCCAGACTAAACAGATGACACAAATGTTACATCCAAATGGAGCAACAAATGCCCCGAGGGTTTGTTAATTGACTTAGGCACAGAAATTAGACCAATAAAGGGACAATAAAGGATTTTGAAAACAGAGGCTCACAAAAGATAGTGCTGAAATGCAATGAGATTTATTTGTCTCCTTTGGAAAAATTTATGGCAGAAACATTATGAAAGAACAAAAGGAAGCAGTAAGTGGTGCTTCCATTACAGGCCTAACTACTGAAATACAAAATTTTTGGTAAATTAAATACCCTACAGTTAGAAATCATAAGGAATTGCAACCAAACTGAAATTGAAAAACAGGCTTTGGAGAAGCAGTTTGAAGAATTCAAAAAAGAAGCTGCCTTGGTGACATCTTTTGGTGCCAATCTTAAAGTGGAGAACCTAGTAATAATTGATAAACTGAAAATTTTGCAGTGTAGTCTTTTAAACATATGTCTGTAAAGTGATCGAACAGTGCAGAAAACCTGGGCTGATCAAGATGGTATTCAACAGGTAACAACAAATTTAACATGTGTTCACAGTCAAATAGAATCTGATCAACCTTGTTCTGCAGAACAGTTACAAACTCAGTCAAAGCCATTACTAGAACATGGACAAGATTACATAAATACTAATTGTTCAACATCAGAGGAATCAAGATACAGTGGTCCCCCGGGTTACGAAAGTAATCCGTTCCGGATTCATAAGCCGGGGCCGTTTTTGCGGCCCCGGCTCTTTCGGCTCCCGGGGATTTCGTTCCCCGGGGGCTTCGTATCCTGGGGGACCACTGTATAAACTTGGCCCATTACACCCTGACATAAACATCACGAAAATGTCTCTCGATGAACAAGTTATATCATATTGGAGGAAAACAATACTCAACAGAAATATAGAGCTAGAGAATGAAAACATCCTAACTAACAATTAACTGAATCAAAAAAAAAAATGGGCAAAGATAAACAACTCATAAATCCTGCTATATATGAGGATGACCTGTTTATAAGCCCACTGCAGGAAACTAGTTGTCCTGCTCTTTAAGCAAATCTAGATACCAGAAGGAAATGTCTGTCCTCAAGGAAACAATGTGGACTAAATAGTTATATAATTAATAATTCCTCTTCTGATATAGATCAAAGGTTGCAATGAGAATACTCATGTGAACCATTTAAATTAATGTTCTGGAACATTTCTGGTTGGGGGAATAAGAGGAGGGACTTGGGCTATACAGGATACTTGTCCCAGTTTCATATATTTGGTCTACAAGAAACATGGAAGAAGCAGAGGTAGCCTTGTTTTTGGTGTATTCACTAATCTGAATATTGAAATTCAAACAATAGAAGCTGATTCACCATATTTACAGTACAAATTATTCCAATGACCAGTTCAAATGGGGTTAAGATGACATGCATTAATGTGTACGTTCACCCAAGAGGCTCAAAATGTTATGATTCTATGGGAGGGCTTAGAGTCTCAATTGGAAGAAATAAACCAACAGTTTCTCTTCTGGCGAATTATTGTAATGGGAGATTTTAATACAATAATAGGTGATGAATAGATGATAGCAACACAAAAGTTGCAGTGTCATAGATTATTTTCTGTTAAATAATTTGAGTGTCGCTTATGCAAAGAAATTCACAATTGGAGAGCAACCTACAAGTGATCACCAACCTTTGTTACTAGAGTTAACAGGTTATCAGGACATCAAGAAGGAGAGATAGCAAGATCTCCCCTATATAAACCAAGGGAAATGAAGGTTGAGATGGGGTTCTAGCTACCAACTAAAGATTAAAAACATCCTATCAAGTAAAGAAATTCTGATGATTAGAACCAAATTTCTTGAGGTAGCTACTGAAGACCCTTTCACTATATACCATGATATTGTAAATTACTTAGGCAAAATTTGTTCAACTGAATGGCCTATGAATGCATGTTATCACTCTGAGGGGATGGTTTGACTGGGACTGCTGCCTAGCGAGATGGAATCTTTGCTCTCTGAGTTGGAGGATACACCATGGAGCCCACAACTCTTTGCTGAGGGAGCTCACAGTAAAGAGTTGTTTATATAAGAAACTGCTAAAACAAAAGCAAAATTCTTACTATAAACAATTGTGGGTGGAAATAGAATTAGCTAGGACCACAAATGATTCACCAAAATTTTGACAATTGGTGGCAAGTAAATTAAAAGACTATCAATATGCAGTGGTTAAGACACTGACTCTGTTGACTGCAAGATCAGCAGGTTGGTGGTTCAATTCCCGGGTGTCACATGATGGGATGAGCTCCCTTCACTAGCACCAGCTTCTGCCAACCTAGCAGTTCAAAAGCATGCAAATGCAAGTAGATAAATATGTACCATTCCAGTGGGAAGGTAAACAGCGTTGTGTGCAATCATGGTGGCCACATGATCACAGAGTGGTCTCTGACAATGGTGGCTCTTTATGAAACATTTTTTTGTAATTTTAGTGTAAACATTTTGCTTTATAATGTTATAAAGTTTTGAAACTTTTAATCATTTTTGTAATTTGATGGCTATAACCTGTACAAGGTTTTCGTGAATAAACTGTACTGTACAATTTATAACAAAGTAAGCCACTCTGAGCCTATATTTTTCATTTAAGCACACACATCTACTAGAGGCAGCTTCATTTTATTAGGCAAAATATAGCATTGCATTTAATCTTCTAATACATAGTTATTTTTACTCATGCCTTTGGAGGAAGAATGCCTTTATCCTTTATTACAATCTATTTCATCTTTAGAAATGGTGATAAGGGATGAGAGAGAAAACAAAATTTAAACAGATACTTTTATGCAACTCAAGGGACAGTTCTGCAGGTTGAATATCCTTTATCCAAAATGCTTGGGATAAAAACATTTCAGAATTGGTGTTTTGTTTTGTTTTGTTTTTTTGGAGTTTGGAATATAAGCAGCACAGTACATAACTAAACTTTATTTATGAGGCGAGAGAGAGAGAGAGAGAGATGAGGCTGGAAAAACATTGGACTGGAGAAAGATAGGGCTAGAAAAAAAAGTGAGGATCTGTGAAATGGTAGGATCAAGGGTAGATTAGATTTATGAACTATAGCCACACAACCACCCCTGCCCATTTTCCCTTATCTGCTCACTAACCGTGTAACCAGCTGGGAGAGCCTGCGCCCAAGTAGCCGTGCTGGCATCTCCCAGCCAGGTCTCAGTGAAGCAAGCCAGGTTTGCCTTTTCATCCACGAGAAGATCGTGGATGATATGAGTTTTACCTTTGGCCGACCTGACATTGCAGAGGAGCAGATTAAGGGATTGTGGAATGGTTGGTACACTCTCCAATTTATCCCGTGGAACAGAGTGAACTGAAGAAGGGATAGATATTAAACATCGATCCCTACTTCTTTTGTAACGTGTGTTCACTCTGTTACCGCCACACCTCCCCAGCCCCCAAATAACATCAATGTGTGCTCCCAGCATATTCCCAGTTTCGTCTGAAGAAGTATTAATGGTAGCCAGGCTGTTAGTAGCACTATCTGATTTACTACTGAACATCATCAATATGATGTAAGTAAAGAGGGAAGCCTTAATGGACAGAGTTGTTATCAAATTCTGATCCATAGGCTATTTTTGCCTAAAGATCAATTATCCTGGACACCGGGTAGAGCAGAGGGGCCCAAATAGGCTGATCTCTAGTAAGTTTGGCCAAAAACACTCCCCCGCCCAATTCCACCCCCAACTGTCACTGCAGCTGTTCTGTCCAACTCTGTTTTATAGAGCTGGAAGGGCCGCGGGCAGTGCTAGTCCTCAGCTTGGGGTGGGGCTGGTCTCCTCCGCGGCAAGCTCCCTCGCTTCGCCGCCGTTGCAATAAAAAAGCCGCTGGACGGCTTTTATAGAGTTAGAAGGGATGCGGGCAGTGCTAATCCTGAGCTGGGGGTGGGGCTGGTCTCCTCCGTGGCAAGCTCCCTCTCTCCGCCACCGTTGCAGTAAAAAAGCCGCTGGATAGCTTTTATAGAGTTGGAAGGGCAGTGAGCAGTGCTAGTCCTCAGCTGGGGGTGAGGCTGATCTCCTCCCCAATGAGCTCCCTCTCTCCGCCGCCAATGGTGGAGATGGTGGAGAAGAGGCTTTTATACCTCTCCCAGGCCCGCTGGTGATATATATCTGGGTAGTTATATCTGGGACCACATTCCCCTTCCAAATGTCCAGATGTTTTACAGTATGACCACTCTTTGTGAAGGTTTTTATTTGTGATGCCCTAGCTTCAGACCCATTCTGATAGACATCTTTTCATGTCTCTCCATCAGAAGTGTCTTTGTGCCACACTGTCTTCCGAGCTAATGTATTGCAGACTCAGAATTCTGTTCTGCACCATCTCACGCATGTTCTAGTACCTACACTTATATACTTGGTCCTGCACTTCAGGTTCTTGGCTTCCGCCATTGCTATATATGCCTGTGAGTGCCTGTTGGTGTGTTTCAGTTCTCTCCTAGATCCACCAGCAACTGCCTTACCCACTGAATTTTGTTAGCTATCTCAGATATCACTGTAAATTTAGCCTCCATGGTGCTCAAAGCAACACAGTTCTGATTCCTGGACCTCCATACTATCAGACTGTCAGCATATCTAATCATCAAACCTGTCACTGACTTTCTGTCTGTCACTTCCAAAGCAAAAGAACTGTCAACAAAATGTTCTAGCTGTGACATGTTCCCATGTATCACCAGGTGCCTGTCTCTGTTTCCCTTGTATATCACCACATGTTTCAGTGTGGTCCAATCCTCTCTGCTGGGCTTTGAAACTTTTCCACTCAGTACTTCTACAGCACAGGACATGTCTGGCCTTGTGTTGTTAGCAATGAACAACAAACTTCCTATGATGGAATGGTACAACTCAGTGTGTTCAAACATTTTACTTGATTCACCTATTTCCAGGACTGTATACCACTTTGGCACTTTCCAAACCATATTTTTATACCAGCTCATCTACTTTCTTTGACATAGCAAAAACTTCCCATTCAGGGTTTATCAACCTCTATGCCCAAGTAACTTTTCCGGTTTCCCAGATCTTTAGTATGAACTTCTGTGTTAACTTCTCCTTCACTTTCTTTGCATCTTTTTCACACTTTGCTGCTACACACAAATCATCCACATATATTACCAAAGTGATGTCATGTTTTGTGTAAACGTAAGTATCAGCTATACTTCACTTACGGCCAAGGTTCACCAATTCTTCATGAATGCATTTGTTCCAACATTTGGCACTTTCTCAATTTGTATACCTTCTTCTCCCTGTCACTGTCATAGCCTGGGGCTTACTACATATATACACTATGTTATTTGTGTATTCCAAAATCCAAAATATTCCAAAATTGAAGGCATGAAAAGCCAAGTTAGTACTCAAAAAGTTTTGGACTTTGGAGCATTTCAGATTTCTGGATAAGGGATTCTCAACTTGTACTACAACAACAAAGTGGAATTAGATTAATATTAAGGCTGCTCTGTTTCCTTGCCCTACTGTTTACCTATTTTTCTGGTCAGAGATCTAAAAAATTTAGAGATAAATTCTATGGAAACTCAGTAGCTTTACTTGCAAATAAGTGGACACTGAGAATATCAGAATCAGTTGGCAGACTCTATTGGCAGAATCACAAGGGAAAAGGTTTTACAGATTGCACTGTAGGCAAGGTTTGCCTGTCTGAATGTTTTTTCCTCTCAGGGACGGGTGAGTGCAAAACATGTTTTCCAAACTAAAATCACCAAGAAAGGACTTTCCCTCACATACTGGTTTCTCATGGAATAGCTTTACTAGTTGATACTACTGATTGTAATAAACTGGCCTGAAGCTACTGCATGATATAAATCATCCTGAAGGGCTTTTATGGAAAATAACATAGTGACTGCCAGGGCAGTCACAGATTGTAACTGCTTTATCCTACTAATGATAATAAACTGCAGCTACGAGTGCAGACCAGTAGGTTCCCATTTCACTTTAGTCTTCAGTTTACAGCTATACTTCGCTTAAATGATCTTAAGCAAATCATCTTTAGTTTTAAAAAAAACAACACACACACACACAATTTTTCATCTTAAGCCCCCCAGATCTGTCTGATAGATAAGAATAAAAAGATACAGGTTTAGCAAAAAGAAAAAAAGAAAAAAAAGACTGCTGTAAGATAATGTATGTGCAGTAGGAATGCTACTACAGGAAATAGAAATGCCTGGAGTTTCAAGTGAAGTAATTAACTGTAATTTGTTTCTTTCCTCAGCAACAAAGTCATTGCTGCTATATGTTACAACTGTAATTTAAGAAGAAATAGCTTTTGTTGTTTTGTGGATCAATTACACCTTTTTGGTAAGTTTTATACTTACCAGATTATGGCTTCACTAAATGGTGAAACAACAATGGAAGCCCTGGTTGTGATTTCGATTTCATGGGGGTTGTGAAACCAAACCCTTGTGGATACCAAGGGCCCATTGTTGAACATCAAGAGCATAATTAAATACATATAAAGTGCCAGTGAACCAATGGTTGTGTGTGCACATTTTAGCCATTTATATACACAATACCAAGCATTCTATTTTTAATGTGTAATATCTGCCATTTCTCTCCCCATATAGGGTTGGTTGTCCCATCTCATCCAGTGTTCGGTGGGCCCATCTCAGTTCCACTGATTTTTGTAACATGAATAATAATACCCAAGGCTAGAATTTGAACCATTTACAAATTGGATTCAATTAAATGCAAATCCACTGTGTGGATAATCCGTGGAGCTGGATCTCTTTGTCACCCAATGCACTCTTCTATGCATCTGGACCTCATTATCTAATAAGTCTACTAGGAGTTTTGGATAGATGTTTATACATCGGTTAACACATTCACTTTGTATTTCCAAAGACAGCAAGAGGATGGATTTTTTTCAGTCTACAAGCTGAAAACTTTGTCAGATCTCAGGGATGGGTCATTTCAATTATTTTAGTAAAGTTGATTTTACAATTTGTATGCAGCTGGGATCAGTGCAGTTTTCTTAATCTTTACATGAAATCTGTCACATGCATAAAACTTATTTAGCATATAAATTATAGGATGTGGTTTTAGTCATTCATTTAACACTGCACTAGGATAAGAAAAATATTGCACTGACAACTAAAATATCCACCACTTGATATTCATATGCTTGTCTGAAATCCAGTGGGAAATGAAGCAGACAGTCTGATTAGAACACTCTGGTTATAAAGAAGTGCTTCCTACTGCCATTCAATCCATTAATCTACCTGACTCACATTATCTGAAAGAACAAGGCCCCCTTTTTGGACTAGACTGTACCACTAAATGCTTGGAAAAGAAAACTTAAATGAATGAGGTGGGAGAAGAGCTCCCACTGCAAACAGCTAAAGAAAAACCCTGAAGGAATGAGAATTCAGGGGCATATTTTTAATGTGTGGCAACTCTATGGAAGTAGAGTGCAACTTTATGGAAATAGATTAAAAGTATGAAAAGGTCATTCATGTAGTATCATAAATAATTAAAATGTGCTAGCTTGGGTGGAGATACTTAATTATAGGTGTTCAGTCATGTTCCAGTGTCTCTCATACTCTGCCAACCTACTCCTATCCCCAAATCCTTTCATTTTATCTTTGACAGTAATGGTTCCTCCACCCCACTTCTCTGCAATTATGATACATCAATCAAATTGGAATTTGGACAGGTGAATTTACTTAAAAAGCAGGCTTTCTGAGTGGTGTGACTTGATGTGTGAGGTGATAAGTTTGATGTACCTCAGTTTTCACCAAGGAAGAATTTAATAGCTAATAGCAGTGTTGAAACTAGAGTGTTATTAGTGATTGTTTCCAACAATGGTGAAATGAGTTTACTCTATGTAGACCATTCCACTTTCTCATTCAACTAATTGCTTCAATTTGATTCAACTTCAGTTTGAAAGGACTCTAAAAGATTAACCAATTCAGGGACCAGGTGTCAACCACAGCTTTTAGAACAAAGTCTTCTAGAGCATGGCCACATAGCCTGAAAAACCCACAAAAAACTACTATCACGCTTTTTTAAAATAGCTTTTCAGGCTTTGGTAGGAAGTGTTGCCCTCAATCTGAATTGCCTTTTTACAAGTGTCTGAAATATGTGAGATTGTTATCTAAGAAAACATGGATGTCTACAAACATTTGTGATGCAAGTCAAAAAATTTTGCTGAAACCACTCACATAGGTATTCTCAATGATAAGATCTAGTATTTATTTATTTATTTATTTATTTGCTATGTCACTTTCCTCCCAACAAGGGATTCAAAGGAAAAATAACAAAGCAGCTTCCACTATTTTGTCAATGGTATATCCAAAGCAAGAAATATAGCAATAATGCTAGCATGATGATATTGCTGCCTAAGGCAGGAGTTCCACATCTTTTCTAGGAACATCTGGAGAGAAACTTCATTATTTTAGTCATGATTTAGTCTCCTGCCAGTAGACTCTACAACTTCTTAGACAAAACCCTTGCCACTCTAAGACAGTTTGTAAGAGGGGGCTTGGTGATAAGCAGTGATCTCAGTCTAGTTAATGGATATATTACTGAGAAAATGAATATATCACCAAGGGTGTGATATGGAATGCCAGAAAAAGTCTCGAATGCCCTGCTGGAGAAATACAGTATTTTCAGTGTCTTGAGAATGATGTATCAAGTCAGAATAACACCTATTAATCTTTGAAATATAAGTCATTGTCACATCTTGATTACATAGTGATATCCATGTAAAGCAAACAGAGGGTGATATCTGTTCCTACCAGCTAAATACTAGTGACAAATATGGGTAGCCTATAAATAGAACAAACATATTCAACCTCAAAGTAACAGTGGCTAAATTTGATTTTGCTCTAGCAACAATAAGATGCTAAAGAGTTTAAGTCAAAGGTTAATCCTTATTTGGAATATAACTGCCTAAAATTTTGCATAGGAAACTGTATGGGACTCATTCAAAATAGTCCTTGGTAGAGTATTTCAGAGCTAGCTCCCCTTTAAGACACAAGTAATTAAAGAAGAGAGTAAATCTGGTCAGATATCATACACATAGAAGCACCATGAAAATGCACAGGCACATCTAACAATGTGTAGAAAATTGTGCAATAGAAGAACTGCGTTATAAGTGCTTAAAATCTATAAATTTTGTTTAATATATGAGTAAGTATAGTGTAGTATAAATGAATCTTTATTGAATAAGTCTTCGGACCATTTCACATGAAGCATAAAAATATAAAATTATTAAAATAATAGAGTAGTAATAAAATATAAAAATAAAAGATAGAAATAAAAATACAAGAGGATAAAAATAAAATGCTTGTATACAAGTACACATATCAATGCATATACATACATAAAATATCTTAAATACCTTAAAGCAGATTATTATCACTAAGAATTAGAGCAGAACTCTAGTTGAGGACTTTGGTTTCCTCAGACTTCCATATTGTAGCTGCTTTTGTTGCAAACAGGGTAACTCTTGAAGTTATAAAGGGCTCAACTCCCTGAAGTAATAAGAACATCTTACTTATATAGTGTAGTATAGTTTAGTGTAGTAGTTTGAGTGTTGGATTATCACTCTGAAAACAGGGTTTAATTCCTCACTCAGCCATGGAAACCCATTTGTTGACCTTGTATGAGTGACACACTCTTAGTCCCAGGAGAAGGTGAAGAAAAACCCCATTTGAATACATCTTGCCAAGAAAACCCTAAATAGGTTTGCTTTACGGTTGCCATAATTCATAAATGACTTGAAGACACACAACAACAAGACCTGCAGCAGAAGTATTATGAGTTCAGGAACAGGGTATGTCATATACTGTTTTGTTTTGTTTTGGAGTAGTAGTTCACAGGGAGAACCAGCATGGCACAGTGGTTTGAGTGTTGGATGACTCTGGAGACCGAGTGTGACCTTAAGCAAGTCACATGCTCTCAACATCAGGTGAAGGCAATGGAAACCCTTCCCTGAAGAAATCTTGGCAAGAAAACCCCAGGATAAGTTCACCTTAAGGTCACCATAAGCCAGAAATGACTTGAACGTACACTACAATAGCAGCAGCAGTGAGTTTACAAGCAAGTAAAAATAATGTGTGTTATAGGTAAAATCCCCAAGGTCTTTCACTACTTTTATACAAACTGTACAGCTCAGTCTACCAACAGATGTTGAGTGACGTAGATGTAAAACATTTAAGTGGAGAACTAAATCAGAGAGTCTCTGAGGAGGTCAAGCAAGCAACTGCCAAGTAAAAGCCAATAGATCCCATGGCTTGAGAGTAAGGATGGAACAGAAATTCCTCTGTTTCTCAACTGGGTTCAAATCTCAATTTATCAGCCCGTCAAGAAACTAATGCAGGAAGAAAAATGGCATGTCAAAAGTTCCTACAAATTTCAGGAACTTTTTTTTTGTTCCTGTCACAGCATAAACTGCACAGTTTTTGAGAAATGTGCAAGTACTTCAGAAAATGCATAGCTCTGCACAGAAAACCACACAGCTTCCTGTGGAGGGAAGCATTTGCCCAGTTACATTGCTTTTCACTACATCCTTGGGAAAAGTGCAGAAAATGCGAAAATCAATTGCACACAATATCTCTCAACAAACAATGTGGTGAATCATTCCACATCACGACTGCAGCTTTTGTTATACAGCAGAAACCAAATGAAGCTTCAGCTAAATGTGATTTTGTTGTGTAACACTGCTGATTTTGTCCAACAGTTTTGTTGTACAACACCTTTTTGTGCAACATTAATTTTTTGTACAAAACAGCAATGCTGCAGAGCAAAAACGTTGGGCAAAATTGTGAATGCTACATAACAATAGCCATGTGGTGTTGTCATTCAGCATTGTTGATTTTTCACGACATTCTTGTTATGAGATATTGTGTTGCATAGCTTGATTGTTACTATTTAATTAAACAAAATTGCACAAGATGGATTTTATTAATATGTTCTCTTTAGGAATATCTAGGTCCTCCAGCACAACTCCATAGTCAACTTTAACCAAAAGTCACACAGAAGGACCTACAGATTCCTAGAAAGAGAACTCCAGTAGGCTTTTGTAGCTCCTCCAGCACAAATCTATGGTCAATGTCTGGCAGATGTTGACCACCCAGTTGCACTGGAGGACCCAGAGATTTCTAGAGAGGTGTTATCTCACATAAAAACATAGTGCTTTTGTTATTTGCATTTCCCTACATTCATGGGGGTCCTGTGCCCCTAGCCTGTGAATGTGTACCACCTTATTTCATTTCCACATTATCTTGTTGTTGATT
Source organism: Urosaurus nigricauda (assembly GCA_034509955.1). Taxonomy (NCBI): domain Eukaryota; kingdom Metazoa; phylum Chordata; class Lepidosauria; order Squamata; family Phrynosomatidae; genus Urosaurus; species Urosaurus nigricauda. The sequence goes on along the minus strand of JAOEGL010000003.1, from coordinate 184,625,296 downwards.
ATACAATATCTAGTGATGTATGTTTGAACCAAAAAAATTTGTGTGTGTATGCATCTGCCACAATAAAACAACAACTACTACAGAGCAGGTACTGAAGCAACTAAATAAAGCACACAACCAATATGACATGATTGAGGGATTTCTTTCCCTAAGAAATTTTTACTCTAGCTCCAAAACTTTTATTTCAATGCGAAAATGAAAAGGACAACACCAAGTGTGGCCCTAATTTCTGTATGTAATTTAAAGAACATTTATCTTAAAGAAGCAAGATGTTTTGATTTACCATCAAAAAAGAGTGTTGTTTGTTACATTACTGAAGTAAAAACACATGTTGTACTGCACTGCCAATTAAAAATGAGGCACAAATCTTCAATATACCACACTTTAAACAATTTTATTCCAAAAGCTTTTCATACATATTATGCCCAAATGACTAGCAAAGTAGGACCAGTATTAGTTCTGCTATATTGCAAAGATGGGATAAGCAGCTGTCTAAAGGCTTTGTGGCCAGGCACTTCCAAGTTTGTAGCTTTTAACAAGTATGTTTTTCAACTTGAAATTTTTAACTCATTCTGGACATCTAAAAGGTCAGCAGTAGAATTCTCAGTCTTTGAAAGTGAGTTCATTGTTGCAAATGCACACAAATATGTTCCAAACTACAAAAGGAAGGAAGTCTCTTAACAGCCTCTGCATAAAACGACTGATTCAATAACTCATCTTCAATGGTGATAAGAGGTCAATCTTTTGATTTGTAGCTGCATTCTTATTTCTACTCCTACAGTACTTATTATTGTAACCAAGTGACTCACAGTTCAGATCCTTTCAGAGGCTGAGAATGAAACTGAGAGTCAATGACATGCCTAGAGACAATTTCAGAGGCATAACTGCACCATACTTACACATACACCCCCTAAATGCAAACAGGCATGGAGGGGAAGAATCAACTGGAAGGGGCGGTATCACTAGTAAAGGTTATATCAAATTTTCCCACCTTTCCCAATGCACTGTGCTTCAATCAAACTGGGTTCAAAATGATGCGCTATGGATTTGTTCAGCCAGCTGAGCACAATGATGGTATGCTGTTTGCTGTTGCACAAGAAGCACATAAGAAAAAGAAATCTGGCTTGATCATGTTCTGGTTTAGAAGCAATGTTTATTTTGAAGCCTTTGGCTCACTCTCTTCTTTGACATACCATGCTCTACTGCAGCTAGGGGGCTAGTCTACATGCCAGTTGATTATACACATTGCCATGGATTTTTGCACATTCACATCAGTGCTTGTCTTCATTTTTCTTCACAAATGTGCATCTATTCACATCTATTCACTCTCCCACTGATGAAAATGCATAGCTATCCAAATTAATGTGCAATGATGCACATTTCTGTGGATTTCCATGGATTCTCCAGTAAAACCTGCAAAGCCTTTTCCTGGAGAATTTAAGCCCAAACTTCTGCAATTCTTGTTTGGCCAGATCATATTCTATTGGAATGAAAAGAATTAAATCACGTAGAATAGCCCTAAACCTACACATTAGTTTTAAAATGGGTGCATCCTCCTTTCTCTGTGCTTCCCCCCGAAGATGATCATGGGGTACAAATGGTCCCTTAAGTACTTGGTTTTATTCTTGCCGTGGGTCTCCAAGTCATTTTTGACTTATCAGATCCTAAGTAAAACTTATCATAGCATTTTTCTTGGCAAATTTCTTCAGACAGGGTTTGCCTTTGCCAGTGCCATCCTCTGAGGCTGAGAGTGTGTGACTTGCCCAAGGACACTGAGTGGTTTTTTATGCTCAAGCAGAGGTTTGAACCCTGGTCTCCAGTGTCCCACACTCACACACTACATCATGCTGGCTCTCTTAAGCACTTGATTGCAAACTGCTTAATAGTTTAAAAATTAAAATAATTTTAAATTGAGCCTAGGAGCAAATAGGCAACAAGAGCAACTGGTGTTATATGTTCCAGTCAACTGATCCTCAGAAACATTCCAGCAGATGCAGTTTATATCAAATGAAGAGCCTTTGAAGACTGCTCCGCGGGAAACACATTGCAATGGTCTGCTCTGGATGTATTCAGAACATGTGTAACTGAGGCAAGGTCAGCTTCATTTAGGTAAGGTTGCAGCTGTTGAACCAAAATAAGCAGGTAAAAAGTAATCCTAGCCACCAACATCACCTGTGCTGCTACAAAAGAGAAGAAAAAACTTTTCCAACAAAGAGATTTATTGCACAGCTGCAGGTTACAGCTGTTATTAATTTTATATGTAATGCCTAGTGTATGTCTGAATGCACATGCTCTACAAATGTGAAGCATTTACCAACACAGTATGCCTGAATATTTTGGGAGGGTCAATTAAGTTATTTCCTGGACAGTAAGTGTCCTCCAAAAACAAAGACACTAACCATCTTTTGGTTATACGATCAGGAGATGACAGATCTATGATAGATAGATTTATTATGGACCTTTGTCTATTTCACCTCTTCTACTGTTAACTCATCCATCTTCACTGAAACTGTATTTATCATACCATATTATGTATTCCAAAAGCAAACAGAAGAAAAAAAATCAAAAGGGACATTAACAATGTACTTTCCTATCAAGTCACTTTACAAAAACCTGGGGGAAGAATATGTATAATGAAGATGATCATAAATAGTGTAATGCCTACAAAACAAATGTAAACAAACTCAAGAACAAAGAAATGCATATTTCATCACAGCACCCTTCATTAACCCTGATACAAAATGAATAGTCTCATTTCCCTTAGTGATCACAACAGATAAAATGCAAACGAAAAGCTAACACTTCTGTGGGGGCAGGGGAAAGAGACAGTTTGCAATATTCATTGAATAAATTGAGCCCATATAGTGGAATAAAATGGAATAACACAGCATGCAGCATTTCAAAAATAAGAATAGGTTCAATGCTGTTAATGCACATCTGTTTATGGGGGAAGGGTGTAATCCAGCAACTCTAAATGCACAGGATTCTGGTTAGGAGGAGGAAAACAAACAGGTTGGAGAGCAAACAGAATTTAAACAAGAGTTAAACTGCTCAAGCTTGGACACCCACTTGGTGACCTTGGGCAAGGCAAGGCTCACTCTCTCAGCCTCAGAGGAAGGCAAAGGCAAACCAAGAAAATCCTGTGACAGGTTCACTTTAGGGCTGCCATAAGTCAGAAATGATGTGAAGGATATAGTAACAATATTACGTAGTGATTTCTTAGGTAGGGCTCCAGTTGACTTATTTATTTATTTGGAGTATTTATTATCTGCTCTTCAGCCAAAAAAAGGCTCCCAGGACAGCTTACAAATCATTAATTTGATAGTTCCTTGCCCTCAGCACAACATATAAGGCAGAGGGAATTACAGTAGAGGAGGGAACTAAACCTGGCAGATACTGCGTATTCTTCTTCCTCGGAGAGAGAGGAGAGGGCCTTTCATCTGCTGAGGAGGATAGATCAAGGTGGAAGACTAGAAAAAGAATTTACATTGGAAATTATTTTGTGCCACAGAAGATACTTTTATAGTCCAATCAATGTGCCTCAGCACATAGAAACAAGAAATCTAAATATGAAGTCCCAAATCAGCTAAATATTTCCTCAACAGTGGCATAAAATCCAAAACAAAATCCAATTGTAATTACAGGAGGATATTTATTCAGGGCACACTACAAATTATACTCCATGGAAAACAAGCAGCTCCCCAAAGGCACCATCCAAAAAGCTCTCAATGCTTTGTTTTGATGGCCAAATCACATTGGACTAATGTGCAGCAGCTGTGAAACAGACGGATGAAATAAAGGCCAGAGGCACCAAAAAAAGAGGAGCGATGATTATTACAGTTTTAAAAGTGACCACAGAAGCAAATTACCATCTGATCTGAATATTGATATGAAGGATACTCAGTTTGCTAAGTAACACTGCTTAATTTCAGGGTCTGCTATAAACAATGGCATTTTAAAGAGTTTTTTTGATCAAATATGACTCAAAGTAATAATTTTGTAAAGAGGTCTTAGACATAACATGTATATACTTAGATGTTTGGATCTTGTTCAATTTCTCAATTTTCTTTTTTAATGATCAAATACGTTCATGGTTTGAAGTACTCTTGGCAAATTTTATACACAGAAATGAGACACCAGGATGACTGATCACCACATTCTCTACCCACTTGATCATTTCTGTTCTCATAGCATAATGGAATACAGAATTCCCCCCCCCCCAGTCCTCTCAAATAAGTACAGAAGGCTGAAGCAAGTGCATTTATATGCCAAACATATATTTCAGCTTATAGTTTCAGGCACTGAAATGATTTGCTGGACTTTTATTCAACAACTTTGGAAAGAGATACGACACATTTTTTGGCCACTGAGTTGATTTTCAAAATACAGTACTCTCATAAAAAGTAAAGCCAATTGTTCATTTATCTGTTTTCCAGTTCAGCACTCAACTGAGGGAACCCAGGCCAAATTGCCCACCATTACAAATGATATGCATAATTGATAACATTTTGATATGTTTACCTCACCCATTCTATTACTGACACCAAACTTTGGTTTAGAATGAAAACAATTTCCTCAGCTTTGGATGGGAAAAAGAGTTGGATGCCTTCAACATATTGTACAAATGAAAATGGGGTAGTGGGAAGAAGAAATCTGGCAACACCTTTGAGCAGTGGTGTCACTAGGTGTGGTGTTACTCAGTGTGGTAACTATGTTTTCACTCCCTGCACTGACCTCGTCCTATATCATGCTAAACAGAGTACTTAGGAGATTGTCACACAAACCTTCCTTGCCAATGCTGTTGCAGATTTTTAAACACCCCAGGCAGCTACAACATTACCATGTGATTGCAAATGATAACAGGTTGCTGATGCATCTTATCACACTATCATTCTGTTTACTCATCAGCTATCTGAGAGTAAGTAAGCAAGTAAATGTGTAGTCTAGCCTTCATTGGGAATGGGAGTGTGTGCAGTGAAACTGGTTTAAATCCCCATTCTCCGGCCAAAACAAAATGCTTGCCTCCCCAGAAGTAAAATCTTGACTTCACTGGGAATGTGAAGTGAAACCTGTTTAAATGCCCGTCTCTCTTAATTATCCTACAATGAACTCTGGCGCATTCTTCAGTAAGGGGTTAACTGCACAACTGACAGCTATTCACAGGATTTTCCCATTCATTAAAAGCAGCAGCAGCAGAAACATGGATTGACTACAGGATACCTACTGCCAAGCCATGAGGTTGTGTAGTAGGATCCAGCAATTACACTTGCAATACCGCTTCTATCCCTAGCTAAATGTATTTACTTTTATACAGTTTTATGTGGTTAAAGCAGAAATTGATAGGTGTTTTAATTGTTGCTGTGTGCCTTCAAGTCATTTCTGACTTATGATGACCCTAAGGTGACCCTAAGACAGGTTTTTCTTGGAAAGTTTCTTCAGAGAGCGTTTGCCATCGCCATCCTCTGAGACCATGACTTGCCCAAAGCCACGCAGGACATTCCCATGGTTTAGCAGGGAATTTGGCTTGTAAATTCTTGTCCAACACACAAACGATTACACCATGCTGGCCCTGTTGTGATTTTTATTAAGAAAAATTAAGGATAAAAACATTAAAAACTGAATTTAAGGTATTAAGTTGGATTTCTAAACCTGTATATGTGTTGCCCACTCTTTGAGGAGAGGAAAAAACATACCTCTATGTTTGTACCTAAGAACCAGGTGTCAGCTAACACTCAGGAATGTTAAAAATAATTGGCCCTGACTTACTGTCTGATGATCTTGCTGTTCCAAAACAAGTGAACAAATGAACCTTATCTGTAAAGGATTAGCAATTACGTAATTTAATTCTATTATTTGCTTAATCCTTGTTCTTATGTTTATGCCTCCAGTTCCAAATATAGTGTGCTACAATAGATTGCTATCTAAACATAGCAGTCTATAAATCTGCCTGGAGAAGTGGAGGAAATCACACCTTTTTTTATCATGACAGCTCATGAAAGATTCATGACGATCTGAAAAGAAAGTATATTATCCAGAATTTGGATTGTATTTTTTCCAACTATCTATTAATCGAAAGTAGTAGCAGTAATATTTATTTATTTATTTATAACCCACCCCTCTGAATGAACAATCGGGGCAGGATATAAATAAATATAAATAGTAATCAATAATTTGTTTTGAGTACTAGGGCTGATATGAACTCACAGTCATTCCACAAACAGGCCAACTTCTGCTCATCTTCCCACTTTTGTGAAGGAGTGTTTTGTCACCATTGTTAAACAATCAATAGTAAAAAAAAAAAAAAAAATTAAAAAAAAATTAAAAAAAATTCCTTGTTAACCTTTTTTCGCATCACCCAGAAATCTGCCACTGGATCCTGAACTTCCTCCTGCCCAAATACAAAAGAAAAGGAAAAAGAGATGTGGACCAAAGAGCAAACTTCAGCTGCATCTACATTGTAGAAATTATAGCAATAGCTAGTACATTTCTATACCACTTATTAGTGCACTTTAGCATTCCCTAAGCAGTTTACAATGTGTAAGTTAATTGCCCCCAACAAGCTGGGTACTCATGTAAGCAATGATAGCCTGAGTCAAGCCTGGATGGGATTCAACTCAACTCACAGTGAGTGGCTCCAGTACAGGCATTTAACCACTTTGCCACCAAGATGCAGGTGAAGTTTGTCACCACTTATAAGAGCTGTAGCTCCATCCTATGGTATCTGGGTACTCGTAGCTTTAAAAGGTCTTTAACCTACTTTGCCAAAGAGTGCTAGTACTCAATAGAATCACAGAGTTGGAAGAGACCACAAAGGGCCATCCAGTACTCCTTTTCTGTTTCTGTTGATGACACTTCTATTCAACCAATTCAAGAAACCCACAGTCTTGGTTTCATTTTTGACTCTTTTCTGTCCAGGCTATAGCCAAGACCTGTCGATTTCATCTTTACAACAATGCCAAAATCCGCCCATTTCTCTTGGCCTCTACTGCCAAGACTCTGGTCCATGCCCTAGTGGTCTTGCAACTAGATTATTGTAACCTTCTTCTGGCAGGGCTTCCTCTCTCTCACCTCCATCCTTTAATCTCTGTCCAGCATTCAGCTGCACATATTATTACACTCAATCGCCACTTTAACCATGTTTCTCCTCTTTTCTCCTCCCTTCATTGGCTCCCCTTCCCCTTCCACATCCAGTACAAGCTTTTGTTGTTGACTTTCAAAGCCCTTCATGGACTGGCCCCTCCTTATTTATTGGAACTTCTTTCTCCTATCACAATGCTGCACCCTCCACAGCCCTACTCATGCCCGGATGACAGCCCTTTGGGGCCATCTGTACCAGGCCAATGTGTATAGTATACAAATAAAACTCCTGTTCTTCTCTATACATTCACCTTCAGATAATCAACCTCAGAAGACTGTGAGTCAAGGCATGTCATAAGGAGGGAAGGAATCACAATAGAACACAACGCCACTTCACTACCCCCAAGATCTCACCTGGTGTTAAACTAAGCCTGGTGGGCAATACTGGAAGAGATTAACTTTCTGCTCTCCTCAGCCTTATCCAATCAGTCCTCTGTAATACAGAGCTAGCTGGCAAGGTGCTCCAGGATCAGGTCCAATTCTTCCTTACACATTCACCTGCAGATAATCAACCTCACAAGGCATGTCATAAGGGGATATCTGTGGATGTTGAGAGTTCTTCTGTTTATTCTCACACTAAGCAGCAGAATTTCAACCCAGGAAGCTTATTTCCACATGTATCCAGCAATCGGAAACAGTGTTGTGCTTTTTAATTCAGATTTAAATAAGAGAATTTATAGTACTTTACTAGAAACTTGTTAATTACGTTGAAAGCCACCTTTCCTGCCAATTATTGAGGGGGTGGGTGGAGATCCAGTGTACTGTTAAATCCAGTCAATTGAAAGACTGCACATTAAGAATACAGTCTTGATAAGGGTAGATATTAGTTGCATAGGGACAGTAGATATTTGTCGCGTAAGGCCATGCCCTATGAGGAGCGACTTAGGGAGCTGGGGATGTTTAGCCTGGAGAAGACAAGGTTAAGAAGTGATATGATAGCCCTCTTTAAGTATTTGAAGGGATGTCATATTGAGGAGGGAGCAAGCTTATTTTCTGCTGCTCCAGAGACTAGAACGTGGAACAAAGGATGCAAACTGCAGGAAAAGAGATTCCACCTCAACATTAGGAGGAACTTCCTGACAGTAAGGGCTGTTCGACAGTGTAAAGCATTCCCTCGGAGTGTAGTGGAGTCTCCTTGTGGAGGTCTTTAAGCAGAGGCTGGATGGCCATCTGTCGGGGATGCTTTGATTGGGAGTTCCTGCATGGCAGGGTTTGGACTGGATGGCCCTTGTGGTCTCTTCCAACTCCATGTTTCTACGATTCTATGATAAACACTTAAGAGAAAAGTAACACAATTAATGTTATATTTCCGTTAAAAAAATGTGAGAAGTTCATGAAGTTCCAATGCTTTTTTCCCTAATGCATCCAATGTCTAGAATAATTGTGATAGTAGAGATAATGTAGTAGTGGTGGTGTGGGAACAATAACATTGTTATACCAAAAGCCAGGTCTAGTTGTGGTTTAAATCCTTACTGAAAATGATGTAAATGATATCAGCACAGCAAACATTATTTTTCTCTTCCAATGATAATGGATGTACCATACATATGATAATGACTGGATGGGAAGTATATGTCAAAATCCTTGTGACATGCATGCTGTATAGATGTATATGAAACACTCATTTGAAACAAACAGTAGTATAAGCTCCTAATAAGATTAAATTATATAGTTTATATATTCCTGAAATCTGGTTGCTCACTTAATAGCCATGGCTTAAGAACTGCAATTATTTTGCACTATCATTTCCTTTACTTATAAATTTCATCAGTTACAGCATTAAAATGTAATTAGGTAAGGTCTTAGGGGCCATGGCAGTCTCTAGATCTGGTTCACTGATGAGTTTCTATCTTCTAACTTGTTAATTAGAGTATATTTTAATGTATCTTAAGTGGCAAGTGCATTATCTCTGTATATTTTTACTTATCCATTTCACCAATATCTCTCAAGCAATGAAAAACCTCTATTGATCATTACAACCATTAGAGCTAGTTAAGACTGGGAGTTATTATGGGTTGCATACAATTTTCATAATGGCAACCTTCAACTTTTTAAAATTTGTATAGTTCATCATTAAAGTTTTGTGTCAATACAAATAATACACTTATCACTGTGCTTCTTAAAATGAAGCAAGGCCAGCAAAAAATAGAATTCATCACAGAGCTTCGCTGAAGCCAACTATAATTTCACAGAAGAGAACTATAACTTCTGGTAATTAAAAAAAGAACTAATTCATCCCGGATTTAAAGAACAGTTTCTACTGGACACATAGGATACTTAACATATTATCAAGGGACTGACTGTTTTACCAACTATAACAAAAGGAACAGCAGCAAAATAGCTGCCAGACTGCAGCCAGTTTTCAATGTTTTCATATTTCTTACCGTTAAGAATATAACGGACCCGTTGGGAACATAAAACCTCACATGATACAGGATTGAACAAAAGACCGATGTAGCTCGGGATTATGTGTTCATAGTGTCCAATCATGGGAACATAGAAACAGCACAAATATAACAATGCCTTGCTGTTTATGCTTGAAAACAGCTGCTCCCACCAGAGGAAACATACTATCATACCAAGTAGTCACATATAATATATAACCCTTCATGAATTTGTGCAATCCTGATTTAAAACTATTCAGTTTAGGAGCCATTATGGGTTCCAACAGTAGTAAAGTCAATAGTTTATGGTAGGGATGGAACAAACATTTAAGAGTGCATGATAAAAATAATTTGAGGCAAAGAAAATGATAAAACCCCAACAAAAGGAATCTTCCCCAACAAAGTCAGAATGACTCTAGTAACTATATCTGGAAAGACATGTGCAAATTTTTTCACATCTTCATCATGAGCATGAATTCATCAGATCATTGGCAACACAAAACAGCTCTGTTTGACTGTTCTGAGAAGAAAATTCACCAGCAAAGAAAAATCTTCTCTTTAAAGAATTGCCAGTACCAGCATGGATTATGCTTATCAGCTCTAACCTGTATTCTATCAGACTTGGTCCAAGCTATCTACCATTGTCACCATCCCACTTTCAGTACCAGCATTTATTTACTTGTTTATTTAATATCCCTCCTTTCTCCTGCATGGGACCACCATACATTGATGGCATCTGACTCTATTTATCTCTTCTACCAAACTCCAAGGATGCTGTTTCAGTTCTAAACTTTTGCCTCCTTATTTTAATTTTAATTTAATTTTAATTTATATCCCATCTTTCTCCCATATAGGACCAAACCGACATTACTATCAGTAATGGGCAGGATGAAGGCAGACAAACTGAAGCTCAATCCAGACAAATCAGAGGTGCTCCTGCTCAGACAAAAGGCAGATCAAGGAATAGAGATAAAGTGTATACTACACATGGTTACACTTCTGAAGATGCAACAGTGACACATGGCTTGGTTATATCACATTTGGATTGTTGTAATGTGTGCTATATGGGCCATATTTGAAGACTGTTTGGAAACAATTGGTACAAGGAACTTCAGCCAAAGTGTCAATTGGGGCTTGCTGTCATACAACTCCAATCCAAGAGCTCTTCTCTTTGTTTCCGGGACAATTCAAAGTGCTGGTTAGGACCTTTAAAGCCCTATAAGGTTCAGGTCTGAGCTATCTGGTAGACTATATCTTTCCCTATGAACCTGACCTGATCCTGAGATGCAGACGATTGCTCATTCTTTGAGTCCTACCACCTTAACAGGTATGGTTGGTGGGAACACGAGATAGGACCTTCTTCATGGCTACCCCTTGATTTCAGAACTGCCTCCCTAAGGAAACAAGAATACAGCCCTGCTTGCTGTCCTCCTGTAGCAGGAAAATACTTTATTATTCAGAATGACTTTTACAATGAAAAACTTTTCAGTTAGAAGAGGGTGCTATATTGTTTTAATTATACTGTTTAAACAGTTTTAAAATGCCCAATTGTTTTATGTATTACTACTACTACTACTATTTCAAAGATTTCTATCCTGCCTTTTTCCAACAATGGGATTCATATTTATTTCACATTAACACAGACTTTTAGTCCCAATCTTCAGAAGAAGATGGGATAATAATCATTGTTGTGTGCCTTCAAGTCATTTCTGACGTATGATAGTCCTAAAGTGAACCTATCATAGGGCTTTCTTGGCAAGTTTTGATTACAGGGGTTTGTCTTTGCCTTCCTCTGAGGATGAGAGAATGTGACTTGCCCAAGGTCAGCCAGGGGATTTCCATGGCTGTGAAAGGATTCAAACCCTGGTCTCTAAGGTGCAGTCTATCACTAAAACCATTACACCACTCTGGCTCTCATAATATATACATACAGTTATAAATGGGGTTTCTAGGTGGAGTAAAGAGGACAGGATGCCTGGCTTGTTGAAGTGTCTGCCTGCCATTTTTGGACCAGTTATAATTTCTGCCAAAGCCCTCACCGCCATCTCTTCCCAATCCATTTCTTCCCCCTTAGCTTTTCTGATTACTATGAAGAGTAGGAACTTTTTCTTGCCTGGGACTCACAATGGATAAGTGCAGTTGGAAATAAGGGATTCTTGAACAGGTGAGTTGGTGGAATCTGTTAGATTAATTTGATGGACATGTATGTGCAGATAAGACACACAAAATTTGTGGGTAACTTTAGGAACACTGAATATGACTCTTGATTCCTACGGTGTGCTGGTTAAGCTTATGAGGCGAGATAGGCTCGACCTTTGGTAAGCCTCAGCAAACTTCCTCAGAGTTTCAAGGCAAGAGAATGGAACAATATAGGAAGTTCTAGCTGGTGAAACTGGGATGGGATGGGGTGGGGGGGGGGGGATAATCCAGAAAGTAATTTCTCTTGGAACTATGGTTGACTTGCCCATTATTAGTGGCAATCTAGTTATCTGTTTTATATGTTATGGTATAAAAGTTGCAGCATGTGAAGTGGTAGCGCTGTATGTGTATGTGTGCGTAACACAGAATTTTAAATATGTTTTTAAAAGTTTTGGCTCTGTGTGTGTGTGTACATATAAATATATGAGTGAATAGGCACAGATAAATGCAGAGTAATCTTGGAAGCTTGTGAGTAGATAGACAAACTAGCAGACTGGAGCTTCGCCAGCAAAAACTCCAAAGAAGCACTGTTTATTCTTGTTGCAAACACACAAGTGAGAACAAAGCTACACAAACTCCTACTACTACAAAACCCACAAACTGTACAATGGTGATTTGAGCTTATATACATATTTGCCATGTGGCAATCTACCTCAACCCCTTCCTGTACAATACTGTCCATCATTCCAAATGACACAGCATATGTATGTAAGTAGTATGTGCTCTTTGGCACACTCACACCTCTGCAATTCACCTGCTGTCTGGATTCACAGCTGCAACCAATTCCTGAGAAGTTAGTGTCCATTAGCTTCTCTGCCACATCTGAACATTTTCAATAGATAAATAAATTAAAAATAAATAAATAGTATCTGCATAAAGTATAGCAAAATGTTCACCTTGGTGTTGTTCTGAGGCAAACCTTCTGAACGTCAAAAATAAATAAATAAATATTCAGATTAGCTAATATGCTTTCCCATCACTATAACAGAGGAAGTGTGTTGTTTATCCACTAATGTGTAAGAGCTACACTCAGAAAAAAAAATGGAAAGCACTGTAGAATTAACTAAAAGGTAGCTGTTTTTTTAAAAGCCTCAGCACATGACTTGATATTTTACTATAATTATTTTATATTTTTTGCCTCAACATCAAAATCTCTCTCCAGGTCACATCATCAATTGAAACAACATAGGTAGCCCTGATGGTGCAGTGGTTACTGCAGCCTCTCACAGTCACAAGGTTTTGATTTTGAACCTGCAGGGCTCCAGGGTAGACTCAGCCTTCCATAGGTCACTAAAATGAATACCCAGCCTGTCAGAGGCAATTATCTCACACATTGTAAACCACTTAGGGAGTACTTAAGTGCACTGATAAGTGGTGTGGAAATGTACGTACTTGCTATTGCTATAGCTGAGATGGGAAATGTGTGGTCCTTCTGAAATTATTGAACTATTAGCCTTAGCCAGCACACTGGTGATGGCAATGGGAGTTCAACTACAAACAACTGGCAGTGATTTGCAGCTCCTCATCTAGAAAGTTATATCTTTTTAAAAAATAGAGAAGTGTTTCAGAACTTTCAGACCTACAGATGTTTTGTACTTCACCTCCCAGCATCCCAGATGGTTAATGGTGGATAGGGGCTTCTGGGTGTTGAAGTCCAAAATAATTAGAAAACTAAAGTTGAAAACCACTGGTTCAGAGATACAAATGAGAAGGCAGCCCAGTAAAAGACCTGTCTTCATAGAGCTGATAGGGGATGTAAATACTGGGTTCACTACAGCAGCATCTTCTCCTATCACACCTAATAGAAAACCATATCATTTGCACTAGGAAATCATGGTTAAAATGGTAATTCCATACTTTCCAACTCTCCTGATCTGGCAGGGGCAGTCACAATTAATTCTCTGTCATTTTACTTTTTAAACTTCATTTAAAATTTCCAAATTCTCCCTCCTCATCCCATTTTCCCATTTTTGTCTTCAGCTTATTTCAGTTGCTGCAAACTGGGTTCAAAGTGCAAAAACTTTACTATTATTATTGTTTCTTTGCCACCTCTCCTCAAGGCTCAAAGCATGGTACAGCATGTTAAAATATAAAACATAATTAAATACACATAAGCCCACAGCTAAAATACAATACTATAAAAGTATTAAAATACACATTACTGTAAGTTTTTAAAATGGATTTATCTTGTGAGCAGCCTTGGGTCCCATTCTAGGATAAAGGAGGCATAACAATGAAATAAATAAATAATAAATAATAAATGCACTCATAAATACAGACTAAAAGGTCATAGAATCATAGATTTTGGAAGAGACCACAAGGGCCATCTAGTCCAAACCCCTGCCATGCAGGAACTCATAATCAAAGCACCTCCGACAGATGGCCATTCAGCCTCAGTTTAAGAACCTCCAAAGGAGAGCCCACCACTATCTGAGGAAGTGTGTTCCACTCTCAAACAGCTCTTGCTATCAGGAAGTTTCTCCTAATATTTAAGTGGAATCTCTTTTCCTTTAGCTTGAATCCATTGCTTCAGGTCCCGTTCTCTGGAGCATCAGAAAACAAGCTTGTTCCATCCTCAATTTGATATCCTTTCAAATATCTAAACAAGGCCATCATATCACCTCATAACCTTCACCTCTCTAGGCTAACATACCCAGCTCCTTAAGTCAGTCCTCATAAGGCATGTTTCCAGATCTTTGCCATGATGTAAAATTGATTGAATAGACCTGCTGCAAAAGATATATCTTTAATGCTATTTTAGATGCAGTCAGCATTTTCAGCTGTCATATTTCAATTAACTCGATTAATTAAGCAAGGAGGAGAAGAGAGGAAGAATATTGGACTTCCCAGTAGGATCAGGCAAAAGCAGCCTTTCCTTGCTTGTGTGTTCTTCCCTATTACTAACGTTTGCGATCTTGAGCAAACTCTACTGTTGTTCACACATGTTCCAGTTTTCTTCTGAGAAATATTGGAGGGTATGCAATTCATGCAATTTTGATTAGATATTTTGATAATATTTTAGCATGCAAATTACACACATTTCTGTTCTGTTATCCAGAAGAACATTTTAGTGATTAAAGCCGAAAAATACTTTAGTGACTAATAATGTTACTAAATGGATATCTGCTTTATTTAAAAGGTATATTTTAAATTGAATTACTTTTATTTTGTGGTTCATCTCTTTCTATATGGAGTTGAATGGATTTTGAGGGTTTTTTTAAAAAAAGTGCTCACTACAGGCTGGCAAGCAGGCCATTAACACAAGAGCTTCTTAACCATTCTTGCTTGTTAAATATTTAACTATTCGAAAGTAATAAATGTATGAAATTCTGCATGATATGAAAAAAATTCACTATAGTCAGTTCTGTGATTTTTCATGCTCAATCTACATGTTAAAGGTAACAATGCTGTAATCTTAAAGCTGTCATGAACAAGGGAGGAAAATGTTCCAACAGTTTATTTCTGACACTTTTTTTGCATGAATATAGAAACTTGGGATCTGTCAAAACGAGTAAGGAATGTGTCTCTAGAGTGGCCTAAAAATTCAGAGTTTGATGTTTTTCCATATTTCATAGTGTCTGCTCCAGAAAGGGGGTGAGGAAGAGAATACAACACACAATCCAGGCCTAGATCTCAATGAGGTAGCAATCCTATGGTTTGACTTTCTTCAAGAGGCAAACCTTGCTGCTTTGTGCCATATAAAAAGAGGATTGTGTAATCCTGTAAGCAATAACAAAACAAAAGAAACCCTCTTCATTAAAAACAGTCAACTAAAAACCTCACCCCTCCCATGGTAGTTCTCTATGTGTTAGAATCCCTCTCTTTGGAGATTATCAGAGGGGAGCAAACTCCCAGCCTTAAAGTGTGCTAATAGGATGATGGGGGGATTATCACACCCCCACACGCTTATCCCATTTTTCTCCCATCCGGAAAAAGTAATGGAGCCATCATTGGGTAATAACAGGAGTTCCTGTTTATACCCAATGATGGCTCCAATACTCTTTAGGAATGGGGGAAGAATGGGATAAGCACACAGGCATGTGATAATCTTTCCCCCCTAATCATGCTATTAGCACACTTTAAGGATGAGAGCAAGCCACTTTGTTCCCATTTGATAGTTTCTGTTCATAGGAATTTGTCCCCTGACATTTAGGAAGCACGTCAGGCTTTCACACACATGCACTTCCTAAACAATTTAGCACTGTTTTACCAGTACTTAAGTGCTGGTCTGAAAATCTTCAGAGTCTCCTGTGTTATAGGCTCTGTCATGTAAAGCCCACAGGAAAACTAAAGTAATGTTTCTCAAGCAGGGTGGGGGATAGGAGAAACAACTCAGTGAAAAACTGGAAGATATCCTGTTACTCAGACAGCATCAGCACTGCAGAGTTAACGTAATTTGATACCTCTTTAACTGTCCTGGCTCAGTGCTATGGAATTTTGGGATTTGTACTTTTGTGAGATATTTAGCCTCCTCTGTCAGATAGTTCTGGTGCCACAACAAACTACAAACGCCAAGATTTCACAGAACAGAGCCTTGAGAGTTGAAGCAATGCCAAACTGCATTAATTCTGCAGTATGGCAGTAGCCTGGGATTTTGTGTTCCCTCGTCCAACAGCAATGGTATATGGTGGAATTTAAGCATAGTTCAAATTTAGCATAGTAAATTTCAGAGAGTCAGCATGGTGTAGTGGTCTGAGTGTTGGCCTATGATCTGGAGAACAGGGTTCAAATCCCCACTCAGCCCAGTGAAAACTGACTGTTGGCCTTGGGCAAGTCACTGTCTCTCATCCTCAGTGGGAAGAATGGCCAACCCCTCTGAAGAAACTTGCCAACAGAACCCTGTGAAGTTTGCCTTAGGGTTGCCATAAATCAGAAGTGACTTGAAGGCACACAACAACAACAACAACAACAACAGTAAACTTCAGAAGGTTTCTGTACTACTACTACTACAACTACTATTATTTCACTATGAACAGCTGTTTTAAATCATCATGGAGGAAACATCCTCTGTTCAGAAAGCAGGAGAAAATAAAGAATTATGTGAACTTGTATGATAAAGAGTTTTAAAAGTTTTTAGATGAAAATAATTTACAGATAGTTTCACATGATGGTAGCTTTCCTCTCCCTGGATAGGTAATGATCAGCTATATTAACAGATAAATCACTGTAAATTTCACCTGATAAAGTATCACTTTATAATTGCATATTTGCCCTCTAACTAAAACTATGGTCAAGAACAGTCAGAGCATGATCAAAATAACCTAGTATTTGTTTTTGCTGCACAATAATTCAGGCAGGGCACTTTCTCCAAGCCAGTTTCACATGGCTTTCTTTCAAGCAGATTATATATTTGGTCAAATCAGCACAGATCACAATACAAGCTTTCTAAATATAGTTGGCTGTGTGTATGTTCATCATCATTAGGTTTTGCTTGTGGTCTCTTTTAAAAGTGTGGCCTATGGAACAACAATACATGTCTGTTCCTTCTCAGTGATGGTTTTTGAGTTGTGGAACTACTCTTGGAATTCAAATGTCTCCTATCTCCCAGCTGAAACACGATTTCTAAATAAAGATGTTAGTGCTGATAGACAAGTTCTATATTATTGATGGCTTTCTTGGGCTTCTTTTTATACATTTGCATTATAAAGTGAAAGGCTGTATATTAAGCAAAAATGAAAAAACTAAATTGCTTTTCCAAAATTTCCTGCTGAATTTCGATGACTTCTCTTTACAATAAATTATTCCCAAGAAATAAATTACATTTTTAATCATTTAGATCAATAGTATGAATACCTACAAAACAAAAATCAGTACATTATAGACAGACAAAATTATATTATGATCACTAGAAGAATCAGAAAACACTATTAACTTGGTTTACAAATAAATCCTGGATAAGTGAACCCATGGAATTAAATGTCAGTTTTTTATATTTCCTGTCTTACTAAAGTAAGCCTTCCTTATCCATGGATTCAAGCATCCACTGCTTGAAAATACCTTGATTTTTTACCATTTTATAAAAGGGGCACCATTTTGCCCCTATGTCACTATACTGAATGGGACTTGAGCATCCACAAATTTTGGTATCCACAGGGGGTCCTGGAACCAAACCTAATGGATACCAAGCGCCCACTGTATGTTTGCCAAGTACTTCCACTTATTATTCATAGATCTTGACTAACTATCAATGTATTTAAGATTTTTTTCTTGTACTTCTGCAATAATTTATAATTAATAGCTTTGCTGCTAAATAAAACCTAATTATTAGTAAACCATAGGTTAATTTAAACCTAAATTAAGGTAGATAACACTAGAGAAAATTAGGGTCTACCATCATCTAGTCTGTTTTATCTTGGAATGGATGAGCTTTGTTAAAGTCACTAACTATGGGGAAATATGTGGCTGACTGAGTAATAATTTTACAAGTGTTTGTACGTATAAACCTGAATCTGATATATAGTGGGTTATCCAAATTTAGTCATATTTTGTTCAAGCCTATTAGAATCACTGGGATTTAAATTAAGATATTGCTGAGGTTCCATGATTTTTTAATAGACACACACTTAAACATGACAAAATATTGATATAACTGGATATGTTCACTAAATAAGAACAATGATTTGCTATCCATGCCATAGTTGATAACATAAAAAGATGCCATTCTTTAATTTAGAAGAACACAAAATACTTTGCACC
The DNA here is from genome assembly GCA_034509955.1 of Urosaurus nigricauda. NCBI lineage: Eukaryota > Metazoa > Chordata > Lepidosauria > Squamata > Phrynosomatidae > Urosaurus > Urosaurus nigricauda. Next base: position 184,606,880 of record JAOEGL010000003.1, on the reverse strand, counting down.
ACAAAGCTCCATCATCAACAGATTTCTTTCCCCCCTTCCCTTGATATTTGCAACTTAAATGTGATTAAGAAAATGCACTGCAGTTGGAATCACAAAAAGGCTTACAATGCTTCCCAAAATATAAACTAAAATTGATTACTTTCTCATAACACAAAAGGACAAAAAGTAGAGTTCAGCTGGATTTCTATACTTTTAGTACAGTCTAGTATCAGCGTTCAAACTGCAGTTAGCTAAGCAACTGAATGGCTGATTTTCTCTCATCACGTATTTTCACTGATATGTCATCAATACAAAGAACCAACAAAAAGGAATGTGAACTTTTCTGTGTATGCCATTTCACACATCTTCAATATTTCATCTGCTTTTCAGATTTGTATTCTAACAGAACTCTAAATCATAAAGGAATGTTAAGAAACATATACAAAGCTTCTTATACAGAGGTTTTTTTTTTTTTGCACTTCCACAGTGCTGAATGTCTTGTGTGTGTTAAGTGAATAAATCTCAAATGAATCCATTTCAATTTCAAATTGTAACATAACAAACTACGAAAAAGGCAAAGTGTGTGTGTGTGTGTGAATATTTCTGCAAGGAACAGAAGATACACAAGTGGTTCTCATATACGGTAAACAATGCCACTGAAAAGAATATTCTACATCAATCATTGATATTAATAAGAAGAAATAATACCTGTAAAACAAACCGGCTACTTTCTTAGTTATATGTTGAAATTCACACTGTAATTGATACAAACATAATTGTTTCTGTAGGTATGTACTTCTTTAATTTTCTTACTGAACTCATTGTTTTAGCTTCCGTCCTCTCCTGCTGAAATCGCTGCCAAAATTAAATTTTACTCTTTTTAGCTGTGGGATGACTCATTCAGACCCCAAGAGAAAGGACTGTGTGGCCAGATAATCTTTCTTAAGTTCCTGTTCGGCTACAGAGGACCTTATGTAGCTTATCTTCCTTACACCTTCACAGTTGGCTGCCTAGGTTTTACAAGACCAACAAAACTAAGGGGAGGTTACGTCTGCTATACCTTAGATCTATCTTGCAGGGAGTATTTTCTCTGAATATTGGAGCTTCCCAGAACTGACCCAAGTCTCTCTCTCTCTCTCTCTCTCTCTCTCTCTGTAGATTAAGGAAAGTATTATACTGTACTTACTTCTGAACCTCTTTCTTACTTTAGTATTTTCCTCCTCTTAGCCATCTCTACAACTTCCAGTTGCTTAATTCCAACCTCTATCAGCCTTGCAAGACTGCTCATCTTGAGTCAGTATCTCCTCATTCTAAACACACTGCAGAAATAATTCAGTTTGAGACCACTTTAACTGCCCTCAGTCAGCTGTAGGGAATCCTGGGAATTGTCATTTATTGTGGCACCAAAGCTCTAGGACAAGAGAATGCTAAATGTCTCAGAAAACTACCGTTCCCAGAATTCCCTAGCATTGAGCCAGGGCAGTTCAAGTGGCCCCAAACTGGATTATTTCTGCAGTGTGTTTTAGACCTATGTTCTATTTTGCATGTATTAATATTTGCTGTTCCCCAGTGCTGCTTATGTATTTCTTGATTGTTGTACATTCAATAAAATTCTCCTTTTAGACAGTTCAGTGTAAATTGGTTATACATAGGGTCACAAGATCCTGATAAACATGTGTACTCTGACAGAGAATGATCATGCATGTATTCTTAAATAATAGTTGATAATAATAAGGCATTATTTACTGGAATATAAAATGTTTAGTATCTGTGAACGTATATGAATGCTTTGTTTCATATTGTCAATAGAAATCATGAAAATTGCTCTGTTAACGGTTTGGCATTCCATACCTTAGCCTATGGCTTTTGCAAATACTCCCTTTGTCTCTGTCCAAACTTTCTAGTTTGTTGTAAACCACATTTGTTTGCTTCTGTGTTGAACTGGACAATTCTGGTTTCCAGGGCAAATTCTGGTTTCCAGGGCAAATACAAAACATAGTTTGGCAATTAAATATGAATGTAATTAAGCAAAGCATACAAAAGGATGTGGGGGGAAAGTGAAGCAACAAGGCATCAAAACACATTGGCATTACCTATGATTCTAATCTTAGTCACTTGGTTTAGACAACGAATGCAGTCTTTGGTCTTCAGCTCAGGTGGCAAGAATTAAAATCACAGAGGATATATTCTGTATATGTGTGTGTGTAAAATAAAAAGGGGAGATTTTTACAGTAAATTTGAAAGCCTCCAATGTTAGTCAAATCCAATAATTTTGCATTGCCCTTCGAATACAAAGAACTCTTAGGAGTGAAGCAGACAGGGAGCTTGGAGCAGCCTTTGGCCACTCCAGCTGTGATCAGCCCAGCCTGCTTCCAAAGCGAGATGCCATCATGGTCCCAAATAAGCCACTAGCAAGGAGCAGGTGTTTGCCACTCCTTTTGACAGTGACCTCAGGCCACCTTAGACAGCCTCAGAGTGGTTTCTGGCCATGTTGGAGGGATGCATTGTCTGAATGCTACACCCCTGAAGCAGCCTTTTAGCCCACCTGTTTTGGGCCTCGCTTTACCATTCCTAGACATAACAAGTCAGCAATAAAATGTTGTAAGTTCTAGTTTTGCATGTGACATCCCCAATAAATATGATGATGAACCTTTTAGGGACCAAGTGCCCAAACTATAAGGTGCTCCCACACCGGGTGTTATCTGGTGCTGGTGGCAGGACTTCTGGAGAGGATGGGGCTTTTGGGTGGGAATTCTAACCTCTAGGGGCAGAACTTCCACCTTGTGGGGAAGGGACTTCTGGGGTCCTTCTGCAGATAGCTGAAGGCCCAGGCCATGGGGGAGGGTAAGAGGAAGAGGTGTGCATTTGTCCCTCTTCTCCCGCATCCCCCCCCCCGACTTTTGCTGAATCTCTGGAGACAGCTGAAGGCCCAGGAAGAGGAGGAACAAGTGGGTGCCTTGGAAAATGGCTTTGTGTGCCATCTCTGGCATGCATACCATAGGTTGACCACCATGGCTATACACTAAAATATACTGGTTTCAAGATTGTATTTAAACACAATATTGCATTTAATGTGCTGTTTGCACATTAGCCATATTCAAAAGGTTTGTGTTTTCGTTCTACTGCCTCAATCCTTTAAACCATAAAATAGAGCCCACAGCTACCTAATTGAGAAGATGAAGCAGAATGATAGCAGAGTAAGGAACATTCTCCCATATTTTTCTGTCCAGGGGAGTATTCACTTTTATCAGAGTAAATGCATAGGAAACATTACTTAAAGGCCACAGAACTCCACATAATATGTTTGTATTAGTGGGAAGTCAGCATGGTGCAGTAGTTTAAGTGTTAGACTAGACCTCTGAGAGATCAGAGTTCATATCCCCACTCAGCTATGAAAACCAGCAGGTTGACCTTGGTCAAGTCATATACTCCTAAAGGAAACTTCTAAAACTAAATATTTTCAAGGAAATTCTATGACAGGGTTGCCATAAGTTAAAGTCAACTTGAAGGCACATAGAAGCAGCAACAGCAGCAACAAGAACAACAAAAACTGTAGCAGATATCTTCTTAAATTCTGTTAATCTGTCAAAAACAGTAAAATGGCAAATGATGTATAAAGAGGCCACATACCTTAGAGGAGACAGAAAGACTTCTGCGGTAGTTTTGTGTTAGTTCTGCACATAAAATGGGCATGTTAGTTTTGAGGCTTTTTATAATTACTTGGGTCCTGGCTTCTGGATCTGTAACTGTACCACAGTACAGTACTACCAGGATGTACCAGCAACACAAAGGTTATTTTCAAACAGTTAATTTTTCAACCTTCCCCACAGTTTCAAAGAACTAAAAGTCATCTAGTATACTGCAACCCTAAAAGGTGCAGTACACTGGGGGTCCCCACATGTAATGCCTGCTTATCCTTCAAATTTGGGGGAAATCATAGCTCAAAAGGTGGCAGGTGTAATGAGAATAAATGTGGGGATCTTTGGATCTGTATATACCAGTACTAACTGCAGAAGGAGCTCCAGTTTTCAGTAAATAAAGTATTTGATTTAGAAATGTACACGAGTGCATACAAACACACAAGAATTGAAGTGACCTTAAAAACCATACAAGCCTATTGGAAAGGAAGGTGTAAAAGAAGTCAGGGGTTGAAGAGAGTGACAATTACTGATTCTGAAGAGAGGTCTGTGGAAAACACAGAGTGGCTCAGATTGCATCTGAGGGTTACACAGAGGGGTCCTAGTCTGTGAACCAAGTGGCTAGGGCTAGGGCAGATATTTATACCCCATTTCATATTGTTGAGGGTGTGTTGTGTTACATTCAGTATGATAAAAGCCTTGATGTCTTTCCCAGGGAATTGTCAAAAGGGTCCAGAACAGCGGATGGCTTTAACACTGGAGTTAGATTGATTAAATTTAAAACAATCCTTTGAGGATCAGGCAGGAAGGTGAATGTAAGAACATTGCTTTAAGGTGAAGTAAAGGGTATGGTCACTGATTGCTCTTTGATCATTGCTTTTGCTTCTATTTCAAAAGAGCGTGGTGACGTGCATGGTAATGGCAAATGCATTTCCTTCATTTTATTTAGGTCTCTACATATACGCTGGTTAGAATGACTCCTACACATGTATAACTTCTACTTTTGCAGGTCATCGTGACCTTGAGCCATGCCCAACTCTAGATATTAATCATGAAGCCACATCTCCAGTGGGAGGAGTGTAGAGTATGCTACCATTATGTGACATCATCTATGTCAATATTCTTTTACATTTAAAATTTGCTTAGAATTTACTTAACCTGGTTTATTATTACACCACTGGATCTTTCTCCAAATATCTCCCCACTCTGAAACCCAGAAGTGTCTAATAGAGACACCTTGTCAGTGCTAGCTTCTGGCTACAGAATAGTTTCTTCAGGGACATTTGCCCAAAGCCAACATTATTTTCTTTCTCTCTCAAGGATAAGGTATATATCCCCCCAGGGCATTTTGACTCTTTGCAATTTTAATCATTTTTTACAAATTGTTAGTTTCAAGTCTTATATTTTTCTTAGCTATTTTGAGCACCATGTGTTTTTAATGCATTTTATTGAATTGGCTTTGCATTGTGTTTTTATCATGTTGGCTTGTATATTTGCTTTATCATGTTGGGTTTGAATCCTCTCTTGAGTTTTGAGATCTTGGTGTTGCAGTGTTTTATTTTTTTAGCTGTATGACATCCTGAGAGATTGTTCCCTATGTGTTTTGTAAATACAATAAATAAATGAAATATAAATAAATACAATGTTTTGACTTCAGACAGAAGCTTGCATGAATGCATCCATCCAGTATAAATATTCAACTAAGAACACAGCACATCCTCCAAAACTCCTGATGAGTTGCATCAGCATCATAAAGCAGGAGCAAACCATACTTTATCCTGATGAGAAAATCTGGAAAATCACTTAAGAAGATAAACTCATCAGAACTGATATAAAGTTTTGATTATCTAGGGATGCAATGATGAAACAAAATTGCTTGGAAAGAACATGCAAAGGAACCTACTAAATAAAACACAGGAAAATGAACACTTCACATAGTCTCTATCAAGTTTCTATCAAGAAAATTTATTGTGGAGTAGACATGCCAGTGACACAAGATACATAATGATGGTGTAAAGGAGGACATTTTGAATGACAGGAACTGGAATTGGAAAAGCCCACTTATTCTGTCCCATAAGCAGTTTAGAGACAAAAAAAAGTGCAGCCCGTGGATCTCAAGCAGCCCCCAGACAGTTTTGTAGCCCCCAGTTTGGTTGATTTTTTTTTTTTTTAGGTAAATGTATTTTTTCCTAGATTTGCTTGCCCTCATCCCTTTTATTCCCCTTCTCCAAAAGACATGCAATCGCTTTTCAGATACTAGATTTTATAAATGACATTTTTCAAAGACTATAAATATGCAAATCTCATTTCTGAAAATGAAAATGGGCATTTCCTGCAATCACAATGAAAAAGGTCACTGGATGACTACTACATTCAAAAGGAAGCAGAGAATGAGAATAATCTTGGTGCTTTAATACATTGAATTATATGCCACATATAGAAGTTTTCTGCAGAAACTCTGGGAATAAACCATCCATGTTATTTGGAAGATGTGATGATATGTATATGAAGTAATCAGTTTGGTTCTAATTTCAAGAAGAATATGATCAAAGAGTCCTCTGTTTCTTAGAAGGTACAGACCAGTAAAACAGTTATAATACTATGGGAGAGGGGAAACTAATCATGCATAGACTGGTTCCAAGCTGTCATCCAGTTTGAATACACTGGGTAACAAATCTTGCAATTGCTGCTGCAGAAAGCCAGTTTTACAAGAATTGATTAAGGATGTACACTGCAGCCTGAACTATATTACTATGACCTGGCTAGATGTACCAGTATCTACCAGCTTTGCCCACATATAGCTTTGACCTATATGTAGCAGTCACCAAAAACTATGGGTATGGAGGGGACGGTGAGGTGACCTGTCATGATTCCACACCCTTTGCAGGTATCATTTTGTCCAAAGTGTCCCAGGACTGCATGGTTTCTGAGACAGGCATGAGCCTTCCTCATCTGGTCTTCACCTAGTCTCATTCACACAGTAGGGCTAACTTTGGCCTGGCTTTCTGTTCCATAAGGGATTATGGCAATTTCAGTGAGGAAGAACTCTGTAAGGATGATAGTGACGGTAGGTTTTAGACGCACTGAATCTCAAAGACTTTATAGGGAGTGTAGGGGGTATAGGAGGCTGATGGATATAAATGGTTTCCTGATGGCTTATGTGCAGTTTTCTGGATTAGGTTCAATCTGAGAGGCTATGGTGAGAGGAAGACAGAGTCCTTGTTCATTTTGTTAGAATCCTTAGCAGCTTTGGATACCAGCAACCATGTTATTCTTCTGGGCCATCTCTCTATGTACATATCTACAAAGGCCAAATAATAAACCAGTCCCACCCCCACACACACACACACACACCTTGCACTGTCTTCACAACTCAAGGTCAAAGGCCCCCTGCTCAACAGCAGACTGTCTTCACATGGGAAGGGTAATTCCACAGTGATTCCAGATCACCTCTGCATCAAAGTAAATTTTTAAAAAAGCATTTGCTCCAGATCTTCCCAGAAAAATCCAGAGCACCCATGTTGCGAGCTGCCTTTGGTCCAAGTATCGGGGAAAGGCAATGAATCAAATAAATAAACAGTTGTTTCTTCTTCTTTTTCTTATAAACACACATTTTATATCTTGCTCATTTCTTTAATAACAAATGGAGAGGGAAAATATGTTGCAGTTCACTACAGTACATTTTTATGGATTTTATAAAACTAGAAGTTTGTTCCTTCTTTGAAGAGTGTCTGGAGAGAACAGGGATATCAAAGAACCCCAAAGCAAAGTTGCTTAAAAATCAGAATTGTAAAAAGAGATGAAGGGGGAGAAAAAGAGAGCAATCTGACTGGTTTTCACCCATGTCTGGTTATATATCCCTCTCTTTAGTCTGCCAAGAGTTATATGTGGCCCACAGAGAATAACACAATACAGTGAAAAGTCCAATGTCAATAGTAAGGCAAAAATCAATGCAAAAGACCTGTAAATGAAATCCCACAACTCAGCAATGTGTGTACTACAGTGGGAATCTTTTTTTAGACAACACTATGGTTGAGGTTCATGAATTTATTTTGTAGCCCCCTTGATGATGGATAATAAAATGAGGCATATATTTCATTATTCCCTAACATTCGTAAGACTACTTTGCTGCTTTGAAGTATATCTTGCCTTCCTTGGTAATAGCCTTTTTTCAATAAAAAGAGCTGAAAAACACTGGCACATTCTATACAGGATGATGCATGCAGCAGGACTAATGGCACTTTCCTATGTAAGAAGTATAAATGACATAATAGGAAAGCACACCAGTTGATGGATAATGGTGCATAGCAACAATGTCAAGGAACAAACAAAATAAAGAACTCATGTTAAGGCCACTTTGCCAGTCTGAATTACAACATGATTTTCTCACTAATGGATTTGTGCAATGGAATAGGCAAAAAATAGCTCATCAGGGTAGATTTGTATCACTAAGAGTATTTTCTTGCTTTAGCTAAAGAAAGTGGTAAACCATAATTTGATGATAACCCAATCATTTCTCCAATATAAGCATCTTTATCATATCATCCAAGGTTTGTATTCACAAAACAATTTAATAATTCCTTACCTCTATAAGAAACTCATCGCAGCAACTAAATGCTTGACAATTAATGGTCTCTCACTAAAATCCCTAATACATTTTTTTAAAAAGAAAACAGTGGCTTAAATCCAGTTTATTATTGCCAACTAGCATAAACTCATTGGGAAGTTGTAAATCAATAATCCAAGAATTTTTTATTGTTGTTTTTACATTTTAAAAGTACAGTATTTATTTTCAGGTTTCAGAAATAAGGAAAATGTACTGATCTTCTCAGTATCATTCAGTGTCAATAACTCCTGTGTGAGCTGACAATTTTTTAAAGTGGTGTCTTAACCTACTTAATGTGGGTTGAAAGACTATTTCTCATCAAAGATAAGACCATTTCTTAATATTCTGCATGGCAATGTCTACAAGGAAAAAGCATCATTAATAAAATAGGCAAAACAAGAAGCAAGGAGCACATGCCTCTGGAGCACATGCTTCCTTTCATTTTTCAAAGATGTCTCTATCTGCATTGGCAACTGAAAATTATTTTCCTACACATTCCATATGTGTTTAGATTTTGTTTTGTTTGCATATCCTTCCTTTAAATAATAGTTTTTGTGTCTAGAATACTGTTTGTAATTTAATCACTTGGAACCCAAAATCTAAGGGACCAACTATCCTTGTTGCTTCATAAGACTATTTGTGTTTTAACATCATTAGGACAGGCCCATCTCCAAATAGCCATGACACATTATTTGAGAGAAAGAGACTTTTTGATCCAGCTCCCCCTTACAGAAAATGACACATTTTAATGTGAGCTCTACAGAGAAGGAAAGAATATTTGAAAATATTCAAAAAAATGGTTAAAAAAAAAACCCCAAACCAACCATGTGTTAGTGTTGAGAAATCCTACTGAGAAGAACTCTACATTGTAATGATTTGTAATAATTTGTAATAATACTAATGACTCTTCTTGATACTAGACAATCATCCGACCCACACAAATACCAACATGACCTATAAGCTATATAAAGGTTCAACACTAAAAAAAAACAAAAACACCCCCCTAATATCAGTTGCTACACTGTTCTTTAGACCAGAAGCACCAATAATTACTATACAAAACCACAGATGCCAGGCTGTCTACTGCATTTGTATTTTGAAAATTCAAGCCATTTGGGGAGAGAGTAACTTTATTGCTTTGTCAGAGCTCTTCATCAATGGACCATCATTTGTACTTATTGCATACGAACAAATAACAACAAAAACAACAACAGTTATAATAATTCTATCCAGAAGAGATGCCTGGAACATATTCAATATGTCTTGGAAACATTTATGGCTACCTCTAAATAATAACTATTACAAAAAAGGTTTTTTAAAAAATCCTCTACACAGAAAGTCCAATGAAAACAATCTCTCTAGACACCACTGTTTTGGTTACATTTCTTTATTTCCACAGATAAATCCCCCCACCCTGCAAAATTTAAATAGAATAAGAATAAATACATTGCATAAAATAAGGTGGAATAACAATGTATTACAGATATTCTATAATGCTGACTGACAGTTATTGGTAGTGATGAAGTAAACGATTTTAGTTCCTTCAAAGGAAAAAACAAATATTATAAATAATATCAATGTTATTCTCTGACGTAAAGAATTAAGCAAGATTACTCTAGAGCTTGCACACTGTTACTGGGGACTTCATTGCAACCACTGGATAATTCTCCCAATAAAAACATTAAAACTAATTATTTTTAATCTTTAATTACTGCTTTGTTCATATGATTATACTCTTTGAAAATGTGACCTATACAGTCGTAGTCAATGACAGCTGAACTTGTGATTTTGCATGGATTGTGAGACATCAGAATTATTTGCTAATTGAGACAGTTTAAGAATAAAAAATGTAATCTACTTTATAACATGTCTTGTAGAAAAGTTGCCTATACACCACTGATATCTTTCTCATTTGCTAATTTGTCAAAAAGTGGAACATTATTCCATCTAAAAAGCTGCTGACCCATAAATAAACTGCTAGGAAAGCCCTGAGCAATACTGAATGGACAAAGTAGTAGTGCCACCATCCTTGTCAATATTGCTGAAGTGTCAATTGAATTCTGCACAGATTCCTGTAGATGAACAATAATTTACATGTTTTCATCTGACAGCTGATTTATATGATTCAATTATCTGGTTCAGAGTGGTTCATTTTCTGAGTTAATCAAACCTTAAGTGGGATGGGCCTAGATTAGAGAGAATATATTCTCAGAATTCTCCTCGGTATCAGATTGTATTCTACATTACAGAGATGGGAAATTGCAGTGTACAGGCGTGTGCAGTGTGCGTAACTTACAAAGTCATGTTTGAAGCTATATATAGCCTACAAAGACATTATATTAAAGGGAAGAGACACAATGGCACAGTACTGACAGCCCAAAGGGCCATCCCCATGCCATGATTAGGGCTGGGGAGCTCACAGCATTTGCATGCTCCCCAGCCCTAGCACATAATGATGCCTGCGTCATTACATAACGCTGTTTAGATGGTGTGCATCAGGACGCTGATGCAACTGTGCAGCTTCTAGATGGAGCTGCGCAATTGCAGCAGTGTAAAGACACCCAATGGCACCTTTTCAGTTTATTGCATCACAACTGTGACACTAAAAAGGAGCAGGGCTTCCCCACTCCTTTTTTGCTGCGCACTTTTGTCGCAGCATCTAGATGCTGCGGCGAAAGTCTGCAGCAAACAAAGGAGGCTTCATACCGCCCTTTTTGGGTGGTCTGTAAAGCCCCAAAGATTCTAGAAAATCCACAAAGAATTCTAGATAATTGATATCAAAAATTAATTGGCAACATAATCTAGATGATATCTGAGTCCCCTCATTAGAGGTAAAAGTTTTCCCTGCCTTTTGAGATCTTGCTTTCCAAGGACTCAGTCTTTTCAATGCTTGCAAATTATGGACAAGTTCCATTCATTCAACACTTTTGTCATGTCTTCTTGCATACAATTTTCACTTGCACGCAATGGTGTGTGTGCGCACACATGCATGTGCCTGCATGTATATGTTTGTATAGGCTGTTAATTTAGTTTTTGCACACATTCAGAAGTGATATATGTTATCAATGACCAAAATGTCACTGATAAAAAATGCAAACTAAAAACTCTGTGTTCAACTTTTCAAACAATTCCACTTTCTGACAGCCCTCCAGTCTCTAACCCATCAGAGAAGCAAGAGCTTCATGTAAATTATGCCTGTAATAGAGTGCCTCTTTCAAATGACTGTAAGAATTTGTGTAAGAAAAATCAAGCTAAGACCATTAACAAAAGGCCTAATGATATGTAGTGAAGAATCTGAAGATATAAAATGACCATTGTATTGAAGGGAAGATACACAAAGATCGACGAAAATCCACAATGCATTCTAGATAACTGATATAAAAAAACTAATCAGCAACATGATCTGGATACTATCTAAGAAAATAGTGTAAATGTCCCTTCTGGAAGGGCAAATTTTGTTTGAAATTTCTAGAAATGTGCTTGCTATTGCTATAAATGTGTTGTTGTTAACAGTTATTGGGAAGGTGTTGGATATATAATTTTATTAATTTATTAATCAAAATCAAGGATAAACTTAGAATATTTCTTGAATAAGCAATAAATATTATTTACAGGGGAAAAAACCTCTGATATATAGACATCCAGGAAACATTCACATACCAGTACTGCAGTAGTACATTTGGAATAAAGTATTGTGTTTTTTTTTCAAAAAGAGAATGCAGAAATAATCTTATCTGCCCTATAGATATAAGCTTATTTTATGTGTTTGAATTCCATGGGAATCTACGAAAAACTGAGCTGAATTCATGCCAAAGTAGATAATTCTTAAATGGGGTAATATAAAGTGTTTAAACACACTGTGATATTGTGAACATACTAGCTTTCTTAACACCATCTAAAGCTCACTAAAAGCATGTAGCAGCTGAGCAGCTATTCAGAGTTAGACAAGAGTAAGGAACTTTTAAAGAGCTCTTCTGTTAAGACGTCTTGGTCCTTCTTTTTAAACTATTCAGTCTAAAAGATTTAAAAACAATGACTGACTGTGAAAGCTTAAACATTTATTTGTGCTAAGGAACTACTATTTTTGTCTACACATATGGAATTCTAATATCAGTTGATCAAGAATATATGTATGTATTTTAATAAAAAGGGGGGACAAATAAAAGGATTTCCCCTCCTGAATAATACTTGTTAGTGCAAGATCAAAACTGGTTATCTGACAGCAGAGCATTCCCCAAAAGTCTGAAAATATAGCTCAGTCACACTGAACAAAAAAGACACATGTGCAACATTAGATGGAGAGCAAAATTTCAAAAATGATTTTCTTAAAACTGCTTTCATTACAAACCTGAACAGCCAAATTACTCATTTGAATTCTATTTATGTTCTCCATTATATATTAGCTCTTGTCAAATAAGGTGAAACTTTAGTGGTCTGAACGTATGTAAGATCAAATTGAGAAGAAGAATACATGTAAATATAGCAATTTTCTGTATTAAAAGTAATTATACTACATAGCATGAGAATAATAAAGGTTCAGTAGGTAGTACCAACCAAGGGTATAATTTCTTAACAATGTTAAAATTCATTATATATAAAACTAAGTATATTTTTAGAAACCTTCTGTAACCATTATACTTTGTATTTAATCCTTGGGCTTTTTGTTGACCAAGGAAGTGATGGGTAGATGATAAATGAGAAAAAATATAAGTAAAATTTTGTTTTGGCAGAAACTTGAAGCTCATTTCTCACAATTCTCTGTTTCTGATGGGCATTGTGTTCTGTCATTCAATTATGACTCTTCAAGTGCTCTTTAAAACAAAAACAAAAAAAAATGTCTTTGCTTCAGTTTTTCATTCTTCATACTCTTACAAGTCTTTCACTGATTTATGCATATTTCTACTAGCCTGCCATGGACTGAAGTATTGATTGATGAAGATTGAATTTATCTTTAACTGAATGGAACCAGAAATGGTTTATAAAGATACTTATGTCAACAACCTGTGCCCATACATCTCTCACCAAACTCCTCTTGCTTGCTTTACTTTACCACAGTAATGCAGACCCAACTTTATTCAGCCCATGCCCTTGTGTAGCTGACACTGGAAAAATACTTGATATTGATGCATCTCAAAAACTAGGTAGTAATTTATTTGGGTCAATTGCAGGCAATAGTTGGCGCCCAAACACTTCTTGTACTACAAGATTAGTGACACAGAATGATAACGAGTTGCAGCCAAAGTAATCTGGAAGGTCATGTTTGCCCACCAATGATATAGGCTACTCTCTTTCAGTATTTCACTGAATCAGGATATGTGAACTGGTTCCACAAAGTAGCCATGAGATCATATAAGGTTAAAATAAATTTCACTTAATAGCATTTGATGTAGCATATCTATTTTACACGTGCTATATTTTATGTGCTTACTTATTTGCATACTGATAAGCAAACATACAGGATTCCATATATTCTCTTATATCACACAGAGAATCACAGCGACAACTGACAAGATTTTATTCAAAGCCTTGGAATAGCAGATGTGTGTAGAGATTGATTCAGCAATGTTATGGTGATCACTGACTACTCTATAACTATCAGGAGAATGTAAACTGCCAGGATAACATTTGCCTGTTGTGAGGTATACACTTGTCAAAGAAATGCATGAATACAGTTGTCCCTCCATATCCACAGATTCTTTGGCATTGCCAAGATATTCAGAGCAGTTCATCAGTTGAGTAGTCAATACAGAGCACTTTTATAATCATTTGTCCTCCCACCCTTTTCTATTGGGAAAGGTACAGTAATTGAAACCTTCCTTGACAAGTAGAGAGTAGGAAGAGGGAACCTCTGGACTCAGAACTCTCAAAATAAGTAGCATTTTTGCATCTCCCGAGATGTGCTACAAGGAAACGTGCATTTCAACTTCTGCATTTGTACCCTAAAGAATGCAGTGTTCCTATGGAAAACGCATATATTTTAAAATGAGAAAGGCTAAAATGGGCATAAATGAAGTAAGGGCAGAACTTACGTAAATTTTGTAAATACATAATAAATTAAGAAATAATTACACTCATCCCTCCATATTTGCAGCTTTGATATTTGCGGATTTGATTATTCATGGATTTGATTAATATGTTCTCTCTAGGAATATCTAGGTCCTCCAGTGCAACTCTATGTCAACTTTATCTAAAAGTTGCACTGAGAGACCTAGAGATTCCTAGAGAGAATACTCTGCTAGGCATTTGTAGCCCCTCCAATGCAGTTCTATGGTCAGTGTCTGTTGGATGTTAACCACAGAGTTGTCCTGGAGGACCTAGAGATTCCTAGAGAGGTATCCTCTCAGGTAAAAACATGATGTTTTTGTTATTTGCGGTTTTTGCATATGCACGGGGGTCTTGTGCCCCTAACCCTAGCAAATATGGAGGGACAAGTGTACTTAAAAAACTTACTAAATTTAAGTGTACTGAAGAAACACACAATTCCATAACCTATTTCAAAATAAACACTGGAAGAGAATGCAACCATACTTTAGAGAAATTAAAAGAAATAAAAACTGAGAAATGTTCACATCCAGATTTCCAAATGATCCAGAGCACTACGTCTGCAGGATAATGCAGAGTCTTCCTTACGTGCTTTGAGGAGCAAATGGAGTCATGGAAACCACAACTGTAAAACTTCTAGCAAAGCAAGCCAACATGTCAGAAGCCCCAGTTTTAACACAGTTCCAGTTTTGAATAAACATTGACCTATTTCACAAAAAAAGATAATTTGTCCTTGTCCAACTAAAGAAACACAGGAGAAACCCACACATAAATATTTAATATGTATAAAACCCCAGTGTATCAATTAATAAAAGGCAGCAACTAGAAAAAGAACTTACTGTTTTCTCTCAGTGGTAAAAGCTGTATTTCCGTCTTTGTATGAGAGTTTCCAGTGGAGGAAGGATGATGCTGTTAGCTTTTTGTTTATCACTTCATATATGTGCACTAAGAGACTTCCACTCGCTTTGTAGCCTCCCTCTCCACTATATCTGCTCCATCACTTGGCCTCAGCAAACACATTCAGAGCAAACCAACAGAGGACAGTGCCTGTGAAAAGAAGAATCAACATGTGCCATAAATAAGCAACAGGGGGAAAAAACTTCAGTGCCTAACTGTACATCAAAATATTTTCTAGTATGTGTTTCAAATGAGGAATATGCCCCTACTGTAATCTTCCCGTTTTATCTTCCTGTCTTTTCTTCCTGTAATTTTTCAAGCAGGAAGAAAAAAATGTATCAAGGAAATGCCTGAAATAATGTTAACACTAACCAGGGACAAAATATAACTCATGTTTCAACTACATTTTAGTTCAATGACATAGGTCTCAGTTTGGTCCCCTCACTACTGTATAGTCACTTCACCCAATTTAGATAACCTTTGAGCCACTGGGGTGGGGCAATTTGGAGGGCTGTGGTAAACTGTCCAGACATCCCCTCCACATCCATGATGGTTTTGATCCAAATAGGGATTCTTATTAGGAAATAAAAAAGAAAAGGAGGCTGAATGGGCATATTGTATTATGTATTTAATATAGAATGTAATGCAAATAGGCCCTCAGTGGTTACTTGGGTCCCAATGTGGAAGACAGGTGGCATGTAAATAAAATGAAATAAATAAAGGTAATTATATAACTAAACTATCCATGCACTGGTACAGGTCTGGGTGGTGCAGTCCATCATGTCATACAGCACTAATCATACACAGTAGATAAAAACAAGTATTCACCGTACATAGTGCACATCATGTGGGCTTTGTATTAAGGAATAATACAACTTACAGTAACTATAAAAATTATTCTTGCATACCTTAGCCATTATTGTTAAAACCATGGAAAAACCATTAAAGCATTAAAACAGTACACTGCACTACATACCGTAAGTAAAAATCACCCCCCCAAAAGCTTGCCTAAATAAAAATGTCTTTCCTAGCAAAAAGAGAACATGAACAGGAGCTGCCCTGACCTCCTATAGAAGGGAATCTGGGAGCAGACACAAAGAAGTCACACGCCCAAGTCCTCACCAACCATGACTGAGAGAAAGCTTTCCTTGGCCAGTCTTAACAATTGGCCTTGCTTGTATAGGGAGATGCAGTCCTTCAGACAGTCCAGACCCAAGCTGTTTAAGGTTATAAAGGTCAAAATCAGCACCTTGAATTCTGCCCAGAAATGGACTGGCAGCCAGTGCAACTGTTTCAGTATGGAAGCCCCATGATTTCTATACCTGGCCCTAGTCAACAGCCTGGCATGAGTACTTCAGACCTTCTGAAGTTTCTGAACAGTGTTCAAAGGCATCCCCATGTGGAGCACGTTACTGTAGTCCAAACTGTAGCACTGATCTTTTCCATGCACTAGCTATCTGATTTTCATAACAAAATAATGAGACATTGGAGGTAATCTATTACAATTAGAAAGAGTGAGTTAAATGATGTCTTTCAACTCAAACCTACAAAAATGAATGTATTAATTACCTAATTAATTATTTTTAATTATTTTTTAAAACAAAAATTTAAACATCTCTCTCTTTCTCGCTCTATCTATCTATCTCTGTATGTTAATGTTATTATTCTTTTTACATTTGCTTTAAAAATCACAAGCTACCAAATTTTCAGTTTAACCACATGAAACTATATACATATAAATACATTTAAGGTGTGCATATAGTATTTCTGTGCTAGTTGTTCATGTCACAACTATTGCCATTATATTCCATGATAAATGGGAACTATAATTTATGAGTAAGATTCATACAAAAAAAAAGAAAAGAAAACAGTACTAGGGATTCTGTATGGTGTGGCAGGGGAGGAAGTAAATGGGGAGATGATATAATAAGTTACATCACCAGGTGACACCGACCTAGTGACACCACTGTACCAGGATCCAAGATAATAATAATAATAATAATAATAATAATAATAATAAAAAATTTATTTCTATACCGCCCTTCCAGAGATCAGGGCGGTGTACAACATGTATAAACATTAAAACATCAAAATACATATAAGTTAAAAACAAATCAAATACAATAAAAACATTAAAAACATTATCCTCCGTGCAAAGTGCGATGGCAATACAATAAGCGGGTTGCTGACAGGCAAGTTACAGAGAAGGTCCATTCAAGGATATGCCTGCTTGAATAAGTAGGTCTTCAAGTCCTTCCTAAATTGGCTGAGGGTGGGGGACAAGCGGAGCTCAGTAGGCAGTGAGTTCCAGAGGCAAGGAGCAGAGATGGAAAATGCCCTCTTCGTTGTATTCACTAGTCTAGCCTCCGGAACTCTCAATAAGCGCTGTCCAGTAGATCTAAGTGTGCAGTGCGGATTATATGGGGAGAGACGGTCCTTCAGATACCCTGGGCCCAGGCCATATAGGGCTTTATAGGTAATGACCAGCACTTGTACTGAGCCTGGAAGCGAATCGGCAGCCAATGGAGGTCTTTCAAGATTGGTGTTATATGGGAGGCCCTGGGAGCACCAGTGACCACCCGTGCTGCCATATTTTGCACCAGTTGCAACTTCCGAGTGTGATACAAAGGCTGCCCCATGTAGAGCGCGTTACAGAAATCCAACCGAGAGGTTACCAGTGCATGTACTACAGTTTCAAGGTCCCCCCGGTCCAGATAGGGACGCAGCTGGCGTATCAGCCGAAGCTGATAACAGGTGCTCCTGACTGTCGCGTCCACCTGAGAAGTTAGATGGAGCGACGAGTCAAGGAGCACCCCCAGACTGCGTACGGTGTCCTTGACGGGAAGCGTGACCCCGTCCAGGACAGGTGGAACCACCTCCATACCCGGACCTGGGGAACCTATCACGAGTACTTCCGTTTTCTCTGGATTCAGACTGAGTCTGTTTTCCCTCATCCAGTCCATTACCGATTCTAGACAGGCCACGAGAGGAGCGACGCCATCCCTGGTCACTGCATCAGTCGGAGACAAAGAGAAAACTAATTGGGTGTCATCAGCGTACTGATAACCCCGCGCCCCATGTCTCCGGATGATCTCTCCCAGCGGTTCCATGTAAATGTTAAAGAGCATGGGGGACAGAATGGCTCCTTGAGGGACCCCAGAGGTGAGGGCCCTCTTATCGGAGCACACGTCCCCCAGCTGCACCATCTGGAACCTCCCGGAGAGGTAGGACCGGAACCACTGGAGCGCAGTGCCCCCGATCCCCACCTCTGCCAGGCGTTCCAGAAGGATACCATGGTCAATGGTATCGAAAGCCGCTGAGATGTCCAAGAGCACCAACAGGGACACGCTACCCCTGTCAATGCCCAGACGGAGATCATCGACCAGGGCGACCATGGCCGTCTCAACCCCGTAGCCCGCCCGGAAACAGGTTTGAAATGGATCTAGAAAATCCGTTTCATCCAAGATCGATTGAAGCTGGATTGCAACCGCCCTCTCGATCACCTTCCCCAAGAATGGCAGTAGCGAAACTGGCCGATAATTGTTGTGAATCAGGGGGTCGAGGGAGGGCTTTTTAAGTATCGGTTTTATTATGGCCAATTTAAGGATGTCTGGAAACTGCCCATCCCTCAGCGATGAACTGATGATCCGGTGTAACAATCGAGTTACAATCGGTCCCCCCTGTGCCACTAGCCACGAGGGGCAGGGATCGAGAGAGCAGGTTGTCTTCCGAACACTTCTAAGGATCTTGTCCACATCCTCGGTACTAACAGACTCAAACTGATCCAGTACAACTGAGTCCACGGAAGCTCTGGACACCTCTATTCTGGTTTCTGTTTCAACCCTGGCATCCAGATCTTCATTTATCCGAGAGATTTTACCCGCGAAGAAGTTGTTAAATTGGTCACAGCAGGCCTTGGTGGGTTCAAGGATCTGGTTCGGGGCAGGAGGGAGCTGAGATAGCTCCCTCACTACCCTGAACAGTTCTGCTGGACGCGACTCCGTGGACGCGACACGAGCAGCATAGAACGAGTTCTTAGCTGCTTGTATCGCCTCTCCGTAGTCCTTCAAAAGATGGTCTAGGAGAGCCTTGTCGGATAAACGCTGATGTTTCCGCCAGGCGTGCTCTAACCATCGCAGAACCCGCTTCCTTGCCCGGAGATCTTCCGTGTACCAGGGCTTCTTTTTGGAAGCAGGCCTGAGAGGGCGCTTGGGAGCGATACTGTGTATAGCCCTGGAGAGATCTGTGTCCCAGGTGTTAACTAGTGCATCAACAGTGTCGCCGTCACTTCCAGCCATATATCCCACTAGGGCTTCTTGGAACCTATCAGGTTCCATCAGCCTTTGAGGGTGGACCATTCTAATAGGTCCGCCACCCCCGGGGGGGATCTGGGTCGATGCCTTGATGCTTGCCTCCACCAGGAAATGATCCGTCCATGACAGGGCGGAAATGTTGGTAATTTCCGCCCACGGAATTTCCATGTCTGTACAGAAAACCAAATCAAGTGTATTCCCCGCAGAATGCGTAGGACCCGTAATTAGCTGAGACAGGCCCATGGCTGTCATGGTATCCATGAATTCCCGAGCTGCACAGGATGGAACTGTGTTGGCCGTGAAGGGGATGTTGAAGTCTCCCAGGACTAAAAGCCTGGGGGACTCCAACACCAGGTCCGAGACCAACTGTGTCAGCTCGTTAAGGGAGTCTGTTAGCGCACGGGGTGGCCGGTAGACCAACAGAATCCCTAGACTGTCTCTAGCCTTCAGGGTCAGGTAAATACACTCGATATAGGTAGTCTGACGAACTTGGTTCCTGCGTAGAGACAAGGTGTTTTTATGCACCAAGGCAACACACACACACACACACACCCGCCCACCTAACCTGCTCTGGTCCTTCACCGAGTACCCGGAAGGGAGGACCTGAGCCCACACAGCGTCACCTTCAGGTCCAAGCCAGGTCTCGGTTATGCAAGCCAGGTCACAGTTGTTATCCTCAATTAGGTCGTGTATGATGTGGGATTTGTTCTTGATGGACCTGGCATTGCACAGGAGCAGAGACAGAGTTTGTGGTACGGCTGGAGTGACCCTCAGGTCCTTTAGGTTAGGAGAAGGACTGGAAGGAGAGATAGATATTAGACATCGATCTCGCCTTCCCCTGCAACGCCAGTCCTTTCTCCTACCGTCATACTTCCCCTTGCCCCACACAACTTGGATGGGAGCCCCGCTTGCATCAGAAAGGTTACCCTCTCCCTCCCCAGATAGTCCACCCCCTCCTCCCATACAAGGATTCTCCATCTCCTCCACAGCAAACAATATGAGAGAGAGGAGGGTAAAAGGAAACAAGAATTACCCAAACAGGAGACAGCCAGACAGAATTCATTGCTATTAAAGGAGACAGCAGTAACTCAGAAGGGGCAGGTGTTCTTTGGGCCGTTCTATATGGCCCCTGAGCGTCCGAGCTCTCTCCCGCTGCCGGCTGGGCTCTCTGGGAGGAGCAGTTGGTGGGTGGGCCTCCTGGCTGGCCCCGGACGTCCACGCTCCCTCCTTCCGCCGCTAGCGCCGCCTCCTTTGCATCACTCTGCACTGTCAGTGAATATGTTGGCATCATAGGGGGTTTGGCCTTGGGGAATAGAAGCCTTGGGGAAGCAAATTGGAGTAGGTTTTAGAAAAGAGAGAACTAATGGGGACAGAAGAAACCATTCGCCTCCTTGCAAAAAATGATTCCTGCCATTTTATTAAAGTTGTACAGGTCAGCCCTCTTTATCCACAGATTTTTTATCCACGGATTCAAGCATACACGGCTTCAAGATATTTTTAAAAACTATAAATTCCAATCAGCAAACCTTGATTTTCCATTTTATATAATGGACACCATTTTGCTCTACCATTATATTTAATGGGACTTGAGCATCCGTGGATTTTGTTATCGATGGGGGATTCTGGATACAAGCCCTAGTGGATAACAAGGTCCCACTGTACAGACAGGCACCTGTATAGGATCTCTGCATTTGAAGATCAGTTATAATTTACACAGCAGAGAGTTTCACTACATGGGCATTAGTGGTGCCCACAGAGAATATTCAAATAGGAAACTGGTAAAGACCCAAACAAACAGTCTGGCATCTGTTTAGTGGCATATACATGCATAAATCCACCTGGTTCCTGCATATATCTTTTTGGCCTTTGTGGAAGATGGTATTAACTCCTCTTCTCTGCAATGACTAAAGTCCCATCCTATTAGAGTCACTGTTTAGCTGCTGAAACACTCCCACTGCCATTCTGTAGCTGGCAAAGAGTAGAGGGAGTGGATTAAAGAAGCAACTAGTTATGTCACCATGATCAGATGTAGAATGATTATATTATTGTGCATGATGTAATTATTCTTTGTACATCATTCACCATCATTCTCTTTGTACATCATTCACAATCTACAGGAACATAGCTAGATGCTTCTCTAGTTTCCTCCAGCAAGTTCCATGTGAAGATTTTTGTTATACTGTGTCATATAGAATCTCTGCCTCATTCTGCTGTATTTCATAAAAGGCAACCTAATACTTAACAAGTTGGTTCGGAAATAAATGTGGATTTAGACACATATTTCAAATAAAATTGCACCTTATATAATTTAACTAACCCAATTTCTTCTATACAGAACTGCAGCTCCAGAAATAATCATATTAAAAATAAGCTTTAGAGGGAATTTTTTTTATGGCAGGTGTTAGCTGGACTCCACTAATAGCTCCTCAGGTTTTAATGATCTTTAAAATGCACTTGTACCTTAGAATTTCTTTATCAAAGATAAAAACTTACTAGAAAGTAGACGGAGCACCAGGAATTTTTAGTGTTGTTGAAAGAGGTGCAACTCCAATTGATCACAAGAACATATAAGCAGAACACCAAAATGCTTCTAAGTGAATTCAATTACCTGAGTGAAAAACTCCTCAAAAGGAATGAATAGATTCTGCTACTAAACCATTTCCACTCAAAGAATATACCACAGATAGCATGCTATTCTGGCAGAGCACAGACAAGATGATAAACCTTTTGACAAAAGCATTGTTGTTGGGACGAATAAGGAAGAAATTCCTGACAGCTGCTTTATCAGTTTTAACTACTTTATTGCATTAGCCTTCATCTGCAGAATACAATGCAATATTAAACTTCACATACCATTTTTGTCATTTAAAGAAGGAAAATTCCACATCACTGCCAAAGTAGAAATAGCAGTGGTACTGTAAATAAGTAGGATAGATTATATACCACCTAAACTAAAGCAAAACTGAAGTAAAAGAGAATAGCGGGCACTTTTTCTATGAAAAAAATGACAAAAATAGCAAAAACCAGGAATCATGGAATGTTTTTTAATACTTTCAGAATACATTTGAAAAAGGATTAAATGGTTTCTAATGTCTGGAATTCATAATTTACCATTTTACCATCTTTGTTCACATTTGACACTGTAAATTTGCGTTGATATTTGTGTATTTCATTTAAAAATAGTGCTGTCGAGAAGTAAAAAAGACAGACCATATCTATGTACAGATAACTTCTATTTGTGATTCATAGAATAGCAGCATGACAACAGAGCATACAGAAAGAAAATCTTGTTTCCCATCCTGTTGGTTAGTTTCAACTAGAGTATCCCAAGTCCAAAACACATCACAGAAATAATCCAGTTTAAAACCACTTTAACTGCCCAGGCTCAATGTCAGGGAATTCTGGGAATTGTAGTTCTGTAAGACATTTAGTCTTCTCTGTCAGAGAGCTCTGGTGCCACAGTAAACTACAATTCCTAAGATTACCTAGCACTGAGTGAGGGCAGTTAAAGTGGTACTGGATTATTTCTGCAGTGTATTTTGGACCTCACTGAATCAATGGTTGACTGGTGTGTCAACATGTAGGCAAATTCTATAGAATCAATGAGTCTAATGTTGTTTAATTTCATTTATTTGTTTTTTATTGGATTTATATCCCTCCTGTTCAGCATGGGACCACAGCGACCAAATGCTGAGGTCCCAAGGGCAGCTGTCACCACAGTCCCAAACCAAGCAGAAGGACCATGTTTTCTTGAAGAATAGATAGAGAACTAGAACTTCAGGGCAGTCATTTTATGAATTTGTCCCCTCAAACTTTTCAAATAATGTCCTGAATTTCAGTTACTTGCTATATATACTTTTTTTTTTCTGGACAAAATACAGCTGGGTCAAAATTCGATCCAATAAATCTATGACATTTTGTCAATGAGGTTCCCTTTTTTGTCCTACCTAGTGTAGGACAAATGTGTGTTCTCTTTCATTTTATTGTTGAAACATGCTATAGATAAGCCAGTGTGAGCATTTGGATGAGAAACAATCCTTTCCTTTAGGCAAAGAAAAATTGGGGGACAAAATGTGTTCCCTTTCATTTTATTGTTGAAACATAGTATAGATAAGCCAGTGTGAGCTTTTGGCTGAGAAACAACTCTTTCCTTTGCGCAGAGAAAAATTGGAAGACCATGTCTGACACCATTTGCATAAGCAGTCTATTATTTACTAATACAGTAGAGTGCTCATGAAGATTACAACATGTAACCATTTGCTTCACAGTCAGCATTTAGGATTCCAGCGAGAGTCTGAGTTTGCTGGATAACCCAGTGGCTAAATAAAAGTATGCTTATCCATATTTCCATATTATATTCCAGTGGTCATGATGTGGTGGGTGTGGATGATAAATATAAATCCCTGCATTATTGTTGCTCACAATTGGTGGGTGACGGGGGGGGGGGGGGAATTCCACTAATACAAAACAGGATGGTGAGAAGTAGAAACTCAGTACACCTAGCCATAGCTGCTTCTGAGTTACTTTGAAAGACACAGCCTTATTAGTCTGGAAAATCTGCATGCAAAGGGATTTTGTAGCATCTTTGAGACTAAGAGGTAAAACATACTACCCAAAAGTAGTGGATTGGGGCCGCCCTGATGGCACTCACTCTGGAGCTGCAGCAACCAAACACTCACAGCACCAATCTGGCCCTTCTACAGTGTTTTAAGCCAGCTTTCTTTGCTCCTTTTCCAGCCAGCTCTTCCTGGTTGGGGTGGCACTGGCATGGTTTTGGGCTGTGTTTGGGGCATACGTTGTCTAAGCACCATGCCCCCAATGCAGCCCGTCTCTTTCAGCCCTAACTGAGAGAAAGAAGATGGTAGCATGAGCCTCATATCTGAGGAAGTAGGCTCAAGTCTATGAAAGCTCATGCTATCAGCTTCCTCCTGTCATTTTGTCTCAAAGGTAGTACAACCATGGTCCCACAGATGTTTTGGACTTCAATTCTCAAAAGCCCCAGCCAGCTTGGAATCCCGGGAGCTGAAGTCCAAAACATCCGGAGAACTAGAGTTTTTGAACCACTGTGCTGCAAGATTCCTTTGCACTCTGTAACATGTTTTGCTATCTGGAAGTACAATGAAATTGCAACACCGTCATTCAGAAAAAAGTTCTAGAATGACTTTTTTGGACTTTGTCTGGAAATCATCATTTCAAATCTGAAGATGAAGAACTTGGCTAGAATTATGCAGGGGTATACTGCCAGCATAAGTCTGGATTACATCAGCACTTGCATGTTTTGCACATTTGCTGAAGGAGGTGTTTGAAGGACCATATTCTTTTTTATGAACCTGTTCACACTTTGACATCTGCTTTAACCAGTTTTAATCTTACAGATCTTTTAATCT
Source organism: Urosaurus nigricauda (assembly GCA_034509955.1). Lineage (NCBI taxonomy): Eukaryota > Metazoa > Chordata > Lepidosauria > Squamata > Phrynosomatidae > Urosaurus > Urosaurus nigricauda. The sequence goes on along the minus strand of JAOEGL010000003.1, from coordinate 184,582,018 downwards.
CTTTTTTACTTTCATATTTTGTGAATTTTTAACAATGTGCTTTTAATCTGTTGAAAACTGCTTTTTTATGGGATGTCGTGGATTAGTGGTTAAGATGCAGATTCCGATTATCGTAAGGTTGGCAGTTAAAGGCCTGAGTGCTGTGTGACAGAGTGATATCCCATCACTATAGCAATAGCAATAGTAAGTGCATTTCTATACCACTTATTAGTGAACTAGTACTCCCTAAGTACATTTAACCAATTGCCCCCAACAAGCTGGGCACTTATTTTACTGACCTACGGAAGGATGGAGGGTTGAGTGGACCCTGGAGTCCTGCCTGGGATTGAACTCACAACCTTGAGGCTGTGAGTGGATGCAGTACTGACATTTACCCACTATGCCACCAAGGTTCCCTCTTCTCCCAACCTAGCAGTTCAAAAGCATGTAAAACTGAAAGTGGAAAGGTAACAGCATTCTATGCAGTCATGCTGGCCACATGACCACAAGAGTCATCTTCAGACAATGCTGACTCCCTCGGTTTGGTGACGGAGATGAGCACCACCCCCTACATTAGGTTTCGACGAGACAAGGGGAAACCTTTACCTTTTAAAAAAAAACTGCTTTGAGGCCCAAACCAGAGAAAAGGCAGAAAATAAATAAATAAATAAATAAAATAATCATAAATAAGCAGTTCCCTATTCATCTACAACAGGTCATTTTAAAGGACAGCCCAGCATGTAGTATCACTGCTCTAATTTTACTACTAATATTACTGCTCCACTTACATTGAACAGAATCTTTTTTGCCTTTGGAAGCTTTTTAGCACCATGAAACAGTGCTGCTTCAAAAATTGAATGAAATTAAAAAATAAGAATATATTCTTATATATACTTCTAAAGACCATTAACTTGTAAGACACAGGGTAGGCTTCCTAGGGGCTCTGCCATAGAAATAAGGGCTATGCAAGTCAAAAAGGTTGGGAATCCTTGCTTTAATGTATTTAATATTTATTTACCAAGATCAGTAAAAATAATAATAAAACAGAAAGATTTTCAAGTTTTAGTAGCTCAGGACCATCACTTTTATCTATCCATTTTACCATGTTAAAAGAAAAGACAGACACTGAGGCATTCATATAATAACTAATTTACAAAGAACAGATGTGAATCATTAATAGGAAAACAGCTGACAAGGAGGAAAGACTATTAAACAGCATGTACTGTACCAAGCAGATTGCCTTTTAAATTACTCACACTTGTTCTCTTAGTAAAAAGAAAAATAAATCTGACAGAACATAATAGAATTCTGTTATTTTAAATGAACTGCTACGGGTCACTTTGTATGGCATTAACATTTTAGACCTCAGAACACCAAATGTTTCCAGGTATTTCATAATATATAGTTCCACCCTTAGATGGTTTACATATATACATATAACTATTAATTTCAACTCAGAAAAACCTAACAATTTTTAGGCATGTACAAAGATTACCATACCTGCAAGATTTTTTGTATGATTGTAGAAGCATTGCTACCTACTACAGATCAGCTCATGTGTCATCTGGATGTGATTCTAACTTATCAACCCTGCCTTCTACATAAAACTCACTTGTTTTCTGCTGGCCCTCTCTGTAGACATTGACTGGTGTGAGAGGGTCAGGATTGGGCTGTTATTTTTAACTGTATTTGTCTTTTAACTTATTGTACCCCGCCCCGATTGCTCATTCAGAGGGGCAGGTTATAAATAAAAAATTGCTGTTGTTGTTGTTGTTGTTGATGTCTTTGGCAATGTATAACTGGATACACAATGATGACTTCATCCTCTGACACCTCCAGAGGAACCCCCCCCCCCCCAGTCCTGGACATTATGCTTGTGTGGCTGATGCCCATTTTCCTCCAGCTATTTTTTGGGGGGCGGGGGGATAAAAACTGTATTTTCTTGCCAAAAAAAATGTTTGCTTGTTTGTTTAAATGGTTGCTCCAAAATGCCAGAAATGATTTCAAGCAAGTGTGGAGGAAATTTCCACCATGGGTTGGAAGCCCCACTGGATCCTTCAGTGGAGAAATGAAACTTTTGCCCCCCAAAAGTATGTTTGCAAGAGCCTCAAAATACTAATAAAATGCTATCTAGGGGTCCAGGAAGGCCCTAAAACATCCCTTCATGTCTCCTACAGGGCTTTGGGGACATTTGGTGTCAAAATTATTTTTGCCAGAACAAGTGACATGTGCGAAATCACCTTTCTAGGTTTACTGGAGGGCTAATGCGACCTCTAGTCTTCCACAATTGCCTGCCCCTGCTGTAAATGCTCATAGAAGACAGCAGGAAAAAAGTGGTTTCAGTGATTAGTGGTCACTGCATGAGGTGGCAGTGAATACCTCCATATGTGAAGACCACCAAAAGACATATGCTGGCAGAATTAAATTTATGCCTCCAGATGTCATCAGCCTACATTTTTTTTTCTTTTTAATGCTAAGGCAATGACTTCCACCAGTTCTGCAGAGGTGCCACAGTATTTTTTGAAGCAGAGGTGAGGGGCCACACATGATCTCCAGCCATTGCATTAAAATTATCTTCTTACAGGTGATATCTGCACATGCTAGACAGAATACTATGGGAGTAGTCTGAGTGTCCTGACCCTAGAGCTATCCTGAATTTCCACTGTTACCTGCCCAATTCACTGCAATGTTGAGCAGCTGTTCGCATACATTTCTGGCTGTGCTATCTGGCACTGCCACTACTGCAGTGTGTTGCTCACTCTGAGATTAGAACAAGGTGCCCAGCATCGATCACAGGACTGAGCACCCCGTTCTGACCTCAGAATGAGTGACATGAAGCAGCAGTGGTAGCACCTATCAGCACAGTAGTATATGTTGCAAACAGCTCCCCAATACTTCAGTGGAGGGCTCTGGATCTTCTGGGAAAGATCGGGAGCAAATGTTGAATTATTTTAATCAATTAATTGGGGGGGGGGGGATATAGTGGAGGTATATGATAGTTCCCACCAGAACTGGGGATTGGGTTCTGTGTCATCTAAGCTCCTCGGAGTGGGGATGCAGGGAAAGATTTTTTTTTAACCCATGCAGGTGAGGACTTAGATACCAGTACAAGAAATGCTGAAATTATGAAGAACTGGTTGGAGTTGTGAGTATAAAATTTGTTCCCATACAGCTGTGTTTCATTACAAAACTGAAATATCAATTTGTATATTAACTTGGAAGTTAATTGCCTCAAAATATCTCCAAAATACTATTCATTTGTATATTTACTTACTCATTTTGGGGAATAACTCCAAATCTTATTTTTAAAAACTTCTATACATACTACAAAAATAATAATAATGAACTACCCTCAACCAGCCAAAGAGACCCTGTGGGACCTTTGCGAGTTCTATTCACACAAAACAACAGGCTATCATAAATAAAGCAATGGGACACCAGGCAGTATAAAGAGAAAAATATTTCCACTGTTTGTTTTCAATGTTTAAAGTCCAGAATACCACTGTAGAGACACATGGTTATGAAATTCTATCACCAATGTTGTTCACAGCAGGGTGATTTTATTAACACAAACAAGAAACATGGATTTTCAGAGAAAACAAGGGCAATAACAAAGTCATCATGCTACGGTTTGCAAAGAAAAGTTGCAAGGAACCATCTTAACAGTGTCCTTTTCTTTCCTGGTACAGATACCAAATCACAACTATAGAAATAATTCATTTGACACTGAACACTTTAGAACGATTTGATACATAGTCCATGAATAAAACCAAAAAATAAAGCTATATAATACCTCTGCTAGGATTAATAAACTTTCTCTCTCTCTCTCTCTTAAGCTTATTGCACAGAACTTGCAGGAACGGGAATGAAATGTAACGGGAAAGCACAGAACAAGGAGAAAATGGGCATTATCGCATGTGAGAATGCCACCGATGCTGCCGGGAGTCCCCAAACTGTTCCCCATCAGTTCCATGGCAGCTAAATTTGAAGGACAATTTTGAACCATTTTTCAAAATCGGCTGCCAGGAAGGGCTGGGGAACAGCTTGGGGACTCCCGGGAGCATCAGCAGCATTCTCCCATGTGGTAACACCCATTCTCTCCCCATTCCATTCTGTGCCATTCCTTTCTGTTCCATTCCCGTTCCTGCAAGTGCCATGTGATAAGCTCTCCTCTCTCTCTCTCTCTCTCTCTCTCTTTCTCTCTCACACACACACACACATACACACTTGCTTTCAAGTTCTTCAAAATTCTCTGTCAGACTTTATTTTGGTGAAACTAGGTGAGGAAAAGAAACAGAATAATAATTTTCCAGAAAAATAAAAAGCACCCCCCCCCACCTAACCATATGTCAGTGGTTCTAATGTTCAAATGATATGGAGATTTTCATGTCACTTGGTGTTTCTGCTTCCCCACAACACAGGCAACAATACACTCCAATGAAAGGCAAAAGCAATGTAACTGAGAGAAAAATGCAACTGGCATTTCTGTGGAAGAATATATATGTGTGTGTGTGTGTGTGTGTGTGTGTTGGTGCAAATTAGTCAATTACAAAAAACCCCTTACCAAAAAAAAAAAAAAAACAACAAACACCTACATGTAGTTTCAATGTATTTTTTGTGTTGAAATCAGTATGTTTTTTCAGAAAATACTGATTTTCTTCCTAAAAATGTATTTTCTGTACAGTAAAGCCAAGCGTTAAGCAGGAATACCATGAGCAAAGAATGTTATGGCTGGTTTCGTTTTTTCTGACAGGATGCCTTGAGAATCCATCAGTTTTTCATGAAGAATATTAATGAATATTCTGTTCATGCCTGTTTATTGATGGGAACTTTTGCCAATTGCTTTACTGAGTAGGTGAGACTTTTTTGCTCTGAAAGTCTTAGAGGTTATTCAGATGGTGAAAATAATCCAGGATGAATCGAGGTTAAATCTTCCTTGTTCACATGCATGCCTTATGCACCCAATTAAGTTTTGGGCTGCCAAAAAACCCACTTACCTGGGACAATCAATACCAGGGTTTTTCCTGAGTTGTTTAAGATTCACATCAGCAGCAGCCTGAATAACCAATGTGAATAGACCTAGGATTAAACTCTGCATGCCTCGAATGTGTTTCTAGCATCGACTCCATGTTCATTTGAATGCTGGCATGTGTGAGCAACAGAACTTGGTTCCATAGTTTGAATAACATCACATGAATAACCTGGAATGAATGAGTCAGGTTATCTGCATCTTTCCACTAAAAAACCAACAATGTCTTAATAACTCCTTAGAGGCAGAAAATGGTCCCAAAATTAATGAGTGGGGTGTCTCTTTTCTATCAGGTCTTTTCCATCAGGCTTTGCCCAGGGATCCAGAACTTACTTAACTCCATTTCCCATGAGTCCTAGACAAATTAGGCAATGGTTGGGTGTGACGGGAGCAGAACTGATGAATATCTGAAGGGACAGAGGTTCTCCACCCCCAACTTTATCCCAAATCTCCAGCAAGAGAAGATGCTCTTTTTACTGACAGGAAGGAATACCAGCCAATCCCACTTCCACTCATCTTCATCATGCTGCTTAGAAAGTGGCTCCTCCAAGCAGTTTCAGGCAAGGTAGAAGACAACCACACACCTTTAACGGGAACAAGGTCCTCATCAATATAGGTAGGGGAAGGATGGTTCACCAAACCACTAAAACACAAGCATTCAGAAGAAGGCAAGAAAAAGTTGTTAACTCGAGTAATAACCTCAGGGTTTTTTTTTTTTCTTTCTTTTTTAAGTGAACATACATTACAAGGTAGATAGTTGTTCCAGGGTTTTGTTTTTTTAAATCATCCTACTACTGGTCTTCAGATTTTCTGTCCAAGTTGTATGAGTGATTAAGCAATACAAAAGAACATCCACCACTTCCACCAAGGATCACAGAGAAGAATAAACACTTGTAGCTGAAATTATCAGGATCATTATCTTTCACTCTTTTATCAACCCAATAATTATTTTACAAAGGTGGTCACAGATATTTATTGAATCTCTCCCTTTGTCAAAACCCATTTGTTTACTGAATATCCTCCTTTGCTTCAAAACCTAACAAGTATGAATCAATATATATTGTAGTATTGGTACACGTCCAATTAACATGCATTACACATTTACTATCAACAGCCTCTTATCAGTACTGTATAGTGTTAATTTTACATTCTATATACACTCTTCTTATAATCTTGGACTGAACAGACGGTGGTTTGTGTGAGAATATTCTGATACTGTCATTTAACCAAAATGTGTTCCTGTATGCAGTGCAATCTGGGAAAGCTAATGGCATCTGTTTTACTGCCATGCTTTCGGGGAGTGTCACTGCTTATGATTAGCCAGATTGTCAGGCTGTATCTCACAACAAGGGCAGAACAAAGACAAGCAGCTCTGATAGACTGAGTGACTTTTTCTAAAGGCCAGACATGCCTTGCATTTTTCTAAATTCTTCTGAGAGAAAAGGTAGCTCCACAGAAGGTGCATTTCTTCAGTCTTTTATCTAAGACAACACTGACACTGCCCATTGTAGCAAAATGAAAGTAGATCTGGCCAATGAAGTGGGTCAGGAGGAAGAGGATAAACACCAACACCAATAACCAAGTCAAGTAGAGAATATTAACTAGTCTGAACCAGAGAAAATATCTTTGGAACGTGTTTATTATTTTGACTTTAAAAAAAATCAAAACAAATCTTAGAGCAGAAAGCCATGTTAGCAATCTTATTGCATGGGAGACATCATGAAAATAAAAGCATTCCCATACAGACTTTATAAATGCAAAGCATCTATATGTGAAGCTTCCATGAGAACAAGATGAGAAAAATCAATGCTTTATATGTCTATATACCAAAGTACAGACTTTAAGAAACAGACAAGGTAAGCTTATACTCTTAGCATAGGAAAGCCAATATTACTTTATAGGTATAACAGAGACTCCCTATCAGGAAAAATATTGAATAGATTACATAGGTGTATGTTTGCAAGCATCTTGATGAATTTCAACACTGAAATTCTGTACCATGCCAACTGCCATCCTCTGGCTTGGGAGGGAGTGAAGAGGCAGGTCCAGCTCCATCAGGACTTGCCTGAAGAAGAAGAGCCCTCCCTCCATGCCAACTGCCATCCTCCAGCTTGGGAGGGAGTGAAGAGGCAGGCCCAGCTCCATCAGGGCTTGGCTGAAGAAAGAAAGCCCTCCCTCCATGCTCCTTGGTCCAGGCCTCAGAGGACCAACCACAGAGAGAAGAACCACTGGACCTCATCCCCTTCCCCACCACCAATCCCTTCTCCTTTTGTGTTGTGTATTTTTAGAATGTAAGCCTGAGGGCAGGGAACCGTCTAATCAAAAATAATAATTGTATGCTGCTCTGATAGCCATTAGGGCTGAAGAGCGGGGTATAAATACCATAATAAATAAAAATAAATAAATAACTATCAGGTCAGAATGCACAGTGAAGCCATTGAAGTACACAAGCAACTGGACAACTTCAACAGGAAAGAAGAAACCCTCAAAGTTAGCAAAGTTTGGCTATCAGTCCTGAAAAACACTAAAATCAAGAACCAGAAAATGCAAATAAAAATCGTTCAGGGTCAGGGGTTTTCCCAGAAAACAATGGATCTCTAATTAAACAGACACAAATCCTCTTTGCATATCCTCCCACCCTGAGGCCTTGCCATTCGACAACAGAACAATACACTGATTAACATGCAAATCACTCCTCCCAACCCAGGCCTCATTCCCACTTACAGATAAATTGGTGTGCAATCCGAATTGATGGATCGATTCAGCATCAGATCATGGTTCCCACTACATTTGCCCCAATTGCATTTTCTGTCATTTTCTGGCACCAAAATAACCCAATTGTGGTTGCCATTCACCAATGAATTGATTCAAAATGAACCAGTTCTAGCGACCAAAGAGGAAATCTGAAGCGAATCTGATTGGCTTGTGTTTCACACTTGCGCTGAACTGATTTATCGAAAAAGAACCAGAAAATAATCAGCATAAAAAAGATGTGGGTTAAATGGGTCTGGAGCATGGCCCCCCTCTCAGAATTGCTTCAGCGATTTGGATTAGGTGGGAACCAGGGCCGTTTGAACCGGTTCAAACCCATTCACAATCTGATTTAAAAGGTAGTGAGAATGAGGCTCCAGGGTCAAACAGTATATATACCCCACTCACTTCCATGCCCACATTATCTAAAGATGCCAGCCACAGATGCTGGCAAAAGTCAGAAACAAACTGTTCTAGAACATGGCCACATAGCCCGAAAATCCACAAAAAAGCATGGATGCTGGCCATGAAAGCCTCCGACTTCATAATAGAAAAATTATTTTCCAACTTGAGGAAAGTAATAGTCCCACTATATTATTGTCAGACCTCATCTGGAGTATTCAGTTCAGTTATGAACACCTCATTTTAAGAAGGATACAAACAAGTTGGAGCAGGTTCAGAGGAGGGCAATGAGAATGATCAGTGATACAGAGAACAAAACATATGAGGAGAGATTGAAAAATTTGGACATGTTCAGCTTGGTGAAAAGAAGACTGAGAGGTAACATTATCATATGCTTTAAATACCTCAAGGACTGCCACAAAGAGAAAGGTGCAAACTCGTTATTTGCTGCCTCAGAGGGAAGAACTAGATCTAATGGTTTTAAGTTACAAGATGGCAGAGTTTGATTGAATATTATAAATAACCTCTTGACAGTGAGAGCAGCTGTAGGTAATGGAGCCAACTGCCTACAGAGGTGGTGAGGTCTCCTTCTCTGGATGTCTTCAAAAAGAGGGTGGACAGCTACCAGCTGTAAATGCTGTAGCTGGAGATCCTTCACTGGCCAGGGAGTTGGAAATGATGGCCCCTGGGCCCCCTCCAATCTATGATTTTATTATTCTTTTTCTTAAGTTCATTTTTTCTAATTAAATTTTTATTGAATTTTTACAATAAAACATATAAAGTATGTAAATTTATGAGATTATACCTGCTCTCTAATAAGCAAAAGCAAGTTAAATTCAGATTGTCCATAAATGCAACTGTTGCTGCTTCCTCAAGTTCACAAGCATACACTTGCCAGATCACACTTTGTTGTCCATAACTTTTTCTATTACAATACAATTATAACTGTGCTGCTAAAATTACTCATGTATACATCATTACTGTCCAACCCAGTGCATAACAAGACCAGACACAGAGAACTGGGTTATAAAATAGGCAACTTTGTTTAACTCAGCTTATTTAACTTTATTTCTATGAGATCTGCAAAAACCAGGAGGGAGAACCTCGTGCGGGAAGAGATGGTGGATGGTCTGCTCCTAGACCAATTCCCCAGCTTCCCCTGGGTGAAAACACCTGACTCCAGAACTGGGTTGCTCCCTGGCCAGCCTGCACCCAGAAGGCCAACTTAAGACTCCCCCACTTAACTCGCAAGACTTAAGTGAGGGTTTAAATCTCAGGTCAGCCCCAAAGCCAGTCTCTTTTCCTTCCTGTTTAGTCAACAAGATCAAAAACACAGTTCCAGAGACTTACCTTCACCCTTTAGGAGATGCCAAGGTGTTCACCTGGCCATGATCTCCTTCCACCTATGAGTGAAACCTATTTATGGCCACACCCCAGGCCAATTGTCAAAGTCCCCAACTAACAGTGTGGAGTAGGAAGAAAAAAGAAAAAAAAGATGACAATTCCTACCCAGCCCCAAAATGACCAGAAGTTACTCTCACACTGTTGTTGAGGTGGGAGGGTGGGTCAGCATTTCTCGCAACTGAGAAGGATGGGTGGGTAAGCCTCAATCCAATATAAGTACAATAACCTAAGAATAAAAAAGCGGGAAGCCCCACCTCTCTTAACAGTCACCAAGAACACCATTTATGTTTAAACTGCTGGTCTCTCCACTGACAGGCTAGCAAAGGTTCCTCCCTTGATGACAGTATCGGGGAGAAGCATTCTAAAGTTGGCTGATTCCTTTTCTTCAATATTCTGCTTCCTTTCGTTAAATATTATGTTACTATGTGGCTTGTAGTGACTCTAGAAATCTCCCTTCACTGTTCTTTTTTTTCTTTCAGCCTGAAACTGTGTATGTGTATTTTCTTGCCAGCTTTCCAGAATATTCTTCCTATTTTTCAGCAAAGAAAGACAGCTTGTGCACTTATTTAACAATCCTAAGGGGTTCATAGACAATAAGTGCCCAAGAGATAGAAATCCAGAGCTCTTCCAAACCAATTGCTTTCACTGTTGGCATTATCATGCTTCTATTTATGCTTGGAATTTGCTTTTGAAAAGATTTCTGGGTATCACCATACCCAGTCCTATAAAAGTATTTACAGAGAATGAAGTTCTTATCATAGTCATGTCAGGTGTGTTATATGGAAAGACTGCAGTGAAATAGTTCATTCCCCTTTAAGGGAGAAAAACCAGTTGATGTGGTTTTGTTTTCTTTTTACAATCAGATTAAAAAGCAAGCAGTTGCACTCAGCAGGTGGAAAGAAATGTCACATAAATCTTTTTCTATAGTTTGAAAAGGCTCAGGGGCTGACACATTGGAACTCCAGATCCAATATAAGTACAATAACCGAGGAATAAAAAAGCAGGAAGCCTCTATTTTTATCCAGCTGGTGTGAACAGCAGCATAATTTTAATCTGATCAGGAATTTTAGAAGGTGATTCTGTATTTTCTTCTATGTCAGAAGTAAACAAGATTTGGGCAGCACACTTTTCAAGCTTGTCAATTTCAGCTTCTGAACTCCCATTCAAAGTTGAAAAGTTAAAAAGAAAAACATTGGTGACAGAAAGTTGTTGTTGTAGTTGTTGTTATTCTTATTATTTATATCCCACCCTTTCCCCAAAATTGTGACTCAAAGCAGTTTACAAGATTAAAAACAGTGCAATTAAAAACACAGAAATTTTTTTACATTAAAACAGAATTAAAGCATTGCAATATTAAAACAGATTGCAAAAAATAAAATATAGTTAAAAAGATAAAGGTGTTTAAAATACTTTGAAAGAATACAACATCCGTTCTTTAAAAATCTTCTGCTTTAAAAGAAGAGGAAGAGGAAGATATTTGTGTCTGAAGAGGAAGATATTTGCCTGTAGGCAGAAGGCCAACAAAGAGGGGGCCATTCTGGCTTCCCTGGGCAGGGAGTTCCAGAGTCTAGGGGCAGCCATGGAAAAGACCTTCTCTCGTGTCCCCACCAACTATGTCTGTGATGGTGGTGGGACAGAGAGAAGGGCCTCTCCTCAGGATCTCAGAGCCCAGGCTGCCTCATACAGGGAGATACAGTCTGCCAAATAGCCTAGACCTGAGCCATATAGGGCTTTATACGTATAACCAGCACTTTGAATTATGCCCAGAAATAAACTGGCAGCCAATGGAGCTGTTTCAATAGGGATGTTGTGTGATCTCTATAACCTTCCCTTCGGTACAAATGATGAGTGTCATGGTGGAGAAGAAAGTTTCAGAATGTATCATTCAATTCCAATTTTTACAAGTAAAAGAGACTTCTGAACATGCATCCAATCCCAGGGTTTGGTATTCCCTTCTTGGTCCAGAAGTCAAGAGCTACTACATGCTGCCACTGGTCTGACTGTATATACTGATGCTTCCTCTTCCTGGCTTAGCTGCAGCCACATTATTTTCAGTACCTTTTTTGTGCCATGGAGGAAATGGTATGCATTAGTATGAGAGTAGTATAAGAGGGCAACACAACTCCCACATGTGCCTCTTCGGACACACTAGATTATTGCACTACACTTTTACAGCACTGCTATTCCAATTTAACTGCTCTGGCTGCTTCCTGCTGCATTCTGGGATTTGCAGTTTAAGGAGGGGCATTTAGAATTCTCAGCCAGAGAGCTTTTAGGCCTCACTGAATTACAAACCCCAGAATGCAACAGGAGCAGCAAAGGTGCAATAGCAGCACTACAAGAGTATAGTGTGGTAATCTAGTTGGATGTCCCAGCAGTAATCACTAAGAATGGAAAAAAAATATTCAAAGATGTGGGGGAGAAATGAAAAGTGTACTTTTCAAGGGTAAGGAAACTCAGTTAAGAAGAACGACTCAATCTCCTTTCCCAATTATTTTTTCCCAAGACCTCAAACAGACTTGAGCACTGTACTCCCACCCCAGCCCCAGATGTCACCTTTGTCTTCCAGCCCCACCTGACATATTTAATAATCAGCAGGAAAGCCACAGCAGATCAGCAAAGAGAACCACTCAGTCCTGGCAGTTTGCACACAATGATGACATCCTCACTGGCATCTGGAAGGAGTTCGAGGAGGTCCCAGCAGATGCCTACATCAACCAGAAATGGTTAAAATAGCCATTAAAAGATAATCCTCTTTTCTCAGCTGCCTTGCCCTCTTTCACCAGCTACATGGCCATGCCACAGGATGGATGGAGGATATCCAAGACAGACTCATCTCTTACTGGCTGTGGTAGCCATCAGCAAGCAATCCTCTTTGTTTGGCTGACCCAGTCCTCTCTTTTCGGCTATTACATGCCTCTTACAGTATTGTTATGGTAAAAGCAGCATAGTATAGAGGTTTGAGTGGAGGACTGCAACTCTAGGCAATGAGGGCTAAAATCCTTGCTTAGCCAGGGAAATACACAGAGTGACTTTGAGCAAGTCACAGTTTTTCACCCTTAGGGGAAACTAATGGAAGCCTGATCCGACTATATCTTGTCCAAACAAACAAACAAACAAACCCCCTATGATGGTACCTCCGTAAGTCCCAGCTGACCTGAAGGCACATAACTATAATAATGAATTTTCAGTACTAACTTGTGTATTAACTGGAAAATCTAGTTAGTTAGGCCACAGTGATGGAAAATTCCAAGAAGCCAATAAATTAACAAGTTAATTAACTACTCAGTTCTGAGCTCTGCATCTGGAGGGCTGCATGATTTCCATTCTTGTCCTAGGGGTCTTTCACAATCCATGGCAATTTCTGAAAGAGCCCTCTTTAAAAGCTTGCATGCCATAGGACCATGGTGGCGAACCTATTGCACATGTGCCCTCTCTGGCATGCAAAGCCATGTTGGAAGGCATACAGAGAGACAGGAGGGTGGGGGAAGAGGAGGAATAAGTGTGTGCCTGTTCTTTCTCCTCTCCCCACCCTCCTGGGCCTTTAGCTGTCTTTCGGGAAGTTCCGCCCCCAGAAGTCCCACTCCTAAAGGGTGGAAGTCCCACCCCCAGAAGTCCTGTTGCCCTACCCCAGAGGTTCTGCCCCTGGCACCAGATAACACCTAGTGCCAGAATGCCTTTGAGTTTGGTCACTTGGTCCCTAAAAGTTTTGCCATTGCTTCCACAGGATAACAAATGGACTTACAAGTATCCCTGTGATGTGCAATGAACCTAAGCTGCTGGAGATGAAATCACAGATCTATCATGCCCCTTTGCACCATTCATGAATAGGTATGTCAACACTAGTAGCCTCACTAGCATCACTATCTGACTTTTTTTAAAGAACATATTTTTTCCTATTCATTTAGGGTTTCTAGTCTATTTCTTCCATGGCCATCAAGTTCACCAGCCAAAAGCAGCAGCAGCAACATCCAGATCATTAGGTCCAGCTCTACTGTGATCATCATTGCTGTCTGTCATCATTGTTACATGCCAATGCTACTTCTAAGGATAAATTCAGTAGGCATACATACTACAGAAGATCCCTCTCCCCCCAATGTATTTATTAAGAAGATTTCAGTAAAGGGAACATTATCCTTAATTATTTAACACTTTTATTAATTAATAATATCAATAGTAATTAACGTTATTACTATAACCCAGCTAATAGTAATAAACTTTTCATATATAAAAATCTTTCAGATTCTTAAAATGAACACCCCCTGGTTGTGACAGCCTATTATTAATTAATCAACTCAAGCCTGTAAAGGATGTGTCAGTGAAGATAAATGCTAGGAGATTTTGAGAGTTCAGACTTACAACTAAGTACTTACCTAAGGCACTTAATAGTTGCTTCCTGGATAATAACAACAGATTTCTGGAAAGTGCCAGTCAGTGGTTGAAATATAGGGGAACAGAACCCTCATTCTTTTGTGATGTGCCACTTAGCTACTGGTTTGAGAAGGGTATGCTAGGATGGGGACTAAATTCTAGATTTCAGCAACTGGTCCTTCTTCCTGAGTTCTTAGGCTAAGGGGGAGGAATCTCAAGGCAAGAGCACTGCCTTGAAAAATGTGTGTATGTACATATCTGTCAGATTTGGTACGTTTTCTTTGAAAGGCATCTTCTACATAACTGCGATTAATACTTAAGTTATCATGATTAATAGATTCATCAGGAGTTGCCTCCTGTAATACCAGGAAGGTCTAAATCTTGTATTATCATAAGCTGTCATCCCTCAGTCTCACGTTTTGGCTTTGAAATCTCAGGATATGAAAGAGTCCTGACCTGATCCTTACACAGACATAATTTTGCTAAATTTGGTGAGAGGTAGGATATGAAGTATGGGAAATTCATGAAGGGCCATCATTTACTTCTTGCCACAATTTGAGCACTACTCCCGAGTTCTTTATATTTGACTTGCAAGAGCCTGAAGAATAGGAATGAACAACTGATTTCACCTGAGTCACACCTCAATATTTTCAGTCAATGGAATAAAATGAAAATGGTCCTTTTCCCCTTTCCAGAATTTTTTGTATGAACCACTCAGAGTGAACTGCTGAAATCTGTAGTTACCTTTGTTCAGGTTTCCTGAATCTTAGAGAATACCAATGGAAGTATAAGGACAGATGAAGCAAATGGAAGGAGAGCAGCAGCAGTGGCTAAGAAATGATCAGGTAAGGATGTCAAAAGGTCAGCAATTTAAGAAAAATGAGATGGACTAGGAAAAGGAGATATATAAATGGAGTAGTTCAGGAAAATGCAGAGGTAGGGAATCTGCTGGAGCTAGAGAGATGTCTCTTGAAAGGAAAGATAAATTTGGAGAGTGTGGGGCAGTGAAAACAACCTGGTCAAGAGTTGCAGATATGTAGAAAGCTGGGGTTATGGTCAAACAAATATCCGATTGTAGCTCTCTAATAAGAGGGAGGGAGGAAAAGACTCCATCTAGCCCCCTCTCCTCATCCTGAAGCAGCCTCAGAGAAGCAACAGAGGGAGGGAGGAAAAGACTCCATATAGCCCCCTAAACATACATTTAAATATCTCAATTTAAATATCTTCTTTTCCTAGTCCATCCCATTTATCTTAAATTGTTGCTCTTTTCACATCCCTGCGTGTTCATTTCTTAGCCACTGCTGCTGCTCTCCTTCCATTTGCTTTATTTGTCCTTGTACTTCCATTGCAGTGGAAGCTGAAATAAGAGAAATGGCAAAACAAACAAACAAACAAATTACTAGGAACAGACAATATTCCAATTGAACTGCTGCAATCCACACTGACAGAGTTGGTGCTAACCAACATATGGAGTTTATCACATAACGGGAATTGGAAGTATAATCCAATGGCGATCTGAATGCAATCATGGGGTTTTGCGTTATTGCGTGAAAGCTGATCAAACACGTTTTCGGGCAATGGGAAGTCCTTCAGAACACAATTGTGGGTTTTCACATTATTGCATGAGAAACTATCACATGAAATTTCAGGCACCAGGAGGCAATTTCAGGCAGTTCTGAACACAATGCAGCATCAATACGTAATCACGTAAATTTGCTGAACTAGCGAATTCACTCAATTTCGATCTGGCCCCACTTTCATTTCTTTCAAAATTCTTTCAAAATTCCTCCCATGTGATAACGTTTTAAGTCAACAGATATGGAAAACAAAATGATAGCCAACAGATTGGAAGTGATCAATATACATCCCCATCCACAAAAAAAGTGGACACAAGAGACTGCAGCAACTATAGGACCACAGTACTGATCTCCCATGCAAGGAAAATCATGCTCAAAGTTCTGCAACATCGGTTCCATCCATACATGGAGAAAGAAATCCCAGAAGTCCAAGTGGGGTTCAGGAAAGGAAGAGGCACTAGGGACCACATTGCAACATACAATGACTAATGGAGCGCACCAGGGAATTCCAAAAGAAAATCTGCATGTGCTTTATAGACTATAGCCAACTTGTGACTACATAGAGCATGATTTAAAGACATGGAAGTGCCAACACATCTGATAGTCCTGTAGGAATCCACACTTAGGATAAGAGGCTACTGTCAGAACAGAACACGGAGAAACAGAATGGTTCCCAATTGGCAAAGGGGTCAGTAAAGGCTGAATCTTATCACCCTATCTAGTTAACTTATATGAAGAACATGTTGTAAGAAAAGAAGGCTTGGATGAAGAAGATAGAGGAATGAAAATAGGAAGTACTGTAGTTTGTTGTGGCACCAGAGTTCTGATACTACTCTTTCATACGAGGCTAAATTGGAAGTATAATTTAAGGTCAATTCGAAAGCAATCATGGGTTTTATGTTATTGCAAATTAACTCTTCACACGCAAATTCGGGCAAGAGGGAAGCCAATTCGAATGCAATCATGGGTTTTACTTTATTGCGAATTAAAGCTTTGCATGCAAATTCGGGCAGGAGGGGGTTATTTTCGGGTAATGGGAAGTAATTCCGAACGGAGCAGGGGTTCTTCCGAATGGAGCAGGGGTTCATGTAAATTCGCTAAACAAGCGAATTTACATGAATCCGCATTGGCTCCATTCGGAGTTGGGAGAAATTCCTCCCGTTTGAAAGAGTCCATAGAGAAGGCTAAATGTCTCACTAAACTAAAGTTCCCAGAATTCCATAGCACTGAGTCATGGCAGTTAAAGTGGTGTCAAACTGGATTATTTCTGCAGTGTGGATGCAGCTTTAATTACCTAAACAAATTCTTCCCTACTTTAAATGCCTCCATTCACAGAATGGGGAGCTTCTGTTTGCCACTGCCATCTAAGTATTTTGTTCATTCCCATCATTCCAAAGTTTAAAATTGCCATCAAAAGCAAGCAGGTGGGGTTTCTCAACTGTGATGAATTAAGCATATGACAATAATAAGCCAGTGGGGGGTATCAAAAAGCCAACAGTGTTTTTGAATGAGAGATTCACTGAAAGAATTCCAAAAGCGCAGACATCTCTCAAGCCAAATATTGGAACTGATACTACAAGAGGTAATGGAATTGTCATGATGATCCCACAAAATCAACCCTTTTCATTGGAGCTGTTTACTTTTTAATACACATGAACAGTTGCTGTCTAGCTGCCATCATACCCATAAATAAGAAAAAAGAAATGCTGCCAAATTATTTCATATTCTCCTTCCAGTTCCTATTTGCAGAACTCATAGCCATAAATTCACATTCATTTGAAATGTAATTGGTTTGACCTAAAATAGAAGAAATTACACAGTCTTCATATGAATGTAGCAAAATATTAATAATACATATTTAGCCAGGAATATCCGTACCATATTGCTACAAATAAGTACTCTGGATTTTGCTGAAGCAAAACTGAATTCTTGCCCTTTCTGCATCAGGCTTTTACCATAGATTAGTGCCAATTTAAAAAAGCACTTGTGAGGCGCATCTCAGCTGATCTGTACTATCTTGCCTGCATGCAAATATATGTGCAAGGACATTTGCTGTCACAACTGTACTGTTCTGAAAGCTTGTAATGAAGATCAGTTTATCCGCAAGAGAAAATGTGCAACACACTTAGCCTTGAGGCAATTGTGACTGGCCTTGGGAGAGATGATAATAGCATGGTAATTTCAGCTTTAAGATGGTGTAGCTGTTGAAGTTGTAAGGACAAGGTTAGCCAGTAGAGTTATTTTTCTACTTGACCTTTCTTTGAACTAAAATCAATATAAGTCCAGAAATCAGATGGTTTTATTCATGTATTTTTAAAACCATCTTGTTGCATAGTTCTGGGTATTTGGTAGGTGGCAGTGTCAGACTATACCATTCAACAGCACAGGTTCCTCTTATGTAACCGGAACTTTTCTTCAACTAATACCGTCATTTTCAAGCATGTGAGCATTTACAGACACAGGCTGATATATTTTCAAAATTATCTGTGAGGGACCTCATCCCTCCTTTGATTATAGTTCGGTGACAACTTACTCTGATACACATACATCTGGAAAGGTGAAAAATCAAACCCCGGTGGATGCATGACCATTAAGTTTCTGGATAACATCCAAACTCAAGGAAGCTAGCTACCCACTTTAAACAATGGATTTGTCTTATGTTTTAAAAACAGCACTGGAGGGTTCTACCAAAAAATTTAAATAAACAATATTAATAATATCACACTTCCCAATGAAAAGACATTAATGTGAAAAGCTTACTAAAAATAAAAATAAACTCAAGAGCAGAAAGAACCAGTAAAATTTCTAAAAGGTAGCAATGCCCCACTGATAAGTATACAAATGCTAAAAATAGCCAAAATGCAACTTTTAGATAATAATAAAACTCAAGGCCAGACGCGTTACGACAGCAGTCTTCCTCAGTTGCCTATAATTTTTTCAATATATATATAAAACTATCAAATCCAGAGCTCACACAATGTGACAAGGTTAAATTCAAAAGTTTTTTTATTTTATTTTATCTTGGGTTTTCAGTCACAGGGACTTTGGGTGGTTTGTTTTGTTTTGTTTGTTTGTCTTATGTTTTTACATCTTTGAGCACTGACCTTTTTCATCCTTCCCACCCAACCTAAGCACAGGCTGAAACCTTTTAAGCATGGATTTTATCGCACACCTCCATGCCCAAGCCAGAGGCATCCCGTACCTGATCATGGCTTCCCTTACCCAATCTGGACTTCACTGGCACCTTTTAAAGAATGGGATTTCCCTGTCCTTTGCAAAGTATGGAAGAAGTCTAGATATGGTATGGTATACCATGATTGGATATGGGATACCTCCAGCTTGGACACAGAGGCATGCAATAAAATCTGTGCTTAAAAGGTTTCAGCGTATGGCTAAGTCAGAAGAGAAGGACAAAAAAAGGCCAGTGCAATAACCTCATAAGATACAGTAATGTAAATAATAAAGTAGTATCTCACTCCTGGAAAATTCTCAGCAATTTGTAAGGCAGTTTGTTCTTGCAAATACAGAGCAAAACTGAAAATGGGTAGAGATTTTAATTAACCCACCTTCTGTATTTTAGAACTAAGTCATTTATTTTAATGTAGAATTCACAACTAGATCTTAAAAGTATACATTTTATGTTATAAATGTCCCAGAGTTTCAGCCACCTCAAATGTTTATTGATAATATACAAAAAAAAAGCTGGGATAAAAACTATCCCAACAAATCTACTACATTTTGCCAGTGTGATATTTTTTTACCCACACACAGTCTAATGTATAGAGACAAAAATGCCCCTTACTATTTCAGGCTAACGCATGATGTTGAGAAGCTGGTGACAGTGCTTGGATAAGAAACTAACCAACCTCCTAATCAGAGGTGGGAAGGCAGAAAGTGCATGATCGCTTAACCCTGCCCAGAGAGACCCAAGTAGGGATAGTAATATAGTGCAAAACGAACATGGCAAGATCTGGTGCAGACAGAGACAGTTCACCTTAAAGCAGCAGACCAATGAGTCTGAAGAAATTCTGCCTACAGATAAGGTACTGAAGGAATGACAGCAAGGAAGCTGAAGCATGAGCAAAGAAGTCACAAAATTCATTGTGCAAGCAAAGGCAGTAAAAAGCATGTAGGTGAGAGACAATTATGTGTTAGAGACTCCCAGAGTGTAGCCACACTGCAGAATGAAAGCAGTTTGACACCACTTTAACTTCCATGACACGTCCTACAGAATCCTGAGATTGCTAGTTTGGTAAGGGGAAAATACAGCGAAAAATACAGGAAAATTCAAACTTCAGGCCAGATGCATTTCGACTGAAAGTCTTCCTAAGTGGCCTGCCTATGGAAGTATTAACTGTATATTTAAAAAAAAATTAAATCAAATCTTCAGCTCACACACTGTGGCTCTGCTAAATCAGAATCACAGTGTGTAAGCTGAAGATTTTTTTTAAAAAAAATGATATACAGTTAATACTTCATAGGCAGGCCACTGAGGAAGACTTTCAGTTGAAATGCGTCTGGCCTGAAGTTTGGATATTTTATTATTATTAAATTGCCAATTGCTTTTGATTTTTTGCACAATTCTCAGTAGGGTAGTTACCCTTTTAGAAATTACACTGTTTTTTCTGCTCCCTAGATTAGTTAGTTATTTGTTTATTCCTTATGAAGTTGTGTTTTGTTTTGTTTTTTACATTGGGAAATGGGACCACAGTTATCCTGTTTATTTATTATCTGTGGCAGAACCCTTTTGGTTGGTGTTTTGGTTATACATTCTGGGTTCTTTGGTTGTAGGGACTCGAGTTGGTTAATTGCGAACATTAATCAAGCATTCCCTGCAGTGTGGGGCATGGAAAAGGTTGGGGACCACTGCTCTAAACATTCCTACAGGTTGCTGTTATAATGAAGTATGCTTTGTCTTCTGCTGAATTAGTCCTTTATCAAGAATTTTATTCAAGAACCATTCTAAAAATGACTCTGCCATGTTTTTGTGTGTATTCCACCATCTTCTCTTAACTTCTCAAACTTGTAGCCTTGTTTCAGATTATTTATTTTTCTCCAAATTCTAATATATTTCATACATCAAAAGCTGGACGTGGGGATGTGTCTTATGTATGGAGAGGTGATCACTTTAGGCGTCAGATGTTTCAAGGAAGATGAAGTAACAGTTCCTTAGTTGTTGACCACTACTGGAGAACAAAGATACATTTTTCGGGCAACCTGCCCTGTACGCCTTAAGGTAATCTATTGCACTCAGGGAAGTGGAGGTTTTCGGGCTATCGCATATTTTGTTCAGCCATCACTTATTTCATTATTGAAGTAGGTTTCACTGGTCCAGTTAGAACTGGGGCAGTCTGCAATAGGTAGATTTCATAATACAGTAACAGCTGCTAGGTCATATTTTGCCATATGCTAGAACTGTTGCATATACAGTATCAGTCCTAGACAATTAACAAGTCTTTGCTTAAAGGAAACCTTTATCTGCTGTATGAAACATCAGAGTTAAACACTTTAAGTATGTGAATTGTGGCCCTCTGTATTTGCTCAGGGTACTGATGGCAGAAATTTGTAGTTCCGGCTATTTGTGAAAATATGATAAACAGAAACTAATCCTCTTTGCATATCCTCCCACCCTGAGGCCTTGACATTCAACAATAGAACAAGATACAGATTAACATGGAAACCACTTCTCCCTACCCAGGGTCACACAGTGTACACACACACATACATACCCCCACTCTCTTCCATGCCAGCATTCTCTGAAGATGACAGCCACAGATGCTGGTGAAACGTCAGGAATAAACTCTTTTAGAACATGGCTACATAGGCTGAAAACACACACACACACACACAAACTATGGATGTCGACAATGACAGACTTCAACTTCACGCGGGAACTCTTTTTAAGCATTTCACATCCAAATGATCATTTGAAAGCTGATCATTCTTCACCTTTTGTTTTGGTGTTCTATATAAACTAGCTTATTTTTTGTTAAAAAATGGAAACGATGATGCACTTGAAATCTAACAGAGAATATATAAAGAAGTATAAGTTAATGGCCTGTACAGTGGAATTATTGAGAATAACAATCCACTACTTCTCTCTTTAGAAGTCAGGAGCCAACACAGTTTCCATTAACCTCCAACTCCAGTCAGAGAACATATGTTCTGCCCACTCTTGATTTTCCCTCCATCTTTCAAAAAAAAAAAAAATGCTTCCCAAAACCAGGTTCTTCTCTCATCTGGTGGCTCTCCCCACCCCCTGCAACAAGATATGTAATATGCACATATTGATTCCACCTACATGCTTCTCAGATTAACTGAAAATTGTACAAGGAATGCTTCAGCAGAGAATACACTTAAAAAGTATAGCAGCCACATTGACTTATCTTAAAAGGTATACATAAAATGTCAACAATATTCTATAAGTGAAATAAAGGATGAAATAGTAATTTCTTAATGGAACAGTGTTATGTACACCAGCAATTAATCAGTGTTAAAGAAATATTTAACTACCAGTCTATCTGGCTGACTAATGTAAGAGGGGTGGGGTGGGGAATACTATACCTTACTGCAAATAGCAAAATGCCTTGGATTGGCCCCGAGAAGAAAAGCAGATTTTTGCTGTTCAACCTTCATAACAGAACTATTTGGTTTTCTGTCACTTGACAAATGTATGTTGCTATGAATATGCATAGTGTCATACAGTTCTGCTGCCAAAGAACCCAGCAGAGCTAAAAGAACAGCATAAATCAATGACTTTAAAACACACACATCCACACATTCACACACACATTCAGAGCTGAATTAACATCCATGTCAGTAAATCAGCTCAGTACAATAGAAGCAGGATGGAGTACTAGTGAGATAGCACCTTGATTTCATGGACATCTGATATGCAAGTGGGGGTGAGGAGTGAGAAAAAAAAACTGGATTTGGAAAAAGGCTGTAAATATGCCCTACATCCAAGAAGATACAGCCACAAATGCAGCCTTGCATTAACTTTACTAAAAATGGAAGGGGTAGCGAGGTGCAACCCACAAATCGTAATAATTTTTAGTCAATGAAACAGTAATCCTTGCCCTGGAAAAGCTGACGTTCCTATGAAAAATGAGTGTTCATGAAGTGACTTTCTCTTTCTTTTGCTACATCCCTGTCCTATCTCTCATTGCATACCTTGAAAGATTGAAAGCTTCTCAGGGCAAGAGGCTTATCTCTTTTCATCATGATACAATGTAGATAACTATCACAAAACAAGAATGGATAAATCGCAATATGAAGTCTTTGTCCCAGTGCAACCACTAGGGGTATGGTTAGGCAGTTGCCTCTCTACAGGACACCCATGTTCGAAAGGATCCCAGACTATGCAATTCAGCCTTTTCCTCTATATCAGAAAGCATGTCCCACAGTGCCAGGTTTTGTGTACAGTCACAACCCTGCCAGATATATTTTCTGGATGCACTTTACTGAAAACAGATCAGACCACAACAAGAGACCTGCTCAGAACTTGAACCACTTTCAAATACAGTTTTCATACTGGCACCACAGACATTCAAATATAAACAAAGACTCTTGTGTTAGGATGCAAAAGAGCAGAACTATACAGTGCCACGTCACTTAACGTGCATATTGCTATAAATTTGCACAATGTCATACAGATACTAAGAGGAGGCAGAATCAGCTTTAATTGAGTAACTCAGACAGTACCTCATGTTTTTCTCTCTGCATGTTGTTATGCAGAAAGTAAGTTGGTGGGACTGGTATTTAACAGCACCAGATTTTAGTTTTCTTTTTAAATGGGACTAAACTGGATGCTCAGAGGCTGTACAGACCGGTGATAAAGGTTGGCCTGGGGGCAGAGTTGGGGCATGCCGTCCACACGACACATGGCGTGACTCCACCCTAAGGCCAGCATGATGCCATGTGCCCCACTGCAGCACCAAAGGAGCACCAAAAAGCCATGGTGCTGCTGGCTATAACACTCTTTCCATGGTGCAAAAAAGAGCAACTTTTTGCAGCTCCTTTTTGCACCGTGGAAAGGCCAGATTGGGGCCGTGGCATGTGGTTGCCATAGCCCCAATCTGGTAAAGAGAGAGGTAGCTGCAGTCTGCCCCTTAGGGGTGGTCTGTATGGCCTCTCAAGTCATTGAGATCAGCTATTTAAAACAAAAAACAAAAAACGGGGCAAACTATATGTCATATCATACTCTCATTTTTTAGGTCAATGTATATTGTGTACTTTTTAATGCATATACATAAATATATGATGGGAGTAAACAGCATCCAGCATCGAGATGAGTGAAGAACAGCACCACCAAATGCTGCAACAGCAAAATAATATTAACTAAAAATAAACATGTAAAATAGTAAAACAAAAGCTCTCTTTTTGGTTCTTCCAAAAGGCTCCTCTCCCCAAATTTGCACAGACACCTTACCCCCCCCCCCTCATTGCCCCTTAAATTTCTGGCAAGTTCTTTTGCCCACTTCAGCTGTATGTCAAGTCAAACTTTTATTAAGTCATGCATTTGTAACATAGTGCATTTACAGAGCTAAAACAGCTATTCCAATGTCTTATGAAATTTAACCACTAGGGAAGCTTAAGGAACATGGACTATGGCAATGATTTCCTTTTGAAGAATACAGGAATTATAATACAGGTCTTGTAAACCATTTCATTTTCCATTCCTCTTGGTGGCAGTTTCAGTTTCTGTCCCTGCTCATTCAGACTGCTCCCTGTTATATCTTTAGGGATATTTTTAGGACCAAGCTTTTGGACCTGAAATCTCTGTCCCTGGGATGGCCTTGACCTGACAACTCTATAACCAGGTCAATGAACATTTAAGCACTAGACCTGGATAGCACAAGGTATTACATCTGGTATTTTCAAAATATCTTGTTTACATCATCATTTTCCATCACCTTTTTCAAAATAATGGGCATAGGTCTCGCTACTCTCCATTTTCAATGTCAGCCTGTACGAACAATTTAGGATTGCCTTTTTCTACACAATACACAGCATTTCCTGTTTTTACTTATTACTAGAGATCAATGGTCTGGGGAATGAGCACAGGTTGCCAGAAAACTTCACACAATTGTCTCCATATTTTCTTTTGTGGTTTTCTTCACAAAGTTCATGGTCCCATGTCCAAATAATTTTTTCTTTTGGACAGATTTCTCTCAGATAAGTATTGCCAACTCTAAGCTCAAAGCAAATCCATCTTATTATTCATTATGTGAATCAAAGCATCATTCACACTGTCTCAGTCAGAGACATCTGGCAGGAAAATAAAACCAACCTCCATATGCATTGCCAGCCAAACGGCTTTGCTCATGTTTGTGCTGGCAAGAGTTTGCACAAGCAATATGAGATGCACTGGTTAGCAGGCAGCCATCCCTTATCATCTGATTAGCCCTAGCAACATGCCTCAGATGTTCCAAAAATGAGGCAAATAGGAAAGAGTCCCTCCAAAAGTTTCAATATACATTTGCAATAGTGACAAGAGAAAACTTTTGGTAAAGCAGCATGAAGTGCTCTGTGACCGGCTACAAAATGGGAAATCTCAGAGTTTTCTTTGTTTTCATTCACACTTCTGGATAAAAACCCAGGAATCTGTTTTCACACACCTGAACCCTGAAACTTTGCCATCCTAATTCTCTTCTTCTGTAACATTCTTTAACTCTAGGTAAAGGTAAAGGTTTCCCCTTTGGCAAGGTTGTCGTGTCTGACTGTAGGAGGAGGTGCTCATCTCCATTACTAAGTTGAACAGCATTGTTAAAGGCAACTCTGTTATCATGTAGCCAGCATGACTGCAGAACACTGTTACCATCCCACCAAAATGGTACCTAATTATCTACTTGTATTTTTATATTCTTTCAAACTGCTAAGATGGGACTAGTGACAGGAGATCACTCCATCACATGGCACTTGGCCCTCAACCTGCTGACCTTGTAATCATCAGAGACAGCGTCTTAAAAACTGAGACACCACGTCCCTTCTTTAACTCAGTTGTGAACCATTTCCTTACTATACTAGCAAAATGTTTTCTGTTGTCATGTGTTAGGTTCCCCCTTGATGGAGGCCATCAAAAAGAGCCTGGGGAAGAAGAGAGATGTGGTCTAACATCTGGAGGTCACAAATTGCCTGTCATATTATTGATACCCTTTTTTAAACAAGTTCTTGATGTTCATATTCTTTGTAAAGTCTCTGTAATCTCAACAGAATCACTTTTGGTTAATTCTGTTTCTGCTAGCCTCAGATGTTCTACAATTGGTGAAATAGTAACCAATATCTATATCTATATCTAACATTTGATAAAGGAAAATGTTATCTTTCTAGGGACCAATGTGTGTACACTCTCTCTGCATGTAAGATGCAGGATGTTTATGTCCTTGTAATTTATATAGAAGCAGTACAAAAACATGAAGTGTAATTTGTTAGTGCTTCCTGTTGCAACAGACCTTATTAAAAACATCAAAGCCCCTCTCAGTTATTATATTTTGTGGATATACACAGACTTAATGAAACTGCATAACAAAAGCTTACCAGGGAAAGCTCTGAGAAAAGGCAGAATGACCACCTCTGTTTACTCTATTTAATAATTGCATCATTCACCAGTGGACATCAAAATAACATATAGCAATTAAAAAGCAGCAGTTAAAATACAATGAAATCTAAGAAAATTAGGCCACTTTTGTGACATCAGATAACAATACAATGAAATCTAATAAAAACAAAACTCCATGCAATACAGTACAGTGACTATAATAAAACAGCTATCATTCCAGAGAGCAGTTGGCTTGTATGTTAGAACTGCACAGCATGTGACACACCACACAAAATAGAGGACACAATGTACTATGGCTTACTAAGAATTTGCTATGTCCCATAACCTCCAACTATCCTGGTTTGGCAGGGACAGTCCTTATTAATCCCCTGTTGTCTCACCCTTTAAGCTGCTTTTAAATGAGTTACTTTCTCTGTCTTTCCCCTACTTTCCTCTCTTGTCCTCAGCTTACTTCAGTTGCTGAAAACTGATTTTAAAGTGCAAAAATTATTTGCAATCAATTAATTCAGTGGGAGGAGAGGAAAGGGATGAAATCTTGTCCTTCCCAATAGGGTCAGGCAAAAGCAAACTACTGCAGCCTACCTTAGCTCCTGTGTTTATCTTATTAATAACTTTCTCCATCTTGACCACACTCTGATGTTGCTTGACCACATGTATCCAAGTTTTCATCTGTGAAATGCTAGAAGGTATGCACCTCCGCTTCTCCTCCATAGTGCATGGCTTTGCAATCCAAAGAAGGTAAGAACTTTATTAAACCTTCTGTGAACCAGTACATATGCCTGGTGCATCACATGTTATGCAAGCCAGCTTTCTACGTCTCCTGACTCAGACCTCAGGATCACTGTTATAACTACATTCAATCATATTATCAATGGAGAGAGAAAAAGGAAAAGGTAGTACTGTATTTAAAAATAGAATTGGACCGACACTATTTAAAAAAAAAAAGTGAGTGAAAAAAATCAAGCTCAATTCAAAAGTAAGGGCTAGGAAACTTAAAGTGTGGTTCTGTTAGCCAGTAGAAGCACTATTCAAACTTTCACTAAAATTACATTCAGCTAACTTTAAAATATTTATGAAAACTTTGATAGTTAGGATAGTTAGGACAATTACTCTTTTTTTGACCAGCTGTTTACAGGATGTTGGATTTGGAAATTTAGGATAAAACCCGATTAAAAGTCAAGGAAGCATGAATCTGAGATTTTGAGAAATACCATAACTAAATGCATAAACATACAGGGGTAAGCTGTGTTGGCCATTTAGTAAATTCAAACAAAAATCCAACAAAGAGTGATACCGTTATTGGCTAACTGAAATGCACAATATACCTGTTGCAAGCTTTTGAAGATCCATTGGCTTCTTAATCAGGCAAAATGTTGTTAGTAAATGGATCCTAAGGAAAATGCACATATATGGAACAAAGGTGAGAAGGTTACTTTTGGTCACAGAGGAGACACGATGAGTCAATATTTGGGCAGAGCTGAGTCACAGGATGTGACATCATCACAAGGCTGAAAAGTGCAAAGTCACACTGCATGGGGGACTTGTACAGAAGATACACACCAGGAAGGGCTGGACAAAGTGCCTGAGTGTGGCACATGTATATAATGGAAGGAATCTCAGTGTACAGTGTGGGTAGTTGGTGATGTCTGTGTATATGGCGAGAGACTTTGACTGTGAGAAAGAGATTTGTACACAGTGGAACGTTAAGTAAAAGCCTCCTTGAAAGATATCAGATGGTTGTCTTCTTTGCTGCTTCTCTGAGTGGGAGAAGGATTTCTCCAGCCTGCACAGAGCTCTGTGTCACATTTTAGGTCGCTATCCAGGTGCAAAGCTTCAGCATGGTGCACCGCAGTTCACACAATCACACCAACAGATGTTACATACCAAACTGGAGAAAATTAGAGCTATTAATAAGATGCCTGCATTTTGTTGTTTCTATCCTTAGTTAAGATGGTATGGGGAGGAAGGTCATCTTTTGCAGGCTGGGTCCTCCTACTCTGGCCATGCAGCAATTGGGCAAAGTCCAGGAAATTTATAGGGTATTTGCATATCAATAAGGACTCATCTTTTGCAATCCAATATGTCTCCATTCCTGTGAGACTAGAAACCTCTTTGTAGGCAGAAAACAATGAATTCCTCAAGAAGTCTCCATGCTTCTTACCTACCTACCAAAATTTTCCTGATGCAAAAACATGATGGCATGTTTTACCTCAACACCTATCAAAATGTCCCTGATGCAAAAGCATGGATACTTCTTCAAGAATCTATTGTTCTCTGCCTACAAAGAGGCCTGTGGCTTCACAGAAATACAGACATATTGGATTGCAAAAGAGTCGTCCTTGTAAAATACTGGTGGGACCTTGCATTTGGAAGGGGTAACATAATTCACAGTGTAGAACTTTAGATAGGATTGGTGATGAGTGATAATTTTCTTTCATTTAAAAATATGGACATGAGTAAAACTGAGACCCAATTATTCAACCCTCCCCCATCTCATATATGGTTTTTAGTGTTTGACTCTTGAAATTCTGGATTTGAATCACTGTGTATTCAACTCCATTAGTCAATTTGAAATGCTGCCTCTTTCACTCTGATTATAGAAGATAACATGGTGCTCTATAGAATGCACAGAACTGTAAATGGAGGGAAAATCCAGTGTTTTGAAAGCATTTAGGAACATTTGCCACTTTTCTCTATAATAAAGATGAAAAAACTTGACGTTTACAAATACAAATGCAGAAGAAAATAATACGATTATTCCTTCCTAATCAAAAACAATCTCACAGTAAAGAATACAAAGGAGTTAGCGATATTTTGATTGAATATCCTAATAAAGATATTGTCCTACTGTATATTTTGCTTTGTGCTTACAATTGACACTGATATCTATGCTTGATAGAAATAATAGATACAACATTTTGCTCAAAAATATCAAGACATTTATGCACATTAAAAGCTGTGCATAATTCTACACAGACCCCTAAATCCCTCCATAATTCTACAACCCATTTAATATTATAACTTAAAATGGATTATCCTACAGCAACACAACATGCTTCCACATACAGGGTCTGGCAAGAGATCAGCAATACTATTCTAGATGACAAAAGAGTAAAGAAAGAAAAAGTGACTAACCATAACTTTTATACTTGAAATTGTTATGATGCTTCACCACTTGGCATTATTGTAACATTATTTAACACTTACTTTATGTTCAGGGACGAATTTCCACTCCATTACTAAACTACGAAAGTGACTATTGCTTCTGCAGGATGGATTTTAATTCTGCCCACTGGTCTAAGTGACTACTGCAAATTAGCTCTAATGTTTCACAATGCTCAGGTTGCTATAAGATGCCATCTTTTGACATTATAGCCAATTAGTAAGAAGGCCATATAATGAATGTCTATTTGAAGTACTGTTAATGATCTTAAATGACAAGTGTTTGGGCTGTGATTGATAAGTTCAGCTGACACTACTACCTTTGATGATGTTTCAAACACAAAGCAGATGGTGGTTTGTTGATCTTATAAAATTATATACATGTTTGAAGTCTCATGCATATCTGCTTATAGTAGCTGAATGAAAAACAACTGGATAGGACTGAGCTTATATCAAATAGCACAAGAAGTTATTTGAAATATAATTTTGCCTACCCTTCTTAGCGCTGTAAAATATCATGTTCTAATTTGCTAATCTCTATTACACTGAACTGGGATTTAACCGCACGTCCCTGACTGTGTTAGAACTTTCTTAGGAGATAGCCATTCATGCTCTACATTAAGAACTGTAATGTTTTATCATATTTAGAAAAATTATACACAAATCAATCTATCCATTGGAGGAATACATATATTATGTGTTTTCACACTGTTGGAAGTAGTTTTCTTGAAACCCATTTGCAAGACTCTATCTGTCTATATAGGGACATCACTAAATGTTGGCTCCTTGTTTTAGAGGGCATAGTGATCTCAGCAGGATGTCTGTTTGGCTGAAGCAAACTGCTTCTTTTCACTTCTCTCTTGCCTGTTCATTTGCATCCTGCCTTTGAATCTCTGCCTTTGGGCCGAGTTGTTACCACTCCTAAAGAGGGGAAAACTGGTGTAGACTGGAAGAAAGTAAGGCAAATGAAATCTGCTGAACTTTCTTCTCACTTCTTAGTGATCACTTCATCAGGTTGGGTACGTCAGACTTGGAAAAATTACTTTTGGTGACCATAGCTCTTAATCTGGATATTGGCTTGAAGTTCTGGAAGTTGTCATCCCCCCAAAGTTACTTTTACAAGCCTTGGAGAAAGCAAGCTGGCACTGAGAGCAAAGAAATGCAACCAAGCCTGGGGCCTGCAGTAGTTGATCATGGCCACCAGTGAAAGTGAGACTCAATACTTGAATGGAAGTGTCTAATTATGATACTAATCCTGCTGCTGACAGGCTCAAAGCCAGGTTGGGCTTGAATAGAAATGTGGCTTGTGTGACCTAGAACCTTCATGTGTATAGAGGCATGGATAATTCTTTATGAGACTGCAAAAATTCTGTAATTAGCTTATAAATATGAAAAACAATACCTAGATATAACAGTGGACAATCCATGAGATTCAACATGCACATGGTTTTGTAGTCTATTCTGTAAGGATTTATATTTTATCTTTACATTTGATACCAGACAGAAAAATGGCTGTTTCAACAACATCCCCCATATGAGCCAACTAGTCTCTTACATTTTCAAAATATGACTCAGTTGGTAGTATTGGTTTTATGTACCTCTGAAGATGCTGAATTATACAGAAGAATGTGTAATGATCATTGTATTAATCAGTGTTAGTTACATAGATTCTTGCATATGCTTCTGAATAAGAAATTAATAAATGTAAATTCCACGGCCCACAAAAACCCTACATTATTTATTTATTTATTTCATTTATTTTAAAGAGTAAATCATCCAAATGAATACAGGGCATGTACATATGTTCAAAATCACAAATAAATCAGTGTAGTCACAATCTTCTACAAATAAAAATATCACCATTAATTAAAGTGCCTTTGCAAACCTAAATGTTTTGACCCAAAAAAATTCTAACGTTAGACACCAGCTGAACATGTAGAAAGCACGTTCCAGTATCACTGGGCCACTACTCAGAAAGCACTCTTTCTTTTATATATACATATATAATTTTGCTACAGATATACAGGAAAAGGCTGAAAATTCTAATTGCCCTGAGATGTTGGTATGACAGGAGACAACCCCCAAGCCATTTGCTTCCAAGCCATTTAGGGCTTGAAAAGTGGGCCAAAACACATTAAATATTTATATTAAGTATTAATTTATTCAAATATTTATAGCATGCCCCATATTAAAAAAAAATCCACCTCTCTGGTGACTTACAAATAACATAAAAACCAGCTGAACAGTTTAAAATAATACAAATAACTTAAATAAGCTAAAAATAGATTAATCATCATTTTGAGTTAAAAACAGATTTAAACCACTTAAAAGTTTTTAAAACTATGTACAACAGTATTTGGGCTCAGTTACTGAGGTACAAAGGCCTTGAGGAACAGCCAAGTTTTCACTTGGCACCTAAATAAAATGAATATTGGCATCAATTGGGCCTCCAAAAGGGAGGTATGCTGCAGCTAAGGAGAGACTCTCCCAATACAGGTTACTGATCTCATTAGCAAACAGCCCTTAGGCAGGCACATATGAGGAGAGACACTCCCTCAAGTTTTGAGGTCCCAAGCCATTCAAGGCTTTAAATATCATCACAGGCACCCTGATTTTGGCCCAGAACCACATATGAAGTCAAAGTAATTAAGACTGACATTATGAACCATTTTTACGCTATTCTGGTCAGCAGTCAAGCTGCTACATTTTGCACTAACTGCAGCTTCTAAATCCATTTTTCAAGGGCATAATGCATTACAGTAGTATAATCAGGTGAATGGACTACTGTGGCAAGGTCATAGCTGGTGAATCAGTTGAACCTGACACAAAGTACTCCATGCTACAGAGTCCACTCGGGTTTCCACTGACAGGGATGGATCTTAGAGTACTCCCAAGCTATCCACCTCCTCCTTCAGGAGGAGTCAACCTCATCCAAGACAGGCTTTATCCATTTCCCAGAGCCAAGAACCACAAGTCAACAGAGCTTCTATTTTATCACTGTTCAGCTTCAGTTGATTGGTCCTCATCCAACCCATTACAGCATCCAGGCACTAGTCCAGCACCTGTACAATACTAGCTGACTCTGATGACAAGGTGAAATAGTGTCAACAGCATACTGATGGCACCCCATTCCATACCCCCCCCCCTTTATGACCTCATCCAGCAGCTTCAGATAGATAGTGAATAACATAGTGGACAAGCTAGAAACCTGTGGCACTTCACAGTTAATAAATAAATAATACAAAATGCATAAAATATTACAATAATCTAAGAAAATATCAGAGAAAAATATTTCCATTCAAGGATCAACACAACTGGCAAAC
Organism: Urosaurus nigricauda; assembly: GCA_034509955.1. NCBI lineage: Eukaryota > Metazoa > Chordata > Lepidosauria > Squamata > Phrynosomatidae > Urosaurus > Urosaurus nigricauda. The sequence continues at coordinate 184,549,459 of JAOEGL010000003.1, read as the reverse complement.
TAGATGATAGTTAAAAATCATAGTCTGTCACAACAAGGCCACCTAGATCTCAAATGATAATGGAGTCAGGAGTACCATTTTTTTGGAAGTGTAGAATTCCATCCAGAAGACTGAACACCAGCTTTCTTAACCTGAGAACCACTTTTCACTTCAGCTGACGAACCCTTGTCCAGATCATCACCTAGTCTGCTGTACGATTATTATCAGTTTGTTACATTGTGATTATTTGTTACCCCTTCAGCATATTAAAAATATAAATAATTGGAAAGACATCTACCTTCTAAAGACATATGCTTAATATGTTGTTGTTGTTGTTGTGTGCCTTCAAATCCTTCCTAACCTATGACGATCCTAAGGTTAATCTATCATAGAGTCTTCTTGGCAGGGTTCTTCAGATTGGTTTTGCCTATAGGTTTTTTCACAGTTTCTTACAAGCCCTTACTTTCTTATGAATACAATAATCTGAACAAAATTCAGGCATAACAGTGTCCTAGATTGTCTTGAAAAACTGACAAAGTGGAGAAAAGTTTCACCATTATACATTCATACTGTCTTTTATGCGAAACCTATACCTTAAAAATGTTCATCATTACCACTGGACAATGTCCACAGGGAATTTTTTTTAATGCAAAGAAATCATAACAGACAGCATGCCACCTTATTTTTCACAGACTGCCTAAGAAGAGAGGAATAAAACCTTCTCTCAGATCTGCTCTTCCACTAGTCACTTCTGCAGGATACAGTAGTTTTGCAATGCCTATGAAAACTGAGAGAACTTATAATCTTACTTGATTTGATGTCAATTTTCATCCACAACATATGTTTCACTCTTGGAACCGATCAGAAAGAAACATTAGTTTTTAAATATGTGTTTATCAAAGACTGAAAAATATATACTTTAAGACTACTGTATACACTAATGAGCCTAGAATTTTTAGTCAAAAAACTGACCCCAAAAAACTGGGTCAGCTTATCCATGGGTCAATGTAAGTACTGTACTTTTAAGTTTTATTTTTTAAAAAAGGAACTATCCCCTTCTCTGAACAGAGTGGCAAAAGGCAAGAGCTTAGTCCATCCCGGGAGAACCTAAAAGCAGCACTGATACAAACACACACACACACCCTCGCTCTTTCTCTCTGCCAAAGCACTGCCTCTTACCTTTTTGAAAGCCTGGGTGGACAGTGGTGGCAGCCCTTTTTCCCTTCAAAGGATCACTGGGAAGAACTGGGCTTTGAAAGATTTGAATCTGTCTGTTTGTCAGCTTTTCTGAGCTAAAATCAGGCAAAGTTTTCACATTAAAATTAAAGGCTATAATCACTTTTAATGTAGATCCAAAACACATTGCAGAAAGTAATTCAGTTTGAAAACACTTTAACTTCCCTGGCTCAATGGTAGGGAATTCTGGAAATGGCAGTTTTGTGAGACTTTTAGCCTTCTCTGTTAGAGAGCTTTTGGGCCACAACAAATTACACTTCCCAGGATTCCCTAGTACTGAGCCAAGGCAGTTAAAGTGGTCTTAAACTGGATTATTTCTGCAGTGTGTTTTGGACTGTAGTCGCCATTTGCTTTACTTTGCCTTTTACTCCTTTTTGACATGTTCATCCATGGGTCATATCCAAATCCATAACTCTGGCCCCAAAACCTGCCCTCAACTTATACGTGAGGTCAACTTATAGTTGAGTAAATATGATACATACATATTATCAATCCAGCAATGTAATTTGGCGAGTTAAGACCAAAAAGTAACTTTTCTGAGTTTCAAGATTTGTTTTAACCTAGGAAAACTCTAGTTGTTTTCCCTAGACAAGACCCAGTTCAATTCAGTTCATCTTTATTACAGTCACAGACTAGCACAGACGAGCCCCATGCTATGGGGAGAAAGATGGGGGGGGGGGGAATACTTTTGTCAAACATGCTTAAATTTTGGAATATTTCTAACATGTACAGAATATGTAAATAATAATGTTTCTCTTTTTATTCTAATGTAACCTGCTGTTTCTCTACTCAGTTAAATAAATCTGAGAATAAAACTAACTACTGGTCACCTTGACTCTTGTATTGAAAAAAGTCTGAAAAAAGTGTAAGTGATTTAAATCAGAAATATGAGGCTAGATATTCTGGCAAAAGAAAGTTAGGTCATATTCTGCCTTAGCCTTCCACCAATGATTCTACATTATTATTATTATTATTATTATTATTATTATTTATATCCCGCCTCTCCTACAGATCAAGGCGGGTTACAGAAAACAAAAATAACAATAAAATACATTATACATTTAAAATTCAGGACAATCCCCTACCCCAAACTCCCTCCCTACCCTAAAAACAGAACAAAATAAAAACAGCAACAATATAAAATACTAATTAAAATTAATTAAAATTAAAATACTTGAGGTGAGAAATCTTTTATGGATTAATGGAATAGAATACAGATCTGCTGTCAGATCTCTCTTCTTCCCCCTAAGAGAACCCTCAAAGATCTGAGCTTCCATTGTCCACATTCAAAAAGTTAACACAGTGATGGCAGCAAAGACAGATTCTAGAATGAAACATTTCTCAGTTTTAACTCAGAAGAATAGTCTAAGAATCAATTTCTTCAAATATCTAAATCTGGGAAAGGTATACCATAAAATGCATTTGGCCCCCATTTGGCCTCCAAGCCTCCCTTGCAAGCAAGAAAGCCAGCACCAATAAATAAATAAATAAATAAATAAATCAGTGCTGAAAATGGAGTCAAGTAGTTTGTTGCTGAAATTCTCCAGAAAACCACTGTAAGAGCCAGTTGGGATATTATTATTATTATTATTATTATTATTATTATTATTATTACTATTAACCTTTATTTATATAGTGCTGTAAAATTTCACAGTGCTGTACATACAATCTTATAATTATATGGTTCCCTGCCCTCAGGCTTACAATCTAAAAGACACAACACAAAAGGAGAAGGGGAAGGTGGTGGGAAGGGGATGAGGTCCAGTGGTCCTTCATTCCCTCTGGGGCCTGGACCAAGGCAGATGGACTGAAGGGAGAGCGCGACTTCTTAATACATACTTAAAAGGAGGCATCCTGGGGCAGACGGCACAATCCTGGGAATGCTTCCCTAAACAATATAGTCTTTAACTCAATTTTGAAACTGGCTAGAGACATGGTTTTAACAAGAAGGAGGGATGAGCTTGTATAATATCACGGAAGAGCCATTTCCTCGTTGCCAGAGCTTTCCCAAAGGAGCTGCTACCCCAGAAAAGACAACAACAATGACTCATGTCCCTCCATCCTTTCCTCTGACTGAATTTGCCTTCTCTCAAAAAAAGCACCAAGAATTAGTACTTTGCTTCAGCAAAAACTGAAGCAGTCTTGACAAATTGCTACAACCAGCTACTCAGGCCCAGATCAATTTTTTTCCTGAAGCAGGACACTGAATCTCATCACTCTCTGGACTTTGCCTCTGACTGTGGTGGGTTGGAGGAGGGTTCTTGGGCATAAACAAAGTGAAGACAATGCATTGTCCCTCACGTCTATGCTATTTAGTTTGAGCTTTGTTGGCGAGGACTGCAAATCTCTGATAGTAGGAGCCTGTTAGGTGTTGCTACCTGACTCCACTGCCATGTCATTACACTCAAGCTTCTCGCCAACAGTTGCAATGAGCTGCCACAAAATGTTACCAGATGCCCCAGCTCCACAAGTCCAACTGTGCCACTCATATATTGGGGTGGATTTTTGTGCATAGGGTACAGCCCTTTGGCGTCATAAAAAAAGATCAATGTGTCCTTCACACTTTACCAGCTGAACATCCCAAGCGAAACGGAAACGTTATTTGGTCTTACCATTAGTGTCCTCCCTCAAATCATTACCAAAAAAGTATGAATGTGAAAAGCAGCATGAGACAATTGGATACAAACAGCACTAGATTAATTAATACATTGCATTCTTCTATGTAAACCCAAAGTCAATCTTATGCATAGCAAAAGTTTGAACACTAACATGCAGTCAAGGGTAATATTAACTTTTCCCCCCTCTTGAACAAATTTCTTGAAACCCAGGTTTGCACTGCTTAAGTGAAGAAGAAGAAAAAAACATGCCACCGCAATTACTATTTGAAATAAAGTATAAGTGAGAATATTAATTATAACCTGTTTTTTTCCTGTACATTGCATTCTTTTTTTTATTCCACCTAATACTCTAAAACTGATTCATTTTTAAGAGTAACATGAAATGACATTTATTCTTTTATTTCTAGCAAGATAGATTCACAACACATGCACACACAAAAATCTTTGACATTTGTTGCACAAGATCTTTCAATTTTATTTTTTGTCATCATCACTGTATTTTGACAACCCTTGAAATTTTTTTAAAATACTGTATATACTCATGTATGTCTAGAAATTTTAGTAAAAAAAAAAAAAAAATCAGACCCGCAAAACTTATTCATGGGTCAATGCAAGTACTGTACCTTAATTTTATCAAAATAGGAACCATCACTTTCTCTGAGTAGAGTGGCAAAAGGCAAGAGCTTAGTCCATCCCAGGAAAACTGAAAAGAAGCTCTCTGCTGCCATGCCACTTCTGGTTGTTTTTAATGTCTTGGTGGGGAAATAGTGGCATACTTTGCAATCATTTAAAACTTTTGTTTAAATGTTTTGTTTAACGTTTGTATTATCTATTGTTTTAAGTTTTGTTTTAACTCATATCAGAAGCTACTTTGGATAACATTGGAAGAAAGGTTGGATATATATTAAATAAAAAACAGATATTTATTATTATTATTTTTTTAAAAAGGTTGGGTTGCACTTTATATAGTATTACATTCAATTTGTGGTTACCATTTAGTGTGGTCTCCTCTTTCACAAATTCAGGATTTTGGAAAGACATGTTTAACTTTCACTCTAACTGAGCTTTTGACATCCAGAGGATTGCTGCTACTTGTTTATTTGTACTGGTATATTGTGTTCCATATGCTTAGTTAAAATGCAAATAAAACAAATATAATTAATTAAATAATTAATATTTTGTACTGGATAATCAAGTCTTCACAATGAAAAGCTCTTCTTATCTGCATGTCACATGTATTTTGTTGTTGTCAGCTATCCTCGAGTCCACCCTGACACATGGCAACCCTGTGGATGAGATATCTCCAAGACTCCCGGTCCTCCACTGCTCTGATTAGTTCCTGAAAATTCTTACCAGTGATCTCCCCAATAGTCCATCATCTAGCAAGTGGGCTTCCTCTCCTTCTACTTCCTCTCAACTTTCCCAGCCTTATTGTTTTTACTAATGAGTCATGCCTTCTCCAAAGTGTCCGAAGTACAACAGCCTAAGTTTTGTCATCTTCGTTTCCAGGGAGATTTCTGGCTTGATCTGCTCTAGGACTCACTTGTTTGTCTTTTTTGGCTGTCCACAGAATCCTCAGCACTCTTCTCCAGCATCACATCTCAAATGAATTAGTTTTCTTCCTATCTTGTTTCTTAATTTTCCAGCTCTCATATCAGTAGATGATAACAGGGAATACAATGGCTTGTATGATTCTAACTTCTGTGCTGAACTGTATTACATTTGTATTTTAGAATCTTTTCTAGTTCTTTCATACCCATCCTCCCCATTCTTAATTTTCTTCTAATTTTGTGGCTGCAATCCACAATCAATATTTTATCCAAGGTATGAGAATTCTTTTACTACAGTGGGTCCTTGTTATCCACTGAAGTTTCATTCCAGGACCCTCCATGGATAACAAAATCTATGTATGCTCAAGTCCCATTAAATATAATGGCGCAACAAAATGGTGTCCCATACATAAAATGGAAAATCAAGGTTTACTATTTGGAATTTATACTTTTGGGGAATCTTTTGAAGCTGTGTATGCTCAAATCCATGGATAAAAAAATCATTGTCTAGGTTGAATTTGTGTAAATTCTCTGTGGTCCTTATTTTTGTTTTCTTTATGTTCAACAGTAAGCCTGCCTTTGCACTTTATTCCTTGATCTTTCTTACTAATAGATCCAGCTCTTTGAGCTTTTCTGCTAGTATTATAGTGTTGTCTGCACATCTTCGATTATTGATATTCCTTGCTATTTTCACTCCCTCTTCTGTGTCCAAGCCTGCTTTCCTTACAATATGTTTTGCATATAAGTTGAACAGATAGGGTGATAAGATGCAGCCTTATCTGATCCCTTTGCCAATTAGGAACCATTGCATTTCTCCTGGTTCTGTTCTGGGAGTAGCCTCTTGTCCTGAGTACAGATTTCTCATCAGGACTATCAGATGTGTTGGCACTCCCAGGTCTTTAAAGGCATAGCCTTTCATGATCTATGCAGTCAAAGGCTTTGCTATAGTCTATAAAGCACATGCTGATTTTCTTTTGGAATTCACTGATGTGCTCCATTAGCCATTGTATGTTTGCAGTGTAATTTCTCTCTCCATGTCTGATTGGAGTCTATGTCCAACCATGTACAGTTGGAGTCACAGCATATGTAATACATCTAGCGTGTTGACTTCCTTTCTTTCTATAGCCCTGCACTTTTACTAACATTATTTTCTTTTCTTGTATGGCAGCTTCAATTTGTATGGCAGCATCACCATGGCTTCTAGAGACAGCTCAGGTTTGATCTATTAAAGGACCCACTTCTTTGCCTTTTTGACTGTCCATGGTATCCTCAGTACTCTTCTCCAGCACCACATCTCAGATACATTGATTTTCTTCCTATCTGCTTTCTTCACTGTCCAGCTCTCACATCTGCACATGCTGATGCATTTACATATGTGTAAATGTATTTATATTACATGCATGAATCCAGCATATTCCAGAGCTGGCTTGAGAAGGGCAAAGGAACACAACTTGGGCCATATCCCTTGTAATACTATGGACTGTGAATTCGGTGGGTCCTCTTTTAACAGTAAACTGTGTTACCAGATGGGATGGACTCACAAGACAATAATGCTAGTAAATCTAGAGGACAGTAGAAAAAGAGGATGAGTTTGCAAGACCTGAGGAGATCAGCGGAGGACAGAGGTGTCACGATGAGTCCCCTCCGCCAACTATTTTCCTATTGTGGCAGCCCCATGGGTTTTGTCATCTCACCACTGCCACCAAATTATGTGACGAGAACCCCCAGACTGCTTATTTTCCCTTTTAAGAATTCACTTTCAGATGGCACCTAGTAGCGTGGTTACTTATTTCAGACCTAGACAAGCTTGTAATAAAACTTTATTTTTTTAAAAAAACCAACAGTTTAACAATTTTTCACTTGTTCAGTTGATACATTCACTTGTTATTGTTTCACTTTGTGGCACTTAGTTACACTTTGTTACCCCTGTCTCTTTCTAGAGAACCCCAGTTACTCTCACTTAGGACCATCACACCATCCTCATTTACTCTTATCTTTCTGACATTATTTTTATTCCAGCCCTCAGGCTAACCCTATCCCTCAGGATATCAGAAAAGCAACTCCCTCATTTGGACTGCTATATTAGAACCAAGTGCCTTATCTGATTGTTCCCTGTCAGACCCAGTTATAAAGCTAAGTCATTGCCTTCCAAACTTTAGCCCTCACAGTCTCTAACCGCTGGACTTTCACACAAACAGGCCCTAACTGTCTGAAACCAAAACCCTATCTGACTCCAAGGGGCTTTCTAGATTGGCAGGAAAGTGTGACATGAAGTTGCCTTTTCCTTAATGCTTAGCAGCTGGACCACAGCCTTTAGATGTTGCTGCGCTGTTCCGCAGTTTTTAAAAAAGAAACTGGGAAAACCAGCACCTTTTTAAAGGCGCTTCTTCTCCCCTGGAATGCAAAAAAAAAAAAAAAAAAGCGTTTTCATGGCACACTTTCCCTTTTTCTCATCTAAAGGCTAGACTTTAATGCAGCCATGAACACACTTCTTTTTGCCAATCTAGATCAGGCCCAACTTTCAGCAACAGAATTCTTCTCCTCTTACCAGCCAAGATTCTATTGGCTGTCACCAACTGACTCCTAATTGGCTTTAACTAGCTTTCTCCTGATTGGATTTTGCTTGCCTGGCATAATTCTACCTGTTCTTCACAAGAGTGTCTTGGTGATATCTCATCAACGAGATTGCCATGAGTTGGGGTGGACTTGAGTGCAACTAGCAACTACAAAACCCATTTGACATGTAGATAAGAAGTGTTTGGGCTGTGTCCTTTCATTATGGCCTCGATTATCCAGTGCAAAATATTAATTCATTGATATCCTATTCATGGCCAGATGAGATTTACCCTCAATTTGGCCAGGTTTAACTACAGAAAGTATTCCAACACAGCTGGGAATTGTTGTGTGCTCTTAAGAGTTAATATAATTTGACTTTTGTTAACCCAACAACATATATTGTCCCCTTATGCAGGTGTGTGAGACCAATACTATAATCTTCTGTCCACAAGGCAGAACAGTTTGCTTCTCACAACCTATGGTGGCAAATACTTATTATTATCTCTGCTGTGGCCACTCTTGTTCCATAGGTATTGAATTATACGTTTGTTGTTTCAAACTGGTTTTTGTATGTGTTTTTGTATTCCTTAGCATGAATCCTCACAGCTGATTTTTGTGGAAAGGCAGGATCAATTTTTTTAAAGAAAGAGATAAATTCCCAATGCTTAGGTTCTATTCCTTTAAAAGCCCAAAATTACTCTGATAAGTAGGCAGGCATTTTTCTAAAATGTTTCCCTCCAAGAGTTTAAGACACAAAGAAGCTGATGACAAATGGAAGTTTGATAAACAAAGGATAGATGAGTTCCTCACTTTAAAATGTTAAAATGGCATCCAGCTCTTATAATCCTCATTCTCAGCCAAGTAATAACTAGGCACAATAGGCTCAAAAACAGACTCATAAACCCCACCAATATTATTATAGGAGTTCAACTGAATCATCTGAGAACTAAAAACCAAAGTTCTGAATTACAAGATAATTGCTGGGGGGGGGGGCAACCTCTCTCCTTTGTAATGGATCTTCAGGTAAATATTCCTACTTCAGAGATGAAAATGATTAAGTCATAAAGTACCTGTTACATGTAAGCTTATAACTCATGGGACAAACAGATTTCCTTAGGTAACTTCTTTGAAACATTTTAAACTGCAGTAGTGGAGTGGGTTGAAAATAGGGGAATAATCAGTGGAAATGTGCAAGTTTTTTGTTGCTATAATTTGACATCAAGTCAACTTTGATTTATGGCAACCCAATGAATGGGAGACTTCCAAAAACCCCAGTCATCAACTGCCTTGCTCAGGTTTTGTATACTCAGAACCATGGCTTCTGTGATTGTAATGCTGCTTCACTTATAGCCCAACAAATTCAGAGCTTTAGTTGTAAATTATTTTCCTCTTAAAATCTGCAAATATTTTAAGACATAATAGCACACATTCCCTTGCATTATTCAGAATTTATGCAGGGAAAATGAAGATACTGGAAGCTGCAATTTTATTAATTTTAGTACGCCTGAAGAACAGTAGACAGATGCGTATGCACTTAGGGAGAGTCACCCCAAAGAGATTAACTATAATCTCTAGATTTAGCAGGTATCATATCAATTCCAAATGTCAATGGAGAAGGAAATTTAGGACTCCCAGGAAATATATGTATTCCCCCATCACCATTTGAGATTTCCAAGGCTAGAAATATCTCACCCTAAACTGAGATGAAGCAAGTTTGCCCCAAAGCTTGGAAGTAATGAGCTACAATATTAAAACCTTCTTAAGTTACCATTTTGATTTACCTCTTTGATTAGAGGCCTTCCTTAGCTATAAAGCCTGATCACATGTTAAGATGACAAGACAAAATCAAAGACCTCTGCCCTGTATAGGGCAGGAGTCGTATCTGCTCACTTGCTGACAGCTGTAGAAATTTACAGGATTGGAAAGTGTGAAAGAATCATGGAATCATAGAGTTGGAATAGACCACAAGGGCAAAGAGTTTGAGCCTTGGTTGCTCAAAGCTAGGCATATCAGAAAGAAAAAAACAATGACCAAGACTTTGCTAAGAGTTGATGCAACTTGAAAAACAACTAACTACAGAGGAATATCCTTTTGATAGCTTTGGCCGATCTTTCCAGTTTATTCAGGTCATTTTGAATGTCTGGCATAACTTGTTTCCTTGAAACCCATGTTGACTTTTTGTGATTATGCCATTACTTTCTAGATGTTCACAGACTATCTGTTTAATGATCTGCTCTAGAATCTTTCCTGGAATTGATGTCAGACTAAATGGAAAATAATTATTGGGATCCGCTTTTTTCCCCCTTTTGAAGATGGGGACAATGTTTGCCCTCCTCCAGTCTTCTGGGACTTCTCCTATTCTCCAGGAGTTGTCAAAGATTGCCAATGGCCTCGATATTACATTTGCCAGTTCTTTCAATACTCTTGATATAATTCATCAGGGATGTGCCCCCCACCAGACCCTTCACTAAACTGGTCCAAAATGCCCTTCCCAGGGCACTAACCAGCATACAATGTTAAAATGGAGGATCCACATCCCAAGGGTGCACTTCCTTGACACTAAAATTTTCTTTAGCATTACATTAAAATAGTCAAGCTTCTCCCTGGAACAAAACATATGCCCTTGATTGAACAAAGCAGAATGCCTAGGTAAACCTGCTGGACAGTGGAAACCTTGGTCTCATCCTGGGCCGCAAGCATTACTGCTGGCTGCTGTTACGAACTTTTTTAAATAGATGGTAGTTGACTAGCAGTGATTCTGTTTGATCCTTCATGGATCAAACAAAATCCACTTACATGGATTTATAAGTGGTTTTGCTTACAATGCCAGATGTTTCCAGGAAAGTGCTAAGAATATCCCAAATGCTGCACAAGTTGGCATTGCTTTATCTACATACCATGCTCCATTGATCTTAAAACCGGTAAGGAAAAATCCTATGAGTGTACTAGAAGGAGGCTAATGGTTAACTGGGATTATATTTGAACACGTAACCAAAATAACCATGCTGAACTGAGCAAAACATGGGAGGCATAGCTTCATTAATTGCCAAATGCTATGGTACAATAGTTGATTAATCAACTGGATCACCACTGGCACTTTCTTCAATATGATCCATCATATGTTAAACTCTTGAATTTTAGAAGAGAAGGGGAATCCAAGGGGCCTACCAGCCATTCAGCAAGGTATGTGTTGGCTATCTTGGCTGCACCTGATTCCAGCAATTCCCTTGCGGATTTTAAGCTGCTTAAATCAATAAGAACTTGTGAGCCAACAAGAGGAATATGGCATCCATCCTCCAAAGCTTGTAGTTGTTTTATTTGTGTAAATTTACACCAGAGAGGAAAGTGCAGCTAATGATACAGGAATATATACCATGTTCAATCCAGGTAATGTGAATCCCTGGACACTCCTCAGGTTGATGTTAAATCCCCTGACTGATCCATTCCTTCTTTCAACCAAATCAACCAGTGCTAAAACTCCAGTTCCACCACCACCACCACCACCACACATAAGGGCTAACAAAAAGATTATTTTAAGAGCTGCTCTCTTGGCTGGAGGGACACATTAGGAGACACTGTCCTTTGGTCAGCAGAGACATTGGGGGACTCAAACCAGAATGAAGACTTCAGATTCAGATTCTTGCTCAAGGAAGGCCCTGTCCTTCAGTGCTTTGCACAGACACCTGCAAAAAGGAGAAAATGGAGCACACTGTTGCCGTAAGTCGTGTGCAGCTTGCAAACAATCGTTTCTGTGAATCAGGTGCTCTGGCTTATAGAATGATTATTTAGGTTTTTATATAATTAACATATAATTAACATTGTTTAAAGTGAACTTAAATACCTTGAGAAATTATTGTTCTGAAAACTCATGGGTGATGTCTCATGAACAGCACATTTATGAGAATTTTGAAGCATCATATATTATTCTAAAAGGCCACCCATCAACAGGACCTATCCTTGTAAAGTTGCAGTGTCTTAGTGTGGTTGGTGAACAATTTATCTATCTATCTTATCATTGTGATGTTTATTCTAAAGAAATGCATTCAATTTGGGTTGTTTGTTTGTTTGTTTTTGCTTCTCAAGTATAAACTGATAGTTTAGGTTGATTTATAAACATAATGATCTTTTCAGATCAATAAATAACATAGTTACCTGTAACATCCACAGAATTCCTCATCTGCTTTTGCAATGTAGCAATGCTGTGTGAGAAACAAAGGGAGACCTGCTTGTAATTCCAGTTTCTTCCATAAAGAAGACTCTTGCCCAGCCAAGTGCTAAAACAGCTCACTCCCTATACACACTATGACAGGCATGGCTTCTAAACACACACACACACATACCTTCGTCACTATTGTGCTATCCATTCTGATGGAGGAACTATGTCAGAAAAATATTACCAACAACCAACACCGTCATACATGGATTGTCTGACTCAGTTTCCTGGCTGTGCTTAACTCTGTTCCTGCACCTGCCAGTCTGAGATAAAGGTGTATGTGTTTTTTTTTTAAATTTTAATTTTCCCTCTTGGGATTTCTGCAGAAGCAAAGATGTAATTTCATTAGGATGTAATTAAAATATATAACAAGGCTAAGGGGGGGGGGCTCTTGTTTACTCACCAAAAAACAAACAAACCTAAAATGCTAAGGCATGAGAAAAAGCAAAAGAACTTACAGAGAAGACACAGGAGGGCAATAATTGTGCGTATGCCCCATGAAATGTGAGGGGAGAATTGTTATGTTCCCACAGTAAATGTCTAGTATAAAAACAGTAATGCAGAAATCTTTTTATATCAGACTTAGACATCCCCCCATTTTTTAAGACTCTTCTTACCCAGTTATACTTACGTTTAAATAACCAAGGATGTTAACTGCAATAATTAGAGTTATCAATCTGCGTTCTACCTGTGCTTTTATTAGGCATTTACTGCTGTTAATAAAGTAAAGAAACTTCAAGTGCTCATGGAGGCCAACACTAGCTGAAACTGCTTCAGAAACTCTTTATTGACACCTTGCCCCAACCTCAAAAAAGAAAATGCTTATTACATGAACAATGAAAGAAAGCAAACCAGCAAACAGTATAGATAGCAACCTACATTTAACCCTATATTAGTTATTCATTAAAGACATATTCTGAACATGCACTTCAGTGCTATTGAAGTATAATAGGGGTTATCTACACAGATGAAAAAATTATACTCATTTCATTTTCAGTTCCCTTGTGAAATTGCTTTTTACGCATTAATATAAATTTTAGAAACTCACTTTTTACTTTGCAGTTTTAGGAATAAGCAGACTATTTTACATGTATGTTGGGATCAGGATGGAATCGGGATAACTGGGCTAACTAGAGGGCAAGACTAGTTTGGCAAGCTTGGTGTGTGACTATTTTTAAAAAATGGTCAAAGCCTAGTAACCAAAGCTAGCAGGGCTTCAAAACGAAGGCATATCTAATATTTAAAAAGCAAAGTAAAAAGTGAATTATTACATGATATGTAGTATCCCCTTCATATTTGCAGGGGTTTGGGTGCCTGGCTGTATGTGAACTCTGTCACTCATTCACTGAAATGGGGGAGGGAGAGGGAAGGGGCAGCCCAATCTACAATTAGCTCCATTAGCTTTGGGGAAATAAATCTGCCCATTTTCTTTGCTAAAACTGCAGGTAATGGATCACTTTACTCTGGTTGCTGCCACTCCTACCAAGCCATGACAGCATGGAGTAGGAGGAATTATGCTGGGAGCAACTGGAGTGAAGCGCTGCATTTCAAGCAATCATAGCAAAGAAGATGGGCAGCTTCCATTCCTATCTATCCTTCTATCTCTGTGGAAGAGAGAATTATAGAATCACAGGATTGTAGAGTTGTAAGAGACCACAAGGGTCATCCAGTCCAACCCCCTGCCATGCAGGCACTCAGGCAGAGACATTAAAAACATTTTTAAAAATAAACCAACAGATGGTTAGCTATTGGTTGATGGGTTCTGGCATTCTGGGAAGGAAAAAAAAACTTTTTTGCACTGATGTGAATTTGAACAAAAGAAATGTGCCAATCATACAATTTGAGTCTGGCTCATTTCAAGTAGATAACTAACAGTGGGGCTTTCTAGATTGGCAGGAAAGTATGACATGAAGTTGCCTTTTCCTTAATGCTTAGCAGCTGCACCACAACCTTTAGATGGAGCTGCGCTGTTCTGCAGTTTTTAAAAAAGAAGCTGGGAAAACCAGCACCTTTTAAAAGGCGCTTCTTCTCCCCTAAAATGCAAAAAAAGCATTTTCATAGCACACTTTCCCTTTTTCTCATCTAAAGGCTAGAGTTTCATGCAGCCATGAACACACTTCTTTTTGCCAATCTAGAAAGCCCCATGGTCACTTTGGACCAGGAAAATGTGACATGAGGCTGAATTCCTTTTGTCAGTGAAGCACAGTCAATCTAACTAATTAATCTGAGTTCATCAAGCTATCAATATTTTGGAAAAGGTTTATTCATGTGTCAGCAATACTTTAGCTGAGATAAACATCATACCAAACTTCATAGAAAATCTTGGTTATGGATCATTCTGTGCAATGTGTTCATGCAGTAGCAAAAGATAACAGTAGCAAAAGATGCTTTCAAAATGCTGGTTTAAAAAACAACAACACAAAACAAGCAAGCAAGACATTGTATTTCTATTGAGTTTGGGATGGTCCCAAAGCTGCTAAAAATGTTACATCACTCCATCTTGATCGTTTTCAACAGTTACAACCAAGCATAAAATAGAATAAAAGCATGAAGCTCTTTTATTGGGGGTATAACTGAAAAACAAGAATCTTGAACATAAAAGTTTCTCAGACATACACTCTTCTGAACCTATTAAAGGTAGTTGGGAGACTTAACCCCAGTCTCTCATTGTTGCATTTTAGTTTGTTTTAATAATTACTAGAAGTTTTCTTGAATTGAGAAATATTAAAATTTTTAAATATTTTCAAAATATTTAAATATTAAAAATAAGAGGTGGTATCCAAAAGTTTTAACGATCACATTTTTAAAAAATTGATAGAAAGTTTGTTTTGATTTGTAGTTGTTAACTTATCTCTATGTAGTCACTATCTTGATTTATACATTTTTTCCCAGCGTATCTTAACCCTCCAAATAACTGATATTGTAGAAGTCTGCAGATAGCGCCTTACGAGGGGGTATCATAAAGTAATAATTATCACTCTGAAGTTATTATGACATATTGATGAAATTTTGTCAGTGTCATCATTGGTCCCTAAGTGCACATTGCTGAGAAAATCAGTTCATTGAGTCCTTTATTTTTGTGACTGGCTGTGTCAGAAGTGACTAAAGTATAAAATCCTCATCAGGCGCAATCTGTTGACTTCTACAATATCAGGTATTTGGAGGGTCAAGATATGCTGGGAAAAATTTATAAATCTAGATAGTGAGTACATGGAGATAAGTTAACAACTACAAATCAAAATAAACTTTCTGTCAATTTTTTAAAAAGGTGATCTTTGGATACCCCCTCACAGAATCCTCAGCTTTCTCCATAGGGGTTCCCTGGACTGGTTGTCCCTTCCCAAAGTTCCATTGTCTCAGAATGGAGGTAGAGATTGATGGAGTCAGAGCAAAACCAGTGACCTCTGTGAAGCTTCACTCAACTTCGTCTTCTGGGTATGGGGAAGGTGAAGGAGGAATACTTTGCAAACCAGTTCAAGCCAGATATCAGAACTCACGCAACAATCAAATAGTCAGTTGAACAAGCCTACAAGCCTAGCTTTCTATGCATGGGGGAAGCAAGAGAAATACAGTCAATTCCCCAGTGGAAGTGTCTGTTGGAGATAATCCAGGTGCTTTTCCAGGTGATGTCAGAAAGTTTAACCAAGCCCTGATATCAAGTGTGTGCCCATACCTTCTAGTATTAAATACAATATTACCTCAGCCAAGGACACAGAAACATAGAGTTGGACGGGACCACAAGGGCCATCCAGTTCAACCCCCTGCCATGCAGGAAATCACAATCAAAGCATACCCGACAGATGGCCATCCAGCCTCTGCTTAAAGACCTCCAAGGATGGAGACTCCACTACACTCCGAGTGTGTTCCACTGTCAAACAGCCCTTATTGGCAGGAAGTTCCTCCTAATGTCGAGGTGGAATCTCTTTTCTTGCAGTTTGTATCCATTGTTCCACGTCCTGTTCTCTGGTGCAGCAGAAAACAAGCTTGCTCCCTTCTCAATGTGACATCCCTTCAAATATTTAAACACGGCTATCATATCACCTTTTAACCTTCTCTTCTCCAGACTAAACATCCCCGGCTCCCTAAATCATTCCTCATAGGGCATGATTTCCAGACCCTTCACCATTTTAGTCACCCTACCTTGGACAAGCTCCAGTTTCTCAACATCCCTTTTGAACGGTGGTGCCCAGAACTGGGCACAATATTCCAGGTGCGGCCTGACCAAAGCAGAATACAGTGACACTATTACTTCCCTTGATCTAGACACTATAGTTCTATTGATGCAGCCATTGGCCTTTTTTGTCTGCAGGGAGACTTATCACACTGAGAATTGAAAACGTGGATTGGAATATCCTAAATTACCTTTAAAAAGCAGGTCACAAACCTCATGGAGAAAGAGATGTATGATGCCGGCCTTGTCTCACATAGCTCATCCTTTACCATCCATCTCCAGCAGCAAGAAATCATCAGCAGTAAATACCATAACCACACATGAAGGAATTATGAGCCAAGTATCAATCTTCATTACAATTATTTGCTTATTTTCCTCGCTCTTGCTCTCGAATGATAAAATATTGTTTTTCTGATGTTAACTTAAAACAAATAAGTAATTGAAACAATCTCAAAACTTATTTTAGGGAAAATGGGTGTTGACTGAGGGGAGACTCTCTTTGAAATTTTCCTCCAGTGGCCTTTAAAAAAAAAAGTGAGATTAATCTTGCACCCAAGTTACTGCCTTTTGGTTGCAGGCAAATTTCTTATCTTCATTCCCCAAACTTAAAAAACACTTTTAAGGCATCATAAATATTTTTAATTTGTTCTCCCTTACTTATCAGTCATTTTATATCAGTTTGTTATCTTGTTGTTTACATTAATATTGTTGTCTGATTAAATGATTCATGTTTCTTCCTGGGAGCGCTTGTGCACTGATTTTTGTGAGATATAAATTTATCAAACCTAGCTAATTTCATGGTTCAAATATAGAATCTGCAGTAGAGTCACTCCCTCTATACCACAGGAAAATAATCAAATGTTAAATTATCAAATACATAGATGCAGCCTTTCATAAACATGAGCAATATTTCCCACTTATGTTTATGTTCATGTTTCTATATATACTGTGCAATATATTGTGTAATGAAGTTAGAGAGTTAAGTTTCACTAGTTAAACAGGCTTGACCTGAAACTCATCAAGTTAATGGCAAAAAATTGAAAGACACAATGTTCTATCTTTTATCCCACTTTCTTAAAACCATAGATGCCCAAAACATGTGTGTTTAAATTTTCAAATTTGTGCTTTCATATAAAATTACCTCAAATTTGATAATAAAGAATTAAAGATCAATTACAGAGAATTACAGTTCTAAATAGATATAAAATTGGTGGACAAATATTCCTCCTTTAGACTAATAATGTTGAAAAAGAAGTGCTGATAAGCAAATCCAATTCATCTATTATTCCCTATTTAGCATCTTGACAATATTTTAGTGTGCTAGCAAAGAGATGAGCAAAATCAAGACAATCTAGACAAGGAAGAGGAAACAGTAACAACAGTATTTTATCAGTATTACAAATTAGGTAGTATTGCAGGCTAACTAATGGCCAGCAATTACTAAAATTTTAATTGAGGGATTTATTTTGTCAGCTGATTAATTCTCCATCAGAGTCTAAGACCAACAGTTTTATTTTAAAAGCTTATCACATAATTTCATTAAAAGTTAATTATTCAAATGTAAGAACTGCTTGGCTCTTCATTATCAACGACTGATTATTATGAATAAAAATAGCTCAGTTATTAAGGAACTGGCACCATGTTCATATGCAGACTGAGATGTAATTCCCATTGACTAAGAAAACATTATTCCACATAATGTGTTCAGGAATGAGGAATAAATATTTTCATATCAATCAACTGAACAAAAATCTGTGTGAAACAAAAAATGTGACTTTATATTTGGTAAACACTTGCAGATGACAACATAATAAAAATCAACATAACAAAAAAAGTTGCAAAATTTAAAATAAAACCGCCATATAATTTATATTAACAATCACATTGTATAAAGGATTCTGTTTGAGAGGTGTTGTAGCACCTTTGAGACTAACTGAAAGAAATTGGCAGCACGAGCTTTGGTAGATATCAGTCTACTTCCTGAGATTCATTTGCAAATTCTAGTTGAATTAATGATCACTACGCTCTAGGGATGTAAATCTTCATAAATTTCATTTTTGAACTTCAAAATTTCATCTGCAAGTAATCCACACATTCTGCATTTTTCACACAGAAAAAGATACCAAGTGTGAAAATTCTCATCTGTCTAAAATTCTTCTCTACCAAATTTTCTGTCACTCAGAAAAGCCGTTTTTCACCTATGCTTTGAATACCTACAAATATATGAATACCAACCCCTGCTACGCTCATAACATCAAAATGCAAAACCTTGATCTAAACTGGTCCTCACAACCCTTTGTTCTATATTGCCTTATCCAAGTCCAATGACATCTCAATTGAATAAAAAAACAGGATTGAAAATACATTATATATATATATATATATATATATATATATATGGTCCTTCAGATCTGTGGGGGCTTCCAGGACTCCCTGTGGAAGCAAAACAAATGTGAATAATCATGCCCTATAATATTAATGGCAGGAATGTGAATGTGTATGCTTCAGTTTGTCTGCATTCACATTGCCATAATTTAATAATATGGGATGTGACAATCAAACTCGCAGATCTGAAGTCCACAGACCTGAAGGCCCAACTGTAAAAGAAAATGGCGCCGCCCGAATTAACGGGCCGGCACTGTTGCCGCGTGAAGGAAGGCCTCTCCCCTTCCCGCGCGCCAGGCTTGGGCGCCCCAGCGGTCGGTGCGAGTGCGGGCTCGATGCTGATTGGCCACTGGGAGGAGCAGGAAAGGAACCTGTCTGATTGGCCACAGCAGGGTATGGTGTGCCCTCCTATTGGTGGAGAGCTCGGAGAGGGTGGTGCCTCCATCGTTCCTGAGCCCTCATTGGCTGTTGTGCCTATTTAAGGCCGTGTAAGGTGAGCGTCGGCACCATTGCCAGTTCTGCTCTGGGGGCCAGCAGATCAGAGGCTTCACTGCCTATTTTGCCGCACAGTAGGGGGCGGGGCTTTGGGTCTGACAGCCTTCCTCGCTGCCTAATAGGCGGGGCATTTTGTTGGTGAGGGCATCTTTACCACCTCCCCACTTCTTGGTAACAATCACCCGCTCCTTCAGGTTTGTTGCTAAAGGACTGGCAGACAGGGTTCATGTTTTTTGAGAAGGCCTTTTGTTTTGTTTTGTCCTCCTTTTTAGTCTTAATAATTAATAATTGTTGTGCCTGCGGCCTTGGCCCCTGCTGATCACACATCCAGTGTTTGGAATTTTGGCTTCAACTGTTTTTTCAACTGCATGGTGCTCCTGGTGGTGTTTGGAATTTTGGCTTCAACTGTTTTTTTTTCAACTGCACAGTACTCCTGGTGGTGTTCGGAATTTTGCCTTCAAACTGTTTTTTGTTTTGTTTTGGTTTGTTTTTTGTTTTAACTGCACAGTGCTCCCAGCTTCAACCCTGCTGGGCACGTGCAAACAATCGTCTTGATGACTTTGTGACTGCAAACTGTTCTTCGGCACGGTGCTCGCGGCTTCGGCCCTGCTGGGCACGTGCTCTCTACTTGGTTGGTGATTATTGCACTGCTGACTTTACACGGTGCACGCAGCTTTGGCCAGCTGGGCACGTGATTTGTAACCAGTGCTTGTGACTTGACAACGGTGAACTGTAATTTACACGGTGCTTGCGGCTTCGGCCCTGCTGGGCATGTAAAACACCCTAAAGTTCCCTCAGCAGAGCATACATTCTCCATAGGGCTGTTATCTCAATGGCATTCCTCAAGAGAGCTTGACACTTAGATTGCCACATGCTTCTTAGAGTCAGAGATGTACCTGGTGAGGCAGCTGCTATCACCTATGATGCAGCCTTTTGTCAGCAGGCTTCTCAGAGCTCTAGAGAGCACTGGGATCTTATTCACAATGAAATTTGGTTGCTTGAGGTGGTCC
Source organism: Urosaurus nigricauda (assembly GCA_034509955.1). NCBI lineage: Eukaryota > Metazoa > Chordata > Lepidosauria > Squamata > Phrynosomatidae > Urosaurus > Urosaurus nigricauda. The sequence goes on along the minus strand of JAOEGL010000003.1, from coordinate 184,529,246 downwards.
CTCTGACCAGGTCCAAAGGGGCCACCAGACCGGATGGTAAGAGGGACATAAATTGGTCTGCTGGGAATATAATCCAGGAAGGTGCTCCAGGTCTCACTGCAGATATGACCACATCTTTGAACTTTGTCGGGGGCCCCATAGTAAGGCAGCTTGCCCAAAATCAGGCCACCATCCCTTTCAGCATGGGGCCCTGCCCAAGGTGACTTGTTCCCCTCCTCCTTCAGAGTCTAAGAATCTTAAATCAGCTTGAGATATGCCGGAGGTTCTTATGAAAAGATTCAAAAAGAAATAGATGCCGGCTGCATTGAAAGGCCTTTTGATTCTCCGCCTTTCCCAAACATTCAGGTGTCTCCCTTAAGAGTTGTCCCCAAGAAGGCTCTGGGGGAATTCCGACTTAGCTATGCTTCGTTCGACCATGTGGTCCAGCTAGTGCAGGCATGTGGCCGCGGAGCCCAAATGGCCAAATGTGACATTCAGTCTGCTTTCTGCCTTTTGCCTGTTCACTCTGATGATTTCCACCTGTAAGGGCTTAAGGTACAAGGCCGATGGTATTTCGATAAGGCTATACCGATGGGCTGTTCAATTAGCTGCGCAGCCTTTGAGGCCTTCAGTACTTTCCTGGAGTGGGAGGTAAAGCGCAGGGCTTGCTCCCCGCTTGTGACTCATTAACTGGATGATTTCCTTTTCACCGGACGGTCCGGCTCAGACCATTGCCAGATGCTCCTAAATACCTTTTCTGCTTTGGCATCTGAGATCGGGGTCCCTTCAGCAGCTGATAACACTTAAGGGGCCAGCTATGTCCCTCACATTTTTGGGTGTCCAATTGGACTCGGTTGAAGGAGTTTCTCGTCTCCCTCCTGACAAATTGAGTGCTCTTAAAAAAAAAAAAAATTATTTCAGAATTTCTTGCATCCCAAAAAGTTACTATGAGACAGGTGCAATCCCTCCTGGGTCACCTGAACTTTGCATGCTGTGTGGTTTCTCCTGGTCGCCCCTTTTGTGCCAGGCTGGCCAGAGCTACTGCAGGTATTTCCAGGCCTCATTACCATGTGAGCATTACCAAGGGTATTAGAGAGGATCTGAAGATTGTGATTTGGGCTGTTTTTTCAAGGACACTGGTGTGCTCAAAAATGGCCAAAGGGTTGGGCTTAAGAGGAGGTTGTTAATAATTTATTTATTTATTTATTTATTTTGGAATTATTTCCCATTGTGACGGCTGTCATTATTTGGAAACATGAGTTCTCCACCAAACGTGTTCTGTTCTGCTGCGATAATCAAGCCATAGTTGCTGTTGTTAATAGCCTGTCTTTCAAATCAGAAAGAGTCGTGCTGGTGCTGTGGCTCGTACTCACTTGTTTAATTTTAACATTTCTATCACAGCTTGGTTTGTTCTTGGTTTGCAAAATAATTTAGCTGATGCTCTTTCTCGATTCCAGGAAGACAGGTTTCAATGGCTGGCTCCAAAGGCAGACCCCCTTCCCATGCCATTTCCAGAGTTCCTCAGGAAGATTGGACTTCCAATGTGACCCAGGGCATTTTGTCTTCGGTGGCCCCCTCCACTCTCAGGGCCTATAATAAGGTTTTTTCTAAATTGTCCTCCTTGTGGGGTGCCCTAGGCATTCCGGCACTTTGACCTATGGATTCGACAACTGTTTTATGCTTCATGGCGTGGTTAAAGTATAGTGGGGTTTCCCCGCGCTCTATTTCTGTTCACCTTGCAGGTATTTTGTTCTTTGCAAAAGCCTCCAGCCTGGTTGATCCATGTGCTTGTTTCCAAGTGCGTTGCACTCTGGAGGGTTGGAGATGCATGAATATGGACAAAAACGATGCCAGGCACCCTATCTGTTTTTACACTGCTTCAGGATATTGTTTCCCAGCTTCCCGCCATTTGGGGCCCTGAGGGTAGGGGAGCTGGTCCTGTCTTCGAAGATTGCTCAAAAGATACTTGTGCATCACTGAGGTTGATGGAAGTCTAGGGTGTTTGCGGGCTATGTGCACCCTGATTTGGACTCTTGCTCAAGCGGATGCTATTAATATTATTTGTGGAGGGTTCTTTTTCGGTTCTTAGGGTTGGCGGCAGGCGCTCTTTCAGACCTGCCTGTGTGGCGGCAGCATAGGCCTGGATCTGGGGTAGGGGTTTCCAGGGCCCGCTGGCACTGGATCGGGAGTCCTCATGACCCGGGTAAGGAGCGGTTCGCTGTGGCCATTGCGGGGGCCACAGTCGATTAATACCCGGTGACTAGGATGTCTCGCAATTCGATGTGAAGCAGCGCAGTTGCCTAACTGCGCAACAGGGCGGAGCTTGGCACCTACGTCATCCCGATGTTTGCCCCTGCTACCAAGGGTACATCAACCAACCAGGGTGTTGCTGATGGCCAGATCCAGACCTTATGCTTTGGGCCAACCCTATGGTTTTGTGTTGTTCTGCATGTGTGGAACAGTTAATAAAGTTGTGGCCTTTTTTCCTCCAACCAGGTTTCTGTATTTATTGGGGGGGGGGGCCCTGACCTGCGCGGCAAATGGCGCCGCCCGAATTAACGGGCCGGCGCTGTTGCCGCGTGAAGGAAGGCCTCTCCCCTTCCCGCGCGCCAGGCTTGGGCGCCCCAGCGGTCGGTGCGAGCGCGGGCTCGATGCTGATTGGCCACTGGGAGGAGCAGGAAAGGAACCTGTCTGATTGGCCACAGCAGGGTATGGTGTGCCCTCCTATTGGTGGAGAGCTCGGAGAGGGTGGTGCCTCCATCGTTCCTGAGCCCTCATTGACTGTTGGGCCTATTTAAGGCCGTGTAAGGTGAGCGTCGGCACCATTGCCAGTTCTGCTCTCCCACCCTCCCTCCCTGTTTAGGGAGTTGATTGTCACAACTTCTGTTCTGGGTGGCAGCATAGGCCTGGATCTGGGGTAGGGGTTTCCAGGGCCCGCTGGCACTGGATCGGGAGTCCTCATGACCCGGGTAAGGAGCGGTTCGCTGTGGCCATTGCGGGGGCCACAGTCGATTAATACCCGGTGACTAGGATGTCTCGCAATTCGATGTGAAGCAGCGCAGTTGCCTAACTGCGCAACAGGGCGGAGCTTGGCACCTACGTCATCCCGATGTTTGCCCCTGCTACCAAAGGTACATCAACCAACCAGGGTGTTGCTGATGGCCAGATCCAGACCTTATGCTTTGGGCCAACCCTATGGTTTTGTGTTGTTCTGCATGTGTGGAACAGTTAATAAAGTTGTGGCCTTTTTTCCTCCAACCAGGTTTCTGTATTTATTGGGGGGGGGGCCTGACCTGCGCGGCAACATATGTGTTCAGAACAAGATTGTATTAGTCAATCAAAACTGAAACTTTTTTCTCCTCGTGGATGAAGAAATGAGAGAGGGAATGTGTGATTCAAAAGTTCCCTGCAGTTCATTCACAATCAAGTAAACAATGAAGGCAATGACTGGCTGAACCAGCCATAAATAGCAGCCAGTTGGAAATATTTTAATTAATTCAAAACAGACTTTTAATTCTTGAAACACCATTTCTGATTAACTGAATATTTTAGTATCGGCTGGATATCTCAGTATCCAGTTATTCTAAAGTGATACTACTCCATTTATTCCTTCATATTAATACTAATTAACCATGGAAGCTATGATTAGGATTGTGGCTCATCTTGAAGTAATTGCACAGAAAAATCCTCTACAGATCATAAAAGACTAGACTTCCCTTTAAACAATTCCTAAACATTTTGCTTAAGACCCTTAAGTAAATTTGTTTCCATATATTCATAAGGATGGCTGTAATCTGCACAAGTAAATGTCCATGATCTACTTTTACATGCCACCTTTAATTTTCTCAATACTCAGAATCTTGCATTCAAACCACTTCTCTCAGTTTGAAGTTCTCAGGATTTTCAGTGTTGCCAACCAAACTATACATTAACATCTCTATCCACATCCCCACACACAAATACATAAACACACAAGTTGGACTGGGTTACAAAACAATGTCTGGCTTTTCTTTATAAGTTGCTAACAACAACAAACAAACAACAATAACAACAACAACAAAAATCTGTTTCTGATTTGGACCAGAAATCAAACTGTGAGTTTATTTTAGCCATGTGAGTTCTTATTTCTTAGTTCAGGGGTAGAGTAACCTTGTCAACTGTGATCGTCATTCAAATTTAAGGAGGGAGTCAGGGATTACATCCAAAAGTGTCTATGGCCACAGAGAAGATCCAAAGCAGAATGTAGGGCTAGGTATAAATTGCCCATTTCCCGTAAGTGTAATAATTTTCCAGCCTGTAAATCAGAATCCTTCCCCCTCCAACCCAACACAGATTCCAGTAGGTTTTTTTGTCTTATCATTGGTCAGAGATGACAGCAGAAGGTTCAGGATAGATGTGAAATTCCTCAAGCTGCATCCAGCCCATGGGTCAGAGATTCTCCATCCCTACCTCAGCTTATTGAACTCACAAGCAGTTGGTTAGTGTTGCAGAACATGGAGTGTATATGCAATGATAATTTCATGTAGCAAGGACCTATGCACTAAATGTCTCACTTGCCTTTATGTAGCTGCAGAGCTACCCAACAGCACTTAGAGTTAAGACTGTAGTCAAGACAGCTTTTTAGTTATGCATAAATGAAGGGATTTTGGGGCCATATACCGAATCAGGGTTTAATGTCATCTGCATGAGCCACAGTCTCATGTGATTCCTCCCATGCCTACCCTGCACTTCTGCTCTCGCACAGCTTTTTAAAGTTCCTGTAATTCTCAGTAATGTCCTAATTTAAGAAACTGCAGTTAGTTTAAATTATGGATAATTCAAGCAAGTTAGGATCAAACTACGGTTTATGAATATGGCTGGTTCACCTAGGTTAACAAGGTATGAGAACTCTAGATTTCATCTCATTTTGCTTATCATGCTTCTCAGACTTCATATCTAAAAGATGGTCAAACATGAATTTTAATAGACAATTTTAAATAATGGTTTCTAATATAAAATCGTTACTCTTAAATATACTTGCACATTATTAACAAAACAAATTTAGTGCTGGTACCTCCACTTCATGTTTAGAGGACTCGCTCCATCACACAATGCTATCTGACAACAGCAATCTCATTGTCACTTTGCTGACTATTTTTTTTCGGATATTTAACTGATTTATATACCACTTATATCTGAAATGAGATCTTGTGATGGTATCACAAACCAGTTTTATCTACTGAAACTGACATTTTGATAAAGTTGTTCTAATTGTACTGGAGGATGGTTCACAATGAGTTATATCCACCTCTTCCTTCCCATATCTATCCTGCTTATTTAGTTTTTCAGGCATGTAATAAAGCTTTTACTGGGTAAGCAGTCCTAGCCGAACCCATTTTTCCATTACATATTAATAGCAAATGCAAGATTTTTCCCACAGTAAATTTTCTGCAAATCCTTAAGACATTTTCCTAATATACACATTTATTCATGTACACATAATTTACCTAATTCACACAACTTTTACCAACTCACAAAAGTCGGTATCTGTGTGTGTGTGTGTGTGTGTGTGTGTTCTGTTGTGACCACTTGCATTTTAAAATATGACAGTTATTTCTCAGAAATGCCTGGTAACCATCACTGCTGTCTAAATCTCAGAGGATTGTGCACAGTTTTGACAAATTTTGGGGAGGTGCAAAAATGTTATTTTCATCAAGATTGCTGAAACCAACAAAATGCCTTTCTATCCCTAATATAACACAACTTCCATTCAATCTATCAAATTAATAATGTACTGGATTCTATTCAAATACAAATTAATTATATATACTTTTTGGAGACTGTCAACTATAGGTGAACTTGTAAATTAAAACAAATAAACAATCTCAAGCTTCCTCACAACTGCAGTCCTTTTGCAAAAATCTGTTCTACAAAACCAGAGGAAAAGCTCCTGTTTGTTACAAGTAACTTACAGATCGTATTTGCATGGAAGGAAAAACACAGGGTGGCAAGTACAACAGTATGGAAAGGATTATTGTTCTGACCAAGAATGCAGTCAAATGACTCCAATACTTGATACAAATGTAACTATTTGTTTTCTTCAAAGGGAATGATCTTGCACAGAACTGCTCCCTGCTCTGCTGAGCTGAAACAGCATTGTAAAATAAACACATGCTTTAAATAATCTGGTATATTCAATTTTCTCATGGCTTCGCTACTCCATTTTTCATGTCACTACCCACAAGAAAGCTCAAATTCAGTAAAGGCAGAAAATTACACTCTCTAGAAATTACCTTCTTAGTATTCACGGTGTGACCCCAGTGAAGCTTTTTTTCCCCTGGCTCCCACACTTGAGTGGGAAAAGAGATTTTCTTCTAGGTAGGTTGCCACCACTTCCCACTGAACGTTCATTTTTCTAGACTGATTGGAAGCTCTCTCTCCTGGGCATCTCTTTCCTTTCTTCCAGGAGATGGAGCAACCAAACCTCCAAGTCTCCCTCCCTTTCTCTGTGGGGACTCTAAGTGTCTGGCCAGTCAGGAAGAGTGAGAATAAATTGAGCTTTAACTGAAATAAGAAAAAGATTGCATCCTACTTGCCACAGAAGTAATATAATCACAGAGCTGCTTCTCCAGGCAAAAGCTTAGGATACTACAAATGAAATCACATCATCTCAGCAGTACCATCAGCCATGCAAAATAAGATCAACATAAAAGCCCCAATGCATCTAAGCAAACTGAGTCTGTCCTCTCCTTACATCTTGAGACCTCAGCCCACTGCCACTGCCATGGTTAGAAGAGAATGTGGCAATTTCCATACCTCCTGAAGGAAAGAAGATAAAAGAAGAGAATTATTGGCCAACTAAGGCCAAGGTTGATTGGCTGACTGCTTTCTCATGACTAGATCATGAGTTCATCACTTAGTTGACCCATTGAGACATCCATGTAGTTATAATGCCTGTCATGGTGCAAGATTGTTGTACAATCAAGGATAATGGCTGGGCAAGGAGATATTCACTTTACAAGAAAAGGTGAGCATTACAAGACTTTGATTCTTCTTTGTGTTAAAGTTGAAGTGGAGAAACTTTCCATGTTTAGCCTACTTTGAAGGGCTTCATTCAGGAAAACTACTCCTAGAGAGGACTCTCGCATTAAGTTTCCTGAGCTGTGGGCTTTCATCTTCTTCCAAATTTTTCAGAAGGGAAAACTGGCAGCACAGTGCCACAATGGAAAAGAAAATTATCTTTTGTTTGGCTTAGACACTTGCTTTGAAGCACTCCCTTGAAAAAAAAGAGGTGGAAGATCCCCATTTTCCAAGAACTTCTGCAGGTATAAGCTTTTGCCTCAGGGCAAGCAATACAGCACCCCAAAGAATATTATATTATATGTAATTATATTCAAACATTTCCCTGTACGTACACTTAATCCATCTTCAAATCAAAGCTTTCCTTTTACCAGGATTGCTCATCCTTTCCTGTCTGTACCAAGTATTCCATGGAACTGTCCTATATAGTTCACAGGTTGTATTTCCTCCCTCCACATCTGCTCATTAACCAGTGCCATGAAAGATAGACATTCTTTCTGTCCAACATCACCAATGGTATAGCATATCGCATTTTCCAATGCTACAAAGCATATACAGGAACATATACAACATATATATATATATATATATATATATATATATTAGGAACTGTGGCCCTATACAGACCAGCAGTTTGTGCCAGCCTGTGGGTGGAGTTAGGGCACAGTGTCCACATGCTGGATGTCCTAGGGCGCCATCTTGGCACGTGCTAGTCTACATGGCACACCATCATGGTGTGACTCTGGCACTGTATCTACATGATGCAGCACAAAAGGGGCATCATAAAGCCATGCTGCTGTTGCTATGGCACCCTGAGAGAGCGCAAAAAGGAGCATGAGGTTGCCGCAGCCCTGATCCAGCCAGTAAAGGGGCGGCTGCATGCCCCCCATCTGTACAGCCCTATGAACCTGACAAAGAAGGGAGATATAAAAGGTTTATCTGGAAACTTTTTCAGAATCAGATGTATAAATTGGGAGTGAATGTCCTTACAATAAAGGCAGTATAACAGAATGGGATCAACTGTTTCAGCCATGCACGACTGACAAGGCCAGATACTTTGTGCATAAGAAAGGTATCTCCATTCCAGTAGAAGTGAGGACCAAATCTTGAAATGGAAAAATTCTATGGTCGTTTGGAACTTCCAGGGTGTAAAGGTAATTGTTAGGAGCAAAATTTGTGCTCTTGCAGTTAGTTATTGGATAGTACTGAATTCTTGTTCTGTCATCCTACAGGAAGATCTATTGCTTGATTGTGCCCTTGGCTCTAGAGAATCCCAACTACTGTATAGTTGAAGGATAAAACTTGTATCCTTACACATTTGTAACTTTCTTGTGGTCTCTGCTTAACAGCTCTCCACCAGACTGGGGAAAAATCAATTAAGATCAGGATGGGGACTTAACTAGAATGAGTGAAGTTCAATTTAAGGCACTCTGAGCAAACCATCTGGAAAACACTGAGTGACACCAAAGATAGTGTGCAGGAATTTAGCCTAAAGGGTTCAAAAGTCTTTATAAATGCACAGATAAGTTGAGATATCATATTACTGTGGAAAACTTTAATCACAGATGGTATGTATGAGCATTTATTTTTTTTTACAGAAACAAATCTAGAGGTGGTGGCAACTGTCCTTTGGGTATTCCCAAAGGTATGCACAGACTGCACTTTCTATGCTCCAGATGGCTGCAATATCACTCACAAATATTTATATAGAGAGACACAAACATTAATTTGCCACCTATTTTGGAGTAAATAAAAAATATGGTATTGAAATGATTTATTGTAAGTTGCTCCTGAGTACAGCATAATAGGAAATAAAATAGAACAAAAAAACTGAAGGGTTTGCCTAAGGCTCACTTTTGAAACAAATAAAATTACAGTATTGTCTGCATACAATAAAACAGGGATTCATCAGTTAGGCATTTTAGATGGGTTATAATCTGCAATAAATGGAAACTATAACACATGTTTATTGTAAAAGTTAAAATAGCAAGGGAGCCAAGATGCATCTCTGTTCCAGTCCACACATAAAGGCCCCAAAGGAGGGCCCCTTTGGTTTTCAAATTTGAAGCAACAATGTACTTGTACACACTATTAAACAGATACTGAGAGAAATCACAGCCAGTTCAGCTTAAGCTGTCCACACGCCAGTTTCCCCAAAATCATTTTCAGCCACTCATCTATGGCCATTCCATTTTATTTATTTATTTTCCCCATTGTCTGTCAAGTATGCAGACATATGCAGTTCCTCTTTCATTGTCATACCTACATCAGCTGGCCTGGTATAGGCAAGAGCCTTGATTTTTTTGGGGGGGGGGGTATATTCGACACTGTTCATTATACACACTAGCCAATGGCATAGACTTTTCTCACGATACTGAGCACAGTAATAGGATGATAACTACAGGGATCAGTGCTGGACCCCTTTCTATTTATGTTAAATAATTATGGCCAAGCCCCAGTAACCAAGAATTTCTGCAAACTAATTAATAAATGTAAAAAGTAACAGAAGACTACATAGTAAAAAAAAATGTTAAGGACTGTACATGTTGTAATTGCAATGGGTTGGAAAAATGAACAATGTGGTGGGGGGAGAGAATTGGTCACATTATATTGTAAAATATCTTTTATTTGAATATCTAAGAAAGAAAAGAGAAATATAATGGTCAAATAGATGAAATGGTCTGGTGGTGGAAATGGGGTAGCTGGATTGAGAAAGTTAAAGTTGAAAGGGGTACAATGAGGTTAGAGAAATTATTAATAAAATATTCCAAATTATGGGTACTGGGTACTAATTTACTTGGTCATAGACATCTCAGGGGGAAGAGGGGGGGCAAAAGTATGTAATGTAGTAATGATAATATTTTGTAAAGTTTTATTATACATGTTGTATTATGGACCATAAAAATTATATTTAAAAAAAATGTAAAAAGTGCTGACAGAACCAGAACCCAATAATCTATTCATAAAGTAGATTTGTGAGGCATACATGCACATTTACACTACTGATAATTATTATGAAACATACTTTTTTCCACACTAAGAAATAAACAGATTATTAATACAGAAAGCTGAGTGAGCTTGAACAAGTGAAATGAGCCCTACTCAGGTGTTTCAAATAGGTGCAATGAACACTTAAATATGTGGATGCTGCCATTTCCATTGCTCTATTCACATGAGGATTAATGCTTCACAGAGGACAGCCTTCTTTATCCTTGGGGTCATTTCATGCAATTCAGAAACCTGGAAAATCAGTGCAATTTTCCTCCACAAATATTTAGTGTATCTATTTATGAATGTCTGAATGGAATGATATTGTGAACCATCCTAGGTCCCACATTGGGACAAAGATGAGATTAAAAATAAAATACCGATACAGAATGCACTGAGGAAGTTGACATAGCACAGTGCTTCTTAAATTATCTAAGGTGACAGACTGCCCTTCCCCACCATCTACAAGGACACTGTATTGCTCTTTTTTGCCATATTATTACTGGAAGTTTCTTTCTTTCCTGGAAACTCACTGGACAATGATTCATAACTGATACCAGTCTGTGGATCACCACTTTGATTAACAATGACATAAACCAGAAAGAAAGGTGCTGCTTTGAAGTGACATTCCATGTGGATTAAATGATGCAGTAACTGGCCATATCACCTACACAAGTTTTGCCAAGAAGTATCATCTTATTTTCATAACATGTAATTTTAAATTCCAAGCCATTTGGAAGGACTCCTCTATCCAAGAATCAACATAAGGTAAGAAATCAACTCCTTTCATGGTATGGCATTCAACAGGCTAAATAATCAGTAACAGTTGATACAGTAATTAATCTGTCAATTTCTAGGTTTCTCTCAGTTTTTCATTCTTCCCCCTTCTTAAGTTTGTTCTACTCTCAGCTGAGAATTTTTAAAAGTTCATACGAAAATGTGAACACATTTTAACACGTACTCTAATTACTTGTTTTTAGCATGCATCTTTATTTATTTCATATCTTTTTGAAAGTGACTTTTAATATATTTTTGAAATTATTATACATCTTTTAGGAAACATTCTTCTAAGGTTATTTTTTAAATCATTTTTTGTGTACACTAATACTTATTGGAGAACTCGGCTGCAAAATTTAGAGGTGCGAGTTCCTAAGCATAATCATGTTTCAGTTTCAACATTGATCAAAAAGAGCAAAAAGTAAGACATGAAAATGTAACCTTTGCCAAAAAGGTGACTCCTCCCACACACACACCAGATTTTTTCCAACTACATCTTCTTCTGCCTGTGGTGTGGGGAAACAGTTCTGCTCCCACACTTTGTACCTTGTTTCCACATACATATTGTCCTTTGCAGGATTGGGATGATAAAGAGTTTAATTTATACTAGCAGAGAAAATGCTATGATGTAGCATAGAATCATAGAATCATAGAATCATAGAGTTGGAAGAGACCACAAGGGCCATCCAGTCCAAGCCCCTGCCATGCAGGAACTCCCAGTCAAAGCATCCCCGACAGATGGCTATCCAGCCCCTGCTTAAAGACCTCCAAGGATGGAGACTCCACCACACTCCGAGGGAGTGTGTTCCACCGTCGAACAGCCCTTACTGTCAGGAAGTTCCTCCTAATGTTGAGGTGGAATCTCTTTTCCTGCAGCTTGCATCCATTGCTCCGCGTTCTGGTCTCTGGAGCAGCAGAAAACAAGCCTGCTCCCTCCTCAATATGACATCCCTTCAAATATTTGAACAGGGCTATCATATCACCTCTTAACCTTCTCTTCTCCAGGCTAAACATCCCCAGCTCTCTAAGTCGTTCCTCATAGGGCATGGTTTCCAGGCCCTTCACCATCTTAGTTGCCCTCCTTTGGACCCGCTCCAGTTTCTCCACATCCTTTTTGAATTGTGGTGCCCAGAACTGGACACAGTATTCCAGGTGGGGCCTGACCAAAGCAGAATAGAGCGGCACTATTACTTCCTTTGATCTAGACACTATACTTCTATTGATGCAGCCTAGAATCGCATTGGCCTTTTTAGCTGCTGCATCACACTGTTGACTCATGTTCAACTTATGGTCTACTTGGACTCCTAGATCCCTTTCACATGTGATCTCATTCAGCCAGGTGTCCCCCATCCTATATCTGTGCATTTCATTTTTCCTCCCTAGGTGCAGAACCTTACATTTCTCCGCATTGAATTTCATTTTGTTAGCGTTGGCCCAGCTTTCTAGTCTATTCAGGTCATTCTGAATTTCAATCCTGTCTTCTGGAGTATTGGCTACTCCTCCTAATTTGGTGTCATCTGCAAATTTGATAAGTATGCCCCCAATTTTGTCATCCAAATCATTAATAAAGATATTGAATAGCACTGGGCCCAGGACAGAACCCTGTGGGACCCCACTGGTCACTTCTTTCCAGGATGAAAAGGAGCCATTGTTGAGCACCCTTTGAGTTCGGCCACTCAACCAGTTACAAATCCATGTAATGGTTACCTTGTCTAGCCCACATTTTACGAGCTTGTTTGCAAGAATGTCATGTGGAACCTTGTCAAAGGCCTTACTGAAATCAAGATATACTATATCCACAGCATTCCCTTCATCTACCAAACTGGTAATTTTATCAAAAAAAAAGAGATCAGATTTGTCTGGCAAGACTTGTTTCTCTGAAACCCATGTTGGCTTTTTGTGATTATGGCATTGGCCTCTAAATGTTCACAGACTCTCTGCTTAATGATCTGCTCTAGAATCTTTCCTGGAATTGATGTCAGACTAACTGGACGATAATTGTTGGGATCCTCTTTTTTCCCCTTTTTGAAGATGGGAACAACGTTTGCCCTCCTCCAGTCTGCTGGGACTTCTCCTGTTCTCCAGGAGTTCTCAAAGATTATTGCCAATGGTTCCGATATTACATTTGCCAGTTCTTTTAATACTCTAGGATGTAGTTCATCTGTTCCTGGAGATTTATATTCATTTAGGTTAACCAGGTATTCCTGAACTATCTCTTTACTTATTCTGTGCTGAGATTCCCCTATTTTCTCTTCTGCTCCATTATCCTTAGGTTGAGCACCCTTTGCCTTTTCTGAGAAAACTGAAGCAAAGAAGGTGTTGAGTAATTCTGCCTTTTCTTTGTCCTCTTTGAGCATTTTGCCATCTTCTGCACGCAGTGGCCCTACTGTTTCCTTCTTCTTCCTTTTGCTTCGGACATACCCAAAAAAGCCCTTTTTGTTGTTCTTAACCTCTCTAGCCAGCCTGAGTTCATTCTGTGCTTTAGCTTTTCTGACTTTACCCCTACATGTGCTGGCTATTTGTTTGAATTCCTCTTTCGTGATTTCCCCATTTTTCCATTTCTTATACATGTTCTGTTTAAGGCTTATCTCAGTTGAAAGTTCCTTAGTCATCCATCCTGGCTTCTTGAGACACCTCCCATTTTTCTTCCTCATTGGAACTGTTTGAATTTGCGCCTTCAGTATCTCCTTTTTGAGAAACTCCCATCCGTCTTGAACTCCCTTCTCTTTTAGTTTTCCTGACCATGGGATCTCCCCCAGTATTTGTCTAAGTTTATTGAAATCAGCTCTCCTAAAGTCTAGAATGTGTGTCTAACTATGCCTGGCTTCCCCTTTCCACTGTATAACAAACTCCAGGAGAACATGGTCACTTCCACCTAAGGATCCCACCACTTGCACTCCATTGACTAGGTCATCCCTGTTGGTTAAGATCAGATCTAAAATAGCTGATCCCCTTGTTGTCTCTTCCACCTTTTGGACAATGAAATTGTCTTCCAGGCAAGTGAGGAATTTGCTAGACCTTGAGGATTTGGCTGAGTTTGACTTCCAGCAAATATCCGGATAGTTGAAGTCCCCCATCACTACTACATCTCTCCTTTCTGAGTGTGTGCTCATCTGTTCTAGAAAGGCATCATCCAATTCCTCTGCCTGAGTTGGGGGTCTGTAGTAGACTACCACAGTAACATCCCTGTTGTTTCCCTCTCCTTTAATGTTTATCCAGATGCTCTCCACCTGGCTTCCAGTATTGACTTCCTGGATCTCTTCACTGGTGTAAATATCCCTGACATATAATGCTATTCCTCCTCCTTTCCTGTTTGGCCTGTTTCTCTTAAAAAGGTTATATCCCTCTATTTCTACATTCCAGTCATGAGACTCATCCCACCAGGTTTCAGTGATGCCTATTAGCGTACATACTCTGGCTTTTCTTCACTAATGAAGATTCAGGAAGGACTCATACCACGCTTTCTATAAGCGTGTTGATGGCTAAAAAGGCCAATCCGAGATAAACAAGTCCAGTTACAGAAAGTACAGCAGAAAGTCTCCTTGGGTGATGTTTCCAAGTTGTGGTTCTTTCTGCGTTGTTGTTTCTCTTCGAGACTCGTTCGGCGTGAGTTCTCGAAAGAGGCTGCAGCATTGTGGATAGTGCGTCTCCATGCCTCCCAATGTGAGGCCAGGGCAGACCGTTGTTGGTTATCAACTTGGCCGAACTTGAGATGTTGTTTCAGGGAGTCCTTGTATCTCTTCTTTGGGGTGCCCCTCTTACGCTGACCCGTGGCGAGTTCACCGTAGAGTACTATTTTGGGTAGGTGGTGGTCCTCCATCCTAGAAACATGACCTGCCCAGCGCAGCTGCGTTTTCAGTAGCATGGTCTCAATGCTGGTGATCCCTGCTTGCTCCAGGACAGCAACATTTGTCACATAGTAAGCCCAGTGTATATTTAGGATTGGGCATAGACAGCGCTGATGAAAGCATTTAAGGAGTCGTAGATGTTGGAGATAGGTGACCCATGATTCAGACCCATAGAGGAGAATGGACAGTACAATGGCTCTGTACACACTGATTTTTGTGCTTTGCCTCAGGTGTTTGTTACTCCAGACTCTTTTGTGAAGCCTTCCAAAAGCACTATATGCCTTTGCTTATGCCTTTGCTAACATGTGATCAATCTCTTTATCAATCTTGGCTTCTGAGGAGATAATGCTTCCCAGGTAGGTGAACTGCTGGACAGATTTAAGCACAGATTTGCCTATGGTGACGTCTGGATGATAGTGCTCTTCCTGTGGTGCAGGCTTGTAGAGAACTTCCGTTTTCTTCAGGCTGACTTCCAGCCCAAACAGCTCTGCAGCTGTTGCAAAGGAGGATGTAAGGTGCTGCAGAGCTGCTTCTGTACACAAACTAAATAAAAGGAAAGATGTGTAAACTGGAATATTAACCTGTCAGCTGTTCTTTATTCATGCTACTGCTCCCAGGCTGTGGAATGACCTGCCAGATGAGATGCGTCTTATTACAACCTTGGAATGCTTTTAAAAAGCGACCAAGACGCATAGTTTCCGGCAGGCCTTCCCGGATAGTAACTAATTCTTCCACCGCCTGATGACTCCTGCCCCCCCCCACTTCCCCCATTCAGCTGCCTACACTGGACCTTGCAAGGTTATGTATTTTACATCTGAATTGTTTTAGCTATGATTAGTTTAATCCTGTTTTAAAGGGAGGGAGGTGGGTATGTTTTGTATAGTCTGGAAGATTTTAACTGTGTATGTTTTTAACATGTTGTATTCCACCCTGACTGCTCGCTCAGAGGGATGGGTTAGAAATTATTATTATTATTATTATGCCTCAGAGACTCCCAAGTGATTCTAAAATTTGGGGTATCTTATACCATGCTCTATACCCCTATATATTTTTATACAAAGATAATAATCTTTACTAATTTGATGTATATTATGCTTCCAAATCCACTGGGTACATGATAAGGCTGAATAAAAGTTCTTCTTCCCTTCATCCATTAATGGTGTAGACAGATTAATTTGTCATAGGGCTATCTGAAAAACAGAAATCTCAGCTGGAGGCAAAAAGTATTTACGCAAGTTAAAGGCAAACTCTGAACATGTGGTCTGTTCTTGCTAGTGTGCTTATCAGCAGCATCCTGTTGCACAGTACCAACAAAACAAAGCACACAAAACCATTATGTTACCTGCCAAAATCAGAACAAGCTGGATTATTTCACAAAGGAAAGCCAAAATGTAACAATGAAAGAATGACTTTTAAATGCCTACTCTTGCATGAATTCACACTGAAAGGTGATACGCTAGTGAGCCTGTGTAAATTTAGTTCACAGCTGCTGGTTGACAACATGCTGACACACACAAACTGTGGAGCACATTTGTCTGGAATCCATGGAGTCAAACAAGCTGACAGTAACATTACTTTTTACATGGAGACAAGAATTCTGAGATAGGCAAAATTGCACTTCTTCTTACTTCTAAAAGCACTTTCCAGCACACCTTAGAATAACTTTGGATTTTATCCAGCAGCTAAGAAGGATGAAATTGTGTCAGTTTGTCAGTTGTTATCTCTTTGTAAGCACAAAGCACAACCTATTTGATCCTTGCCATACTCCTTATTTCCATTCAACAAAAACAATAATTTGAAGTGAAGAACAAACATGTTGACTTCTTTCACAGGTCAAATCCTTGAGTGTAAAACTGCATCTGTGTGGAGGGCAGATACATAGAACATTTAATTATTATATTGATCTAGAAGTAGGACCTACAACAAAGAACTGCAGCTTGGAGTGTTTTAGCTCAAGAGCTTCAGGTGGCCTGGCATGACCTTTTAGGGGAATATTCTGCCCCCCTCAACACGGAGAACTTCAAAAGTCTAAAGTTATCTACCCTGCGTGGATAACAAAAACTGTGGGACCCCAAGTCCCGTTCCTTGCTATGGTCGCACAACATCTGCATGGCTGCTCATGCAGCCATGTGCATGCATATCCATTTTAAAACAACAGGGCTTGCCATTCACAGAAGCTCAAATCTCTGGATGGAAATCCTGCAGATAGAAGAACCCACTATATATGGGCAGAAGAAAGCCAAGTTTAACTAGTGGCATATTAAATACAGTTGTCCCTCCATATTTGTGGGGGTTAGGGGCTCAAGGCCCCCACGAATGTGGAAAAACTGCAAATAACTTCCCTTCCCCCAGGAAGCCAGTTAAAGGGACAGGTGGGCAGGACAAGAGGAGCAGGAGTGTTCTTCTCCCACACTCTCATCCCTTTAAATGGCTCCCCAACCTTCCCAAGATGAAGAGCTGCCTGGTTCCCCAGGCAGCTCTTGGTCCTGGAAAGAGGTGGAGGATCGCTCCCTCCCCCAGGCCCCTTCCCAGGAGCAAGAACTGCCTGGTTCCCCAGACAGGTCTCCATCCTGGAAAGGGATGGATGATTGCCTTCCCCCCAAGTCCCTTCCCAGGTGGGACAACTGCCTGGAGAACCAGGCACCTCTCAGTCCTGGAAAGGGATAAAGGATTGACCTCCTCCCACACACTTTTCCAGGATGGAGCGCTGCCTGAGGAAAGGCAGCTCTCAGGGCAGGAAAGGGGCAGAGTTGGCACATGCACCCTTCCCAGCTGCTCCATCGGTCCTGGACTTTTTTCCTCTGTAGGGGAAAAGCCTGGGAGGGAAAAGGAGGATGAAGAGGATTGCATGTGCGCACCACGAATCATGAATAATCAAAACTGTGTCAAAGCTGTGAATGTCGAGGGATGACTGTAGTCTAAATGAGCTTTTTAGTACTGAAGTTTAAACCAGATGACATGATGGAATGCTCACAACCAAGAAGGTGACTGGATGATGTTTCCCAATCAGGGGAGAATACATTCAGTCTTCATGAGGACGTGGGTCCAAATTAGTCTGTTGGTGAGTCAATTAATTTGTGCCTAACCCGGAAACTACAAATGGTCCAAAATATGGCAGCCAGACTTCTGGCTGGAACATCCAGGAGAGAGCATATCACTCCTGTGCTAAAAGCCCTCCACTGGCTGCCGATCAGTTTCCGGGCACAGTACAAGGTGTTGGTTTTAACCTTTAAAGCCCGTCATGGCTTGGGCCCATCTTATCTAAGGGACCGCCTCCTCCCATATGAACCCCCCCGCACACTCCGGTTCTCTGGGAGGAACCTGCTTCAACCCATGAAGACCAAGCTGGTACAGACCTCCCAGAGGGCTTTTTCGGCTGTCGCCCCCAAGTTGTGGAATGACCTGCCGGACGAGATGCGTCTCATTACATCTTTAGAAGGCTTTAAAAGAGCCCTAAAGACACATCTCTTCCGGCAAGCCTTTCCAGAGAATGTGAATATCCCCAGCTCCATACCTAGGTTTTAAGGGCTTTTTAAATCTTTTCCTGCATTTTTCTCCATACAACCTAAGCTGGGTCCACTCCCTACTATTGTGTATTGCTGTTTTAATCTATTATGTTTTTTAACTCCATTGTGATTTAATTCTTTTTTAAGGGAGGGTGGTAAGGGTAAGGAAGGGGTATTTTAACTTGATATTGTTTTAACCTCTGCTGTACTCCGCCCCGATTGCTTGTTCAGAGGGGCGGAATAGAAATAAATATTACTATTATTATTATTATTATTATTATTATTAATGAGAAGATGACATGAAGACCCCGAGTCTAACTGAAAAACAAATAGCAAGAGCCAACCTACTAGCTGAATTTACTAGAAGCCAGAAATGAGAAAGACAACATTCAGGGATTGGTGAAGCTTCAGTGACAGCTGAAGACCCTATTGCTAAACACTACTGAAATCTGCAAAAGTATTACAAGATTCCAGTGGATAGTTAAGTTCAAGAATTAGGATGTAGGAAAATAGAAATTCTCAAATGAAGGACAAAAGCCTGAAAAGTTAGTATCCCCATCTCACATCACTGCAGAAAGAAAAAATACACTTAAATGAGTTGCAACAACATATGCATATATAGTTATCAGATAAAAATGCATTGAGACTGGAAAAGTGCCACATTCAGCTAAGGATAAATTGCTGTGGCAACTGGCAAGAATTACTGAGAAATACACAGATATAATGAAATCACTACATTTCATCATATTTGCCCAATCTGGAGGAGCTCTAAGCCTAAACAACTCTGGAAAATAACTTCTAAAAAAATTGCTTCATCCAAATCTTTCCCCAGATTTGATTGTTTTATTGTTTTAACTTATGGCCAAATTAAAATTTTCTTCAGCAAATCCACATGGTTAAATGTAAATTGGTTGCTATTAATCTGCTTGATCTCCTGTTCTTAATACACTACGAGCTAGGCAAATTCATACTACAATTAAGATAGCTGCAAACAGAACAAAACATATTACCTGAAACATAATGTTCATACCTCCCATTTCACAGCAAGAAAAGGTACACTCTCTCAGTGTGGGAGATGCTGGCGTGACTCCCTAACAGAGAATTTCTGCAGTATAGAAAAGCACTGGAGACATTTACTTCTGTTCTTTAAACAGTCTAGCTAGAACATCAAAAGTCAATATGAATTGCTGCAGAAAGTAATGGTCCAAAAAAGAAAGAAAGAAAGAAAGAACCACAAAATCCTAATTCATATTTGTGAAGATGAACACCTGTATATAGGTTTGTAATTAAGACTACCTGTACTTAAAAAGAACTGTTGACATGCATCAATATTTTATGTTTTTTAATAATTTTCTTACAGTGAACTCTATGTATGAAGCTAAAACATTTCCCAAATGTATTCCTAAATGATTTAATAAAGTTCAGAAGTTAAATATACAAGAACACATTGTTTGTAACAACCAGCACCTCTTTATAAGGCCCTTCAAAGCCTTGCAATTTCAGTGCATACTTCAAAATGGCCAATGGCTAATGAGTTTACTGTACCCAAGCAATTTTCAATTTCTTCTCCCTTCACTTTTCCTTTGCAGCTAATCTCCACTATTCTTTCCTTCAGTTATTCATATACCTAAGACTAATTCACATACTTGAATGGAACAGGTACCTATAGAACCAGTTGTATATATGACTTTATTCTTGGGTACAATGTGCCTCTTCTGCCCCATCATTTTCACCAAATTGTAATTTCAGAGAAATAGGGTGCTTTGAGATCACTGTCCAACCCAATTTACGTGACATTCATTTTGACAGGGATGTTCCAAAACCATCAGTATAGGGGTAAAAAGGCCAAGGGGTGGATTCCATAAAACATTATACACCTTCCCAGTAAATATTCAGCTACAGAAAATTCATACAGCCTATCATTCAAAATTCCCAGTTGTACAAAAATTAAAAATAAACATGCACACAAACACAGAGGGATGTAGGACTGGGAATACAATATATAACCAGACTCCCAAAAGCAGATAGATTCTTCTTTTGATTTATTCCAATATGCTTTATCTCTTCATTTCTATCATGACATGATGAATAAGTGTTAATCGTAAGTCTGAATGACCCTTGCCCTTTGTTTTTTAAGTAACTTTTCACAGACTTCAAAAGAAAGAAAATGAAACAATACAAAGGCTTTCTCTTCTTTTCATTAGTTGACCTGCATCTTGATTATTGTCCTCTGCATTCTCACTCATATCATTTGTTTCAGCAAGGGCAGAGCCTAGGTTTCCCCAACAACTCAACCAATCAATAAAAAGCATTACTTGCAACAGAAACTGGTCTGTTATGATTTAAATAACATGGGTCCTGTTCTATTTGCAACTGCAATGTACTCTTTATTATTTATCTAGATCGTTATCTAGAGGGAGAGAGTGAAAGGACAGGCCAAACTCCATCGGGCCTGTCCTAGATTAAGAAGCAAAGCCCTCCCTCCTGACCATCTGCCTTGGTCCAGGCCTCAGAGGGAGAGAAGAACTGCTGGACCTGATCCCCTTCCCCATCACCTTTCCCTTCTCCTTTTGTGTCATGCCTTTTTAGATTGTAAGCCTGAAGGCAGGGAACCATCTAATTAAAAATAATAATTGTAAGCTGCTCTGATAGCCTTTAGGGATGAAGAGCAGGGTATAAATAAATAAATATTATTATCTGATTATTCGGATAACAATCTACTGGGATGGTGGGGTGTTTAAACATATTAACATAAAACTAATGCTATAATCTTGATTTGAAAATACAAAAGAACAGATCTACCTTTAGCAGTGTTATTTAGGAACCTTTCAAAAACTGCATCACTACTCTAATTACAAAATTATTCTAAATGTGTTTCTAGAAAGAAGATTATCAATAACCTTTCATCTCTTAATTGTTCTTTTCCTTGCGTATATGAAGACCGGGCTTAGCTTGGACTGTGAACATTACAGATGTGCAATTTTAAAAGATTTTAAAATATACTGAAACACCAGCTACCAACAGAATCATGAATATTATTGTTAGAAACAGTTTTCTATGGGTGCTGGCGATTCTAGCTAGCAGGTAGCCTAAAGCTTGAGGCCTAATTATCACGCACCCCTGCAAGGTTTAGCTGAAATCATAATCAAACTCACCTGTTTGGAGCAGTGTTCCCCTCTTGAAAAGCTTCCTGTGCAAACCAGCTTATAGGTTAAGAACTAGAAGGTTCTGGTTTCTTAGCCCTCTGATAGGATTGCTATGAGTTTTGGATAGCAAAGCTTTTTACCCTTACTTCTTTCAATGCATTACTCTATTCCACTGCTTTCATTTCTGGAGTATTGCACTCTGTGTATGCTGAATGCATGAAGTATTGTATCTTGCCTAGTCGAATCAGCGGGTGTTTATGGAATAACTACAACTTTGTTATCTTTCCCTGTTGTATTATTTTTCCCAAATTTGGTTCTGAGTGTGTGTTAAATTGTATACCGCCTGGGAATAAATCAGGCCCTAACCATTTGGTCCCAGGGTACAGTATAAAATATTTGTCTAAGGAGTCAGATGGATCTTTCCCATCTGTTGCATATATTTACTAACAACACTATGGTAAATAATGTTATCTAATCATTGATGTCAATATTCCATTCTACAGGGGGGAAATTCAATACAAACACATTTCTGCTGCTGGTGGTAAACAAATCATCATAACTCAGCCTACGGATGATTGAACAATTAAGACTTTGTGAATTCTAATATGGAGATTGACTTGGACATCTCCCAAAGACTGCATTTAGTACAACTGAAAAAAATGTTATCAGAATAAATAAATTTTAAAATATTCAGAAACAAAATTTCACGTGGAAAAGAAAAAAAGAAAAATTACTGTGGAAATAGAGCAGAACTGCTTGATGGGGGGGGGAGACGGATTTCACTATCCCTAGTTAGATATGTAAAGTCTGGCACACACTGCTAACAAAAGGTAAAAACAAATGCTGTTGGATACGAAACATATTAATGAAGCTTTGACATTCTTGTACAATAGTTACTAAATTCATCAATGAAACCAATAAGCTTTTCTTTCCACCTCCATACCCCAGCAGGTGAAACATCTAGAAACCCTGGGTCAGTTTCACTTCTGCTGTGAAGTGCATTCTCTGTATTTGCTGAACAGTGCAGCAAGCATGGGAGTTTAGCTGTTGCTCTTTACAGTTTGTCCAGATAAAGCACAATTAGCCCTGAACTTTCTAGGATTGCCAGCAATGCATAAAAACCATTGTGGTAGCAGAGTGTGCAGCAATAAAGGAGTACATTCTGCACATCCCTAGTATCTAAAGCAAAGTGAGGACTGAGGGAAATCTCACTTCTTTCTCCACCCCTGTGCTCCAGGCAATTGGGAGCACCTGGACAAACTGTATCGCTCAATATTCGTCCCTGCCAGCATCACTGTCAGCTGTGAATGCCAACACAGCAGCAAGTAAGTTAAGGATTTCAGGGTTTTATACGTGGGTGGGAAGGAGAATACTAATACTGGTCAAGGTTCTGCACCCCACAAAAGTGAGTGGGCAGTTTCTTTAATTTAACACATTTTCAGAGTGATAGGGACTTTTTAGAATGCTTGAATGGAAATTATACTATATTTTTCTGCAGCACATTGTGTTAGTAAAGTGAGTGAAGTCATGAGCAGAGAGAAGACTTTCTTGGTGGTAGTACCCCATTTATCAAGGTCTATCAATTAATGTTGATGCCTAAAGATGTTCATTAGGCATCAGCATTAATGTTTCTTTGGTTTCTGGGGAAGATTCCCCCCTCCCCCCATTTTTTGGTTGTTTTAATGTACTGCTGTTTTAAAATGCTAAATTTCCAAAATCCTTTGCTTAAATATAGTCCAGGAAGCACTGCAGGAGCATGGTCTAGAAATTTTGGAAATAAAGTCCTTTTTATGAGGGAGTTCTGTTTTCTGCCCGATTTTTAAAATGGAAACATTCCCATTACAGTGATCCCTTAGTATTTGGTGGGGTTTGGTACCAGGACCCTCAATGGATACCAAAATCGGTGGATGCTTAAGTCTGTTTATATACAATGGAACAGTAAAATGTTCCCTATATAAAATGCCAATCAAAATAAGCTTTTTTGATTTTTTTTTATTTCCAAATATTTTCACATGGGGGACGGCTGGATCCATGGCACAGAGGACTGCCTGTATCAAAGTACTTCCACTGGTACCATTTAAACAACTCGGATTGAATGACTGACACATCTTATTCATGATTACCAAAACAGAAAGCAATGCTTTGGTATCATATAAACTTTTAAAATGTCACTGAGGTACAGGACATGAATCTAAAATATTTATTCACACCAAAATTATTCTAAAATGTCATCGCATACTGATCCCCATGCATATGTCATTTATTTACTAGTTTGTATCTTTGCTCCTTGTATACAAAATGAACTAGCCCACTACGGCTTTATAAATCAGAGATATCTAGCAAGAATTAGATCTTCACTCTTGATATTCTACTTGAGTAGCAAAGAAAATTCATCTTCAGTTTTCACTATGAGCCAGAATCACTAAATACAAGAAAATACACCTAAAGCAAATAAATTTTCGAATAAAGATAATATTGTTGAGTGTAACTCAGACTCAGATTTTATTGCTAGACATCACATATGATCCCCAAAAGGTGAAATCCACTTTAAAGATATTGCTACATTACATTATTGATAATAGTGCTTCAATGATACACTTCCAGGCAAAATAAATAAGTAAATAAATATTTATTCCAGTGGCTGCATTTAGTCCTGTCAAAGCATCAGCATCTTTTGACATGACAGTTTTTGACATTCAATTTTTATACATGGAGAATGTTCTTCCTCTATTTTTCCTTTCTTCGCTTGGACTCCCCAAGAGATCTATATCTAGTCCTCTGGTGTTTTCTTTCTGTACAAGAGATAGGAGATAGTGAGGCTTTACAGACAGCCCAAAAAGGGCAGTATGGCACCACTTTTTTTTTTACTGTGCACCTTCGCTGCAGCAACTAGACGCTGCAGCAAAGGTATGCAGTAAAAAAGGAGCACACAGACCCAGCTCCTTTTTTGCATCACATTTGTGAAGCAAAAAAAGTAAAAGGTGCCATAGGGCACCTTTGCAATGTTGCAACTGCGCAGCTCCGTATGGATGCAACTACGACACCATTTAAATGATGCTACGTCGCAACGATACCCCCGTCACATGCTAAGATTGTGGGGCATGTATACGCTCTGCCCCAAGGCAACCCTAGCATGTGACGGGGTGCCTCACAGCGCCCGTATGTTTCGTCCCAATGTCTACATGTTGTTAGACAGCAGTTCCCATCATTCTGTACCAGTGGATAGGATTGATGGGAGATGAAGTCCAACAACACTGACACACCCATATATCCCACTCTACACTTAAGCCATTTGACTTCATCAAATATCTTGGCCTTCAATATCATCTGGATGCTGATAACATTAAACTGTATCCTAGAACAATTTTCCTTCAAAAGATATACTTCAGCTCTTATGTTTTATTGTCATTTAAAACTGAGTATTGTCCCAAACTGATCTTCTCATCTTTCATCTCAAGTCTTCTTCCCCTCAAATTCTCTTCAATTACTTTGACAAGGTCATGATCCACTCTATTGATCAGGAAAGAAATGCTGTCTTTTTCTTCAGATTCTCACTATCTGTTATTTTATACATTTGTTCATCACCGAACCATAGTGCTTCTCCTTGAATGACACTTGAAAAATGCAACTTTCCCCTGACACTCTAGATGTGCCCCACCTCAACTACTATAATTTTTAACTCTCTTGCCTTCTACTGTCATGCTTCAGTTGTGTTAGCTTTATCTAGAATACTGCCAACAAAGTCACTTGTCTTACAAATCATTCCAACCACGCATCACACCAGCCAGGATAGACTCCTTTTGAGGACATTATGATAGTACAAGTCCCCAGTTCTCTGAGTTTGCATATGGAGTGTGCAGACCCCTTTGTAAAATGAGCAGTTTGGGTGGTGTAATGACTAGCATCCCTACTAGCTGATGCTCAGTATCAGCTCTGTCCTTGCTATGGATATCTGAATCCTTATCATGCTCCCAAGCATTTATGCTGATAGTGGTGCTTAGTTGGATTTTGGCCCCAAACCACAAGTTACTTCACAATTTATTTCCATTTATTCTTTCAAGCTAGCATGGTGTAGTAGTTTGGGCACTGGACTATGATTCGGGAGACCAGGGTTCAAATCCCCCCTTAGCCATAGAAACTCACCTTGGGCAAGTCACACACAGCCTTGAAGGAAGTCAAAGGTAAAATCCCCTTTGAGCAAATCTTACCAAGAAAAGCTTTAGAACAGTGTCACCTTAGAACAGTGGTGTCACTAGGGTTGGTGTCACCCTTCAGTGTCACACCCCCCTCCATTGACCTCTTCCCATCACACAACATACAGAATCCTTAGTAATGATTTTTGTACTAATGTTACTCTTAAATCCTAATCCCTGTATCTCACTGAATTTGCAAGAGTTGTGTTATAAAGCAACTAGCAAAATTAAAATTACATCTTTAAATTACAACATCATTCAGTGCATTACATATACATAGTTTCATGTGGCTGAAGTGAAAATTTGTTAAAACGTGATGTTTTTACAGAAAATATAAAAAGAATACAATTTAAAAAACAACAACAACTGAGACCTCTTCTTTCTCCTCTCAGTGAGCCTCACCCGACTCACACCATTTTTTCAGCATTTTAATAGACGCAGGCTAATGCCACAGCCCATTTCTGCCCAAAAGCAGATGTTTTAGGGTATCACCTAGTGTGGTCTGCACCCCCCTAGTGAAGCCACTGCCTTAGGGTTACCATAAATCAGAAATTATTTGAAGGCACACAGCAACAATTTTTCACCACACACTTTGTTTAAAGATGTCTCACCTTTTTTCTCAACAATTCTGTTATTTCTTCTTAATTGTCCTTTATACTTAGAACTCCTTCCCAGAATTCTGATATAATGCATACTGTGTCTTCCTGCAAAGTCCTCATTAAAACCCACCTTCTAACTGAACCAAACCCAAATGCATACTGAATACATATTCCTGTAACTTGCAGTTACATATTCCTCCTCCTCTATATTATTGAATTATACTTTGTAAGCTCCTTGGAGCAACGACCTACTATGTTGCTACTAAATCTGTAAAACAGTAAGCAAAGTTATGAAGCCATAAAAATAGCAACAGAGAAATGTGGGATAAAGTTGCCCTCAATTTTGAAAATATAGAGGAAAATGCTTCTCTATGTAATCTGCTGGAGAGTTAATAAGACAGGAAGCTATTTTAAAATGGTAAACCTGAAAAGGAACTGTGGGACACAAAATAATTTGAAATAGAAAGGGAAAAAATAGATCTAGAAATTGTCACTTCACTGTGTCTCTTTAAAATTCAGTATTTCGGTCTGTAAGGCATCTTTTTATATCAATTTCAATAGCACTTCACCATGGTACAATAGCACCTGAATCAATAATAAAGACTGTAAAACATTATATATTTCACAATCATTCAGGATATTAAACCATCCCATGATCACTTTATAAAGCAGTCTGAAGCAGTTTGATTAAATGAAATTATTGTGACAAACAAAGAGGACACTTTGAAACTGTAATAGAACATAATAAGAATGGCTTTAAACAAATCGGATACTAATATATGTTCATTCTGCAAAACTGAGGTGTAAGTAA
Organism: Urosaurus nigricauda; assembly: GCA_034509955.1. Lineage (NCBI taxonomy): Eukaryota > Metazoa > Chordata > Lepidosauria > Squamata > Phrynosomatidae > Urosaurus > Urosaurus nigricauda. The sequence goes on along the minus strand of JAOEGL010000003.1, from coordinate 184,502,340 downwards.
ATGACAAGTATTTATAGTTTTTAAAGGGAATTATAATGTTTGTGTAATCACAGAAGAAAGGGTGACGCTGCGAACCAAAACACACAAAAATTGTTTTTCTGGTATTCTGAATCTTGCAGAGCAGTTAGTTATATGATAGGATTTGTTTTCACTGGAAAAAATACATAAACAAAACAGAGATCAATAAACATTCAGTTGAAATTCATAGCATGTGCAAAGGATAGACAAATATAGCATACTAGCCTCAAAGATTTGTGGATTATTAACATATTTTAAAAATAACTGATAAAATAAAAACTTGATAAATGCTTTTATGCCATCTCTAACCTTCTCTGGTCACCAGCAATCAGGAGTGGTTTTTAAATAGCTTTCTGTTAACAATAATTTATTTGAGAACTTTTTCCCCCCTAACTGTGAATAATATTGCCTAGGAAACCTTTATGTATCATTGAATACTTTGTAGAGAATTAAAAACACTAATTCTATCTAGTTACTCATAAATATCTCCACTGATGTGGTACATGACAAAAATCTCCACAGTTTATTGACTTTATATTGAGGTGTCTAGAAAACAACAAACATGGAAAACAAAATGCTGTCCAACAGACTGGAAATATTCAATATACCTCCTATCCACCAAGAAGGACACACACAACATTAATTTTGCACACAAGAAAAACTATGCTTCTGCAACACAGACTCCAGTCACATATGGAGAGAGAAATTCCAGAGGGGCAAGAAGGGTTCAGGAAAGGTTGAAGCACTAAGGACCACACTGCAAACATACAATTGCTAATGGAGTGCAACAAGGCATTCCAGGGGAAAAAAATATGCATGTGATTTATAGACAAAGCAAACACACTTTTTAATTCATCTTTAACATCAAACAAAGGATGGCAATGGTCAGTACAGTACACTTTTTCAAGTATATTCATTCTTAGACTACATCCCATTTAAATAAGAAGTACATTACTTCTGCATAATTTGAGAAAGGGAGAGAAAAAGGAAAACGATAGGCCTCTCCTAAAGATCTCAAAGTTTTGGCTGGCAATTATTTCAACAGTTAAACTACTTGCAAATCATTTATGATTATACAATATGTATAATCAATTACATACCAATATTTATTTATTTATTTATTCCCTGCCTTTTTCCAGCCCAAGAACTCTCATCACCTAAATATACCTAAGTTAAAATTAAACAATGAAAAGAACTATAGGTAATTAAAAAAAAACTTTACCTCAGTATCACAGTTAGGTTCCCTAGACTAAAATTTTAGGATTTACAAAATAAATGTCTACAGATAGTGCTAAGTACAAATTATACTGTTAGAAATATAATACTGTTCTCCAGTAGTATTATATATAAATATATCATTATTAAATATAAACATTATATAACTAATGTTTTACTTAAATGGTTTACAGAGTTTTGCCTCCTGCCCCCCCCTTACATTGGCATGCACATTCCACCCCATACTTGACACAGTACATGAATAAATATCTTATATTTTATTATGTGCATATTTTTTTATTGCAGTAGATTCAGTACCCAACTCAACACAATGTTTATACTTGATGTGATGCATGTGCTTGTTTATGAACACAAAGTTTACTAAAACAAGAAGTGCAATGGATCCTCAGTACCTGCAGGTTTAGTGTCCGTGAATTAGAGCACTCGCAGATTGAAAAGAAAAATCATTTTTAAAAACTTTGCTTGTGATCAGCAGCAGGCAGGCCATGAAGAGTGACTCCAGGGCTGCAGCATCAGGGCAGCAGCAAGAGAGAGAACAAGGGACCGCTTCATGATCCCCGTGGCTGATGGAAGTGACTACCAAAAGAAACTCTCATCAGATTTAAAACCCTTCAATCTCTCCCTGCCCACCACAAAGCCTGTAACAGATTTTAAACCCCTGTATCCCTTCCTTTCCACAAGCAAGCCTGCACAGATTTTAAACCTCTGGATCTCTTCAACAGGAATCCTGCAACAGATTTTAAGCCCCTTGATCTCTCCCTTCCTACAAAGAAACCTGCAACACATTTTAAACCCCTCAGTCTCTCCCATGGGCACTCTGTAATGCCACTGCACTGAGACGGGGGACAGGTTGGCAGGGAAAGAGAGGGGGAAAGTCGGCAGGGAAATCTAGAGAGGTAGCTGTACTGCTGTTGCCACTATTTTCCCATCTGCCAGAGAAAAAAGAAGGAGAGGAGCACTATTTGGAGGAGGTCATTTCAATTTGAAGTGGGCAGAGCTCCCAGTTTTCAGCCTGAGCTCCATGGGAGCTCAAGTCCCATCCTCCTCAATGGGGGCATGACGTGTGCATGACCCATGGTGTGGGGCGTGCACATGTCACCACTAAGGAGAATAGGGCAGGGTCATCTGCAGATGCTCCAATCTGTGGATGGCAAACCCACAGAAAGGAAGAGCCAACTGTACAGTTTATGGTGGAGTGATCCTCTCTTATGACTTTACATAAGAGTACATTACATTACATGTAAGAGTAAGAGTAAGAGTAAGAGTAAAAACAAAATCTGTTTGGGAGACAAGAGTTGGATTCCTGTAAAAATAATTGTATGAACTCTGAGAGTTTTTGTAAATAACAGCAAAGGAAGCACACAAGCTTCTCAAATGATAAGAAAGAAAAGAATTGGTTAGTCTGCCTGCTCAGAAGCAGTGGCATTCCACACTTACTTACTCATAAGTAAAGCCAAGCAGAGCATGGACAGGAGGGTGCTGGGCCCTCTCCCTCCCTGCTGCATGTGGCTTTGCTTGCGAGTAAAGCCTCACAGAACAGGGAAATGAGGGTGCCAGGCCATGGCGAGCAGCAAGGAGGTGGGGGGTCACTCACTGGGTGTCACCCCCCTTGAGTGGTGTCCATTGATGCTACTGCTCAGAAGCAGTCATTTCTGAAGCACACTTACTCACCCTTTCACCCATTAGACTTGATGGGTAGGGACTGACTGATCCTTTCACAACGAGTGAGCTCAAAACCATGGCACTTTCTGCACAATCTGTTGCACATATAAGGTAGGGATGGAAGGCCAGAGAAGTAAAAAGGTTTTGTTTTTTTTTAAAGGCATTATGTATAACATTATCCAAATTAGGACATCAGCACGTCTATCCCCAAATATCACCTTCTAAACATAAGGTGATTCTATGTAACATGGAAGAACATAAAACAATCTTGACATAAAAGAAGTGGGAGAGCCAGCACAGCATCAAAAAAGCCCTAATATATCGTTAGCCCCACAGCTTTTCCTAGCAGGCTCCTACCTCTGCTACTTAACAACATATAAAAAGACAATTTTTGCCTAGTTTAATAAAGCACTATAACCTCACCAGAGAGGTTGTGTTTAACTAGGTGTTTAAAAGTCTGAGCTGGCCAAAGCTGAGAATGAATAGAATGGACCCTTGCCAACAGAATGTCAATCACTAATGTCAACATTTTTAACATTAACCACTCTAGTGTGCAAATATCTGTATCTGCAGTTTAACAGTATCAACTTTTCTTTGCAACCCTCGGCAGGAATAAACACTGAGTCTTAACTATCTTCCTTTGTATTAAACCTGTAATGCTACCCTGATATTTTCTTAACTGAACTGGATGGCAGGGATGTGTCATGCATTTTAAGGTACATAAAAAACTAGAGTAGATAACACTGTTCCTTAATAGTAATAATATGCAACAAAAGAGTTTAACATATTACTAACCTTAAATTGTATTGCTAAATTGAAGAATTTATGTAGGCAACTGACATTCAGTAAGCATTAATGATAAAAACAAACTACCAAACTCTTCTCCCTCTCTCATGGGAAAATGCTTAAATGGCATACAAATCTATCCAAATGAAGATCATGTCAGCATCTCTAGAGCAGTCTTGCTGTGCATGATTTCCATTGCAATAACTCTGGGGACTGAAACAGAGTATTTTTAACTCCAGTCTGCCTTTCCTATATTCTTTCTTACTCAGATTTGTAGCACAAATCTTCCGTGCATGACTGCATAATTAATATACATGTTTATTTCATTAACTTGCATAGTTCTTAATGCCAAATATTCTTTCTTTTCTATGTTCCAAGGATATTGAATGATGACATCAAGGATACCCAGAAATGCTATTATAGCTTCTAAAGCTTATAGGACTTATATGATCCCATAACAATTCAATATGTCCTCATTTCCACTGTGGCACATCTAAACACAATCTGAGATTTTATGTAAGTAAGGAAGACTGCAAATCTTAGATTTTTTTCCCTTCCGCAATATAAGTCTCATAGTATTTTGGACTGCAGCTTAATCTCAGAAATAGAGAAAAATGCATGCAGTTTTATGTGTACATTCTCTTCCACATTTCAAATGAAGCTCACTTCTCTCCTTACATAAGATAGCTCTTAGAAGGAAAAAGCAACTACAAAAGCCTCTATTAATAACACCAACCTTTCAAAGATAAAGTATTAGAGGTTATCTCCACAGTATGATATATGTCAGTTACTGCAACCCTACACCTAGGCACATATCAGTAGGTGTAGGTTAATTTAAATTTCCTAAGGCTTCAGCCATTGATAAGGACACAAAACTATTGAAATATCAAAAATGTCAAAGTCAAGCCTGTTAGGGTCTAGTTTTAAATGAGCAGAGTAGTAGAAATGTGCCTTTGTCTAACTATGCTTCCCTAAGAACTGAGACTGACTCCAAAAGCAACACAAGTACCTTGTAGTTTTAAAAAAGGTTTACCAATGGCTTTAATCTATGTATACATCAAGGCTATATTCTAATCTCACTAGTGCATAGTTCAAGTAAAAAGAAATATTTATCTCACAATCTTTCCAAAGGAAGTTGAGGGAAAAGGAAGATGGAGGACCCAACAGTTCATGAGAAAATCTTTGAGAGAGTGTGTCTGTATGTCCCAAAGGGGGAGTGACCTAAATCACATGGTTAGTTTGAAAGGAGGGGGGAATTTGAATGCTTGAAATCCCTATCTACCAAAGGAGGGGGAAATAGAATACAAAAAATCTTCAAACAGTAAGCCCTATGGCCTTCATGGGATCAACTACAGAATTGGCCTATGTGAGATTGCATTTTTATAGATCAGATTCAACATGCTGAACAGCACACAGGAGACAAGGAAAATCATTGCAGATTGCTCCACGCTGCAAAAACTTTTCATCAAGGATGGTCCATTTAAAGTTATGCCTGAACGATGATTGCTCGGCATGTCCTTCAGATGTCAACCTGACTACCTCCAAAAATTGAGGTTCTAAGAATGTGTATTTAATCTATTATACAGTAGGGGGTAACCAACCTACTTTGTTCTATTTCAGTAAGCTTCACCAGAGATGAAAATGGACAGGTCAGGAAGGAATAATAGCATCTGGAATGGTTTCCATAGTTCAGGCTACTAAAACAACCACATTTGATAGTTGTAGGGACATTGCCCTTATTGGAATTCTCCTGTTGTAGAAAACTATTCTGATGAGGTAAGTCTGTGTCTCTGTCAGCAATCTGCCCATTCTTTTCTGTTCGTTGTACGTGTGCTTAACTTTTCAAAGAGAAAATACATTATACATTCCAGGCATCATTCACACATTGTTTTTCGTGTGACCATGTGAATAAACCCACTCATGCATTCTGGATTTGTTGTTCAAGCTATAGAACTGCATCTATGCACATATCTGAGAGTTTGTTTGCTCACACATGTCAGCACTCAAAAATGGAGTCAAAGATGCAAATCCATTTGAAGCACGTTCAAGGCATGAAGAGTTTTATCCCGGTTTATCACAGATCTATTCACACCAGTTATTCACACAGCCGAGAATCCAAAACTTTTAGAAAAACTTGAAAAAATATCCCAACATTGATTATCCCAGGTTAAGTTGATTTTTTGGTAGCCCGCCCCCCAAGAAAAAACCCTTAAATGGATGCATTCAAAATGCACGTGAACAACAAAGGTTCAACCCAGATTCTACCTGGATTATTTTCATCATCTGAATAACCCCTCAGATGGTAGATATGGAACATAAAAGCCTTTGTCCCCAACCCAGGCAGCAATCAACCCTGGTGGGGCCACAGCTTCACCCATTAAACAGCTGGGGGAGGGAGGTAATGGAACAATTGTAACTGTGTCTCACTGCTCAAACATAGGGTTTTTGTATAAACTGAGTTTGTTCAAATGAAACTCTTGCAGCAGAACCACAAAACATGGAAAAGAATCTTTTGTAATCTCACTCAGTGCAGATAAGACTTTTGTAGTTTCACTGGGAATGAAATTTCAAAATGAATTAAGAAAAGATTTACATCCATTGGACTCACAGCCTCAACATAAATATTAAAAGTAAAAGAATCAGCATCATACTGCAACTCTCAAGAGATCATCTTCAGAATCTGAAACTGAATAGCATATCTTTTACTGTATATGTTTTCAGCATACACCTGTCTTCACAATAGACTTAAAACAAAAGATGTGAATTAGAGTATACACAGGTTTGCAAGCATATGTTCCAGTAGGCAGGTGTTATTATCTCAGTTTCAAAGTCTGGCAAATGTTACTGACTGGAGCTTTGGATCCAAGAATCCAAGAAACAGTGAATTATTACCGGATAATGTAGCCCATTCCAAGCAGTGTCATTTGTGTGTGTGTGTGTTGCCATTGTGGTCCTATGTATGGAGATTTCATTTAGATGTTTTGTCAGTCCATTTGGAATTGTTCCCAGAGTACCTATCACCACTTGAACAACTTCCTTTTCCCAGAGGTGCTCTATCTCAATTTGTAGGTCTCAGTATTTCCTAATCTTTAGCCTTTCCTTACTATTTCTTCTACTATTTCTTTTTCATCATCATCATCATCATCATCATCATTTCATTTATATCCTGCCCTTTCTCCAATACTGAGACTTAAAGTAGTTTACAAAAAAATAAAGCAAATACAATAAAACATTTACAAAGACATAAATAAAAACATATAAAAATTGTTAAAATGCAATTAAACAATCCATAGAATTAAAACTATCTAAAATGAAGACTAAGACCAAGAATAAACATCACTGAAGCAGGACGTGCAATTAAACAGCATGCAATTAAAAATACTTGCAATCGGTTACTAAAACCCTATCAGAACAGAAAACAATTCAGAAAACAGAAAGGATGGAGCTATCCTAGTCTCCCTAAGGAGGAAGTTCCAAAACCTGAAAGCAGCCACCAAAAAGCTCACTCTTATGTTCCCAACAAACTAGCTTTGAAAAGTGGTTGAGCCAAGACAAGGACCTCCTTTGAAGACCTTAGAGCCCAGGCGAGTTCATACAGAGAGACAACAGTCTGTCAGACCCCCTTGAGCCATGTCGAGCTTTATAGATCTATCACTTTTTGTTACCTGTTGAATGACTATTATGAAACAGTTAGCTCCAAGTATGGTGGATAAAATAGCCTTGGGTCACAAGGGAATGGCAGACTCTACAAATGACTGGACCTGCTTAATCATCATGATTTCTTAATACTTCTGCATACAACTCAACCACCTCTAATGAGTCTATCATCATCAGAAACTGAACAAGAAGCAAATCTGTAAGACTTTAAAGTTCCTACTTTCGCTACATGATAACATTTCTGCACTATAGCCCAAGAAAGGAAGCAGGACTGTGTGCAATAGAAAAATCATTAATATATCCAAGGGTAAGAATATTAATGCTGCTGAAATTAAACATAATTCATCACAAGATCAGAAGTCTAGCAAAAATTAGTGCTATTTGCTGACAGCTCTGTTCTTTTTTCTTTTATCTTTTTAAAATTAAACTGCACCAGAAATCTCTAGTTACCTGATTTAGCACTTCAGATGTAAACACTTATCAAGTGTAACCTCTGTACAGATCAATTATGGTGGCAGCTGCTATAATCTATGGTCAGCCATGGATGCTCTCTAAGGGCCAGTCCCCCCCAAGCAAGCCCCCAATGCAGGTAATGAGAAACTTAAAAAGGCAAATTCAACTTCTACTTTGTGTACCTTGAACAGTCACTATAAATTTAATTTCCACTCTGTGAGAGTAATTTATTTTTAAGACAGATATTTTTTTTTGAAAGAGAACCGTCCATAGCACCATTTCTGAAAGTGCTTATTGATTACCAGCCAGACCTAACAAGATATTTGACTTCTTGAAACTGTGCTTAATTTCTGTCACTATGCCGCATTTCCCTGATCTGAATTCTTTCCCAACCTCTCTGCTGACAAAATGCCAGTTTCTCTTTGTCTTAATCTTCTGGAAATGTGTCCAATTAATGTTTAATGCTTTCTTTTAAAAGAATTATATGCAAAACAACTTTATATTAAACACACAAAATAAGCACATATATATGCAAGTGAAGCAGTGAGGCTGCATTCAAAATATTGACCTATATTAGCTAAGGTAGGAATATAGCTAACACATTTATCTGCATTGCCAAGATCGAAAGAACCGTTTTAAGCATAGAGAGCATCTTAAACATGTTCAGTGCAATTCTTGGCTTTCCTCCTTATTTCTGAGTAGCAGGCTAAGTTCCCACTCTGTTCTTACTTTCTTACTTTCAAGCCTCTGGAAAGCCTGCTATTTTTCCAGCCCTGATAAGAGGAACTCTTTCAGAATGACAGCTCTAGCAGAGGAGTGACTGGCACGGACAATGTAAGGGTGAAGAGCTAAGAACAGTCATTCTTAAATCCTTCAGTACACTGGACAGTTCCCAGACAAAAGTGACTTGTCTTGGTAGGGGTGCTTTAGGGTCCCCATAAGTTGGAAAAAACTTTAAGGCCACAGTACGCACACAGCCCTTAAAATGTTTCTCAGCCTGGCTACCTCTCTTCACAGCCCACCCACCACCACTGATAAAGAGAAACTAATAAAAAGAAATCCCTCTGGCTATGAACTTCTCACTGTTTGTTGCTGGGTATGCCTCCTTGCTGGATTTATGCATAGTGATAGAGTCCAGATCTTGTACTTCCACTGGAGTTGCCAACCCTGAGTTTGCTGGACCCTCTCCCTCTAATAACAATAGGAAATTTTTATTGAAATCAGTGATATAAAATTGCCTTTTTGTCTTTTTGATTTAATCATGATTTGAATCTCCTCAATTTAAATCAAACTACCCAGGGAGTTAGGACCAAGAATTTGTACAGTAGCTTCCAAGTGGATAACCCACTGCTTTCCCATTATACCTTTTATTGCTTTCTGATGCATTAGCAGCAAACACAGCATAGTGAATGACAGTGTAATGAAAGCAACACTAAAGAAGCAAAAAAAATCAATATTCCACAACAGAGAATTAGTTTTTATTCCTCATTAGTCCAGAGCAACGGGGAGAATGGCACTTTTGATTATTCTTTCCTGAGAGCCAGTAGTACAGCATTAAACTCCAGAAAGAGTCAAGGTGCAATTACAGCAAAAACTTTAAGATCACATTAACTATCATAATCTACAGAAGTAGAAAAGCTGCCCAAAATATGAATATACATGCCATATATACTTGATTATAAGTTGACCTCATGCATAAGCTGAGGGCAGGTTTTGAAGCCAAAACTATGGATTTTTATATGGCCCATGGATAAGTCAAGGGTAAAGGTTAGAGACATGTAAAGAATGAAGGAAGGAAAAATGATGCTTCCAAAAGAACTTACAAAAATTGTAATCACCCTAAAGTCTAGATGGATGAGGAAAGAACTACGTCAAATTGTGGCTGTGCAATGTGTGGGGGAGTTGACCAGTCACGGGAGACTGGTGCTAAGGAAACACACATCAAAAAGGATGAAAAGACAAAGCAAAAAAAATGGTGACTACATTAGGAGTGATTATAGCCTTTAACTTTAACTTTGCCTAATTTTAACCTAGAAAAGCTCTTAAATATGCACAAATGTCTTATTCAAATCCTTCCAAGCCCAATTGTTCTCAGAGCTCCTTTGAGGGGAAACACAAAAGAGTTGCCAGCACTGCCATTTCCTCACCCTAACATTAAAAAAATGCCAGAAGTGGTGTCACAGCAGAGAGTATAGAGGGGGTTGGTGTTTCTTTTAGTTGCTCGCAGGATGGACTAAGGTCTTGCCTTTTGCCACTCTATTCAGAGAAGGGGATGATTCCATTTTGGATAAGACTTGAAATACAGTACTAAGCTGACCTAGGTTTTGTAGGTCATTTTTTTAATTAAAATTTGTAGATTTATACATGAGTACATGTAGTACGCAAATGTTCAGTTTATGCTGTCATCTTGTAGTCAAAGTAGACAGCAATGAAAATCATATCCCTAACTATAATATCATATCATGCATTTTTATCTAAAATATTCAAGGCGTCTTGCAATGTAAAAAAGATAAAACACTAAAAAAAATGCCCCACAGAAATTCTAATAAATACAAAAATAGTCAAAGAGCTTGAAAAACTTCACCTTTCAGCTGGTGAAATGCTTGTCAAAAAAGAGAAGAAAAAGAAAAGCCCTGCACAGTTGCCATCAAAGCATGCATGAAACAGAACTCAATAGAAAAGGAATTACAAAACCTAGGCAGAGTCACAGAGAAAGCCTTTTCACATGTGATATACCCAAGTACAGTTTGTATCTTGTACAGTAAGTATACATATTGTATTTCTCAAAAGAAGACAACTCAAAACATGGGTTTATGTGGAAGAACATAGTTGTCAGAGAATCCTATTTAAATATAATTTAAATATCATAGATTTAAAAGTCATAACCTTTAACCTTTCTTTCCAGCGCTTCAGTTCAATTAAGCTAGGAGAGGGGGAAAAGAAACACTGAAGACCCTGGTTCCCAACAACCAGCAAGGACTTGCCCACTGGATTATGGAGCAACTGAACCTTGCAGACATTTGTCTGAAGCATGGAGTATACTGCAATAATCCAGTTGTGGTATGCCTACAGCTTACGTTTCCACAGAAAGATCTCAAGGAACAACAGAGCAAAAAATGGTACACATACTAACCTAAAGAGGCCACAGCCACCACACAGACCAAGGCTCTACACTCAAGTTTTCAAGGGGAATGCTAGTTCATCCAAGATAAAATAAATGCCTATCCTGCCTGGATTAGGTTTCAGTCCATTCTATTTTCCACTGCAGGTATGAGTTCAGCAACTCTATGCTTTCACTGGATGATGATGATGAGAGAGAGAGAGAGAGAGAGAATTGGACATCATCTACACGTTTCTGAAACGAGCCTTCAGATCACTAAGCAATCTCTATCAATGACTTTGTGTAGATAGTAAAGCAGTATTCAGGAAAGAAAGCAGATTTATGAAACTTCAAGCCATGTCCTGAATAAGCATCTCTTTCTGGAATTGCTTCTTTTGAAAGGATCTGAGTGAACAAAACAGTAACCTCAACTTCCATCCCAAAACAGGGAGCCAAACTACCCCTCTTCTATTGTTTCTTTTTCATTTTTATTGAGTATGTAATAAAATAAACATAAACAAAAACAAACACATAGAACACATAGAACATAATACATAATTACATACACACCTTAAAAACTAACTACAGTTGCCCCTCTGTTTTCACGGGGGATCTGTTCTGCCCCCCCCTGTGCAAATGGAAAATTGCCAATATTCAAGTCCCTTTGGCTTGAATGACAGAGCGCCAGGGGGCACCCGCGAGCACACACTGCAGGCATGCACCCCATTTTGTCCCCCTCCATTAGTCATCTGCGGACGGATGAGGGACACGGACTCCAAGTCTACATAAACAGAGGGGCAACTATACTTCTGTTAGACTAAACATTACAGTTATACACCCACAAAATATACTAAAAGCTTACTTCCTACTTTTTTACCAATGACTCAAATAATAATTAAATTAACTTCACAAAGAAAACTAAATTAGATATAAAATAAAATCCCACTCTTTTAAAAAGTTGTCTATTAACTATTCATTGATTAAATTATTTCAGCTAGCTCAAACAACTTTACAATCCGGTCTTCAGCTCCAAGGATCTCTATATTTCTCTATTTCTGAGCAAATAACAATCTTCTTAATATAATCATGTATTTCAGAATCTTTCCAGGATGTCACTTACTGTGGTCACCATCAGTCCCAATAAGAAAAGTTCTGACTGAAATCCTGTTTTGAGAATTTTCTCACTCAGATCATTAATTTGCCTTCAGATTTTATTTTGTTTTTGGTTTTTTTATCATAGGCCCCAAGTTTACACAGTGGGTTTTCTTTCTTTTTTAAAATAATTTTATTGAACATATTAAAACAGATAAATAAATAAATTCCTTTTAAAAAGAACATACAGCTTACAAACATACAGACATTCAAACTTAGAAACATACCTACATGTATATTTTTGCTATTCTTCTATATATCTAATTTCTATATCATTCTAATACAATAGGTATTGATGGTCTTTTAACTACTTCCTTTTGTCCTTTATCTTTTCCGCTTTATACCCTCCTTTATGTTCCTTTCTTTTCCTTCTGTCTATCTAATACTTTCTTATCTCTAATACTCTTTTTTAACTTCCTTCCTCTTATCCTTCTTATCTCAACTATCTTATCTGGCTCCATTTCTCTCTCTTTCTTACCATCATTCTACTTTCTCTAACCTTATTCTACTTACTCTAACCATCTTTCACTTTCTTTCACCGTCTTTCCTCACATACCTTACTTCCTTTCCGTCATTTACCAATTTGTCTACTGTATTTCCTTAGATTTTTCAATTTTCTATTATTGTTATGCTCATCAATACCACTTCTATATAAATTGCTGTTGCATTTTCCATTCTGTTTTTTGTTAAAGTATACTTTTGTAATCATTTATTCTGTTCAGTTTTGTGTTTTGTTGTTCTCATCATCTCTTGTTCACCTTTCATGTGTACTTCCTGTTTTGAGAGAAATCCTAAATGTTCTCACTTGTCGTGTAATGAAATACATATTTGTTTAACATTGTCAAGTTCTAAATTTCAAATTCAATTTTTTTTCCAAAATGCATGTCATTACTTCTAAATTCTAAATTCAATTATATTTTGCAAGCTACAAATCAAGTTACATATCTCTGGACATTCTTTTTCCATTGTTTGGGGTTTACCATACAATAAAGTTTGTTTCTGTCCAACATTAACATTTTTTTTTAGTTCTGTCTTATTTTCATGGTTTCAATATCATTAACCAATTTAGACAATTTTCTCTTTGTTGCAATTTTTTGAGAGACCAAAAATGTCTTGTTCCCAATCTAAATAGTTGTTATTTTTAGTTCTTTCCACATTTTTCATAGTAATTGTAAACCAGACAGCAGTCTTCTTTTTCTTTGGCTGATTATTTCCCTTTTTAAATTTGTGTTAATTTGTCCATTTCAATTGTGTCATAAAGTTTTAGTAACCATTCTTTTTTTTTCTTCTTCTCCAGGGTAACTTCTGATTTCCATTTTTTTCTCTAGGGCTATCTGTACCATGGTAGTCATGTAAAAAAGTACTAAATTCTGTGATATTGTGTATGTTGATACCTTTTCCCATTTGTTTAATTCCATTGTGTGTCCTATAATTTTGGCCCATTTTACCATCCCTTCCTTTACTACTACTTCTTCCATTTCCATTTTTAGCAGAACATTGTATTTGTTTGGAATACTTTCTTTCAGTATGGCACTGAATGTTTGTCATAGTGGATTAATTAATTTTTCTATAAAGATTTTGCAATATTTAGATGTGAATCCATCCATGCTGGGTGCTTTTTTTGAAAGTTTAATTTATTATTAACCTTTATTAACCTTTATTTATATAGCACTGTAAACTTACACAGTGCTGTACATACAATCTTAAATTAGACGGATCCCTGCCCTCAGGCTTACAGTCTAAAAGAGACAACACAAAAGGAAGAGGGGAAGGTGGTGGGAAGGGGATGATGTCCAATGGTTCTTCTCTCCCTCTGGGGCCTGGATCAAGGCAGAGGGACTGGAGGGAGGGCATGGCTCCTTAATACGTAGTTAGAAGGAGGCATCCTGGGGCAGATGGCACAATCCTGGGAACACTTCCCTAAACAATATAGTCTTTAACTTAATTTTGAACCTGGTTAGAGAAGTGATGAGATGTATATGTGGGTGAAGAAGGTTCCAGGAATGAGGGGCAGCAAGTGAGAAGGGACAAATCTGGGACAGGGCAGTGGAAATCCTCGGCTGGGACAGGAGACCTTGACTACCAGAACAGAGGGTATGAGAAGAAGTGTGAGGAAAAAGAAGTTCAGACAAGTAAGGAGGGACCAGTCCGTGGAGGGCTTTGAAAGTCAACAGCAAAAGCTTGTACTGGATGCGGAAGGGGAAGGGGAGCCAGTGAAGGGAGGATAAAAGAGGAGAAACATGGTCAAAGTGGTGAGCGGATGTGATAATATGTGTAGCAGATTTCTGGACCGAGGTTAGAGGATGGAGGTGAGAGAGAGGAAGCCCTGTCAGAAGAAGGTTACAATAATCTAGTCACGATACCACTAGGGCATGGACCAGAGTCTTGGCGGTGGAGGCTGAGAGGAATGAAAAGATTTTAGCAATGTTGTAAAGAGAGAAACTACAGGTCTTGTTGGTGGCCTGAATCTGGGGAGTAAACGACAGAGAGGAATAAAAAATGAAGCCAAGACTGCGGGCTTGCTGAACCGGTTGAATAGAAATGCCGTCAACAGAAACAGAAAAGGAGTATTGAAGGGTTTCTTTCAGTTATTCTTTAATTTTCTCTAGGTTTCTTTTATATCCAGTTTTATCGGCATCATCTCATCCTTTTTAATTTTTGTTATTGTTCTTTTTCCCCTTTCCTTCCTTAGTTTATATCCCAACCATTTTCCAATCTTATTTGAATGTTCAAAAATCTTTTGTTTTGCTGCCTTTAACCCAGTGAGTTCATGGCTGGGTGGGGATTCGAACCTTGGTCTCCAGAGTCATAAACCAGTGCTCAAACCACTACACCATGCCTCCTCTTAGGACTGCCATAACTAAGAAATGACTTGAAGGCACACAACAACAACAACAACAACAACAACTATTCCACCCCATATTGTACTGTTGTTGAACTGTAACTCAGAGAATTCCTCATAATTTACTATGTTAGCTAGAGTTGATGAGACTTGCAGGTCAATATCTGCAGGGCTGTGCTTTTTCTACTTTTGGCCTAGAACTTGATTGATGATATTAAAAGAAACTTTTGAGCAAAACAGATCGCCCAAAAAGGGAGGATTGGGGGTGCCCTGGAGCAACTCATCCTGCAGCAGTGGCAAAACAGATTCAACACCCTGTAATTTTTGCCCAGACGGTGTTCTGAAAAAAAAGAAGTTTAAACTGTTCCTTTTCACAGTGGCTTTTTCAGGTTAGGGTGGATTCTAGGCAGCTTCCGCATGGCATCATGTGATTGCCACACCCCAAGCTGCCTGGAAGTGGGCTTATTATGCCTGTCTGTTTCACCCCTTATACTTCCAGAAGAACCAAAACGATGCACTACCTCTCCCTCCCCCCATCCCCTATATGACCAAAACGATCCTTGTCCCATAGAACGTATCAAAGGCAGACTAAAATAGATGTCAATTATCTGTCTCGTCTAAAAAAAACCCAGGTATGATACATCTTCATATACTTCATAAACACCGCACACAAGAGTGAAATAATAAAATAACTTGCCAGAATGCAATTATTACAGCAAAATTCATAGAGATCTTATTTACTGCCTCCATTAAGCTTGACCAATACTTTCTTGGAAGGATGAGTTAATCTACTTGAGCACTCCACCTCTTCTGCCTTAGTAACTAGGATCCAAAACACACTACAGAAATAATCCATTTTTAGACTGCTTTAACTGGCCTGGCTCAATGCAAAGGATTTCTGGGAACTGTAATTTTGAGACATTTAGCCTTCTCTATCAGACAGCTTTGGTGCCACAATAAACTGCATTTCCTGGGATTTCCTAGCATAAAGCCAAGGCAGTTAAAGTGGTCTCAAACTGGGTTATACCTGCAGCATGCTTTGGACCTAGGTATCTCAAGTTGAACACACAGGTGACAGGCTTCATCCTTTGTTTTAAGCTAGTGTTTGAACTGTTTTAAATACTTTGAATTTAATTTCAAGTGCATCTCCGCACATAGGACAGAAAACCATTTAATATTACCACAAAAGAAAAATGAAATACTGTACAGCTATACCTCAGAGGGGTAGAATTCAGAGACATAGTCATGTAAATCTGGAATATCAGTTTGCAAAGGGATCTTGTAGCATCCTTGAGACTGTGTGAAAGAATTTGGAGTATAAGCTTTCATAGAATGAGAGCTAAACAGACGACTTTATAGGAGCGGTTTGATGATGCCCCTTTAAGTGCCGGATCAGGGGTATGGCAACTGCATGACATGGCCCTGATCCGGCTTTTTTCCAGTGCTAAAAGAAGCAGCAAAATGCCACTCCTCCTTGCACCTGAAAAGGGGTACCCTGTCTGTCACTGCTGCAGCATTTCAGCGCTCTGGCGGTGTGAAGCATCTAAACACCATGCTGCTGAAGTCCCAAAAAGCTGCTGCCTTGTACACAGCCATGCAGCTTCATGGAGGCTTCCTGCCAGTTTGGGGGCATGCACTGCACATACACCACAACTCCAGGCTGCTGGGAAGCCAGCTTTTTTTGCCAGTCATGTTCCAGCCCCTAGTCTATAAAAGTTTCTTTAGCAAAGTTGGGGGCTGGACAGCCCCTAGGGTGCCCTTATCTGGCCTTTCCACAGCACAAAAAGGACCTGAAAAAAGCAGCTCCTTTTTGCACTGAAGAAAGGGTACAATATTCACTGGCACCACAGCTTTTCGGCACTCCTTTGGCGCTGCATGATCTGGACACAGCACCAGAGTACTGTGACACTGCCTGCCATGCAGTGGGGTGCATGGCATCACACCAGTATGGGGCAGAGTCAGGGTAAGCGTTATGCGAATGCCACACCCTAACTCCACCCCAATGCCGGCCTTGGGGTCTGTACAGCCTCTTAGTCTCAAAGGTGTTACAAGATCCTTTTGCATACAGGTACATCGCAGTTATCAGAGTAGATCTGTTCCAGGACATTACTTCTTCAACAGAATTTTTGGTACCAGAAGTTGAAGTAACATGGGAAGAGTAGGGATAGGTTCTACACAAACAAAGAAGAACAGAAGTTCAAAGTTTCAGCAAACGTTTTCTTCCAAACTAACCTTATGAACATGTGAAATGAAATAATCAGGTTAGGGAAGTATTGCATAAGTAACTGAAACATTTTGAACCTTGTAAAGACCACCTTAGCACCACTTCCAAAATGCATCCTATAGTGGCTTTTTCTTTCAACAGCCTCCACTTTTCTTAAACAGTAGCTTCCATTTTGGTGATGAAACTTGTAGATCTATAATTTTCCAACATGGCAGAGTAGCTAGTGAGGCAGGCTAATCTGTTTTTCTATTTTCTTTCTGTTTTGCTCTTTGTACATGCTCTGTAAATGAATCTGGAGATAACTTTCACCTTCCCTGTTACACATAAGCTCACACAGCTATGGTGGGATACCTAGGAGCTTACTGCATGAATTGTAAAAGAATTTCAAGCCTCCCAGGCTAGAACCGGGATGCTTGATGGAGACGGGGATTATCACATGCTAAATTGCTACCTAATCGCTACCCGCCATCAGCTCGGGTCTAAACTGGGTCCCAGCTGCGTTTTGCCAGCACTTTTTAGAAGTTTTAAGCTTTCCAATTTCTAAAAAGTGCAGGTGGCGTGTGGCTGGGACCCAGTTTGATGGCAGGCGGAGATTAAGCAGTGATTTAGCATGCAATACTGCCCACCTCCATCCCGTGTCCCGGCTCCAGCCCGGGAAGCTTGACACACATTTAAAGTTTATGTAATAAGTCCCCTAGAGTACTACCCCATTCATTTACATCTCAAACAGTACTGCATTAGATTCTCTGCTGCAACTCAACACTTAAAATCTGTCATCACCAACCTCCTGATACCAATCTAGCAAAATGTGTATGTGTATATATCCCCAGCCCTCCAGCTAATTGGAAGACAAGTAAACAGGGACAGGACAGGGCACCCTACCCTTTAAAAGACTTCATAAAAAGGAACTTCTTTGTCATAACTGAGGTATGCCAGTATCTTTTCTTTTTCTGAACATTGAGCCAAAGGCATTACCCAAAAGGAGTGAAGCAGTATCCAAGTCTTAAGAACCAGATTAAGGAAAACCTCATGTATAGTGGATTTGCACAATCCTAAAGTTTAGATTTAAAAGCAAGGATATGGGACAGCTCTTCATCCAAAGTAAGGGAAAGGAAAATTACATTCCAGTTCCTTTATATATATGCCCTCCAATCCATGTGACTTAAGGCATGTTTGAAGATGGTAGACATCAGTGCAACTGTTACAGGGATGGGAAATCAGCGGCCTTCCAAATGTTGTTGATGGGAGTGATAGTCAAATATTCTTTTCAACAGATCCACTTTCAGGGAAATTTGATGTACACCACTTAAAGCTAACAAAAATGCTGAAAGCTTATTTACCCACATACTTGATTTTTCCCCTCCTGTGTGTAATAACAAAACCACCAGTAGTGGAATCATTTTTATGCAAAGGATATGTAGACAACAAGAGCTGCATAAGAGCTCTTTTAAAATCAAGACACCCATAGAAAAATTACACTAGCTGGTAATTTTCCTGGCGAGGCTATTTCACCCATTATGTTTAAGTAAATCTGAATTTCCAACCAAATGTAGAACCAGCAGGAAACCAAGGCTAATCATGGCCTCCTGAAGTGTATCTCTGTGCTTCATTGTCTGAATATACATGTTACAATAACCTTGCTTTAAAACAACAAGAAGAAGACAAAGATGGTGATCTGCATTTAGCTAGTCACTGTATAGGAGACAATCTGGGGGATATATATATATATATATGTCTGTGTGCGTGTGTCCTAAATAAGAGAAGAGACTTTTAAATTTAAGAAATAATACATGTATTCATCACATCCACACTTTCAGAGAACTACGTTTATTTTTCTGTAAATCATCTGGGATGCTAACCTAAAGCAAGGGTGAGAAATTTGTGGCCCTCCAGGTGCTGTTAGACCTGGGGTGCATTTGTATTGTACAAATAATGCAGTTTGATGTCACTTTAAATGCTATAGCTCCATCTCATGGAATCCTGAGATATGCAGTTTTACAAAGTCATTAGCTTTCTTTGCCAAAGAGTGCTGGTGCCCCCTCAAAACTACAAATCCCAAGGATGGAGCCATGGCAGTTAACATGGTATCGAACTACATTAGTTCTACAGTGCAGATGCTCCTTAGAACTCCCACCATCTCTCAGCATTGGCTATGCCAGTTAGGGCTGATGTCAATCCCTCAGTCAATATCACACTACACAGTTATAACACTATTACCCCCCTTTTACTGCTACGGCTGTCCTCTGTGGCATTCTGGGGTCTGTAGTTTCGTGAGGCCTAACAGCTTTCTGGCTGAGAATTCTAAATGACCCATCCTAAACTGCAAATCCCAAGATTCCATAGGAAGCAGTCATAGCAGTAAAAGTAGAATAATAGCACTATAACAGTATATTGTCCTAATCCATTAACTTTCTTGTTATACAGGTGTCAACATAAACATGCCTCAGGAATGCCAAAAAAGCAGTATTTGTTTTGGGATAGGATATTTTTCTTTCTCCTCCTCCCCTCCCTTTTTGGGGGTGTTTTTGTTTTGTTTTGTTTGTTTCTAGGAGGCAAATATTTGAGGGACACTGCACTTCATTTTGGAGCAAAACCAATATTCCTGGAAGCTTCACAACATTTTAAAAATAGCATTTTATTACTGTTTTCATTTTAGGGGTCTGGGGAACATGCCCACCCCAACGTCCATGAGGGCTGCCCACTTGGCACAATGTATTCAGAATGCCAGGGTTGTGGGAGAGGATGCATACATATGTGTGAGAGAAAGAATAATTCTACAGATGCAAGTACATGCTATCATATCTTGCAACATTTTAGGCTGTAAGATGCACTTAATCTCTTTTTAGAAAAAATAATGTATTTGTCTTTTGGAGGGTTTTCCTCCCTTCCTTTTTTTATAAAACTATTTTCCCCACTTGTTCACGATGAAAACAGTAAAGCATTTCACTTTTCCTTGTCAGGCAGATGACACTTATGTTGTCATAATATAATTTCCCTGTATTTAGGTTTGATATCTAGTGTAGTATGTTTATGTTCAATTTCAGAAGTGTCAGTAAATAAACTGAGTCAGGCTTCTTCAATTACATTCATATTGACTTATTATCTGTAGATTTTTCTATCCTTAAGCATGCATTTTTAGTTACAGCATTTCTCTCCATCTGAGAAATGCAAAACGTATTAATATAAGCAATATGGAGAAAAATGATGTATTATTGCTGTCATTTTTCATAACATTGCTACATCTGAATTTCTCTTCAAATGTAAAATATAAGATTTTTTTTACATTATTTAACTAATTACTAAATCAAAATAAGATTAAGTGCTTATTATTGACAAAAAATGTTCAGCTGGTACAGTGGTTCCCAGATTCATCCTCCAGAATTACCTGGGATACATTCACTAAATGTATAGGTGTGTCCTCAGACTTGAATAAGGCAGGTAAGCAAATGGATGTAGGAGAAAATACCCTTTAAAAAAACCAAACCCTCCTTATAGATGCTTCCTATTCATTCCATTAAATTTTGTGCCTTTGAAGCACTCTCATGTTTGGACTGCATTTGCAATTCAAGCTATAACAGAAGAATGGATTTTGCATCATTTCCCCTCCCCATTCTTAAATAAGTGCGTGTGAAGATGTTTTCTGAGCTGGCAGCAAAAGATAGTGCATCATTATATCATACAGACAGAACAAACATGGTTATTTATCCCAACCATCTCAGTGTGCATGTATCTGCGATCAAGACTTGGATCATTTTCAGGTGGTACTAATAATCTCTTTTTAGTCTGGAGTCTGTCATCTGACATCTGTGAATGCCAATGCACAGAAGATGAGGAAGACATCTGTTTCTAGATCAGATGGGTTTTCTAGATGATAGTCATGGAGATTACAGACACGGAAATGCAAACAATATGTAAAACTTGACACTTTGCTGTCAGATTTCTGAAGGTGCCGGTGCACAGAGACATAACAATGTCATTGGAAACTTTCTTGCACATTGTGACTCAGTAATGAATCATCTGACGGGTTTAAGAGTTCCACAAAAGAATTTTAATTCTGCAATGCAATGGGTTTTTTTTCCTTTTCTTTGTAAAAGATCTCTATCTCCCTAGCCCCACTCCAGACAAAATTATATCAGCCAATTAAAGAAAGGGAAACATGATTCATATCTAAAATCCTTTTGTTCCCCTGGTTGCATGTCTTCAAACCATTTCTGACTTATGAGGACTCTAATGTGAGCTTATCACAGAGTTTTGTTGGCAGGATTTGTTCAGAGGGGCTTTGCTTTTGATTTTCTTGAGGCTGAGAGAATGTGGCTACCTCAAGGTCACCCAGTGAGTTTCCAGGGTTGAGCAGGGATTTGAACCCTGCACACCAGAGTCATAGTCCAATGCTCACTATACCACACTGGTTCATAATAATTTTACCTTTATGTTTTATTTGACCACCTTCCTTCTTAGATACCTGAAGGTATGATAGAGATAAACTGCTATTTGAAAGGCCTCTTAAGAATGAATCAAAAATGAGTTACCTGACTCCAAAATGTTTTCTTTACTAAATACGAGGCTTTGTTTTGTTGCTTTTGGTTTCAGATATTAGGTTTCTAGTATCTAGAAAATCATACTAAAATCTGTACATCATTTCACTTTCATCCTATTTTACTGCAAACTTAGAAAAGTAATTCTGCTGGCTGGGAGGTTCTATGAGCTATAGCTAAACTCCAATTTTTAACCTGTGTTTCTGACCAAACATCAGTGCTAAACTGGAGCCAGGCTATATATTGAAACAGTGATCTGAGAAGAGCCTTTCTCCACTTGCTGAGAGGTCTAATACCTCCTGCCTCTACTGGCACAGAAAACTGCAGATGATCAAAATTACACACAAGTGCAGGGAAGGGGGGAGTCTTTCTAATACCTTTACTTCATCTTTACTTATAACTTGCCTTAGCTGAAATAAGAAGAGAATATGCAACTGTAGTGGGTAAAGGCTACATGTGAGCCCCAAAGTCAGTTTTGTCCCCAAAGCACCCCCTCCCCTCAATTTTAACTTTTTTGGCCCCCAGAACCCTCCCCTAATATCTACTAGAGGTGTCTGACATATCTTGGGCCCCCTTGGGTCATTTTACATTCAATTTCCTTTTCTTCCAAAGGAAATGGGACCAAAATTGAAAGCAGAGGGGTGGCATTTCAAGGTTCCCTTGGCACTATGCAGCCCCTTAAGTTTTTCTTCCCCCATACATTGCTCCTGGGATTCAGGCATGCCCTAACAACTGTAAACTTCAGGTGAACTCCAAATGTGTTTTCTCTACCAGGCTTTTATAGATTTTCATTGATCAAATGTATCACTGGTTACTCTTTTAGAAAGTTGTATAATGAAACTGATCTTTTAAATTATTGAAATTATATATACCCTGTGTCCCCGAACATAAGACATCCCCTGAAAATAAAACCTAGTAGAGGTATTGCTGAATTGCTAAATAGAAGGCCTCCCCCAAAAGTAAGACCTAGAAAAGTTTTTGTATATAAATATATTTACAGTATATAATAAATGTTCATTTTTGTTATTGTTGTTCAACAAAAAATGTGAATTCTTCTTCATGGAAAAATAAGACATCCCCTGAAAATAAGACCTAGCACATCTTTGGGAGCAACAATTAATATAAGACACTTATTTTCAGGGAACCACAGTATACACACACACACACAGACACACACAGTTGGTTATTTCTGGGGTTTGGTTCCAGGACCTTCAGTGGATACCAAAATCCGTGGATGCTCAAGTCCCATTAAACATAGTGTTATGATGTCCCTGACATAAAATGGCAAAATCAAGGTTTGCTTTTGGGAATTTGGAGGGAATATTTTCAAGCCATGAATGATTGAATCCATAGATGAAGAATCTGTGGATACAGAGGGCCGACTATATGTGTATATGTATCATTTTTTTCTACACTGAATTGATTTAATAAATTTGTAATATAAATAAAAAATAAAACAAGAAAATAAAGTCAGATATTTCATGATTAGTGTTAGCAGTCTTTGAAATAATGTTTATTAGCCTGCAGTATTTTGACCAGTCTTCCATGAGCCTGCTAGTCTCTATACTACTCTCTGTTGCACTATAGCTTAATCCTGAACAGATATTCACAGAACTTAATTGTGCTTTATTATGTTTGGTAGGAAAGTGTCCAAACTGGCAAGACTTACATTTCCCTTGTCAATTTCCTTTAGCCCTATTGCCCTATTTACTGTATCCTTGGCCTTAGAATATGACCCCAAGACTCTTCCAAAATTGCTATTTAGTTCCTGGGCTAAAAAAAATTCCCCACCAATGATTTAAGCGTTATTTATATGATTCGTTGCAGGGATTCTAGTGTAGACCAGGACCCGGAACAATGGATACAAGCTCCAGGAAAAGAGATTCCACCTCAACATTAGGAGAAGCTTCCTGACAGTAAGGGCTGTTCGACAGTGGAACACACTGCCTTGGAGAGTAGTGGAGTCTCCTTCCTTGGAGGTCTTTAAGCAGAGGCTGGATGGCCATCTGTCGGGGATGCTTTGATTGGGAGTTACTGCATGGCAGGAGGTTGGACTGGATAGCCCTTGTGGTCTCTTCCAACTCTATGATTCTATGATTTCTTGATAGTAGCAACTGTGTAGTTCCCAGGTCCACCACAGATTTTTCAATCTCATCAGCTCACCACCAGTAAGCAAAATAATATCAGCACATTTTAAGAGATGCAAATGATCAGTATAAGATAAACAACCTCAAGACAAGTGTACAAATTACATACAAGTCCAAGTTTACTAATTCAAACTTTAAAGTCTATCATAGACTGATTGCTCCTGTGTGGAGGAATCTAGAAGTCATATTAATGACAACTGGGCTGTTTGGGAATGTGATTGGAAAACTACAGCCTTTCATCACAAGTTTGAAAATTGCTGCTCAAGCATGCAGTTCCAGTACCATGTACCAGCCACTACTTCAGTTAAGCCCCATAGACTACTACAATTTTACATGAAAAGTAAACTACTTATATCACTAAATTATTCTTTATTTAAATGTATCTGAAATACAAGAAGGATTCTTTCCATGTTCAGTGATGTTACTTTAACAGCACTTCTTCCTCCAACAGTTTTATCTCAATAACTATACCGTATAAGAAACTACAATGCTGGAAGGTTATTTACGACACTGAGATCTCTTTCGTGGCTTCCAAGCAGAATTTTTTTTAATTAAAGACTTCTGAATGGTAAACAATTGTATGAGGTGATCTGGAGTCTCCTACAGGACATATGAATTTGGGGGGAAGTATTTATAACCTGCCTGCTCAAAAGTTCCAAGGAACTTTACAATCAATAAAGTAGAAAAGAGCTGCTAGGGAGGAACAAAAATCAACTTTCACCATAGTTCCCATTGTTTTAACTGCTGCTTTGCTACTGAACCTGAATCAACATGTGATTCCCAACCCACAAATATCTCGACAGAAGACTTTCTGACTAGGCTGCTAATGCCATGTCAGAGTTCCTTGTTCCATGGAATTGATGCTGGAGGAGCAAAGTCATTCAAAAGCTCCCTTCACCCAATGGACCATTTTCATATGCGTCAGTGTTCAAGGTTTTTGTGGCTTTCTTGATGGTTTCTGGCCTATACCCCCCAATGTCCTATCCAACATAGCAATTGTAAAGATACTGTTGGAACATGAGAGGTTCAAGAACATGAGAAGTTGCCCACGCCTGCTATAAGTACTGGCTTATCAAACTGCTCCAATATTTTGTGTGGCTTCTTAGCTATGCTGGCTACTGCTGATAGGAGTTGCAGTTCAATAGTATCTGGAGCACAGGGTATTCCCCAGCCCTGCTTGAAACTGACCCCTACCTCAGTGGGTTGTCACAGTGGCTTCTACAAGCAAAGCACTGGAGCAATGCAGTCATGCAGGAAGCGTAGATCTTCCCCTACCTGTGGCCCAACTGTTTTCAGGGCATGGGAAATATTTAGAGACGAAGCAACAAGTGACAAGCTCCACCAGCATTTATTCTATCCCTGTTATATTACCCGTTCATAGTTCTCCTAGGAGCCATTTTCAATAAAGAAAGTAAATGCACTACAAGAAAGGGCTCATGCAAAGAGCCGCAAACAAATTCACGAGTTTCATTGTCCTTTTATTTGTTCTGTTCCTTTGCAACAGTCCACTGTCGAATGAGGACTAAAACACACACACACAAATGATATTTTCTAAGGAATATGAACAATTTGAAAATAGATAAAAACAGATAAGAAAAGGAATATTGGGAAACATTCAATGTTTTTTGCCAAAAAAAAAAAAAAAAAAGGAGAGAGAGAGAGAGAGATTTATTCTGTACAAAGATTCCTCCTTAAACAAAGATTAAAGCAGATTGATACTTCAGACATAATGGTATTTTAATATTTTAAGCATTTTCAAAGATGTACACTTTATTCAAATAACTTGCAAGTTAAGTCACCATGTCTTCCAGAGGGTGGCATAAGTGGGGTTTCCAATACAAACAGAATATACAAGTGATAATATCTGCTTACAAGAGTACCATGTTTCTGTATTTGTTATATGCAATGCAATCTCTTAATCCACACATTTCTGTGCCTTATCTGAAAGTCTATTCTGGACATTTTGTATTGAGAGGAATGTTCCACAACAGATTTCTAATCTATAGATTTCTTCCAAAAGGGGGAAAAACACTCTAAACTACAGTCCACCTGTGATATTAAATTCACAAAGTACAGATTAAGTATCCATTTTCCAAAATGCTTGGGATCAGATTTGTTTTGGATTTTGGATTTTGGAATATCTGTATATACATAGGGATATGTCTTGGAGATGGGACCCAAGTTTTAAACATGAAATTCATTAATGTTTCACATATACAGTACCTGATACACATAGCACGAAGGCAATTTTATACACAATATTTTAATAATTTTGTGCATAAAACAAAGTTTGCGTATACTGAACCATCAGAAAACAAAGGTTTTACCATCTCGGACAGCCACGTGGATAATTCTGGAGTATTTTGGATTTCAGAATTGTGGATAAAGGATACTCAGCCTGTACAGACCTCAACGATATGAACACCAACTGTGCACTGTTAAAGTCTATACATTTTACCCAGCTGCTACTAAAGAAAGCTCTCTGTAAGCTACTGCAAACTGTTGGTGAAGCCACACGTATGGAATTCTTGTATGCTGGACCACTTTTTCACTAACCGCAGCAATTTGTGTAGAAGGATTAGTCAACCAAAACTGAAATCCTATACTTGCTTACCTGAGACTAAGTGCCTCTGAACTTAACCAAACTTACTTACAGGTAATCGTGCCTAGGGCTGTGCTGCCAATTTCTACTAAAGTTCTTTGACTGACTGCTATAAAGGGGTGGGATATCTTTGGGCCTCGGGATATTCTGGACTTCAGCTCCCATAATCCTTTATTATTTGTCACATTCAGTGGGGGCAGAAGAAGTTATGACTCTAACCTCTACCCAAAGGTACCCCATGCATGCT
Source organism: Urosaurus nigricauda (assembly GCA_034509955.1). Lineage (NCBI taxonomy): Eukaryota > Metazoa > Chordata > Lepidosauria > Squamata > Phrynosomatidae > Urosaurus > Urosaurus nigricauda. The sequence continues at coordinate 184,475,679 of JAOEGL010000003.1, read as the reverse complement.
ATAAACATACTGTATATACTCATATATAAGTCCAGAAATTGACCCAAAAAACCTGGGTTGACTTATCCATGGGTCAATGTAAGTACTATACTATAGTCTCTTACACATATTAAAAAAGAAGCATCCCCTTTCTCTGAATAGAGTGCTAAAAAGTGAGAGTTTAGTCCATCCTGGGAACACTGAAAAGAAGCATGGATCCCCTCTACTCTTTCATCCATCCAGCCTTTAGGATGAGCACAGTTGTGTCTCCCAGAATTTTCTTAGTTCTTTGGCATCATTTTTCCTTTGTATCATCCTTTACATCCTTTGTTACATGCCCCTAAGTTTTACCCTCGACTTAACCACGGGTCATATCAAAATCCATAACTTTGGCCCCCAAACCTGCCCTCGACTTATATATGAGCTCGACTTACAGTCAGATATATATGGTATTACATTTTTACAACCTCCCCCTTTTAACCTTGTAACTTTTCCCTTTTGAGATCCTGGATTCTTATCTGTACTTTAGAGAGAAAAATAAACTCATTGGTTATCAACACTGCTCGGTAATCACCAAGGAAAACAAAGCATTGCTCCCACTTAGCAGCTAGGAAGAAAACAAGAAAGGAGCCTATAGACACTTATCTGTGTACAGGTCACACTGGTGGCCATAGGACTTCTTCTGAGCAAGTGGGCAGATGCTCGGGTTGGCTGAATACACAACCTTTCACATCATTTAAAGTGGCTGTTCTCATTAAGCGCCTGACCCATTTTTGGAAGAGCGGTCTCCCATTTCGGAGCAAATCTGCTTCTTGATCAATGATGTGCCGAAACACTCTGTCTCGCTTTGCCCTCCGCATGCAGTTTGTCTCCCTAACCGTCCGCTGGCAAACGCTTGGCGGTTCGCAGAAGAGCTCCAGTGATGCATTTCCCTATCGACATCATCTATACACACACACACATATGTACACATACATTAAACAGCCCAAACGGTGAGTGTCGGATTGTCTTACCAGGAGCTCCAGGGAAGGAGTGAACAGGTTGCTAATGGTGCTGTTTAGTTCTTTGGGAAAAAAAGAGAGAGAGAGTACATGCTGCCTCCTAAGCAACCTGCCAGAAAGGCTGCTTACCGGTCCATGGAGCCCAGGCAGCCAGGCAGAGAGAGGCTCCCTTTCTGCCTCCAAGGAAGATGCTGCTGCTGCTGCTGCCCCAAGAAAGAGCTCAAGGAAGAGAGAGAAGGAAGGATGGAAGGAAGGCACGTGGGACTAAATAGATCAGCACCAGCAGCGATGCCAGCCAGCAAATGAGAGAGATCGGAGAGGAAAGGGAACAACAGCAGCAGCAGCAGCAGCAGCAGCCCTCTCCTCTCTCTCTCTCTCTCTCTCTCTACCGCGCCAAGGGTTACAAGGACGGAATACTAACGGGTTCATTTCTCTGGCTGATTATCATATGCAGGTATTGAAATGAAACCACAACTTGGGTCTGCCACCAGTTCTTTACGCACAGGGACAACTTTGGCTTTGGAGATGGGCTTCAGGGACACAGAGGTTGCATCCACACTAAAGAGAGAAGCCGTTTTGGGAGCGCTTTAACTCTTTCTATGGCTCTTTGGTATGGAATTTTGGGAGTTGGAGTTTGTTGTGGGGCCCAGAGCGGAGCAGAGCTCCGCTCTGGGCCCCACAACAAACTCCAACTCCCAGAATTCCATACCAAAGAGCCACAGAAAGAGTTAAAACGCTCCCAAAACGGCTTCTCTCTCCAGTGAAGCGAATCAACTCTTTTAGAACATGGATCGGCCACACAGCAGCCCGAAAAACCCACCAAATTTATATATATATATATATATATATGGACGCCTTCGCCTTCACAACCTTTGGAGGACCAAAGGACCACAAGGCTACGTCCTTTCCACACACACACCCCAAACACCGACCATGCCAGCCTAGCCTTTCCCCTTTGGAACCGGGATCCGGACCGGTGTCCTCAAAGGAGGGTCCGAATAGATGACCTTCAGGGGCCCCTCTCTCTGCGAAGGAGGCGCAGGATGGGAGCAGGAGCACTAGAAAGTGGAGACTCCCCCCTTTAAGCCCACTCCCATCCCAAGCGAAGGAGAAGAAAGAAGGGGGCGGCGGGTCGAACAAGTGCCATCATCATCATCATCCATCATCCATCATCATCATCATTTTTATATTTGAGGAAGCCCTACCTCCAAAAAAAAAAAAAAAAAAGGCTGCCTTCCAAAATCCTTGGCACCAGGGCTGGGGATGCCTTCCAAGAAGAAGCCTGTTCTGCCTTCTTCTTCCTCTTCTCCCACTCTTCTTCCTTTCCTCCTCTCTCAGTCCTCCTCTTCCTCCTCCTCACTCTCCAAAATGTCCCTCCCTTTTGGCGCCACCTGGGCTGAGGAAGAGGATGAGGATGATGAGGAGGGAGAGCCCTTTCTTGCTGCCTTGTACACCCCCCACAGAAACACACACAGAGACGAGAGTATCTCCCTCTCCCTCAAAAAGGAAAGAAAGCGGGGCGAGGTGGAGAGAAGGTGGCGCTGCTTCTCGTTTGCTGCCACTGGCTGGCTCTCTCTCATTCTATTGAGTTTTTATTTTATTTTATTTCTCCCCCTTCTTGCTGTCCACGATTGGCTGCTGAGAAAAAAGGGGAAAGGAGAAAGAAGGAGGGGGAGAAAAAAAAAACTTTGGGCATTCAAGACTACAGAGAGAGTGCATCCACACTGGAGAAATAGCCCGGTTTCATATAGAATTGGAGGAGAACCCAAGGGCCATCCAGTCCCACCCCCTGCCATGCAGGAACTCCCCCTCAAAGCATTCCCCACAGCCTCTGCTTAAAGACCTCCAAGGAAGAAAACTCCATCACTCTCTGAGGGGTTGTGTTTCACTGTCCAACAGCCCTCACTCTCAGGAGGTTCCTCCTAATGTTGAGGTGGAAGCTTTTTTCCTGTAGCTGTAGTTCAGCAGGGTCCTTTTCTCTGGAGCAGCAGAAAACAAGCTCGCTCTTTCCTCAATATGACATCCCTTCAAATATTTAAACAGGGCTATCCTATATCACCTCTTCACCTTCTCTTCTCCAGGCTATCCCCAGCTCTTTCCAGTTTGGACCAGGAGAGGTGTAGCCATGGAGGAGGAGGAGGAGGAGGGTGTCCTCCTGGGTTTTCTGGGCTCCTCTCCCTTTGGTCACAACAACAACACCTCCCTACATTTTCTTGGCAGTGATGCCACATGAGGCAACCCAGAAATGCAAGCTTCTTGAGTGATGATGATGCGCATTTGGATTCATGAGGCGTCCTTCGTCGCCATGCCCCAAAATGGAGGACGCTTTTTCCTCCTTTTTTTGTGAACAGGAGGTGGGAATGGAGGGCTGCGTCCGGGAAAAGGAGGACCCTGTGGCCAAGAGGCGTTGTTGCTGCTGGTGCTCTGAAGGGAGGGCTTGAGGGAGGGTTTGTTTGAGGGAAGAGAAGGAAAGCAGAGGAGGAGAGAAGAAGAGCCACCATGGAGGAAAGGAGGCACTTTCCAAAACCTGAGGGGAAAGAAAATGAGGGGAATGGGGGGCCATGGCGGGAAAATGGGGCTGGAGTCAGTGGACTCTTGTGAGGTATGATTTGCCGCAGCAGAGAAAAGGGAGGGATAATGTGAGGACTGAGGAGGAGGAGGAGAAAAAGACTCAAGAGAAAAGACTCTCTCAGGCAGCAGGTTGCAGCTCTTCTGTCTAAAAAACACCTCTAGCCTCCTCCTCTTCCTCTTGGCCACAGACACACGTCCTCCTTTTCGTCCTCCTTTTCCACCAGGACATATAAAAATAGTCCCCTCCTCCTCCTCTCCAGAAGGAGTTCCAAAATGTCCTTCCCTTCCCAGCAGTTACTCAGAAGCATGAGTTTACATTTCTAGGTTTCTCTCTCTCTCTCTCTCTCTCTCTCTTTGGTCATGGCCCTCCATTTGTCTGGAAGGTCCTCCCTTTTGTCCTCCATCTAGTCGCCTCCATCTGGCGCAGAGAAAGAGAGAGAGAGAGAGAGAGAAACTGAAGCGTCTTAGCTCATCCACACTGGAGAAATACTGTAACCCGGTTTGGGAGCGCTTTAACTCTGTCTGGCTCAAGGCTATGGAATTCTGGGAGTTGGAGTTTGTTGTGGGCCCACAACATACTCCAACTCCCAGAATTCCATAGCCTTGAGCCAGATAGAGCTTCTAAGGTTTTGCTCTGGACCCCACAACATACTCCAACTCCCAGAATTCCATAGCCTGGAGCCAGATAGAGCTTCTAAGGCTATGCTCTTGGTCCCACAACAAACTCCAACTCCCAGAATTCCATAGCCTTGAGCCAGACAAAGAGTTAAAGCGCTCCCAAACCAGGTTATTTCTCCAGTGCAATAAAACATATCGCACAAACCCACCCACCTACAATAAAAAAAAAAAATACAACACAATTAAATTATTCAAATCACATTAAAATGCTTCACTGTGAGGAAAAAAGGCACATGCTTCCAATGGTGGGCAACCCCATTCCAAGCAAGGACTAAGGCCTTTGCTTGGAGAGGGAAACCTTGGACTCTTTCAGACGTGGGAAATTGGAAGTATAATCCAAGGGCAATCCAAACGCAATCCTGGGGTTTCACTAATATGTCTCCTCAGTGAGGTGAGATACTGGGTGGCTGCAAAATGGTTTGCTGCCATTTTATTTTCATAGGAGATTATCACACTGGGGCCAATTCAGCAGTAATCATAGGAGTTTATCAGACAGGAGGAATTTTTCTCTATTTCGAATGGAGCCAATTCGAATTCACGTGAATTTGCTAGTTTAGTGAATTTACATGAATTCCCATTGCATTTGGAATGCATTCAGAATGACTTCCCATTATCCGAAAATGACCCCCCCCCATTGCCCAAAATTGCGTGAGATGCTTTAATTCGCAGTAAGGTAAAACCCATGATTGCATTCGGAATGACTTCCCTTTTGCCCGAAATTGCATGAGATGCTTTAATTCGTAATAACATGAAACCCCATGATTGCGTTTGGATTGCCATTGGATTATACTTCCAATTTCCGATGTCTGATAAACTCCATAGTAATGAAAGCTAATGCAACAGTAGTGCAATAGCACTCAGTATCTTTGCACAGTCACACAATTGCACGATTATGGTGGCATTAACATATAATACTGTCATCATGTTTCTCACACATCTGTGAATGAATCATTAGTACATTGGAATTTATCGTTTCACTCCTGTGCCACTTCTGCGCTATGGCGCATGTCTTGAGATCGTATTTCCGTCCCACACAGAATAAAAGACAACAAAATAAAATGTATTACTTCACCACATTTTTTTAATCCAGTATAAACAAAATTGTGTCCCATACCTCAAAAGAAGCCTGATATCGACTGCAAAACCAATCCTGGCAAGGAGAACGGATTGCCTCTGCCACAATGCATTCAAGATATCCCTTGTTGCTTCTGCAATAGCGCAAATGAGTGTGATTAACTTTCGTACTCTTGAAATTCACTTCATTCACACTATTGAGAAACCATTCACGGGATTTCCTTGTGAATGGTTTATTGCTGGAGCATTCCTGGTTCTTCCCGGGATAAATATTGGATGAGCATGACATAATCTGAAAATCTTCCACACAATTGTGTGATTTAGTTGAGATTATGCCCTTTTCTTCCCCCTTTTCCCACCATCTGATAATCTCCCTAGAGTGACTACTGCTAGATTGGGGCTGATGTGGTAATCTTCAGAGTCACTGAAACCCATGAGACAAATTATTATTATTATTATTATTATTCATAGAGTGCTGTAAATTTACACATTGCTGTACATACAATCTCGTGAATTAGACGGATCCCTGCCCTCAGGCTTACAGTCTAAAAGAGACAACACAAAGGAAGAGGGGAAGGTGGTGGGAAGGGGATGAGGTCCAATGGTTCTTCTCTCCCTCTGGGGCCAGGACCAAGGCAGATGGACTGGAGGGAGGGCACGGCTTCTTAATACATAGTTACAAGGAGGCATCCTTGGGCAGATGGCACAATCCTGGGAACGCTTCCCTAAACAATATAATCTTTAACTTACTTTTGAACCTGGTTAGAGAAGTGATGAGGCATATATGTGGGGAAAGAAGGTTCCAGGAGTGAGGGGCAGCAAGTGAGAAGGGACGAATCTGGGACGGGGCAGTGGAAATCATCAGCTGGGACAGGAGACCTTGACTACCAGAACAGAGGGTATGAGAAGGAGTGTGAGGAGAAACGAGTTCAGACAATTAAGGAGGGGCCAGTCCATGGAGGGCTTTGAAAGTCAATAACGGAAGGAGAAGGGGATCCAGTGAAGGGAGGAGAAAAGAGGAGAAACATGGTCAAAGTGGCAAGCGGATGTGATAATACATGCAGCTGAGTTCTGGACAGAATGGAGGTGAGAGAGAGGAAGCCCTATCAGAAGAAGGTTACAGTAATCTAGTCATGAAACCACTAGGGCATGGACCAGAGTCTTGGCAGTGGAGGCTGAGAGGAATGGAGGGATTTTAGCAATGTTGTAGAGAAAGAATCTACAGGTCTTGGTGGTGGCCTGAATCTGGGGGATAAATGACAGAGAGGAATCAAAGATGAAACCCAGACTGCGGGCTTGCTGAACCGGTTGAATAGAAGTGCCGTCAACAGAAACAGAAAAGGAGTATTGAAAGGTGGGCTTAGGTGGGAAGATGAGAAGCTCTGTCTTAGACATGTTGAGCTTCAAGCACCGATGCTGCATCCACTGAGAGATGGCAGCCAAACAAGAGGAGACTTGCTGTTCCAGCACCGGTGAAAGGTCAGGGGTGGAAATATACAGCTGAGTGTCATCGGCATACAGATGATAGGAGAAACCAAAAGAACTGATGCGTTTACCAAGGGACAGTGTGTATAAAGAGAACAGAAGGGGACCCAGGAAAGAGCCCTGGGGGACTCCAACAGATAAGGGAACAGAGGAGGAAGTCTGACCACCTGTGACCACTGCAAAAGATCTGTCTGACAAGTAAGATTTAAACCAGTTGAGAACAGAGTCGGAGAACCCAAGGTTGGAAAGTAAGTCAAGCAAGAGAGAGAGTGGTCCACGGTATCGAAGGCTGCAGACAAATCTAGAAGAATGAGAATAGAGTCCATTCGCCTTGGCCCGCAAGAGATCATTTGAGATCTTGGTGAGGGGTGTCTCTGTAGAGTGCCGTGGGCAGAAACCAGACTGAAAAGGATCCAGGATGGAGTTGGCTTCAAGAAACTCAAGACAGCGAGAATAAACTACCTGTTCCAGAAAGGAAGAAGAGAGATTGGACGATAGCTAGACAAAGAAGAGGGGTCAAGAGAGGGTTTCTTCAGAATTGGGGAAACGAGAGCATGTTTGAAGTCAGAAGGGAAGGAACCTGAAGAGAGGGAGAGATTAAAGATATAGAGGAGTGAGGGCAGAAAATAAGGAGTTATAGAGATTAGAAGATGGGAGGGGATAAGATCAAGAGCACAAGTTGTAGGTTTGGAAGAATTTAGCCGTGTAGAGAGTTCATCCAGAGAAACAGGTGGAAACACAGAGAGTTTATTAGTAGAAGGTACCAGGAGATTGGTGGTAGGGGGAAAATCAGGAGGAACAATTTCAGATTGAATAGTAGTGACTTTTGTGAGGAAGTAGTTGGCGAAGTCAGTTGGGGAAAATGATGAGAAGACAGGGGGAGAGGAAGGTTTTAGCAGTGTATTGAAGCAGGAGAACAAATGCTGCGGGCGCCTCTCGTTGGCGCAGATCAATGATTTATAGTAATTCTGTTTTGCCATAGACAAGGTGCATGAGAAGGATAAAAGAACAAATTTATAATGAACAAAATTGGCCCAGTCCCTGGATTTTTACAAAGGTGTTTGGCTGCTTGAGAGCAGGACCGGAGAAACCTGTGGGAGAGAGCCAGGGCTGAGGCCTAGACATAGAGGAGGACAAAGGTGGTAATGATGTGGTAATCTTCAGAGTCACTGAAACCCATGAGACAAACTAGTGACTAATATAACTGTAGTGGGTTTCAATGGGTCTGTTCTAATCATCAGTAAGCCAAAATTCAGCCCAGGAGTTTAGATAGTATTCTGATTTTAAACTATCTCCAGCCTCTCTTCCTATCTCAGTATCTTTAACCATTTAAACTAGTGAGTAACATAAGTTTCATTGATTTCAGTAGGTCATTCTGTGGTCATGCAGTCTGGTGGGATTCTGTCAGGTGCGGTTCAAAGATAAATTTTTCTAGCCTCTGGCTTATTTTGTGCATAAGTCGGAATCAACCCACTGCTTCACATACATGGCTTCTTTTCTTCACATGGCTCCTTTGTGTTCCAGTGGTTCTTCTGGTTTTTAAACACACCCACACAGACATATACCCCACACTACCCTTTGTCTTTGCAAAGATGTCAGTGGGATGAATGTCGACACTAAAAAAATGTCATCATGCCATTTTCAGCTCAGAAGAATGGAGGAAAAAAGCTGTCTCCAACTTAGTAGATGGGCAACTATACCAGACTTATAGATTACAGCTTCCATAGTTCCACTGCTCTTTATAGTGGCTAGGTCTGATGGTCATTGTATGCAAAAACATCTTAAATGACATAGTTACCCACTCCTGGATTCATTCCTCACATTTTTTAAAAAGACATTCTTTTATTTCTGTATTTTTAAAATTTACCTTCTCTGCTTGTTCCCACATTAGGACCTTTGCCTTTTTACCCCATTCCATATACTTTGGCAGAAAAGAGTGTTGGAGAGAATACCTATATGTTTGTTCCAAAGTGCATTTAAAAAGATTTTTTAAGCATCTTTCAACAGTTTTTGAAAAGAGGGGTCACTTTGTAAATAATTTAAAAGTTATGCTCAAACTTTATTTTGTCAATTGTTTAAAAATTACTTGGGGACCACGGGTTTACCTGTTTTAGAGCTATCCCTCACCTCATAATTTTGGGCGGATTGTATAATACAGACATGCCCTGGCCAACTGGACTTACTTTGTAAGTCTTGCTATAGAAACATACCCCTCTTGTGCTAGGATCACTGCTATCATGCTGTTTCTTAATTTCCTACTCCTTCATGACTTGAGATACAGAACTGAGCTGGTGAAACTCTATCACCATGACAGTTTTCATGAAAAGAGCCATTTGCTAAATTTCTCTGTGCTGAGTGTTAAGGTGGAAGTATAGTTCCCTGATAACAATTTATATAGTTTAAATCCATATCCATTTACCCTCTATAAGCCAAGTTCCCTCCACCAAGATCTTTATCCTGGCCAGAATTTGTCCTGGTGTTGTATAATTATAGTTAGGATGGCCCCCTGTAAAGAAAGTCAGGGTCCTTAAAAAAAACCTAAAGAATTGTAGAACAGGCTATATTCTACCTGCCAAAATTACTTCTTTTCTTGGCTTTCACATCTGCAGGAACCCTCATCACCCTTCTTATATTCTAAAACCCAAGTGAGGATTTAAGATGAGATGGTGGCCAGGAAAAACCACTCCCACAGAACTCTCAAATGGCAAGCCATTAAGAATAGATTTACTTTGAAAAGTCTGCAGGAATTGCTACCATGTGCATTGCTGCCACTCACAAACTAGAGAAGTCAAGCTTGGCATACCTGCATGCATGCTAGACTACTCTCATAAGGCTTGGTTTTGAAGGAGTGGTATTAAAATGTTTGCCTAGTGCAATTGATTGTGTACATTAGCCTTATTTCTTAAATACATTTATTTAGGTCACTTAAAGTCAGCTTCCTCACATGTCAGTATGACTGATCACTTCACCCTCTTTTTTGTTTTGTTTTGTTTTATTTACTTTTAATTCCCTGATTAAATGTATTCTGTCCCAAGGACATTTTCTACTTTCCCAAGTTTGCTTTTGTGGGTTTGCTTTTTCATAGTAATCAGCAAGCACTACCAACTTTGAGGGTTTTGTTTTTTATGCCTTGCGTCCCATGAATATATTTGTAACATATCGTTTTAGGTTTCCTTGGGAATTAGGCCGCAAGTTATCATCTGAGCTGAAATAAGGTTTTCTGCATGCTACTCTGATATTTTGGCTGTTTCCGTTAAGACCAATCTTCATTTCTAAACGTACTTATCCCACATGTCAGTAGTTTGCCAAGCAGCTACAAAGTGGTTCCTGAAAATCAAATAGCAGCTGTCAGGTACACATATTTTTCTTTCTTTTTTCCTACAAGAAATGTAACATTGAGTTCTGTGGGGAGTTTTTAACTTCTAAGTAAATCTGCAGGATTGCAGCCATGTATATAGTTGCCAGATTCTGTGAAACTCATTAGTTCTGCAAACATTAATAGGTAATAATATTTCCCGCAATAAAAATGTCACCTATTGATTTCGGAAGACTATGCCAGCACAGAAGTAGGCTACTATTTCTTTCTTGACATTTGCAACTTGACTTTAAGTATATTTATTCAGATTAAGTCTACTGAGTACAAGGAGATTTACTTTGAAGAAAAAAGTGTACAGGATTATGCACCGATATTTCTTGAACAAGAAGGAGACAACAGTTAGAATTTAACTGAGATGCAGTCCTTTGTCTTCAGGCTGCTTACACAAAATCATATAAAAGATTCACAATATTAAAATAATAAATAACAGTTCAGTCAAACAGACAAAAAACATGACTGATTTCCTTTGCTACTCACTCTTTCTGTATATAATGAGTGTGTGAGAATGCTTAACTAGACTGAAATACTGAATCCTTTCATGTATCTTTTACGACAGTCTGAAACTGAGAAATTTGTCAGGTGAACTTTCTCCTGGTATTAGAGTGAATGAAAAAGGTTCACCTGTTGAATTTCTATACTTCGGTACACACTTAAAACGAAAATGAAAAATCATAGTAATTCCCTGTGTTGACTGTATGCTCAGGCAGTTTTGTTCTTAACTTCACTTTCTCTTCATTGGCATAAATATGCCTGGTCACACAGCAAATGTCTCTTGCACATCATTACAAAGAATATGAAGGAACTTGCCAATTTCCTACAGCCTCTACCTTCTACAGTATCTTAATTGTTCTTTGACAAGATATTCTGCTACTCTTACATGCAGCTCCATACCCCATCGCCAACTAGAAGTAAATAGAGAGTGAGAGACCAGGAAAAGGATTGTATCTCTCTCTTTTTAAATTCCTTTTGTTTTACAGCTGCCAGTTGGCTTGTTATTGTTGTTTTTGTTTTTTGCAGCTGCTAAAGGATATGTGTGTTGTTAAACAAAGGGAGATTGTGCCCCCTTCGCTCTTCAGATCTTCCCTGTATTGCAGTTGAAACTGAAAAGTCTCTTCCAACTCTGCTCCCCATTTATAACAGCTATTAACAGAATTGTACTTTTCAAAACACCAGACTAGGAAAGTGTCATCTCTGTATTTTATATATTAGCCTTCACTTTCAGAAAAAAGGAAGGAAGGAAGGAAGGAAGGAAGGCCCTGCACTTAAAAACATGTTAGCAAGATTTTTGCTGCTGCTGTCACTATCTTGGGTAGGATTTGCCTTTTTGCTTTTCCAGGTAATCTCAAAGGGCTTTCTAGATTGGCAAAAAGAAGTGTGTTCATGGCTGCATGAAACTCTAGCCTTTAGATGAGAAAAAGGGAAAGTGTGCCATGAAAATGCTTTTTTTGCATTTTAGGGGAGAAGAAGTGCCTTTAAAAAGGTGCTGGTTTTCCCAGCTTCTTTTTTAAAAACTGCGGAACAGCGCAGCTCCATCTAAAGGCTGTGGTGCAGCTGCTAGGCATTAAGGAAAAGGCAACTTCATGTCACACTTTCCTGCCAATCTAGAAAGCCATTCAGATATTTGCTTGAATGCTGGAAATATAATGTAGGACTCAGACTTTCTCTAGTAGCTAATATGGAATATTGTAATCAGATTATTATTATTGCAGTATAATAATAATATGGGGCAGTTATTTTCTCACAGGACAGGGACACCCTAGACTTCAAAGGAAGTTACTTTTCTATAGCAAATGGAGTTAAAAATGTATTACCTGCCTTTATTGTCCCTTTCCCTCCACAAGCCAAGAAGGGTCCTCTGCCTGCATAGAGATCCCTCCAGCCCATCTTAACTGACAGCAGAAGTAACAGCTGAGACAGAATGTACTGTATGATTTTTAACATCTTTACCTGATGAAGAATCCAGCGACGTTTTGAAAGCTCTGCATAATGTCTTTTGTGGATTTTGGTTTGTTAATAAAGGCATCACTGTTTTCTGGATTTTGTGATAAGATTAATATCCCCAATTAAATCTGCCATTTTTCTCTCATACACCACCCATGCCTTAGAATTTGCACACAAAAATCCAACAGATGAAGCTTTTAAGCAGCATACACTTACCAGAGTGTGAGGAAGGAGGGCAGACGTGGAAGCTTAGTTAAATTTGTACCTATTGTTCCTTTGATAAAGCCTGAAAAGCCTGACAGGAAGATGGACAACCTGTCCCTCAAACACATGCAAACCTATGCATTAAGATGGTTAAGTACTACACTAACATGAAAAACTTGGTTGCAATCTATTCAGACTTAGGGAATAGTACTATTGATCTGTGTCAGATCTGCATATATATGTTTGTCATTTCTGACTGTAAAGAAATATTATTTGAAGAATACCTTATATTTAAATGCACATGGGCTGTGGAATCAAATTTTAGTAACCAGATGTTTACTTGTCAACAAATCTATGCTGACCCCATACCACAAAATCATTTAACTGTACACAGATCACAAGTCAGATTTGCAAATGTGGTGTGTCGAAGCCTATTTATACAATAGTTCACATCTGAGATAAGATTCTTCTGCTTTTCTGGCTAGTTTCTTTATCTGCATGACTGAACTCTCCTTTCCCAATTGTTGCACACACCAATTGAATTAAGCAGGTGTTCCTTGGGGGGCATGCTGTACAAGGCAGGAAGGGTAGAAAGTTTTCCCAGCAAATAAATTACCTGCTCTTTCTTTGTTGAATTATTCACAGTTTTCTCTTTATTGCAGTAATTATATCATAAGTCACTGTAAAAGTAATGAACATATTGTTTAATTTCTATCAGAGTACAGCAATGAGAATTCACTATAGAATCTATACTGTAATAGATTTACATATTTAATTGATAAGCACACCAATATGCTCAGATTACTTTGCACACATTCTGTGATTTATTTGAAAAAAAAGGGGGGGGTTGTTTTGTTATACTGTGAAGTATAAAGAAAAAAAATACTTTATTGTGGAATTTATGCAGCACTGAGGAAAATATATTGAATGCATCAGTACTTATTATTGTGTAAATCCACTGTTTAAATGAATTTGTAGGATCTTAATGGTTCAGCTGTAGGTAGAATATATTTGAAACTTTTGGATGATGAATATTTACAACTGACCAGAAAAACAGCCTGCTCTGATTTCTTGGAAGACATCTTATCTCCAAATTACACAGCAGAGATAGGTGGTGGTGGTGGTGGGGGGTCTACATATGTAAATCTATTACAGCAATAAAGAGTTATATTTCCATCAAACAACTATTTCTTTATTGATAAGCAGTGTTAAATTGAAATATCTGATAGGTATATCATTTGTACAGTTGTTTATGCTCAAAAAATGGCTTAGTTAATATATCAATTTAAGTGATCACATGAGGCAGTATGCCAATTTCTAATAAATGTGAGTGAAGATAGAACAGATGCATATTTGGGGAAAGAGTGCATAAAGAGTGTGAGGGGAAGCTAGGGAAATAAAGCTGAGGATTAGAGGCATATGCAACTCAGGGGAAAGATTAGAGAAATGGAAAGGAAGAGAATGAGGGAGAGAGAGAAGGGGACAGCTATAGTTACTTGATTTCACAAATAGGAACCTGCATGAAGATGCTTACACACCAGATGATAAAACAGAAGTGGATTATTATATCCCTTTCAGAAGTCAGTATAGCCGATGGGTCTACCAGTATAGCTAGTAGCTATACTGACTGACTGGAGTTTCTAAGAACACCTAGAGGGTTACAAGTGTCCACTCTCGAGTTGTTGGTTTTTGTTTTATTAAAATTAAAATCCTCCTCAGATTACAAGTTTATAGATAAACAAACGAAATGGTTCAGAATAACTTTCTCATATATTTTATGGGTATTACATCTCCTAGTTTTGAATAACAGTTGTTGAGCTTCTAATAGTGTCTCCATCAAGTATTTGAGTATATGACATCTTTCCAAAGATCTTGATGATCCTCTCAAGTACATATCTGCATTTACAAAAGCAATAAATGGGTACCATTTCTCAATAAAAGAGTTTTGGTTTGTTTCTCCTGTTCTTCTTCTTATATTGTGTCAAGCAGCCAAGTGCCCCATATACAGTTCCACTATTTCTCTCATATTACATTGTTTGTTTTCCAAGCAGAACCAATTTCAATTTGAGCCACTAGTAAGAAAAAATTTTATTAAATGTTTGTGTTTAAAAATTTTGTTTTCCTTTAAATATAAAGATAGCAATAAAAGACCAGTACAGATTAGTTTTAGCAGGTTTTGCCAAAATTCATTAATGATTAGGCAATGCAGCCACATGTGGATGTATGTACCAGTTTGGTTACAGCTCCTCCGGTATTTAGAAGTTAATGTTATGACTATTTGTGGAATTCGAACTGAAGCCTACTCTTGAGTTTTATGAGCGATGGGAATCATACGGCCCTCCAGATGTTGTTGGAATGTAAGCCCTGGCCAGCATAACCAGTGGCCAGCACAGCCAATGGTGAGGAATACTGGAATAAGCAGCCCCAAAACATATGGAGGGCCATGTGATCCCCCCCCCCCCGACTTAGAAGAATGCTTTGGGACACAGACTACTCTCTGATGCCCCAGTGCAACACCCAGTTCAAAATATGGACACTTCATTTCAAACTTGAAGCCTACATTATTGAGAAAAAAATGCAGAATTATACTACCATTGCACTCAGAGGTTAGCAACTCATACACTGGACGCAAGCCCTTCATGTCCAGGGATGTAAAATGAGGTTTTTCCAGAATTATATTATGTAGTGGAATCAAGGTCTGGACTCAAAGTTAAGCTTTCTGCACAGAATAATACAGAACTAATGGAAAACATTGGTAATGGTTAAGAAGAGTTCACAGGATAACAATATAAAACAGTACTTCTGGAGAACAAAACAGTATAAGACATGGACAAGGTTTGAGGAGATACCTTAGTTCAGGGTTTGTAGTTAACAGAGTTAGTTCATTGAATTATTAGGCTAGCCCAGTATAGTTCTTCACTAAAAACTCAGGAGACCTTATTTCTAAAATAGGAAGGTTTTTTTTTAAAAAAAATACTAATTTCTATTTCAAATGTAATGCTTTAATTGCTCCAATATTAATTTCCTCCTTCAAAAGATTGTTCGGTGATATTAAATCAGCTCAGCAAGTATGAACTGCAAGATAAAGCTTAAGAGCATTATTAATTAAACATTTGGATGCACTGAAATATTTAAACTAATATATCATACCATAAAATTCAGGGGGAAGATTATATTTGGCATTTTGATTTTTGAGACTGCTGAAATGTATTTAGGTGCATCTTAAAATGGCATGTAGTTTTTGTAACAACCATGAGATGGAACATGTTGCCAAATCATCAGCAGCAGGAGCACTTTGTGACATCTTCTGTCGTTCAAAACATACCTTTATTTTTATGCAACAGATATGGAAAGGATGATATCAAATCACATTGCATGTTGCATTTCTGCTTATCATTATTCAAGCACAGGAGTCTCAAAACATGGTCTGCTAGTTGCTTGAAATCACCTTCTCCACTAAACTTTCTTTTTCTTAAAATGAAAACTTAATTCATACTTTTTGTTAGTAAACACCAAAATACTCCTCATCAGTGGGAAAATAAGGACCTGGATTTTTTTTTTTAAAAGGTGATCTCTTGCGTGCAACTCAAAAACCAATCAGAAAGCCAGTAATGTGAATATTTCAATATTAGCCTCGCCTTTTAGAAGAGAAGCTTTCACGCAATACTTTTAAAATAATCCTGAAAATATGAAAACAAATGATAAATAATCGACTAAAAATGGGCATTTTTAAAAAATGCATGTGAACAAACAGATTTTTAGAGAAATGGTTCCATAGGGTCTCATGAGGAACAGGACACCTTTTAGGAGGTATGAAATGATGATAACAAAGAAAACAATCTTTAATGTCAAGAAGTGGCATCTCAGATGATGTAAAAGAGAATTCTACAACACTGTTTTAACTGAAAATATCCACAAATGGAAGACTAAATCTTATTTCTCACAGATTCGGGTTCCTTTTTCTTAGATAATACAGACTTTGAATATTTTCTTCAACCTATTGTTATGGTTCCCTAGATTCCAAGACTACCTATTGCCTTGAAACCAATAGTTTTGAACCATTCACTATGTGAAGTTTTAAATTAATATCAGTCAATCTGACAACTTTCCCTTCTCTCACATAAATTGAAATGCAAACTGTTCTGTTCCTTTAGCACCCGTACTTGTCAGAGGATACACACACATGCTTTTAGCGTGAAACTAAAATGTAAGTTCACACAATATGTGAACATAGGTTTCCCATCTCTTTTATTGTATTTTCTCTTTCCTCATTCATTTGTCCAAAAGTTAGTCTGCATTAATAAAACTAACAATTAACCACGGGAAAAAGTTAGTTCAATATGCCAGTAAATGAATTAAATATTTTACAATGTTATATATTTTCTGGAGCCAGGATTATTATGCATTTCAGGCTTTGAAATTATTTGATGTCTGTTTGAACATGCAGGTATGTGCCTCCATCTCTGCAAGATGTCTCTTTGTACATATGCTAAATAATTGATCATTAGGTTTCCTTTGCAAAAATTATTTCATCTGCCAAATTTATTAGAAATGTACTATTTGCAAAGAACAGTCACAAATCCTCAAATTGGTCCATGGTTACAACTGTTTCATCTAGAATATGTATGGACAAAATGTGTTGAGGTCTGATATGGCTAACATTTTCAGAGCTCACATTTGTTTTTGTTGGTTTGTACCTGTGGCTCTCATATTTTTTCATTTATTTTGCAATTTTAAAATTGATCGACTGGGAACAGGGTTATAAAAGTCATTATGAACTATGTCACAACAGACATTCTGAAACCTGAAAATTTACAATCTGGTATCATGATGAGTGTTACACAGAAAATGCACCTACACTGGAGAAATAATTCAGTTTGACACCACTTTAACTGCCATCCCACCCTACAGAATCCTGGGATTTGTAGTTTGGTGAGTCATCTACACTCTTTGGCCTTGTAATACTACAAATCCCAGGATTCCATAAGGTGGAGCTACAGCACTTAGTGCCAAACTGCATTATTTCTACAGTGTTTATGCACCCTGAGTCAAAGGCTCATGCAACTGGGTTTATAAAATTACGGTCATTTCCTACTGTTTCTTAGCTTTTCTTTCAGGTCTCACCTTCTGTTTTTAAAATCCCTTTATTGCTCCCAGTTGTTGATGTTTTTTAAAGAAATGTTTTAATAGTCATTTTAATATATAATTATCTTATTAATTGTGACAAATTGTTGTCGTCTTGTGCTAGGAAGTCAGTTCCAGTCCAGTCACTGGTGATCCAAAAAAATTGTAGGAATGGAGTTTGACAGATGGAGGAACTATTGCTTGATTTCTCACAGGGAAATGTCAGCCTATGAGCCTAAAACAGTAGTGTAAGTTTGCACCTCTGTAACATGGGGCAGTGCATGGACAACTAAGGAATAATTTTGCAAATGGAGCAAATTAAACTACCTTCCTTTGTTCTTTATCAGTGAATATGATTTAACTGATATTCTTCAAACTACTCCCAGTGCAACATATGCCGTTAGACAATTTCTTTATACGTTTTATGAATCTAAAATAGTCTGACCAATTTATAGCTAAACTGCAAGGACTGAATAGGTGGGTTATGACCTTGGGGTAGTCTGCACTGGCCAAATAAAGTGGCTTCTAATCAGTTTGAAGGTGGAGTGTTTAGACAACGTACGAGGCAAAAGCAGTTGGAAAGTGAAAGGAAATCACACTCTGGGGCTAAAAACCAGAGCAAGAAGAAACTGGGATACTCTGACTCAAGACAGAAAATGTGCTTCACCACATCAGCATACAAACACTAGTACAGGACTGAGCCAAAGCAAAAACATGATGGCCAATGATGAAATGGATGTTATTACAACATACACAAATCAGACAGTCCAACAGGGGGGCATGGGGTGAAGATGGATGAAGGGGGCATGTATGGGGGTCCCCCATGATTGTTCTTTGCCAATGTGTCACAGGGAACACTGATGCACCTATACATTGTACAGTAGGTGCATTACATGTGCAACTGTGTGGCTAGCCATACAGGTAGGCATCCACTGGAATTGCCTCTGGGCAGGAAGAGGGACGTAATTGCAGGTCACTGGTGGTGTGTTTGTGCAAAGGTGTGCATGAATGATGGGGAGGTGACAAAAAAACAACCACGTGGCACAGCTTGATGCTGCACAGTGTGGACAGCTCATGAGTGTTAGGCTTGCCTTGGGAGTGGACCATATGGACATTGGAGTTTTGAGCCACTTTGAGAAAACCCAGAATTGAGATGCTTTTACCTGTTCATCTGCTCCAGCCTTAGAGAGCAATATGAAGAATAAATGGTTCTGAAAATATATTGAAAATCAACTTCTTGGAATATGGCTAGGCACTGATGCAAGTAATACCCTGTGGTGATTCATAATAAATTGCCATATATACATATATACTCTACTGTAAGTCACCCTCATGTATAGGTTGGGGGCAGGTTTGGAGGCCACAAATTATGGATTTTGCCATGACCCTTGGATAAGTTGAGGGTAAAACATGGAGGCTCCTTCAGTGTATGTATGTGTGCATAGTGCAAGAGAGGCTCTAATTAAGGCCTTTTGCTTCAGTGTTTCAGCTTTGCTTTCACCCTTCACTCACCAGACAGTGGCAACCAGTGCAAGGCAAGAGAGGGACTCTGTTTAACAGCAATAGATCACCCAAAATGCTTTCTGCTTGGCTCAAGAGAAAAAGAAACTCTCTCTCCATGGAGAAACCTGAAAGAGCTGCTATCACATTACCATACTGACCAATAAATAGGTTGACCTGGGATTTGGGGGTCAATTTTGGGGCATCAATTTTTAGACTTATAGACAAGTATATATGGTAATGGCAAATTGAAGCAATATATTTGTGATCAGCTCAGCCAGTATGGATGGTCAAGTTTGCTACTATCAAGATGAATGTTCAACCATGTATTTAATTTTATTCTTGTCTAATGAAGAAACATATGGAATTTATTTAGATTTGAATGGAGGGAAACAAGATTATTTAGAATCAAATCTTGTCCCCATTTTTTCAGTTTAAAAAGTCTTCATCAACATGATTGACTTCTTGATTGACTTCAACTCCCCTCTTGACTTGAATTGACTTCAACTCTCCTCTTCCCTCATCAGGTATTTAGCTGAATGTAACTACAGCTGAGAGTTAAGTCCAAATAATCTTAATAGCACCATATTGGGATGGGATGAATTAAGATATTTAGCAACAGCATTTGTCAGAAAATACAAAGACTGAAAATTGGAAACAGAGATTTGTGAATTCCAAAAAGGGTGTTACTTCTGGGTTTTCTTAATATACTAAAGACAATAAAATTAATTCATGTTTTGTTTTTGAAGAAATTCCCCATATAGTACTAACATACCATGCAGTATTCATGTACTTTGGTAAGAGAAGCTTTAAAATTTCACTCACTCTTTCTTAAACTTAATAGAAATGAATATCTTTATGACTTTTGGCTTAGGCAATAGTAAATGCTTAATGGTCCAATTAAATAAAAAAAATTAATATGCTACTTTCATATGCCATGACATTCCCACCCATTGTTAAACTAGAGGGCATAGCAATATATTTATGTTCATTTTTTCTTTTTGAAAGGTCAGAACACCTCAGTCAAGAATTTTGTCATCTACAGTGTAAGATACTACGTGATTTGGTAGTACTTCGGTATTTTATTAACCACTGTACACATGGGGGCTGGGGGCAGAATTTGCAAAAGTGTTGAGTTACCATTCAGATGTTTATTCAATTTGTCTATTCTAGGTGGGACTAACAATTTGATGTAGGCCATGAAGGAACTTGTTGTTTTTTGTATCAGCACCCATTGATATACAATTAATTAGGAAAGCTGGAATGAACGCAGTTCAATTATTGTTTTACTTTGGTTGAAAGCATGGGGAAAATGCATATAGTGAAGCCAGATGTTCTGCACCATAATGATAATGATATAAACATGCAATCTGTAGTTTCCGTTAATATTCTGTAATGTAGAGAATTGTTCTATACTTACTGGTAGTTGTAATAGGTAAAGTTTCAGCACCATGGACAGCAAAGAATTGTGGCTGGCTCACTGCAGTGAAAAGCCTATTAGAATTTAAAGATATTCAAGCTACTTCCAAACTCAGCAGTTGTGTGCACATACCATTTAAGGCAGTTACTGTGACTTTTAATTAAAGCTGGATTCCCCCTCCTCTCACAAAACAGCTGTTCATCAGATCTTTAAAAGTTGTTCAAATCTGCGTAAGCGCACTAGCAATGGATAAGAGCAATTCTGTCCAACGTGAATGTTAGAGCTTGCACAACAACGTAATGTCATTACAAATTGTGCATATTGCTGTGATAATGGATGGGAGTAATAGTTTTTGCTAATTAAATAAGGGCACCTTCTCACAACTCTAGGTTAGTAAAAGTAGACACGATAAGAGTACTTTTCCCAGATCCTTTACGACACCAGGCGAATTCTAACTAGGCTTTCAAGGATGAATCTAAATGAAATCTTCTTGCAGTGAAAAGAAAATTTTCACGATTATTCCCTGGTTGCAGGCATTAAAATGTAGGTCAATATAAAAGCTGTCACTCTATTGCTGACTCCTTAATGAGCCTGTAAACTTCAGCCTACATTTATTGGTGTCTAGTTTTAAGAGATGGTAACAAAAATGTGCCAGGGCAGCAGCTTTTACAGAACATTGTTTCTCATATTTGCAGCCACAGGTCAATGGTGGCTTCAAGAACATTTTATAAGAATACAGCCTGAAGAACAGTTCATGAGACTGTTCGAAAGCCAGCAGAGAAGCTGTAACACTCCCCAGACATTGATGCCCATAGAGTAAAGACATGCTGTGTGAACTTGTCTTTAAGTAACATATTGATCCAGAGGGCTGCTCAGTTTAGGTTCAGTAGAAACCACTGAGAGCACAAGGAATAACTTTATTGATGACAAATAGGTAAAAAGAAGGATGCAGCAACAGAAAATTTAAGCAAAGAAAGTGTTATCAGGTTCCTTCAGCAGAAATTTTGACACAGCCTTAAGTGCAGATAATGCTGGCTCCACATTGCTAGATGTTACATTTTTTCTTAACTCCAGATGGGCCTTTTTAAAAAAGAAAAAAGAAAAGAAAAGTAAGGCCTGTTTCTTCTATTAGGATTGTAGGAAACAGAAAAGTCAAAACAAAAGCTGCTATGACAGTATATGGAATACAGTAATTATCTCCGAAAGAACATATTCACATTATATTTGAAATTTGGAAACTATGGCTATAACTCCTTTTTCGGAAGTAGCATACCTGCATATCTACTTTTTAGGATGATTAGGAAGTCCATAGCTAAAATCTTGTATCAGTTACAAGCTCTCTAGATAGCCTTAGGCAAACTATTAGTGGAAGCAAAATGATATACTGGTAATGCCACAAACATTTTAAGGGGACAAAAGTCTGACAGCTGCTCGGTGGCCTCGGTGCAGCTTCAGACTGCATTGGAGGAGGGGTGTCATGTAAACGGCACACCACCAGTGTGGCTTGAAGCCACATCATTTTGTTTTGGGCCTTGGAGAAGGTAGAAACAAATTAGATTTGGTAACCATTTTAAACATTTAAGGAAAAATTCCTAAGTGAAAAATTCAATATGGCTTCCAATAGAGACCTATTACAAAAATAAGTTTGTAGTGATTAATATTTTTCTGTGCTGGCCCAAGGATCCTCTTCCCAATTCTGGGGTGATTAAAATTTTTACAATAATCTCCCACAGTGTAGTCTCATGCTGTATGGTAGGCCATCTAGTCATAGGTGTGCAGGCACTACTGGGGGTGAGGGTGGAGTGGGAGAGGATTGAAATAATAATAATAATAATAATAATAATAATTTTATTTCTTTCCCATCTCTCCTCACGGCTTGAGGTGGGTTACAGTTAAAATACTTTTATTACATATTAAGCTGCATCTCTACACAAAATGTATATCACAATACATAAGACAATAATTAAATATAAAATTCATGTTTTAAATTCATGATTAAAAACTGCCTGGATAGGCCTGCTAGAAGAGATAGGTCTTCAGATTTTTTAATATATATTCCGACAACTGGTTTAGCTTTTGGATCTCTTCCAGCTGGTCATTCCACAGTCTTGGGGTGGCTGATAAATAATGGCTGCCAGTCAGATTCTTGCAGGCTGTAGCAACTGCCCACCCCCCAGAGGATTGTTCAGGGTGGATTGTATGGGAAAAGGTGATCCTGTAGATAACCTGGACCCAAACCATGTAGGGTTTTAGAGGTCAAAACCAACACTTTGTACTTTGCCCAGAAACTAATTGGCAGCCAATTAGTGACTAGAGAACGGGTGTAATATGTTAATTACTGGATGTTCCTGTAACCAATCAGGCTGCCATATTTTGAACCAAGTGAAGTTTCTGAACTTGGCACAAAGGTAGCCCAATGTAAAGCTCATTGCAGAAGTCCAACCTTAAGGTTACCAGTGCGTGCATCACTATCTTTAGGTCCTCCAGGTAGAGGAAGGAGCTCAGCTGGCTTATCAGCCGAAGCTGATAGTAAGCACTCCTGACTGTGACATCTACCTGGGCTGACATTTGGAGAGACAGATCCAGGAGCACTCTAAAAGTTGCAAACATAGTCCTTCAGGCGGAGTATAACCCCATCCAGAACTGGTTGACACACCTCCATTCCCAGATTAGGACCCTTGATGGCAAGCACCTCTGTTTTGTCTCGATTCAGTTTCAATTTGTTTTTCTTCATCCAGCCCATTAGCTCCTTGAGGCATTCATTCAAAGGAGACATGATATCTTTAACTGAGGCTAATTTGGAAGGCATGGAAAAATATATTTGAGTGTCACCAGTGTATTGATAACACCCCAACCCATGCCTCTGCATGATCTCTCCTGGCATTTTCATGTAAATATTAAAAAGCACTGGGGATAGAATGGCACCTTGTGGGATGCCATATAACATCTCCTTTTTTTGAGGAGCTACTATCCCCAAGCACCACCATCTGGAACCTGCCTGAGAGGTATGACCAGAACCACTGCAACACAGTACCTCCAATTTCAACCTCCTCAGGTGTTCCAGGAGAAAACCATGATCAATGGTATTGAAAGCTACTGAGAGGTCTAAAAGCACCAACAGGGACACACTCCCCCTGTTGGTGTCAAGAGAAAGATCATCCACTAAGGTGATCTATGAATGAGCAGCATTGTACTTATACAATTTTTAGACACCATCTTATATAATTATTTTCCTCTCTTTGAGTGCCTGTGCTCTGAATTAGCAAATTTAGCCTTAGCAAATTCAAAGTGCTATACTGCATTTGCTTAGTCTTTAGAGATGGATACTTTTTGAATAGTTTTAAAAGGAAAGCAATTCACAAAGTCTTTTTTTAAGTAAAGTGATTGTGGATTGGTTCAAAACAAGGAGCAGCTTCATAAAATAACAAGGTACAAAACCCTATCAGTTATTTCTTTGCTAAATAAGTATTTTAAAAGTTTATTAAAGCTCTCAGTTTTACACAATAAATCAGAGCACGCAGAACTATGGATTTTGAGTTTGCGGATGTTTTGTCCCTAGAGCAGATATTTATTCTTTGTAGTTGTAATTTATATTTGACCTTAAGGAAATAAGACATTCATCATTAGATGTTATCATTATAGATTGGTGTTTAGATATCTATATTTTAATTCATGATCTTTTTAGGACATACTAATTATACATTCAAGTTAGTTTGTAACAAGCTAGATGAAATTTATTCAAACATGATACAGAAGTTTTTCTTCATGTCCATAACATATAACAAATTTTAATTTGATTAATTTGTATACTTTAAGCTTTGGTGTCTAAAAAATTACTAGACTCTTTGACAGAATGTTTTTATTTTCAATATATGTGTGCTTGTTTGTAACACACACAAATATATTTAATGAGTGTGATACAGTGGCCTATAGACTACAGCTTGATCATATAATTCTTAGTAAGTATCATCCGCATTTCTGCCTTAGACCTGTTTCAAGCTAACCCCTGATTTCCTGAGCCTTGAATAAATGAGTGTGTGATAGTGAGTTGCTGTGTGATTTTCTCTTTTAAATAAAAATAGACATTAATTGGAGACTTCTGCCTCTGCATCTTTTCTTGGGTCCGCCGCCCCTCGGTATATAAGTGGGAGATGGTTTCATAGGGCCCTTGTAGCCGATCCCTTCTCAGTTTGAGCTAAGTAAAAGTCCCCTGCATAGATTTTGGCTACAAAAGGTAGATGATAAGGGCAGAGACTAAGTGAAGTTTTACAGAGGTACTAAGCTACCCATAAGGGACTTTTCCCCATTATATTCCATTTTGCAGAGAAGAAGTTCATAACAGATTATTTCAGGAAGCATATATGGTTAAAGTTGTAGCTTTTGGAGTGATGATTATACCTATTATTTCTGGGCCAGTTATCTGTTCCCCTTCCCTCTGTGAATTCCATGCCAGTCTCTGCCATGTACTCTAGCTTCAGGTGTCAATTCTGGCATCCTTTCTTGGCCTTGATATGAAGATGTCTTTTAACATGACAGCACATATTTAGTAGCTGTTTAGACTATAAGAACTTTCTGAATAGTGATACGGAAAAATGTCTTTCCTTCCTCCATTTTTTCCAATTTGACAAATCAATAATGACACATCGGTAGCAGTAATTCATTTCCAAACATGCTCAAGAAGGTTCCATTGTTACATTTAAATATCTCACACTAAATGCTGCTTTTAAGAAGACACATGATTTTTGATTTTGGACACCAGCTTGAGTCCAATGATGAATTTTTACCAGCATTTGCTTTGGTCCTCTCTGAACCATGACTGAAGTGGACACTGAACTCTGGATGTGGAAGCTGTGCAGCTTAACCAAGTTTCTCTTGACTGTGAACTGCAGTGAAACATATATACACTGAGATTCGATTCACAATATAAAATTATGGAAGAGTAGATATGCTGCAGTCCTGGACTGTACGACTGCACAACTGATCACAAAATGAGTACAGTCATGCACTCTCTTATTCAACACAGTGTTCCTAAGCTTGCACAAGGGCACCACAGAGCTTGTACAACACAGAGTGGGAGGTCACCATGAACAACCACCAGGAACATCCAACTGCTTTCATTACAGTACACATAGGTCAGTATAAGTCACCAGTGTTATTGTATAGCACTGTTCCCTCACTATTTTATATTTTGTGCCTTCATACATTTCAACCAACACTAAGAGATCATTAATTTTGTTGGAAGGTTGTTAAATTAAAGTTAAATGAAAGCTAAAAGCAACCAAAGAACCATATGGCCAGTCTTTTGACATGGAGGTCCTTATCTGGAATCTCTCCAACTAAACACCCTAAAGGTAAGAGTCTACAATTTTCAACATCATGTCAAGTACATCTCCCAAAGACCTGTCTAGCCCATCCATTTCCTTTTCAGAGAGCACATTAGGAATAGGCAATTAATGAATCTGTGTGCAGTGCATTTATGAATAAAGAGACCAGACCCAGACAGTTGGGGTAAATAACGGCCACTTTATTGACCTAATTACACAGTAACAAACAAACAAACAAACAACCTGGAAGAAACAAGCAGAAAGAAGTAACCTTATCTGGGTTCAGCTGAGGCCAAATGGCACGCCTAAACTACCTCCTCAGCCTTTGTTTGGGTGACACAACTGAGCACTGAGAGCAATCCAATTGATCCCTGGTTGGCCATCTGTTGGGCAATCCCACCCAGTTCCCAGGACAACAATGAACTACAATCCATTTTAGACAATAATGCTACTCTTTCAAGGGATCTTGGTGGCAGACCTTTACTCACTTCCAAACAGTCCCCAAACCTGAATCAGTTACTCACCTACAGGATGACACATGACACAGATGGTGACAAAAGTACTAAGCCTTGCCAAAAATCAAGATGCCAACTCTGCCCACACATTTATCCAGGGAATGTAATCACAAGACCTAATGGCATCACCCACGATATTAGGGGGGAGGGGGCTTCACTTGCTCATCCTACAATGTGATCTGTGCTATACTGTGTCAGCAATGCCCTTCAGTGCTCTACATTGGGCAAACAGGCCAGTCCCTGCTCCAGAGGATAAATGGACGTAAATCAGACATTAGGAATGGGAATGCATAAAAACCAATGGCAGAACATTTCAATTTCTCTGGGCATTCCATCTCAGAATGGTGGTCACTGAACAAAAGAACTACAAAGGTACATTGGAAAGAGAAACAGCAGAACTGGAATTCACCCACAAACTACAGTCCCTCAACAATGGATTGAACAAAGACAATGGTTTCCTGACATTCTACACACACTTCAACATTATCTGATCCCATCCTCATGGGGGTGCCCTTACACTCATCTATTCCCCTCATTACAGGCTATTTCCATTGCAAAACTAGATCTGCCAGCTCATCTCCATGCACAAATACCATTTTCCTATGTCTTTGTGCACTAACAACCATAATTAAAACAACCTGCGACTTCATTTCCATACACAAAGGATTTGTAATTTGAATTGACATCCTCACATACCAATGGTATATATGGGCCTGAACAGACAGGCCAAAATAAAGCTGCTTCGGGTTACTTTGGAGGTATTCTGTTTAAATGATACACACATCTTAAGAGGCCAGAGACTGCACCAAAGCTGTGCTCCAATCTTTAGGAAGTGTGCATAATTTAAACAACATACCTCCAAAGTGACCTGAAGCAGCTTTATTTTGACCTGTCTGTTTGGGCCCATATGTCTGTGCCTGGCTTCCAATTCTCCATATATATCTGAGGAAGAAGACTGAAACATATGAAAGTTCATGTTCCCAGTATCTTTCTTTTAGTTAGTCTCAAAGGTGCTACAAGATCTCCCTACATATTGATTCTACAGACTAACACAGCTATATCTTTGAATTCTACCAGGACTTTACAAATGAGGTAGGCCTCAAGACATCTTCCCCACCCTTAGGTCCCATGACCTAGAGAGGCAGTTCCATTGCTCTACTCTACACCAAAAGGGTATGAAGGTGTACACCAAACTTTTATAGTTGGCTCTTTTTATCCACTGGGGTTTGGTTCCACGACCCCCCCCCCCCCGTGGATAACAAAATCTGTGGGTGCTTGTCCCATTAAATACAGTGGTATGGTAAAATGGTGTCCCTTACATAAAATGGAAAATCAAGGTTTGCTATTTGGAATTTATACTTTTTTTGGAAAATTTTCAAGCCATGGATGCTTGAATCCATGGATAAGGAGGGTTGACTGAATATTCTCCCTCTGCTACCTGCCAAATGAAAGACTAGTTACTGATCCCACCCACAGTCAATTATCCAAGTCCCCCAGACACAGTGTGGAATAGGGAGAAAAATAGATAAAAGTGAGAAAATCCCTACCCAGTCTTGAAGTGAGTGCAAAACGCTAAGAAGCAAGGGAGGGAGAAGAAAGCCAAAATAAACTCAGGCAATTCTCTAGTATCTGCAGCAGAGGGCAAGAGATTAACAAAAAGAAAAAAGCAGGGAGAAGAGCAGAAGAAAACCTATGCAGTCCCCTCCAGGCAACTACCATGACCCCCAATACTCATCCTAGAGTTATAAGCTATGAGGTTCAAGATTCACTGAAGACTTGTCAGATGAAAAGGACTATGCCTTTTTATTGCCTCAGACTCCATTCCCCATGCACTGCCCCCACCTCATTGTACCAGATACAAAGCATTCTGGTCTTCTCCCATTGGAGGCTTTATAAATATGGCCCCTTCCCCACCACCACCACCACATGCCATGTGGATGCAGGACCCTATAACCTGGTAGTATTGTCAGAGCATTTTTAGAGTTTGGGCCTGATTACAGGACTGCATCAGCTTTGGTAACCTTTATTGAAGGAAAGATTTTTTTTTATTTGGCTCAGTCTCATATTGGCCTTTTATTAATCATATCTCTCTTGTCTGCCTTGACCAGACCTGTTAGTTATTGGAAGCATTCAGTAATTATGTCCCTATCAGACGTGTCATTTTCAGAGGGTAACATTAGATGGCTATTCATTGGCTTTCTGGCAAGAGAGCTGTGGATTTCCATATGGTACAATATTATCCTCAGTTTTGTGTAAAAATGTTGTGAGCAGTCATTAGAGAGTACGAAAAAGTATAGTCAGAATGCTGTTGACATGTGGCTCTGTAGCATCTCGATGAGGTGAGACTGTGCACATCCTTGATTCAGTGTTGGGCCAAATCATGGCAAGGATGGAGGCCCTGAGGATGGTGTTTCTCAAATCTAGGAGGCACTCTGATATTATCTGTTCTGGATGTGCATAAATTTTCTCCAGAAATGTATAGATATAAAGAACCTGGGATCAGATTTCTTAGCACAGGGACCAGAATCCTGCTGCTAGTGGTTGCTCTTTTTCCATTGTGCAAAGATCTCAAAGGAAGGCAAACAAAACCTACCAACTCCTATGTCTTACTCTCTTCATGGCCACTGCTCCCACAGGCCTTTTCAGCCTCCTCCCACTATATCAGTATGGTATACTGATTTCAGACAATATCTTTTCCTTTAGCAATCTGCCTAATATTTAAATCACTCTGGGTAGTTCTGTGTGTAGAGTCTGTTAGTGGAATTGAGCTTTCAATATATTAACTCCCTCCCAGTGGAAATCTGCCAACCAGTGTTAGAAAAATAAAGTCACATAATGATCTGGAACAAGACCCAGTCCAGTCAGTTACTACCTCCCTGGAAAGCTGATGGTGCCAGTACTGTATCTCTCCCTCACTTTCTTTGGAACTGCTGGAAATCCACAACTACCATCCTCTCTTTATAGCACCCTCTCTATAGCAGTGGTGGGAAAAGGGTGGTCCAAGGTCCACATACACCCCCAAATATACACCCCCCCTACACACACTGATATTCTTTTTTTAATGGTACTGTATTGATTGTAGTCATAATGTCACATTTTCCTTTGGTCTATTTTAAGCTGAAAAGTGTCTTTTCCCAAAAATGGGGGAACACAGAGGAGGTACAGCTCATCCAGGTCCGTCATAGGGATTATATGACTCCTGGATCTGGAATTTTGCCTATTTCTGCCATGTTCTCTGAAAAGGAAATGATTCATTCATTCATTCATTCAGTCCTTTCTGCCCCATACTTCTCCCACAAAAAATTGCTCTAAATCTCATGTCTGAGCCAGCCTCAGGCATGCAAACAAACCCGTCTTCTCTTCTAAACTCTTTTGCACAGCTCACACCAACCAAGTTAGGCTTCAGTACTGTTCACACAACCCGGCAAGGCAGCCCTTCTCCTGCCATATCCATGCATCAACATTCTCTCTTTTACTTTTTCTCCTAGAGGCTGCAGTCCTTTTCATTTGGGAAGAAAGAAAGTAGAAAAGGCAGACTAAAAAGAATTCCAGTCAACTTGAATCTCTACTGCAGCTCATTTTTCAACGTGTCTTTCCTCCTTTCTCTTTCTCTCTTCCCCTTTCTTTACCCCCTCCTTTATTACTGGCTCTTCTGCTACTCAATTTCCTTTAAAGAAGGAAGACATGCATAGCCACCAGCATGACACTTTTCTCCTCCCTCTCTCATGGCTCATACTGAAGCTGGACACTTTCATAACAAGTGACACACTGAAACCTTGCTACTTTACTGTAAAATGTAATGAATTACAGTCCGTGCAAAGCATTAACACCCTTCTACCAAAGGAACTAATTACAAGTAATATCTTACTATCACATTTTGCTATCAGCTCGGACATTTAAATAAGGGGATTAGATAAATTCTTGGAAGTTAGTGCCATCAGTGGCTACTAGTCAGAATGACTATGCATCTCTTCCAATATTTAAATCCATTGTATATCAGTTGCTGGGGAAAACTGGACACACTGCATGTTGGCATGGTAAAGATTGGCCATCTTCAGTTTGATCCAGCTTGGTTCTGCTTACTATCATGCGGTGTTATGTACATAAGATAACAAGAAGTAGATTACAGAAAATTTCACATACAAAAATAAGATATATTACCTGTTACTGTTATCTCTCCATCCCTTTTAAAAAATTCCACCTGATTATTGCTTCAGTCACCACATTTCTTAAATAGAAAGCCATAAAATCAGTGTGAGCTTCTTACAGGGACCTGGTTGGTATGGAGCAGAATGATTGACACTAGATGGACAGTTGTTCTGATCCAACAGGCATCATCCTGTGTTCTCATGTTATTTGAAAGTGGTGTTTCTTCTTTCCTGAGATATTTTAAGAGTAACAGCAATAAAAGAATTCCTGGCTGAAAGGAATGAGGACTGAAATGTCAATCCCTGACAGCAATGCAATTCTCAAGTGAAAAAATGAAGTATCCCTGCATGAGTTATGCTAAATGTAGATCTCCTGACCAGAAAAGAAGGCTTCAAGGGGCAGTTGGATCCATATCAACATTAAAGATAATGTAGAGACAATGTATGCAATCTTTAGGGATGAAAACAGTTCAGAAGAGTGATAAAAATCAGTCTTGTAAGATCCTGCATGCTGAAGGCACAATTTCACCTTTGAATTAAAAAAAGAGTATTGTGTTATTTCTTTCACATGTCATCAGTCCATAGGGAACATCTATATCAGAGAGAAAAAGAGAATAACATTGTTGAAATTCAGAAGGAGAGACGAAATAACACAAATACATGGACTATATTTTTAAAGGAAGATTAAGAGAAACGGACCCAGCTTTTTCCATCAGGCATCATCATTTTTTACTCTTAGCCTTTTGAAGATAATTCCTTTCAAAAATTAGTTTTTACTGTGTTTTCAAACAGGCAGATAAAACCATGCATAAAAAGATCCAGGTTGTACATTGCAGAAACCATAATCTGCTTTTTTCAGTGCTTTTATGTAGGTGCAAAGGGGGGAAAAACCTGGCAGCTCCAAGAGTTCTTAATGTATGTCTCTTATCTTGCATAGGGAGATGGTAAAGAATTGAAAAATAAAATAGAATAGCAGCCCTCTGCATTCAGGAGCATCCAGTGAAACCTGACAGTACTTGATAAGTATAAATACCCTTTCAATGGCACAGATATATTTTTAAAAGAAATTATGCTCAAATGCAAATATAATATTGACCAAAGCCAAAGATGGACAGCTATATACTCTAAATTGCACAGCACAGTAAAGTGTTTATTGAGCCTCTTGGAGGATATCAGCTTGACTGCCCAGTAGTTAAGCAGCACAGGCTTATGCAGGGACCCTGGAACTATTTTTTAAAGTAGAGAGGTTCAGCATTGGCAGGCAAGTTGCTATTAATTTTGCCTATTTGACAGTCTGTGCGGGTGGAAGGAAAATTACTTTCCCCATCCATTATCACTTCAATATGAAGACTCTTGCAATCACAATGTATACTTAGAAGTGTCCTCAATGTGTCCAGTGTAGCTTACTCCCAAGTACAAGTGCATTAGATAGATTGCAAGCAGCCTTTGTTATTGTTGGGAGAGATCGGTAACAATTGAGGCCTTAATATTTCTTACTATTTGATTATTTAGCAGAATTCTGATTGATAATTCCTCAGCAGGCTCAACTAAATTGGAGTCTTAGTGGTTCAGCTTTGCCAGGTTATTCCAGATAGGGCAGTCTGGTCCTGGTGGAGAACTGAGTCCTCCTACACTCTTATTCTAGGGTCATGCTTTCTCCTCCTCCTCCTCCTCCTCCTCCTCCTCCTCCTCCTCCTCCTCCTCCTCCTTCTCTCTCTCTCTCTCTCTCTCTCTCTCTCTATATATATATATATATATATATTTCCAAACACCATTTATGTTTTCAATGTAATATCCAAACTTTACAAATAACACTCAAAGTATACTACATTTATCACACATTTGACAATATTTTTTCCCAACAATTAATAAACAACTATAACCCTGTCCTGGACTGCAGCCAGCACACACCAACACAAGCTGATAAGGCAGTTCCACAAACCTAAATCTTGTTCATAGGAATAGTCCAAAAGCCAGAGCCGAGGTCAGGGTTGGAGAAGTCACAGAAGTCAGTCGGGTCCGAGATCAGGGCAAGGAGAAAGCAGCAGAAGTCCAAGTCATTCCAAAGTCAAGGCAAACCAGAGCTCAAGATACACAGAAGCCAGCACACATTCACACCAAGAGACTTTCAATAAGTTCTGGCAAAGGGATGGCGTCCCACAGGTGATTAAGTAGGAGACATTCTCCCTGTTGTCAGCTGTGCCTTGTTAACAGCTTGCTTTTCTGCAAACCTGCGGGACCGACGTACACAAGCACTCTCAGCCCTACTTTCCTTAAAGGAGGGAGCCTCCAAGCTGGATTCTTCCTTTGAAACCACGCTCAGCTGCTGAGCCTCTGAAGGGAGCTCCACAGTGCTACAGCCTGGCTGGGCTCCCACTCCTGGGGCTGAAATGTCAGGACTGGGGTCTGGCACAGCAGAACTAGGACCTGTCTAGCCTCCAACTCCTCTTGCTCCTGAGGAGCCAAGTCCTTCTCCTCATCCTCTGATTCCATCTCTTGGCTGGCCATGACATACCCTTAAATATAATATATCGTAATCTTTCTCTCTCTCTTCCTTTATTGTATCTCTGTTACCTGAACCTTTCCCTCCAGTAATATTGCTTTGTTATCACTGTGTTACAATATCCCAATAAGGTTCGATGAATGGAATATCAGAAATGTGGGAGTAATTGTAACAAAGCAATAATCTAGGGTCATGCTTTCTGAGCAGTAAGTCCCATGATATTCAATGAGATTTTGTCCTAGGTAGCATGTATTGTTTACTGAATAAGGAATAAGACCCATTAGAAACAGTGAGGCGCCACCTCTTTTTTGTCCGCACCTTCGCCACAGCAACCAGACGGAGCGGCAAAGGCACAGACTAAAAAAGGAGCTGGAAAAAGTGGCTGCTTTTTGCATTGCAGTTGCGACACAAAAAGACGGAAAAAGTATCATAGGGCGCCTCTATGATATTGCAGTTGAGCAGCGCTGTATAGAAGCCGTGTATATGGTGCTGCGCAGCAGCAATGCCCTCGTCATGTGCTAGGGTTGTGGGGTGTGTATATATATGATGAGGGTGCCTCTTAGTGCCCGTCTGTATTGGGCCAGTGTGGATTATTTCTAAATATACATAAGATAGTGGTGTAGTGTGATGTTATGGTAAGCTCTACTCCCTTAACCCTGGAAGCCAACCTGATGTCTGATTACATAATTGATTCAATGAGGAATAGCCTAACAGTGATAAAACTCTGTTTCTACATTTTAAACAGAATCTTGCAAATGTCTGTGCAAAATGAAGACCTTTCTGAAATATGCAGCAAATTCTATCAGCAATATTAGTTCTCCTCCAACAATCCTGTTGGTTGTTGAATTGCCTATCTTGGTTTCTGAAACATAGCCACTTTGGCTTTGTCTGTTTTTCCTCACATGTTTCAGATGGTAATAATCTTACTAGGGTTTCTTGCACACTAGACATTTAAAGAATCCGGGATCTCCTGCTAGATGTTAAGGAAGAAGCCCCGAACTCAAATTCAGGACAACTTTATCGGTTTTCAGACACAGGCAAAAAAACACAATCTCCTCCTACTTTTCCTTCCTCCCATCTATTAGATATTGCAAAAATATAGTTTTCAAAAACAGGAAACATGTTATATTTCAGCACAGTTTTAATTTCATGTTTACATTGTGAAAAGCACATTGCAACCTTCAAGAAACCAAAACCATCCTGTTCAGGAAATGTTGATAGAACACTACGAACACAAAGGTTATGATGACACTTTAGAAAGTTATAGCAAGTACAGTAGATTGCAACACTTAACACAAATTAGTTATAAGCAAAAAAAAAAAAAAAAAAAAAAAAAAAGCTATTGGGCTACTTCTAGTTTCTCTAGGCAGACCCCAAATCATGGGCAATCTTAAGCAAACTTAATAGCAAATTTTAAGTCAATAAGCAATTACCTCTTCAGTTACATCCTATTGATTCCTAGGATTTGTAGTTTGATAAGGCACTCAGGCACCATGGTGCTACCTTTTTGTGGTGGTGGGATTGCATGCTCCTGTGAGGCAAGAGGCTATGCTGATGGCAGCAGTTCTGCTGGTAGGGTTTCCAATGTCATGCATACTTTTGTTGGGGACCCTGACTAGTGCCAAACAGCTACTAAGTAGCAGCAATAGCAGCAGTGGGGAGTGACATTGATAAAGTAGCTCTCAGAAACAACGGCAGTGGCAGAATAGCTAACACTTGTTAGAACTATGCAGAAGGAGGCACAGAACACCCATATGGAAGGTCTTTTACCATGAAAACCCTATGATGAGACAATCCAAAATGAAACAAGATATATTGCCAGGAGATGAGACTCCCAGGTCAGATTACTCTCAATGAGCTAGTGTGGTACAGCTGAGGACAACTATGAGTAGTGCTGTGGCTAATGGCAGAACTGGACTCAAGCTGAAAGGATGTTGATGTGCTCGGAGGTGAAAGGAAAATTCAGAGCTGCACAACACATATTGCGAGAATGTGAGAAGCATGAATCAGGGGAAACTAGACACAATAAAAAAAAGAAATGGAATGTATAAATATTGCAGTACATGGAATGATAGAGCTAATGTGGATAGGAATGGGACGTTTTTGAAACTGATAATTACAGTTTTAGTCAGGAAATGAGGTGTAGCAAAAGCCGTCAAAGGATATAATACACAGTCTGATGGAATCATTGCAATAAGATTTCAGGGTATGCTTCAAGACAGAATATGGAGAAATGAAATGGTTTCCAACTGGCAAGGGATCAGGCAAGCCTGCATTTTATCACCTGATTTATTTAACTTGTAACCTGAACGTATTATACATACTGTATAATAAAGCGGGATTAATTTTAGAGGAAGATGTGAAAATTGGAGGAAAGAACATCAACAATTTAAGATATGCAACCGTCCCCATGCTACTAACAGAAAATAGCAAAGGTTTGGAATGATACTGAAGAAATACAAGGAAGAAAATGTAAAGGTAGGTTTACAGCCAAATATTAAGAAAACAGAAATAATTACTACACATGATAACTTTAAAATAAACAATGAAGACACTGATTTTTTATTCTTTGGTATATCATTAATCAGCATAGAGATCACAGTAAAGAAATCAGAAGAAGACTAGGACTTGGAAGGGCAGCTATGAAAGAACTAGACAAGATCCTGAAGTATAAAGATACATGACTTAATACTAAAGTCAGGATAGTCCATGTAATCATATTTCCTATTTCTATGTATAGTTGTGAAAGCTGAACAGTCAAGAAAGCTGATAGGAAGAAAATCAACTAATTTATAATTTGTGGCTGAAGAAGAGTTCTATGGATACTGTGAACTGCTATAAAGACAAATAAATGGGTCCTGGAACAAATCAAGCCTGAACTGTTCCTAGAAGCCAAGATGATTAACTGAGATTGTCATACTTCAGACATATCATGGGAGGACATGACTCACTAGAAAAGATGATAATGCTTGGTAAGGTAGAAGGTGGTAGGAAAAAGCGGAAGATAACATCCCAGATGGATGGACTTAATAAAGGGAGCCACATCCCTGAGTCTGCAAGACCCGAGTAGGACTGTTGATGACATGATAACTTGGAAGTCTCTCATTCAGAGGGTTACCATATGTTGAGGTTGACTTGACATCAGCAAGGCACTAAAGCTCTTCTCAAAGAATTCTAGATACCTCATGAAACTACAAATGCCAGAATTCCATGGGATGGGGTCACAGCAGTTATTATGAGTCAGTACAGATGAGCAAACTCCATGTGCCTCAATTTGGGCTAGCTTGGACTTTCTGACCATTTTCAGAGAATATTCATTAAAATTGTTGTTGTGTGCCTTCAAGTTGTTTCTGACTTTAGACAATATTTTTTTTCCAGAGAGGTTTGCCATTGCCTTTCTTTGAGCCTGAAAGAGTATGACTTGCCCATTGGATTTCCTTGGTTGAGCAGGTTCTGCAATATTGATTCCTATTCTCTGTTTTCTTTGGTAAAGTCCTGTATGGGATGCAGCACATGCCTTATCTTAAATGAAACACTTGAAATGGCTTTCAACTAACTCTAGTGAGATGCTTGGTGGAAAGTCAAGACTGTGTATAATCCAAATCAAAAATGGGTATGTCCTGATGATTTCAATGATCTTCTCAAATATATATTTTTTCAATATTATTTAGATGTCACCAGTAACATAGCTTTTCTCACACTTCAAGCTGCATTGATAGATGAATTCAGTTAGCTACATGTTGTCAAGGGAGTGGTTTCCTTAGCAACAGTAATCATATAAAAACCGTATGCATTCTCTGCTTTTCTTATGACTTTTTTCCAGTTGGATAAAAGTGCAGTTGAACTGGGTGCTAAAACCGCAAATCAAATCAATTGGCTCAGGAAAAGCTGGGCTTTAACCAAAATATAAATAAAGACAAGTCATCTAAATGTACATTAGGAAGTTATATTTGCAATGGCACAGAGGTTTTAGTAATTGTTAATTGTATTGTAACCATACTGCAGAATTATAGCAGTTTGATACCACATTAACTTCCACAATCCATTGTAAGGAGTCCTGGGATTTGTAGTCTGTAGGTTCTAAGGCACTGTTCTTATCTACAGCAATAAAAATCTCTGGCACAGAATTTAAAGTACATCATCAGACTACAAATCCCACAATTCAATTGGAATGAGCCATACCAGTTAAAATGACATCAAAACACTATAATTATGTGGTGTGAATACTTTATTTCACTCTCTTTCCTATATCCCTAAAAGTGCACATGTTATGCAATACGCTCTTGGAATGCAATACATTCAAAATACTGACATGGTCTTGTGAGGAGAATAGTTGTTTTTTTGCTACTGCAGTCAAGTAGAGTAGCAATAAAGGGGGATACATGAAATGCAAAAACCTCAACATTTTTTCACACCTGGGATGAAGTGTGAAGTTTTCCTTAAAACCTTATACCACAGTACTATCATTTCTTCCAAATGCTTTCTTCCTGTTTAATGCAAGACAAAGCAGAACGCAGTTCTTCTGTGCAATTTCCATTATCCCTTTGCAGCTGGCAGAAAGCGAACAAAACTGTTGTGTTCTTCACCCAGGTCTCTATTTTAATAGTACGTTCACTGCAGCACAACCATATATAATATACCTTAATTTAAAATATTATATTAATATAACAATGAGACAAATTAAAGTCCAAACCACCTAGTGAGGCTACCACAGTGTCTACTTGAGACTAGCGATGGAGACAATGTTTGCTGTTTTTCATTTTTCTGCAGAATAACAGGTTTTCTGATACTTGAGAAACGCCTGTGAAAAGAACAGAATGCCAGAGAAGGTTCTTCACATTCTCTCTCTCTTTGTCCCTCTCACTCTGTGGTGTGTGTGTATGTGTGTGTGTGAAGAAAGTACTTCAGAGACACATTGTTTTGTTCAGGAAAGACTACATGTGTTTTGTAAGTGAATAATTCCCCCCAAGACTTAGCCAGGTACAAATATTTTCAGCAACTGCACAGAAATTTTTATTTTCTTCTTCTGTCAAGAGAATGCCATAGAATGCTATTTTTCCTTGTATATAAAAATGAGGAATGCATAGATTTACATCCCTGCTTGAGACAAGGTCTTTTCTGAAGCAGCAACCCAGTTATGGAACCCCCTCACTGGAAATAAACGTTGGGTTCTTTATTCTATTAGGCAGTGGGTGAAGACTGCTCTGTTTTGTCAGATTTCATATGGTGTTTAATATTTCATGGCATGCTTTATTGTCATTCTCTAATTTATTGAATTGAATGTTTTTTTAATATGTTGTTAAAACTGGGATTTCCCTATTTCCTAATCTGGGCAGATGGTCATTTTCATCCATCATTTCTTCTTCAAGGTCATTCAGATAGAGATTGAATAGGGTGGATTCAAGGATACATCCCTGTCTCACCCCTTTCGACATAGGTATAGTTTTAGAGAGTTATCCCTGAGTTACACCTTACACCATAGTTGGCTATTATTATACAGTCCTCAATTAAGCCAAGGAGGCTAGTGCCCAGCAGTGTAGACTCTGGTTTAGTCCATAGATTAGATCTGGGGATTGAATCAAATCTGGCCTTTGGGTCCATGAATACTACAAATAGCTTGAGAGACATAGGCCTTGAATACTTCTTTGTGAGGTGGGCCAAGACCATCAGTGGTCAATAGAACAGATTTTTCTAAATCCTGCTTGAGCCTCAGATAGAATATCATTGTGCTTTAGGAAGAGGATTAATCTAGAGGAAAAAAATGAGTAACTCATCTACCAGTCAACAGACTTGTGTTTGCAGTGACAAGTGTTCATTATTAGTGTCCCATTGCAATGTACTAATTCTGCAGAAGGCAGTCTGTAAAAAAAACAAGATACCCTTTGATAATCAAAAGGTCAGAGATGGGTATGATGATCAATTCATGAATGTTGGCTTGTCTGGGAAAGCTGCCAACACGTGGCTGATAAGATAATGAGTCTTGGATATAACACAATTATAATAGAAACCAAAATACCAGTAATTGCTGGCCGTAGTAAAGTACAAAGTCCACAAGGCAAAAGGCAAATCCAATGGGCGTTTTGAGGTCTAGGGTTTTCGCAGGCAGAGATTCCAAAGCCGTTCCGAAGGTCACAGGTAATGAGAGGTCCAAAGTCAAGCCGAGAGTCAAAAGCTTTCGCCGGTAAACCAAGATAAGCTTTGACAAAAGTTTGTCTTCCCTGATCTCTTATATAGTCCCCCAGCTCCTCCCCTCACAGCTGTTTCAACTTGGCTTTCTCTAGCAATCTCAGAGAGCGTCTCAGCCCCGCCCGATCTGCTCTTCTTTGAGCAAAGGAAGGGATTTCTGTCTCTTGCTCCTGTGTCTCCTCCAGGCCTGCAACCTCTGCTGGGGGAAGGCTTTCTTCTGAGGAGACCCCAGGCTGCTGAGGTAGGGGCTGTGCCTCACTGTGTCCCATAGAACTAGGTCCAGGTTCACCCAAGTCTCCAGGATCTGGCAGCACCATGCTAGGACCTGACCCAGCATACTCTTCCTCAGAATCCTCCATGTCCTCCATCTGGCTGTCCCTGACATGGCTAATATTGTGATACCTGATAATCCTACATCTGTTTGAATCACCATATCTCACCAGCTTAGTTTAATTGCAAATTTGGCAGTGTAAAATCAAAGATTGCTCACATATTGTTCTGAAATCCCAAATTTATTTATCATGAACGCTAGAATGGAAGGGCAAGGGGTCAAGACCAGATAAAGGCGGCTGATTTCCCCCTCCAATTGATCTGGCGGAATTGGACTGCCAAGATCTTATGCAGTTGAGTTTCCTTAGACATCATCAAACTGAAGCGTATTAAATGATCTGGAACTAATATTAAGAGAGATCGTTTTTTTTTTAGTCTTTCCAGTAATAATACAGTCTACCTGCAATCTATCCTATGCACATTTACTAGGGAATAAGCTACATTGAACACACAGAAAGCACTTCTAAGTACACATTGGTCTTGTAAGAGTCTACATATTTAAAGATGTTTCTGTGATGGTGGAAAAAATAATTTCCTCCCCCCACCCCTCTCAAGTACCTACAAGCAGAGAAATGAATAACAGCCTGCCTGCCAATTTTGACTTGCCCACCTTAAAAACAATTCCAGAGTCCCTTTTACCAATTAAATCAAAAACAAAATGCCCCATGATTTGAGTTTTATCTCATTACATGCTCATATTTTATTTAAAAAACCTAAGGAGTTACAAAACAAAATCAACTACAACTAATAATTATTGTTTTGTATACCAAAATCATTGCTCACAGTAGTGATGATTCTAGCTAAAGTGATTGATGCTAAAAGGGTACCATGCAATAATAAATGGGCTAAAAAGTTTCATATGAAAATAACTTACCAGTGCCTCAATTTGTATTTCCATCTATGTGTGGAGGGAATGTCATGTTAAGAGTTTCCATGATTGGATGAACAAAGCAGCTTCCTCTAATTCTGTAGAATCTGAGGGTACCAAATATACCTTTTTCAGTTTCTTGAAAAATAATAATCAATATATGCTATCCAAGAGCCTGACTGATAAAGCACCACCCCAAATACGTGACACTTTTTACATTAAGTGTACATCCACTGACCATTTATAATCTTTGGGCTTTCTGCTAAAAACAATGATTTTCTTAATTCACATCAAGCCATTTTTGCTTACAATAATCCACTAAACTGTTTCAGTCATCTTCTGAGGCTTATTTGATTATGCAATATTAGCATTGCGTTCTCTATATAAAGTAATATTGAAACAACTTTTCTATCTACCCTAACTGAAAGAAATGTGGTCCTGCTATATAATACACTATGGGGCTTTCTAGATTGGCAGGAAAGTGTGACATGAAGTTGCCTTTTCCTTAATGCTTAGCAGCTGCACCACAGCCTTTAGATGGAGCTGCGCTGTTCTGCAGTTTTTAAAAAAGAAGCTGGGAAAACCAGCACCTTTTTAAAGGCGCTTCTTCTCCCCTAAAACGCAAAAAAAGCGTTTTCATGGCACACTTTCCCTTTTTCTCATCTAAAGGCTAGAGTTTCATGCAGCCATGAACACACTACTTTTTACCAATCTAGAAAGCCCCTATATTATTTATATGTAGATGGGAAGCAATAGAAACAAGATATAAGCTTGGTGAACATCTTCTGAAGTTTAAACAAAATTGGTCATTTGACCATGAATACCAATGGTGTTCATGTAAAGGCTCTTTATTCATTCTAACAGCCTGAAATCTATAGTCAAATTAATTAATATTCTGTATAGATGATGTCTGGGGATGATTAAGACTAATAAGTGCTAGGTAAAAAATTGACCAGTAGTTATGTCATATTTGTTAGCTATTTTTCCAAAAGGTTCTACCCAGCATATATTCATATGTATACTGACATAAGCACAGAGAGAGAGAGAGGGAGAGTCTCTCTAAGGTTTAATCTCCTTGTGAGTAGGCACCAGAATTTTGTCATTTCTTGTTGGGTCAAAAATCAAAGCTATTTCCAGCCATGTGTCCTTTATTGAGGTACTTATTTCCACCCAAAGAAGTTGTTTGTATTTATTGCATAGCTGAAAAAAGGATTTTGGTAGATTCTTAGATTGATTTTGCTGGTGTAACCATACAACATTCCCTGTTTCCTCATGCCTAGGCATTCACTATGAAATCGATTTCTATTGTTTTGATTCTTTGCATTTGTCATTCTAATGTTCTTAACCTGAAAAGGAGTCAGTATATTAATTAGATCATTGTATAGTATAGCGTCCATATCAAGATGCAATAATTTTTACCCCTGTTCAAAAAACAGTTTGTATTCAGTGCATGCTGAAGAGCCTGTTGTATTCCAGAAGTCCACTTCAGTGTCATACAGATATTATTAGCAGAAACATATGGTTTTACTGCAGTGTGGAGAACTGTTCCCATGACCTTCCCTAAACAGCAGCTCAGGAATGCACCACTTTTAGAGCACAAAACATACTAATATCTGGCTCTTAAGCACATTTACTAGAAGTAGTTCCCACAGATTTTGTGTTAAAACAATAAATCCATCAAATTCAATTTGCTTAGGATTCAGCTATGAAACATGGAAAACATAAAGCTAAGCTAGTGGGGAACACAAGAACCTAAAGTCTAGCACCACCCCCACTTTCCGCCCTTAAGTTCCAATTGTTTCTCTAGAGTGGGCGTGACACTCCACACAATATATTTCATAGCTATTTTTTAATGTCAGAGTGGACTACCCGATCACATATTTTAGTGTTGCAGCTGAGAAGGGTGTTAGTGGATCAGCTTTTTAAAATATATACCACCGAGACTAATATTTATAAAAGAGTTTTGACAATAGGCCATAAAGTATTGCCATGTACTTATGCTGGGAATTGGATAAACAAATGACTTGTTTGTTTTGCAAGCCTGGTACCATGCATTTATGCTTCTGTTAATCCCAAGTGTGCTTCAGACTGAACTGTTAATTTTGTATTGTAGTTATCTTCTTGCACAATCTTCTCTGGCCCTATGTGTGGGCTACAGGAAGCTTATTACTTTTGCTGACTGTGAAAATACTGAGTGTGAGGTCAAAAGAGAGAAGCAAGGCCTTTGTAGCTGGTGTGATATAGCTGTCATTTAGCATCATGTATGGCTTCCAAGCCAAAAGATCACACTTTTGTACAACACCCATGAGGTTTTGCCAGATCCTCCACATGCAGCTTTTCAGACTTCTTGCGTCTTTTATTCACAGTGCTCAGTCTTCTGCTTTTCTGAGTCTGTTTTCCCCCCAAGACCTTTCATTGACAGGCAGCTATCAGAATATTATCAGCAGCCTTTTTATTCCCCTGACACTTGAAAAGGAGGATGTAATATACATAGGTTGAACATATAAAGCCAGGTCCAGAGTTCCAAAAATTGCGTCAGTCCACAAAAAATAAAAATAGAATGATAAATGTAACTTTTGAAAGAGGTGAAAGCATTAAAAAAGAAGAAGATGACAGTATCTGGGATTGAATAGCCCACAACTTTATGAAACGAATATGGCAACATTGATGGCATGTGGTGAAGGACTGCTATAGCTTTTCATGGGTCGCCACCTTGGGTCACTACTTTGGGGAGACGCAGAATCAAGGGCACCACCCTTTTTAGTCAGACAATTTTGGGCCTTGTGTGAAAGGCAGGGTCTCCTACATAGTGTGGGCTGGATCTGTGTTGTCTAACTCTAAAATTTGTGCATGAGAAGCAGGGATTGTTGGGAAAAAATACCTGCATTGACATTATGCACCAGTTTTATATTCTATACACGCGCCTGGATCAATCTCAGTGGAAGGAGGAGGAATGGGGTGTCCCTATTAACATAATCTTGGGCAGAGAAAGGTATGGTGCTGCAGGTTGGCCAGGGCAAATAGGGGAAAGATGGGAGAGATGTTTGAAATCTATCCCATGTTTCAGTCCA
The DNA here is from genome assembly GCA_034509955.1 of Urosaurus nigricauda. Taxonomy (NCBI): domain Eukaryota; kingdom Metazoa; phylum Chordata; class Lepidosauria; order Squamata; family Phrynosomatidae; genus Urosaurus; species Urosaurus nigricauda. Next base: position 184,432,381 of record JAOEGL010000003.1, on the reverse strand, counting down.
TCCTCCATCCCTCAAGATCCAGATTACCCTGTCAGCCTGCCCTCTGCTCTTTGACTGCTGCTCAGTGTGTACAAAACAACCACCATCTGTGACTCAGCTATTGACGAATGGGATGACATCATATATATTACAGAGGCCTGCATGAATGAGCTTAGTGATGTCAGCTTGTTCCAGTTTGGTCCACCTGGCCACTGAGGGGTTGGGGGGAAGCTTTGTTGTCATCCATAAAGATTCTATCACTCCTACAGTGTTTTAGCACTGACTTTGGGGGTTTGTACCTTCTGTTGGACAAAAGAGACATAACAGGGATGCTGTTGGCATACCACTCACCTCATTGCCCAGCAGCTTTCCTGCCATAGCTAGCCAAGATGGTCTCAGTGCTGATGTTGGAGAACCCAAGGACTGCGATTTTGAGGGATCTTAATTCTGACAGAACCTAATCAGGACATCATGGCTACCACAACAACCATGGGGATATCATGGTCCAACATCATTGTCCAACACATGACAGAACTTACTTTGGACTCATTTTTTTATCTCTTTTAGATGGATGAAGGATGATCAGGTTTTACTTTTAGGGGAGTGTACAACAACCTTGTTGTCATAGCCAGATATTTCTTTGTATAATTTGGTTTGGCAGCAGCAGGCACTCCCTGCAAGGGTGGGAGACTGCTTAAGAGGGTATTACCCAAAGGCTTATGGAGTCTGAGAGGCCCAGTACAGATGGCCCCAAAGGGCTGTCACTGGGGCATGAGTAGGGTTGGGGAGGGTGCAGCATTTGCACCCTCCCCAACCCTACTGTATATGGACGGCACCATCTTTTTTGCATGCCATCCGTATGCACATGCCATGATGACGTCATGGTGTGCACCATGTTTAGACAACGCGGTGTGTGCCTGAACCTCATGGCACCGCTGGAGGGCACCTAGGGCGCCCTTTCAGTGGCATCAAAAGGAGCTCCAAAACAGAGCTCCTTTTCAGGCCGTGTGTCATTCCCACAGCAACAAGATTGTCGCAGGAACGAAGGCATGGAGAAAGGAGCCAGGAAGCCCCTTTCTCCCTGTCCTCCGCTTGCCTGGCTGTCCTTTGGGCATGAAGCCCCAAGGACAGCCCTTTCTAGGCTGCGGGGAAGGGGGCTTTTGCCCCTTTTCCACAGCCCAGAGAAGCAGTGGAATGGGGCCTCTGGGGCTGCCGGTGAGACAGCCCTGGCCCCATTCTGGCACTTCTCTGGACACCTACAGACTGCCCCTTTGGGGCAGTCTGTACAGCCCCATAGATTCCAAAATGCCTTGCAGGGTTTTCTGGCTGACCAGGCTGGGGGTTTTGCTGGGAGAAGTTAAACCACCCCAACTTCACCCAGCCAGGCCTCTGTAATATAAAACATGTTGGCCTGCTTATGACTGAGCCAGTAATCCATTGAAGCTTTGAGAAAGAAAAGGATATAGGCTATATACTAAACAGACTTTCAGCTTTTAAATAGTTGGACAAAAAGCTTTTTTATGGGCCTGCTCTCCCATCTTTTGAATGTATTTTTTAAAACTCTTTTCATTTAAGGTTTTAACTGTTCATATTTTTTTTTCAAAAAAATGTACCATGTACTGGAATCATAGAATCACAGAATCATAGAGTTGGAAGAGACCACAAGGGCCATCCAGTCCAACCCAGTGCCATGCAGGAACCCTCCATCAAAGCATCCCTGACAGATGGCCATCCATCAAGGAGACTCCACCAATCTCTGAGGGAGTGTGTTCCACTGTCGAACAGCCCTTACTGTCAGGAAGTTCCTCCTAATGTTGAGGTGCAATCTCTTTTCCTGGAGCTTGCATCCATTGTTCCATGTCCTAGTCTCTGGAGCAGCAGAAAACAAGCTTGCTCCCTCCTCAATATGACATTCCTTCAAATATTTAAACAGGACTATCATATCACCTCTAAACCTTCTCTTCTCCAGGCTAAACATCCCCAGCTCCCTACTACTTTAGCTGTTTTTCTTTTATGTATGTTATAAGCTGCCTTGGTTCCCATATTGGGAGAAAGGCAGGATATTACATAAATAAATAAATATCCTACATCCAATTACCTGGGAGAAAGCAAGACAGCCATAGATTAATCTATGGTTTAGCATAACTGTAAATTTACTTTTATGCAAAATACATGCAAATTTGTAAGTTTGGGGGTTGGAAGCAACTGGTACAGCAACTACAATGCTGTTTAGGCATACATTTTGTGATAAAACCTGGTTAGGATTTTGTCGAATTTCTATAAAGGCTGCTCAGAGATTGCTAACTCACCTCTTTCAAATACTATAAGATATCACACTATAAATTGTCTTGAATGTGCAATGGAAAATGATTGACAATTATTATCAGTTTGAAAATGTTAATGTTGTAGCTGCATTACAGGAAGCAACACGGAGTGAAATCACAGTTAATTGTGAGAAATGTACATTAGGTTATACATGTGAGGTAATCTGGATAATTTCTAGTGAAAACCTTAGCTCTTGGTATAAAAAAAAATTATTTGAAGAGTGATGGGCTATAAAACTCCACTGTTAAGGTCAAACATTAATCTGAAGTGTTTTGGATGGTTAGCCAACCATTCAAAGGAAAACATTTCCTTAGAGTTCTGCTTATCAGTTACTGGTCAATAATGGAAAATAAAATATTGTGTTAAGAACCATAAATTAATTATGACAATTAAAGTGTAATCAGAAGCCTATGATTGTACAATGTGAAAGGTTCTCAGGATGAGTAACTGTGTATGTAGGAATCAATTCACCACCTTGTGCCCCCTATAGGCCAAAGGGGCAAATTTGGGCACATTAGGCTTTTGGCCAGTTCAGCCTTTCCCTTCTCTTTTGTTTTGGTGTTACGAATGGTGAGAGTAAGTGACTCAAATCTCTACATTTTGGGTGTCTGAGGAACAACTTGAACACTTTAGGGGGTGGAAAATCACCCAAATCACATTATCAGCAGATCACCAGGGTTGCTTAAGGACCCCTAAAATTCTGATATGGAAGTCACAATTTCCCCACCACTGATGTATACTCATGTTATAGGTGAGCAGTCAACTCTGAATTAATGTGAAGGCGAAGGCTTTCATGGCCATCATCCATAGTTTTTTGTGTGTTTTTCAGGTTGTGTGGCCATGTTCTAGAAGAGTTTCTTCCTGATGTTTCACCAGGCACAGTTGTTGGTGAAACATCAGGAAGAAACTCTTCTAGAACATGGCCACACAGCCCAACTCCCACCCACCCACCCCCCCAAAAAACCCTCTGAATTAAGCTGTGCCAAAAAATAATGAATTTAGAATGTGTCTTATTGACATGAAATAAGTATCTTAATGTTTATGCCTACACTATCAGAAATGTTTAACATCAATGAGAGCCTTTGACTGGGAGCCAAATTGATGGGAAGGTAAGATCAAGCATGAAATCGTTCCAGTATGATATATACACATACACAAAAGTATAGGTCTGCTCTGATTTTGAAATGAGTATGCTTATTTACATCAGGAATATGAAGCGTGTGTACCTGTCAACAGCAACAGCTCACGCAGAGCTGTGTAAGCCATAAGAGTGCTCTTCTCTATAATAAAAAAGAAATGTGGAACTATTATCTCCTCTTAAACTATTAATATATTAAGCTATACTTTATTTTTATGCTGTCCTTTATTGAAAGTTTATATTTTAATATAAAGTAAAAGGGTAAAATCAATTCAAAGATTTTTCTGTTTCCTATTCTTGTTACATTACGAAATCAGAACTGAGGGCACTTAAAACCAGATTCAGTGCATCATTTTTATTTGAAATGAATCAAGCAGCCTAGATATTAATTGGTAGCCAAAGGCTTCCTGTATCCTGCAACTATATAATGATAATGCTCTGAAAAGTCAAGATTCATAACATTTTACTTTATATTACTTTATTTTATTCTTTATTGGATTATTTCCCTCTTGGCAATATCTGTCACATTTAAACCAAAATAGATCTGTACCTATATTTGTTTATGTAGTTCTTTCTTATCAAGAAGCAACAAACTGATTTAAGTATTACATTTATTTTAATAAGGAATGCTAAGTTGTTGGGTCTGATTAATTTATTTATCTTTGCTTTGCATTGGATGTAAA